>JAZHEH010002654.1:1279688-2559377 GCA_036589455.1 Ateles fusciceps
GCAGTAGGGAGAAAAATACGGCTGTGGTGTTGGAGGCTCATGAGGGCATTGCTGAACCGGGGCGCGAAAGGGGCCTGGCTGGGATCCACCTACATGACTACTTCACACACTGGGCCTCAGAAATCTGAAATAATTCTTTTGATAGATTTTATATCATTATCTCCAATTCACATTTCACCTCCAGATCATGGGAAGACATGACCATAAATGAAGGAGTGGGGGAGGTCAGCATCTTTTGTAAGAAAATGCCACGGCTTTGGTATCTGTTTGCAACACTGGTGGTACCTTGCTGGAAACCTAATGACGCTACAGCCGTGATCAATTTTCTCTCCAGTGGACAGCATTGTCGTTTTCCAGGCTGGCACTGAAACCCTCAAAAAAACACCTCTGAGCCTGGTGCCACATCTTCCATCCAGATAAGAAAGGTTAGTAACAGGGTGGGGGAGCTTCGCTGTCCCCAGTTGAGCAGCAGAGACTTGGGTCCATTGTTCTCCACTGTTGCAATCAAGGAAACCCGTTGGTGCCATCCGGAAACACTGCTTGCTTTTCATTTCCCTCATCATGTTGTCAATTTAGATTTGGGCTTGGGCTTATGATTTGCTAATCCTGTCCTGATACTGCTTTTAAATTTTGTCTTAAACAAAGCATATTGTGACTGGTCATGTTATCTATGTGTTCATTTCACAAACGTTTTACTAAACACCTCTCTGCCAGGCCCTGTGAAAGGTGGTGGGGACACCAAGATGAATGTTACATGACTCCCATGCCCAGGAAGCTCAGAATTCATAGAGGAGAATGACAAGGGAAGAAATGTTATCATTAAATGAGTTACATTTATAAGGTAGCAATTAAGATGTGTCCAGGGTATTCTGTGAGCAAAGAGAAGGTGTAGATCAATTGTCAAAAGTAAATGAACTCCCTCCCATGTATTTGAAAGGCTAATTTTAATGGGAAATACTTAGAAGATCACAGGGCTTGGGTTTCTAATTATGTACTGTGTGTTCTACATACAGTCTACATCTATATTCATATGACTTGTGAATAAGATAGTGACGTCACTTTAAAGTGGAGTTGCTTTAGTTTGTATGTGATTTTTCCAAGCACTTTATTTTCTTTTTATTTTTGTTTGTTTGTTTGTTTTATGGTGATTTTTTTGAGATGGAGTGTCACTCTGTCTCCCAGGCTGGAGTGCCGTGGTGCGATCTCATCTCACTGAAACCTGTGCCTTCTGGGTTCAAGCAATTCTCCTTCCTCAGTCTCCTGAGTATCTGGGATTATAGGCACATGCCCATGCCCGGCTAATTTTTTTGTATTTTTAGTAGAGATGGGGTTTCACCATTGGCCAGGCTGGTCTCAAACTCCTGACCTCAGGTGATCTGCCTGCCTTAGCCTCCCAAAGTTCTGGGATTACAGGTATAAGCCACTGCGCTGGGCCACAAGCACTTTATTATTTTGTGCCACCAAGTAATAGCGGTTGGGCACTTAAGAAATGTGGATGCTGCTGGTTGTGGGGGGAATGCCACGCTCCTCTGTGATATTCCACACACTTCTCTCCAACCTTGGCCTATCCTTCCTTCTGCTGCCATCATTCTACCTTCATGCATTCTTTTAACGTAAAATCGTATTGATTGCAGTTCCTTTATTCCTGGGAAATTAATCTGTCTTAACAATGAGCTTAGTGTTTTCATTAGGATTGATATCACCTTTTGTAGAGTCTGGATACAAAATAGCATAGGTTTTCAGTGGTCTGACCCAACACATTTTCACCTTGCAAGTGTCATTTTGCAGAACATGAGGTTTTGAAGAATCACACAGTGTAATGTAGAAAACTACTGCAGTTTTACCCTCTTGCAGAGTGTGGTGCAACTCGGTGTTTAGAAGCAGTGACTTTGGTATCACGGAGGCCTGAGTTTGAGTTCTATACTCTTCCCCGACTCTGCCCTTCCCACTGGCTCAGGAAATGCTCCTATCAGGTACCAGGCTTCCAGCTGCAGAGGTTTCCCACCCACAGCCCCTTTACTCTATTCCCACCTTGCCTGGATTTCCCTCGTTCTTTCTGGTCTCAGAAGGGAAACAGTATTTCTTCCTGTTCCTATTCTGTGCTTCCCAGAGATGTTGCTTGTTGTTTGCTTCCTCGGCCGTTCTGACTTCAACCCAGAAGACGATAGCGGCATGAACACCTTCCAGGCCAAGCCTGTGGGATACAAGACTCCAGCTGAAGTGCTCACTGCCCTCCAGAAGCTGGTTGGCTGTGTGGGTTGCATTTCCCTTCCCAGTCATAAAAACTGAAGCTTGCATTGGCTTCGCAAACAAAAGGTTTGATGAAGAGAGTTAGTGTTGGGAGGCTGGAAGGAGTAGCAGGGAGTGCTGCAGCCACCTGGAGGTTGGTAACTGCAGGAAGCAGCTGTCATGCTCAGGGATAAGGGAATGAAAGGAAAGAGATTGTATTACAGTCTAGAGAAAGGATGCTTCATGCTGGGCTGGACAACTGAGCAAGGGCATGGCACTGGGATTGCTGGTGCTCACTGGGGGGCTGATCCTGGAATTGGATGTGAGACCAATTAGTCCTAACTGGCACCTTCATGTGGAAGTCACCTGGGGGAGAGGTGGTCATGAATGGTGACTGGTCTCTCATTCTGGTTCTTGGAATCCAAGAAGGAGCAAGTGAATGGTGCCATGCTGCCCAAGGGCAGGGGCAGGGGCCTTGTAGGAAGGAACTCTGCCCATCACAAGGGTGCAGAAACATTTAGCACCTCAGTAAAATCAGCCCCTGGGCACATTGATCAAATCACTTATAGGTCCTCTTCCATGGCAGGTTGAACCCTATTACATGGGCATGCTGGGAAAAACGTCGTCCTTAAGGATAAGAGTACCTTCTCTGAAGAAGTGGAATGGGTTTTCAATTATAGAATGGATTCTTTTGTGCCTTGGTTTCTGGGAAGCTCAGAGCTAAATTTAGCGTGTAATTCCTCAACTTGTCATCTCCTTTTGAGCTGCTATAGTTGTACACCCCTTCATCTTCCTTGATTCTGATATGTGTTTCGTTGTCATTTTTAGTTTCTCTGCATTTGTGCTTATGTAACTGCCTCAAATCTGGGAATCAGATTTTATATAAATTAGAAGAAATAAAGAAAATAAATTGAGCTCTAATTTGAATTCAAAATATCTTAAAGACATGTTTGAAAATAAAAACTACGAAACAACAAAAGATCAGTTCTCTTTACCGGCTACACATAGAGGCACTTGATTTTTCAAAGCCTCCACTATAGGCATGGCAAACCATTGGCTGTTTCCCAAACATGAATCTTTCTCCTTGGAATGCATACTATTCCCTATTCGTTTCATCAAACTACCAATTTCTATTTATATTACAAGGCTGAGCTCAAATGTCACCTCATACAAGGAGCTCTTCTTGACCAAGGGCTAGGCTAGGTTTCTGTATTCTTTGTTGAAACACATATCACTTTATATTGCAGTCATTTCTTAACTAATATGTTTTCCTCATTTATTATAAACATTCTGAGAAATTATTTGGTCCATCTCTGTATCACTGGTATCTACCCAACTGTGGACATTATTATAAATATAATTGGATGAATTCATTAAACAGCAAACAAATTACCTTGAATAATGTTTCTCAAACTTTTCAAATGATAAATCAGTTAATGATATTGAACGGCCACGCAAATCACAATTTTAGATACATAGTTTAAAAACATCTTAAAAATAAAATTAAAACTTTTAAAATTTAAATGTAACAATAATTATTTACATATGTGACAGGTATGATATTGATGGAAATTCAACATTGCTCCAAATTATAAGGCTAATTTATAAGGCAAGTCTCAAAAATATTCAAAAGGTTTTCTGTGATGATTGCAGTTTAGTCTGGAACTTCTCCCTGCCTATATCTTCTGCTGCTCCTAAAGAGGCAAACTCGGTTTTATCCTCATTTGGACCTGAGCTGGTGTTGCACCTTGCTTGAATGTCTTTCTACAAGCTCTCGTGCCTGCTGCTATCACCAGGAGACCATGCCCCACCTCGCCTGCTGGGGGATAAAAACCATGTGGACTTGAGCTGAGTTAGGCTAGTCATCCTGATGAAGGCTATTCTAAATAAAGTGACAACCAGACAACCTCCAGAAATTTGGGAAAACCCGCTAGAGACCAACAGAGCTTCTCAGCTAACCTACAGACCTATAAACTAAATAAAAGTGTATTATTATAAGCCACCGAGTTTTGAGAGGTTTATTGTACAGCATTATTCTGGCATCAAGAACTCATTCTTAATAAGTATTTCCTCAGATCAAAATGAAAGTGAGTCAGAAGTGAGTAACAAAAGTAACTTTAAAAACCTGTATGTTACACCTATAATCCCAGCACTTTGGGAGGCCGAGGTGGGCAGATAGCCTGAGGTCAGGAGTTCGAGACCAGCCTGATCAACCTGGTGAAACCCCATCTCTACTAAAAACAAAATTAACTGGGCATGGTGGCAGGTGCCTGTAATCCCAGCTACTCAGGAGGCTGAGGCAGGAAAATTGCTTGAGCCAGGGAGGCAGAGGTTGCAGTGAGCCAAGATGGCACCATTACACTCCAGCCTGGGCAACAAGGGTGAAATTCCATCTCAAAACAAACAAACAAAACAAAAACCTATACGTAGGAAATTAAGAAACATCCTTTTACATAATTTATAAGTCAAATGGAAATTAGAAAACTTTTAGATGTAAGAGATATAAAATATGTATCAAATCATATCATTTGTAGGATATTGTTAAATATGTTATTTTAACCTTAAATGTACATAGTATAAAAAGAAGGAAAAGTAACAATAAAGTTTCTAATTTAAAACTTAAAGCAATCAGGAAGAGATACAACGAAGATAGAAAGAAGAAAATACAAATAATAGAGCTTAGATTGAATATATAAAAAGAAACCATGCAACGAGAGAGAAATAACAAGTTGAAAGTGTGTTTTTGGAAAACTAAATACAGATTCTCTGCTTGACCGAACTTCAGTCAGCCTTCTAAACCTGCTCCTAGACCCCTCTGTGTACTTCCTTGTAAAAGCCAAATTTATCAAAAGAACCCTGCTAAGTCAGTTTAGCAAGAACCCAATTCCCTCATTGCCCGATCATCCGCCACCATTTCCCAGGTGACCTCTGATTACCCTTGCCGGTCTTCAGTAAGAATGCTGTTGGGTCTGTCTAGCCAGAATCCTCCTTACCCCTCGTGTTTCTTCTAAGTAATTTTCTGCCTGTCAGCTTCTACCCTATTCCTTGGCCAAAAATTCCTAATAGCCCATGCCATATTTCGTAGTTGAGCACAATCTGTCTCCCACTGCAAAGTCCCATTGCAGCGTCTCCCATTTATATTGCAATAATTCTGAATAAAGTCTTCCCTACCATTCTTTAACGTGTATAATTGAATAACCTTTTTCTTTAACAAGACATCTAGAAAAATTACTAAACCTCTAGTAAGTCTAATCAAAGGAAAGAAGAGAAAAGGAACACATAAACGATGTTAGCAATCAAAAAGGGCATATAAGGTTAAACAACAAATATACAAAAAAGTGATCACGAACAATTTCATGTCAATATGTCTAAGGTTTCACTTAGAATACAACTGACAAATATTTAAAATGTTACTTTACTAATATTTTAATAATTATTACAAAAATATAATTTGAATATTTATATAAGTAAGCAAAAACTAAAAATATTTATAACTAGTAATGACTACAATTTTACTATTGAAAATATATCCAAAATTGCTAAATAAGACAACACTTAATAAAAACCAATGTGTAAAAAATATATCATGACCAAGGCGGAATTATTCCAAAGTGCAGTTTTAGTTTTCACTAAAAAGCCAGTTAATATAATCTATTACATTAATTATTAATTTGAAGGAAATCTGATTACATAATCAACTCATTCGTTTGCAAAAAAAAAAAAAAAAAAAACAATAGTAAAAGTAAGTATTCATTCACTGTAAAAATTCCTTGCAAAAAGAAGAGAAATTTCTCATCTGATGAAAGGTATGTATTACATGTCTACAGATTAGGGAACAACAATTTAAAAAAAGCTCAATTGAAAAATGAGCAAAAGATATGAACAGACATCTCAACAAAGAATATATTTTGATGACAATTACACCTATAAAAATTGTTCAGTATCATTTCCAATTAGATAATTACAGATTAAAACAACAATGAAAAACTACTATCTATCTATCAGAATGGCTGAAGTACAAATAAGCTGACAATACTAATTGTTGGCAAGAATGGCCAGTAACAGGAGTCCTCACTCATTGCTGATGGAAATATAAAATGGTATAGTAACCTTGGAAAATAGCTTCACACTTTCTTACAAAGCTAAATATGGTCTTACTACAGGATGCAGATATTACATTCCTAGACATTTACCCCAAAAAAATAATTTAACCCTTATGCTCACAAAAAGCCAACAGGCAAGGTTTATAGGAGCTTTATTCATAATCAAAAACTGGAAGCAACCAATTTCAATAGGTAAATGAAGGTAGATTTACCTATTGAAGAAGCAAAGTGTGGTATATTTGTGCAACTGAATATTATTCAAAAATAAAAAAAGGAATGAGTTATCAGAGTATTTAAAGAGAGATGAATTTTAAATGCACATTGCTAAATTAAAAAAAAAAACTCTTAAAAGGCTACATACTGTGTGATTACATTTACACAACAGGTAAAAGCAAATTATAAAGACATGAAACAGATCAGTTGTTTCTAGGTTTTTGTTTCGGGTTTGTGAGGTTTAAATAGGTGAACCACAAGAGATTTTCTAGGAAGGTGAAACTATTCTGTATGATACTGTAATAAGTACATGTGACTCAACATTTGTCAAAACTCATAGAATTTTATAGCACAAGTGAATCTTTATGTAAGCAAATTTAAGAACTAGTTTAGGAGGCTGGGGGAATCCCAATGGAATGCAGAATATGATGAAACACTGCAACTGGATTACAAGGGGATGAAACAGTCTCACTGAATGGCTAGCAGGGGTAAGTGCTGACCTAGCTAACTTCAGAAATAAGTAGCATCCCTACCACTAAAGGCAAAATAAACTGTACATCAACCATCTACTCTAGTCGACAAAGTTGTTTCTCATGTGGATACAAGTTAACCAATGGGATACCTCTCTACTGGAATTAAATAATCGAGTAAATGATTGCCAGATGGTAAAAGTCAGCTTTCTCACTATTGGAGTGTGAGGGTACATAAGCAAAGAAGAACAGAATTATTAGAATAGTAGAATAATTCATGTGGTAATGTTTAAATGTTGGAGAATTCAGTATGAAAGCATGCTTAGCTTAATGCGGATACAGATGGTATATGTAACAATATTTACAGATATTTGTACATACACGAATTTATATACATCCATGTATTTCCTTGCTCTGTCCGCTGAGAGAGCCTAGAAAGAATGACCCAACTTAAAAGCAGCAATGAGCACACCTAGCCCTCGCCCAGAATTTGGTTTCTGATACCATTCTCCAATTTAAAAAGAGTACCAGGCCTCCTGGAAGAAATGGCTGATTTGGTAACTGGGGCAGAGAATGTTCAAGACGAGCTTGAAGTGTCTTGTAGGGCCAGAAAGTAAGGAAGGGCTAAACGCTCGCACCAACACACACACATATGAGAGCACACGCATGTACACAAACAATGATGGGGTCGTGCCAAAGGGATACCAGGAGCCAACTAAATTCAATGACTAAGGCTTGAATAATTTGAGCAATAAATAAATAAAGTAGAAGTGAATTGCAGCCTAAAGTATAAAATAAATATCCATGAGTTATCCTGGTGATAGAGGTTAACATCAAAGTACCGTTATGTTGATAACTGGTACTCTTGATGTGAGGTGATGAGAATGGTACTTTACCCCCTGTGATTTTCCTCCCAAAAACCCATGGCCACAGTTTCATCATGAGAAAAATATCAGAAAAATCCCAATGGGAAGGAAATTCTACAAAACACCTGACTAGTTTTCTTCAAAACTGCTCGGGTAATGAAAAACAAGGACGGAGAAACTGTGGAAAAGAAAGCACGCCAGTAAAAGATGCGAACAATAGGGGAGACTGGGGTTGGGACACTGACCTCTTTGTATTATCTTCCCAACTTCTCCGTAAGTCTGAAACTACTCTAAACCAAAAGTGTATTTAAGGCATGTACAGCAAACGTCTTATATACAGTGAAAGTATGACAGTTGTTCTTTATAATAAGGAAGGAAACTTTCACAGTCACTGTGTTTTATTTTTGAAAACTGCACTAAACCTCCTACCCTGTTGAGTAATGTCAGAATAAATATAAAAGGTTTTAAGATTATAAAAGTGACAAAATTGCCATTATGTGCCTATGTTATGATTTTCCATATAGAAAATCCCCAAAATATTCTAGGAATAATTATTTGAATAAATTAATTTTAACAAAACTGCTAGATTTAAAATCAATATCCAAAATCAATTGCATTTCATTTATATATGCAACAGGTAGTACATTCATTTATGTATATATAATTATATACATAATTATTGGAATAATTATATATATTTATATATTTAGATTTTATATATAATTTATAATTATATGTAAATTATGTATAAAATCTAATTATAGCAGCATCCAAAAATATAAGCACAAAAAAACTGATTAAACTGTGACTTAACAGATTTTAAAGATGAAAAGCATTTCTTGATATAAAATGCCATTGCATAGTGAAAATAATTTCAATTCACCAGAAATATTTAATCAGGAAGGCAATATAACCAAAGAAGTATAGCAAGTTATAGAGACAAGTAAACCCATATGTTGAAGGATATTAATTGAGGCTGAAGTAAGTGGAAATTCATATTATGCCAAAGATAAGAAAACTCAATTCCAAAGCCCCTGTGCTTGTGGTGATCAGTTGCACAGCAGTAGTTAACTCACGCAGCTCCTCACAGACTGCTGGGACTCAGCTCCCCACCGACCGTTGGCTGGGGCTCCTGGTTTCTTGTCATGTGGACCTTCTCAATATGGCAGTTTGCTTTATTAAAGACAGCAAAGGAGAAAATCTCTGGCCAGATGGAAGTTACTCTCCTATTTAACCTGGTCACAGGAGTGACATCTCTCCAGCTTTCCACACTGTATTGGTTTGAAGCAAGTCACAGGTTTCACACACACTTATGGGGAAAGGATTACACAAGGACACAGGGTGAGAGCCATTGCCAGCCATCTCCAAAGAAGCCATGAACCACAAGTCTTACACACTTTGTCTCACAGACCCACATAATTTTTATTGGTTCAACATTAAGTAAAAAATATTCTTAAAATTTACTTTGAGAGATCGCCATACTGTCTTTCACAATGGTTGAACTATACTGGATTTTTTTTTAAATGTGCATATATATCATAGAATACTATGCAGCCATAAAAAATGAGTTCATGTCCTTTGCAGTGACATGGATGAAGCTGGAAACCATCATCCTCAGTAAACTAACACAGAAACAGAAAATCAAACACCGCATGTTCTCACTCATAAGTGGGAGTTGGACAATGAGAACACATCACATGGACACAGGGAGGAAAGCATCACACACTGGGGCCTGTCAGGGGCTGGGAAGAAAGAGCGGGGGAGAGCATTAGGACAAATGCCTAATGTATGTGGGACTTAAAACCTAGATGACGGGTTGATAGGTACAGCAAACTACCATGGCACATGTATACCTATGTAACAAACTTGCATGTTCAGCACATGTATCCCCGAACTTAAAGAAAATTAAAAAAAAAAAAAAACAGTCAAAAAATTACTTTGAGAGCTTCATCAGACACTAAATATAGAAGTCTTGGAGGTCAAAATAGAGTGGCGTATTAATTCCTAGTCTCCCTGTAAGATTACATTAAGCTACGGGCTGCATTTCCTCATGATCTACTGCAGGAATTAGATTTGCTTTTTAATATTTCCCATCAGAAGACATACTTGATTTCTTTATCAGAAGAGTAAAGCAAGCATTAAATGCTGAGAAGGAGCCAAATGCAGTGATCGAGCAATCTGGATCATATTTTAGTCTTCCTACAAAAACCTGATTATCCTGAGCTTTAAAACTTTAGCTGTAAAAGTAATAGTTTGAGGTTTTACAAGTTACTCAATCCACTGATGTGGTATAGCACTTGTACTTGAATAAGTCTTTCAAAATCATATAAATGATTTGCTGACATTTTCAGTATCAGGAGTAGATACCTTTTTATTTCAGTCTTCATTCTAAAATGTCATACAGACAGCTTTCTGTCAGACAGCCAGGGCACTTTTACGGGGGAGATCAGAATTTTATGCTCACTGCCCATTTCTCGGAAGAGGTTGCTGAATAAAAACACACACATTTCGTGGCTGCAGTTTAATGTGTTCTCAGATATAACTATTTTCTTCTTTACTAAAGCAAAAGCAGAACACATAATATTGACTTGTAGATATTGTTAGATGACAAGCCAGGCTTCTGTCACAGAAGACTCCACAATAGGGTTGCTTAAACAAGGTGAAAGTTCACTTTTCTTGGAAGGAACAGTTGGGACCACTAATCCTGGGGACTATGATGTGTCAATAATGCTGGCTGGCAGGCCCCTTGCACCTGGATCTCTGCCACGCCTGCACACACACTCATTCCCAAAGCCCATCATGGCTTAGTTCCTTACACATTGCAGCTAGAGGAGAGGGGAGGGGAGGAAGGAGAGGACTCTAAGGCACACATTTTTGGGCAGAGCTCTGTTACATGGCCATCCCTAGCTGCATGGGAGGATGACGTATGCAATCTTTAGCTGGGAAACCATGGACTCAGAGAAACCAAAGCTTCTGTTTTGTACATTAAGATTAGTACATCTTTTCAACACTCAAATATCCATGACTACCTTTGTTCCAGTCAGATACCATACTCATCTCCTCTCCAGAAAACAGAACATAAAGCCCCATTCAGCTATTGCAGGGATCACAGTTGCAAAACTTACACTCATTTGCCACCTCTGAGGTGGATTGTGTCCCATGGACTGTCCATGCGGCCACTCCGTGTTTTGCCTTCAGGTGAGTTATTGTGTTCATTGTCTTTCCTGACGCCTGGCTTTGCCCTCAAGAAGTTGTTCTTTGTCTCTGGTTCTCCATGGCTTGTCATACAATGGACTTCAGAGACAAGGCCCTTTTTGAGGGACTGTTTACCTTATCTTTTATGAGAAATTCCTAGAGTTGATTGTCAGAGGCTTTGCATGGAGTTGCTTACATCTGCAGTCAAAGGGAGCTCCTCTGGGTAGACTTTTCACTCCTGAAACATCTGGTCCTTGTTCAATGGCCTCTGCTCTGCTCTTTCTCCCTGTCAGCTCCCGGTGTCTGTCTTGAGGTCGTCTGAAATGCTAGGCGTAGGTGGGTAGCTCTCCTTACCTGATTGATGCCATCAGGACAGCCCCGTTGTCCAGCTAAAAGTTCTTAACCAGAATTGCTACATAATGACTTGAAGCCACTATTCTGCCACAGATAATGCTGTTCTTCTGAGAGATTTCTTCCAAAGCCCACTTCAGTGTTCCCCACAGGCTTTGCCATGAGTGGCAGGCTCACCAAGCATGTGCTGGCGTTCTGGGTTCTCTCTGCAGACCGTGTGAGCACACGGTCTCACTTCCCAGCTTTGCCCAGACGGTTTTACCAGTGATTTCCTAGGGTGTAAGGAAAGTCACCAGATAAAGGGAATTATGCAGGGCTTGGAGTTAGACAACCTGGGACTCAATCCTACCTCAGCTTCTTCCTTTCCTGTGCTTCTGTCACAAATTACCACAAACTTGGGGGATGTAGGTAGAGCACACATTTATTATCTTAACGTCATGAAGGGCCACAAGACCAGTGTGAGTCGGCAGGGCTAAGATCAAGGCGTGGGCACCTGCTTTCTGGAGGCTCTAGAGCAGAACCAATTTCTTGCATTTTCTGGTTTCTAGAGGTTACCTGCATCCCACTAAGGCATTATTACAGGTATTTGGCTTTATTTTAGCAGCAGCCCACTGTTGGTAATACATTTTTATTTATCAGGGCACAGACAGCCTGGTAGAAGTGTCAAAAAGCAATGGCTTAAACAAAATACAAATGCAACAGGCTGACCAGGTAACTGAGGACCAGTACAATGGGTTCACAGCATCTATGACCTATTATTCTGCTTCCATCTTGCTAGTCTGTGTCTCTAGTGCATGGCTCTGTCCACATGGTAAGGGGGGTCAGCACCACGTTCACAACCCAAAGAGAGGAAGGGAGAGCAAGACCATTCCCTTCAAAGAAATAAAGCAGAAGTCTCACTCATCCCTTCCAGGCATTTATAGTTTAAAAGTAACTGAGAACTGCACATTTTGGCTATCCATATAAAATTCTGAAGGCATTACTGAAGAAAGAGAGAAGCATTAGCCAACCATGGATTCCTGCGTAGCAGGGGGTTGCTGTTCAGATGCATCTTCCACATCCTTCCCTATGCATGCTTACCTGGCAGCCTAGATAATAATCCTGGGGAAGTCACAGCAATGGTGGACTAAGATAGGAACAAGTCCTCTGACTAAGGACTATCATAAAATCAAAACAAAATAAAAGCCTGTACTCCCAGCACTTTGGAAGACTGAGGCGGGTGGATTACCTGAAGTCAGGAGTTTGAGACCAGCCTGGCAAACATGGTGAAACGCCGTCTCTACTAAAAACACAAAAATTAGCCGGGCATGGTGGCAGGCACCTGTAATCCCAGGTACTAGGGAGGCTGAGGCAGGAGAATCACTTGAACCCAGGAGGCGGCAGTTGCAGTGAGCCAAGATTGCACCACTGCACTCCAGCCTGGGTGACAGCATGAGACTCCATCTCAAAAAAACCAATAAATAAATAAATACAGGCATTAGAGAGATGAAAACAGTGAAGAATTGCCATGTAGTACTCTAGGAAAAGACAGAGGCCCAGAAATCTAAGTACAGCATTTGGGGCTGTTTTTTCCCTAAGATGGTTTGTTGATTTCTAAGTGCTGGCTCATAAACGTTTTTTGTAGAGTCAGCCAAGGTGTACCATGATAATCCCCACTCAGTTTGGGTTGGAATACCAAGAGAACGGTCGCTGGCAGTGAAGACAAACTAAAAGTATGCTTGGCATGCAACTTACTTTAAAATAATCTTATAGCCTGATAGTGGGTGGAAGTGACCCATATTACCTGGAAAATGAGAGAGGCAAATGCCTTCAGGAAGACTATGACACCGTCCTAATCCTCAAATTACTCTTACAAATAAACTAACAAAATACATGTGAGATAATTAAAAGTAAGCAAGCCCATGGGGAGATAAACAATGAATGAATTAGTTAGAAAGGTTAAATTATACTTTATTTTCTAAAGGAAATGAAAATATCAGTGGTTGAAAATTTAAGCACAGAATTAGAGACTATAGAAAAGGACCAAATAGAAATTTGAGAAATGAAAAATGGAATAACCAAAATGAAGAACTCAGTGAGTGGGTTCGCAAATGTTTGGACACAACTGAGGAAAGAAATTTAGAAAATAACCAGAATGAAACAGAAAGAAAAGAAGTATGAAAAACAGAGGAGAATTGGCAAAAGACAAGTAATATAGTGAAAAAATATAAAATGTAAGCTGTCAGTATCCCATAAGGTAAGACAAAGAAGGAAAACTGAAGACAGAATAAATAAGAACATTGTAAAGCTGATGAATTATATAAATATACATATATAAGAAGTCATGTTCCAAGCAGGTTAAAGAGAAAGAAATCCACTCTTAGAAAAACTGCTTAAAACCAATGACAAAGAGAAAATTTAAAAAGCAGTCAGAAAATTCCCTATTTCATTTAAACACACTATAGCTGAACATTCCTGCTCATTACAACTAAAATCTTAGGACAAACTACGTAAAGCAACTGCCTGAGAACGAGGAACAGTAAATGAAAGCAGGCAAAATGTGGAAGGAAGTCAAAATGTAGGGAAGAGACCTTCATGGAGGTAAGAATGCCATTTCCCTCCCCGCCACAGCTCAAACAAGTTTAGTGCACACACTACTGCATTGCCTCACGGCTCCACAACTGGGGCCTGACGTTGGGACAGAGCTGTGGTAGCGGGAGGGGAAAGCCTTCTGTGATCTGGAGAGTATCCGTGGGGTGGTGCCAGAGAGGAGAGCACTGATAAAGGAATTCATTATTCTCCATAGAAATCACATTAGCTGTAGTGCCACCCCTGAGCTACACTGACAGAGACCAAATAAGCATAGCAAATGTTTTGGGAACTGAGCTAATTTCTAAACCATAGCACAAGTGTTAGACTCAACCCCCAATGTTATATGTGAGGGACAGACTCACAGGTGCATAGCAAAAACAAAACACTCTGTGGTATAAGCCTGACCTCTAAAAGAGAAAATCCAAAATTATCCAGAGCCTTGTAACAGAACCCAGAGCTCACACAATGTAACATTGACAACGTCCAGGATACAATCCAGAATTGTGCAACAACCAACCACGAAAATATGACCAATTCTCAAGGAAAAGGACAGTCAACAGAGCAAACCCTAAAATGCTCCAAATGTTGAAATAAACAGAAGAAAAATTATAAAATAGCTAATATAACATTGTTCCATATGATAAAAGCAAAAAGCAAAACCCCAAAACCTTGAAATGAATGAAAGATAAACATTCTCAGAGAACAAATAAAAATGGTAAGAAAGAAATAAAGGGAAATGTTAGAAGTCAAAGCTATAGTTTTGGAAATAAAATTTGCTGCATGGGCTCAAAAGAAAATGGAGATGAGAAAGAAAAGGATCTTGAAGATAGATTAATAAAAATTAACATATCTGAATAACACAGCAATAAAAAGCGATGGATAAAATGAGTAGAAATAAACCAGGCGCAGAGGCTTATACCTATAATCCCAGCACTTTTGGAGGCCAAGGTGGGCAGATCATGAAGTCAGGAGATCAAGGTCATCGTGGCCAACATGGGGAAACCCTGTCTCTACTAAAATACAAAAAATTAGCTGGGTGTGGTGGTGCGTGCTTGTAGTCCAGCTACTCAGGAGGCTGAAGCAGGGGAATTGCTTGAACCTGGGAGACGGAGGTTGCAGGGAGCCAAGATCATGCACCATTGCACTCCAGCCTGGTGACAGAATGACAATCCATCTCAAAACACACACACACACACACACACACACACACACACACACACACATCCCAGAAGCTCAGGGATCTGTGGAGCAATATCAGAAAGTCTAACATGCATGGCACTAGAGACCAGGCAGGAGAGAAGAAATTGACCATAGTGTAACAAATGAAAGTAGGGAGGTCATTGAAAACCATCTGGGTTACATCCAGAAATTGAGATGGAAGCACGCAGTGCCACACGGAAACACTGACTGTGTGTACAATCAGCTCTCTACGTCTAACTTCCAGTTTATGGGAAATTCAGTGAACTAAAGAACATGTTCAGTGCCATCACAGAGATGCAATCAGCAAAACCCAGAACTTGAGAAACTCAATGGTACTAGCGGCCTACCTTCTTCAAAACATAAATTGCAAAGAAAAAAGAAATAGAAGTTGAGGGGAGGAATCTGCAGACATATTGACCAAATGCAAAATGTGGATCCTGATTCAAACTATCCTACTGTGAAAGTATTTCCTATAACAAAGCAGAGAAAATTTGAACATTGAATAAATATTTGCTGGTTATCAAGAATTCATGATTTTTTTAAACTTAATAGTGGTAGTATGGCTATATTTTAAACAAGAGTCCTTATATTTTAGAGATACTAAAATTGTATGGATGAAATAACATTGGGCTTTTCTCTGGAATAGTATGGAGGGGAAGGGAGTGTTTAGATAACCTAAGGGCAGGTCACATGTGAGGAAAGGGTTCAAGTTCATCTTCTTGCTTGTAGATATCTAGTTGTCTTGCCAACATCTAATTATTTTGACACCGTAGTTGAAAATTAATTAAACCTATGTGTGCGGGTTTATTTACAGACTCTCGATGACAGCTCATTGATCTCTGCGTCTGCTTTTTGGTACTTCCACGGTGTTATTGTTGCTGTTTGTTTAGTGACTTTCCTGAACGAATTCTGTAAGCTGTTCACTAAAGCCTTAGTGGTCAGCTAAAGATTTTCAGATATCTTCTTACACATCTTAATAAGTCTCTCAGCCTTTAGTAAGGAGCACTGAGGGCAGGTTAGGGCATACCTCCCTGACCACATCAGTTAGGCGGCTTAGAACTCTGCCTTTGTCTTCACTTCTTGCTTCTGCAAAGCTTCGAAGACCGCCTGAGGGAGAGAATTTCTCAGGTTATCTCTGGGCATACATGCAATCTTGCAAATATGTGATATCTTCTAGGTCCTCAGGAATCTGCCAAAGCTTTCCAATACCTTCCATGGACATCGATTCCCCAGATTTTCCTTTCAGGGGTTTTAGGGGACTTTTTGTTAGCCTCTAATGTTATCACCACTTCAGAAACTGCAATGTTAAACACACGCCACTGTGTATTTTGCTAGATGACATTGAGAGAAGACTGTTCACAACAAATGTGCTTTGCTCAGATCAAATAAAGACAAAATATTTGAGCAGGGTTTTCCAGAGAACTGCCAGACCTTTTAATGATAACAATTCTATGCAAATGGAGCTTTTTGGGGGAGTTCCAAATCTGCTTCACCCTCTGGCTCTGAGGTCATTAGCTGTCATAGCTACTGTAATGTTAAGTTTGTCTGTTTGTTTGTCAGGCTACTGCAGAACTGATGAGGGTGAAATGGAAATGAGGTAAGTTGAAATACAATAAAGCTCTCTGTTAGTACTGACACTCAGCCTTTTTCCTGGATTGTTGAAAGACTTGGTTAATTCCCAGAGTTCTGAAAACCCTGCCTTTGAAAAATGTTGCAAGTGTTCTCACTGATTTTATAGAGGAGCAGATATGTTTTTGGTCCTGATTGTACTATTCCGGAAGTGATCCCCCACTCCCAGAAAAAGCTTTTAGCACATCACGTTTATTATCCAGTAATTCACCAAGCATATTATGATCCAGAGGGCAAACGCCTGGCATGCCGTGCTGTAAGGGCAGTGGCAAACAAGGATATCTGCTTTACACAGCACATTGAGCACCTGCTAACAATTTATCAGCTCTAATATGTCAAGATATTCCATAGTAATTTCCAGTTATGTTGTTCTAAGATTATGAAATCAGCTTCTAACTTCTATAATCTTTTCACTCCCTTTAAGAAACTTTGAGCAAACACCAGAAAGGTCATGGAGCTCTCTTGTCTCTGAGATTTTTCAGTACTTATAATGTAGAATATGCAATCTGTCACAATGTGCATCTGTGCTAAGCCCTACGTAGTCTTTTTCCTTGCATTTGATGATCAAGGTGCAAAAAGATTGAGATTTACTGAGTTCTCGTGATCTAAATTGAGCCTGGTACTTCCCCAGGCTGTCCTAAAGGTGAAATCGTATTTCAAAGGAAAAGGGAGCCTGAGATAACATGTAGCGCTGTCCCCAAACTAATCCCACGGATCTATATGGGGAAGAGCAAACACTACACAAAACCAGACTACTCAAGTCGATGCTGTTCTGAACCGAGCACAGAAAGTCAACACCAAGACAAAAGTGCGCCAGACTGCAGGGTCTTTATTGCCCGCGGCCACTGAGGACTCACGTCTCTCCAATCCGAGGCCCCGAAAGGAGGGTGTCAAGACCTTTTATACCCGTAAACTACCTCGGGGGGTTAGGGTGAGGGGCGGGGGTGGGGGTGAGGGGCTTCAGACATTCCGAGGGCCAGTGGATTCTGTAAATCACCTCCTAGGCGGAGATGAGGGTGAGGGGCTCCGGACATTCCAAGGGCCAGGGGACTTTTGTCACTCCAATTGTTACTTAAGGGGTTTACAGAAGTCAAGATAAGCGTTAGTTTACACATTGTCTGGGTAGTGGATGGGAATGACAGACCTTAGTTACTTATTACAAGGTGCAGGAGCCAAGATGGCATGGGTTTGGACTGCTTGCCTGTCACATTTGGGTCACAGAGAGCAGTTTCAACAGAAAACCGAGGTATGCTTGAGGTATGCAGTTTTATGGGGCTTTTACCATGTCACAACGACTAGAATGACTTTTCAATGTCAGCAACAAATTAGTCGCCTTCCTCCATCCATAGCTTGCTTCCCTAATACAAGAGGATTTAAATCCAAAAGAGGAGAAGGGGAAAAGTGTCACCATAGAAGTGGCAATTATGAGGTAGAATGGGGGAGAAACTTTAAATTCAAAATAGCGTTGAGCACTTTGCCGAATTTACGGTGAAGACAAAAAGGATCTCGGGGAACCGTCCCAGAACATATCAGTGTCACTCTGAATGCACACACAATTGTTGTGAAGGGCCCAGAGGAACCTGTGGCAAGACCTCAGTCTCGTCGTTGTCAAGCTCAGTCTCCTTGGAAAAAAGAAAGGAAGTTTGGGACAACCGCCACTGGGGCAATAGAAAGGGAATAGCTGTAGTTTTCACATTCTGTAAGCATCCCTGTGGGCACCACTGGGACTCTTCACTGCTGCGTCTGCATCTTTGCTGCAATGCAAGTCCCTTCTTGAACTACAAAATTTCTTGTGAGAAAAGTATATTCTTTATTTGAATGAGACCAGGTGTGCTAGGTTCAAGACCTTAAGTCCTGAAAAGATAAGTTAAATCTTGAAGAAAATGGCATTACATATGCAATGTTTTGATTTAGACAAGAGAGAATACCAAAAAGTTGATGGCATTTCTGCCTCCAAAAGAGGAAAGGCTCAGCCGAAGGAGAGGTGAGATTTGTCCAGTTTCAGAAACAAAAGATGATAAATTATATCTAAGACCTTGTATTGTAAGGTTTAATGTTTAAATTTTAAAAACACAGCTCAATGAAAAAAGAACACTGAGGTTTGAAATCAGACTTAAATGTTAATTTTAAGCAGTGAAATGGTAACAAGTATACAAGATAAAACAAATTCCAAAGAAATAGTATTTTTAAAAATTTTATTTTTACCCACTAAACTGAGAGAACTCATTAACTATTAAAAATAGTTGTGTATTTTGTTTCCTTTATCTAAACTGTATTCTCCCAAATTGCTGAGCATCTGTAGGAGAGTCATATTTTCTGTTTCTGTGTCCCTTGGCTGGTGAATCTCAGTGCTGGGTTTCTAAAAGCCACTAATTAAAACCTTGGTAGAATGATGAACACCTGTGTCCTAGGAGATTGCTGCAGCATGGTCTCCCTCAGACCAACTGCTCTGTCTGGGCTTCCTGGGAGCGGGATTTTTCTGGCTGGGAGGGGCAGTCTTCTAGAATTTTTCATCCACTTCAACTCTGTTCTGAAAGCTCTTTTCCAAGCAAGGCCTTCCAAGAGGGCTGAGAGTCCTTCATTCTACCTATCTCCTAACTGGAAGTAGAAGCTCTACCTCAAATAATGATAACTGAGAAATACTGGCCTCCAATTTTCCTTGCCCCAGTTCCTTGATAGGGACAGTAAAAAAAAGAGCCCTACTGAAACCACATCATTCCAGGGTGACGATAGGCCTGCCCAAGGTTAAGTCCTCCAAGGAACGACATTCAGAGACAGCACTGTGGAGGAAATAGATTTCACTGAAATCATTTGGCAATGACATTAAACAAATAAGAGAAACAAACAAGAATAGCAGCATGCCTTGTGGGGAGGAAGAATCAATATCTAGACTTGCTATAATACATTTTCTAAAATATTTGGTTTTTAATTAAAAATTTTGAGATATGATAGAAAATAGGAAAATGTGGCTGATACATAGATAATTAAAAGAAGGCAACAGAAATTGCCGGTGAGAGGACCCAGTGCTGGATTTAGGAGCTAAAGTCTGAAATGAGCTATTATTAATGTAGTCAAAGAACTAAATAAAATAATACTTAAAGACAGTAAAGGTATAATGACAATGTTCCTTTAAAAGAGACTATTAAGAAATAATAGATTTTTAAGTGAAAATTCTGGAGTTGAAAAGTACAATAGTATAAATGAGAAATTCACGAGAGGAGCTCAAGAGTTGCCATGATCTGACATTTAAAAAAATCACCAAACTTAAACATATATCAGTAGATATTATGCAATTGGAATAATAAAGAAGAAATAGAAATGAACACAGCCTACGAGAAATATGGGACACAGTCAAGTGCACTGACATATGGATAATGGGAGTTCCAGAAAAAGAGGAGAGAAAAGGAAGAGAGCAAAGTGTACATTTAAAAATGATGTTTTTAAACTTCCCATGGTGAAAACATGAATGTGCACATCCAAGAAGTTCAAATGATTTAAAATAGTACTAACTACAGAAAGTCACATGCAGACACATCACAGTAAAAATATTGAAAGATGAAGAAAAAAAGAAATCTTGAAAGCAACAAGAGAAAAATTACTTGTCATGTACACGGGATATTCAACAGGATTAACAGCAGAATTCTTGTCAGAAACAATGAAGGAGGCAGTGGGATGACATGTTCAAACTGCTGAAGAAGAAGAAAAAAACGTCAACGAAGGATCTTTTGTCTGCCAAAGTTAACCATGAAAATGAGATGAAATGAATATGCTTTCAAATAAAGAAAAACATAGAATTCATTTCTAGCACATGTGCCTTACAAAAATAATACAGGAAGATTTTCAGAACATAAGGAAGTGACCCAGAGATTAATTCTAATCCAAGTGAAAAATCAAAAAATAACAGCAATAGTAATTACAATAGGCAGTATAATTGGAGATATACTTCCCTTTCTTCTCCTAACTGATTTATCAATTATTATTGTGTCTATGACATATACAAAGGTAATATACTTGATAATGACATTATTAATATAAACGACTAAAAGTGATTCAAAAGAGATAGAAAATCTCAATAAATCTAAACAAAGAAAGCAATTAAATTAGCAATATATTTTTAAAGCTTGCATAAGGAAAATTGCAGACACAGCTTCACTGGTGATTTCTATCAATTATTAAAGGAAAATTTAACATCAATTCTTCACAACATCTTCTAAAACTTGGAAGATAATGGAATACTTTCCACTTAATTTTCTAAGGCCAGTAATATATGGCTGTCAAAACCAGAGAAATATATCAAAAGAAAGAAAACTATAGATTGATACCCTTATGAGTATAGACAAAAATGTCCTCAACAGAATACTAGCAAAACAACTCCAGCAACATACAAAATGGATCATCCACCATTCCCCAAGTAGAATTTATCCCAGGAATGTAAGGTTTGTTTAAAAGCCAAAACTCAATTAATGTAATACACCATACAAGAATAAAGGACAGAAAACATATGATCATCTGAGTAGACACAGAAAACACTTTTGAAAAAAATCCAACAACACACTTTTATGATATGAACATCAACTGGGTTTAGCAATGTTCCCAACCTGCTAAATGGATCTATGAAAGATATAGGTAGCATCTCTAATGGCAAAAGACAGAATGTTTCCCCCCTGAGATCTGTAATAAGATAAGGATTTACACTGTTGCTACTTCTACTCAATATTTTACTGGAAGTTCTAGCCAAGTCAAATATATAAGAAAAAATAAAATGTATCCATATTTGAAAAATAGAAGTGCTTGTATGTGACAAGTGTATAATCTTATATACAGACAATGTAGGATAATTCACACAAAAATTAGAAATAATGAGTTTGACAAAATTTCTTAGATAGAGAAAGTCTTAAATAATTCACTGAATCACCATTAGAATTAATAAATGAATTCAGGAAAGAAACAATAAGTGGGTTTAGTAAATTGAGCAATTAATTTATAATTTTATTTCTTTGCACTAATAATGAACGATCCAAAAATGAAATAAAAAAATTATATTTATAATAGCATGAAAAGGGATGAAATACTTGGGGGATAAATTTACCAAAAGAAGTACCAGACTTGTTACATAAAACATTATTGAAAGAAATTAAAGACACAAATAAATTATTAGATGTAAATAAATGGATTAGAAAATTTAATAATGTTTAGATAGCAATATTCTCCAAATTGATCTACAGATTTAACACAATCTCTATCAAAATCCCAGCTGGCTTAGGTTTTTTTTCTTTGCAGATATTGACAAGATGATCCTAAAAGTCATATTTTAAATTCAAGAAGGACATAATCAAAATAATCTTGAAAAAAGGATATCAAAATGGGAGTACTTGGATGTGAGCAAATGACAGACCATGAAGTTCCTAGCTCTTGCGCCTGCACAGAAATGTATTTTTTAGGGACATGGATGAAGGCGGAAACCATCATTCTCAGCAAACTAACACAGCAACAGAAAACCAAACACCACATGTTCTCACTCATAAGTCAGAGTTGAAAGATGAGAACACATGGACACAGGGAGGGAACATCACACACCGGGGTCTGTCAGTGGTTGAGAGGTAAGGGGAGGGGATAGCATCAGGAGAAATATCTAACACAGATGATGGGTTGATGGGTGCAGCCAACCACCATGGCATGTGTGTACCTACGTAACAAACCTGTATGTACAGCACATGTATCCCAGAACTTAAAGTATAATAAAAAAAAAAAAGAGAAAAATGTTCTAAGAACTGTCAGTTCTGACTTTATAGGAACTCTGAAAAATTTAATCAAAGCTTTACCTTTGGTTAAAACGCCCCATAAACAAAACCCATGTTCAAAACTGGAAGAAAGTTATAAAGCATTTTACCACCTCTGCTCCGTCCATTTCCCTCCCGGTACAGTGGTGGTGGCTTTGGTTTTGAGCAGCAGCAGCCTAGCTCTAGACTCCTCCCTTGAACTGGAAGAAAAAAGAGAAGTCCTAAATTGCAAATTTGCACATAGGTCTATTCTAAACTGTTTAACTTGTCTGCAGGGCCACCTGAAGGACTACTCACTGGTCTCTGTCCCACATAACTTAGAATACAGGCAGAAGGCCAGGTGCAGTGGCTCATGCCTGTAATTCCAGCACTTTGGGAGGCTGAGGCAGATGGATCACCTGAGGTCAGGAGTTCAAGACCAGCCTGGCCAACATAGTGAAACCCCGTCTCTACTAAAAATACAAAAATTAGCCAGGTGTGGTAGGCACCTGTAATCTCAGCTACTCAGGATGCTGGGCAGGAGAATTGCTGGAACCCAGGAGGTGGAGGTTGCAGTGAGCTGAGATCACACCACTGCACTCCAGCAACAACAACAAGAAAAAAAATATATAAGGGCAGAAAAATTGGTGATGCTGCTCATAAAAGCTACCTGGTACTAGAAACTCACAGACTTCTAGGACAAGAAAGTTTGGGTGGAGACATATAGTAGATCGTCTAAGGTCCAGAGGAGACACTTGGGTGAGACTCTTTGGGAATTAAGGACGTTCAACACAGCCGTGGAAATAGGGGAACTTAGAATGCAGTGGGCCTGCCAAGATAACACATAAACTACTCAGAAAAAAATTGATATGATCTTAAACTAACACCTTGGGCTAATTCCTAGGCTTAGCGCTAGCTAGCTAATCAGTGAAGAGCTACCCCAGTACAGAGCAAATATCTGTCATATGGTTCCACTCATATGAAGTACCTAGAAGAGTCACAGCTGTAGAGGAAGAAAGGAGAATAGCAGTTACCAGGGGCTGGAGGGAGAGGAGACTGGGAAGTTACTGCTTAATGAGTACTGAGTACTGAGTTTCTGCTGGAGATAGTTAAGGTAATGTATAGTGGTGATGGTTGCACAACATTACGAATGCACCTAATGCCATTGAATTATACATTTAAATTGTTTAAAATGGCAACTTGTATTTAGGTATATTTTACCACAATAAAAATTTGTTGAGAAAAATATTGGAGAACTCATAATTCCCAATTGACTATACTTACTGCAAAGCTATGACAATGAAGACCCTGTGCTGCCAGCCAAAGGGTAGACACATCAAACAATGAAATAGTATTGAAAATCCAGAAGTAAATCTTTAAATTTATGATTAACTGAATTTTTTATGTGCTAATTTTAAGTGCTAATACTAAAAAACCGTAAGTGGAAATCATAGCGGCATATATTCATGACTTTGAGGTAGGCAAAGCCATCTTAGCTAAGATAACAAAATGTCACATAAAAGACTGATGATGTTGTTTGTATGTCTGTTTGTTTGTGTGTATGATATTGTTTGCATGTTTGCCGCTCCACATCTCATGTTGAGTGCTGGAGGTGGGTCCTGGTGGAAGGTGACTGGATCATAGGGGTGGATCCCTCATGAATGGTTTAGCGCCATCTCCTTGGTGAGGAGGGAGTTCTCACTCTGAGAGTTGACACCAGATCTGTTTGTTTGGGAGAGTCTGGCATCTCACCCCCACTGCTGTTCCTGTTTTTGTATGTGACATGTTTGTTTCCCCTCTGCCTTCCATCGTGATTGGAAGCCTCCTGAGGCTTCACCAGCAGCAGATGCCAGTGCCCTGCTTGTACAACTGCAGAAATGTAAGTCAGTTAAACCTCTTTTCTTTATAAATTACACAGCCTCAGTTATTTCTTTTTAGAAATGCAAAAACATGCTAATAGAGGTGAATATATACATGTATGAAGTTAAAAAAAATCTTCTGTGCTATAAATGATACCTTTCAAGAAAATTTTTTAAAACTCAGTGAGTAATATTTGAAAATCGAATATGTCATAAAAAACTTCTACCTATAATGTACAAAGAATACTTACAGTTCAATAAGAAAATAAATAACCCAATTAAAAATGGGTGAAAGATATACGTTAACATTTCTCTGAAGAAGACATGCAAATGGCGAATAAGCATACAAAAAGATGCTGACTATCATTATGCATTAGATAAATGAAAATCAGAGCTCCAGTGAGGTACCACTTCACATCCACTAGGATGGCTAAAATTTAAAAAGTCATAAAATATCAGGTGTTGACAATAATTTGGAGAAATCTGACTCTCATATACTACTGATGTGATTGTAAAATAGTGCAACCACTGTTAAACATAGATTTGTAGTATGACCCGGCAATTCCACTCCTAAGTACATATTCAAGAGAAATAAAGGCGTATGTCCACAGTAAAACTTGTCCAGGGCATTTTTCATAATAGCCAAAAATTGGAAGAAGGCAAAATGTCCATCAACTTAAGAATTAGTAAATGCCATGGGATATATCCATGCAATTGCATATTACCTAGAGACTAAAAAAAGAATAAGGGGCATTCTCTTGAACACATGATACAAATGGATGAACCTTGAAAACATTTTCTAAATTGCAAGAAGCCAGTCATGAAAGACCACACATTGTGTGATTCTGTTTCTATGAAACGTTTAGAATAGTTAAATCCACAGGGAAAGAAGGTTAGTGGCTGCCTAGGATGGAGAAGTTTGAGGGAAAATGCAGAATGAGTGCTAATTGGCATAATGTTACTTTTAAAGTGATGAAAATATTCTAAAATTGATCATGGTCGTGTTTGTATAACTGGTTAAAATTATTAAAGAATACACTTAAATGTATGAGTTGTGTGGTATATGAATTACATCTCAAAAAAAATCTATCTTAGAAATTATCTATAAGATCACTCATCTCTAGAAAGGAAGGAAATAAAGTTTTTTCTTTTCAGTTTTTCTCAATTTTTCAAAAATTTGAATGAATTTTCTTAACTGTAACTTGCAGGGCGGTGGTGAGGATTGAATAACATCTTCCAAGGCTAGAACTCCATGGCTGCTGATAAATAATAGCTTCTGTAATGACACTGCAATTTTCACAGATCTGGAGGGAGCACGGAGGAGCCACAGGAGAGCTGGAACCAATTTCCAGAGTTTCCCCAACACAGGGCAACTTTCCACCAAGAGCAAAGAGCCTTCTTCCCTAGAGTCTCCTCAGGAATCTAAAGAAGTGTTTTCCTAAATCTTCACTTAAAATAGATATTGAGATTAACCATTTCTCCAACAAAGATATACAAATGGCTAGTAATTTAGGGAAATGCAAATCAAAACCACAACGAAATGTGACTTCACACCCTCCAGGATAGCTGTAATAAGAAAAGAAAGTGAAGAACAAATGTGGACAAAGATGAAGAAATTGTAATCCTCATAAGCTGCTAATGGGAATGTGAAATGGTGCAGCCGCTGTGGGAAAAAAAAAAAAGTTTAATTAATATGTAGAATTACAGTAAGAACCAGCAATGGCAACTCCTCAGTAAGTTAAATATGGAATCAGAATGCTTCACATTCTGATTATAATGGGTCACATTATACAACCCAAAGAATTAAAAACAGGTGTCAAAGGAAAGCTTGTACACAGATGTTCATAGAAACGTTATTCAAAATAGCTAAAGGTGGAAAATTAACAACCAAAGCGTCCTTCAACTAATGACAGACAAAATGTGTTCTATCCATACAGTGAAGTAGTATTCACCCGTAAAAAGGATGCAGGACTATAACAGTCAAGGTTCTCCAGCAAAACAGAGTCAATAGCATGTGCATATAGAAAGAAATTGATTTCAAAGTACTGGTTCATGCAATTGTGGAGGCTGGCACGTTCAAAATGTAGGGCAGGCTGTCAGGCCAGAGACCCAGGGATGAGTTGATGTCACAGCTCAAGTCTGAAGCAGTTTCTGACAGAATTCCTGCTATGGGAGGTCGGGGAGGGCTCATTCTTTTTATTTAGGTTTTCAGTTGATTGGATGAGACCCAGATACTTTATAGATCGTAATCTGTTTTACTCAAAGTCCATTGACTTAAATACTAATGTCTCCCAAAAATACCGTCACAGCAACACGCATGCCGATGTGTTTCATATTGACACTTAAAATTAATCATCACATGTGCTGATACATACTACAATATGGATGAACCTTGCAGATGTCATGCTAAATAAAAGAGGCCAGACACAAAAGGTCATGTATTGGATGATTCCATTTCTTTGAAATATCCGGAATAGGCAAACCATAGATACAGAAAGCAAATTAGTTGTTGTCAAGGAAATGGAGAGTAACTGCTCACGGGTAAGGACTTCCTTTTGAAGAGATGAAAACGTTTTGGGACTAGATAATAGTGATATTTGCACAACATATGAATGTGTTAAAGACCACTACATTGTTCACTTTAGAAGGGTCAACACCACAATGGGGCGTGACTTCACACCCCTTAGTATGGCTATCATGAAGTAACAAAATAATAGCAAATGTTGGTGAGAATGTGAAGGAATTGAAACCCTAGGCATTGCTGGTAGGAAGGTGAAGTGGTGCAGCTGCTATAGATAACATTGTATTTTCCACCAACTGAAACAGTAATTTTTCTCAAAAAATTGAAGATGGAATTACCTTATGACTCAGTAATTCCACTTCTTGTTATATATTGAAAAGAAGTGATTTCATAGCAACAACATTCGTCCAAGCCAAAAGGTGGAAGCAACGCAAGTGTCTATTGACAAATGAATGGATAAACAAAATGTGATATACATAATATTACATATTATATTATGTATATCTTCTTCTCTGAAGAAGACATACAAATGGCAAATGAGCATATTGTATTATATTATATTATATTATATTATATTATATTATATTATATTATATACAATGCCCCTAGTCTCCCTTTACTGAAAACTGTCAGGCCTCCTTCTTGCTCTCCTTCCCAGCCCTTCGTTTTCCCCATTCAGGGGTCAGAATCAAAGCGCAGTTTCCTTCCAAATGAACTCTACAAATAATTTCCTAGTCGGTCGCTTTGGCTTCCATTCTATTTCCAATTCTTCCCGGATGCCACAGGAATAACAGCTAATGTTTATGAAGAACACACAGCTTACAGGACTGCTCTATGAGCTTTAAATGTACGATCTCTGTCTTCTCAACACCATTTTGAGGTAGATATTTTTGTTTTATTGTACATGACTATACAGAAGCTCACAGAATTTTAGTGAATTGCCCAAGCTCACAAGGATAGTAAGAGGCAGAGCTGGGATTCAAATCTAAACAGTCCAGTGTTGCCAGTCATGAAACGTTTAACATTGCCTTCCTCTAGTTTGACTTTCTTCAGGCCTGTCTCCTACCCAAGAACCCTCCATGGCTCCCTACTGCCTGTGGATGTCTTGGTGGCCTTGTTGGCTCTCCACACCTGGGCCGGCCATCCTCTCCCAGCCTGTCTCCATGTGCCCAGTCTGAATCCCTCACCACAGCCAGGGCCCTAACCTCGTGTGATGCAGCCTGGCCTCGGGGCCCAAACTCAAACCCTCACTCTTGCTGCCACCCTCATTACCAGTTTGCTTCCTCTCCTCTCTCCTGCCGGGCAATTTCCTTTCAGCCTTCTTCTTAAAATCGCATTTGACAGTCCCAGCTCACATCAACATTGTCCTTTTCTGAAATCCCCTGGTGCCTGGAAAAATGGATAGTTATTTTGTTTTGGCCTCATAATGTCACATCCACTCATCCCAGCAATTTAGCCACTTTTTTTTTCACATCGTCTTCCTCAAACTAGACTCTACCCATCATGTGTCTAGTGAACAGGAGGCACTCGGAATGTGTGTGCTGAATAAATTGTGAGCTACCGTAGAAATGTATTGCCTGACACTTGTGTGATAGCACAGTGTATCACTTGGAGGAATTCACAGTGGTGACGGCACTGCAGTGGTGATGACGATGGTGACACGATGCTGTGGCGATGGTGATGGTGATGATCATTTGTGGCAGATGTGGCTGTCATCATTGCCTTTTATGATGAGCGGCTCACGGCCAGGCCTGAGATGCACAGACAGACCACATCCATATTTTACAGATGATGGCACTGAGTCTGTGAAACTAGACTTGACTTGCTGATGGAGATGAATGGAGAGCCAAGACTTGCAAATTGTCTGGACATCCCCAGGTGCTTCTTGCTCCCTGCGCCACTGCTTTTCAAAGACAAGCGTTGCTCAACAATGTCTCCTCTCACTTTTGTTTTTTTTTTTTTTGGTGGGAAGCATAAAATAAAAATGGCACAAAATCCAGCATTTTAGACATCTTTTTATTGTGCTAAGATATGCATAACACTGATCACTGTAACCATTTTTAGGCATACTGTTTTGTGGCATTAAGTTAATTCTCATTCATGGTGCAACCACCACCACCGTACATTTTAAGAACTTTTTATCTTCTCCACGTGAAACTATACACCCAATAATTCCTAACCTCCTGACTCCACAACCCTCTGGAAACCCCCATTCTTTCTGTCTCTGTGACTGCCTTATTCCAGGTACCTAATATAAGGGGGATCATACATTATCTGTCTTTCTAACTTAGAATAACATCTTTGAAGTTCTTCCATGTCATACCATGTGTGTAGCCTTTGTTTTTAAGGATAAACAGTACTTCACAGTAGACATCCGCAGGTAGTAGCTCCCTCCAGGGAGCCATGGAGGGTTCTTCAGTAGGAGACAGGCCTGAAGAAAGTCAAACTAGAGGAAGGCAATGTTAAACGTTTCATGATTGGCAGCACTGGACTGTTTAGATTTGAATCCCAGCTCTGCCTCTTACTATCCTTGTGAGCTTGGGCAATTTACTAAAATTCTGTGTGCTTCTGTACAGTCATGTACAATAAAACAAAAATATCTACCTCAAAATGGTGTTGAGAAGACAGAGATCGTACATTTAAAGCTCATAGAGCAGTCCTGTAAGCTGTGTGTACTTCATAAACATTAGATGTTATTCCTGTGGCATTCGGAAAGAATTAGAAATAGAATGGAAGCCAAAGCGACCGACTGGGAAATTATTTATAGAGTTCGTTTGGAAGGAAACTGCGCTTTGATTCTGACCCCTGAATGGGGGAAAATGAAGGGCTAGGAAGGAGAGCAAGAAGGAGGCCTGACAGTTTTCAATAAGGAGAGATTAGGGACACTATTTATTCTTTCTCTTTTATTTGCTCCATCTTTTTATTTTCTTGACCACAGTGGCAGATCACAGAAGAGAGAGGACGTGTTCCTATTCCTCTGGACTTCTTTTATCTTAGCAAGGAAGCATATTGATAATATGTTTGACAAGAAGCAGATTGCCACACCAGCTATACAGGTAGACAGGAGACCTGGGTACTCACGATGCCATTCCATGTGACCTTGGCTCCTTCTCAAAAGTCAAGCTGTAGCTTCTCCATCTATGAACGTTGGTTTGTAACAGTACCTACAGAACTCCCTCTCCTGCGACGTTGCTTTTAGGAAATGCTAACAGGAGTGCAAGGTTCAAATACATTTATGAAACATTTTAATTATATTTGCTTCCTGGAGATAAAAAATGAATGTCAGTATATTAACAGCTTGAAAAATTTCTGCAGAAAAAATGTCTGTGGAATTACACATATCCCATCATCTCGCAACTTAACATGTGTATAGAGCTTATATTTATTCCACAGAGCCATGTGTCAAGAAGGCACAGGCTGGGAAATCCTGGATGAGGCCCTTCCAAATCTTCCCAGTGCTAACACACCTCTGTCTGTAATGTGGTGATGTTGCCGATGGTCTCTGAGTGCTACAGTGACAGAAGTAGCTCATGTAAGGGTTTTCTCTTACCTCTGCGTGTTGCCCCAGCAAGAGAGGAGCAGAGACCATTTAATACTTTCAACGTGAGAATGCAAGAAAGAGCCCTGGAGGCAAGGCTTAATTGCTGGATTTTGAAAAAGGGAATAAAAGTCCTTCCTTGCAAATGTCAAATGCATTCTGCAGATATTTTCCCATCACGGAAGGTCTCTGTGTTGGGCAGTTTTCAGAACCTAGGCAGGCAGGTGAAAGGGGATCTCTCTAATCTATTTTCATTTCCCCTGGTAATAACACTCTTGAGCAACATCCAGCTGTCTTCTCTGCCAGGCTGTTAACCTGCAACTCTCTTGCTGAGCTTCCCTTGAGCTCGGAGAAGGAAGTCCAGAGGACTAGGTGCTTCCCCCTCAGTGAAGAGCTGCTACTGATATTACTTCTCCTCACCTTTACTCCAAGGGCTTATTGTTTTAAAATGAGAAATAGGCTGTGAGAGAAGACCTCTCCAAGAAGGTGAAAACAAATGGGATTCGTTCAATCTGGAGGGTGAGAAAATAACTGTCTGTGAGGGCCAAGAGAGGTTAAGCAGGAGGGGACTGTTTCTTCTCATTAGGAAATGGAAATCTACTCCTAAGGATTGACTTTAGAGGAAGAAGTATATTGGAAGTAAAATGTAAAAGGAAAGTGAAAAGACAACAAATATTAATGGAATGACTGGATGGGTGGGTGGGTGGATGGATGGATGGATGAGTAGATGGATGCATAGAGGATGGAGATCATGGGTCAGTCCAATGGATAATTGATGATGTTCAACAGTGACAAAGAAAAAGTTTAGGTTAACAGGAAATTTGTTAGAAAATGTCATTCTCAGAACTGTGGTTTTTAAGCTAGTCTGACACACCAATTGCAGACACTTAATGATTATAGTATTGAATACTTAATAATAACATCTGCATTTTGTTGTCATATATATTATCTCATATATGTTATCTTGTTTTTTCTCTTATGGATTCTGTGAGTTAAGTATCATCTTTAGCATTTTACATGTAATAAAATGGAAGCTCATATTCTGTTTATTGAAATTGGCACTAATAACCGTAAGACATCTGTTTTATGAATTGTTAAGAAACACAAATCATGATTATTGCAGAAGACAGACATAAGACATATCTCAAATGCAGAAAAGGGTGAGGGGAGGCAGCATGTCCGGATGAATGCGGTGCTGTCGCTGGGGCAATGCGGCCACACTCACTCAGCAGCTGTGAGGGAGATCTAGGTTGTGAAGCTGCGGCTACAGAACCAGACCCTACACCCCTGTGGCATCATCCAAGCTGTTTCTTCCTGGTCCCACCTGCCTCCCACTCTGCATCCTGTTTCCTGCCTGACACAACATCCTCTCTGGCTGACTTTAGAGGAAGAAGTACATTGGAGCTAAAATGTAAAAAGAAAGTGAAAAGACAACAAATATTAATGGAATGACTGGATGGATGGATGGATGGATAGATGGATGGATGGAGGATGGAGACCATGTGTCAACCCAATGCATAATTGTCCTGCTTCTGCCCTTCCATGTAACTTTTGGCTCCTCTTTCAGCCTCAGTGTGTAGTCTTCTCACTTCATACCCGTTTGGAACCAAACCCCATGACTGATAATGATTGGGGATGATTAAAATGGAATATGTCAGCCAGCTCCCCCCAAAACCTACACAAGGGAATGACGTTTAATAGAAAGCTACCATTAGACATGAAAACCATTAAATATTCACTCCCACACTTACATATAAGCATCTATATCATACTTAATATGCTTAAGTGTATTAAGTATAGAAGTATACTCATATACTTAACTCTCTTTCGTCTTAAATATAGATCCCAGAACATTTCAGTGCACATGAGTGGATTATATTTGGACTCCCCCGCGTCTGCATTGAACTGGTCCTGTCAGTTCAAACTCCCATGTGTGAGTGGGTCACGAGTGGTTTATGTAAGGCCTCATGAGGTTGCTCACGACTTCACTGCAACAGCTCAGAGATCTAACTGACACACAAACAGAATTCTTCTCAACAGTTGCTGATAACTCAGTTGTGAATTCGTTTAGCCAATTAGCTAAATCTCTTAACAGTTTCTAGCTTTTGGCACATCTTGGTTTTAAGCATTTTTACAGGTTTGGAACTACCACAGGAGCTCTAAGATTTGGGACAAGGAATGAACTTGAAATCCATGTTCTCCTCTTTACGTCCTGCACAATTCTATAAACCTCTTTCCTTCCTCCTTGAGGATTCAATAAACTGAATTCTTTGCTTAAGTACCCACATCTTCTTCCACCAGGTCTACAGAGGTATTGTGGGGTAGTGAAAAGATCAAACGGAATCCAACAGAGCCCTCCGCTAATTCCCTTGGTGATTGTGAGAAGATAAGGAGAACTCTGTAAACCTCAGAGTTATGACCTATAAAATGGGACCAGGAATCCTTCCTGGAGGAGCTGCTGTCATTACTTAACACATAAAGCACATGAGATGCCTGGCATGTGATAGGTGATCAGTAAGTGACACTGATAAATTTCTTCTTTGGGGCTGGAACAAAGAATCCTAGGTGTGAGTGCTCCAGATTTGCATGAGGCTAGGATTGAGTCTCCTCCTTACAAACCAATTTGGGGAATTATAAAAGAAAATCTTTCATTTGTGGAAATCACTTGACTATCATTGGATCCAGACAACCCTTGAGTCGGAAATTTTTGAACTAAAAGTTGACCTTCCTCCCCCTCTCAAGCCACCACCGCGCCGCTGCGCTCTCCTCTCAGCCCAGCCAAGCTTTGCCTGCATCCTCAGCACCCTCTCCTCATGCCCTTGGCAATCTGGCTCTCACCCTCAACAAGCCTCTGCAGCAGCTGTCTTCCATGTCACGAGAAACCTCTGATTCCCACCAACCATCCAACTCATCGTCCCTAACAGACACTGGGTCACTCCACTTGATGGACTGGCTCTCTCAGGGTCCCAGGGTGACTCAACTCAGATGGAGATCTTTGGCTAGCAGAATTCTGGGAGAACATATGGGGCCATAATGTTGGCTATGCCTTGGCAGTTGAGCAATGTTTTTGTATTTCAATATTTTACTGAAGACCTTCTATGTGCTAAGCAATCTGTTTATCTCTTACCATCCATTTTTTACATGAATTCTCACATCGGCTTGCAAGGTAGTCCTTTGTAGCTTTCTTTTTGTTGTGATGATGGAGGAGAGAGTATTTCCAGGAGTCAAGGCAAAGGAACTTTCAGTCTTCACTCTTTGTTCTGAAAAGCTCTTGTGCATCTCCACTTTGGGGAGAAACAGGTAGAATGCATTTCTGACACCACCTACTCAGAGTTTGCACAGACGTTACAGGTTAAAGCCTCAACTCATAAGACTGCTCTCACTTCAGATACAAGCTGCAAGACTGAGGGCTCCAAGGCCACCCAGACTTCTGAAAAACTGGCTACAAATGCAGGTGTTCCTACTGCCTCCTAATGTTTGACAATATGCTAGAGCAGCTCACAGAACTCAGGGAAGCACTCTCCTTATGTGCCTAGTTTTATTGTAGCAAAAGAATACAAGCCTGAACTGCTAAAAAGGAGACTGCACGGGTGAGCTCTGGAGGGTTCTGAACATGAAGCTTCCATGTCTTCAGGACGTTTCCCCCTCCCAGCACAACTGTGCACATCACCAACCAGACAAACTAACCCGAGCCTCAGGGGCCAGATTTTCCAGCAGTTTAATTATATAGGACTGACTGAATCACTGGCCACACAATTAAACTCAATCTCCAGTCCCCCTCCTCTCCTAGGAGATCAGGCTGAGATCAGCTGGCTCAAAAACCCAATCTCTAATCACATAGTTGTTCTGTCCAGCATAGCCAGCCCCCTTTCTGAAAGTATTTTGGTGCCCACTTGAAAAACCTCATTAACATAAACTCAACTCAGGTGTGATCTGAGGGGTCTGCCATGAATAACAGACATTTCTATTATTCCAAGGATGTAGAAGACACCTGTCAGCAATCGGGGACAAGGCCAGCCAAATGCTTTATTATAAACAGAAGACTTCTGTTCTTACCCTGTTCAATAAGTTTTTCTCATTCCTTGATATTCCAAACAGGCTGTAATTAACCTTTTTGACATCCCAACCCAAATTGAAAAAGACCATAAACTAACTAAACATGGGATAAGTAATGATACATTTTCAACTTTTCTTTCTTTGATCCCAGGAGACCAAAAATGATTTAAAGTAGTGTTTGTACAATCGAGATATTCATATGCAACTGGCTAAGAATGAAGAAGCAAGGAAAGCCGTCAGATATATGTCCTTGCCACTCCAGGGTGCCCTGCCTTCAGGAGCACAAGTAAGTGGAAGAGGGTCCTGGATTTAATGATTGAGTGTAGGTTCTTCTCATTTGAGAAAGATAGATGTTCTAAGGCTGATGTAAAGGCTGAAAGGGATGATGCATGCACAGCCCCTGGTGTACAGCCTGTCCTGCAGCAGGATATCGGTAACAGCAACTGCTACCATGACTAGACTGTTATCAAAGGGTGGCGGATAAAGCTGCAGGCTCTAATACAAACTACTGGGGGCATCCTGTCACTTTGCTTTGTGGGATCTAAACATGGGCAATTGTTTCTAACTTTCTGTGTTTGAGTTTTCTCCTCTGTGAAATGAGGTTAACACATGTGGTTACCATACAGAGTTTTTTTGGTTTTTTTTTTGAGACTGAGTTTCACTTTTGTTGCCCAGGCTGGAGTGCAATGGCGTGATCTTGGCTGACTGCAACCTTTGCCTCCCAGGTTCAAGTGATTCTCCTGCCTCAGCCTCCCAAGTAGCTGGGACTACAGGCATGCGACACCACACCCAGCTAGTTTTTTATATGTTTAGTAGAGATGGGGTTTCATCATGATTCCCAGGCTGGTCTTGAATTCCTGACCTCAGGTGATCCGCATGCCTCAGCCTCCCAAAGTGCTGGGATTACAGGTGTGAACCACCGCACCCAGCCTAGAGTCCTCAAAAGAACTTACATGGTGTCATACGTTTAGTACAGTGCTTGGAAAAGTAAATACTTTAAAAATGTTAGCTCTTTTTACTGTTTTCGAGTCTCTTTCCCACATTGGGGGTCTGGAGTGTTGGTTTCCAGATCACATGCCTCTTGAATCACCTAAGTAACCTTGGGTTCTGTATCTGCTGAAAGAGGCCAGTGGATTAACTGGCCTACAAGATTTTCATGAGTACTCCTATTGCTCACTGGAGATCGGGTCAGGTGGGTTTGAGAGTGTGGGCTCACAAGTGGGATGGATTCCCAATAGCAGTGATCCTGCTGGTGGGGCCTCCTGTCGGGGCACCTGCCATGGCCCCTTAAGAACCTGGAGCTTGCAAGTTGCCTCCCTTCTCCTTCTCCATCCCCCCCCACGCCCCCTTCCTACCCTGAAAAGAAACAGTGTATCAGTACATTCCCTGTTTTTGTCTCCGTTCTAGTTTTGTGCAAAATGTTTTGCAACAAAATCCCCTGAAAAGATTGTGTGAGGAAAGCAGGACCCAGTATAAGTTATTAACAAGAGGAGGGCATGCACAGAGCCTTCATTATTAGGAGGCAGTACCACTCGAAGGCTGGCTTGCTTTTTTATTACAATTCCCATTTTCCGGTGCTCTAGCCCTTTAGCTTGAGAACCAGCCTTCTCAGCCCCCAAGGAGGTAGTTAAGAAAAGAAAGACATTTATTCAGCTGAAGAATAGACAGAGAGGCTGCCAGCCCAGTCTTGGATGGTACACTGGATCCCAACACTCTAGAGGACAAGACGTACCAGCTGTAGCCCCACTGGGAGCGGTGATCCAGCCGCTTTCTTTACAGAAGCCTGAAGCGGGGGCTCCCACTGCCCACCTTGCCATGCAGTGCTGATCACAAACAACAGCTCCTCCTGCTTCAAAATCCCCCTAGCAACGCATTCCATTCGCAGAAGTCCGCAGGAAGCATTAATATTCTCCTCTCACAGGAAAGCAACCTGGGACTCAGAAAAGTTACGTCGCTTGCCCAGTGCAATAGGTGCATTTTTTTTGCCATTGAATTTTCTGTCCATGGTCATGCACACACACACAGAAACACACATGCATACTTTTGGGCACAGCAAGAAAACAAGGACTTTTTCAGCTAGTCATGTCTTAGAGGAAGGGAACTGGGCCACACAGGACACAGGCATTTGCTGTTGTTGTCTTAGCAAGTGGCTCCTCTTACTAGGGGAAGTCCTGCCTCATCACTTAGCTTTAGGGTTAGGGAGTGAAAGAGTATCAAAAGTGACAGTAGGGATCGTTTCCTTTAGATCTGACTCACATCTTCCACACGGACACTGCCAGCCACAACCTTCCTTTCCTTAGTGTTACAGAGAACCTCAACTCCAACAACCACTTAGCACATTCCTAGGCTCACTGACCACTGCCCTCACCAAGGATGCCAGAAGCTCCCTTGTCCCACTCCGTGTTGCTGTGAGAAAAAAGGCAGGCTGGGGAGTGACATGGGCCCCTTTTAGCTTACTAATGATAGGGACAGTGAGCACAGCATATGCCCAGACAGACCAAGCAGCCAGGGGTAGTGGCTGTGTTTAACAGCGTCCTGGCATCCTGTAGAATCTTCCAGGAAACACAGCTCTGGTGATATCTGCAGGTCAGGATCTCTAAGCACATACACATTCATTCCCTAAGCATAGACACCCAAGTCCCTGGCTCTCTGTGTTGTTTTCCTATGTAGATACAGTGCCTAGGGCTTTAAAAAAAAACTGTGATGACTTTAAACCACATCTAAAAATTATTTGGCATGCCTCCCAGCAAGAGTTGGAGTCTAAGTCCCCTTTCCTTGAGTGTGGCCTGGCCTTGGTAATTCCTGTCAACTGAATAGAATGTTGTGGCACTGGGTGATGTCCAAGGCTAGGTCATAAAAAGAATTACTTCTTCATCCTGGCTCTCTCTTCCTTGTGATGCTTGCTCTTGGATCCCAGCTGCCAAGCCAGGAGGAAGCCATGGCCACACAGGAAGGCCCCATGTAAGCATTCTACCCAGCATCCCCTACTGAGGTGTCATCTCTAGACCTGTGAGTGAGCAAGTTTTTTGGATGACTCCAGGCCAAACACCATCTGATTTAAACTACTTGAGAGAACCAGAGAGAGAACCACTCACTATCCACAATTAGTCCACAGAACTGTAAGGGGTAATAGTAAACAATTATTGTTTTCCGAGGCACCGAATTTGGGGTGTAGGGCTAGAAAAAGGATTGTTTGGGGATCAGATGGCTAATGGTACATGTACTGATTTGTGCACTACTTCTGCTGTAAGGGTATTATTTTGTATAAATGTAATAACTTTTCTGTAGCTAAGATAGAGTTGATTAAGGTTGTTTATTCTGGATTTTACTACTGGAGGGATATTGAACCCACAGAGTCAATGGGGGGTGTGTGATGGGTCAGAAACCTTGACTGGGACCTAAACCTTTATACTCTGACTCAGGGTGGCAGTGTTTTCTTTGGATCAGAAATCTCTACCAGGCCACACTGACTGGGGACATGAGACTCCATTGCTAGGGTACCAGATGCCTGCCTGGAGTGGCATGTCACCAGCATGTCTACAGACATAGACTGAAGAGAAAAGCAGTCACTTCCTCACAGTGAAAAAAGATTAAACTCTGGCTCCATCCCTGTCCAACTCTTTCCAGAAAATTCTAAGTGTTCTGGGGAAGGACTGAGGAGCTGGAGGTGAGTCTAGCTCTCTGCAGCACTGTGGCCCCAGGATCAGAAATAGCCCTGATTTCTATTATGACACACTACACACTCTGTTGTGGGTCCCTTCATGGAGGCTACATAATTGTGCTTGGAATTTGTTTTATCCTGGAAAAATAAAAACATATCCATAGAAAAAGCCTTATACAAGAATTTTATGTTGTATTTATTCAAAATAGCAAAAATTAGAAGTATCACAGGTATCTATCAACTTGAGAGTGAATAAACTGCAGTATTTTCATAAAATAAAATACTACTCAAATTAAAAGGAACAAAGTGTTTATATGCAACAATGTGAAAGAGTCTCAAAAACAATACTGAAGAAATGAAACTATACACATACGACTATGCAGAGTATAATTTCCCCTGTGAAATTCTGAAAGAGGAGAGACATTCTTTGTTCTGAAAACATCAAACCATGGAGAACAGCCTTTGTGAAGACAAGGGTGAGGATGGATGTGTGGGGCCAAGGCACCTCCTGGGATGGAATCATGTTTTACATCTTACACAGGTGTGTACATTTTACGATACACATGAAATGGTACACGGAAGGTCTATGTGTTCCACTTTGTATAAATTTTACCTATAGAAACAAGAACCAGTAGAGTGCTAGTTAATAATACACATGCTGCAGTATTTGGGATGCTCTGTCAGGATGTCTGAAACTTGCCTTGGAAAGGATTGAAAATAAGATAATTTGATGGATGGGTAGAAACTGATTAAAACAAAGAAAGCAAACTACTGATTGTGGAGGTTAGGTGATGAGTAATGCTATGGTATAAATGTTATCTCCCAAATTTCAGGTGTTAAAAATGGAATCCTCAAATTCCTGTGCTGTTTGAAGGTGGGGTATTGGGGAGGTAATTAGAATGAGATAAAGTCGTCAGGTTGGGGTTACCATGATGGACTGTAGTGTCATAAGATGAAGGAGAGGGGCCTGAGTTGACACACATGCTCTTGCTCTCTCACTGTGTTGCCTTCAACCGTATCCTGATGCAGCACAAAGCCCTCCCCAGAAGCTGACCAGACACAGCCACCTGATCTTGGACTTCACAGTCTCCAGAACCGTAAGAAGTAAATTTTTCCTTTATATCCAGTATCAGTTATTCAGTTATAGCAACAGAAAGCCAGCTAAGACAGAAAATTGGTAGCTGGCTGTTGCTATAAATACCTGAAATGTTGCTGTAAACACCTGAAATATGGAAATACCTGGAAAACTCTGGAACTGAGTAACTGGTAAAGACTGGAAAAACTTGGAAAAGCAGGCTAGAAAAAGTTTGTATTGTTATGAGTGGAGCATTAAGGGCATTTTGATGAGGACTTAGAGGAATACTCCATGACTAGGGAAAGCCTGAATCTTCTTAGAGATTAAGTGGCTGTGACCAAATGTTGATAGGAATCTGGGCAGTACAGGCCATTCTGCTGAGGCCTCAGATGGAACTGAGTAACAAGGTATCAGAAACTGGGGTAAAGGCCATCCTTGCCATTCTTGTTATACAGTTGAAAGGCCTTGGCTGAATTGTGTCCATGCTCAAGAGCTTTATGGAATGTAGAACTTAAGAGTGGTGAACTAGGATATCTGGTAGAACTATCTAAGGAGCAAAGCATTCAAACTGCTGCATGGCTACTTTTAACTGTAGACAGTGAGATGTGGGAGTTAAAAATGACTTAAAATAAAATTTTAATTAAAAGGAAAGCAGTGTATAAAGATTTGGAAAAAATGCAGCCTGTCCATGTGGTAGAGAATGAAAGAGTATTTTCAGCAGAAGAAACCAAGAATGTCACCAAGTGACTGACTGATAAAACTAATATGGATAGAACAAAGCCAGAGGCTATTCATTGAAGCAATGGGAGAACTGAGTGCAGCAGTGTGCATGACAGCTCAGGTGTCTCCTCCTCTTGTTATGAAACCAGCAGTTCCACCACCAGGGCTTTATCCTAATGATTTTTTAAACTCCTAATGACCTTTCAATGGCCCCCTTCCAATCAACATGAATTTAGCGATTAAACTTCCAGCACTTACAATTTTGGGGGGTGAGCTACAGCCTGAGTCTGGTCTCTGCTCTCTGTATTCTGGTGCAGTAATGCTTGGCTGCCCCAGCTGTGGCTCTAGTGAGTCTAGATGCAGCTTGTACCCTGCAAGGTAAAAGTCATAAACACTGATGAAGTCCACAGTGCTAATTCAGCAGGTGTGCAGACTGCAAGAGCTGTGGAGGCACAGCAGCCTCCACTGAGATTTCAAAGGATATATCAAACAACCTGGGGGCCCATGTAGAGACTAGTGGAAGGGGTGGAGCCACCTCAGAGAGTGCCTACTAGGGCAATCCTTAATGGAGCTACAGAGTTGGGACCACCACCAAGTCTTCACGACTGTAGAGTTCCCAGCAGGCAACACCAGCCTGCAAGCACTGAAATGTGGACTGAGCCCACTAAAGCCACAGGGGGTGGGGCTGCCTAAGGCCTTGGGGGTCCAACCCCTTCACTAGTGTGTCCAGGAGGCAGCACATGGAGTGAAAGGATATTTTTGAGTCTTAAGATCTAATGTTGTTTTCTCAATTGGGTTTTGGACTTGGGACCAGTTATTTGCTCTTCTTTCTTGCTGCCCCCTTTTGAATGGTAATATCTATCTCATGCCTGTCCCATCATTGTATTTTGAAAGTAGACAACTCATTTTGATTCCAAAGGCTCACAGCTGGATGGGATTTGCCATGAGATGAAGCGTGCCTCAAGTCTCACACATATCTGATTCAAGTGAGATTCTGAACTTTGGTCGTTTGAGCTGATACCACAAGGAGTCAAGATGTTGGAGCTATTGGGATGGGATGAATGTATTTTGCCTGTGAGAAGGACATAAATTTTAGGGGCAAGGGAATAATGCTATGGTTTGAGTGTATCCTCCAAATTTTATGTGTCAGAGATTTAATCCCTAAATCCGTAGTTGATTGGAGGTGGAGCCATGGAAGGTAATTAGAATTTAAAAGGTGATCAGAACTGATGGCTTTATAAGAAGAGGAAGAGACAGCTGAGATATCATACATGCTGTTGCCCTCTAGTCATGTGATGCTTTCTGCCCTGTCATGACTCAGCAAGAAGGCCCTCAACAGATGCCAGCACCATGTTCCTGGACTTGCCAGCCTTTAGAATCATGAGCTATATAAATTTATGTTTATTGTAAATCACCCAGTCTGTGGTATTCTGTTACAGTGGCAAAAAATGAACTAAGACAGGTATGCAGGTGTTTGCTTTCAAGTTCTTTCCACTTTTCTTTCTTTGAAAGTATTTATAAAGAAGTTAGAAAATATGGTGGGGAGCACAACCTTGGCATGCTTCCATCCCCCATCTATGGCATAATTTGTGGAAATAAATCATCACTTGCTTTTACTTTTTAAATTTATTTATTTATTTATTTATTTTGAGACAGAGTCTTGCTCTGTCACCCAGGCTGGAGTGCAATGGCACAGTCTTGGTTCACTACAACGTCTGCCTCCCTGATTCAAGTAATTCTCCTGCCTCAGCCTCCCAAGTAACTGGGATTACAGGTGCCCACCACCACCACACCCAGCTAATTTTTTGTATTTTTAGTAGAGATAGGGTTTCACCATGTTGGCCAGGCTGGTCTTGAACTCCTGATCTCAGGCGATCCATCTGCCTCAGCCTCCCAAAATGCTGGGATTACAGGCATGAGCTACCGTGTCCAGCCCACTTGCTTTTATTTTTTTAAAAATATGAGAAGACTTCATGTATGTCTTCTTTTGTAAAGTGTCTGTTCATATCCTTCGCCCACTTTTGAATGGCTTGTTTGTTTTTTTCCTGTAAATTTGTTTTAGTTCTTTGTAGATTCTGGTTATCAGCCCTTTGTCAGATGGGTAGACTGCAAAAATGTTTTCCCATTCTGTTGGTTGCCGATTCACTCTAATGACTGTTTCTTTGCCGTGCAGAAGCTGTGGAGTTTGATTAGGTCCCATTTGTCTATTTTGGCTTTTGTTGCCAATACTTTTGGTGTTTTGGTCATGAAGTCCTTTCCTACGCCTATGTCCTGAATGGTTTTGCCTAGATTTTCTTCTAAGGTTTTTATGGTGTTAGGTCTTATGTTTAAGTCTTTAATCCATCTGGAGTTAATTTTAGTGTAAGGTGTCAAGAAGGGGTCCATTTTCTGCTTTCTGCACATGGCTAGGCAGCCCAGTTTATAATAGCAAAGACCTGGAACCAACCCAAATGCCCATCGATGATAGACTGGATAGGGAAAATGTGGCACATATACACCATGGAATATTATGCAGCCATCAAAAACGATGAGTTCCTGTCCTTTGTAGGAACATGGATGAACCTGGAAACCATCATTCTCAGCAAACTGACACAAGAACAGAAAATTAAACACTGCATATTCTCACTCATAGGCAGGTGTTGAACAATGAGAACACATGGACACAGGGAGGGGAGCATCACACACTGGGGTCTGTTGGGGGGGAAAAAGGGGAGGGACAGCGGGGGGTGGGGAGTTGGGGGAGGGATGGCATGGGGAGGGATGCCAGATATAGGTGATGGGGAGGAAGGCAGCAAATCACACTGCCGTGTGTGTACCTATGCAACAATCTTGCATGTTCTTCACATGTACCCCAAAACCTAAAATGCAATAAAAAAAATATATGTATAAAAATATGAGAAGGGAGGCATTTTGTGCATAAAATGTGAGGAGTTCGGTGATCAGATCTGTATCCGTTGTACATTGCAGGCTTGTGCTTGGCTACGAAGAAGGAGGTATGCTTTCCGTTTGTGTATCTTGTATCATAATTAGCTCTCCTGCCAAAATCCTGAGAGACAGTGACATCTGAATCCACACACTGTTTCTAGAAGGCAGCAACTCATGCCAGGATTGCCCCAACAGCATTCTCTGCACCTGCCCAGTGCCTGGCAGAGGCCAGGCTTTCATTCCTGTCATCCTCAGTGGGCTGAGCAGACAGCATGGGGTTAGAAGCACATGTGCATCCTGTGCCAGGGTGCTGAAGAAGAATAAGAAAAGCCATATTTTAAATCAACAAGGAAAGGGAATAAAGGTTTTTCAGGAGGTTCTACTTGTGCCTTCGTGTAGGCTTATTTTGTAAACCAGAAAGCCACACTAATATGACAGACCCTAAATGGGGAAATCAGCTGAAAACGCTTTGCAGAGATTTATTTTCATTATGCTCTAATCCAAATGTCTGTGCTCATTAAACAGACTTGTTGTGTGATAATGTATCTTAGACTCTGGGCACACAGTTGGTCCACCAAAACAATTGACCTTGGTGGAGTTGACTGTGGAGAAAACTGTCAGCTCAGCCCTGACATCCCACTCAGTGCTGACTTGACTCCGCAGAGGTTGGAGTCTTGGAGAGAGTCCTGTACCAAGATCGGCTAGCAGCCGCTTTCTCCCTTCCCAGTCCCCTCCCCTACAGCTGCATTCACAGGGTTCAGGGCAGGCCAATCCATGACTGTGGACAGTGCGTTCCCACCCCCAGCATGCAGCCCACCCACAACCACAGGAGCAGAGCTGGGTCCAGGCTCATGCATGGGGTCTGCACCCAGGGCCCGCAGGCCCTCATTCCCCCACCTCACACCTGCAGTCACTGGACAGTCTGCTCTCTGGCAGAAGCTCTGGCTCCAAGCTGGACTTGGATTTTAAGCACAGCTCTGATACCCACTGTTACTGTCATCTCAATTCTAAAGAAAGTTTGGTAAAAGGAGGAGTGAATACAAATGACCCAGAAAATTTGCTGGTCATAATAGTTAACAACAAATAAAAACACAACATAAATAAGGGGAAGCTCTTAGCAATTCATTCCAGGCAGAAGGGCCTCCTCTCTCCCTCCGCACTCTCTGTGAGGGAAGGAGCAGTGAATTATCTAACTAGTACATTTGGGAGAAGAAGCTGGGGGCGCGTGCTCAGTTAGCTTCTCCTTCTTGTCTCTTGGGGATTTGCCACCTTGGGGACCTCCTTTGTCTCTGTCTCTTCATGCCATGAACTCCCAGGCACAGGCTCTGCCCCAGAAATGGAGGCTAAAGCTCCTCACCTGGGACTGAGCCAGTTGGTCCCACCTGGGGTTCAGCTGAGGAAGCCTCTCCCCCAGCAGCTACCTCACTGCAGGACGATTCTCTAATGTCCACCTATGTGAGACCTCCTTTCCCAGGGAAAAGAGCAAGGAAATCTACATCAAAGGAGCAGGCATAGTGGTGATGTAAGCCCCATCACAGCAAGAGGCTGAACTGGCTGCATGTGCCAAGCAGTGAGGTGAATGGGGACCAGTTGCCTTTGAGAAGCGGGGACAGGGCAGACACATGGGCTTTAGAGAAGGGAGAGGTCTACAGGGCAGAAAGTGATTTCCTAAAAGTAACAGGACTTGCGTTGGACCTTCCTGGTTGGTGGTGCATTATATGATAGTTTGATGATTCCAGGCCACTTATGAGAGGTCCTTCACTCCATAATGGTGGCAGGCCCAGCTACGCTGCTCACTGATGTGAGATTCACCTGAGACTCTCACTGTAGGCTTCTAGGGAGACTGAGAGTGGACACCAAGATGTTCACAGCCTGTCCACGCTCTCACAGCCTGTCTTGTGCCCTCCTGGCTCTGAAAGGGCTCCACTCTACAGCAGACCAGCAAGATGAGGCCGTGTTCCTGGCTGCCTGCACCTGCTGTCTCTGCAAGATGCAGGCCTCCCGTGCTGCACCGACAGTCGGGGGTTCCGGGAAGTCTACTGCAGAGGCTTTGGAAACAGAGCACTGGAGACTTGATGATTTATTTTCCTTCTCTTTACTGTTGTCTCCTTCTTATTACATGAGAAACTGTATAATATAATATAATGAACACCCATCCCCTCACCACCAGCTTTAGCAAGTTTGAACATGTCTGTTGGCTTCAGATTTTTAAGCAATCTGAGGGCCTTGCATACCCCTCCCTAAGGGCAGCCGTGTCCCTCATCCAGAGATGAGACCATCTGTGTCAAATATCAATAAACAATTGACCTGTATCTATTCCTATCCTTAAAACATAAAGTGCTAATTTGCAGCGTTTTTAAATGTTACTCTAAATAATATTTAGTAACATGATACTCTAAATATTATTACGCAATTTGCTTTTGACACAGAATTGAATATTTTTGGAAATTAAATATATTTATAAATGTATTCAGCTGAAATCCTTGAAGCTGCTGTTATTGTAGCATGAAACAGTTGAGTGTTGGCATTTGTACATCACTCAACTGCACAGCTCTAGTAAATCAGCTTTAATTTTAAATAATTTAATATTGCATGAATCTATCACAATTTATTAGTTCCTTTTACTGCTGGTAGTCATTTAGGGTATATCTAGTTATCTCCCATTATGTTCCCACAATAATTATTATACATGTCAACTTGGGAACACTGTATTGAAATATTCTAGAACTGTGCTGTCAAACTCAGTATCACTAGCCTTATATGGCTATTTAAATGGATTAAAATTAAACTAAAATACGATTAAAAGTTTAGATCCTCAGAGGATTAGCCACATTTAAAGAGCTTAATACACACGTGGCTGGTGGCTGCTGAGTTAGCACAGGACGCCCTCACATTGCAGAGGGTACTACTGAGCAGTGCTTTTCAAACAATGAACTTCTGTTTTTCTTGATGCTCTCATTCCACCAGTTTTTGACCTTATGTTTTTTATTTTTTCTTTCACTTTTTCTATGTTAGATGTGTTGCTTTCATCGTTTCTTGAATTAAATGCTTAGTTCATTAATTAGCAGTGTTTTTTTTTTTTCATTGCTAATGTAGGCATTTGAGACATTTCCTTCTAGGCAGTATTCAGCCAGTGTTTCTACACAGTGTTTTCATTGTCATCCATTACCGCACTCATTCAGCAGCTATGAGTCAGGTGCCTGCTCTGGGCTCCAGTCCTGCTCTGGATGCTGATGGATAGCAGTAAACAAGACATCCACACCCATGTCCCCTTGGAGTGTGGTCTAGTAGGGTGCAGGTGGCAACTGCAGGGCCTCCCCGTCTGCTGCTGGAAGACGAACATCATCAAGAAGTGGCCCCGCAGAGCCAAGGTACCATGGGGCTGCGGTGAGGCTCAGGGGTTTGGGGCATTTAGGCCCAGACCTGGGTGAGGGTGGGAGGGAGTCACATGGATACAGAGGTACATCCCACAGGGCAGGGGACACAGCTGGGGCAAAGGCCACGAGGTGAGACTGAGATCAGCAGGGACCAACTAGACAGCAGCAGGCAGGTCCCCAGTGATCCAGTGGGCAGGACCCAAGCAGGAGAGACACATCACCTGGTCCTGGGCCCAGGGATATGTCACAGTCTTCCCCAAGGGCAGGATTCAGGCAGAAGAGGAGAGTCACATCACCTAGGTGATGATGGATACAGAGATATGTCACAAGGCCCCTTATGAGCAGAGCCCACACAGGAGCCTCCCATTGCCTAGGTGCTGGGCCCAGAGACATGTCACAATACCCAAAATTTGTGGGGCCCAGGCAAAAGAGGAGAGTCCCATCACGTAGTTACTGGGTCCAGCAATACGTCACTATATCCTGTAAGGTTTGGGCCCAGGCAAGAGAGTCACATCACCTAGGCGAGGTGTCCAGAGATATGTCACAATGCCCCTTATGGGCACCAGTGAGGCAGAAACAGTAACATCACCTCGGTGCTAGGTCAAATGATACGTCACAGTCCTGTCTGTGGGCTGGGCCCAGGCAGAAGAGTCACATCACCTGGGTGCTTGGCCAGACGATGTTACAATCCCCTCTCGAAAGCAGGGTACAGGCAGCAGAGTCTCATCACCTGAATGCTGGGCCCAGCAAGATGTCACAATACTCCCTGTAGGCAAGGCCCAAGCAGGGGCCTCCCATCACCTACATGCTGGGCCCAGTAACATGTCACAACCTTCCCTGCAGGCAGGGTGCAGGCAGAACAGGAGAGTCACATCTCCTAGGTGATGATGGATGCAGAGATATGCCACAAAGCCCCCTGTGGGTGGGATCCAAGCAGGAGGCTCCCATCACCTAGGTCACAATACCCAAAATACGTGGGGGCCCACGCAAAAGAGGAGAGTCCCATCATCTAGGTGTTGGGTCCAGTGACATGTCACAATCCCCCCTTTGGCTGGACTCAGGCAGAAGAGGAGAGTCACATCTCTTGGGTGATAAATGAAGAGAGAAGCCACAATACCCCTGAGGGCAGGGCCCATGCAGGAGAGTCCTATCACCTAGGTGTGGGACCCAGCAATATGTCACAATATACCCAGTATGCAGGGCCTGGGCAGGAGAAGAGAGTTATTTCACCTAGGTGCTGGACCCAGTGAGACATCACAGTCCCTTCTTGGGCAGAGTCAAGCAGTAGAAGAGTTACATCACCTAGGTGCTGTGTCCAGCAATATGTCACTATATACCCTGAGGGGTGGGCCCAGGCAAGAGGGTCACATAACCAAGGTGAAGAGTCTAGAGATATATCACAAGGCCCCCTGTAGGCAGGGGTCAGGAAGAAGAGGTGAGTCACATAACCCAGGGACTGGGTCCAGTAATACGTCACAATGACCTAGTGGGCTGGGCCCAGACATCAGAGGAGAGTCACATCACACAGGTGCTGGACCAAGCAATACATCGCAATTCCCACTGTGGGCAGGTTCCAGGAAAAGAGGAGAGTCAGGTCACCCAGGTGATGGGCCCAGAGATATGTGACAATGACCCCTGTGGGCAGGGACCAGGCAGAAGAATCACATTGCCCTTATGCTGGACCCAGCAACAAGTCACTCTCTATTCTGTGGGTATGGTACAGTTAGAGAGGAGAGTCCCATCACCTAGGTGCTGGGCCCAGAAATACGTCACAATCTCTCCTAAGAACAAAGCCCAGGTAAGAGAAGAGAGTTTCTCAAATATTTGATGGGCTCAGAGATATGTCATGATGCCCCTGTGGGCAGGTTCCAGGCAGAGACTCCCATACCCTGGCGCTAGGTCCAGCAATATGTCACAGTGCCTTCTGAGGGCAAGGCCAAAGCAAATGTGTAACTTCAACTTGGTGTTGGGGCCAGCAATAGACAGGTCACAATCTCCCCTATGGGAAGAACCTGGGAAGAAGAGAAAAGTCACATGAGCTAGATTTATTAAGGTTTCTATAACTTCCATTGGTTTGGGAGATTTAGTTATAAATCTCTTTTTCATTCTTTTGGTGGTTACACTTAAGCTTTGAGGATATGTTCTTTATTTCAAAATGTCTGAAGTTGAATTATAATTTCCACTTTTGGTCAACAAGTGTAAGAACTTTCATACTGTTTATTAAAACTTTAATTTACTCAGTCTTCTCATTTTGCATGTTTCATTTCACCTTATTTCTCTATTTAATTCTTTCTTATGTGATATATTCTGTCCTGACAACTTTTCTTTTCTCTGTTTTCGTGTTTCTCTTGGTTCTTTCTTCAGGATTAAGTTTCTTTCACCATGAAGCATATATTTTGTTAGTTCTTTCAGTCTTTGAGTGGTTAACTTAGCCTTTGCTTGGAAATATCTTTATTTGAACAGCTTTCCGTTCTCATGCTCACCTTGTGGATCGTTTTCTGTTTTCCGTTATTATGAAGAGAAGTGTGCCATCAGTCTTCCGTTCTTCCCGTGCAGATACTCTGGCTAGTTTTCTCTTGTGGGTTGCACTTTCATCAGTGATTCTCAGTCTGGATTTATTTTCATTCATTCTACTTGGTGCTCATTATAAGTTCCACATGTGCAGAGCAAAGGACTAGGAGTGAGCTGCCTCAAGAGAGGCTATTGTGATTGAAAACCAAGTCTCGAGATCAGCTCCATGCATCATAACCTAATTGTATTATGTTTATCCCTATTCTACTTAATAAACTACTATCTCTGGAAATTAATATTGAGGCCATAACTATTTTTTAGCTTCGAAGAGAAAGCTGGCCTGCAAGGTGGGAAGAAAGGAAAAAAATCTAAAGAATTGTTGGCTTGGGGCATCAAGGAGCCTGGGAGATAAGCCACGGTCCTGGGTTGTTTTCCCAGCCTGTCACGTGTGCTGAGACCATCAAATGAAGACTTGATGGTCATTAGCTCCTCATAGGTGAGGCAGCCTCCATGCTGAGTTGGTTAGCAAGAGCTGAAGGGAAAACTTGTTCTTAGTCAATAAGGAATGCCCTTACCTTCAGATGCCTGCTTGCTTGAAAAGAAAGTTGAGATAAGCTCATAGTCAAGCTTTATCAAGACATACCATTGACTTCTTTTGCCTTCTCTGCCCCTGACTGGTAGCCACTGCCCATATTTCTGATCCTGACTTTTTTAGGAAGCCTAAATGTACTTGATCTGAAGTGCCCTATTCCCCCTCATTGACTGAAATAGGACCTGTTCTATCTGATCTGGAAACCTGGACTGCATTTTTCAACTTAATGGTGTTAGCATGTCTCAGCAATAAGTACATTATAATAAATAAATATATTAATCTAAAAATTCCATTTGTTCAGGTATGATTAGTGAAAGATAAGTTTTGCCCAAATTGTAGGAACATCTGAATCATTTTGTTTTTATTGAGGGCTCAAGGAAATTAACCAAATTACTTAAGGTCCCCAGCTAGCAATGTTTCAGTCCAGTTTTCACTTTCTCTCTTCCAATATTTCTCTTCCTGCTCAACTCTCTGGGAAAAGTAGGAAACATTGAGATAAAAGGTGAAAGAAATTTTATTAATATTAGTTTGCTAGAATGTGTTCAGCTGCAAGAAACAGAAAATCTACTGTCTTAAATCTTAAGGATATCAATCACTTAATAGTTTAAGTTGTGCAATGGGCAGTTTAAAAGTTTATTCAATACATTCATCAAGGACTCAGTCTCTTGCAGATATGTTAGCTTTCTATCCTCACATTAGTCACTTTCCAATCTAAATATATTTGCTGCAATTCCAGGCTACATTTTTATCCCAGAATCCTAGACATGCAGGATGTAAATGGAGATGAAAGTTCTTTTATTGGAAAGTAAAAACTTTCCCAGAAGCCTCAGAGTAGATGTCTTCCTATACCTCGTTGGCCAGTATCAGTCACATGGCCAGCCCTACCTGCGAGAGATGTTGAGAATGAAAACTTCCAGCAAAATTCCTCGGTCCAGACACATTGCTGCTCCAAACAAAATTAGGTTTCTATCAACAAAAATGTGAAGGAATAACTTTTAAATGAACTTACACGTTTCCTTTGGAAACTGGGCACTCATGAGTTGCCCCTCAGAGCCACATCTTGAGCATGAGTTGAGTCCCCAGCAGTGACGAGCCACATCTTGAGCATGAGTTGAGTCCCCAGCAGTGGCGAGCCACATCTTGAGCATGAGTTGAGTCCCCAGCAGTGACGAGCACATCTAGCATAGTTGAGTCCCCAGCAGTGGCGAGCCACATCTTGAGCATGAGTTGAGCCCCCAGCAGTGGCGAGCCACATCTTGAGCATGAGTTGAGCCCCCCAGCAGTGGCTCAGGCTGTTGATCTCCCTGCATGATCATGTGCTCTACACCACTTTCCCTACAAATGCCCTGTCACCATACTCCGCAGTCTCCTAATCTTGGTCATCAGTGCCTCACCCTCAGAAGGACGTCACTCATTCAGCAGCATTAGCAGAGAGACTGATGTGCACAAGGCCCTCTGGTAAGTGCTTGAGGACTGGTATCAAATCACCAGTAAGTGAAAGTAAGGAATATGCCAAGTAAATAGGTAAGGATACTTCAGAGGAGTATCATAAGCTACAGGTTCTTTAAAGGAGGAAAGACCCATATCCAAAAACATTCTATTTACTCCTGTCTAAAAATGAAAATATTCCACTAAGCCCCACATCTCCATCTACCCTTCTTTCCTTCCTTTTTTCCCCTTAGGGCAAAGTTCTTCACCTCAAGCTTGCAATTTAATCTTTATTCTTTTTTCTGCCTTCACTTACAGAACCTGCTGTTCTCAATGTCACCAATCACTTGTTGTAAAGTCAACAGACTCTTGTCTGTCCTCACAGTCTTCAGAAAATGTGTTCAGGTGAATGCAAAGCAGGGCACTCCAATTAGAACAATGTGCACAAGGAAAGGAGGTATGAGAGGTTGAGGGGAGTTTGAGGAACAGGGAGTAGACAGGTATGGCTGGAGTAATAGATGATGGTTTTGAAAAGAGTAAGCAGGAAATACATTCTGAATGCTTTTGAATACCCAGTTAAGCATCTGGAGTTCCTCCTACAGGCATTAAACACTTCCAAAGTGCTCTAAAAATTAAAGACAAAGTTAATCCCTAAACACCCACCTCACCTTCCTCCCCACCCCCCCCAAAAAAAATAAGAAAGAAAAGAAAAAAGTAAATAATTAATTGAAGAGCAAAGTTGGTAGGTTGTTGACATTACCTGACTTAGAGGTTTATCATAAAGCTACAGTAATCGAGACAGTGCTGTATTCATGAAAAGAAAGACTAAAAATCAGTAACAAAATAATAAGTAAAACAAAATAAAGAGCCCAGAAACAAATCCACATAGTCAACTGATCACTGACAAAGGAGCAAAGGCGATTCAATGGAGAAAGGAGAGGTTTTTCAACAAATAATACTGAAATGAATGGACTTCACATATAAAAAATAAAACTAGAGACTCAGACTTTCACTTTTCATAAAAACTATCTCAAAACGAGTAATAGACCTAAATGTAAAATATGCAACTATAAAACTCCTAGAGGATAACATAGATGAAAATTCTGGGCAGCCTGAGGTTCGACTTTTTGATACACCAACAGAAGTGTGATCCATGAAAGAATAAATTGATAACTTAGACTTTGATAAACGTCTAACTTGTAAAATACATGGTTGAGAGAATGTAAAGACAAACTACAGATGGGGAGAAAATATTTTCAAAACACATATTTGATAAAGGACTGGTATTCAAAATATACAATCTACTCTTAAAAGTCAACAATAAGAAAACAAATGACCCATTTACGAAATGGACAAGGTATCTGAACAGATACCTGATCAAAAAGACATACAAATGCTATTAAGTATATGTTCTGCATCAAATGTCATTGGGAAATTCACATTAAAATAACAGCAATAAAACTATTCTTTATATTATTATAGATGCCATTCTGCACTTGTCAGAACCTATAAAACTGTACCACACAAAAAGTGAACCCTAATATAAGCAATAGTTTTTAGTTAAGAACAATATATCAATATCTGTTCATCAATGGTAGTAAATGTACCCTGCTAATCCTAGTGTATGGGAGTTCTTTATACTTTCTGCTCAGGTTCTCTGTAAACCTAAAACTGCTCTAAAAATAAAGTATATTAATTTTTAAAAATCACCAATAATAGCCCTAATTGTGTGATTCTTGTTTTCTGATCCAAATGTTGATCTTCTCCAGATGCGTTACTTCATTATCAGTTTCTGCACCTGAGTTTCGTTAGTTAGAATATAATATCTTTAAAAAAGATACCTTGTTTTTGCTTTTCTTACATCCCCCCAAATACCTACTCAAAGTTCGGAGGTGGTAAATAGATGGAGTTAAAACTTAAACCATAATTTAACAACAGTGAAAATTTGAAATAAGGTAATATCCTCCTTGGATACAAAGGCATTTTAGCTTTATGCTAGATGAAACTTTTAAGTTATCCAGTCTCCAGTGAACATTTATTCCAGCTCATTGAAGTTGCATATTCAGAGGACTCACTGAATTAATTTGTGTAGAAATGGTATTTTTAAGGGAGGCCATTGTAAATTCTAAATCATGAAGACTCTCTTGGCACCTCAGACAAGAATATGCTATATTGTGAATGTAGCATTTAATTCCCTAAAAATGAGCAGAATGTCTTCGTCTTCTTATTTTTGTGTGTGTATCAGCCTGCTATATGCAATTCTTCAGTAAACCACATTTAGAAATCAAATAGGAATCACTAGGCCTGAAGGCACCTTCAGAGGTCATTTGGGTCACTTCTACATTTCCAGTGTTATTAAACTTTCCAAATTAAATCTCTCAGCTTATTAAATCTAGACCATGCTATTCCATAGATTTCTATATGCTTAAAAAACCTGTCTCTTTCATTCTGGGCACAGGCATAGACCACACTTTCCAGCCTTCCTTGTGGTTGGTGCAATCATGTGACTCAAGTCTAGACAAAGAATTATGAACAAAAGCCATATGTGTTACTTGGCCCATCCAAAGCTCATATAGCTGATACTCCTCCTATTTCCTTAACTGCAAGAAGAAAGAAAAAGTCCTCTAAGGATCCAAGATTGATGTGACCACAGACTGAGGAGCTTGGACTTAAGGGGCCAAAAAGGAAGTTCTTTGAAATGACTGATGTGCTGGGGCTTATGCTGATTGAAGGATGAGAAGCCCGGGGAGAAAGTCAAGCAGAAAGAAGTGGTTTCGCAGAACCCATGGAGCCTTCTGAGAAGAGCAGAATGAAATTAAGAGTCAAGATTTGCCAAAAAGACCGAGGCCCCAGAGAGGAGGGAAGTAAGCCTATTCTCAAGTTAGAATACAAGAGCCTAAGGTGAGCAGAAAGTGAAGCAAATGAGGATTCAAAAAGTTAAAGGGTCTCAGTTGCAACTGTTGGTGGGCTTCACTCTAAAAGTGAGGGTGAACCTGAAATAGAACAGCCCTTACAAAGACCAAAGCCAGCTTCCAGAGTGCTCAGACGCTCCATCTTGGGTTGGAGTGATGTATCTCTACCGTAGCCACCTGCCAGAGGATAGACTAAACCACAGCTGAAGAAATAAACATTATCCAGGGTCTCCTCAGTGTTTGATACATAGTGAGTGGCCTTTTTCTTGTGGTTTTTGTTTGTTTGTTTGCGGGTGTGTGTGTGTGTGTGTGTGTGTGTGTGTGTGTTTGAGACAATTTCACTCTGTCACCCAGGCTAGAGTGCAGTGGCACAATCTCAGCTCACTGCAACCTCCACCTGCTGGGTTCAAGCAATTCTTGTGTTTCAGCCTCCCAACTTGAGTAGCTGGGATTACAGGTGCCCAACACCATACCCGGCTAATTTTGTATTTTTAGTAGAGATAGGGTTTCACCATGTTGGTCAGGCTGGTCTCAAACTCCTGACCTCAAGTTATCTGCCCGCCTTGGCCTCCCAAGTGCTAAGATTGTAGGCATGAGACACAGTGCCCGACTGTGAGTGGCTTTTAATTTAACATTATGAAGCATAAGAAACCAGACCAAGAGAAAATTCCAATGAAAATATGGCAATGAAAAATATGCTAGTAAATATTTATCATTAATATGGTCAAGAAAATAAATGACACAATGGAGAAATCCACCAGAGGAGTGGAATATATTAATGTAGAAAAGAATCAAATTGAATTTTTAAAACTGAATTAAACGAAAATGAAATTAAGAACTCAGCACGTGAGTTTAATAATCGATTGGACGATGCTGAAGGGAGGATTAGGGGATTGGGAGACACCAAATGGAATAAGCTCCATTTACCTGTCTCTCTGAATACGAGAAAGAAAGATGAATGATACACATGAAACAAATGTTAAAACACAAGTAACCTAAAGACAATGATGAAAATATCTAACATTCATCTAATTCAGTGTCCAGAAGGAGAGGGCAGAAAGAAAGGATCAGACAAAATGTATTAAAAGTGTATGATGATTGAAAATCATGACCACAGATGTAAGAAGTACTGTGAATCTCAGTGTAGTCGTTTCCTACCACCGCTGTCACGAATCACCACAAAATCAGTGGCTTAAAGCAACACATATCGTCTCATAGTTCTATAGGTCCTAAGTCCAGGTGGGCTCCCCTCGCCCCTCTGCTTAGAGTCTCCCAAGGCTGAAATCAAGGTGTCTGCAAGCCAGGCACTTATCTACAGGCTCCAGCAAGGAATCTGCTTCCAAGTTCATCAGGTTTTTGGCAGAATGCAGTTGCTTACTGCTGTAGAAATGAGGTCCCCTTTTGTTGGCTATCTGCAGGGATCCCCATCAACGCTTTCTGCTCACTTGATGCCCCTGTCATATTGCACACCTCATCTTCAAACGGCAGCAGCCTCCCAGTCTCCTCACTCTTCAGATCTCTTTGTGAATGTACCAGACACATTTTTCTAAGCTTCCTGCTGCTGTATTTTAAGGATCCCATTTCTTCTGGTTTCCAAGTCACTTGCTTCCCTCTGAGCCCTGGCTAGTAGTATCTTTCAAGTACAGATGTCTACTAAAAGTCTGTTTGCTGCAATTTTTCTAAGTCAATTTCTAAGATTTTTCTAAAATTCTCCTTATTTTCCTCAACAGTGTCCCTATAACAGTCTGTTCAAAGTAACCTAGGATTTTTCTAGCATGCTTTCCAAAATTCTGCCAGCCTCCACTCACTGCCTGATTCCAAAGCCACTTCCACCATTTTCAGGCATGGAGAAGTAGAGGGAATGCCAAGTACTGGAAATACCAAGGGCAGCAAACTAGGAGGGTTTTGGAAAATTCTAACAATAGACAATAATTTCATATTGCTTAATAAAGTGCTTATTAGCAAGTAAAGGCGGGCTGCAAAAGACCTCTTGGAGAAACTTGAAAGCCATTGTAAGGTATTTGCAGTCTCTTCTGTAGAAAATAAGGAGGCATCAAAGTCTTATTAAGACTAATAAGAAAGAAATTTTGCATAGATTAAGACAAAAAGAGAAAGTTACTTGAGGCAATCTTAATGGAAAACATGAAATTCTTAAAGTCTACTAGAATAAGAGGTAGGGTGATGCAGTGGAGAAAGGACAAAGCCGGGGTTAACAACCTCTCCCAGCAGCTATAGGCTCAGTGAACTGAGGCAAGCTCTTTAATGTCTCTGAGTCTCATTGTATCTATCTGTCTGCAACAGGGCATCTCTGAGCTGGGGGATCTGATTGGCCCAGAAAGGATCAACTACTATGTCTGTGTGCATAAGAATAGAGATAGGAAAGTTTGCTTTAAGAAATGGAACCAGAGAGAGATCCAAGATGGCCAATTAGCAGCAGCTCAGGATTGTAGCTCCCACTGAAAGCGCAGAGAGTGAGTGGATGCCACATTTTCAGACTAATTTTCATTGCCCACGGACCAAGAGATTCTTGGCGGAGGAGCCCCACGGGTCGCCAGCGTGACCCTTTTGGAGGGCGTGGCCCTTTGCAGGCGCCCCGACGCGGCGGTTCTCAGTCCGGAGTATACGGGACTGAGTGCCCTTTGGTTGGTGTTTGGAGCTCCGGGAAAGCAGAGTCTCCCATTCAGCTGATTAAAAAGCGGACTGAAGTGGGGAACCAGACTGGGAAATTCCCCGGGCAGAAAAGCGCCACGAATCTTAATGCCGCTGTTTCAGCCGGCGTAGTGGGTTGCCGCAGGGGAAGGCTGGTACCCCCCTCCACAAAAAAATAAAATAAAATAAAAACAGCAGTTGGAACTGCTGAAGATTGAGAGTTTCACAGCAAGTACAGCTGAACCCAGGAAGGTCCAGCTCTGTGGGGGGAGGGGCATCCACCAAAGGAAAATTAAGAAATAGAAAAAACTTTATCACCAACAAGCTGGACATCCACTCAGAGACCTAATCTGAAAGTCAGCAATTACACAGACGACAGGTGGATAAATCCACAAAGATGGGAAGAAACCAGCGCAAAAAGGCTGAAAACACCCAAAATCAGAATGCCTCTCCTCCTACAGAGGATTGCAGTGCCTCATCACCAATTGAACAAGGCCTGATAGAAAATGAATATGAGGAATCAACAGAATCAGGCTTCAGAAGGTGGATAATGAGAAACTTCTGTGAGCTAAAAGAACATGTTCTAGCTCAATGCAAGGAAACTAAGAATCTTGAAAAAAGGTTTGATGAAATGTTCATGAGAATGGACAATTTAAAGAGGAATATAAGTGAATTAATGGAGCTGAAAAACACAATATGAGAACTTCGCGAAGTATGCACAAGTTTTAACAGTCGAATTGATCAAGCAGAAGAAAGGATTTCAGAGGTCGAAGACCAACTTAACGAAATAAAACGAGAAGACAAGATTAGAGAAAAAAGGGTAAAAAGGAATGAGCAAAGTCTCCAAGAAATATGGGACTATGTGAAAAGACCTAATCTACGTTTGATAGGTGTACCTGAATGTGACGAAGAGAATGAATCCAAGCTGGAAAATATTTTTCAGGATATTGTCCAGGAAAATTTTCCTGACCTAGCAAGGCAAGACAATACCCAACTCCAGGTAATACAGAGAACACCACAAAGATATTCCTCAAAAAGAGCAACCCCAAGGCACATAATTGTTAGATTCATCAGGGTTGAAACGAAGGAGAAAATACTACGGGTGGCCAGAGAGAAAGGTCAGGTTACCCACAAGGGGAAGCCTATCAGACTCACAGCTGATCCCTCAGCAGAAACCCTACAAGCCAGAAGAGAGTGGGGGCCAATATTCAACATCCTTAAAGAAAAGAACTTTCAACCCAGAATTTCATATCCAGCCAAACTAAGTTTCATAAGTGAAGGAAAAATAAAATTTTTTGCAAACAAGCAAGTACTCAGAGATTTCATTACCACCAGGCCTGCTTTACAAGAGCTTCTGAAGGAGGTCACTATGTATAGAGGGGAACAACCAGTATCAGCCACTTCAAAGGACCCATCAGTAAGCTGCATCCAGATCCATCTTACATGCAAGGATATACAGAGACTCAAAACAAAGGGATGGAGGAAGATTTGCCAACCAAATGGAGAGCAAAAAAAAAAAAAAAAAAAAGCTGTAGTTTCAATTCTCATCTCTGATAAAAAAGACCTTAAAGTAATAGAAACCAAAGAGATAAGAAGGACATTGTATAATGGTAGAGGGATCAATGTAAGGGGAAGAGCTAATGACCCTAAGTCTATGTGCACCCAATATAGGAGCACCCAGATACATAGGGCAACTTCTTGGTGACTTACAAAGAGACTTGGACTCCCACACAATAATAGTGGGAGACTTTAACATTACATTGTCAATATTGGACAAATTAATGAGACAGAAGGTTAAGAAGGATACCCGGGACTTGAACTTAAACCTCAAACAAGTAAACTTAATAAACATTTACAGAACTCTCTACTCCAAATCCACAAAATATACATTTTTTTTTCAGTAACACATCACATTTATTCTGAAAGTGACCACATGGTTGGGAGTAAATCACTCCCTAGCAATTGCATAGCATTTCATAGGTTTAAATGAAATATTGGTTGGCTGTTTGTTTTTTTCCTCCCTTATTCCTTCCTGTCTCCATTGTATAACACAATTATTAGTATAAAAAAGCTTTTAATATCCATTTGTAGACTGCATTCTAACCTGGGCAATAGAGCAAGATTCCCGTTCTCTCTCCCTTTTTTTTCTTCTTCTTTTTCTCTTTATTTCATTCTTTTTTTTCTTCCTTCTTTCTCTTTTCTCTTTTTCTAAAAAAAAAAAAGAAATGGAACCTCCTTAAGACAAGCAAAACCTGAAGAGTAACTGTTTAGAGTAGAATATAGGTTAGGCCGGGTGCGGTGGCTCACGCCTGTAATCCCAGCACTTTGGGAGGCCAAGGCGGGCGGATCACGAGGTCAAGAGATCGAGGCCATCCTGGCCAACATGGTGAAACCCCGTCTCTACTAAAAAATACAAAAATTAGCTGGGCGTGGTGGCATGCACCTGTAGTCCCAGCTACTCGGGAGGCTGAGGCAGGAGAATTGCTTGAACCTGGGAGGCGGAGGTTGCAGTGAGCCGAGATCGCGCCACTGCACTCCAGCCTGGTGCTTGGCGATGAAACCATACTCTGTCTCAAAAAAAAAAAAAAAAAAAAGAATACAGGTTAAATCCAGAGTTGACGTCTTGACTTAAAAGTGAAGGGTGCAATGACAAGGGTGTAGCATATCATGGGTCCACCACCCAAGTCCTCTCAGCCCTTCTCACTTCAGCCACTACCTCAGTAACTGGGGCTGAGCAACCTTATGGCAACTTCAGACAGATGCTATCAGACAGCACCTTGCCTCTGATTCTCGCTTCCTGCCATGGGATGAGCTGATGTCATGGTCTGCAGCACCTGTGCACCTCAGCCTCTGTGCTTGTACAAACCAGAGATGCCAGAGAGTTAATGCCTTGGGCTACCTTTCACCAAGAGGGGTTAAGGGCTGAGAACAAGCTCCTAAGCCTGCTCAGAAATGTTCTACCCTAGTGATGGCAAATCCCATACCCATTCTTGCCTTGCCCTTCTCCTCATCCTCAAGCTCTCCTCCTACCCCTGTAGTCCCCATTCTTGATCTCAAGGGTCACATCCCAAATAATTTACTTGCATGCAAGCCTTTGTTTCAAGCCCCTGCCTTCAAGGGGACCCATGCTGTGGAAACACTAGGTAAAAATAAATTATCTACAGAAAGGCGGGGGCGGTCAGCAGAGGATTGTGAATGTCAAGGAGCCACAAAAGCAGAGTTGGAGAAGCAAACAAATGCAGAAGGTCTGCATGCCAGGGTGGTCCAGGGGGAAATCCAGACATTCCAAATACAGTAAGAGACCCTGAGCATCTCGGCAGGGGGCCACAGAGAACATGTGTTTCCTTTTACTGAACTTGCCGGTTTGAATCCTAGCCGGCCAAGTGGTTTCTCATCACTATTCTGCATTGCATGGTCTATGGCAGAGAAAGCACTAGTCATAGCCCCTATTTGCACTTGGTGCCCATAGTGTATGCCCCATTCACAGATTTTGAAGCTGCAGGCTGATTACCAGAGGCTGGATGGCCAAGGCTACAGGTCTGAAGGCAGGAGGCCTTCTCTGCACCTTGTAAAGCTGGACTTTCTCACACTTGCTACGTGACCTGCCTGTCAGAATAAGTGTGAAGGTTGAGGGGTTGAGACAGGGCATGCCCATTGCCATGAACAGTCCCCCACACACAGTAGATGCTCTGGAAAGGCAGCCACACTGATGGCAGACTGCAGGCAACAGTCAGAGGTCATGGGGTCACGTGGGAGGGCCCCCAACCTTTCTGGGAAGTCCTGCAGCCTCATCCAAGAGGCATTTGCCCTCTCAGTCCAACCAGCTATCTGCCCCGGGTGTCAGCACTGAATTTTCTCCGACATTTTCCCTTTTCTTTTCTTCCTATAAATGAGAAATGAAGTATAAAAAGTTGTCCACAGCCTCCTGCCTGCATCAGAGCTCTTTGGAGAGATGTTGGCATTTAAATGCCAGACAATCTGGTGAAGTCAGGATGAGGCCAGCCTCAGGCTTGTGTTGGGGTCAGAGGTGGGGGGCAGGGGGCCCCTCTGGTTTCTGATTTAATAAGAGGATTGCTTCCAGCCAAATGCAAGGCCAGCAAGGTCAGCACTGAACACATGCAGCTCCCCTGAGAAATAAAGGGGCCAGATGGTTATTACACTGTGTGTGTTTCTTGTAAAAGGCAAAAAAATTCTAGAGGTGATTGCAGCAGAGGCTGTTCATCAGGAGACAGGCACAGCTCGGGCAGGCCTGTGGCTTGGTGCTGCTTCCGGGGAGGTGGACTTGTGAGGAGTTTGGGGGTTTGATACGTGATCTACAACATGCCTGCAGATCCCATGAAGATTTGGCTGTGGGCAGAAACCACAGGGATGGAGAGAAGCACCAGCACTTTGTGAAAATGGAAAGCGTGTCGCCCCCATCTTAGTTTTCTTGTTTCCCATTTTGATGCTCCAGAAAGCTTCTGAAAGGACAGCTGATGACCGGTGTAGTAGCTGACAGGTGTCACCACCACAGCCATGTGAGTCCAACCTCACTGTGCTCCTTACAGGGTGTAAGCATGAGCAACTCCATTGATCACACTAATTTTAGTTGGCTCTATTGCAGATATGGACTAGAAACATGTGCCTCATCCTCTAATAACAAGGTAACATGAGATAATAGACCTAAGCCCCTGGTGCACATCAGATACTTGGGGAAACACTGCATGCCCCCTTCCTATATCCCTGGAGTTAAATACAAGGGCACTGAGCAGCCCTGAAGGAAACCTGTCATCCCTTCCGGAAGAGATGGATGAATGAGGGGCCCCAGGGGTCATGCTGTGCAGCCCACTCATTCATCCACCTACCTGGGTACCTAGCTACTTGCACTCTTTTAGCACCCACCCATCTGCCCACCCAACCCTCCACCTAGACACCCACTCATCCACCTAGACACTCACTCACTCACCCAGCAAGACACCCATTCACTCACCCACCCCCTAAGGCTTCCGCACTGCTCTGTCTCAGGGTGTTCACTGTGGAGCGCCCAGCACCAGGAGCTCTCTGTGCTGATGTGGCCCTCTTAAGGATGGTGGTGGCATTGTCACTGCTCTCCCGTGTTAATTAACTGGGCTGTTATTCCAAAGTGTTAATGGCCAGAACTGTAATTCGATCAAGTACATAACATTTCCAGCAGTTAATAAAAGCAGTGAAAGTTGCCGCTGCCCATAAATGTGATTTCGTAGATGGAGGGCATGTCTGAGCAGTCGGTGGTCTGTCCTTGCCACACAAATGTTAGGCAAGCAGGATCACAAATGCTGCATGGGAATCTGTTGAGAATTTTTCTCTCCATATGTTTTTAAAGCAAATTGTGTTTCTTTTTGCCTCTTTCCCCCCTCATTAACTTTCAAAATGTGTTTTTCTTAAGATGCCACCTTAGGGAAACAGCCATTCTCGCCCACTGATGCTGCTTGTGAATTCAGTTTTATGAGGAGCTAAGATTCCAAATACCACCTGACTTGTTATAGTTCTTTTTAATGTCGTCAGTTTTTTGGTTATATTTTCCAAAACCATAGGTAATACCATACTATGTCCCTGCAGGATTTTCAGCATGTGGGCGAGAAACGTTACCTTAGGCGACAGGCCACTTCCTCCAGTGGAGTTTCAGAGTCTAGTGGGCGCTTTCCTTAAGCTCCTCATTATGCCGTCTCTGAGCCCCAGCTCCTCCAGCTCTGAGCTGGGTCCTGAGGACTCACAAATGGACTGGGTGCTGCCTCTGATCTCAGGAGATCTGCATCCACCCTCACAGCATTGGGCCTGGGTATGTGCATGACCCTGCTATGGCGGCTACCCCTCCCCTGGTAGCACGACTGAGTGTGAGGTCACCTGCTAGAGAAGAGATGGCTGGTCCAGCCCCAGGACCCCTTCCCTGCCCAGGGCCTGGGCTGGAGGGTCTGACAGAAGCTGCTCCATCTGTGCCAGCCTTCCGTCTGCACAGGGCTGATGGGCCAATTTGGTTTTGATTTGTATCTTAGTGCCTTCTGCTTCCAAGTGACCATGTGGCATGCGTTTTAGCAAATGAACGGCAATGTGAGTGTGGAGTGACAGGAGTGGGGGCTCAGAGGGAGGGTGGGGATAGCACAGGGTGTGGAGAGCACCTGTCAGAAGCGTGAGGTGCCTGCCTGGACTCTGTAAGACTTTTAGCTTATCACACTGCTCCTGCTCCATTCCATTAATGCCTCAGTCATCTCCTCACTTATACATGTGCCCACACACCCACTACTCAGCTACTCACCTGCTCCAACCCCCTACTGTCCTACCCAACCTCTTCCTACCCCCCACCACACACTGTCACCACTCACAGACAAACTCACATATGATCCACCCAACTCACTCATCCACCCACCTGGGTACCTAGCTACTTGCACTGTCTTTTAGCACCCACCCATCTGCCCACTCAACCCTCCACCTAGACACACACACATCCACCTAGACACTCGTTCACTCACCCAGCAAGACACCCATTCACTCACCCACCCACCTAAACATCCACTCATCCATCCATGTAGACACCCACTCACTCACCCAGACACCCACTCACCCACCCAGACACCCACTCACCCATCTAGACATCCACTCATCCACCAACCTAGACACCCACTCGCCCACCCACCAAGATACCCATCCACTCACCCACCCATCTAGACAACCAGTCACTTGTCTACCTAGACGGCCACTCACTCACTGCCCTAGACACCCATTCACCCATCCATCTAGACATTCACTCACCCACTCACCTAGACACCTACTCACTCACCCATCTAAACACTCACTCACTCATCACCTAGATACCTACTCAGTCATCCACCTAGATACCCACTCACCCATCCACCTAGATACCCACTCATCTATCCACCTAGATACCTTCTCACTCACCCATCTAGACACCCACTTACTCACCCATCTAGATGCCCATACACTCATGACCTAGATACCCATTCACTCATTCATCTAGACACCCACTAACCCACCCAGCTAGAGACCCACTAACCCACCCAGCTAGACACCCACTCACCCACCCACCCACCAAGACACCTATTTACTCACCCACCTAAACATTCACTCACCCACCCATCTAGAAACCCATTCACTCACCCACCTAGACACCTACTTACTCACTCATCTAGGCACCCAATTACCCACCCAGACTCACTCACCCATCTAGACACCCACTCACTCCATCCATCTACACACCCATTTACTCATACATCTAGACACTCTCTCAGCCATCTACCTAGATGCCCACTCATCCACTCATCTAGACATCCAGTCACTCACCTGCCTAGACACTGACTCACTCATTCATCTACCTAGACACTCACTCACTCATCCACCTAGGTACCCACTTACTCACTCACCTAGGCACCTAATTATTCATTCACCCACCTAGACCCTACCTACTTACTCACACAGACACAAACTCACCCATCCTCTCATCCACCCCACATAGACACTCATTTACTCTGTCACTTACTAAGCTGCCCCTTACTCCTTTACATTCTCACAAAAGGTTACTGACCAATGACCCTCTGGGATCTGCGAGCTTTGCTGTTGGGGGGGCAGAGGGGGAATCAGGCTCAGATGCCAGCTGAGAGACTCTTCTGGCCCAGTGAGGGACACAGATAGTAGCTATATCACTAAGTGTGCAATGACAGAGAAGAGCAATGTGAGGCAGGAGCAGAAAGAGAGACATCACTCAGCCTGGGAAGACAGGAGAGGAGATCTGCACTCAGAGACTAGTCTTCAAGTAAGAAAGAAAAGGCTGGTAAAGACATGAGCAGAAGTCTGGAGGTGAGAGGAATGTAGCTTCTCTAGGAAACCCATCAGGTAAAATAAGGGTGGAGCAGGATGGGTGGCAAGAGATGGTTTGGAGAGATCAGCAGGGAAAGCTCCTACCAACCTGAAGATTCTTTAGCTACTAAAGAGAGCTAGGACTCAACATGGAGGCAGTGGTAAGTACTAACATGGCAGGAATGACTCACTGCAGATGTGCATTCTAGAAGGGTCTCTTTAGTAAAGCAATGAAGGCCTTGACTTCATCATCTGCAAAAATAGTTACAGACTATGGTCTCTCAGACCCTTCCAGTTCTCTAAGTTTAAAAGTCTCCAGAGGTGGGAGTGGTGAAGAGAGAGCAATTGAAGGGTCATACTCATTTTGCAGAATACCATACTGAGGAATTACAGGAAGTTAAATGACTTCCACTGTTCCAACCCCCAACCCCAGGAAATATCACAAAGAAAGACTCTTTGTTTCCTGCTCCAAGGCAAGCTTGTCTTTGAACCCAGCCAACAAACACGTGGCCTTTGTGGTCTGCACAGGTATGAACTCTGCCTTGGTCTGGGGCAAAAGCTATGACACAGCCAGTGAAATCACTGCATATCGATCTTCAGTAATATCATTACCCAAAGATGCTGGAGAGTTTTATGCATAGATAGGATAAACAAAGCGGTGGCTATTCATGTTTAGTAGGGCAAATTCCCTCACTGAAAGAGGCCCCTGGCAGAAGTGGGCTCTAATTCATTTCATTGATCTGGTCCTCTCTGCTAGGCCACAGCTTAGACAAGTAGAGACTGCAGAGAATCTCTGTCTAGATCAACTTTAGCCAGCTCTTCCATTGCAGGAATTTTACTAGATCTGAAGACACAGACTTAAATTCCAGGCAAAAATGGGATGATTCTCAAGTTGACAAAATTTTTTATTCAAAGCCCCAACCAGTCCAGTCGCCAGGCCAAGAGGCAGTGGACCAAACATCCTTCTTAGAAAACTTTTTCTCTAATGTCTTCCTGACCAAGCACAAGGTTTGATGAGCATTCTCTTTCTCATACTCCATAACCATCATGATGGCGATATTTTCTCAAGGTGGACATCTAATCACGATTTAGAAATTTGGTAACAGTATTAATTACACATAGACCCTCGTGCATACACAATTTACACCCACACAAGTCTCACCCCCTTTAATGGAAAATGCTCCAGTGTCTTTTATTCCACAGCAATTCATTGAATGCCCACCATGTGGCAAGCCCTATACCAGGTCCCAGGAGAAACATAACAGTAAAACACAGCCACCTTCAGGAGACAGGCCATTGAGATAATAATAAAAATATACTTGGATAAAGCTATAACAGTTGTCAAAGAAAGGATGACAGAGGTCGTGGGGGATGCCTGTCTCACCTTGAGGGGACATAAGGGTTCACTAAGGATTGGTATGTGGGCTGGGTTTCGAAGAATGAGGTAGAGAATGGCTAATGAATACCCTAGGAAATGTAGGAGATTTGTGTAAAGGCTCAGAGGACTTCAAGGTGTTTTCACACCTGCAATTCATCCCACATGCCCCGGTGCAGAGAGATGGAAAGTGGTGGAAGATGAGATTGGGTTATGAGAGGGGATGTGTGGAAGCTTACAAAGCTACTCCAAAGCACATGGATTGAAGTGTAAAGGCTATGGTGGGTCTCTAAAAAGTTTTAGTAAATTAAAAGACATAATCAAATTTGCATTTAAATAAATTCTTGTTACAGAATGGAGACTAAATTGGGAGCAAACATGAAATATTGTAGTCATCTATACAATCTGTACAATCTAGCCTAGATATGATGAGGATTTATTAACAATAAGTACAAAGAGTATATCAAAAGTGGTAAGGGGGAGGAATTGACCAGTTTTCCCATCAGATGGGGAGAGTGATGAGTTGAAGAAAAAGTTAAATTTTCCAAGATGCTAGAGTGAGCCAACATTCACCAAGACAGGCAAGAAGAGGAGCAGGAGTTGGGTACAGAATTATAAACTTAGTTTAGGATCAGTTGAGTGTGTGGTATTTTTTGCATACTAATGTGGAGGAGGAATGTAGAGGGAAGTAGGTGGTATAGATCTTAGGTTTTTAAATTGTAAAATTCTATTTTTTTGTTTTTTTAAAGTAAAATGTAATCTTTATTGTAAAAATAATACATATTTACTGAATAATATATGCAAAATAGATAAAATAATAAAAAGCAAATTAAAATTCCAAAATAATTTTTCTAATCACAGATAGACACTATTAATATCTTGGTGTTTATTATTCCTAAGCATATACAAACCACAAATCTTCCTTCAAGTGTTCTCACATCTATCCACAATCCTCTAATGTTTGATAAGGATGGTTTGATTACTTAGTCCACTTGTTATAGGAAACCCAGCACTTTTTTTTTAACAAATAAGCAAAAGCATTATTGGGTTACATTCAACTTTCACTCTAATCCTCTGCTTCTGCAACATGCTTAATCTCACTCTCTTGTCTTCCTGTACTTTCTGTCTTCTTTTTCCTTACTTATTCTTAGTCATTTTTTTTCTTACTCTCCACAGCATCACTACCCCAAGGCCCTAATATGCAACAAACTTTCTTAAAGCACAGAATATTACTTAATGTATCAGATAGTACATGCAGAAGCCATGATTCTGTATTAGGCATCCCTGTGGTGATATTAGCAACAGGGAATTTGTGACTAGCTCCTGGTCTGTTCTCTCAGTTGTCCCCAAACCTGGCTCACTGTCATTATCTTGGTTTATCTCTCACTAAATATTATTCTGTCTTTCCGTTGCCTGTTCTGGTCGATGATATTCCAGTTTCCTTATTAGGAAGAGCAATTTATTCCTACATCTCCAACCCTAAGTAAGGCTCTGGACATAGTGTTAAACACCAGAAAAAAACAAATGTACGCATAGAAACACACAAACAAAAACATACAGAAGCTTGGCAATTGCCGTTTTCTTGTATTAGACTTAATTTCTGGCCAACAATGTGAATGCATAATTATTTTTCTGTGTATTTTTCTGCACTGAATTAAATATTCCTTACATTGCAGTTTCCAGTAGTTTTATAGCACTCCAATGTACAACTATGCCAAAGTTAAATTCAGTAATAACTTATTATTAGAAATTAGCCTGTTTGCTTTGTTTTTCGCTATTACTTCTCAATATTTGAAGAGACTCTTTCTTAGTAAATCTTTGTCCTGCTTATTCCTGAAATACTTTAAACTGGGCAATAAAGACTGCTGGGTATCCTGTCTAGAATAATTTTCAGTACATCTGTGCTTTTTATTGTTTCTAAACTATTTTACCACTATGAAAATAGTTAATAATGCAAATGATTTTTTCATAGAAAAACAACTGAATTGTATCCTGTGTAATGCAATTTGAGTGCTTACCCATTTAAAAATTCTTTGTAAATTAATTTCAGCTTTCCTGATAGCTTGTAAATGTGTGTCCTTTGCATTTTCCTTTGAGCCAGTTGTAATATCTTATTTTATTAGAGATGAGTCAAATACAATCTTTGATATGTATTCATTTTATATTTTTACAAGAGTCATGATTTTACATTTCTTAAAAAATTATTTAACATTCCCTTGACACAGATTCCTAGAAGTAAAATTATTTGGACAAATTTTATACATTTTGCTATGATTTTTAATGTGTATTACTAAATTTTCTTCCCCAAAGATGATATTGATTTATACCTTCCTCAACAGTATATGAGATTATCTATTTTTACACATTGTTAATATAGATTTATTTTAATAATTATCATAATTTTAGGACTTTAAGAAAGTAAAAATGAAATCGTACTGTTTTCCTTTCAGGAAAGATGTCTTAAAGAACACTCCTTTATCCTACCCTTCTGGTTTCCAAGAGGAAGATTTTTCTCTATTCTTCTTGCCCTCTATTCATTACTCTCCCTGGAAGTAAAAGTGGTTAGTTGGTTGGTAAGTGGAAACATTTAGCTCCATGTTTCACAATTAGGTGGAGCCAGTGGACCAAATACTTGATCTTTTTCTAGCCCACCATTTCCACGCAGCCAGGGGTAGCGGTGACTTGGGGAACTGTGATGCCTTCCAGGTACGGTCTCTGTGGGACTTCTCGTGCTCCAGACAGGAGCCAGCATACCTTTTCTAGCTGTATCCTTCTGCCCAGCATATTATAGTAAAACTGCTGACATTGTCTTATTTCTCAAGTGATTTAGAACCTGTGTAGTAAATATGAAGTACCATGTTGTTTACATAGTACTAGGCATTTGCATATCTTCATGAATAAATTGCCTATACAGAGCCTTTGCCTGTTTTGGTCTTGAGATGTTTATATTTTTCTTTGTGATCTATAAGAGATCTTGATATAATAATGACAGCCCATAGCTGTCACGTGTGTTGATTACTTTCCAACATTAGCGCAAATACATAAATACATTTATGTGTATATGTGTATGTCATGTACATATATAATTAAACAATAAATATATGTATATACTCATACAATCACATACACACATATGTGTCTTTATTTTTTCTTCTTTGGTTAATCATAAAGTCAATGCTTACTCAAAATTTCAATTTGAAATTAGTATGTCAAGATTGTGTTGGTCTCTGTTTGAATTTCATAGAGAAGATTCTCAAGTGTTGTGACCTTCCTTTGTCAGATACAAGATTTAGTAGTCTTTGAGCATATAAAAGATGTTAAGAGCTTTGGGTCTGAGGAATGACCACCCTCACAGAGAGCCTGCTACAGAAGCTCCTCCCCTTTGCCTCACAAGGCCTCAAGCTGGCAGCAACTGGGGTGAGCACTTCCTGGATTTCCTTTGGTTGTTCCTGGTTCCATTTATATTCATAGGAAACTATTCCTTCATACAGAATTTTGCTGATGGATCAACATTTTCCTAAATCCAGTATCATGTCATAGACTTATTGTGTGGAAGAGATTTGGGAATGTAATCACATCCTTCCCCAGTTTTTAGTAATGATACGATTTTCCCCCTATTTTTATATGTGTTTAGTGAGGTTAAAAGCTAAAGATGCCGAATAGTTAAATACATATATTGCAGCTACCATCTTTAGTAAAACTTTCTTCTATCAGTGTGTATAAACTTGATTGGGAATTGTGAATTTAAATATCTTAGAAATTAACTACCAGGGCAAAAATTGACTTCAGCTTTCACAAAATGTTGTTGTCCTTTCTTTATCAGACATTCAAGTGGCTGTGGTCATAGCCCCTTGCAAAGTAGTGGAGGCACAGACAAGTTCTGGCCAATGAAATGTGAGCATAAGTCACCAGTGCCATTCCTGGACTAAAGCAGAAAAAGTGGCCCCAGAGAGCTAACTGTCCTCTAGAATGAAGTCTGCATGGAGCAAGCTGTAAATTTATGTTGTGTAAGTCTGACAATCTGGTGGCTGTTGGTTACTAGAAAATAATCCAGCCTATCCTCTTTATCCTGTTGAAAAAGGCTATTATTGAGGCCTCTGTATTAGTGTTTCCTGTTTTTCTTTGCTTTTGAGTGAGGGTAAAATAAATAGGAGAATCAGAAACAAAGAGGTGGCCTATACTTGAGAAACTATAATATGCAGTTAACATGGTACATCACCAGAGAAACAAAGGCGACAGAATTTTTCCAAGAAGAGTTTTGGCAACAACCTTTCCCAAAGCTCTGGAACCCAATCCAGACTCCTTTCACAAGGTGAATTCAAACAGTATTAAAGCTGTGTTTATATACTATGATACTAAAACGGCATTAACAATGGTTAAGAGTAGCTAGAAATTGGCGGTGAGAGGACCTAACTTTATCTAGGCATTTGAGGTCTTTGGGGTTTCGTTTCAGTAATTCAGGCTCATGAAATGGGGAGGAGATCTAACACCACCAAGAGCCCCTGAGGACAGCTCCTTTCACTTTAGCAAGGCCCTTTAGTGGGTGTTAGGAGACACTAAGCCTCTGGGATACTCCTTTTCCAAAAGGAGTATGTAACTGAAATACATGCATTTACCTATTCTATGTCTAATTTTAATGATTCACCTCACCAAACATATATATAAAAATAGGGGGACAAATCTGCACCATTTCAGAATTTCAGAGCTCACTGCAGGTGTGACAATTATAAACTCAGATCAGGAATGATCATCTGACTTTGGTGCAGGGGACACATGAGGCAGTAAAAAGAGCATTTGTCCAAGAGTCCTGAATAGTGGCTCCACCCCTGCCAGTAATCACCTACAGGACTTTGGGCAGATCTTCTTTTCTCTCCCTAAGCTTTAATTTTCGTATTGAAATTATATTCTAGTCTAAAAACCCTAGAATAGTAGTTTCTAGATAAACTATTCTGTAGCCATGGTTTAATTACTAGTTAACACATAAACACCAAAGATTTAACAGCATGCTGCTAGTCAGGAGCTTGGCTACCTATCTGTTTATTGAATGTATTTGCACTCATACCATGCAGAACAGCCTGAGTAGTGACCTGGAATGTAAATACACACACAGAGTCAGAGATGGCAGCCCTTTTGTGAACAGAGGCTGATTGCAGCTCTCCACGGCCAGCCAGCCCTCTCTGCCTGCCTTCTTTCTCTCAACCATTTCTTTGCACTCAGTATGTTTTGAGCTTCTCTGCTTTTCAAGCCTATGGTAATTTATCTTGTGCACAGAAAGATTATAAGAAGTGACCTAATTAAATTCAAAATACTCAATTAATGGGAAGCTAACAGAGAAAACCACTATAGTTTAGAGATTTTACAGCCACTGCGTCAATAAAACATCTTCTCCCACAGGACCTACATTTCACTGGATTCCTTTCCTTCCACTATTTATTCTGTTTGCAACCATTGTAGGCAGAACAGAGTATTACAGAATCACAGCAATCTGCTCTCTATCTCTAAACTGCAAGGCTCAACATACCTTCTTGTTCTTCTCATTCAATGTGAGTGCTCACTCCAATTTCTTAAAATCTGGATGCATTGTTTTATGGTAAGGAATGGCTACAAAATGAATTGATAGGTAACAGAAGGGAGTCTTCAACAGAATTTTTAGGGTAATGGTATTAAATGGTGGGATGTTAGATTTAAAAAAAAAAAATACCCAAAAGGTGATTTTGCAGATTTTCTTTGAAATATTTTTTCCAAATCTTTATCTTAAGAATAAATATATGAGATAAAGATTAATCACAGTAAGGGTAACACTGTGCCCATCCAGATTGGCATTCTAGAACTTACGTAAATCACAACACAACCATTCACTCACTGTAACAGAGAAAGACAAGTAACGTAGGAGAAAGAGGGTCACAGCCTAGCAAGCAGAGAAGCTACTCTTGAGATAACCTGCTTGGCTTCATTCCAGCTCTGTTACCTACTTACTACAAGCACTGAATCACTTAATTTCTTTATGCATCAGTTTATACATTTGTAAAAGAAAGTGAATGATAAAAATACATTCTTCCTGTGGGTTGATACGAAGGTTAAGCAAATTGATCTATGTAAGTGTGTACATACTTGGTATTCATAGGTGCCATAGAAGTGTTGGCCAGGACAACTTACTTTAAGGAAAGACACTCTTCAGAGAGTATAGTTTGGATCTTGCACAATACTCTGATTGGGAATTATTAGCAAGTGATGTCAGGAATATCTGCAGGTCTTATCAATTCCCATGACCCAGGGACACTCAGGTGTGAGATGAGGAAGGAGGCTGAGGTCACGGTGTCCTGAACAATATGAAGGAGCATACAAATGCAGAGACTGTGACCTAAACTCAGAACCTGACATGATGTTTCAGAGACAAGGAAGGCTTGAGATGAAGAACAATTCACTATTTTTCTTTTCTACACATGAAAATCCCAGCCAGGACTCAGAAGTGTTATGGTGATCTATCTGGATTGTTGTTGACCTTTGCAGCTAAAGAATCTACATATGGGTCAACTGTGCATGTATCCATGAAGCAGCTTTAAATCCAAATCATTTTCCCTATATTACAAAGAGCTTTTAGAGGGGGATCTTAGGGTGCAGGTCCCACGTGTTCTCACCAATGCCATCAAGAATATGGTCAAATCCTATGAGAGTCTAGGAAATGTGATCTATGAAATCCAAGCAGGGAGTACACACTAATCAGATAAGACCAGTCTGTGACAAGCCCACCACAGACACTTTATGTATCTTTGTGTCTTGAATGAGCCTTTCTACTAGAGTTTCAAGAAAGGGAGTAATAAAAACCTGAATCCACTTGCTGGAATAACATTCTAATGTCTCACACTTTCATAGTAATTCACTAACAATACTGAAAGTGACAAGAGGATCATAGGCAGCTATGAAGGTAGATCACATGCTATTCAAGGAGTTGCTTATATTTGCATTTACTGAGATCAAAGAAACTAAGAAAGGGTGAAGTTCCAAGGGACTCCCTTGATTTAGTCATTAGGCCATTGTCTGTTTATGAGAGATAGGTATACGTTGCTAAGGGTAGATAGTTCAGAGGCAACTGGATGGACCAGAAGTGAAAAGATCCCAATCATTTCAATATAACATTTATCAACAAAGAGTGTGTGAAAATCCCATCATTTTTCTGATTCTTGACTTTCTCATCTATAAAACTGGAGATGAATAGCCAATGTGAAACTTTATTTGTATTCTAACATTTCATGGAACTCAGTATCAAAGCTTTCCTTGAAACTCAAAATAGAAATACAGAATAAGAACATGAGTAAGAATACTCAGAGAGCTGCAGGAAATCAGTGAATACAATATAGATAATGTGACAATTGGAATGATTTACATAAGAAGTTAACAGTAAAATTAATTGGGATGGGGTAACTGCACTCACCTGGAAATGAGCAACTGAAAGAGGAATCACATCCGTATCCAGTGTAAGCTCACTGTCAAGAAACTATGTAAACTTTATGACTAAATAAAATTGGATACAAATATTTTATAACAGAAGTGACATTAGCAAGCTGAAAAAATATGAGATTCCAGTTCTCACAGACCCATATAAAAATTGATTTTTGACAACCAACCGCTCTCAGGAATATCTATGTGGGAACCTAGTAATCCAGTGGAGAGATTCCAGCACTCTGTTCTAGCAAAAATATGATTACGGATAGAGTTAAGAGGGTAAGAAGAACAGTGTCACTTTAACTTACTACCCTTCCCCCAAAGCAGCACAGCTCAGTGCCAAAAGATACCTCATTGGCCCACAATTTCTCCCACATGTGAAAGTGAGAGCAATGTGAGATCCTGACTTCCCCAGGCTTGTGAGATATTGCCCAAGAGGCCCACTTCTGGCTCATTCACCTAAACTACTGAGGGTATCAGCATAACTAAATGGTCTGGAGGAGTTAGAAGTAGGGAAAAAGGGTGGGGACTCATTGAAACTTCTAGTGAATTTCAAAAACTGGACGCAGATACTAGTAACTGTCCTAATATCTTTCCCAAGAGGCCTGTCCAGGATCCCTGTGAGACATCTCACCTGTGGCCCCTGCATGAATTGATGTGTGCCCTTAGTGTTCCACAGGTATCCTTGAGATGGTATGTGAAAGTCTTTGCAGCACAGGTGAGTACCTGCAGGTTATGAACAAGCACTCACAGAGAGCCAGCTTGATTTTGGAATATTGAAAGAGGGCATACAATATTAAAAGGAAGAAACAAAAAGAGTGAGACAGGTGTATCCACAGAAAAGGCCTGACAGATCCCCCAAATCTCTAGCTGGGCCGACTAGTAAAAGTCTTTCTCTCCTACAATTAGTCGGTAAAGGGTGGAGGAGAAGACTACTTCTTCAAATGTGAGGACAGTAAGGCAAGACTTCAAGGAAGATAAAGAATCAAGAAAACATAACACCATCAAAGGAACAAAATAAAGTTCCAGTGGCTGACTCCAAAGAAATGGCAATCTATAAATTGCCTGATGAAGAATTCAAAATAATCATCTTAAAGAAGCTCAGTGAACTACAAGAAACACAGAGAGAAAACTAAATGATATTAGCAAAACAATACGTGAACAAAAGGAGACATTTAACAAAGAGAGAGAAACCATAAAAAAGAACCAAACAGAAATTTTGGAGCTAAATAATATAATAACTAAATAAAAATTTCAATGGAGAACTTCAAGAGTAGACTCAATAAAGCAGAAGAAAGAATCAGCAAGCTCATTTGAAATTCTTCAGCAGGTTATTTGAAATTATTCAGAAGGGAACACCAATTTAAAAAGGAATAAAAAAGAATGAAGAAAGCCTATGTGATTTATGTGATACATCAAAAGAAACATTGTATGCGCTATGAAATATAAGAAGAAGCAGAGAAAGAGAACAAGGAAGAAGCTTATTTAAAGCAATAATAAAAGAAAATTTCCCAAATCTGGAGAAAGAAATGAACATCCATATCTGTGATACACAAAGGACCTCAATAGGTTCAACATGAAGAGATCTTACCCAAAACATATTATGTTCAAATTGTCCAAAGTTGAAGACAAAAAAATTAAAACAGCAAGAGAAAAATTGAATTATCGCATACACAGGAACTTTCATAAGATTACCAGTAGATTTTACAGCAGAAGACCTGGAGAGAGTGGGATGATATTCAGAGTGCTATAAGAAAATAAAAACTGCCAAGAAAGAATATTTTGCCTGGCAAAGCTGTCTTTCAGAAATGAAAGAGAGAGAAAGACTAGTCTAGACAACTAAAAGCTGAGGGAGTTTATCACCACCAGGCCTCCACTACAAGCAATACTAAAAGGTGCTCTTCAAGTTGAAAGAGAAGAACATTAAATAGCAACAAAACATATGAAATTATAAAACTTGTGGAAAAAGGTAAGTATATAATTAAAATCCAAATACCTTAATATTATTAATAGTGGTGTGTAAATCATGTTTAATATTAGTCTGGAAGTTAGAAGACAAAATTATAAAATAATTATTGCCACAATAATTCACTGATAAATACACATTAAAAATAGAGGTAAATAGAGATATTTATGTGATCAAAGTTAGGTTGACATTAGCCTAAAATATACTGTTACAACTATGTTTTATGTAAGCATCACAGTAAGCACACACAAACAAATCTGTAATAGATACGCAAACAAACCTGTAATAGATACACAAAAGATAAAGAGAAAGAGTCCAACATAATCATACATTGAAATTAAATGAACAAAAAAAAGAGAGCAAGAGAACAAAAAAAAGAACAAGAAACAAGTATGAAAGTAATTAACAAAATGGCAAACTTAAGTCTTCATCTATCAATAATTTCTTTAAATGTAAATTAATTAGGTTCTCAAATCAAACGACATAGAGTGGCTAAATGGATTTAAAAAAAACAAGAGCCCACTAAATACTACCAATAAGAGACTAACTTTAGCTTTAAAGCACGTATAGGTTGAAAGTGAAGAGACAGAAAAAGATAATGTATACAAACAATAATGAAAATAGAGCAGATGTGACTATCCTATATTAGACAAAGTATATTTCAAATCAAAACTGTCAGAAGGGACAGAAAATGTAACTATATAATGATTAGGCAGTCAGTTCTTCAACAGAAGATAACAATTATAAATACAGATGTACACAATATTGGAGCCATTAGTATATAAAAGAAACAGTAACAAAACTGAAAGGAGTAATACACAACAATACAATGATAGTAGGGGCTATGGTCTGAGTGTTGGTGTCTTCCCTAAATTAATATGTTATTACTAAATTCCCAATGTGATTGTATTAAGAGATGGGGCCTTTGAGAAAAGATTAACTCATGAGATCAGAGCCCTCATGGGGTTATTGCCCTTCATGTGAGAACTCAATGCTTCCCCCTTTTGCCATTGAAGAACACAGCAAGAGGCACCATCTATGAAACAGAGAGTGAGCCTTCACCAGACACCAAACTGCTGGCACCTTGATCTTGGACTTCCCAGGCTCCAGAATTGTGAGAAATAAATTGATATTATTTATAAATTACCCAGTCAAAGGTAAATGTAAGACCTAACACCATAAAAACCCTAGAAGAAAACCTAAGCAGCCCAAATGTACCAAGAAAGTAGGAGACTTTAATACCCTACCTTGAACATTACATAGATTATGCAGATCAAAAAATTAATAAAGATACTACATTTTAACAATACTATAGACTAAATGGATCTAACAGACACATACAGAACATTTCATCCAACAGCAACAAACCATACATTCTTCTCAATCACACATGGAACACTCTCTAATAGGTCATGTGTCAGGCCACAAAACAAAATATTAATAAATTTGAGGAAACTGAAATCATAACAAATATGTTTTCTGAACACAATGGCATAAAAATAGAAATTAAGAACAGGAGGAAAATTAGAAAATTTGCAAACACGTGGAAACTGAACAGTGCATTTTTGAATAACCAGTAAGTCACAGAAGAAATCAAAAGGGAAACAAAAATATGTCTTTATACAAATTAAATTGAAAAAACAACACACTGAAATTTACGAGATGCAGCAAAATCAATTTTAAGAAGGATGTTTATGGAAATAAGTGCCTACATTAAGGGAAAAAATATCTCAAATAAACAACCTAAATTTACATCTCAAAATACTTGCAAAAAAAAGAATATACAAAGCCCAAAGTTTCCAGACAGAAGGAAGTATAAAGATTATAGCAGAAATAATTTAAATGGGAACTTAAAAGTGATTTAAAAAAAAGAGCAATGAAAGTATTAATGAGTTGTTTTTCTGAAAAGGTAAACAAAATTAACAATCCTTTAGCTAGACTAATAAAAAAGAAGACAAATAAATACATTTAAAAATAAAAGAGAAGACATTACAACAGCTATTACAGAGTTACCGAGGAGCATGAGACTACTATGAACAATTTTATGCCAACAAGTTGGATAATAGAGAAAATTGATAAGTTCCTAGAAACATGCAACCTACCAAGATTAAATCTTGAAGACACAGAAAATATGAACAGAACTACAATGACTAAGGAGACAGAATCAGTAATCAGAAACCTTGCAACAAAGGAAAACCTTAAAGCAGATGGCTTCATTGGTGAATTCTACCAAACATTTAAAGAAAAATTAACACCAACTCTTCCAAAAAAATTGAAGAGGAGAGAACACTTCCAAACTCATTTTACAAGGCCTGCATTACCTTGATAACAAAGCCAGACAAAAACACTAGAAAAAAAGAAAATCAGAGGCCAATATCCTTGATGAACATAGATGCAAAATACCTCAACAAAATTGAACCGCCTAATAAAAGTATTTTCACCATTATCAAATGAGATTTATCCCTGGGATAAAAGGATATTCAACATATGAAAATCAGTAAATTTGATTCGCCACTTTAACAGAATGAAGGAGAAAAGCCATAGGATCATCTCAATAAATGCAGCAACATAATTTGACAAAATCCAGTATACTTTCATGATAAGAACTCTCAACAAATTAGGTACGGGAGGAATGTTCCTCAACATATTAAAGGCCATATATGTCAAGCCCACAACTAACATTATACTCAATTGTGCTTTTTCTCCAAGATAAAGAGGTCAAGAATTGCCCCCCTCTTGTTACTTCTATTAAAAATAGTACTTGAAGTACTAGCAAGAGCAATCAGACAAGAAAAAAACAAAATAAAAATGCATCCACATCAGAAAGGGAGAAGTAAAACAATCTCTACTTGGATATGACATGATCCTATATGTAGAAAACCCTAAAGACTGCAAAAAATAAAAAAATGTTAGAACTAATAAATGAGGCTGGGCATGGTGGCTCATGCCTGTAATCCCAGCACTTTGGGAGGCCAAGGCAATTGGATCCGTTGAGGTCAGGAGTTCAAGACCAGCCTAGCCAACATGGTGAAACCCCATCTCTACTAAAAATACAAAAAAAAATAGCAAAGTGTAGTGGCAGGTGCCTATAATCCCAGCTGCTCAGGAGACTGAGGCGGGAGAATAGCTTGAATCTTGGAGACAGAGATTGCATTCAGTAAAGTTACTGGATACAAAATCAAAGTACAAAAATAATTTGCATTTATTATAACAATAATGGTTTATCTGAAAAAGGAATCAAGGAAACAATCCCGTTTATGATAGCATCAAAATAATAAACTAGGAATAAAATTAAGCAAGAAGGTAAGAGATCTCTACACTGAAAAAAATAAAACTGATGAAAGAAATTAAAGATGATATACATAAATGGCAAAACATAATGTGTTCATGGATTGGATAAATCAACATTGTAAAAATGGTCATACTACCCAAAGTAATATACAGATTCAACATAATTCTTATCAAAATTCTAATGGTATTCTCTCCAGAAATAGAAGAACAATTATAAAATTCACGTGGAATCACAACAAAGGATCTCAAATAACCGAAGCAATCATAAGAAAGATGAATTTGGAACCATCACACTCCCTGACTTCAAATTATACCATAAAGCTGTAGTAATCCAAACAGCAAGGTACTGGCATAAAAGCCAGATGCACAGACCAATGGAACAGAATAGAAAGCTCAGAAATAATCTCAACCATATACAGTCGATTAATTTTCAATGAATAAATAATGGGGAAAGAATTATCTCTTGAATTAATGGTGTTGGGAAAACTAGACATCTACATGCAAAAGAATAAAATTAGACCATTATGCCATTTACAAAAAGCAACTCAAAATAGATTAAAGACCTAAATGCAAGACCTTAAATAATAACAATCTTAGAAGAAAACTTAAGAAAAAAGCTCATTTACATTAGTCTTGGCAATGATATTTTGACTAGGATTCTACAAGCACACAGGTAATACAAACAAAAATAAACAGATGGGACTACATTAAACTAAAAAGCTTCTGCACAGCAAAGGAAACCAACAAATGAAAAGGCCCTAAAGATTTGGAGAAAGTATTTGCAAACTATATCTGATAAGGGGTTAATATCCCAAACATATAAGAAAGGCACACAATAGCAAAAAAAAAAAAAAATAATAATAAAAATAACATCCTGATTTCAAAATGGGCAAAGGACCTGAACATTTTCTAAAGATATGCAAATGTCCAATATATATATATATAAAGTTCAGCAACACCAATTATTAGGAAAATCCAAATCAAAACCATAATGAGATACTAATATTACCTCTCACACCTGTTACAATGTCACGTGTGAATACATATAATATGCATATAAATATATATGTAATATACATGTAACATATTTCTAATAATATGCATGATATATGTCTATATTTCTGGTGTTGCTGAAAATGTAGAGAAAAGAAAAGTGAACCCTTACACATTGTTACATTGTTAGTGGGAATGTAAATTGTTCCGGCCATTATGGAAAACAGTATGGATGTTCCTCAAAAAAATTAAAAGTAGACCTATCATGTCCCAGAAACCCCACTTCTGTGTATTTATTCAAGAGGATTGAAATTGAAGAGATATCTGCACAACCATGTTCATTACAGTACTATTCACAATATCCAAAGATTAAAAAATCTAAACATCCATCTATTGATAAATGGAAAAAGATGTGGCATATATATACAATGAAATATTAGTCATTCTTTAAAAAGAAGGAAATCCTGCCATTTGCAAAAACATAAATGAACCTGGATGATGTTATGCCACATGAAATGTCAGGCACAGAAAGACAGACACTGTATAATCTCACTTATATTACATAATGGTAAAGGGATCAATAAAACAAGAAAAGCTAACTATCCTAAATATATATGCACCCAATACAGGAGCACACAGATACATAAAGCAAGTTCTTAATGACCTACAAAGAGACTTAGACTCCCACACAATAATAGCAGGAGATTTAAACACTCCACTGTCAATATTAGACAGATCAATGAGACAGAAAATTAACAAAGATATCCAGGACTTGAATTCAGATCTGGACCAAGCAAAACCTAATAGACATATACAGAACTCTCCAACCCAAATCCACAGAACATACATTCTTCTGAGCACCACATCACACCTACTCTAAAATTGACCAGATAATTGGAAGTAAATCACTCCTCAGCAAATGCAAAAAAACAGAAATCATAACAGTCTCTCAGACCACAGTGCAATCAAATTAGAACTCAGGATTAAGAAACTCACTCAAAACCACACAACTATATGGAAACTGAAAAACCTGCTCCTGGATGACTACTGGATAAATAATGAAATGATGGCAGAAATAAAGATATTCTTCAAAACCAATGAAAACAAAGACACAACATACCAGAATCTCTGGGACATATTTAAAGCAGTGTCTAGAGGGGAAATTTACAGCACTAAATGCCCACATGAGAAGAGAGGAAAGATCCAAAATCAATACCCTAACATCACAATTAAAAGAACTACAGGAGCAAGATCAAACAGTCAAAAGCCAGTAGCAGACCGCATGTTCTTACTCATAGGCAGCTGTTGAACAACAAGAACATGTGGACTCAGGGAAAGGAGTATCACACACTGGGGGCAGTTCGGGGTGGGGCTAGGGGAGAGACAGCAGGGGGTGGGGAGGGGATAACATGGGAGAGAAATGCCGGATATAGTCAAAGGGGGAATAGAGGCAGCAAACCACCTGGTTATGTATGCACCTATGCAACAACCCTGCATGACCTGCACATGTACCCCAGAACCTAAAGTAAAATAAAATAAAAAAGCTAGAAGACAAGAAATAATTAAGATCAGAGCAGGAGGAACTGATCCAAGATGGCGGATTAGACACAACTCCAGGGCAAAACACCCAGTGAGAGAGATGCAGAAACCCAGAGATCTCCTAGCTCCAACCGAGGTACCAGTTGCATTTCAATGGGTCTGGTCCGAGGGTGAGCAAAGCCCACTCAGGGCAGACTGAGGCGGGGAGGGGTGCTGCTTCACCCAGAAAGTGCATCTGACCAGCTAGTTGGAGGCTCCACCTCTGGTGCTCCAGTCCAGACACAGCACTTCCCCCAAAGCCTCAGCAATACACAGAACAGGGCATCTTTGCCAGTCAAGCACCGGGAATTACAAGTGCAGAGTTGAATAAGAGTCTGCAGACTGAGCTATCGCCCCTTCCCCCCCGCCCAGAGAGAGAGATAGATGTAAGCAGGAGCAGCTGGGCGGCCCCTACCCCATGACCAGAGAGAGAGAAAGCTGAAAGGGGGAGACTGCCGGGTGCGGCTGGGTGGGTCCCTAACCTCCCCTACAAGCCCCAGAGGGTTGAAGCTCTAACTCTAGTGGGTTGCGTAGCCAGTGCCACAGTCTGAGATGAACCCTAAATGATCCAGCCCAGTGGAGGAAGGGCACAACCCACGACTAGAGGGGTGGGACTGGGCTACATGTTTTAACAAAAAACACAGGAATCCTACATAGCAACGGGAGGGCGCTCTTGACAACCCAGCAGCGCCTACAGGTCAGTGGAAGAGGTGGGCCTAATCTCCCAGCATAAACAAAAAAGACACAGGAAGCTTCCCTAGTAACCTGAAGGAGTCCCTAGAAACCCAGTAGGCCCCACAGGCAGACAAGCGACCTCATCAAGCAGTTCTCTGACACCACAGCCAGGTAAATCCACAAAGATGGGAAAAAACCAGCGCAAAAAAGGTGAAACCATCAAAGACCAGAACACCTCTTCTCCTTCAAGGGATCACAACTCCTCAACAACACAGGGTCACAACTCGACCGAGAAGGAGTACGAAGAATTGACGGAAACAGGATTCAGAAGGTGGATAATAACAAACTTTTCAGAGCTAAATGAACACATTCTAACTCAATGCAAAGAAACCAAAAACCTTGAAAAAAGGTTGGACGAAATGCTAACTAGAATAACCAGCTTAGAGAAGAACATAAGCGACTTGATGGAGTTGAAGAACACAGGACGAGAACTACGTGAAGCAAACACAAGTTTTAATAGCCAAATTGATCAAGCAGAAGAAAGAATATCAGAGATTGAAGATCAACTCAATGAAATGAAAAGAGAAGGCAATACAAGAGAAAAAAGAGTGAAAAGAAAGGAACAAAGCCTCCAAGAAATATGGGATTATGTGAAAAAACCTAATCTACGCTTGATTGGTGTACCTGAATATGACAGGGAGAATGAATCCAAGCTGGAAAACACACTCCAGGATATCATCCAGGAGAACTTCCCCCAACCTAGGAAGGCAGGCCAAATTTCAAATTCAAGAAATATAGAGAACTCCACAAAGATATTCCTTAAGAAGAGTAATCCCACGGCACATAATCGTCAGATTCACCAGTGTTGAAATGAAGGAAAAAATGCTAAGGGCAGCCAGAGAGAAAGGTCAGGTCACCCACAGAGGGAAGCCAATCAGACTCACAGCAGATCTCTTGGCAGAAACTCTACAAGCCAGAAGAGAGTGGGGGCCAATATTTAACATCCTTAAAGAAAAGAATTTTCAATCCAGAATCTCATATCCAGCCAAACTAAGCTTCATAAGTGAAGGAGAAATAAAATCCTTTATGGATAAGCAATTATTGAGAGATTTTGTCACCACCAGACCTGCCCTACAAGAGCTCCTGAAAGAAACACTAAGCATGGAAAGGAACAAGTACCAGTCACTGCAAAAGCAAACCAGTTGGCAAAGACTAAAAATGCAATGAAGAAAATGAGTCAACTAATGAGAAAGAAAACCAGCCAGTAACAAAATGGCAGGATCAAATTCACACATAACAATATTAACATTGAATGTAAATGGCCTAAACACCCCAATCAAAAGACACAGACTGGCAAATTGGATAAAAAGTCAGAACCCATCGGTGTGCTGTATTCAAGAAACCCATCTCACATACAAAGACACACATAGACTCAAAGGGATGGAAGAAGATTTACCAAGCAAATGGAGAACAAAAAAAGCAGGTGTTGCAATCCTGGTCTCTGATAAAATGGACTTCAAACCAACAAAGATCAAAAGAGACAAAGAAAGACATTACATAATGGTAAAAGGATCAATCCAACTGGAAGAGCTAACTATCCTAAATATATACACCCCCAACACAGGAGCACCCAGATACATAAAGCAAGTTCTTAACAACCTATAACGAGATTTAGACTCCCACACAAAAATAGTGGGAGACTTTAATACTCCACTGTCAATATTAGACAGATCAAAGAGACAGAAAATTAACAAGGATACCCAGGACTTGAATGCAGAGCTGGACCAAGCTGATCTAACAGACATATACAGAATGCTCCACCCCAAATCCACAGAATATACATTTTCTGAGCATCACATTTCACTTACTCTAAAATTGACCTCATCATTGGAAGCAAATCACTCCTCAGCAAATGCAAAAGAACAGAAATCATAGCAAACAGTCTATCAGACCACAGCGCAATCAGACTAGAACTCAGGATCAAGAAACACACTCGAACTATCACAACCACTTGGAAACTGAACAACTGGCTTGTGAATGTTGACTGGATAAACAATGAAATGAAGGCAGAAATAAAGATGTTCTTTGAAACCAACCAGAATCAAGACACAACTTACCAGAATCTCTGGGACACCTTTAAAGCAGTGTCAAGAGGGAAATTTATAGCAATAAAAGCCCACCAGAGAAGAGAGGAAAAATCTAAAATCGACACCCTATCATCAAAATGGAAAGAACTAGATGAGCAAGATAAAAAAAAAAAAAAAAACTCAAAAGCTAGCAGAAGACAAGAGATAACTAAGATCAGAGCAGAACTGAAGGAGACAGAGACACAAAAAACCCTTCAAAAAATCAATAAATCCAGGAGCTGGTTTTTTGAATAGATGAACAAAATAGACCACTGGCCAGATTAATAAAAAGAAAAGGGAGAAGAATCAAATAGATGCAATAAAAAACGATAAAGGGGATATCACCCACTGATCCCACAGAAATACAAACTACCATCAGAGATTACTACAAACAGCTCTACTCACATAAACCAATAAACCAGGAAGAAATAGATAAATTCCTAGACACTTAGACTCTACCAAAACTAAACCAGGAGGAAGCTGAAACCCAGAATAGACCAATAACAAGGGCTGAAGTAGAGGGAGCAATCAATAGCCTACCAACCAAAAAAAGTCCAGGTCCAGAGGGGTTCACAGCCGAATTCTACCAGATATACAAAGAGGAGCTGGATCCATTCCTTCTGAAACTGTATCAAACAATACAAAAAGAGGGAATCCTCCCTAACATCATCCTGATTTTATGAGACCAACATCATCCTGATACCAAAACCAGGCAGAGACTCAACTAAAAAAGAAAACTTCAGGCCAATATCCATGATGAACATCAACACAAAAATCTTCAATAAAATACTGGCAAACAGATTGCAACAGCACATCAAGAAGCTTTTCCATCATGACAAAGTAGGCTTCATCCCAAGGCTGGTTCAACATACGCAAATCCATAAATGTAATTCATCACATAAACGGAACCAAAGACAAAAACCACATGATTATCTCAATAGATGCAGAGAAGGCTTTCGATAAAATTCAACAGCACTTCATGCTAAAAACTCTCAATAAACTAGGTATTGATGGAACGTATCATAAAATGATAAAAGCTATATATGACAAACCTACAGCCAATATCATACTGAACGGGCAAAAGCTGGAAGAATTCCCTTTGAAATCAGGCACTAGACAAGGATGCCCCTCTCTGTGCACTCCTATTCAACATAGTATTGGAAGTTCTAGCCAGAGCAATCAGGCAAGAAAAAGAAATAAAGCATATTCGATTAGGAAAGGAGGAAGTCAAACTGTCTCTATTTTCAGATGACATGATTGAATATCTAAGAAGACCCCATTGTCTCAGCCCAAAATCTTCTCAAACTGATAAGCAACTTCAGCAAATCTCAGGATACAAAATCAATGTGCAAAAATCACTAGCATTCCTAAATACCAATAACAGACAAACAGAGAGCCAAATCAAGAGTGAACTCCCATTCACAATTGCTACAAAGAGAAAAAAATACCTAGGAATACAACTAACAAAGAATGTAAAGGACCTCTTCAAGGAGAATTACAAACCACTGCTCAACGAAATAAGAGAACACAAACAGATGGAGAAACATTCCATGCTCATGATTAGGAAGAATCAATATCGTGAAAATGGCCATACTGCCCAAAGTAATCTATAGATTCAATGCTATCCCCATCAAGCTACCAATGACCTTCACAGAACTGGAAAAAAACCACTTTAAACTTCATATGGAATCACAAAAGACCCCGCATAGTCAAGACAATCCTAAGCAAAAAGAACAAAGCTAGAGGCATCACACTGCCAGACTTCAAAGTATACTACAAGGCTACAGTAATCAAAACAGCATGGTAGTTGTACCAAAACAGAGACATAGACCAATGGAACAGAACAGAGAACCCAGAAGAAACACCACACATCTACAACTATCTGATCTTTGACAAACCCAGCAAAAACAAGCAATGGGGAAATGATTACCTGTTTAATAAATGGTGTTGGGAAAACTGGCTAGCAATGTGCAGAAAGCAGAAACTGGACCCCTACCTGTCACCTTACACTAAAATTAACTCCAGATGGATCAAAGATTTAAACATAAAACCTAACACCATAAAAACACTAGAAGAAAATGTAGGCAAAACCATCCAGGACATAGGCATAGGCAAGGATTTCATGACTAAAACACCAAAAGCAATGGCAATAAAAGCCAGGATAGACGAATGGGATCTAATTAACTCCAGAGCTTCTGTACAGCAAAAGAAACCATCATTAGGGTGAATCGGCAACCAACAGAATGGGAAAAAATTTTTGCAATCTATCCATCTGACAAAGGGCTAACATCCAGAATCTACAAAGAACTAAAACAGATATACAAGAAAAACAACAAACAACCCCATTCAAAAGTGGGCAAAGGATATGAACAGACACTTTTCAAAAGAGGACCTATATGAGGCCAATAAACACATGAAAAAATGCTCATCGTCACTGGTCATTAGAGAAATGCAAATCAAAACCACACTGAAGTATCATCTCACACCAGTTAGAATGGTGATCATTGAAAATCGGGAGACAACAGATGCTAGAGAGGATGTGGAGAAATAGGAACACTCTTACACAGTTGGCAGGAGTGTAAATTAGTTCAACCATTGTGGAAGACAGTGTGGCAATTTCTCAAGGATCTAGAAATAGAAATTCCATTTGACCCAGCAATCCCATTACTGGGTATATACCCCAAGAACTATAAATCATTCTACTATAAAGACACATGCACACATATGTTCATTGCAGCCCTGTGTACAATAGTAAAGACCTGGAACCAACCCAAATGCCCATCAATGATAGACTGGACAAGGAAAATGTGGAACATATAAACCATGGAATACTATGCAGGTATAGAAAACGATGAGTTTGTGTCCTTTGTAGGGACATGGATGAATCTGGAAACCATCATTCTCAGCAAACTGACACAAGAACAGAAAGCCAAGCACCATGTGTGCTCACTCATAGGTGGGCGTTGAAACGAGAACACGTAGACTCAGGGAGAGGAGCATCACACACAGGGGCAGTTGGGGGTGGAAGAGGAGAGACAATGAGGGGTGGGGAGGGATAACATGGGGAGAAATGCCAGATATAGTATGTACCTAAAGTAAAATAAATAAATTAAAAAAAAAAGATCAGAGCAGAACTGAAGGAGACAGAGACACAGAAAACCCTTCAAAAAATCAATAAATCCAGGAACTGTTTTTTTGAAAAGATCAACAAAATGGACCATTAGACAGACTAATAAAAAATAAAAGAGAGAAGAATCAAATAGATGCAATAAAAAATGATAAAGGAGCTATCACCACTGATTCCACAGAAATATGAACTACCATCAGAGATTACTACAAACAACTCAATGGACATAAACCAGTAAATCTAGAAGAAATGGATAAATTCCTAACACTTATGCCATCCCAAAAAATAGACAATTTTTTAAAATACATTTCATTTTTTATTTTAAATAAGAGCATAACCAGAAAATCCCTGAGTATGAATTGACTGTATTTTATAAATTGAGGTGAGGTATAGGCTTGTCCCAGTAAACTCTGAGAGTGGAGAAGACTGAAAGTGTCTACCCTTGAACAGGATCTCACCTTAGGGTGTGGGTTGTGATAAGATCAAAGCTGGCAGTAGGTGCCAAGCAGATATCTGGCCCTCTAGAGAGCAATGAGAAATCAGAGAGAGGCATCATGGAGGGACCTCAGGGCTTGCATCAGGGTAACTGGGATCTTGGGCCGGGTGAGAGGGTCACTGATGGGAATGGTGGAAATACTTTTATATTAAGAGTTCCAAGAAGGTGGCTCCGCCAGGAAAGGGTCTTGTCCAGCAGGGGTGGATGCTCCCAACTATGGGTGGGGGAATATGCTCCATGTCAAGCAGGCACCAGTGAGTGGGAAAGGTCCTCAAATAGGGAGTAGGGCAGGGGTAGGGGTGTCAGGACAGGGGCTGGAGGTCAGTGCTGTGTTACAAAGGAAAAGAAAGGAACCAGCAGTGCTAAGTGTACATTGCATGTCACATTTCCAATACCACACAATCTGCCTGCAACCCTTTTCCCAAGGAATCCTCACACAAGCCAGAGTATCACTTACAACATAGTTTGCGCTGATGTAACTGGGCTCAGAGAGTTAACACGCACCTAGTTCATCACGAAGACTGAGTGAGATCCAAACCCTGTTTGTGCTCTGTAGTCTATGCCCTTACACCAGTGCTCCTGAAGTCCCCTGTGCTTGCTGGCCCGGCCGGGATGGTCCTGCGACTTTATGAGGGAAGATCCTACCAAGAGGGACTGGACAATGGGAGCTAGGTAGGCTCCTACCTGCCAGCACAGGAATGAGAACACCAACACACAGGCAGATGACCCGCAACAGCGCCAGCCTAGAATTAGTCTTTCCCAGCACAGTCTGCTGCAGCTTACATGTGCCTTGTTGGCATAAAGCAGCAGCCACCTCCTTGGTTCACACCATCTTCCCTGTCCTCTGCTCCTTTTCCTGGTCAACAGCTGGGCTTTCAAGTCCTCCAACTTCTACCAAGTCTTGTCATTCAGCTTCTTGGGCTCCTGTGCCAGATCCATGTTTAGTTTCATGAAAAGAGTAGAACACCCCCATTGTCCAGTGGTGGAGGTTGGAGGTGGTGACAGATCAATGTGCCTTCCAGCTCATCGCACCGGTTCCTGATGGTCCTTGTGGTTTTTGTCTTTCCTTACTGCCTGCTGCAACCCTGATGATTGCAGGTGCAACATCAGCTGCAGATAAACTTTAACCAGCTTCCACAATGGGATAAGATCAAATTTCCATAATAAGTTCCTCATTTTGTATCACTACTAGTGGTTTTGCTTCTTGGATTTCAAGTGACAAGTTTTGTTTTCACTGTGCATCTCTGTAGATGACCAGATGGCATCAGGAATAAAAATCACACATAGTTACTGTAAAGATAATACACACACACATACATGTATGTATGTATAATGTACATAGGGGCCTAACTGAATGCCTAGCACAGAGTAGGTCCTCAAAAAGCGTGGCTATCACTAATTGCCTCATTACGAAGCTGGGTCAAGTTCTAGTAGCGGTTCCACATGGACAAAAAGGCTTTATAATTTTCAGAATCTGAATAGGAGACCAAAGACGATCTGCATTGCAATTCCCATGATGAGGAGTTTAATTATGAACAATGGGAAGAATAATGCATGCGAGTTGTTTACAGATAGCTAATTGCCTAATATGCTAAATATAGTTACAGTTCCCTAACCAAAAGCTCGGTCTGCTCTGTGCAAGCAGACTGAAAGCCCCCGCTGCTGTGCAATGTGGGTGAGAACAGCTGGAACAAATGTTCTCCTCCTTGCCACCGAATGATAAATCACACCTGCCAATGAATAAAACATCCCGTCTCAGCAATCAAGCAATGGATTTTTAAGAAGCCTTACCATTTATCAGTTTAGCTATTGATTACCTGTGAAAGGTCATTTCATCAGAGGGATAATGAATGGAAGAGCAGAGCTCCAATGTGCAAGGTGAAGTGAGTTTGTTAAATTTGCCTCCAGAAACCTGTTTGTATTTAAACTTGCCCCAAAGCTTTAAGGAACTTATAATACACGCAACCACCTGCCGTTGGCTTTCTGATTACCAATAGCAGATGTACTAAGAAAAAAACAGACAAATGCTGATTAAAGAAACCGAGGCTAGTTGCCCACCAGAATTACCTAGAATTTTAGGACCCCGACAAAAGCCAGACACAACTGTGTGCATAACAGGGAAGCATGAGGAACAGTTTTGAGTTCACACCTGACGTCTTCAAACCCAGAACAGACTGATGTCTCTTTGTTTAGATTACTCGTCATTTGAGTTTCATTTTGAGAAGCATGATTGCGCTCATTGCATGAGCTGCTCAATTGCTTAACAAGTAATTTGCCAGTAAATATTTAATAACCATCTCTCTGAGAAAAAAAGGAGCTTATTTGTAGTGTTTGTCAATATATGGTTTAAATGTAGTGTGGTTTAAATACGCCCACTATGGGTGGTTTCAAGCTGTCAATGTGATGTCCCTGTACTCAGAGTTGGGAAGAAAGGCTAGCAATCAGCTCTTATGAGTCAGTGTGTGCCAACTCCAGCCCACGCAGTGTGACTGGCCAACACGCCTTGTCTGTATGGTGCCTGCTGGAGTCCTGCAAGTCACACCTATCTCCACAAAGAAGATGCATGCCTTGGACTCCCTTCTTTTACGAGCTTCACATTTATACTATACCTTCTGCCACGAGACATTCTGCCATGTGTCTTCCTTGCAGCGGAAATTTAGAAAACAACATCAAAAGTAATGAATTGTCTAAGACGGGAAGGTTTGAATTATAAAAACAAAACTTACGTGAGTGTTCTGCTATCAAATAAAATAATGGTGGTTTTTCCCAGGCCAAAGGAAAAGATTTCTCGATGGCCATTTTTCTGTAATAAGCATGGGGGGTGCCATACATATGCCTGCTCTGTTGTTCTGTTTAACAGTGTTCAGCCATTAATTTTGTACTCCTATCATGATGACCTCTCCTAAATTAGCTTAGGCCCAGCTTTCTCATGTCTTGTCTTCACTGGAAATCAGTTGCAATTCAGGATTTAAAAAATGTGGATGTTCATCTTTGATGATGAATGCTCTAAGTTAGTGCTCTAAATTACCTCCACCCTGGAGTTGGCATTTTGAGATAGAAATGAGGTACAAGATGCAGTAACTGAAGAAGTAATGAAGCACAGTAGTCAACAGTGCAGACTGCACAATCAGAGTTGAGCAAGAACACTGGGCTCACTGTGAATCTGTTCTCAGACAATCGCCACCTCATTTTTCTCATCTATGAAATGGAGGTAAGTTAGTAGCTGCATATAGCAGGTGACATCTTTGTGCTGACCTGACAGACATTCGCACCTCCTGTTCCTTCTTGTTACAATTCACCCCACTGTCCTCTACCATCTGAGAAAATTAAATGCATATTTTTCCAAACATCTTTGCTAAAACAGGATAACCCTATAACACAATTGTGACCATAACACAGGAGGGAAAGTTTGCTGGTCTCTTCTGAGAAATATATTACTTTGATAACAGGGACACATGTAGCTGGCAACAGCTCTTTCTTTTTGGATGTAAATGTGATGTCTAGGGAAGCAATAGTAGCCATTTGGTGACCAGAGAGTAAGAGTCCCATGGAAACGGCCGTAAGAATCAGAGAGAGTCGTAAAATCACTGCCAGAGAGACTCTATCTCCAGATTTCCTGCGATATGGGATGAACACATTGCCTGACAAGTAGAAAGGACAGCAATTTTACATTATTATAAGTTACTACTCAGTCTGTCATTACTGTTTGTTACCGTACAGGATGCATGCCTTCTGCTGTATCGCTCACAGCATGTAGGGCACTGGACTGAGGGCAGCAAGGCTGCTAGATAAAGGCTTACCATTTGATGCCACAATCCATGCCTTGGAAGAGCTGCCAAGTTTAATAAGGAAACAGCTACACACATGCACAACAATCTGAAGGCATTTAAAGGTAGTGATTAACTACATGGCCACTTGGTTCAGAGAGGTACTATAGGATTTCTGCAAGAGATCCATGTGGTTGGAGTGGTCCGGGGAGACTTCATGGGAAGGCTGGTCTTAAGACAAGCCCTGAGGGGCAGTGATAGAGTGGGTTGTAGGCAATGAAAGCACACACTAACGGGGGATCCCCTGTGGAAATGGCCATAGAGCTCTAATAATATCTGCTTTGGAAGATGCTGTTGGTTTCTGCTCGATCCCTTCAATCACCCCTTCTCCCTCAGGCCACTGGGTACCCACCCCCCAGCTACTTTACGTGTTGGCTGCTAATGGCTCACAGCTGCCCCTTTCTCTGGAGAATCACCCTTAGCTATTAGAAGCTGCCTGGTTGGGAGGTTGTGGCCCCTCCCCTATGGGCAGCTCACAGTTAATGACTAAGTGATAAAAAGTCTGGCTTTTTGCCTAATTGCACTCTGCAGTACAATTCACACACAAGAACTCCCCATGGGATCAGGCTGAAGTCAGTCTCCAGCTGAGACCACATCTTTGCTTATCTTTGCTCTACTCTGTCTTCCTTCCTTCATACCCTTTCTCCTGAGATCATTCCCTCAATAAATCATGCAAATCCCTGTCTCAGGCTCTGCTTCCAAGGAACTCTGGTCTAGCTCATGATAAAATACTCAAGGAATGTTGAATAAATGAATTATTGAGGCAATAGTGGTTTCACACATGTGTTTGTTGATTTTTTGTTTATTCCTTCTTTCAAAAAACACATGTTGAGCATTTGTTGTTGGTGAACTATGCAGGCATTTATAATGCAGAGCAAAGACATGGCCTTTGCCCTCAACAGACATCATCAAATACAGAATACTGTGTGTTATGGAGAAGTAGGACAGGACTAAAGGTACAGGTCTTTGGAAGCACCCAGGCCTAAGTGAATACTGGTTTATCACTATCAATGTTACCTTGAAATAGCTCACTTCTCTAAGCTTCTTTATGTCCCTCTGAAATGTAGTAATAAACCAATTAACTGCATGATTAATACAACAGAATTTAAATGAGACAATGGGTAAAAATTTCTCAGGTCATAGTTGAATCTGAAGTCTCCTGAATGTCAGTATTACTGCTATAAATGCTAGGATCACAAGTCCTTACCTTGGGACCAGAGGAAGAATGACCTACCCAAGGGAAAGGGGCAATGGTGAGAAAAGGTCTGCTTACATTTATATCTGGCTCCACTTTCTATATTCGCCTTGAAGCTGACACTTCTAATGGTGCCATAGATGTTATTGAAATTCAACCTGAATTTCTTCTATTCCATGGTTACCTACGTGCTACATTTACCAACACAGAATGTCTTTATATGAAGAAGAAAAAGGAAAGGTGGGAAATGAGAAAGGAAGGAAAGAAAAGACAAAAAGTGAGAAAGAGGAAAACATTGTCATCTGGCACTGAGTTTATGTCAGACAATTTATCAAAAATTTTCCGTAGGAATAACCTTTCAGAATTACCTCTGGAATTACTCCTCTCCAGTGGGAAATGGCAATTCAGCAAGTCCAGTCGCAGCTACAGCACATAATAAAATGAGAAACTATCCCAAATAGCTTATTTGCTGTAAAAGCACATATTTGGAGCACCATGTGCTATGTTTTCACCTTCATCTTGGGTTCCAAATATCCTGGAAGGGCCCTAATAAGGAGACCATATGATTTGTATCCCTAGCACAGGAATTGGGAGAATTAGTAATTTAGCCTTAACAAATGCAGTTTTTTCCTCACAACTGCCAAAACAATCATTTTTAATGCAAATTAAATTTTATTCAACAGAAAGGGTTATTTAATGGGGCTTCAAATTGTTATTAATTTGTTGTATGATGGCTTAGGAAACACTTCAGGATTTGTTTTGTATCAAATATTTACCAAGCACTTCTTTCCTGCCAGCCCCTGTCTTGCAGCAGGCTACTAGCTATGAATATGACATGATTTTCATCTTCCAGGAACCCACAGTCATAATAGTGATAAGGAACTCAAGTTGTAACTACAACACAGTGTAATAACAGTGAAATCTGATATAAGTTTTCTATGGAACCACACATGAAGACCCGGTTGAACTGAGAAATGTGAATAGTATCAAGAAACTTCTGATAATAGCACCCATATGCATTGACACACTCAGGGAGGACTAAAGATCAACAGGGTCACAGGACCAGTGGGGTCCTCTCTACAGTCCCATTCCCCATATACTCAGGACAGTGCTCATGACTCTTGTGGGAATATTTCCTCTCTGGGGGAATCACTATTTTCCTCCTGGATTTATCAAGTATCATGTTTCTCATGACAAATTTCTTTTTCAGCATGGACCTGTTTCATTTTCAGTATCTCCTAATTAAATCCCTAGTACCTAGGTCAGTGTATGGCCTAAAAATAGAGGCTGTCTTAGTCCATTTAGCTTGCTCTAACAGAATACCTGAAGCTGAGTAATGTATGAGGAAAAGAGGTTTATTTGGCTCATGATTCTGGTGACTGGAAATTCAAGGCTGAGCAGCTGCATCTAATGAGGGCCTCATGCTGCTTCTGCTCATGGCAGAAAGTAGAAGAGAAGTGAGTGTGTGCAAAGATACCACATTGTGTGAAAGGAAGAAAGAGTTTAGGAAGTTAAATCTGCATCTAAGCCAGCTCTCCAATGATTAACCCAGTCTTACAGGAAAACTCACTCTCACAAGATGGCATTCATCTTATTCATGTGAGATCTCTCTCCCATGACCCAAACATCTCTCACTAGGTCCCACCTCCCAACAGTGCTACATTGGGTATCTAATTTCAACATGAATTTTGGCAAGGACAAACCACATCCAGACCATAGCAGATGCTCACCAACTCTTTGTTGAAGGCAATTGTATTGAAATGGCATTCCTTTGAGTGGTGCTATCTGAGTGGTTCCTATGGAACTCAGGGATTTAAGCTTTATATTTATGGATATAAATTAGCTAGAACTTGTTTCAAAGTGGTGAACTTATTTTACACTGGTGAGGACTTCAAACCAAGTTCTGGAGTCATGACTGATACCCAAACCAACCACTTACTAGGTATGTGAATTGGAGCAAGTCACTTAATCTTTCTGAATCTAAAATGGTCTCACTAGTAAAGTCAGGGAGAATGTAGGTTTCCTATTGATAAAGGATTTATGATGATACATACAACACACGATGTATGGGAAAGCAGGTGGCCCATGTTAAAGCACTACCTGTGATTGCTGCCCTGTTGCTGTTGTTGAAGTTGAAGGGCCAGTGTTTGAAAGGAGCTTCAGATTCATCATGTGCAGCCCCCAAGGGTTGCTCCAGAACTAATGGGGGAAAGCCCTAGGGAGAAAGATTTCAATAAGAGAAGTAGGGTTTTAATGGCCAGAGCTGGGTGAGTCTCATGCTCTGCTGACTCAGGCCAGTAAAGCCTAGAGAAGATACCCAGGAGTGGGAGGTTGCTTGGGCTCTGCCACTCTGTGGTCCCTGAAAAACCACTTTGATTTTCCCATGGCTGAGTATGCCCTCTTTTCTTAGCAAGAGTTAGTGGTGGGGAGGGCAGTGGGCACCATTTTCTGTTGCCCAAAATATTTTCCCAAGGGGCCAGTTTTCTGAGAGTGAACTTTGTTTTTTGTGAGCTCTTGTATTACTTGCAGCAATCACCAAGCATGTTTCTGATCCTTCACAGAATCTGACAAAACGTGGACATCCAGTTTGAGAGTCCCAGAATACTAATTTGTAAGCCTGTCAGATTTGCCACAGTGCTGAGGAATGGTGTTAAAATTGCTTTCAACGTCTTAATTAGTGGTAGCCTTCTAGAGAAATGCATTATCTCCAGCTCATTTTTGTTTCTTACTTTTTATTTGTTTCTTAAGAAAAAGATGATTAAAATTTAAATCGTGAGATTACCAGAAAACAATGTGCAATTTAGAAACGCTGATGCAAATGTGATTTAGGGTAAGGGGGCTTTCAGTTGCTCCAGAATACTAAACAGAGGGCTCATTCCTATGTCTCATGTCCTGAACTTACACTTGACTTTCAAGTCTGGGACCGAAAAGCCCTTTGGCGGAACTGTGGACGCCTCTGGCACAGTAGAGCATCAAGCACCTTTGATCTGATGTGAAAAACTTAATTCTAAGATCCCTGAAACAGTAGCACTATGATGGTTGCTATTTACTGGGCACTAGCTATGTACCAGGCTCTCAGCATCAGTAGGTTACATCTCTTCTGGACTAATTTCAGTAACAAAGCTTTGAGATAAATAGCATTAACCTCCAGATGTTACAAAGAAACAGAGCGATGAGAAGTAACGTGACTCCCCATGATCACACAGCCAGTAAATCTTTCTGACTCTGAAGTCTGCACTTGTCATGACTATTTCATCTTACCCTTGGAGTGAAGGGTCTGCACATCTTCACCAGGAAAGCACTGATGACAGCTGTGCTCCCTGTCTCCTGCAGGATGTGGATGGCCAGGTGCCCACTTGCCTCTGCTGCTTGATCTCAGCCGGGTTCCTGTGTTCCTTGTCCACAACCGGCAAGCAGTGACCTTCAGTGTGTGCTCCCTCACATACCCCAGTGTCTGCAGTTACTATTTTCTCTGCCCTCTGATTAGTTGCCATTCCCTGCACCTGGTAGATGTTTATTACCCATCAGAAAGAAGCTTAGATCTTCCCTGGATTCCCCATATTGATTTATAGATACCTTTTTAGGACCACCATAACTCAGTCCAACTTAGAAGTTCATTTTTGATGTTGTTTTGTTCATTTGTCTAATCTCACAGAATTTTCCACAGAGTTCATTGAGAAGGACATAAAATTAATTTTCATATTGTTGCAGGAACCCTTTCTGAGGCTGGCATATTGCACCATAATACATATTTGATGAGGAAGGAGGGGGAGGGAAGCCTGAGGGAAGCTTTTGTCTAATTTTCTGTCTAGCAGCTGCTCTTCCTCTGCAGAATAATTTCCCAATAAGGGAAAAACACATGGAGAAAGCAAAATGTTAAAACTGCCAGGAAAGCAGAAACTCTTGTGGCATCTCCATGTAGCTTGGTTTAATTCTTTCCTAGGAACTTAGCATGGTGGTTGATTGTGATACCAATTCAGATAGTTGTGGTTCTTTGCACTCATGGCTGTATAATATGGGAATAGATCACCATTTACATTTTTTAACCATTCGACTTTAGGTAGGTATGTGGGTTGTCTCCAGTTTGCGTCATTGTGAGTAATGTGAGTGATGCTGCAATTACCAGTGTTTTTTATTTTTTGGTTTTTGCGGTTTTTTTTTTGTTTTGTTTGTTTGTTTTTTTTGTTTTGAGACAGTCTTTCTCTGCCACTAGGCTGGAGTGCAGTGCCACCAACTTGGCTCCTGCAAACCTCTGCCTTTCAGGTTCAAGCCATTCTTCTGCCTCAGCCTCCCGAGTAGCTGGAACTACAGGCATGCACCATCACGCCCGGCTAATTTTTTATTTTTAGTAGAGAAGGGGTTTCACCAGTCTTTTTTACATGTTTTGGGTGCATTCATGTTGACCAGATACCTAAAGAGTAGAATTACTGGGTGTTAGAGTATGTGTCTGCTCAACCTTGGTAGATACTGCCAGTGGTGTTCCAAAAGGATTGTTCCAGTTTACACTTCCAGCAACAGGGTATAAGCATTTCAGCTGCTCTGAACTGTGGGTAACGTTTTATTGCCTCTACGTTTCATTTTAGCTACTCTGGTGGGTGTGTAGAGTTATATCATTGTTTCAGTGAGTGAGTGCTGTGTAACAAACAATACCAAAACTTACAGGCTTAAAATCAAAGCCATCTTCCTAAGTTGTGTAATTTGATTTGGGTCAGCTGGGGAGTGTCTCTGCTAATATTTTCAGGGGTCATTCATGCTGCTTTAGTTACCTAAGGGCTAGATTGGTACTGGATATTTCACCATGGCCACACTCCCAGGTTTCACATTTGGTGTTGGTTGCTGGCTCTGCCTCACTGTCCATATGCTTGCTCTTCCTTAAGAAGGCTAAGCTGGGCATCTTTGCATGGTGACAACAACATTCCAAGGAAGCACATAACGTCACTTCTTTCACATTCTACCAGTAAAAGCAAGTGGCAAGGCCATTCCAGATTCAAGAGTTTCTACGGTCTTGTATTTGAATATATTTGTGGAAATAAATGTTACCTTTTTATGGAAGGAGGGGGCAAAAACTCCTTGCAAGGGAACATGCCTGCAGAGACATAAGAAATTAATAAGGCCATTTTTGCAAACAATGTAACCACTATTATTGTAGTATTCATTTGCATTCCCCAGATCATTAATAGATTTTAGTGTAATTTCACAAGTTTATGGCCCTTGTATTTGCTATTCTGTGAAGTAATTATTTAAGTCAGTGAACTCTTTGAAATGTTCATGATATATTTTGGAAAAATGTTCTTTATTAAATATACCTATCATATATAATCTCTGCTCTATGTGTTAGTCTTTTCATTCTTTTAACAGTGTTCTCTGCTAAATGTATATTCTCAATTTTAATGTCCTCATATTTATCAACTCTTTGTTTAAAAATAGTCCTTTTGGCCAGGCACAGGAACTCACACCTGTAATCCCAGCACTTAGGGAGGCCAAGGCTGGTGAATCCTCTGAAATCAGGAGTTCAAGACCAGCCTGGCCAACATGGTGAAACTCCATCTCTACAAAAATACAAAAATTAGCCAGGCATGATGGTGGGAGCCTATAATCCCAGCTACTCAGAAGGCTAAGGCAGGAGAATCACTTTAACCTGGGATGCAGTTGATTTTTGTGTAACTTTACAGATAGAGATCAAAATTCATTACTTTTTCTATATGGTAATCAATTGATTTGATATAATGTATTGAATATAAAAATTTATATACACTGCATGAAGGTGCCACCTTTGTCATATAATAGATGACTATATGTACATGTCTGTTTCTTGACTCTTTATTCTGCCCATTTTATTTCTTTGTCTTTTTATGTACCACTATAAAAAGTGTTATCTATTTTATTTTTTATGTCTTGACATCTGATATTAAAGAGTAATCTTTCTGCTCATCAAGAATGTCTGTTATTGTTGCACTTTGCATTTTTCTAAACATTTGAGCATCTGAGTTAGTTTTTTTAAACAACTAGATGCGATTGTGATACATATTGCACTGAGTATAACAATTTGGGGAGAAATAATATCTTTGCATTATAGGTTCCTCCTGTCAATGAACATGGTATATCCTTCCATTTATATTGTTATTCTTTAATTTATAGTAGCAATATTGATTATAACAATGATACTGTGTAGTCCTCAATGTGAAGGTAAATGTTTAATGACATTTATTCTTGTTAAATCATTGTAGATTCACATGCAGCTGTAAAAGAAATAATACAGAGAGAGCCTCTGTACAATTTACCAAGTTACCTTCAATGGTAACATTTTGCAAAAGTATAGTAATATGTCAAAACCAGAATATAATCTACTGATCTTATTAATATTTCCCCAGTTTTACCTGTAGTCATTTGTTTGGGTGTGTGTATTTCGTTCTGTGCAATTTTATATAATTTTAGGTTTTTGTGTGCACCACCACAGTCAAGATGCTAAACCATTCCATTGCCTTGAGATTCCTTTGCACTGCTCATTTATCACCAAACACACCTTCCTCATGCTCACCTTGCTGCCTCCCTTAAACCCTAGCAATAACTTACCTATTCCTCCTTTTATAAATGCTGTCACTTCACAAAGTCAAATAAAGGGAATCACACAGTATGCAACATTTTGATTTAGTATTTTTGCACTCAGAAAAATTTCACGGAGATTCATCAAGCTGTTGGATGTATCACTAGCCTATTCCTTTTTATTGCTGATCAGTATTTAATGGTATACATGTAACACAGTTTGTTTAACCATTCACCAGTTAAAGGGCATCTTTACTTTCCAGTCCTAGGTGACAACAAATGAAACTGCTGTGAACATTAATGTACTGTTTTTGTGTGTGCATATTTTATTTCATTCGATTCTCAAAAGAGCAACTGCTGGGTTGTGTGTTAATTGCATTATTAATTTTATAAGAAATTGATTAACCATTTTTTAGTGACTGGACCATATTACATTCCCAACAAGATGTAGGGGATCCAGTTTCTCCCCATTCTCACCAATATTTTGTACTGTCACATTTTAAAAAAATAAATATTCTGATCAATGTGTAGTGGTGTCTTATTGTGATTTTAGTTTGAATTTCCTTGCTGGCTGATGGTACCGAATATCATTTCCTGGGCTCATTTGCCAGCTGTATAGCCTCTTTGGTGAAATTTCTGTTCATGTCTTTTGCTCATTTTTCATGTTTAACCAGTTGAATTATTTATACAGTCTATATATTAGTCCTTTGTCAAATATGTAGTCTGTAAATATTTTCAACCAGGCTATAGTTTGTCTGTCTATTCTGTTTATATGAACTTTTGCTCTGCAAAAGTTTTTCTTTCTTTTTAATATTTATAATATCCAACTTATAAATTTTTTCTTCCTTTGCCATCTCTAAAAATTATCCTATTTTATATAGATGAATCCATTTATATTTGATGTAAACAACTGATATATCTGGTTTCTTAACTATCACCTTACTATTTGTGATTGTTTGTTTGTTTGTGTTGGAGTCTCACTCTGTTGCCAAGGCTGGAGTGCAGTGGCACAAACTTGGCTCACTGCAACCTCTGCCTCCCCAGTTCAAGCAGTTCTTCTCCCTCAGCCTCCCAAGTAGCTGGGATTACAGGCATGTGCCACCACACTCAACTAATTTTTTGAATTTTTATTAGAGACAGGATTTCACCATGTTGGCCAGGATGGTCTTGATTGCCTGACCTCATGATCCACCTGCCTCAGCCTCCCAAAGTGCTGGGATTACAGGCATGAGCCACCATGCCAGGCTATTTGCTTTTTAAATTATCTTTTTAATGTTCCCTTTTGTTTGTTTACCTTCTAGATTAATCAGATACATTATTATTCCTTTTTAATTTATTATTTATGCAGTGTTTTACTTTTATTCATAATTTACCCTAGATATTCTAATTGGCATTCTTTTAAAAAATATATTTCTTCTGAAAAAGAAAAGCAGACCCATGTGCAGAATGTGCAGGTTTGTTACATAGGTATACTGTGCCATGGTGGTTTGCTGCACTGTTTCCTCCTTTTACCCACCACACCCCAACAGGCCCTGGTGTGTTATGTTCCCCTCTCTGTGTCCATGTGTTCTCAGTGCTCAGCTCCCACTGATGAGTGAAAACATGTGGTGTTTAGTTTTCCGTTCCAATGTTAGTTTGCTGAGAATGATGGTTTCCAACTTCATCCAAGTCCCTGCAAAGAATATGATATCATTCCTTTTTATGGTTGCATAGTATTCCATGGTGTATATGTACCACATTTTCTTTATCCAGTCTATCATTGATAGGCATTTGGGTTGGTTCTATGTCTTTTCTATTGTAAATAGTACTGCAGTAAACATATGTTGCATGTGTCTTTATAGTAGAATGATTTATATTCTTTTGGGCATATAACCAGTAATGAGATTGCTGAGTCAAATGGTATTTCTGGTTCTAGATCCTTGAGGAATCACCATATTGTCTTCCACAATTGTTGAACTAATTTACATTCCCACCAACAGTGTAAAAGCATTCCTATTTCTCCATAGCCTCGCGAGCATCTATTTTTTTCCTGGCTTTTTAATAATTGCCATTCTGACTGGCATGAGATGGTATCTCATTGTAGTTTTGATTTGCATTTCTCTAATGATCAGTGATTTGAGCTTTTTTTCATATGATTTTTGGCCCCATAAATGTCTTCTTTTGAGAAGTGTCTGTTCATATGCTTTTCCCACTTTTTGATGGGGTTGTTTTTTCTTGTAAATTTGTTTAAGTTCCTTGTAGGTTCTGGATATTGGACTTTTGTCAGATGGGTAGATTGCAAAAATTTTCTCCCATTCTGTAGGTTGCCTGTTCACTCTGATGATTGTTTCTTTTGCTGTGCAGAAGCTCTTTAGTTTAATTAGATCTCATTTGTCAATTTTGGTTTTTGTTGCCATTACTTTTGGCATTTTTGTCATGACGTCTTTGCCCATGCCTATGTCCTGAAAGGTATTGCCTAGGTTTCTCAGACCACAGTGCAATCAAATTAGAACTTGGCATTAAGAAACTCACTCAAAACCACACAATTTAATGGAGATTGAACAACCTGCTCCTGGATGACTCCTTGGTAAATGATGAAATTAAGGCAGAAATCATGTTTTTCTAACATGTATGCAAAAAAATACTGGAATTTAAAAATTAGATTATTTTGAAAAACAAGTTAATCAATCTAAATAAAAACCTGTGCTTTACTGAGTGAAATGCAAATGTTCCTTCTGCAGATACATTTAAAAAGACATATTCGTTGGGTGCAGTCTTCCTAAAATAATCACTGACTTTTGAAATAGATATTGACACATCTTCTGAGATTATGTCTTCTAGTTTCTATATGGTCATTAATAACACTTTGGCTCTAACGATTAATATGTTGGCATTTTGTGCATGCTTGTTAACATTCTCGAAACACTAATTTCTGTGCTGACTTTGTCATCAAACATTTATTTTAATGTTTTGAGTTCATTGCTGCTAAAAGTGTTTCTTAAAATTTTTTGAAAATATTACCAAACAGTATTATTAACAAATATATTTACATGATGCAAAGAAAAAGTAAAAGCATTCAGACCACTCTTAGAGTCTCAGTGGAAAGGCTCTTCAGTCTCTATTTTTTTTTAAGCATTATTTTTCAGATGCACTCAACCACAGATGCTATTGACTGGCAACCTGAAGGTTTATGCACCTTGAGGACTGCTGAACACCTTGACACAACTAGCTGGTGCGTCTAAGAGACTGGCTGGGGCAGCAGCTTTGAAATACTTCTTCAACTACCACAAAGACTGCAAGATATCCATTCAAGCACAACTTTATTTTATCAGCAAGCCTTCTGCAAGCTGTTCCCAAAAAGGGTGAAATAAGCTATGGCCTGGAAAGGGTGAGAATAAAGGGGCATGGTGTTGCTGCTGGTGGTTTCAATTTTAATTGTGTTCTACATTGGAAAACTCTGTTTACTGCATATACTTTTTATATACATTACTAGAAGAAACCATGGAAGAACGGGAATGCAACTATTCATAATAAAAGTTACTAAAATATAATATCTGTTAAAATGTAAACTTTCACCAAATGGAATGCTGAGACAAGGGTTATAAAGATTTTTGGTTAACAAGGACTCATAGAACAGGATCAGCAGAATGGGACGAACACATGGAGAAAAGGGTCCAGGTATGAGGAAAGAGATGATGCTCGCAGTGGTCCGGTTATCAGCAGTACCGGTGGATACCACGTGGAAGGCAGTCAAAGTCTCCACTTATATCCAAAGGTCTGACGTACAGTTTGCTACACGTAACTACTAAGTTAACTCTACAATCATTAGCTTTTTGTTAGTTCAATCATTCCCAGTGATCATTCCAATCCAAGGACCCATTTATCCAGCTATTATAAGAAGGCACCTAGGTAAGACTGACACATTTTCACAGTAGCAAAGAGAATGAAACAGGATGCTAAATGTGTGGTCACAGGTCAGAATTTTCATTCCCTTAAGAACAGAATACTTGAATAAAACAGGAGATGGGTATGACATTGGAAAGCTACATTGACACAAGAAGAGTCCTCGAATGGCAGGTGAAGGATTGGAACACTTATCTTCAGGTGCAGTGAGCCATCAAAAGCTTGTAGGCAAGAAGCAGAACTGTGGGAGTAAGACTGAAGGAAGATTAGTGTGGCAGAGACATGGGGGCAGAACAGAGGGAAGCCTGAAGGCAGGGCCACGCATCAAAGCAACAATTGTCCAAGGATGAGGCTACAGACGAAGGGATTGTTTTTTCCTCTGATATTGGATTTGCTGTGTATGTTTAAATTTTACCACTGACTCGAAGTTTTGTGACAAAACTAAAATATGCATGTCGGGGCTCACCTGGCATAAACAGATGGGGCTTCAGAAGTTCTCTGTAAGTGCCTACACCTCTGCCCTCAGACCATCATCCCTTTCAGTGGTAAAGGCTTTGGGTCTCTTACCCGGTGAGTCTCCACTGTGAGGTCGAAACCCATCTGGAAAGTGTGGACAGTACCTGCTGTGTTGGGTGGACTTCCTCCTGAGTAAAGGTCCTCACCTTGAGTGAGTTCTTTCACTTGCAAAAAAGGAGTTTGTTTCATTGGGAATGATTCGATCTAAAACAAGGATAAAGAGTAAGGCCCCAAGCCTTGGAAAGTAGAAGAAAGGAGTATTATTTTTTAAACACTAATCTTATGGCAGCTTCAACATCTCATTTAATTTCTCAACATTAGAACAGAGATATTATAATACCCATCAACTGATAAAGAAATTAATGTCAGGCTTAAATTATACAAGGTCATAAAGCTAGCCATTGGTGGAAGGAAGATTCTAAGCAAGATGTGGTTAGCAATGGAATTCATGGGATTTCTATGAATAGCAACAGGAGAAAAGTAATAAAAGAGAATCCTGTAGTCAGAATGGGGATTACACATTTGACTATATAAGGCTTTTTTCATTTAGGTATAACCTAGATTTATTAATTAAATGTTTTCTGAATATGTACAGCAAGCCAATTTGCAGCAAGGCCAAGTTAGATTGAGAATGAAGCAATGTGACATTTAGGGGTGAGGTAGTACCAGTGTCCCTGTATATGTCACCTGTGATCAATTCTGATTTACTGCCCTGATATTTCTCATTATGGTCTGAGGAAATCATTAGTTTTCCTCTTTCAAAGGAAGTCATGGGACTCAGCATCCGTCTTGTCAAGCATAATGGAGGCTGTCTGACGTTGGCCATGATGATGAGGATCAAGGTAAGACGCCACAGGTGGGACCATGAGTGGGAGCCACTGAGCTTCACCAATGCACAACTCTGCTGAGGACAGCAGTGCAAGAGGCTCTTCCCCCGCTCCCTGGCTTGGTCACATTCCACCCAGATCATCATATTGTCTCTGGTTCCATTAGTGCTAATAGCCCTGCAATGCCTGATTTCAATACTGGTCACATCATCTCTGACCTTTAAAACAGAGTCAGTCACTGAATTCCCCAGCAGACACAAACCCTGACTAACTATCCCAGTCATTCTTTGCTCTTGGCTGTCTCCAGTAGGATGCTCACGGCAGTTACAATCCCTGGGACCCACATTTTGGCATTGCAAAGGTGGGGAAGAGGGTTAGTTCTTCTTCCTACTTCATCTTGAATTAAACAAGTAGGTGCCTACAAAAGGACAGAGCTGAAACCCCACAATGTTGGTGAACAGTCTGGGGACCTGGTGGCCTGGAGCCCACACCAGGGAGGACTGGTTGTTAGTGTTCTGGGGCCCGGGGACTGTTGAGACTCTGAATAATAGAAGGGCAGTTCAAACAGAGCAGAGCCCTGCTAACAGTCCACCTCCATGCCAGTGGGAGCATGAGGCTCAATAATTAGAGAACCTCTCCTTCCACAATGCAGTGAGTGCATGATTTTAATTGAAGCCATGCTTTTCCTTAGAATTCATTCATTGTGTCCTTTAGTCATTAATTAATTAATTATTCTCTAATCCCTCCACACACATTGGGCAGTTTTCCAACCTTTTACTTATAAGGAAAATATAATAAAATTACAATGAGATATCACTACACACTTACCAGAATGACTGGAGTTAAAATACCAAATGTTGGCATAGATACAAAGTGGAGAATTCATTCACTGCTGGTTAGAATGCAAATTGCTAGATTCACTTTGGAAAAGCGTTTGGCACTGTGCATTAGAGCTAAGCAATGCACACCATATGGCACAGAAACTCACCCAACAGACATGGGTACTTACGTGTCCTGAAAGATTTGTTAAGACATGTTATTAAAGGCATTATGTGGAAGAGACACCAAAGAGGAAGACACCAAAATCTGATAAGATGGATGAATAAATTATGATATTTTTATACAATGGAATATTATTCACCAGTGAAAATGAACAAAATAAAACTATACTCTAAAATATGGGTTAATTTCATAAACAACATTCTCTGAAAGCAGACAGCACAAAAAAGTAAATAATGACTTATTCCATTTATACAAATTTTCAGATTAGGAAAACTAATATGTGGTGTTTGAACTTTGGACAGTGTTTACCTCTGTGAGGATGGGGGCGTGTATCAGTGAGCATGCAGGGGGCATTTGAAATGTGGTGATTTTATACTTTCTGTATTTGTTACATGGGTGTATTCTCTTTGGCATGAGTAATTGAGGATTTATGACTTGGGCAATTTTTGTAGATACTGCACTTCAATTTTAAAATTTATAAAAAGAAAGAAAATGAAAAATAGGATAATGGATAGGAAATGTTGTGTTATTTGATTGAGATCGATAGTGTTGGACACGTGGTCTTAGACGTCTCAGAAAAGAGGTCTCCTAGGACAGACTTGACTGTCCTTACCACAGAGATTCAAAGGCCCAGGAAGCTTTTCTCCCCCTGAGTCCTAGAGCTTTTCTGAAGGCTGTAAATAGGCTTTATCTATATTCTCCCACCCCAAAAAATGTCTTCGCATGGTTGCCAACTATTGGAACACAAAGGCGTATGTATGGGTTGTCTTAAGTATTGATGTGAGTGGGGCAGGGGGCATTCTGCATCTGCCTTTGGAATCATTAAATGTCTTCCTCTTCATTTTTGGTTTTCAGAAGTTTGAGCTATGTTGTGCCCACACGCACTTTTTTTCTTTGTTTGGTTGGTAGGTTTTGCTTGGTTTGATTATATTTATTTATTTATTTATTTATTTATTTATTTATTTATTTTGAGACAGAGTCTTTCTCTGTCATCCAGGATGGAGTGCAGAGGCACGAACTCAGCTCACTGTAACCTCCGCCTCCTGGGTTCAAGTGATTCTCCTACCTCAGCCTCTTGAGTAGCTGGGATTACAGGTGCCTATCATCATGCCCACATCATTTTTATTTTAATTTTTTTTTTTTAGTAGAGATGGGGTTTCACCATGTTGGCCAGACTGGTCTCAAACTTCTGACCTCAGGTGATCCGCCCGCCTTGGCCTCCCAAACTGCTAGGATAACAGGAGTGAGCCACCGTGCCCGGCCTGTTTTGTTTTACTACTTATTCTCCTTACTATGAGCTTCAGAGATCTCTGAATTAGTGTGTGTCACTAATTTTGTACACTTTAGTGTTTTTTCCTCAAACATTTCTTCTGTCCCATTTGCATTCTTCTCTTTCTGAGATTCTGATCGTGCGAGACCGTTTGATGTTGTCTTGGATTCTCCACTCTATTTTTCCCACTTTCTCTCTCTGTGTTTCATTGTGTTTCTGTGGACCTGTCTTCAGGTTCTCAGATTCTTTACTGGTTGTGTCAGGTTTGCTTATACGCTCATTGAAGGCACTCTTCACAGAGATCCCCTGCGCTTCTGCTTTCTTACATTTCCACTTGATTTTCACGGCTTCCTTCTCTTGCTGGAGTTCCCTGTCTGATCTTGCACATGTTCTGCCTTTTGCATTCGTGTGTCTAACACATGTTTTGCCTTTTGCATTCGTGCGTCTAACACATGAATCACAGCTGTTGTAAGGTACCTGTCTTACAGTTCTAGCCGATGCGTCTCACTTGAGCCTGGTGCTGACCACCATTGTTTGCCCTTGTATTCCTCATCATTTTCTCTTGAAGTCTAGAACTGGTAACAGGACGGTAGATACCAAGATCAATATGTTTATGCTTAGGGGTGAGTACATCCTTCCTGCTAGGCCTTTAGCATGGTTGTGTGATGGTTTAGTTTAAACCCTGCTGTGCCGTCTAACATGAGCTGTTGCCAAGGTTACTGTCACTGGAGGGATGGTTCAAATCCCTAGAATGGTTCCTTGTATTTGTCTCTGGTTTTGTGTCCTCCTGTTATACTGTTTCCCAGATAGTCGGTGTGCCTGGCCCACGCTGAACTTTAGACTACACGCTTGCTAACATGGTGGTGGGGTGTGGACAAGGCGGAGCATATTTTCTGATGTTCTCCTTAGCCTCAGCATCAAGCAGGCCTGTGATCCTGAATCTCCAGGTGGGGCCTTCACAGCTGACCCTTCCCCTACTCTCGACCCAGCCTGTGTCCCTGACTCCCCTCCCCTCCTCCACCCCCCCATTATCCTCGCCCAGATGCACTGGCTCACCAGGAGCATCCTCAGGCTCCAGCATCCTGCACCTTTCCCCTGAGGTCTAGGGCTTTTCTTCCACAGTAATGATGGGTTTGGGGGAGATTTTACTGTGGTTGCTGTTTCCCTTCCCCAGCTAGACCACAAACAGAGCCTTTTCTGGGGTGTCCACAGTCTTCCCCGTGGGAATCTGATGGACTTCCTGGAGAAAAAGCCTGAAGAAAGGTGTGAAGGACCCCTATCGCTCCAGCCTCTAGACTCTTTTATGCTCACATGGTGGCCCACAATTGGTTAAAAACGGCTAGCTTAACTTTCTTACCAGCTTCTATCTCAGGCAAGCAAATTGCCTGACTTTGTCAGGGTGCTCCTGCTCTCCCTCATTATATTTCAGATTATTTGCCCTCTGACCTCAGTTTTCAGTTATTTGCCTTGTGACCTCAGTTCTCTGGCTCAAGAAAAGTCATTAATTTGCAGTTTGTCCAATTTTTTCTTTTCTTTTATTTTCTTTTGCAACAGAGTTTTACTCTTGTTGCCCAGGCTGGAGTGCAATGGCATGATCTTGGCTCACCACAAACTCCGCCTTCCAGGTTCAAGTGATTCTCCTGCCTCAGTCTCCTGAGTATCTGGGATTACAGGAATGCGCCACCACATCTGGCTAATTTTGTATTTTTAGTAGAGACAAGGTTTCTCCATGTTGGTCAGGCTGGTCTTGAACTCCTGACCTCAGGTGATCTTCCTGCCTCAGCCTCCCAAAGTGCTGAATTACAGGCATGAGCCACCACGCCCAGCCAATACTTTTTAAATAACAGATGTTCTTGTTCATGGTATGATTAATCTTTTTGTTTGTAGCCTGTCCATTTTAGATATTACATTATAAGACCCTCGATCCTGTTTAAATCTTCTATCTTAGCAGACAGTCACCCTATGTAAGTTTAGTGTGCAGGTTCTGAAGGCCCTCTCATGTTCTGCTGACTTCTCCATTCTGAGCAGATGAGGTCAACTGCTGTTGAGGGGCAGGAGAAGGGTGAGGTAGGGGAGGGCCTGGCCTGCCGGGCTCTGCTGGAAATCCTCTTGTGCACCAGTCAGCTACCACTGCAACTGGGCATGAGTTTTCCTACCAGTCCCTCTGGGTTTTCCCTTTACTGGTCCCTTGGCTTCAGAGATCAACTTTCCTTGTTTTTTTTTTTTTTTTTTTCCTACTTTTTTTCATCCATGGATGGTGATTCTGGGTTGTAGGACTCCCTGGAATGAACCAGTGTGGCATGTATAGGAGATAAAATAAAACTCAGCAGAGTCGTCACAACATTGCTCTTCAAATCCTTAGATTCTGCCCAGTCCACCTTCCTCTTTCCACCATTGAGTGTCCTTTTATAATTTCCTTTTGAATTAATCCCAGTACATTTGTCTTCAGAGGAGCAGGGTCTATGCCATTTTGCCTGCCAAGTGGAGTACTGCCAACATCTCTTTCTAGATGTCGATCTGGCTGACTTCGGGCTCAACATCACATACAGAGACAATAAATGGCCTTGCAAAGCCTTTCCCACCAACCCTCACAATAGGGTAACATCTAATCTCTAAATGAACACCTCATTTTATGTAACTCATAATAGTTCTGCCTCTTTAATTGGATAACACTGACTGAAACTAAAATGGATTTTGAGGGGCAGAAAAAATTTAAGAGCCTGAAATATACAATAATATACTAACTTTTAAAACCTAAAGGTAATTTTTTTTTTAATTATACTTTAGATTCTGGAGCACATGTGCAGATCGTGCAGGATGATTGCATAGATACATACATGGCAAGGTGGTTTGCTACCTCCATCCCCCCCATCATCTATATTTGGCATTTCTCCCCCACGTTATCCCTCCCTTCCCTCCCCCACCTCCCACTAATCCTCCCCTAGCCCCACCCTACCAGAAACAGACCCCAGCATGTGATGCTCCCCCTCCCTGTGTCCTCATTGTTCAACACCTGCCTGTGAGTGAGAACGTGTGATGTTTGATTTTTTGTTCTTGTGTCCGTTTGCTGAGAATGATGGTTTCCAGATTTGTCCATGTTCCTGCAAAGGACACAAACTCATCATTTATGGCTGCGTAGTGTTCCATGATGTTCATGTGCCACATTTTCTTTGTCCAGTCTCTCATTGATGGGCATTTGGGTTGCTTCCAGGTCTTTGCTAAAGTGTTGCGTTGAACATACCTGTGCATGTGTCTTTATAATAGAAGGATTTATAATCATTTGGGTATATACCCAATAATGGGATTGCTGTGTCAAATGGTATTTCTATTTCTAGATCCTTGAGGAATCGCCACACTGTTTTCCACAATGGTTGAACTAATTTACACTCCCACCAATAGTGTAAAAGTGTTCCTGTTTCTCCACATCCTCTCCAGCATCTGTTGTCTCCTGACTTTTTAATGATCGCCATTCTAACTGGAGTGAGATGATATCTCAATGTGGTTTTGATTTGCAATTTTCTAATGACCAGTGATGATAAGCATTTTTTCATATGTTTGTCAGCCTCATAAAAGCCTTCTTTTGAAAAGTGTCTGTTCATATCCTTCGCCCACTTTTGAATGGGTTTGTTTGTTTGTTTGTTTTTGTAAATCTGTTTTAGTTATTTGTAGATAATGTATATTAGCCCTTTTTCAGATGGGTAGATTGCAAAAATTTTTTCCATTTTGTTGATTGCCGGTTCACTTTAATGATAGTTTATATTGCTGTGCAGAAGTTCTGAAGTTTAATTAGATCCCATTTGTCTATTTTGGCTTTTGTTGCCATTGTTTTGGTGTTTTAGTCATGAAGTCCTTGCCTAGCCTATGTCCTGAATGGTTTTGTCTAGATTTTTTTCTAGGGTTTTTATGGTGTTAGGTCTTATGTTTAAGTCTTTAATCCATCTGGAGTTAGTTTTAGTGTAAGGTGTCAGGAAGGGGTCCAGTTTCTCCTTTCTGCACATGGCTAGCCAGTTTTCCCAATACCATTTATTAAACAGGTAATCCTTTCCCCATTGCTTGTTTTTGTCAGGTTTGTCAAAGATCATGGTTGTAGATGTGTGGCATTGCTCATGAAGCCTCATTTCTGTTCCATTGATCTATCTCTTTGTTTTGGTACCACTACCATGCTGTTTTGATTACTATATCCTTGTTGTATAGTTTGAAGTCATGCAGTGTGATGCCTACAGCTTCGTTCTTTTTGCTTAGGATTGTCTTGGCTATGTGGGCTCATTTTTGGTTCCATATGAAGTTTAAAGTGGGTTTTTCCAGATAGCGTTGCATCTGTAAAATACTTTGGGCAGTATGGCCATTTTCACAATATTGATTCTTCCTAACTATGAGCATGGAATGTTTTTCCATCAAGGTAATGTAGTTTTAAGAAAGATATTGCATGTCCTAAATAATTAGAATATATTGATTATCTTAATATTCCAATATCAAACATTCATGTCCTTATAAAACCCTGAAGGTTCAAATGGTCCTCTTATTTTGTGATTCAAAAAGAAAATGGACAAATATCCTACTCTGGTGGCTGATGTTGATAGTAGGAGGCTGTGGAGGTGTGGGGCAATAGGTATATGAGAAGCTCTGTACCTTCTTTTTGCTGTGAACCTAAAACTGCTTTAAAAGTAAAGTCCAGGCCCAGCATGATGGCTCACACCTATAATCCTAGCACTCTGGGAGGCCAAGGCAGGTGGACTGCCTGAGCTCTGGAGTTTGAGACCAGCCTGGGCAACATGGTGAAACCCTGTCTCTACTAAAATACAAAAAATTAGCCAGACATGGTGGTGTGCTCCTATAGTCCCAGCTACTTCGGAGGCTGAGGCAGGAAAATTACTTGAACTCAGGAGGTGGAGGTTGCAGTGAGCCGAGATCACACCACTGCACTCCAGTGTGAGTGACAGAGCAAGACTCCATCTCTGAAAAAAAAAAAAAAAAAGTTCATTAAAAAAAATGCGAATGTATCCTATGCTATGCAAACCATTCCATGGAACAGAAATCATGGAAAATTTCCACCATATTTTAGTAACACAACACAATAACTCAGATATTAAAACTTGAAAAATCATACACAAAAAATTCTATAGCTCAATATATATTAATAGAAAAAGGTGGTGGTGGCAAACATTATAAATGTACTAAATGTCACTAAATTGTTTCCTTTAAAATGGTAAATTTTTTTGTTACATGGATTTTGCCTTAATTTTAAAAAAATTTAAAAATTGAAGGATAGTTTTGGAAGATTAAAACCAATAAGAATACTTAAAACTATTTTATTAACCATACTGCTCCATAGAAACAGAACTAATAAGATGTGTGTGGATATGTAGTGTGTGTGTGTGTGTGCTTGTGTGTGTGTGTGCTCCTGTGTGTGTGTGTACAGAGAGAGACTGGGAGATTATTTAAAGAATATTTGTGGGGCTTTATTTCCTTATTCAATGCTTCCAGGAAATTTTGCTTGGGTGTAAGTCCCCAGGCCTTTCGAGGGACATGTCCACATCAGGTATTGAGGCAGAGGGAGGAGGGAGCATTGCCCTGACACTGCCCCAACTACTCAGCCAGGGACCTGGTTTTGCAGATGGTGAAGGTAAAATTCTGGCTACTGTCACGCTGCTCATAGATCCCATTCTTTTCAAGAGTTTGCAGCCCACTTGGGCGTCCACGATCTCCAGTTCCAAAATTTTGAAAAACCCCAAAAATTCACTATGGAATGAGTAGCAATGGGGCTAAGGGGAAAGCTTGTAATAAAATCAAGATAGAATTACTTTTACCTTCTTCAAGAAGAGACAGTTACAGGGAAGATGGATGGGGAAGAATAGAAATAATGGTTTGCTCCATCAGTGTGGGATTTGCAAAACAATTCCTCTTTCAGTGAAGGACTTCAGTTTCTTCATGGGGAATCAATAACCACGTCAATCTTCAGTTCAATTATAGTCAACAAATATTGCCTACATTCCTACTATGTGCCAGATGCAATGCCAGGTGTGGAGGAGTCAGATGAAGTGTACAGTTTTCACTGTGCTCATAGTCAGCTCCTTAACCAGATGACTGGGCACACAAGCAAAGGAGCATGACAGTACAAATGATTTCAAAGAAGGCAAACAATTTTTGCAGGATCAGTAAAAACAGTGTTTGGTGACTAACTACAGATTCCTAATGACAGTGTTTTATGAAATTGTGGCTTTCCTCTCCCACATAGACAGAGTTGGCTGTCCAGGGCTTTGGTGCAGGCTCTAGGAAGCCACCAGACACCTGGGCTCCTTCATTCTTCTGCTTTTACCATCTTGGTGTGTGTCTTCCTTCCTTAAGGTCACATGATGGCTGCTGGAACTCAGGCCTTTTGTGTAAGTTCCAGAGAGAAGGGAAGGGAAGGTAAGGGAGCAAGAGGAAGACTCTGGCCATTTCTCAGAGTCTCCACCCAATGATGTCCCTTACATCTCATTGGCCCATCTTACTGCAATGGTGTGTGGGAAATGTAGTCTTTTATTTGAGCACTTTAACAATCTGAATATGTCATATATTTATTACTAAGTGTATCAGCTGGCCTTCAACCACAGAAGCAGAACCACTATGAGTTATATAGAATAAGGGATTAATTAACAGGATTGGACAATTTGTAATTTTAGGAGATGGCAACAAAAGCCAAAATAGACAAATGGGATCTAATTAAACTTCAGAACTTCTGTACTGCAAAAGAAACTATCATTAAAGTGAACCTGCAACGAACAGAATGGGAAAAAATTTTTACCATCTACCCATCTGACAAAGGGCTAATATCCAGAATCTACAAAGAAATAAAACAGATTTACAAGAAAATAACAAACAAACCCATTGAAAAGTGAGTGAAGGATACAAACAGACACTTTTAAAAGAAGACATACATGAGGCCAACAAACATATGAAAAAATGCTCATCATCACTGGTCATTAGAGAAATGCAAATCAAAACCACATTGAGATACCATCTCACTCCAGTCAGAATGGCGATCATTAAAAAATCAGGAGACAACAGATGCTGGAGAGGATATGGAGAAATGGGAACACTTTTGCACTGTTGGTGGGAGTGTAAATTAGTTCAACCATTGTGGAAGACAGTGTGGCGATTTCTCAAGGATCTAGAAATAGAAATTCCATTTGGTCCAGCAATCCCATTATCAGGTATATACCCAAAGGATTATAAATGCTTCTATTATAAAGACACACACACAGGTATGTTCAACGCAACACTACAATAGCAAAGACCTGGAACCAACCCAAATGCCCATCAGCGATAGACTGGACAAAGAAAGTGTGGCACATAAACACCATGAAATACTATACAGCCATAAAATCAATGGGTTCATGTCCTTTGTAGGGACATAGATGAATCTGGAAACCATCATTCTCAACAAACTGAAACAGAAACAGAAAATCAAACACCACATGTTCTCACTCATAGGCAGGTGTTGAACAATGAAAACCCGTGGATGCAGGGAGGGGAGCAGTACACACTTGGATCTGTTGCAGGGAGGGGTTAGGGGAGGGACAGCCGGTGCTGGGGAAGGTGGGGAGGGCTAAGGTGGGGAGAAATGCCAGATATAGGTGATGGGGGTATAGAGGCAGCAAACAACTTTGCCATGTATGTACTTATGCAACAACCCTGCATGATCTGCACATGTACCCCAGAACCTAAAGTACAATAAAAATTAAAATAAATAAAAAAGAAATCTATGTAACTCTTTATCTTTATGTCTGATATTGGTTCTGAACCTGAGGTCAGCCTGGCCATCAGTCAGGAGGAAAACTGGAAGTGACACGAGGGATTGCAAGGACAAACTGAATGCTATTAGCATGACTGGATCCCATAAGGACACACTGGAATAAACTGGACCCCACATCTGTCTCTCACAGTCTTCACCTTTAATGGCATGGGTGACCTGCAGGAAAAGCTGGTGCCATTTGCAAAGAAGTGATGCATGCACTACCCAGAACTTAGAGCAGCTGACAGAGGCAGTCTGTTAGAACTGCAGGTACCAGGAGGCAGCAAGGCAAGACAGTAGGGCAAAGACAAGAACCCCGAGCACAGCAGCGTCTGGCGCCCTACATGGCACTGCAGAGCATATGCAGTGCCTGCTGCTTCACCTCTGCCTCCAAAATCTTATACAAACTCTTTTCTTTTCTGGTCAACCCTTACCAAAAACCATACCAGAGGGAATTCAGAGAAGGTAGTTCCAATTTAGCTAAGTTGATATAGAACAGAACCGTAGTATCAAGGTAGAGGGGATAAAGGGCGTGGTGCTGGCAGAGAGCCACATCTCCTACAGAAGAAGAACAGTCAGCCAGAACCAGGTTGAGGAGGATGACGTGTTTTCTAAGTGCACGGGAAACTTCTCAGATGAGAATAGCATGTGTGCCAAAAGGAAGAAACGCAGCGTGGTGTTCCACAGGCACTTCCAAGTTGCTGGAGCATGAGACAAAAGTGGGAGTGGAGGCATGGGAGGAGAGAAAGCTGAGACCATAGAACTGTATTCACCTCTGTTTTATGTACATAACCTTGTAATATCGTGCAAAACATTAGAACTCCTAACACCTCTGTGTTTGCCAGGACCTTGGCCCTTTGCCAAGCATATGGGGCTCCAGAAATCAGTTAGAATTGTGTCCAGATAAGTAATAGAAATTCAACGGACAGTAGCTTAAATAGAAAATGTTTTATTTGTCACATATTACAAAACATCTGGGAAAACAGGGCAGGTGTGATACCTGAGCCATGACATCAGGCTTTTTCAACACATGTGCTCTGTTATCCCTTCTGAGTGTTTCAGATTGGGTTCACTGGAAACAGATGTGAGACCAGGTATTTCCTTAAGAGGGTTCACTGGGGAGAGCTTTCAGGAGATGCACCAGCTAGGCACATGAGGAAGGCAGATCTGGGCAGAGGGAGATGCTGAATAGCAAAGCAGTAACAACTCATGCCTCAGACAATCCCAGGAAGGCTCTGGAGCTGGGATGCCCTTCAGAGTCATCTCAAATGCAGGCACTCCATATTCCACATTGGTCCATGATTGCCTGGGCTCTGGTGATTCCCTTAGGCCAAGGGCAACCTTAAGAAGCAACACAGTTGTGTCTTCAGCTACCACTCTCAATATACAGGGGACACATCTTGGCAGAGCCCTCTGGAATCTACTACAGTTGATAAGGTTTAATCTTTATGCATGTCACTTCAGACCACAAGGTAGTTGCTACATCTTATGGTCTCATATCCCCCTCCTAGGCACATTCTAGAGGTGCAAATGGGCAGATAAACTCCTTTCCAACAAGGACGGGCCTTCCACTCATGAAAGTGTATCCTTCTAAGGGATTTCTACCAACACCTGATGTGTTTGAACTTCACCCCATTATCAACTCTACTGTTAGGGAAGTTGGGAGTTTAATGCTAAGGAAATTACTAAGGACTCTGAAACATCTGTGTTCTGTTGTGAAAGACAGTATGTTGATTCCTCAAGGATCTAGAAATAGAAATTCCATTTGACCCAGCAATCCCATTACTGGGTATGTATCCAAAGGAGTGTAAAGCATTCTATTATAAAGACACATGCACAAGTATGTTCATTGCGGCACTGTTTACAATAGCAAAGACCAGGAACCAACCCAAACGCCCATCGATGATAGACTGGACAGGGAAAATGTGGCATATATACACCATGGAATACTATGCAGTCATAGAAAGCAATGAGTTTGTGTCCTTTGTAAGGACATGGATGAATCTGGAAGCCATCATTCTCAGCAAACTGACACAAGAACAGAAAATCAAACACCACATGTTCTCACTCATAGGTGGGTGTTGAACAATGAGAACATGTGGACACAGGGGAGGGAGCATCACACACTGGGGTCTGTTGTGGCAGGGGCTAGGGGAGGGACAGTGCAGGGTGGGAAGGTTGGGTAGGGATAACATGGGGGAGAAATGCCAGATACAGGTGACAAGGGATTGGAGGCAGCAAACCACCTTGCCGTGTATGTACCTATGCAACAATCCTGCATGATCTGCACATGTACCCCAGAACCTAAAGTACAATAAAAAAAGTAAAAGAAATAAAACCAATTCCACACAAAACAAAGAAGGAGGGAATGGGTATTTGGAAGGGAAATAGCAGGTCTGACACCCTGCAGATGGTGACTTTAAAAGGAGTTAAGTAGATTCTGTGTCTGCCCCACCTTAAGTTCAATCTCAACTGACAAAGGTTCGAGGAAAATAAAGCCATGCTATATTAGTAGAGCAGAGAAATATTGGAACACAGCTTTGGAAAATAATTAGGAATAGATGCTAGAGAAACTCTAGCACACATAGGGATAAAGGAGATGAGGATGTGCGTTTCAACATTGTTTACAACAATGCACATCTACAAAGCCTAAATGTCAAAAGGAGGGACATGGCTGAATAAAATACAATCATTCATTTAATTTATTCATTCACACCACAGACATTTTTTTAGGTTCTATTTAATGTTGGCCTTCGTGCCTCCTTTTCAGGGCCCTGAGAACTGGCCGAAAGGCCTGGCTCATCCATGCTATCCCATCATTGGTCCGGTCACTTATTTCTGAGTCTGCTTTAGCTCAACCAGACTTTCTTTCTTAGAGCTGCAGCAAAACTTTGATTTGACTGACTGCCTCATGGCCCATTTACTGGAAATCATTGTTAATGTCACATTTCACAAGATAGCACATAGGAGGCAAACAGAGCAGAGTGGTCCCTAAAGTCCTGGCTTCCCAGTCACAGCTGGCAGGACCTAGAGCTAACTACATCTAGGTGAGGCACAGCATGGCCATCCGATTACCATTAAGTATGATTAGACACTTTAAGTGAAGCCAATTATTACATCCTTGAGAATAACTGAGGGGTTGTGTATCTCTTAAAGTGGGAAAGAACTGATGGCACAATTGACTCAAATTCCCCCAGAATTAATTTATCAGTTTTATTATTCATGTTCTTCTTAATTCAAAATCATTTGTTTTGAAGTGACTATACTTGTGGATTCAAAATCATATAATCAACCTAATTATATGTTTGAATTTAAGTTATATAGACACATTCATCCTATGATCTGTTTATGAATAAATATTTTGACACTAAATAACATATTCTGTATAATCTGGAAGTATTCACATTTATGATTTATGGTACATCTAAATTCAATTCATCCATGCTGAGCTTTCATCAAATGCAGGACACTAACCACCACATGCTGTCCCATGGCTGGAGGGAAATGAGCAGGGCTGTGAGGTGACCTCCCCACTGGAGACTGCAGAAAATAGCCCACACCCCAGAAACTGCACACACATACACACACACATACACACACACACACACACACACACACACAGTGTTGTGAGGCTTTAGTTATTTCTTCAGAAAACAAGACGAGACTGGAGGAGACCAGGTATCTGAGTTGGCCCAAGTACGTGCCACTTGCTCTGAAGAGAGAAACTCAAGCCTCATTCAGACCCTCTTTACTTTTGTTTTAGAAACAAATCCAGCAACGGACTAGGGGGCTCTGGCCCACACCTTCACCTCCACCTGGTGGCTCTCCTGGCTCACCCACCTCACCCTGGGGGAACAACTCCTGCATGCCCTCAGGAGAAATGTTTTCCCCTTAGGAATGTGAGCCGGTGGACCCCAAAGGTACCCACAGACTCAGCCCAGGTTTCCAGCACCAGAGCCCTGGCCTCGGCATGCCAGTGTGCCTTCTCCACAGGGTCTTCCAGGTTAGTGCAGCCCACCCTCCGCTGCAGCAGTCCTCCTTCTGGGGTGTCCCCACCTCTGACCCCTGCAGGACAGGCCCTTTGCTGGCACAGGCAGTAGGTGCCCATTGCCTGAGATAAAGGCCATGCTCTGGGCATGTCATGAGCCACTCTAGCCATCCCACCTGCCATGGCAAGCACCCTCCCCATAGGCCTTTGGAGGAGCTGCCTTTGCCAGAGTCTCCCCAACTCTGTGCAGCTGCGAGGGTGGGGGTCCAGCCTCCGCCATGCTCCTTCTCAGCCTCAGAGGGCACCCTACACCATTGCTCGCCCTACCCTGCACCCCTCCCTGTGTCAGGCCCCTGCTGCAGGTGCCTTCCCCTCTGGCGCTGCTCTCAGTGGATGTTCCAGTCCATCTCCACCCTGTTCCTGAGTTCAGAGTGTCCCCATTGGTGCCACCCTGCAATGACTCCACCTGCCAAAGTGTCATTTCTTCCTTTTACACTCCCCCAGGGATCTGAGCTGCTGTGGGCCCCCAAGGAGCACTGCCTGACAATGCTACTATCACAGCTTCCACTGGATTCCCCCACTGCGCCTCCTTCCTCCTGCTCAGACCTAAGTAAGCCTGAGTTGAGCGTCATGGGCCCTCAGAACCCCCTTCCCTTCCTGGAAAATTTTCTTGCTGTCCATGACCCAGCCACCCCAATTTTTTTTTCACATTGACAAATAAATTTGTTATTTCTGTGGCACACAATAATTTTAACATAACAATTTTGATTATTACTTATGATGTACACCAACCCAATCTTAAAGTTCATGAGATAGGTTGGGATCCCTAGGAAGCTGCCTCTGAGATGGGCTTTAGTGGGGCAGGTGTTTATTGAGGAGCGTCTCCAGTGTCAGCGCCTATGAAGGGAAGGGATGAGGTTGAGCTATGAGGCAGCACCAAGGACAGCCTTTGTCACCTGCCCCGGGGTCCTCAGGCTAGAATGGCATTTGGGGCTGTCCTGAGTTGGGACTGGGTGGCCAGGACCCTGTGCTCCTACCTGATGAGTCCTGGTTGTCTGGGGAGCCCTGAGCCAGTGGCTTTCTGCAGCTGTGGTGCTGAACTGACAGTGGGCCTGACCGCTGCATCCTTCAGCCCTGGAGCAGCAAGCTCTCCATGGAAGGGCCCGCCAGGCCCATGCTGTCCACCAGGTCTGTGTTTCTCTTTGGAGTTTCTCTTTTTGGTTTGCTTTTCATTCCAACCTGGCACATAAGCCCCCTGCGACCTGCTCCAGAGAGTAACCTGCCATTCTGTCTGAGCATCCCTTCTCTGCCCTCCCTGTATTCCACTCTTACCCACTCAGATTTTGAGAGGCAAGCCAGAGCTCCCCCTTGCACAGATGGTTTGCTGAAGGGCCTGGCAGGTGGGGTCATTCTTCCCTCTGTAAGAATGCCAGGACAGAGGGCCAGAGACCACCCCGACCATCCCTTTCCATCAGTGACGGCAGAGAAGACCACCTCTGTGGACCTTCCCAACAGAAAGGTCAAGGCCTTGTGATTGAGGTTTGCTGAAAAAAGAAATGATCATGAGCACTGGAAACATTAACTTTTAAATGTTGTCACTGAGGTCGGTTCCTGTGCAGGACAGGGAGCAGGACCAGCCATCTTGATCTTGCTCAGAGAGACAGCAAGAGGTGGATTCTTTATGGAGAGGGAGCAGAGAGACAACAGAGGCTGAGGGATGGCCTGCACACAGCTCCGTGGGAGGCTTGCTCTGAGTCCCAGCCTCCTGCTCAGGAGATTTGGGCACATGGGGTTACTGGGGTGAGTTAGTACCAAAGGTACCCGACTGTGTACACTTGTGGAATATAATGCAACCAAGGATGGCTGCAGTGCTCGAGGGAAAAGTAATGTCATTCCAGCCGTGTGAGTGTGAGTGTGTCTGAATGTGCCACGCACACCCACCCAGAGAGTCCAAGAGCAAAGGTGTGACTCTTGGACAAACCTGAAACTGCAAATGAGTGTTTCTGACATGCTATTGCCTCATGAATAATCAGGACATTTTCCTAACCTCAGGGTGTGATTTGAAACTGGGAGTGTATCCGTACGGCGTTGTGACGCAGCGATACCACCATCAACAGTGGCTCCAGGAATAGAGTTATTTCCTAAAGAGGTCGGCCCTGTGAAAGCTTTTGTTTTGTTTGGGTTTGTTTCTAAACCCTGCTAAGCAGAACAGTGAGCTACGGCCATAGGACAAGAATTCCTTGGCACAGTCAGCTTTGACTAGGAATCGCACTCAGTTAATGACAAATCTTGGCAGCTTCTCACTGAGGTAGCCTTTCTCCACCATTTCAACGCTATTTGTAAAAGCTAGTTGCTCTCCCACTTCTACTTCGTTAGTAAAGAATCTCACATGCATTAATGAATACAGCAATTAATACCCAACTGCCTGATTTGAGGTTTGCCGGCCATCTAACCTGGACATCCTTGGTTGCATACTCTGTCCTATAAGTGTTCATGGGCCTGGCACACGTGGTACCAACAGGCGTTCTCAAATGTCCCTCAGAAAGGAGCCCAGGGCACTGAAGCAGGCATTGCAGTGGAGAGTCTCCTCTACTAAATGACGTTCAGCTCACACAGGCCACTGGTGTACTAGAACTCTATTTATGATATGGTGTAAAAGCTCACCTTGCGTTGCCATGAAGAAATAGGAGCTTGCGTTTCTCACACTAGATTCTCTGTGTCTGCCTCATCTGTGTCCTGTGAAGCTTCCAGCGTGAGCCAGACACATGACTTCTGACCATAGGGAGGTGATGTGTGAGCAATCCTCATCCTCACTCTCTTCTTGGCACAATCCACTCCAACCCTCAGAACCACTCTAGGGAGAGTGGAGTCCTCTAGTGTATGAGGGAGTCCTCCTTCCACTCCTCATCCACTAACTAAGCATCAGCAAGCAGGACTCTGTGGTCTTCAGAAGACACTGAACTCCAACTCTTTAGCAATACTACCTCCTAGACGTTTCAGCAAAAAATAAAATCTACTCTGTCCCACCCCATTCCTTCTGCTCCACGGCACCACACACTGCCCCATTCTTTTGCATCTTATTTCACTCCACTTGCTCTATTTGTTACGGTGAAGTATTACTACCATGCCTTGGGAAGCACAGAGGCAAAATGTGCAGTGGAGCCAACCTTTCTTTTTCCCTAGATCAACTTTGTTGTGATATGGTTTACACAGGATAAAAGCAGCAGATTTTAAGTGTATAATTTGATAAATGGATGCCCCTGTCTAACCCACATCCTGATTAAGATGTATGACTTTTTATGAGCCTAGAAGATTATTTTATGCTCTTTTGCCAGCAATTCCCTCAACCTCAGTCAACCACAGGTCTGATGTCTTTCATCATAGCTTAGTTTCACCAGCTTTAGAGCATCATGTAAATAGCATCCTGTAATATTTACTCTGTCACTGAACATCACGCTGTTGAGATCTACCCACGCTACTGCATACCGTAGTAGTCCATTGCCATTTTGAGTAGTGTGTTATTGTATGGATATACACAACATGTTATATACAAATACACATTGAAACAAATATACCACATTTACTTATATATTCACCTGCTAATGTATGAATTAAGGACGGGACTTTGGGCTGTCCTTTTCTTTTTAATGTGGAAAGATTAAACGCATTAAATGATGAGAAAATAGTACAATGGTTTATTTCTAATAACTAAACATATAATTTACAGTGTGAATACAGAATAAAAATACTAGTATAGTATGTTGGAAAAAACATGAGATTTCAAGTTAAAAATTTTTTTTGGTTTCACTTCTGCAGTTACCTGGACACATGGAAAATTTCACGATCTTTTCAATGTTGGCTTTTTTCCATGTAAAAAGAAGCTATTATCTTCTGGGAAGATAAAGTAAGTAAACTTTTGCTTATTCTTCCGGCTAAGAACAACTAAAATCACTGGACATTGTATATAAAACCAACATAAGAAGATTCTGAAAAGTGAAGAGAATGAAGCAGACCAGGAAAGGACTTTGAGACCCAAGGAACAACACAGCAATGAGTTCCCTGAGTTTCCTTTTGAATTATGCATCCCCGACTTGGAGCTGAAGAAGCCAGCAACCCAGAAAAGCAAAGAGATGCAGATTTAACATCTCACAAAAAACCCTGCCGTCTCTACCCCAAGCACCAGAAATGGGGTCATCCAAGAAAGACAGAAACCTTTTACCCAAGAAGCACTGCGTGCAAGTCAAACATGAAAGCGAAGCTCCAGCTAGCAGGGGCCAAGTGCGGCCTGGATGTCCACCCTGGCCAGTCTGTAATAAGACAGCCAACGCCCCTTCCTGGTACCATGTGTTTCAGACAAGGCCAAGTGGGGGCATTATTGCCCACTCCGCTTGCTGCCATGGTGTTAGTGGAGACCACAGGGAGAGATTGGTCTTCTGCCCCCAACCAGCAGCAAGGACACTGCTTCCCTGCCCTAGGGAGGTAGTGTCAGAGGAAGCCTAGAGGAAAGTCAGGACTTTCATAACAACATGCAGCTAACAAGGCCACCCACTTCTGTGGTGCCAGTGGATGCCAGGTGGGGAGATATAAAGGGTCATTGCTACCTCTCTCAGCCAAGGATATACCAGGAGAGGCCTAGAGGCAAGCCAGCACCTCACACCCACCCAACAGCACCAGTGAGCCTCCTGAACTCAGGTAGCTATAAAGGCCAAGTGGGGAGCCTTGTCTTCCACTCCCCACCTGGCAGTAATGAGGTGGTTAGCCCCCTTTCCTCCTCACAGAAGTGTTAGAGGAAGCCAGCTAAATATATAAAGGCTTACCTAAGATCCAGAGACTCCCGAGCTTTGCCCACAATGTCCAGATCACTTACCATATTGGGAGCCAGGAATATCTCAAACAAATTGAGAAGAGACATCAACAGATATCAACACCAAGATAATAGAGATTTTAAAAATATCTAAGATTTTAAAGCAAACATGATACAAGTGCTTCAGAGAGAAATTATAAGTATCTAGAAAACAAAGGAAGGAGTAAAAACCCTCACCAAAAAAAAAAAAAAAAAAAAAAAAAAGAAGTCTTAGCTGGAAACCAAAGATATAAAGAAAATCCAAATGGATATTTTAGAACTGAAAATCACAGTAGCCAAAATAAAGAGCTCAGTGGATGGTATCAACAGTAGAATGGAAGAAACAGAGAAAAGAATTCATGAATTAGAAGACAGAGAAGTAGGGATTGCTTACTTACTTAGAAGAGAGAAAACAGACTGTAAAAATTAAAAGCCTAAGGAACTTGTGGTACTATGACAAACATCTAATCCTATCATTGGAATAACAGAAGAGGAGAAATAGGATGAGGCTGAAAACATACTTGAAGAAATACTGGATGGAAACCTCCCAAATATGGAAAAAAAGAAATAAACCTACAAATTCATGAGACTAAGTGACTCCAACGAATTTGAATCAAGGAAATCCACACCAAGGCAAATCATATTTAGTTTTAAAAACGAAAACAAAGAACAAATCTTTACATTAGAGAGAGAAAAATGACAACTAACCTATAAAGGAAAAACACACATGAATACAGGTACAAAAAATCCTTTTAAAAATGTAGAATTCATCAGTCAATAAAAAGAAGTATACAATGTGTCCAAGTGTGGGATGCAAACCTCGTACAGTATTTGAAAATCAGTCAATGTAATTCATCATATTAACATGCTAAAGAATAAAAACTATATCATCATGTCAATTGACACAGAAAATCGTTTGATGAAATTCAACAATTATTCATGATAAAAAAAATCTCTCAGAAAATAGAAATAGAAGAACACTTTTCCAATTTTATAAACAGCATGTACAGATAACAAATAGCTAACACAATACTTAATGGGGAGAGACTGAATGCTTTCCCCCTTATATTAGGAACAAGGCAAGGATGTTGTCCACTCCCGTAACAATCAGCTTACTGCTGTAAATTCTAGCCAGTGCTATACAGCAGTAATGAATAAAAATAAAAGGCCAACTGATTGCAAAAAAAATAAATAAAATTATTTCTACTTGAGTTGCCATGTTTGTCTAGATATGAAATCCCAAGAAATATGCAAAACTCTTGTTGAATTAACAAGTAATTTCAGCAAAGTTGCAGTTTACTACATCACCATATAAAAATTAATTTAGCATACATATTAGTAATGGAAACATGGAGACAAATTTTAAATATCATTTAAATCACTGAAAAATATGAGAAAATTTGGTATAAATGTAACAAATCATGTATAACACTTGTATGTTGAAAACTAGAAAATGTTGATGAAAGAAATCAATGAAGATGTAAGTAAATGGAGAACCATAATATGATCTTGGATTGGAAGACTTAAAATAGTGAAGGTGTCATTATCCCCCAAATCAATATACTAGTTAGAGGTAATTTCTATGAAAACTTCAGTAAGATTCTTTCTGTAGGTATGGGCAAGACTATTCCAAAACTTATATTGAAAGAGAAAATAACTAAAACAGCTTAAAGAATTTTGAAAAAATAAGAATAAAGTAGAAGGAATCGGTCTACCCAGTGTTAAGACCCCTTCTGTAGGTATCAAGACTGTGCCATCCTATAACAAGGATAGGCCCATAGACCATCCTATGAGGCATATGTGATTTAGGGGTGTGTTGCTTAATTGCCAAATGCTTGCAGAATTTTGGACTATCTTTCAGTAATTTATTGCTAGTTTAATTCCGTTGTGATCTGAGAACATAGTTTGTGAGCTTTCTCTTCTTTTAAATGTGTTAAGGTAGGGTATAGGGCCTGGAATAAAGTGCAGCTTGGTGGATATTTCATGTGAGCTTGAAAAGAATGTGCATTCTGTTGTTGCTGTGGAGTATTTTATAAATGTCAGTTATATGATGTTGATTAATACTGCTGTTTGGGTTCTAACTTTTCTTTACATAAGTGAAAAGGGAACTTAAAAAGGAAAAATAGACTTTTTGACAAATGTAGCTAGAGCAATGAAACATCACGTAGACAAAGAAAAATGAAGCATGACCCAAACTTAACACTTTGTATAAAAATTAAAGTGCATCTGGACTTAACTGTAAAATTTTAACTTATAAAAAGTTTATTAAAAACACAGAAATTCTTGCAACCTATGTATGACTAAGCCAAGGGGTCTTTCACTTGGTACCAAAAGTACAATTCATAGACGGAAAGAATGATAAATGAGACTTCATAAAAATCAAATATTTTGCTTTTTGGAAGACTGTCAGGAAAACAAAAAGCTACAGGTGAGTTAAAATACACTAAAACACATATCTCACAAAAGGACTAGTCTCTAGTATATATAAAAAACAGACTAAACTTTAAGGAGATAAATGATCCAATTATTAACACATGTGCAAAAAATTAAAATAGATATTTTACTATAGGATATACAGCTGGTAAATAAGTATAAAAATATATTTTCCATCATTAGTCATCAAGAAAAAAACAAATTAAAGCCACACTGCATACCTCTCAGAATTTCTGAGATAAAAAAAAGTTGACAATGCCAAATATTGGCAAGAATTAAGAGAAACTGTATTACTCATATATTGTTGCTATGAATGTAAAATAGTAGAGTTGCTTGAAAAATGTTGAGCAGTTTCTGAGATGACTAAATGAGCAACTACCGAATGACCCAACAAATGAACTCAGGAGCATTCATCCCAGAGAAATGAAGACTTACGCTTACTAACAACCTGCACCAAAACTTACTGCAGCTTTATTTGCTATAACTCCCAAATGGAAACAACCCAGATGTCATTCTTGAAGTGAATGGTTAAACAAACTGATACATCCATACGATGATACATCCATACCATGATATAATACTTAGCACTGAAAAAGAATAGACTATTAAAACACTCAGTGACTTAAGTGGATCTTCAAAGAATTATGTGGAGAGAAAGATGCCAATTTCAAAAGTTATATACTATACGATTCCATTTATACCCTGTGTTTATATCATACATACTATCTGATTCTATTTATATACTTGAAATGCCAAAGTAATAAAAATGGTGAACAGATTAGGGATTAATGAGTGAGTAAGGGCAGGAGAAATGTGGGTGTGTCTATTAAGAGGCAGCGTGGGTGGTCTTTGTGGAGATGAAATGTTTTGTATCTTGACTGTATCAATGTCAATGTCCTGGTTGTTATATTTTACTATAGAATTGTGAGATGTTTTATGAAACTGGGTAAAGGTCATACAAGATCTCCATATTATTTCTTATAACTGTTTGTAAATCTATAGTAATCTTCAAATAAAAAGTTTAATAAAAATTAAAGAAGCTATCCACACCTACCTTCTCATCCACACAGCTCTATAATCTAGACAAACTCACACAGATTAAAATATACTTTCTTTATTATTTATTTGTAATTATATTAATATGGGATAAAATTTAATATTTTGATATATATAGTTCATATATTGTAGTATAATCATATCAAGCTAAATATAAAAAATATACTTTCCTAATTTATATTCTTAGTGTTTAATGGCAAATTCAGTTCATTACCATTTTGGCTACCTGCTCATTGCACAAACAGAACTGAGTTTAGGGGCATTCTTACATCACATTCTTACTTCAACAGAGGTGTGAACTTTGCTTTTTGCCTAAAATTAAATACCAAAATTCACCACATAGTCTAGAAACACTATGGTTGTTATGTTAAAACCAGCTCAAGAAATTTAAAGGTTTTATATAAACTGTGTATTTCCGTGTAAATATTAATTAGGTTCATCTAATACAATTCATCAAACATTTTTTAATTGCCCACTGCTTGCCAGAAACTCATGATATAATGGTAAATGACATGTGTTCTGTGTAATCAACACACAATATTATGGGAAGAGAGTTTGGTGTACAACACAGACACTTGTACAAGGTATAAAAAAGCACAGATAGAAATTATCAGCTTCCTGAGAGGGGCAGCGGAGGCTTTAGTAAAGCAGGCCTATCTGGGCTGCATCATTAAGAATGACTTAGAAGTGTTCTCTGTGAACAAGGAGGGGAATTGAATTTTAGGAGAAATGGATGTCACTTGGAAATTTACAAAAGCACAAAGCCACATATCAGTGATGACGATAATGACAGTGATAATAGTGGCAGTAGTGGTAGCAATGATAATAGCAGAGATGACAGTGAGGGTCACCAGTGATGGTGGTAGTGGCAGCACTGGTTTGGTGGCAATTTTGTGGGTGCTGTTGATAGTAGGGGTAGTTGGTAGAGGAGAGACTGTGGGTTGTGGCAGTGTTGGTGGTATTGGTGGTGGTGAAGGCAATGTTGGTGTTTGCAATATTGTCGTGGTAGTGACAGAGTCTGTCAGTGGTGATTATGGTGGTGGCAGTGGTGACAATGAAGAGGATGGAAGTAGTGACAGAGATGCAAGTGATGTTGGCAGTAGCACGGTGGTGGTTGTAATGGTAGTGTTACACTTAGTAGCAGTGTTAGTGGTGGTGATCATGGTGGTGGTGGTGGTACTGACAGTTTTGGTGGAGGTGTTGATAATGGTGTTGAGATAATAGGACAGTATTGCTGTGGTTGCTGTTCGTGGTAGCGTTAGTAGCATTCATGGTGGTTTCGGTGTTATTAATGGTATAGTTGGTTTTGGTAGTGGTGGAGGCGGTGGTGATGGCAATGTTGATAGTAGTGGTGGTGATGCTTGTTGTGGCAATGTAGTTGCTGGTGCTGGTGGTAGTAATGGCAATGTTGATGTTACTGGTGGTGGTGGCAATGCTGATGTTGTTAGTGGTGGTGTGGTGGCAATGTTGATATTGGTGGTGATGGTAGCAATGTTGATGTGATTGGTGGTGGTGGTGGTAGCAATCTTGATGCTGGTTGTGTTGATGGTGGTGGCAATGTTGTTGCTGTTGGTAGTGGTGGTAGCAGTGTTGTTAGTGATGGTAGTGATTGTGACAATGTTGGTCGTAGTGGTGGTAGGAATGGAGATGTACATAAACTTGGAAATAACTTAGGACCAGATTGGCATTCTCTATTACAGTTACAGAATGGAGGTTGTGGACAGCGAGGGGCTAACAAGTATCTTCCTAGGAAATGTCTTTAAAAAGACATTGAAAGTGTGTGTGGTGAGGTGATGGGAATGGCAAAGATCAACAGTTTCTTACAATTTCAACAATATTCTCCATAAGAGTGATTGTATTTCTGAAGGCTTATCCAACTTTAAAGTCTTGCTGCTATCTATCTCCATTTCTGCCCTTAAGTCAGGATGTGACCTTCAGCAAATGATTTAAGCTCATTGCCTACATGTTCTCATTCCTCAAATTAAAGCATCAGCCTCATTAATAATTCTCTTAGAAAGGATGACTACTCTTGTGCTCAAAGGAGACAAAAAGGCACACACTTTCATTATCAAGATAAAATACAAAGGGACTTCTCTTTTGGAAAATCAGGCTGACAAGAACTGTGGGCTGAAGGTCCCTAGGCTGCCGCAAAGAGGAGGAACCGGGTGTCTGTAGGCTGAAGGAAGAAAATACAGTGCAACATTTGGAAGTCCCTTACTATTTAAGGATTAAATGTGGGAGAGAAAAAGAGCAAACAGATTCAGAGTGGTGTTATTGAGAGATCTTGGGAAGAAAAGAAAGCTAAAGTTACCTGTTATTTAAAAACAGAAAGGACAAAGGAAGAAGTAACTGAAAAGCATGATTATTTGCATCAAGACTCTGCTCTGTTCAAATTGCTTTTGCAAGCACCATTATTCCTGAAAATGGCTTACAAGTGGAATAGGTATGTAGAGAATTTAAATTCAGGAACCTGAAGAAACTTGTCCAGTGGTACAGAGCTAGTTGATGGCAGAGCTGAGGTGAAAATGAAGTCTTGGAACATTGGAAAGAGCTCAGAGAGGAGTTGTTAAGAGTTCTGAGGACACACTCCTGACTATCTACCTTCCAATCTCTTCACAGAGAAGCTCACTTCTGAAGCAAGGGCAGGGCCCGTCTCAGACTTCTCTTCCTCAAACACTCAGAGAATAGTATGAGGATGAAGCCTCCCCTGGGAAGGAGAGGTCTCACCTCCTAGCCTGCCCTAGAAGGCTGCTGTAGTGGTAGAGGGGAAGAGAAGCCAGGCCCCCAGACATCCAACGAGAGGAGGCTGAGGGGGAAAGACGAAGTGGGATGAGCTGGTGTCCTCATCATTCACTGCAGTACAGCCAAGACTTGTCTGAAGACAAATGTTTTTCAAATAACAGAGTGACAATAAATAACCACTTAATTTTTATTTTGTCATTAGCTTTTTTCTCTTTAACTTCAGAAGAACGTTTTAGAAAACTCATATCTTCTGTGGTGATGAAACAATTAGCTAATTGTTAATTGTTACTTCCTGTTAATTTTTGATCTAACATTGTTTAAACTTAAAATGACACGTTCATATAAATTTGTTTTTATTAAATATTATCCGTCTAATTTTTTATTGAGTGATATCTGGAGTAATGTTTAATAAATTTTAATTAAAATTAATGCTAGACCAGGGCACTTGGATTAGTAATTTTTTTTTTTTTACTTCTCCATGTTGCTGCAATTTTTAACCAAACAATAAAGTCATAAATATTTAAAACAAAACAGAACAGTAAGATAATCACCAAAATAATAAGGCCAAGACAGGAATGTAGCAAATTACAAGAAAAAAGCATAGGTTTTATTTAAAGATCAATTTAGCAAAAGAAAAAAAAAGAACAAGGGGAAAACAAATAGAAGGGATTTCAAATGGTATCTATGGAATGAGGTGGGGAAATAGATCTAATCATATCCGTTATAAAATGAAGTTTACTGAATTGCCCTTAAAAAGACACAGGAACTTGTATTGGATTTCAAAACAAAACAAAGTAAAAAAATAAGAGGAAGTTTGTAAGAAAGTAACAAAGATTTATCAACAAGTAGAAACAAAGGAGCAGTGGTTCAATATGACCATCAGACAATGAGCTCAGGGCCAATAGCCACCAAGAAAGACCTGAGTCATTGATTTTACTACCTGATAATGAAATTCAAAGCATTTAAATAATAAACTATTAGGGAGTACAGGTTCTGGAAAGATGGAGTAAATGTACTTATCCTTATTCCTTCAATGAGATACAACTAAAAATCCTGGAAACTGTACAATACAAACCTAAGAATACTCTAAAAGGTATAAAGTAGAACCACAGTTGACTGGAGACCTCAGGATGCAACGAGCACCAGGGTGGTACCAGTGGAGCTGGGTGGAGAACCTGGCCTTTCCCCATAGGGCAGTAACAAGGAGCAATTTGTTCCCCCAGTGGACCTGCATCATTAGAGGCCTGCTGAAGCAAAAGACTTAGATATGATCCAAGAACTTATAATACCAAAAATGCCAGATTATAATTGAAAATCACTTGTCATATTAAGAAATGGGAAGTTGTTTAAGAGACAATCAATAGGCACCAACAGTGAAAACGCACAAATGTTAGAGTTATCTAACTAAAATTTTAAAGCAATCATCATAAAAAAGACTTCAGTGGGCAACTGAAAACATGCTTGATACAAATTAAAAATTAAAAATCATCAGAAAAAAATAGAAAGTCTCAGCAAACAGATGATATTAAAGAAGAACCAAATTAAACTTTTAGAACTGAAATATGCGATAATCGAAATATAACCCTAATGGAGAAAGGCATAGCAGCAGAATCCAGATGACGAGGGAAACTTGGAGATAGAGTAAAAGGAATAACACAGTCTGAACAAACACCTATAAACATCCTGGATGAAATAATCCTGGCATGAAAATCTAGGACCTGTGGGGCTATGCAGTAAAATATTTAATATTTGTATCATTGGAGGTCCAGAAAATAAAAAGAAAAAAATGAAGCTGAAAAAGTATTTGAATAAATAATGGCTGAAATTTTCCTAAATTGGACAAATACAAGATCCAAGAATCAGAGCACACGTCAAAAAGTATAAACCCAAAGAAATCCATGCCATGACACATTGCAGTAAAACTTCTTAAATGTGTGCAGAGAGGGACACTGTCTAACAATGAAGATTAATCCCCCAAGAAGACACAGCAATCCTAGAAGTATATATGCACCAAACAACAAAGCTAAAAAATATGCAAAGTAAAAACTGGGAAACAAAAGGAGAGTCAAATCTGCAATTAATTGGATACTTCAACATCTGTCTCTCAACAACTGACAGACCAAACTGACAGAAAATCAGCCCATATATAGAACTCAATAAGAACATTAACCCAAAGGAACTTATGACCATTTACAGAATACTCCACCAAACAAAATCAGAGTAAACTTTCTTTTCAATAGTCTACTGATCATAGAACAAATGCAGACTGTATACTGAGTTATAATCTAAAACCTTTACAAATTAAAAAATTGAGTTTATATGAAGTTTTCTGACCTTCGATGTAGAAACCAATAATAGAAAAGTAACAGAATAATGTCAAATAATTAGAAACTAAACAACATATTTCTAAATAATGCATATCTCAAAGAGGAAGTATCAAAGGCAAACAAAAATACATGGAAATAAGTTAAAACAAAATAGAAGATATAAAAACTGGGAAATCACAACTGATGTAATGCTAGTAGGAAATTTATAGTGTCAACTATTCACATGTTTTATACACCAGTCCAGGGCTTGCCAATGGCCTGATCAAATAACCAGGCCGCTAGCTGCAGCCCATGAATCTGGTAGATTCAGAGTTCTCCACATGTGGTAGTAACATGACCATAACTGCAGCAATTTCCATTGCAGCATGGGAGCAAAGGCTAGCAGTGGTGCACACAGACAACACATCAATAGCAATGATCAAATCCATACCAACTCCATGGTGGGAGCTATGAAAATACAGGTTTGTAAGGGCCCAAGGGGCCTGCCCATATTCCACTTTGGAAAAGCGTTCTGGTACTGGTGACTCAAAACCAGAGAGCTGTTTCCCCTTGTCTTGGGGCCAGGGTTGTGCTGAGCACAGTCACCTGTGCACCAATATCTAAAGGGCTCAAGAAGTGCAACTTCCCAATTTCCCCATTAATTCTAACCTTGACATAGGATCTCCTGTCTCCCCAGGGGACTGAGGAACATTGGCTTGATCAGCACCTAGTCTTGTTTATTTCTGAAAGTGCAGAAGTTTGGGCAAAAGCAGGTGAGAGCTCTGACCTGCCCACAAGGCCACAGGGATGGGGAGAAGGGACAGCCTCTGCATCAGTCAAGGGGGCTGCCAAAGGCTAGCTCTGGGCTCACCTGTAAGGATTTCAGCACACGTTTTCTGGGTGGGAAGTGGTGTGGGAAGCCAGTAGGCAAAGGGCCAGGGTGGATAGCTGTTTCTTAGTCAGGACTGTCAGGGTGGTGCAGGGCAGCCACTCAGAAGGCCATGGTGGTGGCTGCTTGCGTTTTTGTTCTCCTGGCAGAGGCTGCTGTCAGCATGCTGTGAAGAAGGGTTTGCAGTGGAGCATCCCACATCATGCACTCTTCCCAGCTCACTTTAGCAGGATTGCCTCTGGAGGGGACTAACTCTAAGGTCTAATGGGCAGCTGAGCAAAGTGATCAAAGGGCTCCATATCCTTTCTATTTCTTGTGAAATTTTAACAACTTGTTGCATTAAAGGGTGTTTATACCTTCCAGGATTTGCTTAAAGAGACTCAACTTATAAGAGCCTCCAGCCACCTTGGGTCAGAGTGCATAAGCAGTGGCTGGAAGCTGCTTCCCTAGCCTTCTCTGAACCCCTCTATTGGATCACTGATCTGGCCCACTGTGGGAGCTTAATTGGGGAACTGGGGCTAAAAAAAAAGACCTAATTCCTCTCTCAGAACCAAAAGGCTTATACAAACAATTTGCTGGCATTCTCCCAAAATGCCATGGCTTCTGCTAGGATGACATGAGACCCTAAGACCTAATGGCATGGCTGGCAAAGTGCCCCAGAGGATCCTCTAGCACCTTCGAAGACCCACTGGCGAAACACTCCATGGGACTCTCAAACTCTTGCAAAGGATCAGCTGTCAACCCTCTAGAATGCCCCATTATCTCTACTAGAGCCTCCAAAAGGTATCCATGGACTCCTCAGGCTTTTTGCTCTTCCGGAATGGTACTGTGCTTAACTGACTACTCTGCTTAATGTGCCACTTTGTCAGGGCTGAGCTGAGCTGCAGAAAGCTGAGTGGCCAGGTGGCAGAGCAGCCAGTTAGGACAACACACAAGTGAAACTAACAAGCAAGTGTTGCAGCATGAATGGTGATAGTGTAAGCAACAAACTAAACTGCAGAAAGCACAGCTACACCTGTTCTATTGTCCCCAGAAGAATGGTGCCAGTCAAGGGTGGCATCAGTTTTCTATCAGACATGAAGACTGTATCCCTACCAAGGGAGTCCCAAACAAAAGGCTCCTGCATTTTACAGGTCTGGAGGCCTGGAGAAGAAAGAGGTGGAAGACCTAGGAGTGAAAAGTGATGAGTACTGAGTCAGAGGAGAGAATAAGTGTCCTCAAGGTCCACCCTTCCTTCCCTCATAAGGAAGTCTCAGCAGAAGCCCCAGAATCAGAGGCTTCTGAGTGGAAGCAGCCAGGCTAGGAATGCACGTCTGTGTAAGAGTAGGGCCAGCCAGGGACTCCTTAGTTGCAACTCCCTTCAGGGACTGCAATGCACTGGTGCACTCCAGCTCTGGTGTGGGAAGGGCAGCTAAAGCTCTTGTAATAGCCTGTGGTCAAGCCTGAAAAGTCACACACCGATCATTTAACCAGGAGCTGGACTCCTCATGAGAAGAAGAGCAATGTAAACCAAAAACAAGGAGGAGAGAAATAACAAGGATCAGAGCAAATCAATTAAAATTAAAACAGGAAACAACATGGAAATCAATGAATTCAAGTGTTAAGTCTTTGAAAGATCACTAAAATTGACAAGCCTATAGCCATTGAGATGATGATGAACAGAGAAAATATACAAATTACCATTATCAGGACTGAAACAGATGATATCTCTATAGACCCTGCACACGTCAAAATGAAAATAATGGAACACTATCATCCACTCTATACATATACATCTGACAATGTAGATGAAATTGAATGATTCCTCAACATCACATCAAACTATCACAACTCACCCAATAAAATTATTTAAACAGCTCTACAACTATCAAGACAATTGAATGTATAATTAAAATATTTTTCAGAAAAAAAGTCTATGGCTTTATAAAACAATATATACCAAATATTCAAACAACACAAAATCTACATATATGTCTTCCAGAAAATAAGAGCTATCACTTCCCAACGTAGTCTATGTAGCCAGTAGTACACTGGTAGCAAAAACAGACAAAGAATAGGGGGAAAAGACAGAGGAAAATACATACCAATATTTCTTTAGAATTTATGTGCAAAAATCTTCAGCAAAATAATAGAAAATCTAATGCAACCATGTGAAAAAAATATAATGTACCATGACCAAGTAAGTTCAATTCCAGGGCTGCAAGGTTGATTCAGCATTCAAAAACTCAAACACTGTGATCACTGTGATCCTTAATATCCACAGACTAAAGGAGAGCTATCCTGTGATCATATTGATGCACACACAGGAGCATTTCACAAAATCTAACATCCATTTATGATTGCAGTGACTCTAAGCACACTGGGAATAGAGGGGAATATCCTCAACTTAATGAAGACAATCTACAAAAGAACTACAACTTGCATCATGTTTCATGGTGAAAGATTAAATGCAGTTTCCACATTAAATTGAGAACAAGGCAAGGATCTCTGCTATCAATCAATGAATTAAAATGTTGGGTTCTCACCACTGCCATTCAGCATAATAGTGGGAGTCCTTGCCAGTACAATATGGCAGGAGAAGGAAATAAAAGCATACAGTTTGGAAAGGAAAAAAATAAGCTTCCCAATTTGCAGATGACTTGGTGATCTAATAGAAAAATCCCCAACAATTCTGCAAATTCCTGGAACTAATAAGGGAATTTGGTAAGTTTGTAAGACACAAAGTCAAAAATATCAAAATCAACTGCAGTTGTATATACTAATGATGAACAGGTTGCAACAAATTAAAAATATAAAAGAAATGAAGAGATAGCTGTGTTCATATTAATTAATTGAACTTTATTAAAATTAAAACTTTTTCTTCAAACAACCCTGCTAAGAGAAGGAAAAGACCAGCTACTGGCTAGGTGGAAACATTTGCAAATCACAAACCTGGCAAAGGACTCAGATCGAGGTTATATGAAGAAACTCAACATTAAAGAAACAATCCAATTACAGAACAGGTAAAAGATATGTAGAGACGTTTTACCTAAGGGGATATTCAGATGACAAATGAGCACATGAAATGATGTCCAATATCACCAGCCATTAAGGAAATGCAAATGAAGACCACAATGGTATACCAGTACACATCTGTTCGAACAGCTGAAATAAAAAATAGTGGCAATAGTAAATACTGGTGAGGCTGTGAAGAAACTGTATTTCTCACATATTTGTTTGAAATGTGAATTGGTATGACCATTCTGAAAAAAATTTATAGTTTGACAATGTCTTTGCAAACTAAACATATTCACTGCTGAATTAAAGAGGTTAAATCAAAACTATCAAAAACTAATAATACACTCTCCTATATAGCCGTAGGAACTAATACAATTTCCTAGAAAGAAAATCATATTCACACTAGCAGGAAGGATTGCAAGCTATGTGAAAAACAAACTTCCCACTTAATGTACAAGACAGTTATGAAAACAAAAAATTACACCAAAAATAAAGTATTTGAACAAATAGAAAGACACACTGTGTTTCTGACTGAGAAAGGTCTACATTAGATAGCTACTGTTCTTCTCTTCATTTACACACCCAATCCCAATCAGAACCCAAAGACAGACATTTAGTTCCAAATAATGGATTGAGACCATGTATTTATATCTCACCCACCCCAAGACTTCATGTAAATGATAGCGAAGCAACAAGAAGATATGTGAATGCATTGGCAGAAGAGAGAATTTAAACTCAAGAAGACGGGAGTAGACGAGGTTCACAGGTGAAGCAGTGTTGCTTTGCTGCACCTGGAAGCTGGGGAAGTTACAGGCCACTGAAGAGTGCCAGCTGGCCCTGATCCACACTGAGGGCTCCTGGATTCACAGGCTGTAAATTAACGGAGGGTTGGAGGGATCAGTTGTTGGGAAAGTGGAGAATTAACTTCTGTCTATGGAGAAATGGATCTCCATCCCCACAGCATTGTTACAGGAGTAACATGACCTCAAATCTACCCTGGCATGGTCCATTCTTCCTGCATCCAGGAAGAATGAGATACGCAGACAAGTGAAGAGTGAAGAAGAGTTTTAGTGTTAGAACGGCTCAGAGGAGTGGGTAGTTCCTCTCTGTAGGCAGGTGGTCCAGTCCAGTGTACAGTATCTTAGCAGAGAGGTGGCCCTGGAGAGGGTGGCTCATCTCTGCAGGCAAATCATTCCGACCTCTCCGCAGGTCTCTGAAGTTCTCAGCAGAAAGGGTATTCCTCTTCAGCTGGTCCAGCCGCTGGTCTTCCAGTCCCGTCATTTCTCTACCCTCTTGTCCTCTGGCCATCCTCTGCCCTGCTCTGGCTGAGCCCAGGGATTTTATGGAACGCAGAGGGGAGGGAGTGTGTGCTGATTAGTCCATGGGCTGTCATAAGCCGGCCAGAAGAGACACTAGGAGTTCCCATTCCAGTCTGCAGGACTGGAAGCCCAGCCCCCAGCCTTCAGGCCCTCTGTGGGCCTTACTGGGGGACCCCAACGACCCCTTCTGCCCCGGAATCAATCTGCCTCCACCTGTCATTCACAGCCCTGGGGCTTGACCCCAACCCTGCTCTGAGATGGGAGTGGGTGCTGGGGAGCCAAGAGAGGCCAGGCAGTGGGAGCAGACACCCCTATCCTGCAGGGCCGGCAGTTGCCGGGTGTTGGGGGGGGCCTTCCTGGGGCGCCCGAGGGTGCAGGCTGCAGAGAAGCCTCAAGTCCTGCCCCTGGGAGGGGCGGCCGCAGCTGCCCGGTCAACTCGGAAGGGGCAGGGCTCTCGCTTGTCCCCTGCTCCTGCCTGCTTCCTGGAGCCAGAGGCTCAGATCTGCAGCAGCAGGCGCCACGGCAGACGGCAGATCCTGCCTGTTCCCAGCTTCCCCAAGAGCACCGGGAGGCTCGCATCCATGGCTGCAGGTTGGCTGGCTGTAGCCCCGCCCAGGAGGCCTCCTGCCTGCTCCATGGAGCAGGAGTCCCGGGTCTGCAGTTGCGGTCTGGGCAGCTGTGGCTGCCTGGGGAGCTCCTGCCCCACCTCAAAAGGGGTGGGGCTCCCACCTGCTCCATGGAGTGTGCAGCCCCAGTGGCTGCGGCAGGAATGATGGTGGCAGCCACTGCCGTCAGCATCATCCACAAGCATGCCGGAGTCTCAGCAGTCAGACTCATTCTCACACAGACTCAGCAATCTCATTCTCACACAGACGTGCCGGAGTCTCAGCAGTCAGACTCATTCTCCGCAGGCAGAAAGGCAGAGAGTTCTAAAGGAATTGAACCTGAAGGAGGACTGGAATGCCTGAGGCAGTCATTAGAAGACTACAAACAAGCATTCGATCTCCTGGCCCTGCCTTCTCCTGCTCTCAGTAAGGCTGGCTGGAACTTCACCAGTGCATTCCTAAGTAAAAGCTTCTAGTAGGCAATCTCTAGCCGTGGGCACTCAACCAGGCTTATCATTGCACCCCTTTTAAACATGAATTCAAGCATAACAACCAAGGAAACCAGACATTTAAGGAGAGACCATTGGTGGACTCCGAGAGCTAGAACCGTGGTCTCGCATAGAAGACATTCAATGACTATTTGCTGAACGAATGACTAACCATGGGGAAGTAACAAAGGCTCACAATGGAGGGAACAGATAATTCGGGAAATGGAATGTACATTAACATCGTTAAAAAAATAAAAAGAATTCTAGTATCCTTGCTGAAATTTCAAACTGTAATGTCTCATAAAACAGAAACAGACTACTTGAAGAAAAAAGGCAGACAGTGGCGAGGGAGCTCCTAAAAATTAAAAAAAATATGTAATCTTCCATCTCCCAAAAAAGAGTTGAAAGACAAAATGAAGGAGAGTTAGCAAAATATTGGACAAATGACAAGGAGATGAAATGCGTTACAGAAGGCCAATTTGAGGAGGCACAACGGGCACATAGTCCATGCTTTCTGGTGGTGTTCTGGAGTTGTGGGGAAGTGTGCCCAACAGCATGGCTCTACCCACATTCTGGAATGGGCACATGCATGTGCACATGCAACATATATGCACTGCACACACACATACATGCAAGCACATGTGTACACACATGTTCCTGCACACACATACAGCCTCCACACACACATGTATGGCACTGGCAACACCCGCATCTGGCTGCTTTCTCTTGCCCTCACTGTTGAGCACCAGATTCCTACACTACCACGATCTCAAATCTACCCTGGCGTGGTCTCCCAGTAACCTGGCCACAGCACATGCTCACCAATTGTGGGTGTGGAGTTGCTACCAGTGGCCAGTGAGCACATGGAGATGTGCCCAGCACACAGCTGCTCCTGCTGCACATGATTCAAAAATTAATTACAGGTGTAATTGCAGTAGTCCTGCCACAGGCCAAGCAACTACCAGATTCTGAGGAGGAGGTCTGATCAAATGTGACGAAATGTGACAGAAATGCTCCATCACTCATTTAAGAAGCAGCTTGATGTCTGCAGCCAGTTTTTAATTAAAATTTAGGAGATCTTCTTGGTCAACCCCCAAAACAGCATTCGTAATACACTTCCACCTTCCCTTAAACACTTCTGTATTTAGTCCAAGCCCAGGATCACTCAGGGTCCAAGGGACAGCTGTCCTTGTTTCTGGATTTCCATGTGAAAACAAAATGTATTTTGACCCTTTGACCATTATTAGAAATTAATTTGAAATATATTATAGAGCTACATGTGACAGTCAAAGCTATAAATTTCTAGAGGAAGAAATCAGAAAATGTCTTCATAGTCTTGGTGAAGAAGATTTCTTAGAAAAGATGCAAAACATTTTAACCAAAAATTAAAATCAAATAAAACTGACTTCATCAAAATTTAAAATTGTGCTCATCCAATACATTAAGGAAGTAAAAAGACATGTTCATACAAATATTTGCAACTAATAAATGCAACTAATAAAACAGAGTATATAAAAATCACATAAATTAATGAAAACATAAAAAGGAATTAAAAATTAGCAAAGGATTTGAACAGACATGTCACAAAGAACATGTCCATAGGGTCAATGAACATGATTAGGTGATTACATTCATTAATTATCAGGAAAATGCAAATGACCAAAATAAAAAATATGAGCAGTCTAAATGCTATCAAGAATGGAGCAAAGGTAGCTGTCACACACTGCTTTTGGGATTGTGTAAGGACTTTGGAAAAATGATAGTTTCTAACAGAAAATGGTTCTTACCCTATGTTACAAAAACTCTGCTTTTAGATGTACTCCTGTAGTAGTCTACTAGGGCTGCCTTGACAAAATACCACAGACCAGGAGGCTTAAACAGAAACTCATCGTCTCTCAGTCCTGGAGGCCACAAGTTGAAGATCAAGGTGACGTCAAGGCGATCCTCCTTCTGTCGGAAAGTGAAAAGGATCATACCTCCTCCTCAGCTTCTGGTAGTCCCTTGGCCTGTGGCTGCACAACTGCAATCTACATAATCTCTTTTATGTGTTCATGTGTCCAAAACCCCCTTTCTATAAGGACATCCAATCTAGTAGGATTAGGGACTACCCTACTCCAGTATGACCTCATCTAAATTAATTGCATCTGTAAGAACCCTATTCCCAAATAAGGTTACATTCTGAGATAGTAGGGGTTAGGACTTCGAAATAGGAACATTTTGGGAGACACAATTCAAGCTGTAACAGTACTCAAAGAAATGAATGTGTATTATTCACCAAAAGTCACAGGCAAAAATGTGAATGGCTATTTAATTCATGGCAGTCAAAACTGAAAATAAACCAAATGTACAATCAAGAAAGAACGGGTCAACAAATGCCATGTGTCATACAATGGACTACCACATGACAAGGAAAGCAAAGCAAAACTATTGCTCTGCTCAACAACGTGAATAATGCTCAGAAACATACTGAGTCAAATAAGCAGACACAATAGTGTACGGACACTGAGTCCCTTTATATAAAGTTTATAAGAACTATAAACATCCATGAGGACAGAAGTTGGAGGAGTGATGAACTGTTGTGGTGAAGGTGAGAGTGAGAAAGTGGGTGTTGACCAGGAGGGGTATGATAAAATTTCCCAGGCAGGTGAAATGCCTTCTATCTTCGTTCAAGGACTGGCCACTCAGGAATACATGTAAAATTGATCAAGATGTATAATATGCACAACATATCAAATATGTGTGTTTTACTTTGTGTATTACATCTAGGAAAGACTATAAAAATAATAAAATATACTGGTGATTAGTAGGTTTCAATACAGAGCTCTTGCCTTTTCTGTACAATTTTATTAAAATATTGACAAAAAATGGTTCATTAGAAGGATGCTTAATAAAATCTACCCTGCAGGGGCTGATTAGCCATAGCCTCCAGGTCTAGTCAGCATAAGGCCAGGAACACATTATCTTATGTGCTCATGCTGCAGCCTCTGAACGAATAAAACCTAGTGACGACTGGTTAGCCGTATCATCTCTCGATGGTCCACTTTTATCTGAAGCATATGTATACTATATGAGTCAGGGTTCTCTAGAGGAGCAGAACCTACATATCTATATCTATAGATATTTACCTAAACACAGGTGTGTGTGTGCATATATATATATATATATAGGTAGTATATATATGTGTGTATGTATGTGTGTATATATATATACACACATTACACACACACACACACATATATATACATATACATGTGTATATATATACATATATGTGTGTGTGTGAGTGTGTGTGTGTGTATGTGTGTGAAGAAATTTATTGTAGGAATTTGCTCATGTGATTACAGAGGCTGAGAAATTCCGTGATCTGCCATCTGCAAGCTGGATAATCAGATAAGCTAGTGGTGTAATTTAGTCCACATCAGAAGGCCTGAGAATCAGGGGTCAACAGTTTAAGTCTTCTTCTGAGTCCACAGGCTGGAGAACCAGAAGGTTTGATACCCCAGGACAGGAGCAGGTGGGTGTCCTAGCTCAAGAAAAGAGGGAGCAAATTCACCTTTCTTCCTCTTTTTTGTTCTATCCTAGCCCTCAATAGATTGAAAGGTGTCAATGCACACTGGGGAGAATAGATCTCTTTACTGACTCTGCTGATTCAAATGTGAATCTCTTTCAGAAACACCCTAGAGATATACCCAGAAATAATATTTTACCAGTTATCTGAGCATCCCATGACTCAGTCAAGTAGACATATAAAATTAACCATCACTGTAAGCAAAGATAGGAGGGAGAGAGACAAAATTGAAGAGAAAGAGTGATATGGCTATTCCTGTGTTGATGCACAAAACAGTCCAGTCTTTGAGCAGGAGACAAGTCCTCCTACTGAGACAGCTGACATCTGTCAGTTTTTGAGGAAAGCACGTTTTAGGGCTCTGGCTTGAGTCAAGACCATCTGCAGTATTGACAGAAGAGTGAAAAAATTCACCTTAATATTGACAATACTTGAATTTCTCTCCCAAAATGTGTTACTCTTTCCTGTTTTCTGTTTGAGAAAATAAGAGTATGGCTATCCATTTTCTAAAGAGTACAGTCATGGCACACATAGAATCATTTTGTATAAAGGATTAACAGAAATAATATCACATACCCAGAAACTCTGATTGCTTGAGGTGCATATGTAATTTTCTACATGAATAATGCAGTTACACTCTGAAGAGGGATTGTAGAGGCCCTTATATAGGCCAGTCAGTAGGAGATGCAACCTCAGGTCCCCATCCTCTGGAAGACAAAGGGGCTATTTAGAAGCCATCTGGTCCAATGTTGGCTGTTAAGCAGGTTCTTTATTGAGGGGTACTATGCAGCCCAGGTGCCTCTGATTGAGGATGAGTCTGCAGGTGCCCCGACCATCTTGGTTAGTCAAGGTTCAGTTATCAGGATATTGGAGGATGCTCTGTCCCTCAGAGCCTAAATCACCCACCCCTGGGTCCTAGTTCAGACCGCTGACATCAGTGCCTCTTTGTTGTGAAGATGCTGGTTCCGCCCTTTGCCTCTCCTCACCCCCAGAAACGTTATCCAGCCCCCTTTGCCTGCTCTGCATCTCCAGAGATTGATACACAGAAACCGTGTCACCTGGGCTTCTTGCCTACTGGTTCCAAGGGAATTCAGCCATGAACAGCAGCAGCAGGAGACTGGTGGGTAGGAGGAGAAAGCTCCAGGTATCTTTCCTACTCACTTCCCCGCCTGGCTGCTGCATCTTGGGCAGTAGCCCTGTACTTCCCGTTGCTTGCAGCAGCCTGTCCTTCACATGTTCAACCCTCCCTGTGGAAGAGCTGACACTCACCCTGTCCTAAACAGGCCTGGGCCCCTAGCGTCCCATTAAGCCACGCTCTCATGCCTCTGTGCTAGTAGCAACCCAATTCTCCCCAACTTCTCTAGCTACGTGGGGCTTCACCTCTTCATAATGTTTTTGCTCCCTCAGTTTTAGGATAAGTCAATTATTTACAGCTGAAACAAGAAATACCATAGAAGTTGAGTTGTTCAGAGATTTCACTTTTTCTTCAGCTAATACACCACCAGGCCTCATTAAAAACATTTCTTTTTTCTTGTTCACTACCTGTTTCCCCCTCATTCAAGGGTAGGCTCCACAGGATAAGGAATGTTTATTTCATTCTCTACTGTATCTCCAGGGCCTAGAACAGCAATGCATAGCACAAAGTAAACACTCAACACATATTTACAGAATAGCTAGATGAATGAATAAGCAAATGAGAGTATAAATGAATAAGACAGCATCAAATATTTAGGCCTATTCTGCTAGTGACACAGGAAATAAGTCCACTCCCTTTTACTAAAATTATGGCTACATAATTAAAATGCAAGACAGAAATAATAAATGTAGAAGCAATGAGGGAAATAGAAAATCACCATCAGAACAGCACAGTAGTAATAATTGCTCCGGGCAAAAGATGCATGCTAAAATTAGTGGGTGGAACTTTGAGGAGAAACAGGAATTTACATAGCCTCAAAGTATTTTCTGCAAAATATTTAATTACTGTGCTGGCTTTAACATATGTTCAGAAATCCTTTGATACCACTCCTTCTAGAAGATGTAGCTTAATTCACTTTCCGTTGAGTGTGGGCTGACTATAGTGAATTGCTACTAATGGAGTGGTTTCTTGACCTCAGCACAGTTCTTTGTTGCAGAGATGCCCTGTGCAGTGTAAGATGACAGCAACATCTCCAGCCTCCACCTGCTAGATGCCAAGAGCAACCTCGTTCCCATCTGTGACAACCAAGCATGTCTCCCTTGAATATCCTCTGGGGAACACACCACCCTTAGTTGAAAGCCACTGAAATAGAGGGTGGAAAAGAGAAACAGAGTAACTTTCATGTAGATAATCCTAGTGGCTCATGTCTGTAATCTCAGCACTTTGGGAAGGCAAGACAAGAGAATCACTTGAGCCTAGGAGTTCGAGATCAGCCTGAACAACGTGTGAGGCGTCATCCCTATAAAAGTTTTTTTTAAAAAATTAGCTGGGCATGGTGGTGCCCACCTGTAGTCTCAGCTACTCGGGAGGCTCACCTGAGCTTGGGAGGCAGAGGTTGCAGTGAGTTGAGATTGCATCATTGCACTACAATCTGGGTGACAGAGAACCTATAGAAAGAAAGAAAGAAAGAAACAGAGAGAGAAAGAAAGAAAAAGAAAGAAAGAAAGGGAGAGAGAAAGAAAGAAAGAAAAAGAAAGAGAGAGAGGGAGAGGGGGAGGAAGGAGGGGAGGAGGAAGGAAGGAGGGAAGGAAGGAAAGAAGGAAGGAAGGAAGGAGAAGGAGAAGGGGAGTGAAGGGAAGAAGGAAGGGAGGGAAAGAATGGAAGAGAGGGAAAGTGAAGAAAATCTTGACCAAAACCTCCTTAACCAAAACATCAACATTGACATCACAGTGGAAACCAGGCTGACGTCGCGTACCCACAACATGATGCAATGAGAAAGGTACACAGTCCAGTCGTGAGAAGCATCAGAGAAACTCAGATCCAGGTGGTGTCTACAGCCAGATCTCCAACCACTGCTGCTCTTCAAATTGACAAGGTCATAAATTGCAAGGGAAACACGGAAACAGTCACGGATTGGAAGAGACTAAGGAGACACAGTGAGTGAGTGCAACATGGTATTCCACAGTGGATCATTTCCCAGAAGGCACAAGTAAACATTACAGCAAAAATATGAAAAACATCTAGAATTTAGCTCACGGTGCTATGTTGATTTCAATTTATTAGTTTTGATAAATGTGCTATGGTTACGTAAGATGCTAATGTAAAGGGAGGAAGACAGGAACTCTCTGTATTATCTTCACAACCCTTCTGTAAACCTAAAATTAATTCAAAATAAAGTTGAACAGTGCAAAATGTGACGTAGTGGGTACTAAATACGAATGAATAATAGAGAACATCTTTCAATCCTTTTCTCTGCAAATATGCTCCTTGCCTCATTATCCACTTGCTGGCCCTACCTTCTACCACTCCAAATTTATAATCCAGTTTATACTCTGAGTGACTTCTGATTATATATTTTACTCCAGTTCCATGGCAGCCTCATTCACTAGGTAAACAAGATGATAAAATTTCCAAGCCTCGGGCTAAAAGAAATAACTTGGGCCAAGTTTCCTCTAACTCAACTGCAGTTGATGGAAATCTCTTGCAAGTAAATTACTTCCATTTATCCCAAGTCTCACTGTCTTTCTGAACGTCTGGCTGATGCTGCACACTGAGACTAGAGCCTCATTTGGAGAAATGGGGCTTCTGTTGCTTCAAATTCTTTTCTTCAGTAATTCATTTATCCACAGGCACGATGGGTCTCCTAAGTTATGAGAGGCACCCTTCTAACTGGAAAGCTATCTGGCCCATAATTGGAAATGCAGCGATGTCTCACTAAGGCCAGGCATGGGTGAAATGTAGTATGGCTTCAGGGCAGGCAAGGGGCAGTGCATAATAAAATTGTGGTAGTTTTGACAGGAAAAAAATACATTGACCAGAATTCCAAAGCCTCCACTTGGTTCCCAGGGAAATGAGCCTCTGGAGGCACCTTCCAGGCCTGCGTCTCCAGTGCTCTGCATTGGATCCAGCTGGGGGCCTGTGGAATCTGACATTCAATGACTTTAGGTCTATCCTGGAAGAAAGATTGAATAACGTGCTCATAGGCCACCCGTGCACCTTGCCCCAGCACAGTGGCTGCTGAGAGGGAGGAGAGTGTGGCTGTACTTTCCCTGAAGAAAGCTGGCATCTAACCAAGGGGAGTGAACCTTTCTCCTAAGAGATAGGGTAGGTGTGTACCCAAAAACACATCTAAGAGTACATTTTTGAATTTATAACACTGTGATGATAACATCAGTCATTCTGTCTGACAATGTTCAACAAAAAGGTTATTAGGAACTGTGGATGGAATCGTGAAACCATCAGTCTAATGGCGGCTGGCCCACCAACTCTAATCAAACACGGATGAGCCTCATGCTATAAGGAGACCTGCGATCTCAGTCCAGCTAATCTGGGTGTGCAAATGCTTAGAAGATGCATTTCCCCAACTGTAAAGTACTACTGATTTTTTTTTTTTGTAAAAGAAAAAGATACATTTAGAATAAAGTAATAATTAAATGCAATCTTAAAACTCTAAGCATGAAATACAGCCAAGTAAACCATTAAAGAAAAAGGTGGCAAGATTTGACTTCGTAATTATTAAAATGTTTAGTACTGCAAAAGCCATCATATAAATGGGTTAGTTACAACCTGGAAAAAAATATTGGCAATACATGTGAGGAATAAGGAATTAATATGCATGGTGTATAAGTAATGCCTCTATAACAACAAACAAAAAATAGAGGTGTTGGTAGTGGCTATGAATAGACAATTTACATATATAAAACCACAAATGGCCAATAAACACTTGAAAATATAATACAATTTTATGAATAATTTTAAAATAAAAATGTAAACCAGAGTGATATATTTTATCTGACCAGATGGATGAAAATTTAAAAGAATATTGGTGTCAATTCAGTCCTGGAAGAAAACCTGGAGCTAGCACCTCTTCTTGGCAAAAGTGTAAATTTGTATGAATTGTTATTGTTCGTACAAAAGTAAATTCATATAAACATCTTAAAGACAATTTGCCAAATTTACCAAATTTAAAATTTGCATGCCTTTTACATCCAGAAGTTACTCTTATAGCAAGGATCCTCATACATAGATATATTTACAAAAACATACCCAAATGGTTTTAACACCAACCTCCCAAAAAGCCATGAGACTTAACAAATAACCCAATTAGAAAATGGGCAAAGAACCAAACAGATATTTATCAAAAGAAGACATAAAAATAACCAATATGCATATGAAAAAATGTTCAACATCACTTATCTTCAGGGAAATGCAAATCAGAACTGCAATGACATAATACCCCATACCGGTTAAAACAATGATTATCAAAAAGACAGTACGTAAGTGTTGGTGAGGATGTGGGGGAAGGAAAACACTGGAACACTTCCGGCAGGAATGTAAATTAGTGCAGCCATTATGGAAAACAATATAGCAATTCCTCAAAATATTAAAAGTCAAATAACCATATAATCCAACAGTCCCACTCCAGTGTTTATAACTAAAGGAAATGAAATCAGGATCTCAGATGCCTGCACGCCCATGTTCATTGCAGCACTATTCACAACAGCCCAGGACATGAAATCCACCTAAGTGTTCACCAACAGATTAATGGAGAAAGAAAATATGGTTTATACACACTTCAACAATATTTAACCTTAAAAAGAAGAAAATCATGTCATTTGTGGCAACACGGAAGTACTTAGAGGACATTATGCTGGATGAAATAAGCCAGGCACATAAAGACATATATCACATGATCTCACTTACATGTGGATAGAAAGTCAAACTCATAGGAGCAGAGAGTAGAATGGTGGTTACCAGTGACTGGGAGAGGGGCAGGATGAAGATTCAGGAGATGCTGGCCAAAGGACACAAAATTTCAGTTAGACGTGGGAGATAAGTTCAAGAGCTCTCTCATACAGCATGATGACTATAGTTAATAACAATATATGTCTGAAATTTACTAAGAGTAGATTTTAACGCTCTTGCCACAAAAAAAATAAGCATGTGAGGTCATGAATATGTTAATTGCTTTATTTAGCTGTTCCAGCCATCATGTTGCATTCCATAAATATATACAATCTTTATTTGTCAATTTATAAAAATGATTTAATTTTTCAAATGTGTGTAAAAAATTTGGAACAATGCCTGACGCTTTGTAAATATTTAATATGGTGAACTATTATTTTTACAAAGAGGTTTATTTTAGTGGGAAATACATTAGTCAATAGCATTTAAAACTATCCAAATATTCCTTATAGGAAAATGGTCAGATAAAGTATATCATATCTATATTGACACATGATTGTTGATCAATAGGTATTTGTTGAACGAATGCTTAAATTCTGGTTGGTGTGGATGTTACTGCTTTATAGTGTGGTTTTCCACGCATGTTGGCTGGTTGAGAACATCATCTGTCTTGGTATGAGAAGACCCATCTTTCCCTCCTTACAGATAGGAGTTGCAAGATGAACTCACCAGGGGATTGGACTGAAGCCTGTCTTCCGTGGATGGGGACTCCCCCTGACCTCAGGGTGTTACCAACTGCGTGAGCCACGGTCCTAACTTTCCAAACCCACACACAACGTCCTGATGTTCCTTGGAGAAATTCTTGTCTATTGTCCCTTGATCCTCTAAAGAGGATGGCAGCTGGCCTGTGAAACACCCTGAGGGCTCTGGCAGCCACTGACTCTGAGCCACAGGCTGGCACTTCTGCAGCAGTTGCTGTGCGTTCGCATTTTGAAACCCAGGTTCTTACGCATGCTTCACTCCATGTAGGATCTGGTTTATTTCCTATTTTTAGTAATTCTTACTCACCTGTAGTATGTTTTTCATTCTCCAAAGCTATCTGATTCAGTGATTCCATATGCTGGGGAAGGAGGAAGGCAAGAATCCTGAAGGCTGGCTGAGTTCATTCTAGGGAATCAGGACTGGGTTTTTGGACAATTCCACATTGCAATTTTTCTACCTCTGATGATAGCAGTGGTTATCAAAGTTTCTGGTCCAGGAACCCTTAGGGGTTCCCCAAATCCTTTTGATAACTCCATGAGTTCAAAATCATTTTCATAGCAACACCAAAGAATTGTGTCTTTTAAAAATGTTTTCATAGCTGTAGAGCAGGGTTTTCTAGAGATTACACAACGTGTGCTGTCTCAATGGACTGCACACACAGGCAAACCAGGTAGAACTGATTTGTCTTCCATTAAGCCAGGCATTAAAGAGATTGCAAAAGGTAAAGCAATGGCAGTTTTCTCACTAGTTCCTTCTTTTTAATAAAATATAGTTAATTCTTTATAAAACGTATAATTTATATCACTATCAAATGGTTTTTTATTTTTAAATAAATAATAAATGAATATATTAATACATCTCAGTTTAAATGTCTAATACTGGAAACACTGATAGACAAGATCTTAGTTATGCTCAGTAATATTAAGAGTCTGAAGGGAATCTGCTACCAAAACTGTTGAGAATCACTGCTCAGTAGGTGTATGTTCTGACCCTCCCTTTAGAGTGAGCTGGCAAAGTGCATGGGCCTAAGAGCCGAGAGGTTACTAGAGCTACGCTTCTCCAGTGCAGCCTCCTCCAGGCTGTCAGACTCTGGGCTGTGTCTCCCACGGTCTGTGGTCATCTCCTGCAGGCTGGGCGCCGTGATTGACACAGGCCCCCTAGAGTACCTCACGAGTACTGGTAAACTAGGACATCGCTCTCTTCTGCTTCACATTCTGCCAGAGATTCCTGCACTCCTGCTTGTTAATCTTTTCCCCTAGTGAGCCAACTGTGATTTTACTGCTCAACTAGTTATTTCTACTTGAGGTCCAAAAAGGAAAATAAACACATTCAGCAACATGACTGATTTCAGGAATATCAGAAAACTCCTCATCTGCTTTATAAAGTAATACATGTTTTAATTTAAAATTATAGGTAGAGTAAGAAAATAATAATTTAAAACTATAAACATTCCTATAAAGATAGTTTGTATAAAATCTTGGTCCATTTCTTTATAAATATCTTCATTTTTTTTTAATTTAGTGAAACCAGCAATGCATTCTGATTCCTTTTGGTTGTCTGATGACACATGATTTCATAGAGTCTGTGTACCACATCATAGCTTCCACCCCCGGGACACTTCTGTTACATCTGCTTGTCTTCCTATCATGAGTCTTCCCGTACAAAAAATCCTTATTCCTTAGCCTTTTTCCAAAGTCTGATAATCTCCTTAGTACAAATTCCTAGGAGTTGAAGATACCGGCCTATAAAGTACAAACACTGTGAAAGTTCTTCCATTTTTAGCCAAGTTCTTTCCCAGAAACGTTATACCGACTCCTACTCCCTCCAGCAGCCTGAGAGAAAGTCCTCTCATGGACATACTCAGTATTACATAGTTTGATTTAAAAATCCAGTTTGGCAGATGTATTTCACTGTTGTTTAAAACTGCAATCTTTGATTACTAGTGTGATTGAACGCTTTCCCCAGTGACCTTCCTGAGCAGGTTTTTCTGTCTGGTTTATGTATTGTGACCATTCTGCCTATAAATTGTAGCTCATTTTCACTTGTCATTTTTCCATGTTATTGATACCTGTTTGTAAACACATATTTTAATTAAGTGCCTATTCCACATGAACTGAGTCATTGCCCACCAGCATACATTTAGGTCTGATCTGTGCTGCTGTGTCTGTCTGTATTAGTTGTCAAGGGCTTTAGTCAAAAAGTGCCGCAGACTGGGTGGCTTAAATAGAAATGCATTATCTTACAGTTCTGGAGGCTAGAAGAACAAGATCAAGGTGTTAGTGGGATTGCGCCTTCCAAGGGCTGGGAGGGTATGCCCCGGGCATTTCTCTGTGTCTGTGCATGGCTGTCTTCTCTCTGCAGTTCTTCATTTCACCTTGTCTGTGTGTCCAAATTCCCCGTTTTCATAAGGACCGCAGTCATGTTGGTTTAGGGCCCATCCTAATGGCCTATTTTTCCCTTGATTATCTCTGCAAAGGTCCTATCACTAAATAAAGTCACACCCTGAGGTACTAGGGGTTAGGACATCAGTGTATGAATTTTGGAGGGACACAATTAAACCCATAACATTCTCTTTGAGCTTAAATTTTGTCTGTATTTGTAATTATTTTCTAAGATTAAATTCTCCGGAGTAAACTAAACTTTTGTGATGCTTAGTGTCAAAATGATAGCTTGCATTTCTGCAGAAGGGAAATAACCTCTTATTGACAATTATTAGCGATGAGATGTCCTAAGAAACACCTTCAGTACCTGGTAAGAATAGAGTCATTAATGCAAATTGAAGTAGGGACCAAGAGGATGGGGAACATGCGGCCCTCATGTGCAGAAGGATTGAGAGAAGAGCCATGGAGGAGACCCTGGGCAAGGAGACAGCACTGCGACAGGCTCTGTTCACCCCTGCGCCAGGGAGGCTTCCAGCCAGGACTGGAAGTTTGCTAAGAATGCCTCCGAATAGGCCATGGCTTGTCCTCCCTGAGAGACATGGAGTGTGGTACTTCCTGAGGGGCTGGAGAAGTGGGCCTGGGCAGGCTCTGGAAGGGAAATAGAACATCTCAATTAAGCATCCCCACTGGTGACAAAGACCGCCTCTAAGGGACCCTCCACTTCCCGTTTCATCCCACAGGTCTGTCCTGTGTCTCACTCTGTTCACATCTATTTTCTACCGGACAGACTAATTAAGAAACAATTCAGAATAATTAGAAGCCAGTAATGAATAAAAGGTAATGACACCTTCGATCTGCCAGTAATTTAACAAGAGCTGTGCCTTCACTAATTAGGAAGTAAAACACCCTCATGCACTCGAAGCTGACCCGCAGTGTGCCAGTTTCTGCAGCACAGACGTGCAAGTGCAGAGAGGGCAGCCGAGGGCGTCGGCAAAGTGAGGCCAGGCGCCCTGTCCCACTCTAGAGAGGTTGATGCCCAGGACGAGAGGCTGCAGGAGCCAAAGAAAGACACAGGCAGTGCTGACAGCCTCAGTCGCCAAGCCCTTTCTGAGTAGCAGTCACTGTGCAGTGGCTTTAAATAGATGCTCCCTTTTAATCCTCGAAAAAACTGGAAGGTACAGACTGTTACCCTCTATTTAAAAATCAAGAAACTGGCTTCTAGTGGGAACTCAACCAGTGAAGGGAAGAGCTATTATTAATAATTCAGGTCTGTCTGGTTTCAAAACCTGGGACTTTCCACTTTTTATGACTGCCTTAGAAATCTTGAGACAAGTAGTCAGTTGCTTTAGGCAAATTCCTGCTGGCGTTCTGTTTCCTTCCTAATTAATGTTGGAATAATTGAGATGGGCAGCTCATTCCTACTCCTAGCGTGATTGCTCTGTCAAGTCAGCTGCAATGGCCCTGATGGGATTTTCCCCATTTTTGAGCAAAAAGTGCAAACAGTAAGTTAGCCTCATTTCAGCAGACCCCACCAGGATGAATGCATTTGGTTAAAATGGTTGTGACTAAACTTCCCGTCACAGCTCCAACAAGGAAAAAGCTTGGAAGTCATTATGTTAGTCCTTAGGACGGGAAAAGGTTGGACAAGGTGAAAATCTGCAAGTTTCTTGGGCCCAGGAGAGGCATGAGGTCTAGGGCAAACCTTCACCCTGAAATCTGTGAGGTCAGACACACCTAGAGAGACAGCACACCTGAGCTTCTGCACCTTCACCAGAAGTCACTGGAGCCATAACTTGATAGAAACATTTATCTACTTGTAATTTTTGATAAATTGCTGGAGGCCAAGTACAGATTAGCATGATAGTGAGAAAATTCTGAAGGGTCCCTGCCCCACTGTCATTGGTTGGGGGGACATCTCCCAGGCTTTCTCTCCAGTTACCCCCACCAAGGTTCTCATGGTGAGGTTCCCAGAAAGATGCCCTGATAGCCCTGGCAGGGGCAGGAGAGGAATGGCTCTGGCATGCCCAGCTCCAGCCAGATTCGCATACGCTCTCACACAAAAGGCTTTTGACCTCAGTTCCTGTAACCTAATACATCATGTCCAGCTTTTGACATAAAATTGCAAGGAGGGCTAAAAGGCAAGAAAAAAGAGAGTCTGAAGAGACAAAGCTATCAATAGACCGAGACTCATGTAGGACACAGCTGGTAGGATTATCAGACAGGGAATCTAAAATAACTATAGCAACTATGGTAAGGGCTCTAATAAAAAAAAATGTGTCTAACATGCAAGACCAGATGGGTGATATTAACAGAGAGAAGAAAATGAAAAAGCTGGAAGCAAAAGGAAATGGTAGAAATCAAAAGCATTGTAGCAAAAATGAAAAATGTCATTGATGGGCTCATCACGGAGACTTTATGCAGCCAAGGAGGAGTCACTGAACTTGAAGGTAGCTCAAGAGAAACTCTTCAAACCAAAACACAGGCAGGGAGAATGAAAAACACAGAACAGAATGTCCAGAATCTGTGGGACAATTTCAAAAGCATACCCATACTTAATAGGAATGAGAGAAGAAGAAGAGGGGGATAGAGCAGAAGGAATAGTTGCAGTACTCATGGCCAAGAGCTTTCAGAAATTACTGAGAGGCATTTTAAGCCTGACACTTACTCAGACTATTAATCTATGACATAGAAATTAGCCATGAAACAAGAAGGAAAGGGGAAGAGGTTTTAGATGATTGTTTCTTTGAAGCTTCAAGTTCCTTCATATGTATTCCATGGCATTTCCAGCTACAAAGGCTCTGAATCTGTGTGACCGCATCCTCCACCTGAATTGGCCTCCTCACTGAGGAAATACCCCTTTGAAAAAGCCTTTCTACCTGGACCATACCTGGTCCAGCATCCATGAGCTTCAAGCAGCCTCTGGCCTGACCTCTCTGTCAGACAAGTTGCAGGCAACTCTGAAGATGGACATCTCCTCTACTGGCCAAAGCTCCAGCCTCCACCTGCTGGTTAAAATGTATATGAGGATATGCATGCGTGCGTGCGTGTGTGCGTGTGTGCATGCATGTGTGTGCGTGTGTTGATTATTTGCTCTTAGTCCTTGGCCATTTACAGTTGACTGCAACATATTATTTTATGCAGTCCCTCTGACTGTTTTTCTTCAAATAGAAATGTTTAGTCTCCCAGGCTTCCTTGAATGTTTCCCTAAGAAGGTGTCCAGGTTTATGAGGCCAAGAAGCTTCTGCATCTTTAAGGCAATGTGGGGAAGGGCAGGGAAGAAATCCCCCGGTCTCCTTCTGGGCTTTAGCTGGTATCTGCTGGTCTCTAGGTGATGGGCCTTGTCTTCCTGTTCCCACTGGGCCCTGATAAACTCTGATGATGCCAGCTGTTGCTGCATGGACTTGCGGATCATTCTTCTGCCAAAATAGTGCTCATGGAGGGACCCACCAGGTGACTTGGTCCCATAGAGTAGTTCACTAGCTGCGGATCCTATTCTCGGCAGCCCCTTCATCCAGCTTGCTGGTCCAGTGAGCCACTGTCTAATGTCTGCTGCGAGGTCAGTTCCCAGCCTTGGTGTGTCTCATCACAGAACATAAATAGCATCTCAAAAGGAGGCCAGGGAAGATTAGAGAAATCATGGTGTGCTCCCTTTGCAAAGGGAGCTCCTCTCAGTGACTCAGAGGTAAAGGTTGCAGCCAAGAGACCCTTCTGCATCCTCGTGTTACCTTCATTTTTAATGCACCTCATTCTCTCTAGGCACTAATCAGATTTGCAAGTATTAGGAGAGGAGGTATGTTGCTGACTGCAACCCATGTAAATGCTAGCAAAAGGCTCGGTTTCTAATTCTTATGCATTTATATAAAATAGCCTACGGGAAGTCTTTGTAATTGCTTATAACAGGGTCTAAAAGTCCAAACATAGGGTTTGCTCAGGAAAGGAGCTGACTCCGCAGGCAAGATTCAATAATGGCATTAGAATGGATGGACACAGGGTTGGTGTCTTTTCATTTTTGGTACCTCCCCCACCCTATAACATTTCATGTTCACAGAACAAAAGATTGGTTCTGATCAGGTTTTCACATGAGTTCTGAACAGCCCAGAAACTAGTAGTATTGTCTTCGGCATCTCTGGAGGCACGGGCAAATCAGGGTGGCAGAATCTGCCCCAACACCATGGCTGCCAGAGCAGTGACACATATATACCAGGCCTCCCTCTGTGATTTCCTTTTTAAAAGGTTACTTCTGGTTTTTAAAAAAGTTAGAAATCAAATGTGCTAGATGGCCATCATGCCTCCTCCTATTTTTCAGACCCTGTGACTCTGATGATCTATTCTCTCTGCCACCCCCCATGCCTCATTATGCCATAGTTCAGCTCTCTTGACCCAGAGGAAGAAGTTAAACACACTTGCTGATCTCACTGAACCCCTTTATTGTACAAAGTTTTGCTTGCATCCCCCCAAAGGTATAGTGAGACACAGCGTTAGGAATGACCTTTCTGGTCTCAGAGTAAGATGGACCAGGCTGAGAGAGTAGGCAAGTTCTTCATTCTCATCTGAGGTTTGTCATCCTACCAAACTGTCATCTCAACACTGCCTGCCATGCTTCTGTTCCACTTTTCTTTTTTAACAGCTTCTCCAGTAACTAGGACATTTTTGTATTATCATTCTTGGAATACTAATGTGCTTTCCATCAAAAGCTTTATGGTAATTAAATTGAAGACAGGGGAAAATGAATAAAGTTTGTCATATAAAATAATGATTCAGTCTGTTGATTGTATCGTGTAGACCAATTATAGCCTTGCCAAAGATCAAAGTCACCTGAAATTGCTGTTTCTACTTATTGACAATGATTTTTGTTAAAGTAAATTTGGTGCCATAAAGCAATATATTGGCATAATAGTACAGTGAGGGGAAGTGATGATTGTGAAAAATAATTTAATATAACAGTCACAATAACAACACATGGAGATAAAATATTATTTTCTCCAATTTTGTAGGATGGAGCAGTCAGTACTCAAAAATTAATGGCATGAAGGCAGGACTTCCAGAATGGTGGTGCAAAGAGCCCTAGAAAAGCTCTCAGTCCAGAGAGACACCTGCTAAGCTTATGAAAATTAGTAGACAATTATTCAAAGTATGTAGAGACTGATCAAAAGGCTTGAAGCAAATTGAGAAGCATGTATTTGACAAAATCCATGGCATCTCTCCAGCAGAAGGCTGGGCATTTGTTCTAGAGACTGCACCCACCTCCTCCCCCACATTTCTGCCCTGTGGCTGAGTTATCACAGTGGTCTTGTCAGCAAAGTCATAGTTCCCATTTTCCCTAACTTTCTAGAAGCTAGTGAATACCAGCAAATCACATTTCGCACAGCTCCCTGCTACAGACAATCTGTATTGAGTGGATGGTAGCAGTCAGTGGCAATGCACATTCCCCCACCCCCCAGCTTCCATTAAGTCAGTAAGATTGGGCAGGGCAACTTGTGAAAAATTCAGACTCCTTTTTCCATATGCCTCTGTATTATGGAGGAGCTTCTTTAGTAGGATTGGTTAAAAAAAAAAAAGAGCCACTCTTCTCCCTTCCAGATTTCTGAGATAAAGCTATTCTAGATAGGCTTGAAATCTAGAAAACCACTAGATTCTATTCTCCTTGATTCTGGGATACAGAAGATTTATAATGGATGGTGCCCAGAAGACACACCAGTTTTCACCTGTCCAGCATCTCACTCCATAGCTCCTGATTCATAAGGAGAATACACATGGGGCAGTCATGGAAAGCAAGCACCACCCCCACCCTCCGGCTTCCCGCTTCAGCTCCATACAGCAGAGGTTCCACTCAAAGGAAGGTCAGAACTATTTCAATGTCATTAACACCCTGCTGCTGTCAAGGGGCCTGACTTCAAGTGGATCAGAGTATGGAGTAAATTTTATCCCAGGTGTGGTTGAAGTCAGCTAGCAATTAGTGACGTCTAACAGCTTGATGTAACAGCAACAGAAAGAGATTAGCCAGAAATTTATCAGGGAGAGCAGGGAAACAGAGAGACAAAGAGAGCTAAAACAAATTTCCAGTCATCGCTGGTGGTCAGGAAGTCTGTGCATAGCCAAGGATCTTCCATCTGAGGAGTGACTGGAGAGACAACTTTTGAGATAAAAGTCCTTAGCTGAATATGAAGGAAACACACAAGCTTCCTCAACAGACTTCCTTTAGAAGTCTCCAAGCCAAATACAGATGTTATGATAAGAGGGAGAGGACATTTGCTAGCTCAGAGGGCTTAAGCACCACCGTGAACCAATCAGGGGCTGGCAACCAAACAGTGATCATGTGACAGGCCCTAGGAAGATAGGCTTGAGATAAAAATAAAGAAGAAAAATTTGAGCATGACATCACACACAGCACGCTTGAAGGGAAATAGCCTTTGCTGAACCACTATAGCCAAATAATTAACATATAAAGAAGCAAACAACATCAACAAGCTTGGAAGAGGGGATCAGTATCTAGAGTTATTACAATATATTTCCTTTAGTAGCTCTCAACAAAAAATCGCCAGACATACAAAGAAGAAAATTCAGTGCATACACAAGAAGAAAAAAGCTGCCAGTAGGCTCTACCTTTGAGGAGATCTAGATGTTGGTCATCAGGCAAAGACATCAAATAGCTACCATAAATATATTCAAAGAATTAACAAAAATTATGTTTAATTAATTTTAAAAAGTTATGATGACAATGTCTCATAAGATAAAGAAGATAAATAAAGAGAGATAAATTATAATAAACCAAAATGGAAATTCTGGAGTTGAAAATATAATAACCCAAATAAAAATTTTACTAGAGAGACTCAACAATAGATTTGAGCTGGCAGAGGGTAAAAACAAAATACTTAAAAATCCAAACTATAAATATTATAGAACAGAGGGGAAAACAATGAAAGAAAATGGACAGATAGAGAAATATTGGATGTTATTAAACATACCAGTATAAAAATAACAGAGTCCCTGAAAAAGTTGAAATAAAGGAGCATTTAAAATGCTCAAAGAAATAATTGCCATCAACATACCAAATTCAATGCAAAACATTGTTTAACACGCACAACAAGCTCCTCACAAAGAGAGCCACACCTAAACACGTTGTAGTCAAAACTAAATCTTGAAAGCAGCAAGAGAAGATGGCTTATTATGAACAAGATAATTCCAAAAACTTAATGGCTAACTCCAAATCAGACAAAATGGAGACCAAAAATCAGTAAGATGACATATTCAAAGTGCCAAAAGGAAAGGGGAAAAAAAATCAGGGCTCTTATGTCCACCAAACTACTTCAAAATGAAACTAGAACAAAGAGATAGGTTGAAGCCCCATCTTGCAGTGTGACTATATTTGGAAATGAAACCTTTATGGTGATAATTAAGATTAAAAGAGGGCCCTTACTCAATAGGATTCACACCTGCATAAGAAGAGGCCAAAATGTGTACACCCACAGTCTCTCTCTCTTTCTCTCTTTTTCTATTTCTCTCTTGTTCTCTCTCTATGGGTGTGGGTGTTTGTGTGTGTGTGTCATGTGAGGGCACATTGAGAAGGCAGCCATCTGCAAGCCAGGAAGAAAGCCCTCACTGGAAACTGACCACGTCAGACTTTGATCTTGAATTTCCATCATCCAAAACTGAAAAAATAAATGCTGTTGTTTAAGCCTTCAGCCTGTGATATTTTCTAATGGCAGCCCAAGCTGACTAATACACCACATAAACAAAATCTGGGGGAATGCATTGCTGGCAGATTTGCCTTACAAGAAATACAGAGGAAGTTCTTCAGGTTGAAAGTGAGTGACATGTGAGAGTAGTTTGAATCCATGCAAAGAGCAAATAGTATCATTAAAGACAATAACATAGAAAATAGTATAAATGCTGTATTTATTCTACTTTTTTCTAACATATTTTTAAAAAATTTTCAGCCATTATGTGTATAATTGTATTGTGTACCTATATCATATGAAAATGCAATATACTGGAAAATGATAGCACAAGAGGAAAAAGATGGGGCCACAGCTGCACTGCAGTAAAGGAGACAACAGATGATAATGCAGACCCAAGCTAGGAAATAGAGTACCAACAATTCTCCCACTCTGTGTGTGTGTGTGTGTGTGTGTGTGTGTGTGTGTGTGTGTGTGTTCTTTCTTCAACTTCCCTTAAGAGACATAAAATATTACTGAAATTTAATTAATGTAAACTGAAGGTGGGTTCTGATAAGTTGTATCTTGTAAGCATTAGTCCAATGAATTAAAAAATTACTAACAATTATAAAATAAAAATTTATTAGACATTGAAATCTTACACAAGAAAAGATTCACTTCATGCAAAAGAAGGCAGTAAATAAGGAGCAGAGGAATGAGAAAAAACATGAGACATAGAAAACGAAAAGCAGAATGGCAGATGTCAACGCAATCAGATCGGTAATAACATCGAATATAAGTTAATTGAGCAATCCAATAAAAAAATTGTAATTTTAAACTGAATAAAGAAACAAGATCCAACTATGCTATCTTCAGCAGATACACTTTAGATTAAAAGACACAAATAGGGTGAAAGCAAAAGAGTGGGAAAATATATGCCATGCAAATAGCAATTATAAGAGAGCTGGAGTGGCTATAGAAATATAGATACGTCCCTCTCTATGTGTGGCTATAGAAATATCACACATAGAGAGACATAGAGAGTGAGGGAGAATTGTTGGTACTCTATTTCCTGGCTTGGGTCTGCATTATCGTCTGCTGTCTGCCTTACTGCAGTGCAGATTTGGCCCCATCTTTTTCCTCTTGAGCTATCATTTTCCAATATATTGCATTTCCATATGATATAGGCACACAATACAATTATACACATAATGCTTTTTAACAACTTTTAAAAGCTTTAAAACAACAGGCTGGGCACAGTGGCTTACGCTTGTAATCCAAGCACTTTGGGAGGCCGAGGCGAGTGGATCACCTGAGGTTGGGAGTTTGGGACCAAACTGACCAACATGGCAAAACTCCATCTCTACTAAAACATACAAAAATTAGCCTGTCGTAGGTGTGCATGCCTGTAATCCCAGTTACTCCGGAGGCTGAGGCAGGAAAATCATTTGAACCTGGGAGGCGGAGGTTGCAGTGAGCTGAGATTGTGCCATTGCACTCCAGTCTGGGCAACAGAGTGAAACTCCATCTCAAAAATAAACAAGTGAAAATAAAACAACAAATATTACTAGATATAAAGAAAGACAATTTATGATTATAAATATATCAGGAAGACGTAACATTTATAAATATATATGCATTCAACAGCAGAGCCCCCTAGTACTGGCAGAACTGAAGAGAAGAATAGACAAGTTAATATTAATACTTGATGACTTCAGCATCGCACAGTAATCATTAGAACAACTAGGCAGGTCAGCCAGGATGCAGAAGATGTGTGCAACACTGTAAACCCTACAGGACCTACGAGACATCTACAGAGCACTCCAACCAACAGCAGCAGAATACATATCCTTCTCAAGCACACAGGAATATTGTCCAGGATAAACAATATGATATATAATAAAAACAATCCTCAATAAATACAAAGTACGTTCTCTCATCACAGTGGAATTAAATTAGAAATAAGTAACAGAAAAGACTTGAGAAATTCAGGTATCAATGGAAATTAAATAGCACTTTTTAAAATAACCAATGCATTGATTAAAAAATTACAGGGAAAATAGAAAATACTTTAAGATAAATAAAAAGAAAAACACAACTTACCAAAACTCATGGGATACACCTAAAATAGTGCTTTGAGGAAAAGTTATACTTAAAAATGCCTACATTAGAAAGGAAGAAATATTTTAAATTATTTAGCTAACATTTCATCTTAGGAAACTAGAAAAGAAAATACACCACAATAAACCAGACAGAAGGAAATAATAAAGAATAAAACATAAATTAATTAAAAAGAAAGTTGAAAAATGAAAGAAATTTAATGAAATGAAAAGCTAGTTCATTAAAGATCAGCAACACTGAAAAACTTTTAACTAGATTCGAAAAAAGAAAAGGACTCAAATTACTAAAATCAGGAGTAAACGAGGGGGCATTACTACCAACATCATGAAAGTGAAAAGTATTATAAAGTAATACTATGACAAACTGTATGCCAACAATTTAGAAAACTTAAATGAAATGGGGAAAAATCCTAGAAATATACAAACTATAAGAAATGGTAAATAGATTCGTTAGAAGAAATTGAATCCCACAGAGAAAAGTTCAAACTCGGATGACTTCACTTATGAAATCTACCATTCAAAGAATTACTACTAATCCTCACAAAAACTTACCCCATAAAAGAAGAGTAAGAGGCACTTCAGAACTCATGATTTGAGTCCAATATTACCCTGATACCAAAGCCAAACAAAAAAAATCATAGAAACGAAACTGTATACTTTTTAATCTGGATAACATGCCATAGACATTTTTTTCCCTCCTCTCCCCAATAGACACAACTATCAGACCTTGGAAAGGTACAATACACAACTAAAGGAGAACTCTGAAAGGTTAGGAGAAGCAGATGCGCTGCTCTGGGAGAAACTGCATAGCTACAAGTTTTCTTGTCCCCCCCTGCCAATGGTTGAAGGTCACTCAGAGCCAGCATTTTGACTTTCAATCTTGCAATCAAGTAGGATGATTTCTTCTCAAAATGTAAAAATGTTCCTCTGACAAAATCAGGGCAAGTTTTACCAAGATAAAAACAGATCAATTATTAGGACTGTAGGAAAACAAGTCATCTTCAGGGAAAGTTGTTTCATCCCCCTGCTGGGTTCAAGACTACCCCACCCACTCAGAGCCACCAGTGCAAGCAGACTGGACGAAAAGTAAAACACATAGATCAAAGGCGTACTGAGAAGGAAATTTATATCACTAAATGATTTCGTTAGAAAAAGAGAAAATATCTGAAAGCAATAAGTTCCAAACTAAACCAAAAGCACTGAGATGGGATGAGTAATAAAGATGGTAACAAAAATGAACAAAGTTGAAAATAGAAAACACAAGAGAAAAATCATTAAAACCAAATGCTGCTTCCTCAAAAAAAAAAAATCAGTAAGTTGATAAACTTATAGCAAATGTGACAAAGTATATAGAGAAAGAACACATATTACCAGTATTAAAACTGAGATGGAGATGTCACTTCAGACATTACAGCCATTAAAAATAACATATGACAAAATATGAATATCTTTATTCTCATAAATTTAATAATTTAGAAGAAATAAACCCATCCCTCAGAAACCAAAACTTCCAAATATCAATCAAGATGAAATAGATAATCAATATTGCAACCAAGCTTCAAATAAGTTGAATTTATAATTTAAAAACTTTTTAAAAATAATTTCCAGAACCAGGTAATTCTACAGGGAAGTGTTTCAAACATCTAAAGAATATTTAACATCAATTTTACTCATTCTCTTTGGAAAAATAGCAGATGAAGTAGTATGTCCCAACTCATTTGTGAGCTTGATAGTAAAACTAGACAAATATAATACAAAAACAGAAAACTATGAACTTATATCTGTAGTTATCTGTTGTAATCCTACCTCACACCATACACAAAAATGAACTTAAAATCATGGACCTGAAGGTAAGATTAAACACTATAAAACTCTTAAAAGAAAATACAGGAACAACTCTTCCTGCCTTGGATTAGACAATAGTTCCTCAGCTGTAACAACAAAAACAAATGGCAAAAGAAAAAAAAATAGATAAATTGCACTTAATAAAAATTAAAACTTTATTATTCAAAGGATACCATCAAGAAAATGAAACAGCAATTCAGAAAATAGGAGAAAATATTTGCAAATTATATATCTGATAAAGGGCTTATATCCAGAATATATATTTAAAACAACACAACTCAAGAATAAAAAGACAACTTAATTAAAAACAGACTATCTGAATAGTCAGTTCTGTAAAGAATATAGTAAATAGCCAATAAGCGCATGAAAAGATGCTCAACACTATTAGTCCTTACGGAAATTCAAATCAAAATCACAGTGAAATACCACTTCACACCTAGTAGGATGCTATAATAAAATAGAAATACAATTATCAAGGACATGGAAACATTGTAACACGTATCTTAATGGTGGAGATATTAAATGGTGCAACCTCTTAGAAAACAGCTTAGCAGTCTTCCAAAAGGTAAGTATAGATTAATCTTATTAATCAGTAATTCCTCTCTGAGAAAGGAAACATAAGATCACAGAAACGCTTGTAGGCAAATGTTCACAGCAACATTTTTCATAGTAGATAAAAGTTGGAAACACTGTAAATGCCCATCAAATGAAGAAGAGGTAAACAGAATATCATCTATCCGCACGGTTGAATATTGTTTGACAATAAAAAGGAATGAAGTGATGGTTTATACATGCCACAACATAGATGGACCTTGAAAACATACTTTGTGAATGAATCAAGACACAAAAGACCACAAATTATAAGGTCCCATTTATTTGAAATGCCCAGAGAAGGCAAATTCACAGAGACAGAAAACAGATTAGAGATTGCCTAGGTTGGGGTTGGAATGAATGGCTGGGAGTGACTGCTAATGATACAGGATATCTTTTTCAGGTGATGAAAATGTACCAAATTTTATTTTGATGATACTGGAATAACTCTGAATCTAGTTAAAAAACATTAAATTGTACACTTTAAATAGGCAAATTTTATGATATTATATTTTAATAAAGCTGTTAAAGGAAAGTGGCTGACAACATTAGGTTCCATGAAACCAGCAGCATGATTCAAGTTATTTTAAACTACCAAATAAAATAAATTGAGATAATATCTTAACATTTATGTACCACTGTTCATTTTGTTCTTAAGTTAGGAAATGTCCATCAGGCTAAAGCATAAAACTTGCAAAGAGGCACCCTGGGCTGCTATTATTTCTGTGTTTGAAACTTCAGGGAAGCTATCCTGAAGAGGTCAACGCCTCCACTGATGTCCCAGCTGCCTCCTGACTAGTTTTCTTGTGACCATCTTGCACTCCTGCCTTGGACGGCCTGGACATGGGCTATGAAGCCACCCACTTCTGTCCTTCTGCTGTTCACTCTTGCTTCTCCTCCATCTGCTGTGTCCAGCTCACCTCATAACCAAGAGTCTTATGCTGATGGCTCTGGGGAACCACCACTTTCTTGGCAAGAAGGATCCATGCAGTGTTTCTCAACAAGGAGTAAGGGGCATGCTTCTGCATTTCCATTCACATCATGTTTCTTCCTAACTTTCTGTTGCTTTTTATTCTTTTTGCCTACATTCCTTTTGTTTGCCTAACATATTTTCTTATTTTTTTTATTTACTTTAATATTAGCTCAAACTCTAGTTTCATCTTGAGGCTTTCCTTGGTTACTGTAGTGTACCATGAGTTCTCAGTTCTCTATTTTATTACATGCATTTGTGTTCTGTTTGTCTGGCGCAGACCATAAACTGCCTGGCACTGTGTCAGCTTTCCTGAGTATGTGTTATGTGCCTAACACTGTGATAAGAGCTTTCCACTTGCCAGGAAGTTTAATCAGGTGAGTAGATCTTGTTCTCTTTGTGAGCAGGCAAGCAAGCCATTCTGAGAGCTTCCATTCTCTTCGATGATTCTGTATGTATCAAAACGCCCCCTACATTTTATTACACCAAAGTTAGGGTTCAGTAAATTCTGGTGCTTTAATTACTGTCTTATATTCTGTTTTTCTGTTTTTTGTCTTTGTTTCAAGTACTGAAAAAAATTTTTATTAAATTGATAAAAGGTTGTTTACTCACTGCCACACCTCAGTGAATTCCAGTGACTTTTTTTGGTATTTGTTAATTAATCGACTGTTTTTAGAGCAGTTTTGGGTTTACAGAAAAAATAAGTAGAAAATATAGAGAACTGCCATATATTCCCTGACCCCCTCAACTCACCATGCCCACTGTTATCAATATTATGCATTGGTGTGATAGATTTGTTACAATTGATGAGACACTAATGATACCTTGTTAACCAGAGTCCATAGTTTACATTAGGGTTATTCTTTGTGTTGTACATTCTATGTGTTTTGGGCACGTATCCACCATTAAAGTGGTATACAGACTCATATCACTACCCTAAAATTCCTCTATATTCCACCTATTCATCTCCCCCCGTCCCCGAAAATCCCTTGCCTTCTCCAGGATGTCATATATTTGAAACCATACAGTATGAAGCCTTTTAGGATTGGCTTCTTTCACTCATGCATTAAGTTTCCTCCATGCCTTTATGTGGTTTGATAGCTTGTTTCTCCTTTATTGCTGAAGATTTTATTGCATGTATTACCAGAGTTTATCTTTTCAGCTACCAAAGGACATCTTGGTGGCTTCTAAGTTTTGGCAGTTATTAATGGAGCTTCTATACACACATATGCAGGTTTTTCTCTAGACATGAGTTATTAACTTGGGTAAATACCAAGACAGGCAAGTGCTGGATTACGGGATAAGAAGATGTTTAGTTTTAGATGAGCCTGACGAACTATCTTCCCAAGTAGCTGTCCATTTACATTCCCATCAGCAATGAATGAGTTCCTGTTGCTCCACATCCCCTCCAGTATTTGGTGTGCTCAGTTTTCTGGAATTTTGGCCATTCCTATAAGTGTGCAGTGGTGTCTCACGGTTGTTTTAATTTGTTTTCCTGCTGACATAGGATCCTGGGCATCGTTTTATATGCTTATTTGCCATCTGTATGTTTTCTTCGGTAAGGTGCCCTGTTCGGGTCTTTTTTCCTACTTTTTAAATGGTATTGTTTTGTTATTGAGTTTTAAGAGTTCTTTGTATATTGGATCTAGTTCTTGATCAGATATTTGTTTTGAAAACATTGTTATTTCCAGTCAATAGTTTTTCTTTTCATTATCTTATCCATGCCTTTCACAAATCAGAAACTTTTAATTTTAGTGGAGCTTAATTTAACTTTTTCTTTCATGGAAAGTGCTTTTGGTGTTGTTTCTAAAAAGTCATCACCAAACCCAAAGCTCCGGGAACTTCTCCTATGATATCTTCTAGGAGTTCTACAGTTGTGTGCCTTAGACTGTGACATATTTTGAGTTAATTTTTATGAAACAATTAACTCAAATTAGTGAAAAAATTAACTCAAACAGTGAAAAATTTGTGTGCATTTTTTTTGACACATTGATGTCTAATTTTTTCAGTACTATTTGTTGAAAAGCCTCTCTTTTCTCCATTAGAATGCCTTTGCTCCTTTGTCAAATATCAGTTGACTATATTTGTGGGGGATTCATTTCTAGAGTTTCTATTCTGTTCCCTTGATTTGTCTCTCTTTTTTAAAAAAAAACTTTTTGCCAATATCACACTATCTTGATCGTCATTGGTAGTGTCATTTCTCTGACTTTGTATCCTTCAATATTGCATTGGCTGTCTTGGGTCTTTGCATTATATGAACTATAAAATCAGTTTATCTCTATCCGCAAAATAGCTTGCAGGGGTTTTAATCAGGCTTTCATTGAATGTATAGATCAAATTGGGAAGAACTGATGCCTTGGCAATGTTGTCATCCTGTCTACATACATGGAATACCTCTCCAGTAGTATAGATTTTATTTGATTTATTTAATCAGTTTGACAGTTTTCTTAACATGAATTTTGCATGTATGTATTTTGTTAGATGTATGCCTTGAGTATTTCATATTTTGGATGCTGATGTGAATGAAATCTTGTTTTTAATTTCAAATTCCAACTATTCATTGCTAATATGTAGTACATATATATATATATATATATATATATATGTATAAAGCAGTTGATTTTTATGTGTTAACCTTGTATTCTGCAACCTAATTATCACCACTTACTAGTTCCAGGAGTTTTTGTTGTTGTTTTCGTTGTTGTTGATTCTTCGGGATTTTCTACAGACAATCTTATCATCTGAGAACAATTAGAGTTTTATTTCTCTATCCAATGTGCATGCTTTTTATTTCCTTTACCTTTATTGCATTAGCAAGCATTTCCAGGACAATGTGGAATAGCAGTGGAAAGAAGAGTGGTCACCTTTGCTTTATTTCCAGTTTGGGGTGAGATGCATCCAGTTTCTTATCGTTAAGTATGATGTTAGCTGTAGGATTTTGTAAATATTTTTTATGAAGTCAAGGATGTCCCCTCTGTTCCTAGTTTGCCATGTAAATGAATCTTGTTTTCTTTGTCAACAGGCAAGTCATTCTAAGAACTTTTTTTTCTACGATTCTATGTATATCAATATGACCACAAAATTCCATTATTATGCAACATTTAGGGCTTAACAAAGTCAAACCAATTAATGAAATTATAAGTTTATATTTTCTTTTTCTTTTGTTCACTGATTACTGAATTAATTAAATATAGTAAAAAGCTTTCTGTATTCTCAGTGCCACATACTGGTGGATTTCAGTGATTTTTTTTTCTTTGTATTTGTCTTCAACTGAACCCTCTAAGTTAGAATTTTCCAGTGTATCTTCTGATAAATGCTGGCTCCATGAGAAGTGCAGCCGAAGGGCCCTGGAGAACACTCTTACCCTCCTTGGAAGGACAGACCCTGTACCACGTTATTGACAGCTCTGAGAAACTTGATAGCAAAGAATCCTGATGAATTCTGCCAAACATATCCGATTGTGGAACTTACCTTTCACTTTTCAGCCACAGACATTCCACGGATTTAGTGATCCACAAAATACATCTTGAGTTACACTTCTAGTGGTTGTGTCTGGATCAGAGAATACATAAGGCACACATACTTTTCTTTCTTCACTAAATGTGTCTTCAGGCACATATGGAATATTGGTACATCCTGCACAGCCAACTTCCTTTCTGAATTTGTAGTATGGTTTATTTCTGAGACAAGGTGAGGGGTATTGTAGCTGTGGATGTAGGTGAATAGTGAATACTGAATTTGATGGAATCACTCTATGACCAGCTTTGAAAAAAATACCAGAGCTATTCTTTGCTCCTCATGAGAGACTGGGGAGGTAGAGAAACTGAATAGCCCACTGTGTCACTGAGACCCAGTCTCTGCTTATCCCTGGACCTCTCTCATTTTATCCGCAGGAGAATCAGCCTCCAGCATCTCCCCCACCTCTAGTTTGGTGGGCCTGCCTGCACCTCCATTCTGACCAATTATGCCCATCTCCCGTGGCCCTTACTAAACAAATGTGTGTCCCGGGACAGGAGCTACTGACATCCCATTGTCAACTAGACTGGCAGGAGCTGTGAGGAGTGAGGCAGAAAGTGTTATGTCGGCTTTTCCAAAGAGCCTTAAAAAAAAAGAAAAAGAAAAGAAAAAAACCATGCTGTCAGGGTAACATCTAACATCTCTTTCCCTTTTAACTCCATAAAAATACAAGGTACCTTATAACCTAGTGATTCCCAGTAGAATATGTATTTATATTTTAAAAAGCTTTAAGTGTTCTTTAACATACTGGGGTTATCATTGAAGTATTTATGGCAAATTAAAATATAAAGTAACAGCCTCACTCTGTGTCTAGTTACCTTATTATAGGGCCATAAAATGAGTAAGAATAAAATTGGAGGGGAACTTGGCGGTCACTGGCCTGACTTTCAAAGCGGAGCAGGAATCCTTCAAGCTTTCTTGTGGGAATCATTCACCCCTGCCTTAACTCCTCCAGTGAGGGCAGCTTTACAGCTCTGCGCCACTGGTTCTGCTCTGGGGCAGCCCCTTCCATTGCCAGCAGCAAGGATGCTGCAGTCTCAGTCCTGAGCCACCTTGCCTTTCTCCAGAGCCCTGACACTAACCTGCAACGATAGAGCCCACTTCAACCTTGGCTTAAAATTGACCTCGTCAGTGTCAAGGTTAGTTGGCCATAAAATACCCCTAATACCAACTGAAGATTGATCTCTAATGCTGGACGGAGAGCCATCCACTAACCTCAGGCACAGGCTTACTCCTAACCTGAGGCTTGAAACTTCAGGAACCTTCTCCATTTGAACATTTCTTCATGGACTCTACCTCACTGAAACTTGCAAAGACGCCTGCGGAAGAAGTCATGGCAGCATTGATGGAGGGTCAGAGAGGAGTCTCAGTGAAGTCAGGTGGCAAATTCCAAACCACACACACCCAGGAGGCAGCCAAGCCAAGGCCTGAATCTCATGTTAGCTGTCTTCTCCCTAAGGGGTCTCGACAGTGCTGTTTCCTGGTCGCTCACCCTCAGCGTGCAAAGGGGCTATCTGGTGGGCTCATTAGATGCAGAGTCCCGGAGCTGCTGACTTACAGACTCTGGAGCACCTGTTTCCTACAGCCCACCCTGACCCTGGGGAGAGTCCATGACAGGTGGCTCTCAGGCCATAATATCCTGTGCTGAGTGGCTAGGTCAGGAGGCCAGACCCTGATCACGAACAGACTCTCACCCTCCTCAGCACAGCTGGCAACTGTAGTGGTGTGCAATGGTTTCTATCCCTGCTCTGAGGAACATGCTCCCACAGAACCCCTATTAGAGGGACTATTAGGAGGCAGTGCCACCTCCATCTGCCTCCGCAGGAGCTTCCCAATTAACCCAGGCAGAATCCAAATATCTCTCCCTCTGATTCCCAAGTGATCCTGCTGCATTTTCCCAAAATTGTAAAACTGCAGGTTTGCAAGGGCCCTTAAAGTCCTCCTGCTCCAACCAAGCTTTTACCCATTTCGTTTTGCTTTATCACTACAAAATGTAAAACTGGCTATTTTCTGTTTCCATTTGTAGTTCTCTTGGACACTGTTCAACTCCTTGGGATATGCCATCATTGTGAGCCATAATGCTGTTTTGTCTGATAAATATTTATCAGGTATTACCACGTGCTTAACACTACGCCAGTCCACAGCAGAGAACATAGCAAAATAGACATGTCCCGGTACTCCTTCAGAAATTTGATTTTATGCTCCATGGTTTTAATCGAGATCTTATTTATATGGAGAAAAATAATGAGTTAGAAAGTATGTTAAAGCTGTCTATGCTTTGACAAAAAATGTCTACTCATGCCTTTTGGAGTCACTTTGCATTGTAAAGTCAGACTTTGTAATAAAGTGGCAGAAAACATTAGAAGTGTTCAGACAGAGAGACAGACACCATGAAGCTGTGTGGCTGTGGGAATGCCTGTAGACCGGAGAATGAGTGTGCTCTGGCCTAGAGCAGCCTGAGGTCAGAGGCCAAGCATCATCCTCAGCAAGGACCTCAAGGTCAGAAGGCACGGCACATGTGTCTCCATTTCTGGTATCTTCATGGCACGCTGAGAGCCCAGAGGGACCTGGGTCAGTGTTGGCGGATGGATTAAGGGTACGTGGACACATGGAATACTAGACAGCATGTACACATGCATGAATGCAGTTGGAGACCACAATCCTAAGGGAGCTAACACAGAAACAAAAAACCAAATACTTCATGTTCAGACTCGTAACTGCTAGCTGAACAATGGGTACACAGGGACATAAAGATGGAAACAATAGAAACTGGAGACAACACAAGTAGGGAGGGAGGGAGCGGGGCAATGGCTAAAAACTACGGATTTGATGCTATGCTTGCTCTATGGGTGATGAGCACATTAGAAGCTAAACCCCAGCACTATGCAATATATCCATGTAACACACTGGCGCATGTTCCCCCGAATCTAAAATTAAAAAAAAAATAGGATTGGTAGATGAATGGATGGGAAGATGATGGGTCAGAGTCTAATTTTCATTAGAGCAGAGATGATCAAGATTTTTTAAAAATTTACAATACCAAATTCATCTCTTAAATGGTAAAGAAGGAAAAAAAGGAATTATTTTGCATTAATTCTTGTCATCAAGAAAGAATGAATCCAATGACTGACGTAAAACTGAGATCCTGGGAGAAAGAGCTGTTGCATCCTTAGGACTGGAGCACCTGGCCTGATATACAGTGGGCTGCCACTCTTTGCACACGGTTTTCATTGCATCCCAGGACAAATGTTCTCTCATACTCATCCATAACCAGATCACGGGACAAGATAGGAAATACTAAATGAATAATGACTGAATGATGACCTTACTCAGCCCCCTTTTCCATCTGGCTAATTCCTACTTATCTTTGAGATGCCAGCTCAGCTGCCACCCCCTTTTGAAGTCTCCTGCGAGTCCAGGACACATGGAGCACACAGGGAACCCCTCCGCCAGAACATTCATCTCACTGTGGAATCACTGTCATCCCCCACTGTTAGAATAACGGGCAGGGATGATGCTTACCCCATGAATTATCCTGTTACTATGACAATGCCCTTCACGGAGTCAATGCCGACAAGCAACTGTGGGACGTGAGAATGAATCACAGCCTCGGTGCTGAAGCTAGTGTTGCAACCTAGTCTGAAATGCTGACAAGTCATGGTAGATGTAACCTTATGTAAATGATTGAAGTAAAGATATCCCTGCTTTACCGACCAGGGTGGTACCGCCACCCACCTGTGTGTGGAGGTGCAGTGGAAAGTCCTCTAGGCAGAGCCAGGGTCATTCTCTAAAGCCTCTTCACTCCTACTTCAACACAGGCCTTGGTGGAAGCCAAGAGCCCTCCCACTCCCAGTGGAGATGGCTTGTCCTGAGTTCCTGTTGCAAGGCCCTTCAAAAAAGCATTGTTCTTTCACCTCCTAATACTCAGAGAGCCAGGCAGGCCTGTGTGTCTTATTTCAGGAAGATCACTTCAGAAGGAGCAAGACCCATCCTAGTAAAACAAACTCTTCAAAGAACGCAGGTTTTGTCACTGTGTGGTCATGATGCATGCATATTTTTCCATAAACATTTACTAAGTACATAGTAAGTGCCAAGAGATGGGCTAGATTCTGCGATTGCAAGAGCACTCCACTCTTTATGATTTCTTTGAAAAGTAGATGACATTATCCCTGCTTTAAAAATGAAGACAATCAGTTGCTGTGGCTCATGCCTGTAATGCCAGCACTTTGGGAGGCCAAGGCCAGTGGATTATGTGAGGTCAGGAGTTCGAGACCAGCCTGGCCAACATGGTGAAATCCCATCTCTACTAAAAATACAAAAATTAGCCAGGCGCGGTAGCTCATGCTTGTAATCCCAGCACTTGGGAGGCCAAGGCAGGCGGACCACTTGGGGTCAGGGGTTCGAGACCTGCCTGACCAACATGGTGAAACCCCATTTCTACTAAAAATACAAAAATTATCCTGGCGTGATGGCAGGTGCCTGAAATCCCAGCTGCTTGGGAGGCAAGAGAATCACTTGAACCTGGGAGGCAAAGGTTGCAGTGAGCCAAGATCATATTATTGCACTCCAGCCTGGGTGACGAAGTGAGACATTGTCTCAACAACAACAATGAAGGCACTCGGGCTGAGAAAAGTTAAATAAATGGCATGGAGTATCCAACCACATATTTGCATAATTCCGAAGTTTGTGCTCTGTCTTCTCCAAGGCAGGATCAGATACCTTTTTAAACCATTACAAAGAAGACCCAACACATGAACTATCTCCCTTCGCTGGGCAGGCTCACACGGTTCCAAACTGTCCGTCACTCAATCTTTTTGCACCCCTAAGTCCTGCAAAGTCTCATACCATATGGTCTGGAAGCCCCCAAGAAGAGTTTCATCTGTGTCCACATGTCACCCACCCCAGAGACACTGTGGTCTTCTGCCTGGAGTTGCCCTCAGCATGCTGGGGTGAAGGTTTCTCCCTCTGTGAGCAGGGTCTCAGAGTCCCACTGCTTGGGCTTTGATGCCTCTGTGAGGTTTTAGTGCAGCAGCTCTCAATCTTAAGTCTCGACACCCTACACCCCTTGAGACCCATCCCAGTCAACTTGGGCTGCTAAAACAAAATATCGTAGACTTTGGTGGTTTGTAAACAACACAAAGTTGTCAGTGTACTGTTCTGGTGTGTGTGAAGTCTAGGATCGAGGTGCCGGCAGATCTGATGTCTGGTGAGGATAGGTTTCTTGGTTCATAGACAGTGTCCTTGCATGGAAGCAGGATGGAGAGGTCTCTCAGGGGCCTCTTTTGTAAGAACACTGATCCCATTTGTGAGAACTCCACCCTCATTAACTAATCACCCCTAAAAGCCTCCATCCCCAAACAGGTCACATGTTGGAGGTTAGAATTTCAACATGTGAATTTGGGGGCCACAAACATTCCGTTGTAAGCAAGACCCAATCCTGAGTCCACAGGGAGCATGCCCAGGGGAGAGCCAAGTCACCCCACACCCTCCCCCGACCTACAGTCCCCTGTGCTGCTAGTGCAGACTGGCTGTGCTGCCTCAACCCTTCCTTCCTTCTCCTACAAGCTTTGATCTTCTCTATCTTTTTCCTATGCTAATTTTTATAAGCCGTTTACCTTCAGCATGCCTCAATAAAATCTTTTGGCCTCCCAAAAGGTTTGAGATTACAATCCATAACTTTCCCCAATATTTAATATTTTGCCAGCCACTCCAAGTGAATATCAACAAGAAGACCAGATCAGAAGCAGCCTGAGAAGTAGAAGTCCAGGAGCTGGGAGAACCCAGTGGAGGCTCTGCGGTGACTGGGGCCTCTGGCATGGGTGCCCGGGATGAGAGTTTCTGCTGATGAGAACCCTGGCTTCAGCAGCACAGCAGACAGCTGTTTAGAGGAATATTTACTCCCACACCTGCTGGGGAAATGTCAGGGCCTTGGCAGATTGCAGCTTGGAGATTCCTGCAATCAGAGGGCTTCACTTCCCACACTTTTTCTCCTAAAGGTTCTTGTAGGATCCTCACTGCTCCTTATTCTTCCTCTCCCTCCACGTGTGCTGCTGGCCTATGCCATGCTAGGCCCTTTCCAGATTCAGGGTGCAGCGGTGACCAGGTAAGACCCACAACCTGCCCTCACAGACTTTTTCATCTAGGTGGAGACAACTTCAAAAGAGACAGGGAAACGAATGTACCACCATGAAGTTTTAGACCAGGAGCAGCCCTTTGAAACTAAGAAATGAGGTGTTATGTTATATACACATTTTTCTGAAGGCCCATGTATCACGGGAGACATTTTAGCCTTGAAGACTGAAGAACTTCCCTCTAAATCAGTTTATTTAACATGTTACTAAGAGACTATGGAGGGTGTGGACTGCTGGATCAAATGGCTTCATATCATTGCTGATCTCTGCATTACTAAAAAGGAAAGGCCCTGGCCATGCTGGGGAGGGGACAGACAACTCTTCTATAAAGTAACAAATTTTGGGATTTTATGGTAAAAAAAAAAAGTGTGTGTTTAGATATACACATTAAATAAATAGAATTACTTACATGTATTCTGTGTATTTTTAATCCTAATACACAGTATGATCCTTGAGAACTTAACTATCATTAATTGATTTTTTTTTTTTTTTTGAGATGGAGTCTCGCCCTTTCACCAGGCTGGAGTGCAGTGGTGCAATCTCCACTCACTGTAACGTCCACCTCCCAGGTTCAAGCGATTCTCATGCCTCAGCCTCCTTGGTAGCTGAGATTACAGGCACTCACCACCACACCAAGCTAATTTTTGTATTTTTAGTAAAGATGAGGTTTTGCCATGTTGGCCAGGCTGGTCTAGAACTCCTGACCTCAAGTGATCTGCCCACCTCGACCTCCCAAAGTGCTGGGATTACAGGCATAAGCCGCCATGCCCAGCCTTTCTAATTGATTTTTAAAGCCACAATAGTATGTTGGCCAAGGCCCTTTGTATAGTTTTTTGGGGAAGGAGTGACAAATATTTGTTTAATGATGACTCCACGGGTAACACAACTCACATATGACTAGGGTGTTCGCTTTCAGCTTTGGGGTGCAGTTGTTGCTGTTTCTGTAGCATTTCAAAGTAAAAAAAAAAAAAAACAAAAAAAAAAAACAAATGAGCCATCAGCAACTTCTGTTACACCCTTCCATCCCCAGCCCCTCCCACCAAGGAAGCCCAGAAACCCCCTGGGCACTTACATGCTTCCAAACATCCCAAGAGCCAGGGATCAGTTCCTGTCCCCCCGGACAGGGGCCTCACAGCCCAGCAAGAGCAGGTGCACTGCGCTCCCTGGGGAGGCTCGCTCACCATGCTGCACAGGCACAGGGGTGCCCAGGAGCCTCAGCTGGTGCATGGCAGTCACTGTTGAGCCATGGCTATACTGCTGATGCTGGGTGCACCCCGTCTCGGCCCTCTTGTCATGGTCTGGAGCCTTGAGTGGGAGCTTCTAATCACCATGACACCGGGGACTACGCAGGCCAGGGCAGGGGCACTCGTACAGGCAGCCTAAGAAGGAGGGCTCCCCCATGGCTGGACCTAACTTCCCCTGCATGTGGTCTCCCACAGCATCTGCTCCTCCAGGCCTTGAAGGCTGTGGGGAGGACATCCCTCCCTTGAACTTGATGTGCAGGTAAGATGGCTTATAACATCACCACTCTTTGGCTCATTCAGAGCCACCATTTTGAGGAGCCATCTCTGCCACTGGCCTGTCTTCTCCAGAGCTTTCTAACCAGGAGCTTCATGACCTCCATGCACCTGGAATTGGCTAGGGCAACCCCAGGCCAACAGGGTTACTCAACATGTCTCCCCAACACATGCCCACACTTTGGATCCAAGGGGAACCAGGCAAGGGGGTGCTGTCCCTTCCACCTCTAAGCTCCTAGGCACTGCACATTCCCTTCCAATTCTTAGGCAAGCTGCCAGCTTTGCATAGGAGTCTCAACAGAGAATAAAACATTAAAGGCCTGGCTTAGCAGATTTCCCCACTAAAAGTAGAATTTTTCTATTTTATTTTATTTATCTTTTGGCTACTTTTCCTCAAGAATCTTCATTATGTTCTTTACAAAGCCAACAGGAATGAAAAGAGTCATAGAGTTCTAGAGTCTGGGAATGTACGGGGAGTTCAGCAAGCCTGGGTTCAGGCCACCCTCCCTGACTGGGGCACCACGCCACCCCGTGGTGCTGACAGCATCCTACAGCCTGAAGTGCCTCAGGACTTGCAGAGGAAGCTCACCCGGCCATTCATGGTGCTCATAGGGACACGCTGGGCAATTTTAATGCCAATGAGTGTGGCCAGATTTACTGCCGGGGGCCTCGGGGTGACTCCAGCAGCCTTGGGCATTCTATTGAACATGCCCTTGGTATCCACCCAGAAATTCCCAACAACTCCCAGTGGAGGTGGAGGACAACAGTGCATGTCGGAAGTGCTGGGCAGACTGCAGCTCTAACTGAACATGAGCAGCAGTGATCCATTATTATTACTGATCATACCCTGGGGAGGTCAAGGCTGTCTCCTGAACAGTCTGCCTCTCTAGAAAGTCAGCAGATTGGAGATTCTGAAGCATACTTGGCTGTCTGTAGACATGTAGCCCTGACTCTCCGTGCCACTTCCCATGCTTCCTAGGTGAGCTTTGTAAAGTTTCTTATCACAGTTTCCCAGCTGGGAAGCGAGAATACTCACTGTCCTCACCCTCATCACCTCCCTTGCCCTCATCTCCCCTCACTGTTAACACTGGCCACGTGTTCACTCTGGGCCACACTCCTCTCTCAGGGGCCCTTGCAGATGGAGCCATCAAACCTCCCCGGAGCCCTCTGGGTGGTGCAGTGTTCCGTTATTCCCCTTCCACGGATGAGGAAGCAGAGAGGTGAACACTGCTCAGGATGGCATGGAAGGTGCATGTGCTTGCGGACCCACCTGGCTCAGAAAGAGCTCAGCTTGTTTGTCATCTCCACAGTCACCAGAGCTGCTCCTACTCGGTCCACTTGAGGGTCAGCTTTGGAGAAGAGAAAGAGGGTAGAGCAGCATGCACTTCAGCCTAGGTTTGTCCAGCCCAGGAGAAACCAGTGTGCCCAGCCTCCTGGCTTCTGACGTGCTGTCTCCCCTCCTCCCATGCCTTTTGCATACACATCCCCCTCTCACAGTCACTCCCCTCACACATCCTTCACACACTCCTCTCACGTGCAGGTGCACAAGTGCACGCACACACACAGAGCACCCAGCATCCCTGCCCTATACTGGCTTTAGTACACCTCCTCTGTGCTTCCAGGCCTCTGTGCATCTGTCTTGTAGAAAGAACCCCGAGACCAGGTGAGGTGCTCTGTGCATGTCTAGAAGCCCATACTTAGTACACAGATCTTCCTCTTCTATAGGAGATGCCTACAATGATATTTGACTTAAATTAACTGGTTCTTGGGAGGGAAACCAAAGGGATGTAGTTTGGATTCTGCATAGCTATTCATTGATTAGCAAGATACACTCTGTGCAGTGGGATTCTGTGCATGTGCCATGTAGCCTTTCATTTATTTATTTTCAAAGTGGCGGTATTCTTTCCAAGAGAAACAACCAGAAAAACAATGACAGGAAATATTTGCAAATTACTTGACAAATGCAATATTAGAAGCATTGCTATTGGCAATAGGATAGAAGGTATGAGGTGCATTGCTATGGAAACTGAAGGAAATGTAAAATTAATATTGACGGATCATACAAAGTCAGAGTCTTGTCCAACAGAAGGCTGTAACTCATTGCACTGTGTTTCTGATTCTAAAACAAAAAAATTATCTTCTTTTCCTTGTTTCTCTCACTGTTTCTCCATTGTATTGAAGTCAGGCATTTCCATTGTGCCAATGCATTTAGTTGGACCAGCATTGCTGAATTAACTCCAATGTACCCCATGCCAGGCCAGGCTCTGGGGCACGTAGAGACAAGTAAAACAGAAGGTCACGGCCCCTCATGTTGGCAGACACTGTCTTTTCCCTCCCTGTACAATTGCCTGCCTGTTTGTCCCTGAACAGAACTCCAGGTTAGCCCACACATACGATGACTGCAGGCTTGAGGGGGAGCAGAGGCCCAGTGAAGCCATCTGGGTTGGTCTAGACCGAACATGGTGTCATTATTGCCTGTGCTAAAGAATGAGTTAGGTCAAGGTTTCTGGTCATAACTTAATCACAGCCACTGTTCCCTGTTGAAAAGTCAACTAGGCTTGTCTGAAAAGTTTTCCTCACTTGTAATTCCAGAGGCACGAGAGAATATGTTTCCTTTTTTGGTGGTTTCACCACACCTGCAAGTGGCTTTTGGATCTGGTGACACTGGAGAGGAGTATCACCTGCCCGTGGGTAAGGCAGGGCAGAGAGACAGAAAAGGCCTCTTAGAGACCCTTAGAGACTTCATTGGCTTCATTGAACAGCTTTGGAGCTTATCCCACTGTCTTTAGGCAAGATGAGACTGTCATTGCCTATGCTGCGTTAGTCGGGCTTTCTACAGCTAGTGATTGAAAATACATCCTATGATAAAACATATCTACCCTTGGAGAAAAGTGCATTATCCTCCAAGGATCTACCCAATGTAGTGGAACAATCCAAAGCTGCCAGAATATCACATTTCCATCATCAAATCAAGCTCTAGTTTAAAAGCTTCCCCTAATGGATAGTTTCTTTGCTACTTTTTTGCATTTCAAAACACCTGTACATATTCATAACACATCCCTTAACATTCTGCTTTGTAAGGCTTCTTCGTCCATATTTCTTCCACTTAGACCAGGCTATAAGCTTCTTATCATCCAGGAAAATTTTTTTTCTCTATTTGACTTTGAATTCCTAGGGTTGTTTCTGATGTCATCATATATGCAAAGTAAATATTTGTTGATAGATTTGATGCACTCATAAAAATGCATGCTTATAGATAGATCCTCTGAAAATAATATTTATTAGGTTTTCTGTTAACTGACTGTAATTAAGATACTTACATACATCTTTACAGCCGGTCTTCCCATTTCCAGATCCTTTGGCCAAAGAGAGCAGGCTTTTTGGTTTGATGTTCTTATCCACACTTGCTAGCAGTTCCAGCTTGCAGGACTCTTTGGAGCGTAGTCTGGTATGTACAGGATTTTTTCTTTTCTTTTCTTTTTTTTTTTTTTTTTTGAGACGGAGTCTCATTCTGTCACCCAGGCTGGAGTGCAATAGCACGATCTTGGTTCACTGCAACCTCCGCTTCCCAAGTTCAAGCGATTCTCCTGCTTCAGCCTACCGAGTAGCTGGGATTATAGGCGTGTGCTACCACGCCCGGCTACTTTTTGTATTTTTAGTAGAGATGGGGTTTCACCATGTTGGTCAGGAGGGTCTCGACCTCCTGACCTCATGATCTGCCTGCCTTGGCCTCCCAAAGTGCTGAGATTACAGGCATGAGCCACCACGCCCAGCCTGTACAGGAATTTTTTTAAAAGTCATGGGACACACCACAGTGTTGATCCTCAAGTCTTGAGGTTGGCAGCACTCTGCCTGTTTCTCTCTGTCTTTCAGAGTACTTTGATGATTGTCTGCTTAGTTACTCCCAGGTGCTTAGAGGAAGAATTGGGGAAAAGGCATCTCCGTCATCTTGTCCCAGGACATACAAATACTCAATTATATGCATTTTTATTTTATACTCATGAATATTAGAAACTAAGTAATAAAAGAAATGACTAATCTTAAAAAAAATAAAAGGAGAGCACTTTGGCTTCTTCCTCCCCTCCCCAAGAAAAGAGAAGACATGTCCCCCCTCCCTAGCCAAGTCGGGGTCCAGCAGGCAGCACTTAGGGAAACTGGGGGTTCAAGAAATAAGTGTCCCAATTCCTTGGCTAGGGACTGCTGTGATCTGCAGATGCATGGCTTGTGTGCGTTGGTGTTAGAGGGGATGATTTGTTACTGGTGGAGGTCAGGATTGAGATGATAGGGAGGGTTAGGAAACATGCTCTAACCAAAACCAAGTAAATTTAAGCCATCATCTCTGGGTTCTATTCTCTGACAGGTGGCCCCACCCTCCCTGTCTGGGCTGGTGCCCATTCTGTCAGCACCCTGAGGCTAAGGAAAGGGCAGACCCTCTTCATGTGTGTGTCTCCAGGCCCATGCACAGTGCTGGCACACAGTAGGGCCTGCTGCATGTGCCGCCTTGCTAGAGTGGAAGTCTCTGCTGAGCCTCTGCAGTAGAACACATGTGGTCCTTCCAAAGGGGCTACCAGAGCACATGCAGGCCTCAGGAAGAGCGCTGGTTAGGAGACCTGGAAGCTGCCCACTCACATAGAGAATACACAAGATCAGATCGTCTGGGATTAGAGGGACCTTCTGTAAAGGATTTATTATTTGAGAGAGCTTCTGGAGTATGTGAGTCTCATTCCCCACCCAGACAAAAAAGATTAAAAGAGAAAATCAGGTTTCCTTTCACCCTTTCTAACAGGACCATTATGGGTGAGGGTACAGGTGAACAGCTCTCAGTAAAGATGCTGGAAACGCAAAATGGGAGCAGCAGGGGCTGAGAATGAGGAGAGCAAACAGAAAGCACTCCAGTGGGCACCAGTGTGCACTCATGCAGGTCAAGGACACCCGCAGCAGATGCCAGTGGCAGCGAGGTGGCAGCAGAGTCAGAATTAGAACTTCCAGGGGAGCATCCGCTTAAATATCTTCCAGACCCAGAGCATAAGGCCGATTTCCACTGTGGCACTCAGGAAAGAGTGTAGGACATTGGTCAGGGTGGTGGGAAAATTACAGGAAAGATGCAAACCTTCTTGGAAGGCCAGAAGGATTTGCAAAAGCTTAGGGAAAGGGTTATGGCTGAAGGCAGCCTGATTCTCTTACCTTGAGCTAATGGCAGAGGGCAGATAACAAAGGAGTGCAAAGGAATTTATCTAGATAGATTTGTTTACCTCTCTCTCAGGAAACCAACCTTTGATCATCTGTGGGAGGGACTACCCCCTACTGGGGGGGGAGGATTCCAACAATGTTAATTACCCACAAATGGTGTTTGCTCTAGGCCTTTGCCATAAAATCTGTACTAAATAAATGCGAATGTCTCTGGCTTATCAGGGCTGCACTTTCTATTGGCTGTGCTAAGCCATCACACTCACAGGCAAAATACCTGCATCTGCATACTCATTTATCTGTCGCTCAGCCAGAATCTGTGGGACAGTCTCCGCAAAGAGCATCCCTGCCTCCTTTCCTTCCCCCTCTCCACACCCGTTTCTCAGCAAGGTGGTGGATGAAGGGGAGGGAGAGGGGAAATGGGAGAGAAATGGGACCATGCCTCGCCATAGGACTTAGGACAGCAGAATACCCCTCTGCAACCCACTCCAGGAGGGAGTTAGAAGTTTTGATTAATATAGGAGATTATAAATTTTTAGTTACTGATATAGGCGGTGTCAGCCAGCTTGCAGTGACTGTGAGGAATCTCACTGACAAAAGTGACGGGATTAGCTCAGGCCCTCCCAGTGGTGGCAAAGGAAATGGCTCTGCAGCATGAGGATAAAGAGGAGGCAGGAGAAGCAAATTGCCTTCCCTTCCGATCACAACCACTTCTCGGCATCTTGTGCCATTTACTGCGGGCCTGCCACACGTAGGTGGCATATTCAGAACTTTTGGGGTGACACGTCACTGTCTCCTGGAACCCTTTTCTCTGAGTGCTGTTGTCCCCCACTTCATGGGAGTCAACAGGCCCCAAGACATCACGTGACTCTCCATAGACCTCACAGGAAGGAAGCAGCAAAGCAGCACTGCAGACTCAGGTCTGCTTAGCTCCAGAGCTCGTGCTGTTTCTACCAAGTGTGAGGGTAGCTCTTCTCTTCAGCGTCTTCAACTTGCCATGGAAGGTGCTGGAGGCACCATGCTGAGAAGAATGCCCATGTCTTCTGCCTTCTCATGGAGCCTGTAGATTAGTGGACAAGTGAGGCATTCACAGGACACTCACAAATACACTTGTTTGTATGCAGTGTCTGATCACCAAAGAAGATGAGTGTTTCAGAGGAAAGGAAGATGTCTAGGGCAGCATGGGAAGAGGCCAGCTGCACATCAGGGAGGCTCCAGATGTGGGAATGAGCAGATAATTATGCAGAAGGAGAAAGAGAAAGAAGTGGTATTCCAGCACACAGCACTGCTAAAGAAAAGAGATTCAGGTCTTGAAGTCAGGGACTGGAGTGGCAAGAAGCTGCTGGAGGCTGGGGCAGCAGGAGGAGGAAGGAGTGACATGATGAAGGCCAGTCAGCAGAGGTGGTGGAGGGCGGTGTGCAGGGGCCACTGCATGGGGCATTGTGGTTTGTGGCAAGAAGTGTCTTCATCTTAAGAGTCAGGTACTTCCTTCCCACCCTGTAATTGAGACCTTGGGTCTGCCAGTTCATTGGATCCATGGCTTCCTTTTCAGGTAGGGGTGGGGTTCACACCGGGGCGGCAAGTATCATGTAGATTGCTTGCTAGCTTGGTGACCCCCAACCTTGTGTCCCCTCACTTTAATAAGGAAATAATCATGGTGCCTATTTCACAGGGTCATGGTGAGAAATAAATAAGACCCTGTAAAGCAAGTGGTGCTCAACCAACCCAGCCTGGAACAAAATGTCTCAGGTGTGTTACTTATGGTCATTATTTTCCTAAACTATCCCCAAGAAGCCGACAAGGAACTGCCCTCACTGTTGGCTTCCAGGGAACTAGTGTGTGACTATTCTAAACCATGGGGGCTATAACGGCTAGCGTTTGGGGTGAGAAGCATTCTCCCTTGCCTTCATGATCAGAGGATGAATTTCTGAGTAGTTTCATCTGCCTCTGTCCGCACTAAGTGAAATACAAACTTCCCTCTAGGTCATTCTGTCCTGCCATGAAATGAGCAACCTAAACATCGTGATTTAGCAAATAAGAAAATAAAATCAAATGTATAAGAATGCACAAGGCTGCCTAACCAAGGATGAGAACACATTTCCTGTGCTCTCACTCAGAAGAAAAGCCCAGACATTTGTTTCAAGGGGTGGTTAGAAGTAAAGCGGGCGGTGGTGGGGGTAACACTTTACATTAACCAAAAGTGGAGAACAGTAGCATTGTGTCGCTCTAACAACATGTGGACTCAAAGATGTGGGTGGGGTGGGGGGGTCTTTGAAAACACTCTGAATTCTAAAATTAAGTCCACGGTAGTAAAAGGAATTTGGAGGAATCAAGTGAGGAAGACTACAGAAGGGAGACAAATGGATATAATTCCTTTCTTTTCCATCCAGCTGGATTCATTATTAATATGACTAAAACTTGCATCAATCAAAAGCATAGGTCTTTTAATACCTGTGTTTTGTGTTTTGGATATCCAGTTTGCAATGGAAAAACAGATTTGTGTAGAGCATGCAAATATCTAATTTTTCACCTAAATTTTCACCATTACTTAGAAGAGTGACAAAATGAGGTTTTTCTTTCTGAGCATCAGTTTCTCTTGACATAAAATGTGGCTTATAACACCTATTTTATAAAATTGGCAAGGGAAAGGCGATGGGCCTCTGGTCAGATTCCAGTCTTGGACTTTCACAAAGGCAGTGGGCGTGGTTGGGCTATGAGTGTGCTACCAGCACTGCTTAATCTGGGGCCAAGCATAGATGCGGGGCAGAGACCCAAAGCAAAGCAGAGCCTCTCCCTGGCATGCTGCGCTCCCCGCCTCAACGTCCCTGTCACACTTCTATCACTGTGTCCCCAGACTGGCCTGGAATGCCTACATGTCTGTTTCCACATACGAGGACTGCGATTGATTCCTGTCTCCATTACCAAGTCGATGGCACAGGATCTACCGTAGAGCATGGGCTCAGAACATTGTTACTGAACTGAAGTGCAGTCCCCAGTGTGAAATTCAAGGGCTACGACTAAACCTCTTATAGGCGACTAGACAGGACCTTCAACTTAAACAGAAAAGCACCCAGGTTAGCCAGGAGGGAAAGCCATGTGTGGCTTTGGTGGTCAGTGGGAAGCTACTGGGCAGTATTAGCAGACATGTGCGTGCATGCCCCATCTCTTAAAACTTCTCATAAACTTAACACGTTCAAACAGAAGAAGTAACAGAAACTGGGTTTGCCCTCTTGTGTGGAAAATTTTAAAAAATAAAACACTAAAAAAAAATCATATGAAGCAGTGATCTTCAAGACACTGGACGTCAGACAATGAAACCTGGATCAGACATTATAATAGGTGTATGTTTAGCTTTTTACGAAACTGCCTAACTGTTTCTGACAGTGGTTGTACCACTGTATTTCCTTTTTCTTTTTCTCTTTTGACATGTCCACCAGCAGTATATTAGAATTCCAGGTCCTCCATATCCTTACCTGCACTGGTTGGTCGGACTTTTTCATTTAATTATATTAATGGGTCAGTACTGATACCTTATTATGGTTTTAATTAGCATTTTCCTAATAGATTACGCCCTTATATTACTAAAAAATCTTTGCCTAACCCAAGGTTACAAAATGTTTCTCTTTTGCTGTCTTGTAGGAGTTTTATAGTTGAGGTTTCACATTAGGTCTATGATTCACTTTGAGTTAAATTGTGCATGTGGTATGAGGTATGGGTCCTTTTAATATATTGTTGAATTCCATTTGATACAATTTTGTTCAGAATTTGGACTCTATACTCATGAGGGATATCATTTCATAGTTTTCCTGTTTTTAAAACAACATTTTTGTGATAGTACAAAAATGATCTCTCTTACTTTTACATCCTATTTCTTGAAGATAATAATTGAAAATAAATCATCCATTCAGGTAAAATGAAGTTTCTCATAGTATTGCAATTTCTATTTTTATCTGTTATTTTCCGGAATGAGTTCTGCTAGTGAGGAGAGGAAGGCCAACTGTAGTTTTACCATAGCTTACTATATAGCATATTTAAATTTGTAAATGCAGTGACTGCAGGTGTATACTCTGAACTATGTTCCTGTAATTTAGCTAGGTATGCCAGTGTAATTAATTGAGCTAGGTGTGCTGGTATAATTAATGAAGCTAGGTGTGCTGGTATAATAATTACTGAAGCTAGGTGTGCTGGTGTAATTAATTGAGCTAGGTGTGCTGGTATAATTAATGAAGCTAGGTGTGCTGGTGTAATTGAGCTAGGAGTGCTAGAATTCAGAATTTTTTTTCACCACGTCTGATGGAAGGCATGGCAGGAAATCGAGATTACCTCCCTCCAGCACTCCAGCTTACAAACTAAATCTTCAGGTTTGCATGGCTAGTGCTGATGTTACATTGATCTGCTTAGAGCAGGATGGCTACTGCATTCCAGCCAGAGCAACAGTGGAAACAGAAAATGGAGAGTCAAATGAGCAGCCTACCTAGAAGCTGATCTTCCATCTACAGTATTTTAAAGGCAGGAGGGGAAAAATTCATGAAGCCAGCACACCATAGATGAATCAAACCTAAAATTAAGCCATGGTGAGTGCCATCTTTGATGGTTAGTGTAATGAGCAGAGGCATTTGAGTTACACTTTTCTTGTCCTGGATGCTCTCTTTGGACTCGGTGACTGTCTCTGCCTCAGAGAAAGTAACCAGCCAGAGAAAGAGCACTTTCAGGTCCTGTTCCAGGGGATGCGTGATGCAGTGGAAAGAGCACGAGACGTGGAGTCAGTATCCTACTTGCCAGTGGCGTTGAGCAGCAACTTCAGCACTCCAAGTGCATCTTCTCATCTGAGGACTAGAAACAATTCTCCTACCTCACTAGACTGGGCTTGGCATGCAGCTAGGCTTCAAAGCCAGCGCCTCCGTCCATAGAGCTGAGTGGCCACCACGTGAACCTGCCGCTCCCCATTATGAGTCTTCATAAGGTTTGGTAGCACCTGCCTGCACCTTCCTGACCTGGAGCAGCCCCAGGTGAGCTGAGCCACCCGTCAGTCACGCTGTGCAGTGGGGGAGGCTCTGACCTGCATGGCTCGTCCCTTCCTGCTGGTGCAAGCACCAGGTCCTGCTCCAGAGCAGGCGCTTGTGGGATGCTGAGGAGGAGCTCCACCAGCCTTGACTCAATGCTGCCCGTCATTTTTATGAGCATTTCAGAGCCAAATTCTGGCTGAAGGAAAAAGAAAACATATATTTTTATAGATCTTTACCCCAGAAATAAATAAATCAACCTTTCTTCTTTCTGAATAGCATGAAAAATGTTTTTGCTTTAGTGGAAACCTTGTAATAGCTATCTTGGCTTTTTGCCATCAGCAGATGTTTATAAGCTAAGGTCTCAGACAGAGCTAAATTGATTATTTTTTTTCTTACTTCAAAGCCTCACAAAAGATAGTGTGCCTGAGAGTTTACTGGGGAAACAGGATTTGTCACTATTTCTAAAGTTGTATTATTTTATGACTAACAGTTTAAAGCCATGAGTAATAGTTTTTTATGTTTCGTTGACTGCTTTTGATTACTATCTAATTATATTATAAATAGAGGCCGAGATCCTTGGAAAGTAGCAACTTTATGTTATTTCAAGGTAAAGGACTTGTTCAGCAACATTAGAGCAGGACTCCATTCCTCTGTGCAAGGAAAAGCAAAACAAGCCTTTCAGGAAAGGCCCTGCACACTCATTTTAGTTTTACACATATTAAGGCTCATATTTGCAGCACTAGGAGGCAAAGGTTTCCATCTATAGATGCACAAGGCAGGCAGCTGTGTGTGTTGGGGAGGTGGGAGGGTGTGAGGGGGGCAGGTGCCAGCTTTTAGGATGCCTCTCCAAAAGCTGTGTGAGTCTGTTCCAGCCCACCTTGGAAGTGTGTGCAGATCTCATACTGCTGCCACACCCACAAGGCCTCCCCTGGGCTCTCCCGGCACTTGTAAGATCCCATATGATGAGCCACAGCAGGTCTCTAACTTCTTTGTAGCGATATCCCCAACGGGGCTCACAAGCCAGAAGATAAAAGCACCATCCCCGACCTGTCACTCTCACCCCCAGACATAGAGGGCAGGGTTCGTATTCCATCCCTATGCCCTGCTCTGGGATTCTGTGTGGGTTTCTTCCCATGTTTACTTCTCGTTGCCCTGACTCTCCTCACTAGGGGGAGGAAGTATGGAGTTCAGAGGTGTGCACTGGTGCCCACGTCCCTCCACCTGTCCCATGGAGACCAGATCCTGTGATGGAAAAGAGTATCCTGGGGTTCGGCTCCTCTCTCTCCATGACACCCCGCTGTCACCAGACATGAACCTCAGGTCTTTCCATCAGGGTGCGCTCTAGGGCTCAACGCTTTGACTCTCCATTGGACGGTGGTGGCGTGGAGAGGGCCTGGCCTCGCGTGTGGATTGGTGCTGCTCTTCCACAGTACATAGCTGTGGCTGGCTGGGTTTGCTAGCCAAGCGCTGGCCTCCTGGCTCTCTGTATCAGGCATGGCCACATGGCTGGGTGTTGTCGATGGGGCACCTGTAGAGATGCTGTACATCACTTGCCAACTGAGGCTGCTGAGCATTGGGTGAGGGGGAACCCTCCGTCCATCCATCTTTCCCCTTTGGCAGCTGGGTGATGCCAAGAGAACCTAAAAGCCACAAAGTGGCAAGGCCGCAGGGGATGCAGACTGAGGGAGGACTGTCTGTCCAGGAGCAGCCACTGTGGACTTTGCCGGAGTGAGGGAGAAGGTGTATTAGATTAAGTCGCTGAGATTTGCCGGCAGCTTGGTACAGCAGGTAATACAAACAAACTTGGAGAATACACGGCCAGGAGGATCTAAACTGAGTCCAGGCTCTGCCACGCAGGCTGCAGTCCTGCAAGCTACGAACACCTCTGAGCGTATGCAACCAGGGCACAATAGGGATTTGTGAAAATGATATACAAATAGATTTTTCTCATTAGACTGAGATGAGAATGGGATGTATTGTCTGCAAAATCTGAAAAAACTTCAACACGGAGGCCATGGACAGAGCCAGGGCTCTCCCCTAGCACCCCTGGCCTGAGGCGGCAGTGTCAGGCGGCTGTCTCCACATCACAGTTCAACCTCGCACATTCGCTGTCTCCAGGTGTCACCTTTCTTTCCTTCACTGATGATCAGCTTTCTCTATGCGGCCAAATGTGTAAAATCAGAGCTGCCAACAACACCTGCCTATTTTATGTCTTACAACATCCTCATCAAGGTAGGATCCATCCATTTGCTTTCAAGTTCCTAAGTTTGAAGTTGCAGGACTGGGCCGGGGGCAGGGCCTGTGTTTGGAGCAGTCAGCTGCGGCAGGCAGGGTGGGCAGTAGGCGCAAGGCTGCGTCGTGAAGTGCAGCTCTCTCCTGGCCACGCTCAACACCCATGACGCAAGGCTGACTCGCAAACCTCTCAGCAGGACAAGAGAGCAGCAGCTTCAGCTGCACGCAAGCTCTCCTTCAGCCCTGAAAGACTTGCAAGTGCCGGATTTCCAGCCGCCTAACGGGCCTCGCCATGACCTGTCTGAAGTTGCGTTTTGGTGGCCCATGCTGCCTCGTGTTCCTTGTGCAAGCCTGTCTGCTCCCCCGACTGCACTGTGCCTTTCTAAAGGCTTTGTGAGCTGCTAGCTCCGCCCTTGTGGCTGCATTTAACCATCTACGTAGCAGGTGCCCTGAAATGCCTGTTAGGCTGCTTTCAGCTCTGGGAGAAGAGCATGAAAGGCATCCGAAGCACCCTCTCTCTCTCTTTTTTTTTTTTTTTTTCTGAGACAGAGTTTCACTCTGTTGCCCAGGCTGGAGTGCAGTGGCATGATCTCGGCTCACTGCAGCCTCTGCTCCCGGGTTCAAGCAGTTCTCCTGACTCAGCCTCCTGAGTAACTGGGACTACAGGCGTGCGCCACCATGCCCAGCTAATTTTTGTATTTTTAGTAGAGACAGGGTTTCACCATATTGGCCAGGCTGGTCTCAAACTCCTGACCTCGTGATCCGCCCACCTTGGCTTTTTAAAGTGCTGGGATTACAGGCATGAGCCACCACACCCAGCCCCAAAGCATCCTCTACTTTTCCTCCTCACTTGCGGCTTCCTTCAGCTGTGCTGGTCGGAAAGGTTCCTTTGGCTCACTTAGCCCGACTCTGGCCGCACAGCTCCCAAGTCCCCCCCCGACACACCCAGAGCTCAGCCCTCCACAGCCTCGGGTGCTCTGTAATTTCGAGGTCTCATGTTTCATTGAACCTCTCTGGAATGTGCCTGGCCTCAGCATGTCCACAGCACAGTGTAGGGATGGGGCAGGTGCACACAGGGCAGTTCACTGGGGGGGGGAATTAAAGTGACTTATTCCTAAGAGGACAAACCTTGAATAAAGGAGGCAGCATGGTATAACAGCAAAGAGCCTGGGATTCAGGAAATTTCACTGGGAATTGTCCCTTGCCACCAAGTGCCACTGAGGGACGCACTGGCTGCTCCAGCTGCTGCATCTGTCAGAAGAGGTTAATAAGAGGGACTGGGCCCTGTGCAGATTAAGTAGCTTTGTGGCTGCAGAAGCAGCACCAGGGCCGGAGGTAGAGGGAGACGCAAGGACTGCTGGATAGCACCATGGCTGCCTCAGGTGATCCTGCTTAGCAGAATGAGGAATATGAGTGTCCCGTAAAAGCTGAGCAAATGCTGTGTTAATGATTCAATAATTTGCCATTATAAAGGATAATAAAACCACTAATATATACATCAGGTTTATTCCAAATGCTCTACATAAATAGCTTAATTTTCAGAACAGTCCTAGAAGTGGGGCTACCAGTATCCCTATTTTACAAACAAACTGTGTCGACAGAGTTTAAGTGACTTTTCCAAGGTCACCCAGCTTTGCCAGGCAGGTTGGAATTTGAGCCCAAACACGCAGCTCCCGACACAGCGAAGCTGAGCGGAACGCAGTGTGCACCACCTCTCCTTACAGGCGTGTAGCCGAGTAGTGGTCAGCTCACCGCACAGCCAGGGTGTGTGGGAGGCTGTGCCAGCTGGGTGTGTATAGTGCCCTCTCTGATGTTCACACAGCGATAATGAGATGGGCTAAGGATGCATTTCTCGGAACCTATCCCTGTCGCTAAGCGACGCATGACTGTGTATCACTCATAATTACTAACAATCAGTCTCATTTTTAAAAAATCACTGTATCTAAGGAAATAGTGTGAAGCTTCACCTCTAAAACGGAGGAAGCATCATCAATGGAGTAGTGAATCCACAGAAATGGTGTCAGGCGGCAAGGGAGAGGCTGGAGCCAGAGCAGAGGGGCCCTAACAACCTGTTCATTCTCCAGTCACACCCAAACCTCAGATGAGAGCTGTGGCCAGGCTGGACACAAGGTAGAAGGTACCATCTCTTCTTCCAAAACCCACCCTGGCCAAGGAAGGAAACTGAAACAGATGTGTGCTCTGCAGCCTTAGTTTTCTTGGCAATGTTGACATTTACTGGCTTTGAGGATGCTGATTTGGTGACAACATCCTGGTGGCTGTGTGCTCTTCTTTTCTCAGTGCAAGATGCAAGACACTGTGTGCATCTGAGCAAGGGTCTTCCCCGGCCAGTGGGGACTTACCTTTGATCAGTGTATTCACCTCATCTGCACCTGCCTTTCAAAAGCATAGTGCCGTCTTTTATCCTTTGATCTGGAGATAGGGAGCAAAATGTGCTTTCCTGAAGCATTTTCTAGGCTGCTATGCAAATTTTTTGTTGTTTTTCCTTAATGGAAAGTGTGTGTGTTTAATGTTTAACAGCATACTGGCAACATGGCACCATCACGCCTTCCTGGTCCTTGGGTGTCCAGTCCTCAGCCCTGTGTCCAGCCTTGTCTTCTAGAAGGCAAGCAGAGTTCCCTGACGGGGCCCCTGGCTTGTCACGGAAGAGAAGAGAGGTTCAGAGTGGAGCAGCCTCCAGCCCAACTTTGCTGCAGCCTCACATTCTCTGTGTGACCTTGGGCAAGTCACTTAGCATATCTAAATCTCAGCTGCTTCAGTTCAAAAATAGAGCTAGCATTGCCTACCCTGCAGGGCTGCTATGATAATTAAGCAGTTGAAAGTATGTCACAGGCTTAGCCCCGTGCTGAGAATTCAGCCTCATACCCCACAGACGCTGTCAAGAGCTGCTGGTTTAGGCACCAGCTATGCGTATTTCTTGAGGGCACGCCGCCTTTGCTGCCCCGAATGTCCTTCCAGCACCTGTACCTGGAGGGTGTGCGGATGAGGTTGCCCATGTGTGAAGCTGCCCATGTGTGCACCTTTGCTTAATCAATCTAGGGCTGGGAGGGGCTTGCCCCAGGAGGGTGGCACTATCTCTGCAGTATGAACGGAGACTCAGGTATATCCTCTGTGCCAGCAGGATTCCAGTGGATCCACAGTGGGCTCAGGCCGTCGGGTGCAGGAGGCAGGGCTCTGCATGGATGAATGACGGTAAGGATCACAGTCCACCACACAGATGGCGGAGGCTACTGCCCCTCCCTCAAGGCAGTCACTTCTTGATTTTCTCTTGGTGCTATGGCTCCCACCCATTGCAGGCCACTCACACTCCTGGGCAATGGGTGTGGGGCGGGGCAGGACACCTCAGGCGCTCCACTCACACCCCATGCTCCCCTGGAATACCTTCTCTGGGGTGTGGGGACACGCTGGATTTTAAAGTGTTCCCCCAGGCCATAGTCAACCATCGTCCACCTGCATGCACAGATTCAGGGCAGCTCCACCTACCCCAAACTTTCACCGTCCGCCTGAGTGAGGTCAGCCTGGCCGGGTAAACTGCCCACAGCCCCCACATGCTGTCACATCACCTCTGGTCCTGCCCTGTGTTCTCATTTTCAGTTCAGAGAAAAAGGTGTGATGTAGCAAAGGCTGTAGAAGCCCGGTTTTGTTCTCAGCGCCATTTCCACATGTGAGAAATGAGTTGTGCTGGTACTAGAACCTCTTAAACTCCCCAATGCCACGCCTTCCACTCTGGCAGAGGGAGGGAATCAATGCTCACAGCCGAATCGCAGCCTCCTCATCCCCCCGTCAACCCTGGGGCCGCAGGGCTGAGCCTTCCCTGTCTGCCCAGGGCTCACTGCTCCACTGAGCCAGAGAGGGTGCCAGTCGCCATGATGTGCCGGGCAATGCCTGCACCGAAGGCAGCTGTTGGCAGAGCAGGCAGCCTGACACAGAAACAAGCTGTTCAGACAGAGATAAGGGCTGTGGAGCCCAGGGCCCAACCTGCTGGGAGCTCAGGAAGGCTTCATGGGAGCTGGGGGCTCTCCTACCATCTGGTACCTGGCAAGGACTTGGAGGGCATCTTATCAATTCTGAAGCTTTCAGGAGAGGAAAAGTCTCTTTGACATGGCCCAGAAGGGAGCTATATGGAGACCATCACTGTGGGGGAGCATATTTTCATTATTCATTCATTTGTCTAAACAAATGCAGAGGCCTGCCTTTACCAGGCCTCCATTCTTGACCTGGACCTGTATTAGTCACGGGGAATAAAATGAGAGGTTGAATGTTGTCTCTGTTTAGAATCCAGTGAGGCAGATGGAAGTGAAAACAAAAAATCACATGATTGAATTTCAGTCACCTTTCAGCACCATGTCATACTCGCTTTGTATGAGGTTCCTGGCTATGAATGTGAGAAGGCCCCGGCAGCCGCTTTCTTGGAAGTCTGGCCTTGTGCTAGAGACTCTGGGTAAAGTTGGTCCTGGGTGCTCTGAGAACTTGGGGAAGGAGTTGTCACTCCTGGAGGGAGGGTGATTGCTTCCACTTGTCAGAGGAGTGGACATCTAGGCCAGATCTTAAAAGAGGAGTGGGAGGTTACAGTGAGGATGGAAGGCTGGGGAGGGCATTTCAGACCGAGGGACCAGCCGTGCAAAGGTACTGAGGCACACACAGGGGCTGTGAAGTTGCTGGGCTCCCAAAAGCCCTGCAGTGAGCTGGGTGGGCTCAGAGGGTTGAATCCTGAGCCAGCACTTCATGGACTCACCTGAGTCATCCCTGAGGGTGGAGGCTTCAGGGATGGTAGAGGTTCCTCTAAAAAAGGTGGTGGGCAAGGCACAGGAAGAACAGAACTCGCCCTCCCTCAACCCTCCCCGCACGCTCCTGGTATTTCATGGCACATGCTAGTGAGCACACCTGCATCCTGAACCCGGAGCAGACCTAAGCAGGTGTGCAACACATGAACCGTCACACCCTAGCTCTGCCACAATGTCTGCCTCAGACTGTGAGTTCGTAAACGCTTGTTGACCATGAATTGAAAGCTGGACACCTTTCCATTCTCATGGAGGGCAGACCTTCTCACGAGTCCTAAGTCACTTTAAGGGAAGGAAAGACACTACGGGAACAAAAGCCTGCCGTGCAAATTGAAGTGCTGTAGGGAACGGCTATCTGGAAATTAGGCTCTGAGGATTCAGAAGAGAATTGCTTCTCCATCTGACCTGGCATGTATTATCAGGGGTCCTTGTTCTATCAACACTTATTCGTTGAAAAGTTAAACACTGGAGAAAATTAAGCAAGATCTTTCAAGTTCTCAAAGTCACTCGGAGCCAATATTCAAAGGCTTCAAGTGCCTGGCATTTCATAGCTGTGGAATTAAACAAATGTAATTTGCAGATCTTCTACAAGGTTTCATAATGAAATGTAACTTTAAATATTACAGTCCCCAGAAAGATCCCAGTGTTGCTTCATAGAATAAATTAGATTAAAGCATCCTGGATGTCTCATTAATTTTTATCTACCTGAGAGACAAGATTTCTTTTGACATGTCTAAAGGAATTCAGTTAATGCCATTTGCATCTCAGCTGCCTCTGATGGATTCCAAGAGTGGGCCTCATTCTGACTTGAGTTTCAGAGTTCTCAGATGGTCTTTAAGATGTAGAGATGTCTCAGGGAAGTAAGAAAAGATATGAAATTATAACCAGAATTCTGAAGCTGTAGTGTAATATCAGGACTGGAGGGAGGGCAGGGCGTGTGGCTCCTCTGGTCTCCTCAGGCTGCTGGAGCTGTTTTCCTAACCCTTACACACTGTGACAGGTAGAGCAGGGTTCAGTTCTCGGCAGCTTGGGTTCTGGTTGGAATTTTAATGGTCATTGATTATATGTTTTATGAATGCATAGCTGCTCATCCCAAGGTGCATCTGAAGTAGTATTTCCAGAGAAGCAGTGTCATCTGGGGTACTACCCATAGATCTGGGGGCCCCGAAGATTAGGGTTTCAGTTCCTCTTCACAATAATTGAGGTCGACTGCTCACATCCATGGCCCCCTGGCATCTGTACATGTGCCCATGAGACTTTATAGTCCCCTTCCTCTCACTCTGTCACTCCGGGCTTGGCCATGTGAGAAAAGGGACCGTGGCAAAGTTGACAAAAGTCAAGTCTTGACAAAGTGTGTATGCATTTCATTCTCTCTTGCTTCTGTGTCATTGCTATTCGAAACAAAAACAATAACATACAACAAAAATAAAACCCACCCAGGCCCCTCAGAGAACATGCCTGGGCTGGCCCACAGAAGGAGCGAGCCCAGCCAAGAGCAGTAGAGGTGTCTATCCCACCTGCAGCAGAGTACAGAACTCCTCTCACCACCAGCGAACACTACATTGAGGCGGAGTCAGTGCTTACTGTCATTTGGCAGTGGTAAATTACCATCAGAGCCAATGGGAAAGTCAGAAATTTTGAGCAGATCACATGAAAGCAGTGAGCTCCTGAGTGCATGCATACACACATGCACACACGTGTGCACACACACATGTACACACACACAGAGCTTCTCTTTGGGTTGCTGTAAGTGCCAAGATAACATACTTGGCACTGAGTAGGTCTCCAGAAAATGAAGTCACTCCGCCTGTTGCCCTGCAGTCATATTCTCATCGGACTTTTCTTGTGCTTCTCCTCTTCAAATAGTTCTCCATTTGCCATCTGATAAAAAATTCAGATTTACTAATGTGCTGTTCAAAAGGTTCTGCCCCATATCGTTTTCTCTATTTCCACAATAGAGAAATAGACTCCTTACGATTAAGTGGACAGGGCCAATTAAAGCGTAGGAGAAGGTGACAAATGGCATTTCAGACAGGAGTCTGTGGGCGGTGAAAGCAAAGTGTGCAGCCACCTAAGTGAGCGAGCCTCAATAACAAGACTTCTTACTTGGAGATAGCAGGCCAAGGGATTGGCAAGGGGACAAATACAACTGGTATTCAGGCAAATGCTCAACTAGCAGATGTGCTAGAGAATGGATTCATTGAGAAGATACGGAAAATACATCAGTAAGGACCTGTACCTTCTGGCTTGGTGTTTGGGGACCCAAAGGGAGCATCGTAGTAGACAGGTTTAAAATGAGACAGTACACCGATGTTGGAGCCCTACCTCCTGCCTCATGTTCTTAACCATTCCAACAAGGAACAAAATGCTCAGAGCTTCATAAAAAAGTAAAATCACCATTTCTTCTCATATGAAACAATTTGACTCATACTAAATATGAGAGTAGTGAAAGGCCTTTAGAAATAGCCACATGATAACCTTTGTTTTATTTTTTAAAAACCATTTATTTTGAAATAAATGAATTTCACAAGAAAGTGCAAAAGAATGTCCAGAGAGACCTTAGGTACCCTTCACCCAGACTCTCACAATGTTAACATCTTGCAAAACCGTAGTACAATATCCCAACCAGGAAATTAACATGATGCAACCCATTGAGCTTATTCAGATTTCACCATTTATATGGATTTGTGTGTATGTAGCTCAATGCCATTTTATCAAATGTGAAGCTTTGTGTAATCACCACCACAATCAGCATACTTAACTGTAAAATCAGCACAATATTCCCTCATGCTACCCTACATAGCCACATGCACCCTGCCCCTCCACCTCAGTCCTTGACAACCACTACTCTATTGTTTATCTGCAACCTTGTTTTTTCATGAATGTCCTATAGAAGGAATCCTGCAGTTAGTATTATTCTGAGATTGGTTTTTCTCTCCCTCAACATACCTTCTATGAGGTTTATCCACAGAGTTGTGTGTGTCAGTATTTTGCTCCCTTTTTGGCTGAGTGCCATTTCATGGTACCAATGTACTATTAATACAATAAATTTTACTATTAATCTACTGAAGGACATTTAGGTAGTTTCTGGCTTGGAGCTATTTACAGATAAAGCTGTTATTAATATTTGTGTATAAGTTTCTGCCTGAAAATAACTTTTCATTTCTCTAGGAGCTATGCCAAGAGACCAACTGCTGGGTATTATGGAAAGCTTGTTTTTAATTTTGAAAGAAACTTGTAAACTATTTTCCGGAGTGGTTTTACTATTTTACATTCCCACTAGTAATGTATAAGAGATCCAGTTTTCCTGCATACTCACCAGCACTTAGTGTTATTTATTTTTTTATTTTAGCCATTCTGATGGTATGTATTAATACCACGTTTTAATTTTAATTTGCACTTATCTAATGGTAATTATGTTGAACATATTTTTGTGTGCCTATGTGGCATTTATATAATCTCTTCAGTGAAATGTCTGTACATTTCTTTGCCCCTTTGCTTTTGAATTATTTGTGTTTTACTATTGAATTTGAGAGGATTTTAAAAATATATTCTAGGCATGAGTCCTTTCTTGGATATGTAATTGGCAAATATTTTCTTCCAGTCTGTAATTTATAACAGGGTCTTTCAGAGTCCATTTTTAATTTTGATTAGGTCCAATTTATTTTTCCTCTTATGCATTGTGCATTTGGCTTCAGGCTTAATATCTTCTCCTATGTTTTATTCTAAAAGTTTTACAGGTTTCTGTTTTACATTTAAGCATGGTGATCCATTTTGTTTTAATTTTATATAAGGTATGAAGTTTAATTTTGTATAAGATATGAAGTGTAGCTCACATTTCCTTTTTTTGCCTGTGGATATCCAGTCGCCCTAGCAACAGTATTGAAAAGGCCATTCGTCCTCAACAGAGTTGTTTTTGTTTCTTTGCCAAAAATTAATGGAATATGTTTGTGTGGATCTACTTCCGGATTTTCTGTTCTGTCTCATTGATCTGTATCTGTCCCTCTGCCAGCACCACAATGTCTTGATTATTGTAGCTATGCAGCAAGTCTTAATATTGGGAGAGCAATTTCCACTTTACCTTTTTCAGCTGGTGTTCTGGATATTTTGAGTGTTTCCCTTCCCATTTAATTTTAGAGCATGTTTGTCTCTATCCTCAAAGCAGTTTACTAGAATATTGATAGAAATAGTTAAAACTACCTATCAATGTAGGGAGAATTGCCTTCTGTATGATATTAAACCTTCCAATCCTGGGGCATTGTGTGTTTCATAAAGCACTTAGGTCTTTGGTTTCTGTCATCAGCATTTTGTAATTTTCATCACACAAATCCTGTACATGTTTTATCCTATTTATACCTAAGTATTTCATTTTTTGAGAAAGTACTGCATTTGACATGCATTTTTATTTTTTCATTGCCAGTATATAAAAATAGAGTTTTGTTTTGCATGTTCGTCTCGTATCTTGTGACCTTGCTTAACTCATTTATTAATTCTGGGAGATTAAATGTTGTTGATATTGTAAAATTCCTTAGTATATTCTACGTAGGCAATCATGTTATCTGCAAATCAAGAACATTTTATTTCATGTCTTCCGTTTTTATGCTGTTTATTTCTTTCCTGTGACTTCCTTTGATGGCAAAATCTTCTAGAACCACGTTTAATCTGCGTGATGAGAGAGGACATCCTCCCCCGCTTCCCAGTATTAAAGAAAAAGCATTCGATCGTTTACTATCAAGTATGATTTTAGCTGTAGATTTCTGTACGTGTGCTTAACTTGAGAAAGGTTTCCTCTGTTCCTAGTGTAATTAGAGTTTTCATCATGACTGAGTTTTAGTTTTGTCAAATGTTTTTTTCCTCATCAATTGATGTCATTACATTTTTTTTCTTTACCCTGTTAATATGATAAATTACTTTTTTTTTAATATTGAACTAGTCTTGTATATCTGAAATATATTCCACTGGTAGAAGGTACAGGACTGTACACACATTAGTGGGTTAGGTATGATAAAATTTTACTAAGGATTTTTGCATCTATAGTCTTGAGAGATATTGTTCTCCAGGAATGTGTGTGTGCACTGGTGCCTGAGTGCATGCATTCATCTGTGTGTGTGTGTGTGTGTGTGTGTGTGTGTGTGTGCGTGTGTGCTGTTTGTCTTGATAACGGGATAATTCTGACCACATAAAATGAGTAGGGGAAGGGTTCCTTCTATTTTCCAGAATAGGTGGTACAAAATAATGTTAATACTTTTAAATGGCTGATAAAATTCTGCAGGGAAATCATCTACAAATGAAAACTTAGAGGACAGGGTAATTACAAATTCAATTAGTGTGATGGTTATAGGACTATTCAAGTTATCTTTTCATTTTGACTGAGTTTAGGTGATCTATGGAGTTTATTAATTGGTCCTTATCTTCTAAGTTGTCTAGTTTGCAAGCTAGAATTTGTTTATAGTATTCACCAGTTATCCTTTTGATGTCTACAGAACCTGTTGTGATATATTTTATTTTATTTTAATATTGGTGTTTTGCTTTTTTAAAACAATCTTTGTCAATCTTACTAAAGTTTTATCATTTTTTTCAAATTTTAGAACAAACCTTTTTGACTTGCTGATTTTCTCTGCTAAGTTTTCCTGTTTTCCAAATGCTTTCATTTCTGCCTATCTTTATTTTTTTCTTTTCTCATCCTTTGAGTTTATTTTGTCTTCTTTTTCTAGCTTGGAGGTAAAAATGTACATTGTTATATGAGGTCTTTCTTCTTCTCTAATGTGATTATTCAGTGATATATGTCTCCCTTCAGTACTGCTTTAGCTGCCTTTCACAGATTTTGATACCTTATACTTTAATTCCATTCTATGCATATTTTTTTTGAGAGTTTCCCCTGATAATTCCTAGAAATGTGTTGCTTTCACAAGTTTTTAGAGTTTTCCTTTTGTCTTTCTGGTTTTTATTTCTAATTTAATTAACTTAATGCTAGGGAACTTGCGCTGTATTATTTTGATTACTGTTTTATATCAATAAGGCCTGTTTTATGACTAGAATATGATCTATATTGGTGAATGGACAGTTAAAAAGGATATATGTTCTCCTGTTGTTGAATGGAGTGTTCAACAAATGTCAATTAGATTTTGATAGTTCAGTGTTGCCCAAGTCTTCTATGTCCTTGCTGGTTTTCTCCCTAGTAGATCTGCAGTTCTTGAGAGAGAGGAGTGTTGAAGTCTCTAACTATGCATGAAGATTTGTTTATGTCTCCTTTCAAGTCTACCGGTGTTTTGTTTCATGAATTTTGAAGCTCTATTGTTTGATGCATATACATTTAGGATAATTATATGTTCTTGGTGGGGGGGATCAATTTTTTCTCTTTGAGACAGAGTCTCGCTCTGTCACCCAAGCTGGAGTGCAGTGGCACTATCTCAGCTCACTGCAATCTCTTCCTGCCAGGTTCAAGCGATTATCCTGCCTCAGCCTCTTGAGTAGCTGGGACTACAGGCCCTCATCACCATGACCTGCTAAACTTCTGTGTGTTTTTAGTACAGACCGGGTTTCACCACATTGGACATGCTGGTCTCAAACTCCTGATCTTGGGAGATCAGCTTGCCTCAGCCTCCCAAAGTGCTGGGATTACAGGCTTGAGTCACCATGCCCAGCTGATGGAACTATTTTTATCATTAGGCAGTGTTGTGTTTATTGCTAATAATTTTCTTTATTCTGAAATTTTCCTTATGTGATATTAATATAGACATACTTTTTTTCTTCGATTAATGTTTGCATTATATATCTTCTACCCTCATTTTACTTTCGACCTACTCATGACATGTTTGAGCCTTGAGCTTCTTGTGTAAAGCATATGGCTGGGTTGTGTTTATTTCATTCACTCTGACAATCTATTTCTTTTAATTGTTGTTTTAGGCTATTTACAAGATATAATTATTGATATCTTAGACATACATTTGTTATTGTATCAATTGCTTTTGTTTAATCTTCTGTTTTTTTTTTTTTTTCTTGAGTCTGTTACTGGAACATTTTTGAGAATTTTATTTTGATTTATTTACAATAATTTTGAGCATGGCAGTTTGCATATTTTACTTTGCGGTTGCTTTATTTATTGCTATTTACATATGTAAATGATTACTGCCTACTAGTGTTCATGCATTACCACTTTCTGAGAAGTATAGAAACTTGACTTCCATTTAAGTTCCTTTACTTCACCATGTTTTACATAAATTTCCCGTCTTTTTGTACATTGAACACCATATTAGATATTGTTACAACTTTTGCTACAATCATAAAACATTATCAAATAAACTCATAAGAAGGACAGTCTATTATGTTTGCTTCTAAAATTACAAATTCCATTATTGTTTTTTCTTTCCTGAAGGCCCAGGCTTCCCTTTTTATTTTTTTTTCCATTTGTTGGTAAATCTTTCTTTAGATATTTCTAAGGAAAGTTCTGTTAGTAATAAGACTTTGCACCTTTACCCATCTGACAAAGGGCTGATATCCAGAATCTACAAAGAACTAAAACAGATATACAAGAAAAACCAAACAACCCCATTCAAAAGTGGGCAAAGGATATGAACAGACACTTTACAAAAGAAGACATACATGAGGCCAACAAACATATGCAAAAATGCTCATCATCACTGGTCATTAGAGAAATGCAAATCAAAACCACATTGAGATACCATCTCACACCAGTTAGAATGGCGATCATTAAAAAATCTGGAGACAACAGATGCTGGAGAGGATGTGGAGAAATAGGAACACTTTTACACTGTTGGTGGGAGCGTAAATTAGTTCAACCATTGTGGAAGACGGTGTGGCGATTCCTCAAGGACCTAGAAATAGAAATTCCATTTGATCCAGCAATCCCATTACTGGGTATATATCCAAAGGACTATAAATCATTCTACTATAAGGACACATGCACATGAATGTTCATTGCAGCACAGTTTAGAATAGCAAAGACCTGGAACCAACCCAAATGCCCATTGATGATAGACTGGACAGGGAAAATGTGGCACATATACACCATGGAATATTATGCAGCCATCAAAAATGATGAGTTCGCGTCCTTTATAGGGACATGGATGAACCTGGAAACCATCATTCTCCACAAACTGACACAAGAACAGAAAATCAAACACCGCATATTCTCACTCATAGGCGGGTGTTGAACAATGGGAACACATGGACACAGGGAGGGGAGCATCACACACTGGGGTCTGTTGGGGGGGGGAGAAAGGGGAGGGACAGTGGGGGAGTGGGGAGTTGGGAAGGGATAGCATGGGGGAGAAATGCCAGATATAGGTGATGGGGGAGGAAGGCAGCAAATCACACTGCCATGTGTGTACCTATGCAACAATGTTGCATGTTCTTCACATATACCCCCAAACCTAAAATGCAATAAAAAAAAAAATATATATATATATATAAGCATATTAAAATGTTAAATATGGATAAAAAAAAGACTTTGCACCTTTTCTTCATCTGAGAATATCTTTATTTCCCTTAATTCCTAAAGGTTGTTTTCACCAATATAGGATTTTCAATTGACAGTTTTTTTTTTAAACACTTGAAAAATGTTGAGCCATTTTTTTCTGGCCTCCATTGTTTCAAATGAGAAATCTGCTGTCATTCAAATTGTATTCTCCTATGGAAGTGCGTCATTCTTCTTTGGTCGCTTGAGAAGTTTAAAAGTGATGTGCATGGAATGAGCTTCTATGAGTTTATCTTAGTGGAGCTCTCTCTACATCTTGGATCTGTGGGTTTATGTATGATGCTATATTTGGTAAATTTTGAACCATTTTATTTTATCAAATACCTTTTCAGTCACAAACTTGTACTTCTCTTCTGCTGCAACTCTGATACAAATGTACATAATTGTCTCACTGACTCTTTAGACTGTTCAAGATTTTTGTTTCCTTCCTCTCTGTTGTTTAGATTGAACAAATACTATTGATGTGTTTTCAAGTTCACTGATTCTATGATCGGTCATCGTGACTGTAATATTTTGTCCATCCAGCCATTTTTAAACTTATTTTATTTTCAGTTATGTTTTAACTTGATTTTTATAAAACTTCTGTTGTTGATGCTTTTCTAGTTTTTGTTTTTGTTTCAAGAGATTTGTAATTGATTGTTGAAGAATTTTAAGGAGCAGCTTTAAAATCCCTGTCAGATGATTTCAACATCTAATGCATTTTGGTGGCATTGTTTGATTCTCTTTCTCATGCCACTTGTGATATACTAGTTTTTTTCTTTTTTTTTTAAATTTTACTTTAGGTCATACTATATCTGGCATTTCTCCCCATGTTATCCCTCCCCACCCTACCCACCATCCCCATTCCCCACTGTCTCTTCCCTACCCCGCCAACTGCCCCCTGTGTGTGATGCTCCTCTCCCTGAGTCCATGTGTTCTCATTCTTGAACACCCACCTATGAGTGAGAACATGTGGTGTTTGGCTTTCTGTTCTTGTGTCAGTTTGCTGAGAATGATGGTTTCCAGATTCATCCAAGTCCCTACAAAGGACACAAACTCATCGTTTTTTATGCATAGTATTTCATGGTGTATATGTACCACATTTTTTTTTGTCCAGTCTATCACTGATGGGCATTTGGGTTGGTTCCAGGTCTTTGCTATTGTACACAGGGCTGCAATGAACATACATGTGCATGTGTCTTTATAATAGAACGATTTATAGTTCTTTGGGTATATACCCAGTAATGGGATTGCTGGGTCAAATGGAATTTCTATTTATAGGTCCTTGAGGATCGCCACACTGTCTTCCACGATGGTTGAACTAATTTACACTTCCACCAACTGTGCAAGAGTGTTCCTATTTCTCCACATCTTCTCCAGCATATGTTGTCTCCAGATTTTTTAATGATTGCCATTCTAACTGACGTGAGATGGTATCTCAACGTGGTTTTGATTTGCATTTCTCTAATGACCAGTGATGATGAGCATTTTTTCATGTTTCTTGGCCTCATATATGTCTTCTTTTGAAAAGTGTCTGTTTGTATCCTTCGCCCACTTTTGAATGGGGTTGTTTTTTTCTTGTATATCTGTTTCAGTTCTTTGTAGATTCTGGATATTAGCCCTTTGTTAGATGGGTAGATTGCAAAAATTTTCTCAAACTGATCAACTGCAGTAAAGTCTCAGGATACAAAATCAATTGCAGAAACCACAAGCATTCCTATATACCAATAACAGACAAACAGCCAAATCAAGAGTGAACTCCCATTCACAATTGCTACAAAGGGAATAAAATACCTAGGAATACAACTAACAAAGGATGTAAAGGACCTCTTCAAGGAGAACTACAAACCACTGCTCAGCAAAATAAGACAGGACACAAACAGATGGAAAAACATTCCATGCTCATGGTTAGGGAGAATTAGTATCATGAAAATGGCCATAATGCCCAAAGTAATCTATAGATTCAATGCTATCCCCATCAAGCTACCAATGACCTTCTTCACAGAACTGGAAAAAACCACTTTAAACTTCATATGGAATCACAAGAGAGCCCACATAGACAAGACACTCCTAAGCAAAAAGAACAAAGACAGAAGCATCACACTGCCAGACTTCAAACTATACTACAAGGCTACAGTAATCAAAACAGCATGGTACTGATATCAAAACAGAGACATAGACCAATGGAACAGAACAGAGGCCCCAGAAGCAACATCACACATCTACAACCATGAGATTTTTGACAAACCTGACAAAAGCAAGCAATGGGGAAAGGACTCCATGTTTAAAAATGATGTTGGGAAAACTGGCTAGCAATGTGCAGAAAGCAGAAACTGGACCCCTACCTCTCACCTTACACTAAAATTAACTACAGATGGATTAAAGATTTAAACATAAAACCTAATGCCATAAAAACACCAGAAGAAAATATAGCCAAAACCATCCAGGACATAGGCATAGGCAAGGACTTTATGACTAAAACACCAAAAGCAATGGTGATAAAAGCCAAGATAGACAAATAGGATCTAATTAAAATTCAGAGCTTCTGTACAGCAAAGGAAACAATCATTAGAGCAAACCGGCAACCAACAGAATGGGAAAAAACACTAGTTTTTTCATAAGTGATTTTTCTACTATATTCTATACATTTTGCCTATTGTATTGGGAGACTCTTGATCCTATTAAGTCTCCTACTTTAGTAAATAGCTGTTCCATTTATTCCTCTCTACTTCATTCTTCAGGTGTTACTGGACTTAAATAAAAACCCTATGTATTTCCCTTTCTCAAGAAAGAGTGAGGGGAAAGATTACTTATCTAAAATAATTACCAAAATCTCTACCTAGCCTTGCTTTGCAAAATCCATAATTAAATAATTATTTTTTTCCTTGGACTCATATGTGGGTTTCTTCTAGTTATCCTTCCTTATACTGAATTTATACCTTTCAATGATTAACATTATGATAAAAATAGTTATTTGGCCACTATGGTTAGAGATAACTGAATTCTGTGAGCTTTAATGTAAAGGAGAATGCTTATTCTTTCCAGAAGTCTATTTAGTGGTTCCTGGGAAACAAGAAGACAAAAGAAGGGTGCATATGTCAGAAACAGTAGTGAGAGAAAGACTGTTGGGAGAAGACTATGAAGGCAATAGAGTTTGACTTCAAATTCTCTTGGGCTCCACCCTGCTCAAGGTGGGAAGAGGGGCTGTCTCCAGCCCTAAGGAGCCCCTCAGCACTCCCTACCACATAACCAGCTTTATTTTCTTATGATAAGGTCTTATTATCTGGCATTTTGGAATGCATTCATGTGTTTGTGCTCTGTCTCCCTGCACTGGCATAAGCCCTATGGGTGCAAGATGCTCGTCTAACTACTATAACCTTTAAAGAGACAATGGCCTCAGGACCAGACTCAGATGGGACAACTGTGCAGAAACTATCAGGGAATTTAAAATAATTACAATTAATATGTTAAGAGTGCCAATGAGAAAGAATATAATATGCAAGATCAGATAGAAAATGTTAGTAGAGAAATGGAAACTGTAAGAAATAATCTAAAGAAAAATTTTGAAATCAAAATAACAATAACAAAAATGAACACCTCCAATGGGTTTATCAGTAGACTCAACACAACTGAGTAAAAAATTTGTAAATTTCAAAAAAGATTCATGGAAACCTTCCAACTGTAACACAAGTAAAATACAAAAAGATAAACAAAAATAATCCTGAGAAACCCAAGAACTATGAGTGTTACTAAAAGGTGTAACATACATATAATTGAAATACCAGAAAAAGAGAAAGCAAACCATAAGAAATACTTGAAGCAATAACGGCTAAGAGTGTTTCAGAATTTACAGGCACCAAAGCACACATCAAGGAAGATCAGAGAACACTCCAAGGACACTGAGAGAATCTTGAATAGAGTCAGGAAAAGAAAAATCTCACCTTACTGACATAAAAATAAGAATTAAAATGACATTAGACTTCTCTTAAGAAACCATACAAACAAGAAGAATGTGAAGTGAAATATGTAAAATGTAGGGTGGAAATACACCACCATAGAATTTTACATCAAATGAAATTATATTTTGGAAATAAAGGAGAAATAAAGATTTCCTCAAACAATAACTGAAAGAATCCATTGTCAGCAGATGTTTTCCACAAGAAATGACAAAACAAGTTTTTCAGACAGAGAAAAAATACATCAGGCGGAAACTAGGATACACATATAGCAACAAAGAGTATCAGAGAATTAATAAATGCAGGTAAAACAAAATACGTCATTGTTATTATTCTTCATTGATCCAAAAGCAATATACTTAAAACTATTTAATATGTAGTACCAGTGATATACTTGATTTTTTTATAGCATATAAACAAGTGAAATGAATGACTGCAACGGTCCAAGAGATGGGAGGGGGAAATTGTGGATATAAGGTACCTACACTCCATGTTCCATGGTATAGGGCTATTTAAAGGTGGACTTAGATGTGTAAAAATGTATACCACAGGCTGGCAACAGTGGCTCATGCCTGTAACCCCAGTGTTTGGGAGGCCAATATGGTAGGATTGCTTAAGCCCAAGAGTGCAAGACCAGCCTGAGCAACAGAGTGAGGCCCCATCTCTATTAAAAATATATATTTTTAATTATCTGGGCACAGTGGCATGCCTCTAGTCCCAGCTACTCAGGAGGCTGAGGTGGCAGGATCGCTTGAGCCCAGGACTTGGAGACTGAAATGAGTTATGATAGCATCACTGCACTCCAGCCTGGGTGACAGAGTGAGAACTGGTCTCAAAAAAAAAAAAAAAAAAAAAAAAAAAAGTGGAGCAGAGTGGCTCACGACTGTAATCCCAGCACTTTGGGAAGCCAATCACCTGAGATCAGGAGTTTGAGACCAGCCTGACCGACATTGTGAAACCTAGTCTCTACCAAAAATACAAAAAAAAAAAAAAAAAAAAAAAAGGCTGGCATGGCAGCACATGCCTGTAATCCCAGCTACTTAAGAGGCTGAGGCAGAAGAATAGCTTGAACCTGGCAGGGAGAGGTTGCAGTGAGCAGAGATCACACCATTGCACTCCAGTCTGGGGAACAAGAGCAAAAATCTGTCTCAAAAAAAAAAAAAAAAAAAATATATATATATATATATATGAGAGAGAGAGAGAGAGAGCAAACTCTAGGAATATATTATTCTCATTATTCTTTAAATATAAATGATATGCTGAGAGAAGATAATTTGAAGTCATATAAAATGTTCAGTTAAAACAAGAGAAGGCAGAAAAAGAGGGAAAATAAACAAAAAGCAAATACAGCAAATAGAAAATAGTTACACACTAGAAGATCTTAATCTAGCTGTATTAACAATCACTTAAATAATAAATGATCTAAATGAACCAATTAAAGCTCAGAGATTGTCAGAGAGGATTAAAGTAAACTAACTGTATGCTGACTATAAGAATCCCATTTTAAGTATCACAATTCAGGTTAATAGTAAACAGATTGACTGACATAGGCTCTGCTAATACCAATCAGGAGAAAACTATATTCTTCTATAGTAGCTATATTAATTTAAGACAAAGCTGACTTCAGAACAAAAAAGATAATCAAAGTTAAAGAGGGATGTTATTTAATTACAGAGGGGTTAATTCTCTAAGATAACATAGGAATCCTAATTGTGCATGCATCTAATTAAAGCACATCAAAATATGTGAACAAACCCTGATGGAAGTGAAAGCGGAAACAGACAGATCCACTGTAAGAGTTGGTTATTTTAACACCCCTCTGTCTATCAATAACAGCCCTCTGTCAATAAGGTATAGATGAACAACAGCATGAATCAACTTAATCTACTTGATATTTACAGAACAGTTTATATAACCACAGCAAAATACTCATTCCTGTCAAGTTAATATGAAACTTTCACCAAAATAGACCATATTCTGGGCCATACAAAAACACCAAAACAAACTTAAAATGATAGAAGTCATACAAGTGATGTTCTCACATGACACTGGAAGTTATTTAGAAATCACCAGTAGAACTATAGCTGGAAAATCCCTCAAATACTTGGAGATTGAACACACTTCTAAATGATAGTATATAAATACAGAAGAAAGGAAATAATAAAAATTAGAGGAAAATCAATGAAATTGGAGATAAGAAAACAAGAAAAACAAAACAAAACAATGAAAAGCTAGGGCTTTCAAAAAAATCTATCCAATTGAAAGTCTCTTGCCAAACCAAGCAAGAGAAAAAGAGCTACGACACAAGCTACTAATATCAGAAATGAAAGAGCTTCACCATGGCTGATCCCATGGCCACTACAAAGACAAAAATGGTCAGACACTGTGAAAAACTTTATGCCCACAAATTTTATAACCTAGATAAAGTGATCAATTAGAGGGAAGAACAAAACTACTAAAACCCACACAGTTTAAATAGATAGCTTGAATACTTTACATCTTTTTTTTTTCTTTTGTGGTGAGGGACAGAGCCTTGCTCTGTCACTCAGGCTGGAGTATAGTAGTGCAATCTTGACTCACTGCAACCTCCACCTAACAGGTTCAAGCAATTCTCCCACCTCAGCCTCCCGAGTAGCTGGGATTACAGATGTGTACCACCACGCCGGCTAATTTTTGTATTTTTAATAGAGATGAGGTTTCAAACTCCTGACCTCAAATGATCCACCTACCTCAGCCTCCTAAAGTGCTGGGATTACAGGCATGAGCCACTGCCCTGGACCAATAGTCTACATCTCTTAAAGAAATGAAATTAATAATTAAAAACTTTCAAGATATCTCAGGCCCAGAAAGTGTTATTAAAGAATTCTATCAAATGTTAAAGGAAGAACCAATATCAATTCTCCACAATATATTTCAGATAAATATGGGTGAGAACACTTTCCAACTCATTTTTTGACTCCAGAATTACTCTAATAACAAAACCAGATAAATACACCATAAGAAAACTAAACTGCTAATAAAATATTAGCAAATAGAATCTAGGAATATAACATATGTGTTTGTACATATAATATATATGTAATGTACAATATATAAAAGCTGTGTGTGTGTGTGTGTGTGTGTATGAGGGAGAGAGAGAGAGAGAGAAAGATAACATATTATAGCAAATGTGGCTCATTTCAGGAATGCAATCTTGGTACAACATTAGTAAACAATGTAATACATTATATTAGCAAACAAAATAAGAAAAACATATTGTCATACCATTAGATGCAGAACAAGCATTTAACATAATTCAACACACATTAATAATTTGAAAACAAAACTATCAGAAAACTAGAAATAGAAGGATCTTTCTTTAAAATAATAAAGAAATACACAAAATCACACACTTAACATTACATTTGAAGTTGAGGAACTGAAGACTTTTCTGTTAAGGCAAGGATGTCCTCTCTTAGCTCACCAATTCAACATTGTCCTGGAAGTCCTATAAAGTACAATAAGCCTAGAGAAAGAAATAAAATGGAAAAGGTTGGAAAGAAAGAAAGAAAACTGCATTTATTCCCTGGTGGCATTATTGTCCATATAGAAAACCACCAAGAATCTACTAAAAAACACCTAGAAATAATAAGCAAGTATAACAAGGTTGCAGGATACAAGGTCAATATGCAATATATAACTGCCTTCCCGTATCCCAGTAATGAACAATTGGAATTCAAAATTAAAGAAACATTGTCTTTTACAATAGCAACAAAATGGAGTTCTCTAGTGTAAATCTAACAAAATATGCATAGGATCTATATGCAGAACCCTACAAAAACACTGATAAAATGAATCTAGACATAAACCTAAAACCTTATGCAAAATGAACTAACAATGGATCATAGATCTAAAAGTAATATACAAAAGTATAAAACTTCCTTAACAAAACATAGGAAAAAAAATCTATATGACTTTGGTAATAATTTTTAAAATAAATGCCAAAAGTATTGTCCATGAAATAACAAACAAGCTGTTATGTTAATAAATATGCCATGTTAAATGAAATAAGACAGGCACAGAAAGGCAAATATTGTGTGATATTTGTCTTTCATTCACTCATATGTAGAATCTAAAGAAGTTGATCCAATGGAAGTAGAGAGTAGAACAATGGTTAGCAGAGGCTGAGGAAAGCTTTGGGAAGGGGGTATCATTAGGAAGAGATTGGCCAATGGGTGCAAAGTTATAATTACATAGGGGAGAATAATTTCTGCTTCAAAGTAGGGTGACTACGGTGAACAATAATGTATTGTATATTTCAGAATAACTAGGAGAGAGACTTTTGAATGTTCTCACCACAAAGAATAATGCATTAGGTGGTAGATTTGCTAAATACTCTTATTTGATTTTTCCACAATGTATGTATGTGTTGAAACATCACACTGTACCCCACAAATGTATATAATTATTAATGTGACAAAAAAACAAATTTCGATATATAAGTTAACTTTATCAAAATTAAAAAATGTATACTCTCCAAGGACATGGTTGAAAAAAGACAAAGATGGTGATGAGAAACGACAAGCAACTTGGAGAAAATGCTTAGAAAACATTTATCTGCATAGGATCTGGATGATACTGTATGATACTGTAAAGCTAGACACATGGCAACACACATTGGTTAAAACCCATGGAACATAACAGCACAAAAAGTGGAGCCTAGCATACACGCACTTAAAAAAATCATTTAGAGCAGGGTGTGGTAGCATGCAGTTATAGTCCCACCTACTTGGAAGGCTGAGACAGAAGGATTGCTTGAGCCTAGGAATTCCAGGCTACAGTGGGCTGTGATCACACCTGTGAATTGTCACTGCCTGCACCCTGGGCAACATAGCAAAACCCTGTCTCTAAAACAAAACAAAACAAAAACATTTAGGAAGTTGGGGTATCCAAGAATGGAATACAGATAGTGATAATAGAGTCTAACTGTATTACAAATATACAACACATCTTCTTTGAGAGGGGTGTGGGAAAAATTGCTGACCTGACTACCTTTGGAAATGAGTGGAGACGGTAGGACTAAAGGCAAAGGAGACAGTGCTTAAGCACTCTAATTGGCAGCTTTGATTTTCATAGATGTTCAGTTAACAGTTCTGAAATAACTATGCATAGTGGAATTGAAGTACAGGGATAGCAGAAGGTGAGAGCCAGTTTTCTCACTTTCAGAGAGGGAAGTTACAGGAAAGGAAGGCTGGAATGGGTCATTTGTACACATGGTACTTCCTTGGCATTGGAGAAGGGAGTTGAAACTAATGTTTGGCTTAACATCCATACAGATTAATTCATATGGAAATGTTGTAGATAAACCACTGCACAAGGAAATAAGTGGACACAAACAAATGGAAAAAAAATTCCATGCTCATGGATAGGAAGAATCAATATTGTGAAAATGGCCATACTACTCAAAGTAATTTATAGATTCAATGTTATTCCCATAAAGCTACCATTGACTTTCTTCACGGAATTAGAAAAAACTACTTTAAACTTCATATGGAACCAAAAAAGAGCCCATATAGCCAAGACAATCCCAAGCAAAAAGAACAAAGCTGGAGGCATCATGCTACATGACTTCAAACTATACTACAAGGTTACAGCAACAAAAACAGCATGGTACTGGTACCAAAACAGATATATAGACCAATGGAACAGAACAAAGGTCTCAGAAATAACACCACACATCTACACCATCTGACCTTTGGTGAACCTGACAAAAACAAGCAATGGGAAAATGATTGCCTATTTAATAAATGCTGTTGAGAAAACAGGTTAGGCATAGGCAGAAGACTGAAACTGGAGCCCTTCCTTATACCTCATACAAAATTTATATATAAAATTTATAAATTTATATACAAAGTTTATATAAATACCTTATGCAAAATTTTATACAAAAATTAACTGAAGATGGATTAAGGCTTAAACTTAAGACCTAAAACCATAAAAACCCTAGAAGAAAACCTAGGCAATACCATTCAGGACATAGGCATGGGTAAAGACTTCATGACTAAAACACCAAAAGCAACAAAAGGCAAAATTGACAAATGGGGTCTAATTAAACTTAAGAGCTTCTGCTCAGCAAAAAAAAAAAACTGTGATCAGAGTGAACAGGCAACCTACAGAGTGGGAGAAAATTGCTGCAATCTATCCATCTGACAAAGGGCTAATATCCAGAATTTACAAGGAACTTAAACAAATTTATAAGAAAAAACAACCCCATCAAAAAGTGGGTGAAGAATATGAACAGACACTTCTCAAAAGAAGACATTTATGAGGCCAACAAATATATGAAAAAAACCTCATCATCACTGTTTTTTGCAGGGACATGGATGAAGCTGGAACCCATCATTCTCAGCAAACTAACACAGGAACAGAAAATCAAATACTGCATGTTCTTACTCATAAGTGGAGGCTGAAAAATGAGAACACATGGACACAGGGATGAGAACATCACACACAGTGGCCTGTTGGGGGAGTTGGGGGTGCAAGGGGAGGGGATAACATTAGGAGAAATATCTAATACATGTGGGGCTTAAAACTTAGATGATGAGTTGATGCATGCAGCAAACCACCATGGCACATATATACTTATGTAAGAAACCTGCACATTCTGCACATGTATCCCGGAGCTTAAAGTATAATAAAAGAAAAAAAAATGTTTGTAGATATGTGTATGAGCACAGGGTTGTATATGCACAGAAATTGCCTTGCTATATCAGCTGAGGGGGCCTAGAAGCAGCTATACACAAATAAATAATAATGAGCATGGCTAGTGCTTAGATTTGGTTTATACTGTGATTCTCCAATAAAGGAAAGCAGGGATCCTTGGAGAAATGGCTGTTTCTAGGGCTGATACAATACAGGAATATGCAATATGAGTCTGGAGCATCTTGTAATGCCAGAAGTTCTCAAAGACATGTAAACCTACACAGATGGGGTATATCAAGGGAGCACAGAAGCCAACTGAAAGAGCGCCCAGTGGTCAAAGCTGGAACAGTGAGAACAGCATACTAAATAATGCAGTATAAAATTTTTAGCTTAAAGTATAAAATAAATATCCATGAATTCATACTCATATAAAGAAATTATTGAATAAATATAAGGAGAGTCCAATCTCTTGTGCAGAAGAATTTCAAAAATTGTATGTAGATATTCCCCTAAACTATGTGGGATTTCCATAGTGGCTTCCTATGAACGAAATATGGAAATACAGAAAGGAGGAAAATAACAGTAACTTCCTTCCATGTTCTTCACATGTACCCCCAAACCTAAAATGCAATAAAAAAAAAAAAAAAAGAAACAGTAACTTCACAGTGGAGGAACCTCACACACACTCTCAGCCAGGGGATCAAGGTCAGCATCAATAGTAATAGGTATAGGTCATGTTGGAAGAATGGAGTCTTGATGTGATGTGCCTCTGTTGCCTTCGTCCCATAAATACGTACAAACATGTATAAATCCAGTCTGATTTGAGAAAAACAGCAGACAAAATCCAACAGAGGACATTCTACAAAATACCCTACCAGGGCTCCTCATGAGTATGGATAAAGAATGTTCTGAAAATTCAATTAATATGTCCAATATAATAGATGAAGATAAAGCCCAAGTCAGAAAGTCCAAAACAAAGTAGCAGAAGGATAACAGAAATATAGCAAAAATAAGGAAAATATAAAAGGAGAAACTTCTTAAGAAAGCAAGTATAATAGTCTATTTATTATTTTATTTAACAGCTATTTAGTGAGAGGTGACTCTGTGCCCAACAATCTCCCAGCACTGGGAAGACAGCAGAGAAAATATAATACAAATACCACGGACCTCAAGGACCTGTGTGTTATGTAGGAAGACAGTTCATTACCATCACTGAGTCAATAATAGATTGATCAGTTAATGATTAGTACCATGGAAGAAACATGCAAGGAAAGGGAAAGGCAGTGTTATTTTTAATAAAGTCTTCAGAAAGGCCTCTCTGAAACTAATATTTAAGCAAAGAAGAGGCAGGAGGATCTGTAGGAGCAAAGCCTCAGACTGAGCATGTGCTTGCTATGTTTAAGGAGCAGTAAGGAGGCCTGAGTGGCAATGCAGTCTGCAGATCCCCAGGCACCAGCATGACTGGTATCCACACACCCATCTTTACATGAGAGGGTTGGACCACATCAGAGACGGCAAACGTGTAACATGCTCCCTGCAGCTTTCATCCCAGCCAGCACTAGAGACAATCCTAGTAAATCACATGCCCTTTTCCAGGTGCACCCTCAAACCCCATTGCCATCACGTACTGCAGCCCACTGCCACCTATAGGCCAGAGTAGACAGAGTTTCCTTCTACAGTGCTATGGCTTTCTTGAAGGAAGAGGGAAACGTATGAACTCAGTAGTTATCTATCAACCGGCAGTGTCTTGAGAAAACTGAAGTGAATGAATGGGGGCTGAATTAGAATAAAATGAGGAAGAAAGTGGACATCATGTGTAACAGCCAACGCAGCAGCTTTGAGAGGTAACAGAACATGCCCAAGGTGAGCATTCTCCAGGGTAGACTCCGGGAAAACTGAAGGTTCAGAGAAAGCAGATAGTGAATGTCCCATTGTCCAAAACACCTGCGAGCTCCAGGTCTAGAACCTTCCATTTGGCCTGCTCACTTTGCTGTGTCTTCCTTCACTTATGACAGCACTGCATGTACACTCTTCTTGTGTCCTCTTTAATATATCAAGTAACCACTGCCTTCTATTGCAAAGCACTGCTGTTACTGAAGAAACAAATCTGCCCTTCTTTATTTGCATTCCAAACACCAAATAGAATAATTATATCAATTGGTATCTCAAGTTAGCCAGATTTATAATTTCTCCCAGTTTGATATGGTCCAAGAATAAAAAAGATGAAAAACATTGCAGGGCAATGTCATTATATTATGACCCTCCAGTGTAAGGGCTTAATTGGTGGTAAAATAAAACCTAGTACTAGGTATCAAAAGGCTTTTCCATGATATCAAATTGCTTTTTCACAGGAAGGACAGACAGGTACAATTTGATGCCAAAGAGAAAAAAAAAAAAAGGTTATTTCCCTCCTGTGCATGGAGCAGAGCAACAGCCTTTATATGGTATATTTAAAGCAAAATTTAAAAAGGGATCCTGTAAGTTGAAATGGGGATATGTGGGAAGGCACTGATGAAGTTGGAGATACTGAGCCCCTAAATTCTGATGAGGCTTCTTTGCCACTGGAAAAGGCCTCCTAATCCCCAGAAGAAGAGTTCTCCCTCCCTTAGGTGTAGCCAGGCCTCCACCCCATCTGAGGGTGTTACCCCTGCATTGCCTGAGGAAACTGCAATGTCCTCTCCTGAAGCAGCTGCCATGCAAGATAGTCCACCCCTCTTTGCTTCTAGACTTATAATTCAACTAAAGTTCCAACAGGCTCATAAAGGTGAGGAGATGCATTAGACTCATCTAATTGATTTTTTCAACCAAATAACTAACTAATTTTTCTGATTACATAGGCAGACATTTGGGAAGCTGTGTGGGAATGGATACTGAGGGTGTGGAATAATGGTGAAAGAAACATAAAGTTGAATCAAAACAAACTTATAGATATGGGCCCACTAAGCAGAGATTCTGCATTTACTGTTGCAGCTTAGGGAGTTAGAAAAAGGGCACTAATTGATTGGTTGGCTGGCTAAAACTTGAATCAAAAGATGGCCCACCATAAGCAAGTTGGATATGCCTGATCTTCCTTATTTTAATGTAGAGGAAGGGATTTAAAGACATAGGGATTTTGGAATGCTACAGTGGAGTTGTCATTTTAGACATACCCACTCATACTGGGAGGGTCCAGAAAGCATACTTTTGACCAGTACTATGAGAAATAAATTTGTGAGGGGATCTCTGGTGTCCTTGAAAAGCTCAGTGACCACTCTTCACTATAGGCCAGACCTCACAGTGGAAACTGCAGTTACTCAATTGAAAAACTTTAATACATTGGGAGTAATTGGATCTAGGGGTGCAAGAGGCCAAGTGGGAAACTCAGCCCCCAAGGCTAGAGTGGGGGGTGGCTACCTTGATGGACAGTAGAGTCAGAGTAGCAATCAGAATAGTCTGACTCCCACAAACCTATGGTGTTGGCTGCTTGATTGTGGTGGTCCTAGAAGTGAAATAGAGAAGCCTACCAAATCTTTACTTGATCTGTATAAGCAGAAAAGTTCTAGGTCAAGTGAACAAAAGTCTTACTTGAATCATAAAAACACAGTTACTGCTGCTCAATAAATTCCCAGAATTAAGCCAGTTTACAGACCTAGAACCCTTCAAACGCAAGGGAGGCTGGGTTCTCTCATGGAAAGAAACAGTATACTACCAAAAATGTATACTCTTGATCTTTATCCAAGCCTTGCCCAAAAAGACCCAAAACCACTAAGAGACCTAAAACCCCAGGGTAACTCTGCAGTGGGGAAGAGAAAACAACCAGATCTTTCAGGGACCACTCTATCCTGCTCTGAACTGGACACTGATTTCAGGAGATCCAAAACATCAGTACGGCCCTCCAGTCAGAACAGGGGCTTACAGAGGTTGGTTAATCAATGAAATTTTAGCTCAGGTGCATCTCATAGTGGACCCAGTAGGTCCTCAGACTCACTCTGTGTTATTTCCCCTGTTTCTGATTCCCCAATTCCAGAATGCATAATTGCAATAGGCGTACTCAGCAGTTGGAAGAATCCCCCACATCAGTTCCCTGACCTGTGGAGTAAGGGTTATTATGATGAGAAATTCTAAATGGAAGCCACTAGAACTGCCTCTGCGTAGTGAAATACCAATCCAAAATCAATGCCACCATTCCTTGAAGGGCTCAAAGAAACCAGTGCCACAATCAGAACTTAAAAGATGCAGAGGTTATGATTTTCTACCACCTCCCCATTCAATTCATCCATTCAGCCTGTATGGAGCATAGATGGATCTTAGAGAATTGCAGTGAATTATCGTAAGCCTAAGCAGGCAGTGACTTCAATTGTAGCTGCTATTGCAGATGTGGTTTTATTGCTTAGGTACATTAACACATTCTCTGGTACCTGCTATGTAGCTATTAATCTGGTAATTTTTTTTCCTTATCTGTTAATGAAGACCATCAGAAGCAATTTGCTTTCAGCTGGCAAGGCCAGCAATACACCTTCACTGTCCTATCTCAGGGTCTATCAACTCTTCAGCCCTGTTATAATCTAGTTTGCAGGAGTCATGATCACCTTTCTCTTCTACAAGATATCACAAGGAGTCCATTTCATTGATAACATTAAACTGACCAGACCTAGTGAGCAAGAAGTAGCAACTCTAGACTTGCTGGCAAGACATTTGCATTTCAGAGTGTGGTAAGCAAATCCAACAAACAAATTGAGGAGGAGCAGGGCACAGTGGCTCATGCCTGTAATCCCAACACTTTGGAGGAGAGGTGGGAGAATCACTTAAGCTCAGGAGTCTGAGACTCACAAGGGCAGCAAAGACCCTATCTTCACAACAATTTGAAAATTATTCAAACATGGTGGCATGCACCTGTGGTCTCAGCTACTCAGGAGACCAAGGTGGGAGGATCACTTGAGCCCAAGAGGTCGAGGCTGCAGTAAGCCACAATCATACCACTGCACTCCAGTCTAGTGACAGAGCAATATCCTGTCTCAAAAAAAGAAAAAATCCCAGGATCTTCTACTTCAGTGAAACTTCTAGGGGTCCAGTGGTATGAACATATTGAGATATTCCTCCTAATGCGAAGAATAAGAGATTGCATCTGGTCCCTCCTACAACTGAAAAAGAGACACAATTGCTTGTGAAGTTCTTTGGGTTTGAGAGGCAACATATTCCTCATTTGGGTGCGCTACTCAGGCCACTTATTGAGTGACCTGAAAAGCTGCTAGTTTTGAGTGGAAACCAGAACAACAGAAGGCCCTGCAACAGGCCCAGGCTGCTGTGCAGGGTGCTCTGCTGCTTGGGTCACATGACCCAGCAGATGCAATCATGCTTGAAATGTCAGTGGCAAATAGGGGTGCCACTTGGAGCTTTTAACAGGCTCCTATAGGTGAACTGCATAGCAGGCCTTGAGAATTTTGGAGAAAACTCTTGCCATCCTCTACAATCCTTTTGAGAAACAGCTCCTGGCCTGCAGTTGGGCCTTAGTAGAGACTTAACACACTTAACCATGAGCCACCAAGTCGCCATGCAACCTGAGCTGCCCTCATGAACTGAATGTTTTCCGACCCAGCAAACTGTAATGTTGAAAGTTCACATAACACTCCATCAACAAATAAATGTGGTATATGTGTGATCAGGTCTGAGCAGGTCCTAAAGTTACATGAAGATGTGGCCCAAATGTCCATGGCCCCTACTCCTGCTACCCTTCCTTCTTTCTCCCTGCCTGCACCTATGGCCTCACAGGGAGTTTCTTATTATCAACTGACTAAGGAATAGAAGGCTTGGGCTGGTTTAAAAAGGGGCATGCAGGCACCACCAAAATGTAGGCATTGCAGCACTACAGCCCCTTTCTGGAATCCCTAAAAGACAGAGTTGAAGGGAAATCCCCCAGTGGGCAGAAGCTTTGAACAGGGGGACCTGGTTGCTCACTTTACTTGGAAGGAAAAATGGCCAGACATGCAATTTTATACCTACTCATGGGCTGTGGCCAATGGTTTAGCTGGATGGTCAGGGACTTGAAAAAAATATAATTAGAAAATTATGATGAGAAAATCTGGGCAAGAAGCATGTGGATGGACCTCTCTGAATATATATTTTTCTAATGAAGATATTTGTGTCCTATGCTTACCAAAGGGTAGCTTTAGCAGAGGAGGACTTCAATAATCAAGCAGACAGGATAATCCATTCTGTGGATACAAGCCAGCCTCTTTCCCCAGCCACCCCTTCTCCCAAGGGGCTCATGAACAAGCTGGCCATAATGACAGACACAGAGTTTATGCATGGGTTCAACAACATAAGCTTTTACTAGCGAAGACCTACCTGGCTACTGCCATTGCTGAGTGCCCAATCTGGTGTTTCACACAGCATTATTTCTGATTTTAAAAACTCACTTCACAGTCAAATATGTGTGGCAGTGGGTCCATGCTTGTGGAATCCACTGACGTTACCATGTTTCTCACCATCCTGTAGTAGCTGGTTTGACAGAACAGTGGGATGACCTTTTGAAGACCCCATTACAGCACCAGCTAGGTGGCGATACCTTGAAAGGCTAGACAAAGTTCTCCAGACGACTATTTATACTCTGAATCAGTGTCCAATATACGGTGCTGTTTCTCTGATAACCAGAATTCAAAGATCCAGGAGTCAAGGGATGGAAATGGGAGTGGCACCACTCACTCTTGCCCCTAGTGACCCATCAGCAAAAATTTGCTTCCTCTTCCCACAATCTTATGCTGTGCTGGCCTAGAGGTCTTAGTTCCAGAGGGAGAAATGCTTGCACTAGAAGGCACAACAATTATTTTATTGAACTAGGAGTTAGACTGCCACCCAGACATTTTGGAGTCCTTATGCCTCTGAGTCAACAGACAAAAAATGGAATTACTGTACTGGCTGAGGTGATTGATTCTGACTACCAAGGAAAAATTGAATGCCTACTCCACAATGGAGGTAAGGAAGATTATGTCTGGAATACAGAAGACACCTTAGGGCGTCTCTTCCTGTGATTAAGGCCAGTGGGAAGCCACAACAAGGCAGGACTACTAGTGGCCTAGATCCTTTAAAAATGAAGGTTATGGTCACTCCACCAGGTAAAGAAAACACAATCAGTGGAGGTGCTTGCTGAAGGTAAAGGGAATAGAGAATGGGTAGTGGAAGAGGGTAAGCTATAAATATCAGTTATAACTACGTGATAGTTACAAAAAGGAAGGCTGCAATTATCATGTTCATTCCTCCTTATTTTGTTAAGAATGTGTGTGTGAAATATCTTTATTTTATTATTTTATTTTTATTTTTATTTTTTGAGATGGAGTCTCTCTCTTGTCGCCCAGGCTGGAGTGCAGTGGTGTGATCTTGGCTCAATGCAACCTCTGCCTCCTAGGTTCAAGTGATTCTCCTGCCTTAGCCTCCCAAGTAGCTGGAATTACAGGTGCCCCCCACCCCCACCTTGCCTGGCTAAGTTTTGTATTTTTAGGTTTCACCGTCTTGGCCAGGCTGGTCTCAAACCCCTGATCTCAGGTGATCCGCCCACCTCAGCCTCCCAAAGTGGTGGGATTACAGGCGTAAGCCACTGCACCCAGTCAAAATATAATTTTCTTTCCTCTCTTATCTTTTTATTGTGTAACATGGATATATTGATTCATCATAATATTTATGTATTATTAATTTTAGATAAGAGTATTTAATTTATAGGCTATGAAAGAGAAGAGTAAACATCACTCATGGGCTTGACCTACTTGTTTGGGGAAGTAGTTAGGGCATTTCCAGCTGTACACAGGTTAGTTGTATCATGTTAGGCAGAATTATGACCTCATTATTGTTCTTTAAGATTAAGTATGGTTTGAGGATATACATATGGGTGCCCAGTTGACAAATTAATCATGATTAATCTTAGAACTCAATTTAATTAAGCTATGGGGTGTGTAGTTATTTGTTGAAACATTATTTCTGGGTGTGCCTGTGAGGGTGTCTGCAGATGATATTAGCATTGGTGGACTTAGTAAAGCAGATTGCCCTCCCCAGTGTAAGCAGACCTCATTCAATCCATTGATGGCTTAACTAAAATAAAAGACTGAATAAGAAAGAATTCTCTCTCTGCCTGACTGTCTTCAAGTTGGAACATAAGTCTTCTATCACTTTTGGACTCAGATTGAGACTGGAGCTATTATTCTTCCTGGTTCTCAGCCATTGGACCTGGGCTGGAGCTCTGTCTCCAGCTTTCCTACTGCAGATGGTGGATTTCTCAATCTCTATAATTGCCAGTAATGAGAGAGACAGAGAGATCAGTTCTGTGTCTCTGGAGAACCCAGACTAAGACAGCTGGGATAGCTCACATAGAAGTACAAAAATACCCTGTAAACTCTCAGCCATGACTCACCTTTTGTACCTTCATCTGAGCCATGGCCAGCTTCACAAGAACTTTGACTTTCAAGTGATGTGTGACGTACACGCTAAGGGCTGCTTTTTGTTGTAGTTGCATAATAGATATCTTGGTTTGCTGTACCAGTAGCATATTATTGTCGAATTATTAGAGCCCCTTATTTATTCCAGACTGATATCCAAATATGTGATTTGTAAATATTTTCTCCTATTCTGTTGGTTATCTTTTCAAATCCTTTGTGGTGTTCAGTGAAGTACAGAAGTTTTGAATTTTTATGAAGTCTCATTTTTCTCATTTTTTTGTGTTGCCTCTGCTTTAGTGTTTCATCTACAAAGGAAGTGCCAAACTCAAGGTCACGAAGACTTAATCCTGCACGTTATTCTAAGTGTTGTATAGTTTTAGTTCTTATATTTAAGTCTGTGCTTCCCTTTGTGTTTATTTTTGTATACAGCGTGAGGCCGAAGTTCAACTCCGTTTTTACCTGTGAATATGCAGTTATTCTAGCACTATTTGTTTAAAAGACTATTCTTTTCCCCATTGAAATGTGTCATTCTCGTCAAAAATCAATTGACCATAAACATGAATATTTATTTCTGAACTCTCAATTCTACTCCGTAGATCTTTATTTCTATCCTTGTATCAATACCACAGGGTATGATAATTAGAGAGTTGTGGTCCATTTAGAAATCAAAAAGTATAAATCTTCCAACTGCATCTTTTTTAAGATTATTATTGCTAGTCTGTATTCTTTGCATTTCCACATAAATTTTAAGATCAGTCTGTCAATATCTGCAAAAAAGAAAGACTTTGGGATAACATTGAATCTTTTGGTCAACTTGGGGAGTATTTCCATGTTAACAGTATCAAATTTTACATCCAGACCAGGTGTAGTGGCTCATTCCTGCAATCCTAGTGCTTTGGGGGCCAGGCAGGAGATCTCCTTGAGCCCAGGAGTATGAGACCAGCCCGGGCCACATAGTGAGACCTTGTCTCAAAAGGAAGAAAAGAAAAGAAACCAAAGAAAAGAAAAGAGAGAGAGAGAAACTTTACAGCCATAAATATAGGATATCTTTCTGTTTATTTTGACCTTTAATTCTTTCAATGATGCTTTGTAATTTTGAGTATACAACCCTTGAAATTTGTGTTCAATTTATTTCTAAATGTGCGTTGTTTTAATGCTATTTTAGATAGAATTATTTTCTTAATTTCATGTTTATATTGTTTACTTCTAATCTTTAGAGTATAACTGATTTCTGCATATTGATCGTGTATCCTGTAACCTTGATGGACTTGTTTATTATTATTGTTTTTCTGAGTTTCTAATAATTTTCTACATACAAGATTATGTAACTTGTGAATAGAAATAGTTTTACTCTTTTCTTTCCAATCTAAATGCCACTTATTTATTTTCTTTTCCTATTAGCCTGGCTAGACCCTCTAATAAAATAATAAATATAAGTGGTGAGAGCAGACATCCTTATCCTGTTTCTGATCTTAAGGGGAAAGTGTTCCTTGTCTTACCATTGATATGATGTTAGTTATAGCTTTTATGTATATTCCTTCACCAGGCTAAGGAAATTCCCTTCCATTCTTAATTCGTTGAGGGTTGTTGTTGTTGTTGTTGTTGTTGTTATCATGAAAGGGTAGATTGTCAAGTTATTTTACTGTATCTATTAAAATAATCTTGCTTTTTTGTCCTTTATTCTATGAATACAATGTATTATGTTGATTAATGCTGTTATGAATTTCTGAAATAAATTCCACTTGCTCATGTTGTATAGTCCTTTTTGCATATTGCCAATACTATATCTAAATATATTTTATATGCTGCTATTTGCTAGTATTTTGTTGAAATTTTCACATTTATTTTCAGAAGAAACATCAGTCTATAGTTTCTTTTCTTTTGATGCCTTTATTCAGTTTTGGTATCAGCGTAATCCTGGCTCATAGAATAGGTTAGAAATCATTTTCTCTTTTTGCATTTTGGGAAAAGTTTGTAAAAACGTGAAAAAAGTTTGTGAAGAGTTGTTATTTTTTGCTTTAAAATTCAGTAGAATCCACTAATGAACTCCCTGCACCTGAGTGTTCTTTTGTTTGTTTGTTTTACAGGAGGTTTTTCTTATTAATTCAATCTTTTTACTTATTATACACATTCAGATTTTTTCTTGAGTCAGAGTTGGGAGTTGGTGTCACCTAGGAATGTATCCATTTCATCCAAGTAATCTAAGTTGTTCCCACACAATTGCTTATCGTATTTTTTCTAAATGCTGTTTTACTTGCATCTTCTAAATTTTTGTGTATTTTTGTTTTCATTTATCTCAAAGTGTTTTCTAATTTCTCTAATGATATTTGTTTTGATCCATTAGTTATTTATCAGTGTGATGCTTAATTTCCACATTTTGGTCTCATTTTTGTGAATTTTCTGAGTTGCTTTCATTAGTTGACATAAAATTTAATTCCATTGTTTTCAAAGAACATTTTCTGTACAATTTTAATTTTTTCAATATTTACTGAGACTTGTTTAATGGTGGTACATATTGTCCATCCTGGAGAACGTTCCATGTGCATTTAAGAAGAATGTGGATTCTGTTGTTTTCAAGTGGAATGTCCTATAGAAGTGTGTGAGGTCTAGTTTGTTTATCCTGTTTTTCAAGTTCTCTACTTCTATGTTTATTTTATGTCTAGTTGTTTCATTTGTTATTAAATGTGACTTACTGAAGACTCCATTTTTATTGCTGTTTTTCCCTTTAAGTCTTTTAGTTTTTGCTTCATGTAATTCAGAGATCAGTTGTTTAGAGTCATATATGGTAATAATTTGTATGTCTTTTTGATATATTGGCCCTTTTATTCTTTTAAAGTATTCTTTTTTCCTGGTAACAATTCTTTATTATGAGTTTATTACATCTGACGCTAATTTTTCTGCTTCAACTCCCTTTTAGTTACTGTTTGAATAGTGTCTTAGTCTGTTTGTGCTTCTATAACAAATTATCTGAGACCGGATAATTTACAAACCACAGAAATGTATTTTCTCACAGTTCTGGAGGCTGAGAAGTACAAGATAAAGTTGCTAGCATTTGGTGTCTGGTGAGGGCCCTCTTGCTGTGTCCTCATGTGGCAGAAGGTGGAAGAACAAGAGGGCCAAATGCTGTGTGCAGCCTCTTTTATAAGGATTTTAATCTCATACACCAGGGAGGAGCCCTCATGGCCTAATCACTTCTTAAGGGTGTACCTCTTAATATCATCAGATTACCCCTTGAGTTTCAAATGGGACACATGCAAACTATAGCATCATTTTCTATCTGTTTACATTCAATGTATTTGTGTTTTTGAATCTCAAGTCTTTTCTCTTAAGTCAGCAGCTAATTGGATCTTTTTAAATCTGTGATGACAATCTCAGCCCTTGACTGTGGATTTTAGTGCAGTAAAGTAAGTACCCGAGAGGTAGGATATACAACTGCATGTTGTCATTTTTTTTCTACCTGCCATTTTTGTTGTTGCTCTTTCTCTGTGTTTTTTTTTCTTCTTCTTTTATGGCTAATATTAATAGTTATTTGCTAGTCCACCATTTAATTCCAGTGTTTCTTTTACTGTATTGTTTATTTTGTTGTTGTTTACCTGGAGACTAAACTAAGATCTTATCCTAAAGCAATCTAGTTTAGATTTAAAATAATTTCATTTCAACTGTATTTAAATATGGCTCTATTTCCTTCCTCCTCCTTTGTGCTTTAATTATCATATGAATTATATTATTATACATTATTATTCCATCCACATATTTTTATAATTACTGTTTTATACAGGCTGTTTTGCTTCCCCAAATTATTTGGGAGTAAAAAATTATTACAAAGAAAAATATCTTACTACTGTTTTTTTTTTTTTAATTTATCTATGTAGCTATCTTTCTTGGTGCTATGTACTCCTTCTTATAAATTCAAGTTACTGTCTATGGTTCTTTTACTTTAGCTTGAAAGGTTATCTTTACCATTTGTTGTAGGGCAGTTCTGCTACTTATGAATTCTCAGCTTTACTCTTTCTGTAATAACTTGACTTTTTCTGCTTTAGAATAGATTTTGCTGAACATAAAACTCCTGTTTGACAGTTTTTTCTCTGAGCACTGGAAGATGTCCTCGCACTGTTGTCTGGCTTCTCTAGTTTCTACTAAGAAATCAGCTGTTCATCTTTTGAAGATCCCTTATGCACAACTAAGTTGCTTCTTTTGTTTCTGCTTTTAAGATTTTCTCTTGGTATTTGGCTTCTGATAAGAAATTTGTTTGGTAAATATGCTGTACAAAATATCACTGGGTGGCTTGAATAATGGAAATTTGGTTTTCACAGTTATAGTAGCCAAAAGTTCAAGATTAAGGTGCTGGCAGGTTGGATTTCACATGAGACCTCTCTCCTTAGCTTGAAGACACTGCCAGTTCACCATATTTTCACATGGCCTTTTCTCTGTGGACATACATTCCTGATGTCTCTCCTGAATCCTATATAGTTCTTCTTATAAGAACACTAGTCAGGTTGGGTTAGGACATACCCAAATGGCCTGATTTTAACCTAATTATCTCCTTTAAGGGCCCTATCTTTAAATACAATCACATTCTCAGGTCTTGGGGTTAGGACTTTAACATATAATTTTGGAGGGGAAGCAACTGAGTCCCTAAGATAATTTTACTATAATATTTTTTGTTGTGTATCTGATTGAATTTACACTATTAATACTTGGAGTAGCTTAGCTTTTTGGATGTGTAGCTTAATGTTTCTCATTAAATTGGGGCAGTTTTCACTCTTCACTTCCTTAAATATTCTTTCTGTTAATACTTGATGTTATCTGTTTTTATTTTTTCATTTCAGCCACTCTGCTGTATGTGTAATGATACTGAATCAATGTTTTAATTTATAATTCCCTGAAGAGTAATACAGTTTATCATCTTGTTCTGCTCATTTTCTATTTAGTTGTCTTCTTTTATGTGGGCTTTCTAGAATTTTGACTATTTTTATGAGTTTACCTTTCATCTGCTTACTGATTCGTAGAAATTTTTTATATATTCTAGATGTGAGCCATTTCTGAGCCCAAGTAGATCTAAAAGTGGCTGTAAAGAGAAAATGTTTACTTTATATATAATATCCTCAGTCCTCTGTTCTCTTCATTGATGTCTAATGATTCCCTTGTAGAAAGAAAAATGAAATGAGCTATAATCCCTCCACATTCCTTTCATTTGTCCCATTATTATAAAGTGATATCCTTACTCCTCATTAATACTTCTGAGGTAATTGGAAAGCTTTTTATATTTTCCATACATCTTCCTGCCACACATTCTGTTTTGTTTGGTATTTCCTAAGGTGATATGGATGTGTATATGTATTTATATATATATATATATATATATTATATATATACACACATAAAAATATATATGTAACTCTGACACTTTCATCATCATTGAGCTTTAGTTCTAAAATTAAAGATAAACTAAATAAATTCCACTGTCTTCTCGTCTTCATATTCTCTATCTGTTTAATGATTTAAATTCTGAGCTTTTCTATTCTTTACTTTGACATTTTTCAGAGATCTTGTATTGTCTTAATTTTGTATTTTTTCTATTAAAATATGGTTTATATATTCTAAGGCATGATTTTATTGTATGCCTTTATTATCTGTCAGGATATAATTCGGTTATTAATTTTTATATTTGTTCACCATTTGTCTCCTATTATCACCTACTATCACTGTATGGAGTTCATTCACCTCATGGTGGCTTATGGAAAGTGACGTGGTGTTCTGTACCTTTAGACGGAATTTCCAGCATGATCAGAGGTGTGGTTTTCCTAGCCTGACACTTTAGAATTCTCTCTGCTGCTCCTATCAAAGTTGTCTCTCTGTCTGGTCACCTCCATAGCTCTGAGATCTGAGTCCCAAGGACTTTTTAACCCTGAATCATAACCTTCCTTTTTACTTACTCTATAATTTACATCTGGCTACATATGCATTCTTTTTCTATTTTTCTTGCCAAGGAGCTTTGAATTCTTAGAAAGCATTTTTGAAGTTTCTGGGAGTTAGGATAGCCTTTAAAAAAACTCACTATGAATTAAAGTTCATTCAGATTGTTCTTAGATCAGTACCTACTCAGAGTAGGCTCCTCTCCTTTCTATGGGGACATTAGATAGTTATTTCTGGTTTTTTTGCTGCAGCAGCAGCAAAAAACACCATTATCTTATCTCCACACAGTTGTGTATTCTCCATGAAACCTGCCTGACTTCTGCCATTACAGATGGTTTACCACCACTCATGCATATTCTGTCTGTATAAACTTACCTATTATGGACATTTCATGTAAATGAAATTATACATTATGTGGCCACTGTGGCTGGCTTTTTAAAGTTAGCATAACATTTTCAAAGTTAATCTGTGTTGTAGCATGCATCAGCACTCCATTGTTTGATGGTTGAATAATATTCCATTGTGTGGATATATTACATTTTGTCTTTCATCAGTTGACAGACATTTGGGCTATTTTCATTTTGGCTATAATAAAAAATGCTACCATGTACAAGTTTTTATGTGAACATATTTTTTCAGTATAAGCCTAAAGAAAAGAGTTATAGGTAACCATACAATAGCTATACTATAACTAAGTATAGTTATCCTAGCAGTAATTAAGTACAGTTTAATTATGGTTTTTATTTTTCATTTCTCTAATGATTAATGAAGTTGAGAATATTTTCATGTGTTCATTGGCCATGTGTATAATTAATTATCAATTTTTAAAAATCTAATTCAGATTAGTTCCAACTTAATTTCAGTAGTATACAAAACTTTGCTCCTACATAGCTCCTTCCTCTCTGTATGCTGTTATTGTCACATATTACATTTTATATATTGTTTGCTCATCAACAGAAACCAAATATTATAACTTTAAGTCATTATCTTTCAATTCATCTGATTTAAAACTGTACTAATACTGTCTTTTATATTTATCTATGTAGTTATCTTTACTGGGCATCTTTATTTCTTAATGTGAATTTAAGATACTCTCTTGTACCTTTTATTTGAGCCTGAAAGACTCCCTGTAGTATTTCTCATAAAGAAGGCCTCCATTACACTTTCAATTCAGAATCTACATTGCAAGACATCTGTCTCTTTATTGATATTTCCTATTTGGCAAGGCATAACTCTCATACTTTCCCTTAGTTCTTTAGACATGGTTTTACTTAGTTCTTTGCTTGTATTTTAAATAGCTGATTTAAAGTCTTTGTCTAAGAAAATAGTGTCTGGGATTCCTCAGAGATGATGTCTATTCTTTGCTTTTTTCCTTAGCTCTCAATTATACTTTCTTTTTCTTTGCATGTCTCATATATTTTGTTGCTGTTGAATACTGGACATTTTCATGCAGCAATTCTAGAAATAAGATCTCTCCTTCTCCACAGGGTTTGTTGTGATGTTGCATACTGTAGTTGTAGTGGTTTGTTGGTTGGTTTTTTTGGTGATTTTTCCAAACTAATTTTTTAAAATCTGTATTTTTTTATAAAATGTGGCCACTGAAACCTTTACTCAGTTAGCTTAGTGGTCAGCTAATGATTAGACAGAGGTCTCCTTAAATGGATGAAACCAATAAATCACGTTTCTACTGAGGGGTTCTGTATGTATATTTAACACTCAGCAAAGCAATTTACAACTCCACCTTAGCCTTCACTTCCTGCCCATGCAGAGTCTCCAAGTCAGCTAGAATCATGAGTCTAGGCCATTCTCAGGTCTTTCCTGAGCTTGAACACAGCCCTAGCCATTTCTGAGACCTAATAGAGTCTCAGAAGTATGTCACATATCAGAGCTTTTCGGTGCCCCTGTGGATGGTCCGTCTTTCAGCTTTTTCATTTTAGGATTCTTAGTTAGTCTATTGCTTTCCTCAACTCTCATTTGTCACCTCTGGCAACCACCAACTTAAAACACTTACCTGAAATTTGCTTTAACAAAAGTGTGCAGCAAGGAGATGGCTGTTTATACTGGGTGAGCTCTGAGTCACCTTTGCAAGTTAGGTCTTTGTGGAAACCATCAGACAGGTGCCATAATGAGAATTCTTTAGGGATGTGATTTTGAAGAAGTTACAACACAATACTGCTCCTTCGGATCTTTTGAAGCTTTCACAGCAATGTGGGCTGTTATTTTTCAAAGGCATCTCTGAGATAGAGAGCAAGAGATGCAACTAGGGAAAGTTAGATGCCACAAAGCTTGCTTGCTGTTCTTATCAAGATTTAGCTGCTTTTCTTAATTTATAAACACTCCCCAGGAAGCCACAGGTAATTTTTTGAAGTTCTGCATAAGTTAATTCTGACAACTTTTGCCATTTTAGAAATTAATTTTATGTAGTATGAGGCTTTGGACGTCCTTAGTCCACCATTTTTACTGACATTATTATGGTTGAAAAGTCAATTTAGAAATAGTTTTAAAATCTGCTGTTACCTTGAGCTTACCTCAACTGGAAGCTAAGCTCATTTTTGGTTGTTGAGGGTATTTTTCCTTAGTCTTCAAAGAGAGCTTTTATTTTAGTTAAACACTTGTGTTCTAGGAGAACTTTAATTTAAACACTTTGAAGATGTCATTCCACTGTCTTTTTAGTTCTTTTATTTTTGCGAAGTCAACTGGCAATCTTAACTGTTGCTTTTTTAAAGGCAATATGCACCCCCCAACAGCTTTTAAGCTTATTCTTTTCAGTAGCTTCTTGTTCTTTTTATTTATTCTGCTGAGGGTATATGAACTTTGAATTTTGGCTTATCTTTTGTTTGTTTTGAAAATATTGTTAGCCGCAGTCTTCAAATTTTGTTTCTTCTCCATCCTTATTTTCCTATCCTAATGGGCTTTAATCACTTTATACCTCCACATTGTATGACCTATGTTTTCTCTTTTGTATTTTCCATGTATTTTTGATATTCATTTTTTATGTTTTATTCTAACCTAAATTGTAGTTAAGAAGTTCCTACTTCTGCTTAAAATGCATAAAACTCAAGATAATGACTTCTCCGAGCAGACGTCCCGAGCAGAGCCAGCCAGCATGACCGAGCGCCGCGTCCCCTTCTCGCTCCGGCAGAGCCCCAGCTGGGATCCCTTCCGCGACTGGCACCCGCACAGCCGTCTCTTCGACCAGGCCTTCGAGATGCCCCTGCTGCCGGCGGAGTGGGCGCAGTGGTTCGGCACCAGCAGCTGGGCGGGCTACGTGCGCCCCCTGCCCCGCGCCGCGGTCCAGGGCCCCGCGGTGGCCGCGCCCGCCTCCAGCTGCGCGCTCAGCCGGCAGCTCAGCAGCGGGGTCTCGGAGATCCGGCACACGGTGGACCGCTGGCGCGTGTCCCTCGACGTCAACCACTTCGCCTCCTAGGAGCTGACGGTCAAGACCAAGGATGGCGTGGTGCAGATCACCGGCAAGCACGAGGAGAGGCAGGATGAGCAAGGGTTCATCTCCCGCTGCTTCACCGGGAAATACACGCTGCCCCCCCCCGGTGTGGACCCCACCCAGGTCTCCTCCTCCCTGTCCCCTGAGGGCACACTGACCGTGGAGGCCCCCATGCCCAAGCCAGCCACGCAGTCCAATGAGATCACCATCCCCGTCACCTTCGAGTCGCGGGCCCAGCTTGGGGGCCCAGAAGCTGTGAAATCCGACCAGTCTGCAGTCAAGTAAAAGCCTTAGCCCGGATGCCCACCTCTGCCGCCGCCACTGGCCGTGCCCCCGACCCAAAGATAAACTTTGATACGTTTATCTTCTGTTTTTCTCAAATAAAGTTCGAAGCAACCCACAAAAAAAAAAAAAAAAAAGCAAGATAATACCACCGTACAGTTAAAAACATGATAAAGCTAGATAATCTGCAAAATCATAACTTTTCTTAAACTGACAAGAGAGCTGAAGATAAAGAAAACCAAGTGACTAAATTCTAGAGAATAAAAAGTCCCTGCAAGTGTAGACAGAACTTTTTCATTTTTCGGCAAAGTAGGAAAAGTAGGCAACCACAAAAATGGGTAAGAAAAAGTCATCCCAAAATCTTTACACATTTTTTGAAGATCAACTATGCATGAACATATCATTTGAAATGATCAAGATCACAGTCAGCAAGCAAACTTTCAATCACTGGCAGGCTTCTTTGATTGAACCTCTACCAGGTGCACAGAAGTACAGAGATCTGGGAAGCAGACATAGTGAGCCCCACTTAGCGGACAGGCAGGAAGGCACTGGCTGCTGCTCTGAGATGGGCAGGGAGCACTGACTGCTCTCCCTACCTATTCTCTTGCAAAATAAAAACCTTAAATTACAGGGGAACCAAAAGAAAATTCTCCTGTCCCTAAGACATAACCAAAGATCCATTCTTTCCGATGTAAAAGTATAAATGAAAGACTTCTGTTAGGCAAATTTCTGCAAACCAAGGGCATTTTTAAATCAGATTAGGGTAAAAGAAACTTGTAGAAAGGAACAAAGATGATAATTACATTACCATTATAGTCAGTGGCCATTGCCACACCTCATGGACTAGGCGGCTGAAATTTCGTAGCTAACAGATTGATGTGACGACTTTTTCTTTTATTATAAATGACTGTCTAGGACTACTCAAGGAATGGACATTCATCTGTCAAAAGTTTCCAGGTAACTGGCAAGGGATGTTATTTAATTCTGAAGGACATATAATTCAATTATGCCTCGCCACTATAAAGAACCTAAGAGACTAGTCCCAGAAAGAGAGATAATTGGACTGATTTTCCTCTTGCACCTAGCAGACCATTAGGAATAATTTCTTCATGCTGTATACCCCTCTTTAGGTTGTCATAACAAGAAGCCCAAGACGCTCCTCATGCAGACTCTCACTGAATTCTCTCTTTACTTAATCTCTCAATAAGCCTTCATCACCCAAGTCCTTCCACTCTGCCCCATGGATTGCAAACCCTCATCGGCAAAATACTCTATATGGTAAATCTCTTCTTTGAAATTTCCTTCACTCACTTGTTCTAAACAAAACTTAGCCTTCCTCTGAACACACATATTTCTCTACTGCCCTATAAAGTGCTGGGGTTCCCTCCTACCGCTCATATAACGTCCACACAGCATAAAGGTGCACATGGTAACCCTGGTCCGCATTGCTGTTTTCTTCAGAGTGCTGTCTCTCCATCCTTTCTGAGACTTCCTAGGCCCTTGGAAGTAAGTTCTATACATGTTCTCTCTTTGTCTCATTTCCTGTACTTGCTACCTTCCCCCCGTCACTATTCCTCATTGAGGACACTCGTGAAGAATTTTACTGCCTGCCTTTTGCTTTTCTCTTACAAGTCAGTTTAAGCTAAAACTCTGGCTTTCCACTGTATCAGAAATCTGACTGCTTCTCCATGACCACCCTGGTCTACACCACCCTCACCTTTGTCAGTCTGACAAATAAAGTAGCCTTCTTCTTAGTATCTGTGAACCCACTCTTGCCCAAGTATAGCCTGCTCAGTCAAAGAAGCCAGAATGAGTCTTTTAAAATGTAAATTTATCACATTAGTGGTCCTCATTTCACTTAGTATGAGGCATCAAAGCCTCGCTGAGATTTACAATCCACGTTTATCCCTTTCCCCACTTACCTCTGTTCAGTACCAGCCACACTGGTCTTGCTGTTCTTCAAGCTTGCCAAGCACATTTCTGTCTCGGCATCTTTGCACTTGCTGTTTCCTCTCTCTGAGTGCTTTCCCTTCAGTAGACATAGGGCTTGCTTCCAGAGCAGAGGCCTCCCCCACCACCTCGTCTAAAACAGCATGCCTTCCTTCTCATCTCTCTAGCCTTACTTTGCTTCATAGCACCTGCAATTCATCATGTTCTATTTGTTATGTGTATGTCCTTTTATTAATAGCTGAGTGCTTATTTCCAATAATATATTTATTTTTAAGAATAATTTTAAGTTTCCAGAAAAAAATGGTAAAGGTATTACAGAGAGTTCTTTCTCTGTTTCTCTCTCTCTCTGTCTCTCTCTATAGATGATAGATAGATAGACAGATGATAGATAGATAGATGATAGATAGATAATCTCTCTATGTATATATAGAGAGAGTATATAGTCATTATCATCCTACCTTAGTGTGAGTACTGTGAGATATTTCTTTTTCTTTTTTTTTTTTTTGAGATGGATTTTTTTTGTTTGTTTGTTTTTTGTTGTTGTTGTTTGTTTTTTTGTTGTTTTTTTTTTTTTTGAGACAGTCTCCCTCTGTCGCCCAGGCTGGAGTGTAGTGGTGCAATCTCGGCTCACTGCAACCTCTGCTTCCTGGGTTCAAGCGATTCTCCTGCCTCAGCCTCCCGAGTAGCTGGGATTACAGGCACCCACCACCACGCCTGGCTAATTTTTGTGTTTTTAGTAGAGATGGGGTTTCACCATATTGTCCAGACTGGTCTCAAACTCCTGACTTCGTGATCTGCCTGCCTTGGCCTCCCAAAGTGCCGGGATTACAGATGTGAGTCACTGCACCCAGCCAGTGTGAGACATTTCTTAAAGCTAATGCCTCAATATTTGTTCATTATTATTAACTACAGCCCACCCTTTACTCAGGTCGTCTTACTTGTAACCTGATGCCCCCTGTCTGTGCTAAGATCTCATCAGGGGCACCACATTCCCTTTAGACATCAAGTCTCCATAGGCACTCTTGGTAAGTGAGAGTTTCTGACTTTTCTTGGTTTTTCGTGGCCTTGACAGGTAGGAGGGGTTAAGTGTTTTTTAGAATGTTCCTCAATTTGATTTTGTCAGGTGTGTTTCTCATGATTATTTTATCGCAAATTTTAGGGAGAAAGACCATAGAGGTAAAGTGACATCTTCATCAGGTCTTATCAAGGAAGCATACTGTCAACACGGCTTATCACTGTTGATGTAAACCTTGGAGGTTCACATGTCCTTTCTTCTTACTTGACATGTATTTGTTGTTCATGGAAAGCTGTTTTTGTTTTATCATCAATGCAATAAACAATCAACAGCACTTGAGTTAAAGAAATTAAAGATGTTTGATTTTAAATGATATTAAAAATAATAGCATGGCCGAGTATGGTAGCTTACGCCTATAATCCCAGCACTTTGGGAGGCTGAGGCAGGCAGATCACAAGTTCAGGAGTTCGAGACCAGCCTGACCAACATGGTGAAACCCCATCTCTACTAAAAACACAAAAATTAGCTGGGAGTGGTGGCTCATGCCTGTAATCCCAGCTACTCAGGAGGCTGAGGCAGGAAGATCACTTAAACCCAGGAGGCGAAGGTTGCAGTGAGCTGAGATTGCACCATTGCACTCCAGCCTGGGTGACAGAGCAAGAGTCTGTCTCAAAAAAAAAAAAAAAAAAAAAAAAAAAAAAGTTAGCACACTTTATCCTAAGTAAATCTCAAAAGTGGCTACTTTACATGGACTCATTCCTAATATAGGAACTTCAGAGTTGGTTTTTTTTTTTGTTTTTTGTTTTTTGTTTTTTTTTTGAGACAGAGTCTTCCTCTGTCACTCAGGCTGGAGTGCAGTGGTGCACTCTTGGCTCACTGCAACCTCCACCTCCCAGGTTCAAGTGATTCTCTTGCCTCAGCCTCCCGGGTAGCTGGGATTACAGGCTCCCACCACCGCGCCCGGCTAATTTTTGTATTTGTAGTAGAGACGGGGTTTCACCATCTTGGCCAGGCTGGTCTCGAACTCCTGACCTCGTGATCCACCCACCTTGGCCTCCCGCAGTGCTGGGATTACAGGTGTAAGCCACCGCGCCCGGCCCAGAGTCTTTTCTTTCCCAAATTCCATTGACTTACCAGATTCTGTTGTATTTCTATGGAAGTTTAGTTCTAAGTTATCAACTCACTGGTATGCATGATGTCTTTTGTCATGATCATCTGTCATTTCAGCCACCTTGAATCTTAGGAGCAGCTCTGTGAACATTCCTATATTTGCCCCCAGGGCCAGCTACACTTTTCCAATACAAATTCAAAAAATTATTTTTCAGCCTCCAAGGAAGAAGACAAGTGATACAGGGTCTGCCTACTTTCTGAACCCACATGAGAATATTGCATGGACAAGAGTTTACTTGGGGAGAGAGGGAAGCACTAGACATTCATGGTTCTTGAGCCAGTGCCTACAGGGAGGTCATTAGACTGGACCAGTGTTTCCGATCATGGCGGGGGCAGCAGCTCCTGTGGCGACCTGGTTTACCGTGTGGTGTAAGATGTTTGTTGCCCCTGGAGGCAAAAAAAAAGAGTAATTTTAAGTTTCCAGAAAAAAATGGTAAAGGTATTACAGCGAGTCCTTGTTTCTTCAACCTTCCCAAGAATTCTACGAGCTTATCCCTTAATTAATAAACCCCTGGTGTAATAATCTATTAACGCAAATTGTTTTCTGCAATCAAGACCCCAATCAACACTTAATTTGAGAATTATTTCTTAACAGTTGCATGAAGGCTCAAAAAACATTAAATATTACTCTAACTTCTGCTGCTTTTATTATTCCACATTATTTACTTAATGCTAGTGACTTTTACACTTCAGTTTTCCACATAAACATGTCCTGTGGAATATTGTTCCTTACATCTCTCTCTCTTTTTTCTTTCTTCCTTCCTTCTTCTTTCTTTCTTTCTTTCCTTTTTTCCTTCCTTCCTTTCTTTCTTTTTCTTTCTTTCTTTATTTCCTTTCTTCTTTTCTTTATTTTTTGATAGAATTTCTCTCTTGTTGCCCAGGCTGGAGTGCAATGGCACAATCTTGGCTCACCACAACCTCTGCCTCCCGGGTTCAAGGGATTCTCCTGCCTCAGCCTCCCAAGTCGCTGGGATTACAGGTGCATGGCACCACGCTCTGTTAATTTTTTTTTTTTTTTTTTTGTATTTTTAATAGAGGCAGGGTTGCATCATGTTGGTCAGGCTGGTCTTGAACTCCTGACCTCAAGTAATCTACCCATCTTGGCCTCCCAAAGTGCTGGGATTACAGGTGTGTGCCACCACACTGGCCAGGTTTTTGAATTCATGAAAAAATACATTGCTATGAAAATTAAAATATTCATTCATACATAATTTAAAATTCTCCTCCATTTCCCAGTAGTAGGAATTCCCTATTTTGGCAAACTCTATTCCATATCACACCTTTTACTGTATTGGACTATTCTACGTCACTTTTCATTCGCAGCAGGCTTTTCTAGAGCATTTACGACCCCAGCCCAGAGAAGACAGACAAGGGCTAGGAAGCTTTTTCTGAGACTTTACATCAGAATTATCTTCTCTCCTTACATATAATGAAAAATAAGATATTCTAGAGCCTTAATACTTTTCCCAACTCTGTAAATATTACTCCATGTTTTCTAATTTTTAATATTTTAGTTGAGAAAGTAATTTTGCTATTTGATAGTTTTTTAAAAAACAATTTTATCCTTTTTTGGCTGGTTAAAGACCATTTTTCTGTGTAGATGAATTTGAACAACGTCAGCAGGTGCCGCCCAGCTTCCAGTATTTTCTTCAATTGCCTTAATCAACATTTAGTGAGCTCAATCACAAAACTCAGGCCGTTGGTTCAGAGAAACAGTTATTTCTAGCCTTCCTCCATCTGTTCAGTTCTGTTCCTATGGAATTTCTAATATCCATGTATTAGGACTCTTGGGAGTCTCACCGTCATTCATTATTTTTCCTCTGTTTATCTCTTTCATCTGAGCTTCAAGAGATTCCCTTGAACTAATTCAACAATTTGTTTTTCTCACTGTCCAGTGTGCCTTTTGCACAGTTACCCCTTCTTGAGATGACTGCTCTCTGCAGCTGTCTGTGGCTGCTCCACCGTGTTCCACATTTTCCTCTCTCAAAACACATGATTTGGGGTTTTAGTTATTATTGTTGAAGTCATTTTTTCCCTTTTTGCTCTTCTTTTCTCCACCCCATGTCATCTTTATTTGAGAGGAATCCATTTGCTTTAAATGTCCACATTGGGCTGGGTGTGGTGGCTCACGCCTGTAACTCCAGTACTTTGGGAGGCCAAGGAGGGTGGATCACCTGAGGTCAGGAGTTCAAGCCCAGCCTAGCCAACATGGTAAAACCATGTCTCTACTAATAAGACAAAAATTAGCTGGGTGTGGTAGCACATGCCTGTAATCCCAACTACTCAAGAGGCTGAGGCAGGAGAATCACTTGAACCCGGTAGGCAGAGGTTGCAGTGAGCCAAGATCGCGCCACTGCACTCCAGCCTGGGCAATAAAAGTGAAACTCCATCTCCAAAAAAAATATATATATTCACTCTGGATGTTTTGTGGTTTATGAATGGGATGACGGGGCTTTCACATTCAAGTGTGAGATGTGCCTCTCTTAGATCTTGTTACGATGTCGACACATTACCGGTCTGACATTTTTAAAAAAGTGTTCACACTTGTACTGCTCTTTGGAATTTGTAGCCTTTCTGTTCTGTGATCTTGCTCTTTGCAAACATTCACATGGAGATACCTGGTTCATTCATACTGAGAGCTGAGATGAAATCTGTCAGATACTTTGTAGGTCAGTCTTCAATTTTTTATGGTTACTCACTGTGAGATATCATTTTGCTTTTTCTAGTAGTTGAGTTATTTCAGTAAATAACTGGAGGAATTGGTAGAGCAAAGTACTTGCATATTCTCACTTAGGATACTATTTTGATCCTGGCGGACTTTAGGTTTACTTCTTTAAATATTACCATAGGAATAACTATGTAAGATAACGTCTTACATAGAGATAATACTAAAACAAAATAACAGCAAAACACACCAGTTTTTTGTTTTATTTTGAGATCACTCTTGTTGCCCAGGCTGGAGTGCAATGGCACAATCTCAGCTCACTGCAACCTCCACCTCCTGGATTCAATCGATTCTCCTGCTTCAGCCCCCCGAGTAGCTGGGATTACAAGAGCACACCACCATGCCCAGCTAATTTTGTATTTTTAGTAGAATGGGGGTTTCACCATGTTGGTCAGGCTGGTCTCAAACTCCTGATCTCAAGTGATCCACCTGCCTCGGCTTCCCAATGTTGCTGGTTTTTTTTTGTTTGTTTGTTTGTTTGTTTTTGGTACCTTCTGAGGCAGGCTCAAGTTTGAGAGCCTCTGCTTTTTTTATTTATTTATTTATTTATTTTTATTGCATTTTAGGTTTGGGGGTACATGTGAAGAACATGGAAGATTGTTGCATAGGTACACACATGGCAGTGTGATTTGCTGCCTTCCTCCCCATCACCTATATCTGGCATTTCTCCCCATGCTGCAAATGAGGCCCGGCTTGCAGGCATTTTTGCAGGGGTGGTTTCTGTGCAGAGGCTGCCTTCCCTGATGCCGTGCTCTGTTAGGTGCCCCCTATGGAATTGCTGCACACTCCTCCAGGAAGCTCATCTCTCTGGAGGCTGGCACCCCTGAGGTGGCTGCACAGCGCTCGCTCTAAAGCTGCCAAAGGCCCCTCTGTTTTATATATGACGTAAGCTCATGCCTGCCTAGTTTGCCAAGTCCTAAACGGTCAAAGCTGCCACAGTTGTGAGCCCTTCCCGAGCAAGCCTGCTCACTGCCTCTGTGCACCATCTATAAATATTCTCAACAATTTCTCCAGGTCTTTCCCAGGCCTCCCACGGATGCCTTTATTCACTCCTTGCCTCCCATCTGGGTTTCTCCTTGTATGCTCAGTCTTTTGACAGGTAGAAATACCACTGTGACTTCCTGGGAGCCCCTCTAGCTCACACAATTCCTAGGTCTACCTGCTATTTTCATTTCTTACAGCCTCAGGTTCATACAGCCTAGCCCAGGGCCTACCGCAGGCCTCGGCCCAACTCCCAGGTAGCCCTGCCCTGGCAAGGCCCACTGCTGACAGACTTCAGAGAGCTGTTCCCAGTCTGTCCCTGTGAGGGCAGAGAAGCTGCTCCGTGAGCAGGTATGTGGATGTTCTGCCATCCCCTCACCGTGCTGGCGGCCCAGGTCCCACGGAGAGTGGCACTGCCCTCATCGTGCTGGCAGCCGGGGTTCCATGGAGAGTGGCACCGCCCTCACCGTGCTGGCTGCCTGGGTCCCACGAGGAGCGGCACCGCCCTCACCGTGCTGGCTGCCCGGGTCCCACAAGGAGCGGCACTGCCCTCACCATGCTGGCTGCCCGGGTCCCACAAGGAGCGGCACTGCCCTCACCATGCTGGCTGCCCGGGTCCCACAAGGAGCGGCACTGCCCTCACCATGCTGACTGCCCACGTCCCATGAGGAGTGGCACTGCCCTCACTTTGCTGGCTGCCCAGGTCCCAGGGAGAGTGGCACTGCCCTCACCGTGCTGGCTACCTGGGTCCCACGAGGAGTGGCACTGCCCTCACCGTGCTGGCTGCCCAGATCCCACAAGGAGTGGCATTGTCCTCACCATGCTGGCTGCCCAGGTCCCATGAGGAGTGGCACTGCCCTCACCCTGCTGGCTACCCAGGTCCCATGAGGAGTGGCACTGCCCTCACCGTGCTGACTGCCCAGGTCCCATGAGGAGTGGCACTGCCCTCACCGTGCTGGCTGCCCGGGTCCCAGGGAGAGTGGCACTGCCCTCACCGTGCTGGCTGCCCAGGTCTGACGAGGAGTGGCATTGCCCTCACCGTGCTGGCTGCTCGGGTCCCATGGAGAGTGGCACTGCCCTCACCGTGCTGGCTGCCCAGGTCTGACGAGGAGTGGCATTGCCCTCACCGTGCTGGCTGCTCGGGTCCCATGGAGAGTGGCACTGCCCTCACCGTGCTGGCTGCCCAGGTCCGACGAGGAGTGGCACTGCCCTCAAACTCATCACTGGGTAACCTGTCAGCTCTTCGGCATCTTATTCTTCCTATTGTGACATCATGTCTTAGGCACTCATTTTCATCCCTCAGTCAGAATATAAGCCCATTGAAGGGTTTTTTGTGCCTTTTCTTGTTTTTTGTAAATGGCAAAGAGATTTAGAGCTAAAATTTTAGAAAGATTTGCGTGTAAATGTACTCTAACTGCTCTCTTCGGTGGTAACTGGGCAAGATACTCAACTGTGTCAAGGCTCATATTTCTTGACTGTCAAATGGTAGTAATACTGACCAAGAAGGACTGGAGGACCACTGGCAAGAATACTGCGAAATGTCTTGTATTCACAGGAACATTTCATTCATGACCTTTTTTTGTTTTTTGGTTTTTGGTTTTTGGTTTTTGCCTAGAACGGAACTATACAATTAGGAGAAATACTCTACACTCATGTTGAGCAAACAAATCCCGTTGTGATTTAGATTAAGAGACCAGGAGTAAGGCCTCTAGCTCCCACCTGCCCACAGAAACATTTTGCTACATGGGATTAAGTCTCCAATTCCACAATCATTTTTTTGATTGGTTCCAACATTCCTGCTTCCCCAGGTGAAAAGTGAAGCTCTCCTGAGCTCAGGCCACCACCGCAAGCCCCTGGAGGATTTGCGACACTCCCTGGAGAAGGCCAGCTGATGGTGTGGTTTTTCTCCAAGCAACACCAGAGTTCATCCCTGAGAGTGATGCTGGCTGCAGATGTTCAATCTCCTTCCTTTCCCTACTGGGTTCACGTTTTTGGGAACTAGTCAGGAACATTCCTGGTGACCATCTTGGACATCCATGTCTCTGTCCACCCCGGCTCCTCCCCTACCCATCCTTCAGTGCCCCTTTCTACTCATGGTTCTGAGCATCAGACATCCCAATTTCTTCCTTCTGGAACTCCAGGAGCCCTTCTTGCCTAACTGCCCCACCCAATCAGAGGAGACTCAGGAGCATCCAGGAGCTGCAAGAGCCTGTGTGTCTTCAAAGATCTCACCACCTAGCGGGACCCACAAACCGCCATGTACTGCGATGTGCAGCCTCAGGAACATGTGTCATGCTCATGTACACTCAAAGCAGACTCTCTTCTCTGGACATGAGAGGATAAGCAAGGCTTTGAGGAGGAAAATAAGCTCATAGGAAGACCTGGCTTAAACACAAAGTACTACCCCACTGCATGCTCACATGCTTGTACCACCTGCATCTGTGAAACGGGATAATACCTCCTCCTCTGGTCATGGTGCAGACGGCATTTGTGAAGCACTTAGAACTTACGTGTCTTACAAAATTTAACTATCTCTGTGCTGAGTCCCAGAAAAATAGTTGAGGTTGGTCTAAGTTCATCTATCCATATAGTTATCATTCCTTTTTATTTCTTTCTTTTTTTTTTTTTTTTTTTTTTGAGATGGAGTCTCACTCTGTTGCTCAGGCTGGAGTGCAACCTCCGCCTCCTGGGTTCAAGTGATTCTCCTGCCTCAGCCTCCCAGTAGTTGCCATTTCTCAGTCACTTACGCTGTGTTCGTGGAAAGGAATGAAGTGATGAGTAAGACACATTCTCTGTCTTTTGTCTAATAGATGCGACAAATGAGACAAAAACATACCTCCCACCAGGGGGAGCCCAATGGGTTCTATAATTAGGTAACCGGTGCCAAAGATGAAGTGATTGTCAATTAAAGTATCTTCCTTCTTTCAACAACTTTGCCCTCAAGAGTGGAGTGCAGGCAGCTTTCCAGCCCATGCCAAAGGGGTGGGCACGCATCCTCACAACAACCAGCCATCATGCCCCGGCTGCAGAAAGGTTCCGCCTCCCAGGCCTGGACAGGGTGGGACGCGATTCCAGGATTGTGGCAAGCAGCAACACATTATAGTGCAAGCCTCAGCTGCCCTCCATGCTTAAACCTGACTATGAGCCAGGCTTAGAAACACAGTTAATAAAAATAAAAATTAAAAAAAAGAGAGCAGCTTAATTCCTCTTGCTTAATCCTTGTGTTTCCCAGGGCCTGATTTATAGACCCCTGGGGGGTCTGCTGCACCCCAGGGACAGTCCAGCAGCCACAGAGCACAGGATCGAGGCGCCGTCTGCCCCGCACATACCTCCCGATGCCTGCAGCAGAGTCTACCACACTCAGCCCTAAGGTGCGTAGGGATTTGACAGCCCCGGGGAGGATGCTCCGGCTTGCCGCTGGCTTTTATAACTGGCCTCAATGGGCATATTTCACACTTTCCTGCTTGGTCTTTAGAAGTATGATCGATAAAAGGCTTCTGCACCCCCTCTCTAGTGACTTTACAGGCTACAAAGGAAAAACAAATTGTCAAAATAAAAAAAAAAAGCTTAAAATTCCATCACAAACACAAACAAAACATTTAACATCAACGGAACATGATAAATGTTAGAGAAAATGGAGAAATCTGACCTTGCCCTTCTCCTGAGGAGTCCCGCAGTCTGTGAGCCGTGGGGTGAAAGGAAATAGAACCGGGATCTGTGGTCAAAGTCCAAATTCACACAGAGCACCTGGGAAGTGAGTCAAGGGAGCTTTGTCAGCGCTGAGAACTGAGCCGGATTTCAGTGAAAGGCAGTTGGCCAGTCAGTGTTGACACAGGTTGGGGGAGTGGGGTGAGGGAGAGGCCTTCCGTGGTCCTGCGAGAGCAATAAGGAGCTCAGCGCTCGCTAGGAACCCCCAATGCGCAGCAGGGGAGCACAGTGGCAGAGTGGGAACCTGAGAGGTGAGCCAGGCACACTGTGGGCAGCTCCAGCGCCAGGGGAGATGTAATCTATGCTCTCACCAGGGGGGTGTCACAGGCACCAAAATGACATTCAACCACTCCACGCACAGAGAACAGAGCTGAGAGGAAGGAGACCAAAGTCATCTGATAGTGCCTGCAATGGAGCCAAGACCAAAGATTCAGCTTCTTGAGAGACCATCCAGGTGGCAGGAGGGCAAGCTGGGCAGAGGGACTGCCCTCCAGCCCCTTCTCTTCACAGGGTGACCCTAGGCACAGAGCTGACTGCTGTGTTGCAGTGCCACAGGCCCACATACACCAGCCTCCCAGGATTCGGCTGGCTTCTACTTCTGCCCCAGGTGAGTGCTCTCCCTACCTGCCCCAGGATCCTTAGCCCACACATGTCCTCACTGCTTAAAGGCTGATGTCTGCTGTTACCCCACTGCCTAGCAGCCAGTGACATCACTCACACTGGCCACCAGCCCCAGAGGAAAGCCAGTGTCCTCCAGAATCATACACCCATGGGACATGCACACAGAGAGGACCAGCACTTTCTGTCACTGGGTCTGATGGAGGAAGGCTTTGCTGGAGTCTGCTTTCACTGTCATGCTGCACACTCCTGGGTTTGGGAGCCTGATCCCTGCCTTTGCTCTTTCCCAACCCCTGGTCCTCACCCTGTGACAACTGCCCCCCACAATGAAAGCCATCCTTCTGGGGACCTCGATTGTGCTTGCATGGTTTAGGAGCTAAATCTGGCAAAGACACCCGCACCTAGGACGGCTCAGCTGAAAGCAACAATGCATACTCACACCTACCTAACTGGCCAGTGGGACACTTACCAACGCGTGCATCACCAGTGCATGCTGGGTCTCCCTCACATTCAGACCATGGTGAGTGATGCCTTCCAGGGGCATCATGGGCTGCTCCCATGTGGAGTTCAGCTGAGAAGTGGTGAGGGGCTTGCTAGTCCTGTGTTCAGAGCAGAATTAGTACCACCACGTAGAATGTCCTGACACATGTGCAAGTGATAACGGGCTAGCATGGCGGCTCTCATAACATGAACTTGGCTGCTAAGAGTCAGTGCTGTCAGTGCCATCTCTTCCAGTTCTTCTGTCCCTTGAAGAAATAAAGCCATCAATGCCTTGTTCATTGTCAAACCTCTTGTAAGAGGATGGTGGATGGAACTCAGTGAAGGCTCCATGCCCTGACCTGTTATTTTCAAGCCTCAGTATTATACCATCGAAGCCACTGGACTGTTTCTACCAGAACAGCAGAACCAGACATGACCGTGGACCCTGTCACATGTCAGAGCCTTGTCAATAATAGCTCAAGGACACAAGATGCTTGAGGATAAAGAGGCTTTTGGCAAAAGCATCCTGCTAAGTTGCATAGTTAGGTGCTGAAGAAAGAAGCCTCAAACAGTAGTGAAACATTTGCTGAACTCTATGTACTCAGAACTGGCAAAAATAACATGGGACAGAAGGAGCCAAGAGCAGCTTCTGCAGGTTTCCTTGTTAAATTGCGAAAACTTCCCCCAGTATTCTACAGACTCGGTGGAGTGATCTTGTAAGGATACTTCCTGAAAGGTACCAAAGCAAGTCCTCGTAAAGGGAGTACTCAAATCACCTTGGCTACAGGCAACTCTAGTGAATTTTAAAGAGATCATTAAAAAAATAAGAACTTTTGCAATCAACCAATGAATCAAAAAGAATTGTTATACACAATCTCAACAGGGAATTAAAGAGTAAAAGCTGATTCATTTAGAACCAACAATATTCTCCAGCATGAGAAAAATAAATCAAGATCTCTGTGTGGAAAGAGTAGCTCATATGATCTCTACTCTCATTTGTTTGCTAAAAAAGAAATTGCCTTCATAATTGCAGGATGGGTGCCCTCCAGTGGTAGTCAGCATAGGAGGGCACCGATCCTGCAATTCCAAGCCAATGGCTCTCCCAGGCTGGTGGGGCTCACTTGGCACAGAGGCCCCTGTATGCGTTATCACGCCTCAGGCTTGTTAAAATCAACTGAAATTTTAAATATGGATTAATTTCTTTGCCCCCAAATGTAATGTTGTTGATAGCTTTGAAAATTCAGGGTTTGTTATTTCCCTAAGCTCTTCCCCCTCTCTATTCTCTATTTGAACTCCTTCTTCAATGCCAGTGGCAGGGTCGGGTTGTCCTGGTATGCTACACTGACCCATGAATCCTGAGACGGGGAACAGGGAAAGGGGGAAGCTCTAGACGTGGGTGGACACCCCATCTCTCTCTTAGTGATTCTCCCTCCCCTACAGGCTGATCTGCTTGCCAATGCCAGTGTGTTCCTTACCAGCAGAGTTGAAAGTCATACATGCGCAGGTGAGCTTAGTTGAAAGAGTGGTTCATTCATCTGGGCTTCGTTCTAGGCCTTGTAGCCCCTCTGGTCTATACAGAAAGCCTCCATGTGGACCAGCCACGCTCTCTGAGATTCCACTCAGGGTATCAGGGCCAAAGCAAATAGCAAGTGCTCCTTAGTTAACCATTATTCTCATCCACTAGGGACCTTCTGATGCACACAGCTAGACTAGGAGGGTGTCTAGAGTCCCACGTCTCAGGTAAAATAGGATTATCACAAACCATCCGCAGCAATGAAGCCATGCGGAGGCTGTGGTGGTGGGGAACAGTCTACCTAGGGGTCAGCAATAGGGGGATGCATTGCCTGGAGAGGACTTTAAAACAATACAAAAACTTACTAAAAGTTGATTATCACCAACTTTTTATTACCATCATTCTAAAGAATGTTGGCAATAACGTTTCTTCTCTCCCTAAACATCTTGTGTTGGTCTGAGTTCTAAACAATCACCATGGTTACTCTTGAGTTTTAATAATATAATTGTAGGCCTCAAATGAGCACATCTTCACCACATATTCTTCCTGTTTTTAATTTTACTTAAGTTATGGGATACATGTGCAGAACATACAGGTTTGTTACATAGGTATATGTGTGCCATGGTGGTTTGCTGCACCTTATTGACTGGTCTTCTAAGTTCCCTCCCCTCACTCCCCATCCCCCAACAGGCCCTGGTGTGTGTTGTTCCCCTCCCTGTGTCTATGTGTTCAGTTCCCACTTGCCAGTGAGAACATGAAGTGTTTGGTTTTCTGTTTCTGTGTTAGTTTGCTGAGAATGATGGCTTCCAGCTTCATCCATGTCCCTGCAAAGGACATGATCTCATTCCTTTTTATGGCTGCATAGTGTTCTTTTTTAAATCTCACTCTGTAGCCCAGGCCTAGAGTGCAATGGCAGGATCTCAGCTCACTTCAACCTCTGCCTCCTGGGTTCAAGTGATTCTTCTGCCTCAACCTCCCTAGTAACTGGGATTACATGTGCCTGCCACCACACCCAGGGAATTTTTAAAAATATATATATATTTTATTGTATTTTAGGTTTTAGGGTACATGTGAAGAACATGCAAGATTGCTGCATAGGTACATACATGGCAATGTGGTTTGCTGCCTTCCTCCCCATCACCTATATCTGGCATTTCTCCCGTGTTATCCCTCCCCAACTCCCCCACCTCCCACTGTCCCTCCCCTAGTTCCACCCCCTCAGACCCCAGGGAATTTTTTTTATTTTTAGTAGAAATGAGGCTTTGCCATGTTGGCCAGGCTGGTCTCAAACTCCTGACCTCAAATGATTCTCCTGCCTCAGTCTCCCAAAGTGCTGGGATTACAGGTGTGAGCCACCACGCTCAGAGCCATGGCTGCATAGTGTTCCATGGTGTATATGTACCACATTTTCTTTATCTAGTCTATCATTGCTGGCCATTTGAGTTGGTTCCAAGATTTTGCTGTTGTAAATACTGCTGCAGTAAACATACCTGTGCATGTGTCTTTATAGTAGACTGATTTCTGTTACTTTGAGTATATAGCCAGTAATGGGATTGCTGGGTCAAATGGTGTTTAAGACTCTAGGTCCTTGAGGAATCTCCACACTGTCTTCCACAATGGTTGAACGAATTTACATTCCCACCAACAGTGTAAAAGTGTTCCTATTTCTCCACCCTTGCCAGCATCTATTGTTTCTTGACTTTTTAATACTCGCCATTCTGACTGGTGTGAGATGGAATCTCACTGTGGTTTTAATTTGCATTTCTCTAATGATCAGTGATGTTGAGGTTTCTTTCATATGTTTGTTGGCTATTCAGGACATAGGCACAGGCAAAGACTTCATGATGAAAATGCCAGAAGCAATTGGAACAAAAGCTAAAACTTACAAATGGGATCTAATTAAACTAAACAGCTTCTGCACAGAAAAAGAAACTATCATCAGAGTGAACAGGCAACCTAAGGAATGGGAGAACATTTTTGGAATCTACACATCTGACAAAGGTCTAATATCCAGAATCTACAAGGAACTTAAACAAATTTACAAGGAAAAAAAACATCAAAAAGCAGGTGAAAGATATGAATAGACACTTTTCAGAAGAAGGCATGACATATTCTCTAATAAATATGCTCTACAGGGAAATTGATTGGAGAGCTCCTAGTTATGTGGCATGCCCCCAACTCACAGCAATTCAGCTATTCACATTTTTTTCAATAAAGTGTGTGTAAGGGTTATTGCTGAGTTTAAAATGAGGAAACTGAGACCAGTATAAGAAAATGAAAAAAATAATTTATTTAGGTACCAGGCGAGATTCTATGATCCGGGAGGGGGCCAGAGAAGTCACGTCTAACTTTTTAGGGCAAGGGGTTTTATAGGGAGTGAAGGCGTTTAATTGGGAACTGAGGAGACAAAGCATAAGGCACTTGATTGGATATTGGAACACAGGACGTGGAGGAGGCAAGCTACTACTAGTGGGCAGGTGGGATTCTTGGTGAGCTGGCTGCCTTGGGGAAAAATGACCTTGATGGGGCAAAGTGCTTATTGGGCAAGGGAGTGCTATCAGGCAAGAAAGTGTTATCGGGCAAGAAAGTGCTATTGGGCAGGAAAGTGCTATTGGGCAAGGTTTGTCGGGGCTTTTTGAAAATTTCTGGGCGGGGGTTTCCAGTGGTGGGCTAGGTGTCGGGTGTGGAGTTTGCTTCAGGGGTGGGTGTTGGGGAGGCTATGTGGAGGAGTTACATGTTGATTGCAGAGTGGCGACATGATTCCCAGACGCTGGGAGGAATGGGCGAGTCCGAGCTCCCGGCGAGGCAACTGACCTTACAGTGTGAATCATTCAAATCCTGCTCAGGTGCAGTTTGTGGCCCCAGCCCTGTGGTACTTCCTGTTCTTATATTCAAATAGCACACTCAAAAGAAACAATGGTCTCACAGTGATAGTAAAAGGAATCACATGTCCCCAGGGTTATCCCAACACTGTGACTGCAGGTGACCACATAGATTTTCCCTTTGTGTTGAAAATCTAACAGCAAAGCAGCAGAGATCACAAGATATATTTTGTTTGGTGAGTGCAAACTTTGTTTCACACATGAAATAATTTATTGAATTTAAGTATATATTTGAAATTGAATGTTTTTCTTTTTTAACCTATTGTCTTAAACTAAAGAATGACTCACGAAACCATTACTGGTTATTGCATGATTAGCAGTGCAAATGATTTTGTTGAATAAAGGAAGGAAAGATGATCCACCATGCATGTTAACTTTGTGGGACATGTCCCTCTCACCTACTATGGAAAAGCAGCAATTCAGTGTTTGCAACAATGCTGGGGAGCCTAAGCCTCGAGACAGCCGAGTTCCAGCCCAGTCCTGCCCCATACCTCCTTTAGCGCAGGAGACTCACGCAAACTCTCAGCCCAGGGTCCCTTGCCTGCAAAGTGAGGCCCTGGGAGAAGAGGACCTTTCAAAACAGAGATCAAATCTGATTCTGAAGCATATGGTACAGTCACAACCCCCAAGGCATTTTGCAATATAGGCAGAAAGATGAGACATGCACACTCATGAAAAGTTAAATAGCTGTAGAAGATGCCAGCAGAAAATAAATCACAAAGCAGAAAATGACAGGCACCAAGTAAATGGAGCCAGTGACTCCTGCCCTCAGTCAGAACCTGGAGAGACCACATGGACTAGAGGGAGCTGGGAAGCTTTCAAAATACAACCAAGCTTGGAGCAGTTTCTGCAGGCGCTTTGCTTGGTTATATTTAATTTACAACCCCAGGCTTATTTAGCTATGGTTTAAAAGTGGATCGATGCATCTTCTTCAGCCAGAGCTTCAGAACTCCAAGGACAGCACTGATGGGGTTCATTGAAGGAAGGGCCTGGAGGGTCTCCTGCCTCTCTGCAGTCAGCAGCACACGCACTCCCCCATGGAACAGAAACTGTCTATGGCTCCCCATGAGCCCTGAAGGGCCAGCTCCTCAGGGCTTTCCCACCTCTACCTTCCACCACTTGGGCTCCTGATGCCTGCTGCCCATCCGCATAGCCTGTGTGATAGAACGTGATCCCTGTGCTCAGGCAGCTCCATGGGACACAGCTAGATAGCATGTGGCAACTTAGGCACTTCTGGAAACAGCCAAGGTGAGCATATGTGCCTGCACTTGCCTGAGTTTCCATGTCAGAAAGCTGATTTTAGTATTATTCTCTCTTCCCCCCCAGACCAGCTTTCCCACAAGCAGGTTTGCAATGTGACTGGCTGCCAACCTGGCTGTGTGGAGCTGTCCTCACTATAATTCTTCTGGCTCATTTATAAGGCTGCTTTCTACATTCTTGCTTATCCAGATTATCTGTTCCCCTGAGGGCAAAGGGAAACAAGGCCGACCCACACTGACTGCAGCTGTGTTCTCTGAAATGCAATTAAAATGTTAAGGAAGATGGACAATCAATATTTTATACTCTACACAAAAACATTCCCTTCCTAATGGCCTGATGTGGGTGGTGATGCAGTGAGTGAGCCCAGGGCTCTGTCTACAAAATGCCAGCACAACCAGTGGCAAAACGAGTCATTGCTGTCTCATCGTCAATTTCCCCCACCCTGGTTTCCCTCCTGACACCTCACCCCATAGCCAGTTAACTAGATGATGTATTCTGAAGTCATGGAAGGCAGGGCCACAGAACAGGACAGCCAGGTGCACAGCAGGAGTGACCATAGCCTCACAGGGCGTGATGGGGCTCCCCTTACTCTTTCCATGAAAAGAACTACAAAATACTACTCTTCTGAGTCCTTGCAAAGACAAAATGGCAAATACAGGCACCATGCAGAGCATGCTTATCACCACCGCCCAACTTTCTCTATACCCCAGACCTGGACTCAGCATCCCTCCTGGGACTCCCCAGGCATCCACAGCGATCTTGAGACAAGACGGAGGGATCTGCTGTCCAGGGCCAGGTGGTACCTCTCTTATCTTAATTCATTATTCCTCCTAGCAGCCCAAAGAACAGTGACATGCCCTATTTTATACATGCTGCAAGTGGGTCTAGCAGCTGGTCAGGATTCCCAGATAGGATGGAAGAGAACCCCAGGCCCCCTTGCCCTCCCCAGCCCATCAGTCACTCATCCCCCCCACCAGGAATGAACGTCACTGTGCTCCAGGCACCCTGTTGGACATGGGCGTGAGTACAGTAGAATTGTCTTTCCCTTCTGAGCACTCACATTGTAGGGAAAATCATTAGACCCTCTCCTGAAGGAGTCCCTGCCCCACTTTGGTGGCTAAGACAAGGCGGACTAACGGCAACATGTGTACCAATGCTCCTTGCCTCCCATACCACCCTGTCCTGACTCTATCATAAGACTTCCATGGCTCAGCAGAGCGTGGAGCCCAAGCAGAATGAGATTGAAGCCTGGCTGTGCCGTGGTCGCTCTTGTGGGCCACTCTGGTGCTCAGTCAGCTTGTCTGCTGGATCACACAGCCTGTAGGGTCACTTCCATGAATGCCTGAGTCTTTCTGGGTACTTTCTCACAAACAGAACAGTATCAGGAGCACCCAGAGACTGAGTGAGGAGATGATGAAACAAATGGGGCAGACAGGAGGCCTGCAGCTGGGTCTAAGTCTGCAGAGAAGCCCTGGGCGCTCAGCCAGGCAGACCCAGATTTGAATCTGGGCTGTCACCTGCTGCTTGTGAGTCCTGGGCAAGGTGGTGACAGAATATAGCACAGCATGTCATGAGGTGATACCCCAAATTCTTCACATCATCGATGTTAACAAGCCCAATGTGGGCTGTTGGAGTCCAGGAAGGCTTCTTGGAGGAGGCAGTGCTGGAGTCCTGTAAGTGTCCAGGTGGGAAGGGGCAGGCACATGGCGTGGCAAGAGGAAAGGCTGTGGGGCTGGAATAACAGGCCACCTTCCCAGACAGAGGCGTGGTCGGCTTTCCTGAAGCAGAAGACATTGGGGAGTGAGCATCAGGTGAAACTCGATGTGTCGCCCATCTGCAGCTGAGGCAAACACATCTTCCAGTGCCCGATTCCACAGCTTTCTAAGAGGACGAATTAGCACTTTTCAGGTTCAGGATAATGTTATTGCTGTTCCTCTTCAGTGTGCATCATGGGCCAGGAGCCACCAGGACATGTCAGTTCTGCTTAACTATGAGGGGGAAGTCGTTTATTTTTATTCATAGAAGCATGTGGTAGAAAAGAAATTCATGCAAAATGTTAGGTTTAAATACACATGGCAGAAAACGGTGCTTTGTCTGGGATCCCTTGGGCTCCTGTGAAGGCTTGCCTCCAGGCTTCTGGGTGGCACAGACCACTGGATGCTGAGAGTAAGCCTGGGCATTTCGCATTTGTTCCCTCCCCCTCATCCTTATTTCATCCCTAGAGATGCCCAGAGTCAAAGAGGCCCAGATGCACAACAAGTCAGCAGTGGCATCAGGATCCACACAGGTGCAGCCAGGAGCCTGGCCTTCTGTTGCCCTAGCAGGAGCGCTAGGCAGTGCAAGCAGCCAGTGGACCCTCGCTCCGTCCCCCATGTGGGGCCTCCTCTCTACCCCTCCACTGTCCATGATGCCTCCTAAACTTTAGCACCCAGCAACTTCTGGTGCTCCTGCAGCCATGCTTGGAGTGACTGCTTTGTCAGCTCACCCAGAGGTCCACAACCCTGGCCAGCAATGTGCTGACAGCCACTCTTTCCCGTCTGTGCCCAGTTCTGACTTTGTGGAGTATGCCAATACTTTGGCTTCTTGAAGAAAGAAGAACCACATAACTGAGCTGAGAGGAGATTTGCATTTCCCAAGCCCCAGCCATCTGCTGGAAGGCTACTCTGCTGGTGGCCCCAGCTTTATGTAATTCTAGAATCAGCAATTCTATAAGAGAAAGTTGTTCTCCTAGTGATGGATTTACTCCATATTCCTGACTCTGGACAGAAAAGAGTAAAAAGGAAACACAATTTTCCACCTAAAAACGTGTTCTCCTAATTTACCTTAAGAGAGGATGTGAACTTCTTTGTGGCTGTTCTCTCCTTTTAAGAGAAACATTTTCTCAGTTATTGCTCCGACAAGACCAGGAGGGCATATGTTCTGAGGAGCACAAGGAACAGAATAGCACACCTGTTCTGCTAATTCCATCAGCAACGTGCTCAATGTGGGCATCGTAGATAAGGGCTTAATAATGTTCCATCAACACCAGATCCAGGAGTAACACGGATGATGGTCACAGTTCACGGAACACATGCAAGCATTTTTTTTCAATTTGTTATTATCATTTAAATTAGAAATACTTTGCATTACTAGGTAAGCAGGCCAAGAAGAGCAAAGTCCAAGGTAGCCAACATTCATTGTCTGGGATCGCACAACCAAGGCCTCCCAACACCCTGGAGTGACCTGTGTGGGGCCTGTGCTCTTCAGTCCCCGGGGCACAGAGCCTCAGCTTGTGGGATCCTGGAGAAGCAGGGGGACTTCCTCGAGGAAAGCCTCAAAGATGGTGAGTGAGCACTGTCTCTCATGACCTCTTTCTCCCACAGACATCAGGGTCTTACTGCCTTTTCCAGCTATCTGGCCAACCAGGTCACACTGGGGGAGAGAAGCAGTCATAGGGACTCAAACCAGGCAGTGTGCATTTGAGTGTGCTGTGCAGATGGTTCCAGGGAGCACCTCAGGATGGCTGTGTGGGTGGGAGCAACAACTTCCCACGCGGATATACACCTGCTTCACACTGCTACTTAACCAGAGCACATTTGCCTTTGGCTGCTCTACCGAAGTCTGTGTTTTAGGCAAGGTTATTGCACCTGAAAACATGTGAGTCATCACAGTAAAAGCATTGCCCTGGGACATAGACAAACTTGAATATTATGAAAGGTTAAGTTTTCCCTTTGAGAAATTCTTTTAGGTCCTGTATAAGAATGAAACTACTGATGCCAGCTGGTCTGAAGTATGCCACTGATGCCAGCTGGTCTGTAGGACCCCACTGATGCCAACTGTCTGAGGACCCCATGAGGAGCTGACTCACCGAAGAGTGCAGTTTCCACATTCTGATAATTTCATCCTCTTTCCCTCAACCAGTCAATGACTGCAATCTTCCAGGCCCTCACCCTCCATGATCCCCTTAAAAACCCCAGCCAAAAGTTCCTTGGGGGAGAGGGATTTGAGGGTCTCCTCCCATAGCCTTACTTGGTGGCCTGCGATCATTACACTCTCTCTCTGCTGCAACCCTCTGGTCTCAGTGTATTGGTCTGTGGGTCCTACAACGAACCTGTAGGTCCTACAACAATTCCAGCAAACAAAGTCAATGCAATTTTAGTGGGATTTTCTGAAATGGGAACTTTGAAAGACAAAGACAGTGTATTTTAACGAACGCTTCCCCCTCACTCTTCAGGAAGAGACTGGTACAAGCCCTGAGGCAGATGGATCTTTGAGAAGAGTCTCTATATGGGCTCTGGTTCTTCTCTCTCTTGTATCACCAGGTTCTGCTGGTCCCCAGAGCCATGCATTGAGTTTTCATTTATTTTCTATATAGTTCTAGTCAGGTTTTAATAAATAATATATTCTCAGTCTTTCATTATAAATTTGTGTCAGTCTAGAGTAATTCCCACGTATGCAACTTGCTTTGCCAAGGAGGTCCGGCCTCCTTCTGGTCTCTGCAGAAATAAGACTGACTTACATTCTCTGTCTCTCAGCCCCGTGGAAGCGAGGCCCCCACTGGATGCCGGCTCACCCTTGACTTACACCGGAGTTTTCTGTCCTGAGTTTTCCAACTTCTGCATGCAGTTTTCTCTCCCACACCAGCAAGTAAGAACTCAAAGTACTCATTCAGTTCACTTTTATCTTTACAGGAATCTCCAGTGTGGGTCTGACTGAGAAGCCTCCATTGAGGGGAACAGGATGATGTGACACTTCCTGTGTCACACTATGAAACCTCCCCTTACCCCCAGCAACTTAGACTTTATGGTTAATGTTCCTCACTTGGTCTTATTTGGTCTACGTTGCTATGCCCTTCCCTTCATCTGGAATGCCCTCTAGCCCATCCCTTCCCCCACCTTTCTCTAGGTCCTTGTCATTTAGGGACAGGAAGTTTCCCACCCTGCATTCTGAGATGAAGACCTGAACTCTGTATTGATGCCTCTTGTGTCTCTTTACAGACACCTGCCTCTACCTGCCTTGTTGTTTCTGCATTTGACTACCTCGCTAATTCATGAAATCCACTTAGAACATAATGCCCACCTCCGTCTCTTGGGAAAATGTAGGTGGTTAACAAATGTGTGTTAAAATATATTTAATTGAACTAAACATGAAGTAATCTAAAAACTTGCAGAGATAAAATCATTTAGTAAATTAATGTCTCTAGACAGGTGTGATCGCAGGGCTGGGAGTGGGCCACCAGCATCTAATGATTCAGTGCATACTTTCAGACCGAGCTGTGCACAGCTTCGTGGGTACTCTGATGGCCTGGGCAGCATTAATGATTCAGGTGTTCCATTCGGAGAGGCCTGTGTGGTGTCAGAGCTGGAGGAAAAGGGAAAATGACTCAAGCTGAGAAAGGAGTGGGGGAGGAAAATGTCAGAACACAGCTCTAATCTTGACTACTATTAAAAAAAATCTTCAGCTATCAATTTTGTATGCAGAGCATGTCAGACTCTCAAATGAACCAGGGGAGATTTCTCCACTATAGCTAGGAAAAGGTTATATTTGATGTGGGGGTTTGAAAGAGGAGCATTAAAAATTACAATTCTTGATTAAAAATGTGGAGAATTTTTTAAATGTTTGGGAGAGTAATTTTGAAGGGTCACTGGGTATAGTCATCCCTGAAGTGGCCTCCCCCGGCTTTGTGCAGTCTTGGTGAAGGAATAACAGCATTTCTGTGAAATCCTACAGTCATTATGAAAGGAAGCACTTTGGGAAAAGAGCAGTTTATATGCAGAGGTGGAGGAGAAGGAGAGGAAATAGATCGCACTAGCTCCTCAAATCGACAGATAGTTACGTAGCCTCTGCTCCCAGGGGCAGCTGCTGAGCTGGTAGCTCGGGAAATACAAATAGACTCAAGGTTCTGTGTGTCCTCCCTCCCACTTTTGCCCAGGAGGAGCTCACTGTGGCATGTAGCACTCAAGGCAGGAACCTATGAAAAGGTGTCTAGTGACCTAATACCTGAAAGGCCCTGGTGAACACAGAGGGGCATACACAGCTGTTTTCTTTTCCAGCAGCTCACAGCATGCTTGAAAAACAGTTCACAAACCCACACAAATTTACAAAACAGAAGTTTGCTCGTGGCACAGGACAACAATGAAGACAGGATTACAGTGTGTGCAGGCCATGTGTGGTCTCTAGATGAGACCGAAGGATGGTATGAGTGCTCTAGGTCATGGCGATGGAAAAGATTGGAAGATGCAGAGCTGGAGCTACAGGGTGAAGAGCAGGTTGGGTGGATACAGACAGGGGCAAGTTGGAAGCACCCCTGGGCTGTGGGAGCCAGAGCACATGAGAGGCAGGTGGACACTGGCATCTAGCACTGACCAGCAGGAGCCATTCTTTCCCCTGTTGGAGTCTCAGCCCCTGTCCTTAGGATGAAAAATTGGAGGCTAACTATGGGCAATTCCAGTTCAGCATTCTGCGTTCTTTAAACAGATGTTTGGAAAATTGGGGTTTGCAGGGGCTGAAGGCAAAATAGCAGAGAGACTAATTCAAAATTATAAAGAAAAGAGGAGTGGTCCTCTTTCACCCTGGAGTTGCAGAGAACGTTCACAGTCCACTCCACAGCAGTTGGGGACGCTGCCAACCTACACTAATCATGCTCAAATATCTAGCATCATGTCAAGGATTCTTACAATGTAACAAAAACATTTTTGAATGAATTATTAGGCAAAAAATTAAATTGGTAAAAAGAGTTTTGGCCAGATCATGAATATTTCCCAATGCTAAATCAAGAATCTAAGATTTTTCATACCCAAAATAATGTCTGGGACAGGCTGGTGGTAGGATTGTTAGGAGATATAATCAGCACAGTGATTCCGGAGAGAGCATCCCAGAAGTTCACATTCCACTCGCCTATAAGTTTTTTAGTTTTTAAACAAAGCACAAGTCTAGTTTTCAGATAGTCAATATTAAGAAAAAGAAACTAAAGGAATAGAAAAAGATATACCAGGAAAATATTAATTAAAAGAAAGTGGTTTAACAAAAGAAACTTTAAAGCAAAAGGCAATTGTTATTGAGAAAAAGAATTCTTGAACCCAATAAAATGACCAATTTTCAAGAAAGCTATAGCAATCCAGAGCCTGTAAATGCCTTGTTAACGTGGTTTAAAATATATATAAAGGTAGAACTGCCTGAATTACAAGGATACATTGAGGAACCTAAACAGATAAATAACTCTGATGAGTGAAAATGTATAAAGCAGAAAACCAAAAATAGAGAAGTTTATGGAAAACGAAAGTTTATACTTTAAACAAGATGAATAACATTAACAGACTCTAAAAAGAAAAAGAAAAAAATTCACAATGCTAAGAATAAAGCAGACACTACAGTTGTCCCTTTGTATCTGCGACACACTACAGATACTGAACTCTGAGGATACTCAAGTCCCTGATGTAAGATGGCATAGCATTTGCATAACCTGTGCACATGCTCCTGCACACTTTAAATAGTCTCTAGATTGCTTATGATACCTAATACAATGTAAGTGCTATGTAAATAGTCATTAAAATGTATTTTTAAATTTGTGGGGTTTTTTTTTCATTTTTGTATTGTTACTTATTTTTTCAAATATTTTCAATCTATGGCTGGTTAAATCTATAGAGGTGAAACCCAAAGATAAGAAGGGCTAACTGTATATAAATACGTAGATATTTTAAAATTATAAAATAGATGTCTTAGTTATGGCTGTTATAAAAAATACCTTAGGTTGGGTAATTTATAAATAGTAGAAATTTATTTCTCACCATTCTGGAGGCTGGGAAGTCCAAGATCAAGGTGCCAACAGATTTGGTAGAAGGTGAAGGCCTGTTCTGCATAGATGGCACCTTCTATGCCTCTTCACATGGCAGAAAAGGCAGACAGTCTCTCTCAGGCCTCTTTTAAAAGGGCAATAATCCCATTCATAAAAGCTCCAAAGGCCTCATATCTTCATCATCACCATGGAGGTTGGATTTTAACATACAAATTTTAGGAGGACACATACACCCACCAAAAATTAACAATCTTCAAGCTCAGGCAGTTTTGGAAGGAAATTCTACCAAACATTCAAGAAATCCCTATCTAAGAATATTGTCTGAGGGATTATATTCCCAACCAAAATGGTGTAAAAAGACTGGATGTATTTATCTAGATGAAACAACCAGTAAACTGGATCAAATATGTAAAGTCAAGGTTTTTAAAACACTGCACCAAAGGACAGAAATCCTTGAGAGAGGGAAAATAAATAAAATGAGCCCTAAAATTGCTACAGCTTACTATACTGAGATAGTTTCAAGGTCATGGCAGAGGAGGGAAAAATCCCAGTGGAGCCCATTAGACTCCCTACATTAAGAAGATGGAACTGAGACTGTGAGGAAACCAAGGCAGATAGATTTCCTAAAGCAGAGTACTAGAAAGAAGAGAGCTGCACAGAGAGAACCCCAGAGGGTCCACAACACATATTTAGTAGAGTTATTTTCAGCACACATGCTTGAGAAAACTGAGGCTGGGAAAGAACAACCCCAAAAGATTAGGAAGATGCATACCCACCACACACAGAGAACTCAATAGAGTCTGTTTCAACAGTCACACTGGAAATACGTAGGACACACGGATCACTGGGTTAGCATTCTCAAAAGGATCCTGTCTCAGTAGTGGGTAAAGATCAGCCCCCACTCTGAGCATTGCTCTGCACTCAGCTAAAACATACTAAAATAAAAACTCGAAAGCATCCATCTATTTCAAACTAGGTAACTACATCCCTGAACAAAGCTCAAGGATGATAATAGAAATACAAAAATATCCAGGATGTAACAATACAATTCTAGTATTTGGCATCTAATCAAAACCTCCAAGTGAGAACAAAAATCATTCAAATGAAACTAATCCAGAACTGACACAGATGTCAGCTTTGACAATGACATAAAAATAGTTATTATAACTGTACTGCATATGTTCAAAAAGATGAATAGAGGCACAGAGATATAATAAAGGCCAAAATCAAACTTGCTGAGATGAAATCTATATAGGAGGTAGAAAATGCACTGGATATTTTCAGTTTCAGATTCAACATCAAAAGAGCTTGGAAATTATCACTTTCTCCTTACCACAGGAAAACAGCTGAACAAACTGAAAATCAATGACCTTTGGACCCATCAGAGAATTGAGGTTGCAGAGAAAACCACTTCAAAATTTGGATAGACAGCTGAATCCTAAGATTCAGAGCTGAGATCGGCTTACCAGGAGGTAAAGCCTGAAGTCCTAACTAATAGAAACACTTAAATTATAATTTTGACAAATTGCTGAAGGTGGGAAACTAGCAGGACAGTTAGAAACTCCTGGGGCTATAGTTTTTGGAAGGGCCCACACTTTCATATGTTTTACCCCTAGAAACCCCAGCAGGTTCTCACTGTGAAGAGCTGGGGGAAAAAAGTACCTTATTCTCTGGCAGGGAGAGGGGGAAAGAATCATTTTGATATATGATCAGTACATTCATAATTGGAAAGTTATCTTCTTCATGAGAAAACTTTACCAGAAATCTATCCCACCTAGAGAGAAAGGTGTTTGCCTTACTTGAGCTCTCTCTGACCTTTCTGTCTAACCTAAAGTGGGAAGGGGGAAAAGCTAGAAAACTTGTAAAGGTCTCATCCTGAAGACACAGAATGATTAAAAGGCTGATATTTAACCACAAGATTCTAGAATACTTGCCCATTTCCACTTTTTACCCCTACATTAATGAGGCTGTTGAATAACAGTTGATTACAGCTGAAAGAATGGCACAGATTCTAATTAAGAAAATGTGCTTCATATACACCATGGAGTACTATGCAGCTATAAAAAAGGATGAGTTCATGTCCTTTGCAGGGACATGAATGAATCTGGAAACCATCATTCTCAGCAAACTGACACAAGAACAGAAAACCAAACACCACATGTTCTTACTCAAAAGTGGGTGTTGAACAATGAGAACACATGGACACAGGGAGGGAAACATCACACCCCAGGGTCTGTTGGGAGTGGGGAGCTAGGGAAGGGATAGCAAGGGGTGGGGGAGATTGGCGAGGGATAACCTTAAAAGAAATACCTAATGTAGGTGACAGGGGATGGAGGCAGCAAACCACCATGGCATGTGTGTACCTATGTAACAACCCTGCAAGATCTGCACATGTACCCCAGAACTTAAAGTAAAATAAAATTTTAAAAAAAAAAGGACCAAAGACAACAAGGAAGATAGAAGCAAAGATCTTCACACCTATAGCAATGGCAACTCTTAGGAACAGTACAACTCACAGCCAGATTACATAAAATCTCACACAGAAGACCTGTTTACCTCAGATACTTTTACCAGATACGTCATGGTTTAGTCTTCAACAAAAAATTGCAAAGAATGATAAATTTTAGGCAATGCATGACAAAATGAGACAATGCAACCAGCAGAACCAGACTTACATATGACACAGATTTTGGAATTAATCAATCAAGAAATTTAAAATAACCATGATTAATATGCACTGAAACAACCAGACATCAACGTGTCCTCAAGCAAACTTTCTTAATTAGAATCTGTGCCATTCTTTCAGCTGTAATCCACTGTTATGCCACAGCCCCATTAATGTAGGAGTAGAAAGTGGGAATGGAGAAGTGTTCTAGAATCTTGTGGTTAAGTACCAGCCTTTTAATTGGTCTGCGTCTTCAGGATGAGACCTTTACAAGTGTTTCTTAGTGGAAAAAAATAAATAAAATGAATTTAGACACAGACCTTACTCCTCTCACAAAACTTAAAAGTATATTATATACCTATATGTAAAATGCAAAACTATAAAACTCCTAAGATAACATAGCAGAAGACTTGCATGTCTATGGGTATAGTGATGACCTTGTAAGTATAACACCAAAGGCATGATCCAGGAAAACAAATCTGATAATCTGGATATTGTTAAAATTTAAAATTTCTTCTCCATAAAATATATTGTCAAGAGAATGAAAAGACAAGCCTATTTCCAATTAAGCTTACACTGTGAAGTAAGAGAGTTAGAATTTCAACATATCCCTTTGTTGCAGGGTCAACCTATAATATTGCATATGGATAACTGAAAGGAATAACAGCAATGTAGGGACAGAAGGGAGAAATTGTGAATACTCCATGCTAAGTTAACTGCACTATACATAAAACAGTATAGTGTTACAGAAAGTGGACTTAGCTGTAAATGTGTATTGCAACTTCTAAGAAAACCACTAAAACAGTTTTTAAAAGGGTTTTAATTCATGTGCTAAGAGAAAAATGGAATCATCAAACATTCAAAACCTGAGAGGTAAGAAAAAGAGAGGAAGAAAAAATACAAAGAACAAGTATAAAAAACAGAAAACAGTTGCAAACATTGTAAATATTAATGCCATTACATCAATAACCGCTTTACATATGAATGGTGTAAATACATAAATTGAAAGACAGAGATTGTCAAGGAGAATTTTACCAATGATATAGCTACAAGAAATACACTTTAAGTAAAAAGACATAGATGGGTTAAAGAAGTGAAGAATGATACACCATATTAACATTAATAAAAGAAGTTAAAACAGATATATTAATTTCAGACAAATCAGTCTTCAGAACAGAAAAATTGTCAGTTGTAAAATGGTTACACGATGAAAGAGTGCATTTCCCACGAAGACCTAACAGCATTCATGGTATATACAGCTAACACAAGAGGGTCAAACTAAATGAGGAAAACACTGATAAACTGCAAGTAGAAATGGGCAAGTTCATTAACATAGCTGGAAATTCCAGCACTCTCTTTTCAATAATTGTTAGATCAAACAGGCAGAAAATTAGTAAGGATATAGTTTATTTGAACAGCACTATTGATCAGATTGATCTAATTGGCTTTGGTAGAATATTCTAACAATGACAGAATAAACACTCTTCTCAAGCTCACATGAGACATGTACCAAGGGAGAACCACTTTCAGGGTTATAAAATACACCTTAACTAAAATAGAGAGTCTGCATTTTGTGAGGTCTCACTACTAACATCTTCTAAGCCTCACTCCTTTTTCCTTTCTGCTTTAAAACAGCGCGAGTTTTAAACCATGCAAACTCCTTCCCATGTGGAAAACCTCACTGTATCCCTACCTGAGCAAATCTCAAACTAAATATATACAGTGAAACCTAAGTCAATATACAACAAAATTAAAATTCTGAAAACTAAAGAGGAAAAGCATGAGAGTAGCCAAACATAAATAATAGATCACATATGAGGGGCACAGCAATTTGAATAACAGCTGAGTTCTCATCTGAAATCATGGAGGCTAGGATAAAGCAACAACATTTTTAAGCATGTGCAGCAAAGAACTATTTCTTGTCAATTCTATGTCTTCAAAAATATTTTTCAGAAGTGAAGGGGAAAAAGAAAAATTTCACATGAATAGCCTAACCTCCCACTTTAAGAAACCAAAAAAGAAAAGCAAACTAACCCAAAGGCAAGTAAAAGGAAGAAAATTATACAAAATTGAAGTAAAATTAAAAACTAAATAGAGCTAGAAAACAATAGAAAGAAACAACAAGCCAAAAGCTAGGTCTTGAAAAGATCAGCAAAGTGGCAGGTCTTTAGCTGGACTGACCAAGAATAAAAGGGGGAAGAATCAAATTAGTAAAAAAGTAGTAATGAAAAGGAAACATCAGTACTAACATGACAGAAATAAAAAGAGATGTAAGATAATACTATGAAAAATTGGATGACAACAACTTGTATAATCAAGATGAAATAGACAAATTCCTAAAAAAACAAAACTATCAAAACTAAGTTAAGAATACAGAAAATCTGAATATATCTATAACAAGTAGATTGACTGAGTTAGTAATTCTTTAAAATTTTCTGCAAAGAAAAGCTCAGTAGCCGTGGACTTCACTGGATAATTATAGAAAACATTTTAAGAAATAATTCGCACCAATCCTTTATAAATTCTTTTGAAAACAGAAAAGAAAGAAACATATCCTAATGTATTCTATGAAGGTGTTACCATTCTGATACCAAAACTAGCCAAAGAAATCATGAGAAAAGACAACTATTAGACCAATAATCCCTATGAATATGAACACTAAAATTTTCAACAAAATAGTATCAAATGAAATCCAGCAGCACGTAAGAACAATTATATACCATGATTGACTGACATATACCTTAGGAAGATAAGATTGGTTTAACCTATAAAAATCAATGTTATGTACCACATTGGTAGAATAAGAGGAAGAAAAACACATAATCATCTCAACAGACACAGGAAAATCATTTGACAAAATCCACCAGTCTTTCATTAAAACATACACACACACACACACACACACACACACACACACACACACACACACCAAATACTAAGAATAGAAGGGGAAGAGAACTTCCTCAATCTAAAAGGGGTATCTATAAAGAGAACACACCTAATATAGAATGTAATGGTGATAGACTGAAAAGTTTCCCCCTAAGTTGAAGAATAAGTAAATGATGTTTATGCTGGCCACTTCTATTCAACATCGTGCTGGAGATCTAACCAGTCCTTTGGTCAATAAAATAAATAAAGGACAATAAGCAAGCAAAGGGAAAAAAGTAAAATCTCTATTTGCATATGACATGAACTTACACTGAAAATCCAAAAGAATATCCACTAAAAATATCAGAGCCAATAAGTTAACTTGACAAGGTAGCAGACACAAGATCGACACACAAAACAATCTCCATTTCTATATATTAGCAATGAAAAATCCAAAAATAAAATTAAGAAAATAATTCCCAGGAACAAAATCAACTGAACATACAGACAACCTACAAAATGGAAGAAAATACTCACAAACTATGCATCTGACAAGGCCTGATGTCCAGAATCTATAAGGAACTTAAATTAACAAGCAAAAAGCAAATAACTTCATTAAAAAGTGGGCAAAGGAAGTAAACAGGCATTTCTCAAAATAAGACATAGAACCAGCCAAAAAACATATGAAACAAAAATGCACATCACTAATCATCAGAGAAATGCTAATCAAAACTACAGTGAGATACCATCTCACACCAGTCAAAATGATTTTTGTTAAAAAGTCAAAAAATAACTCTTCCCAAATAGATCAGTAGGTTTAACAGAATCCCTATCCAATTCCCAGAAAAGATTTTGTAGACATAGATGTATATCCATAAATGTACATGAAAAAGCAAAGGATTTAAGATAGGCAGACATGCTTTTAAAAGGAAGAATAAAGTTAGAAGGATAATTCTACCCAACGTTAATGCTAACTATATAGCTACAGTAATAAACACGATGTAGCATTGGCACATGGATAGACACATAGACCAATGAAACAGAATAGAAAGCCCAGAAATAGACTGGTACAAATATACCCAACTGATTTTTTAAAATGTACAAAAGCAGTTCAATAAAGGAAAGGAAGAAGACCTTTTCAACAAATAGTTCTGGAGCAATTGATCACCCCACAGGTTTTATGTAACACATAAAACCAAAAGTACTTTAGGAAAGCATAGGAGGAAATCTTTGGTACTTAGAGCTAGCTAAAATTATTAAAGTTGATACACACACAAACTTAATTGCATCTCATCAAAATTAAAAATATTTAGTCTGTAAAAGACCCTTTAAAGACAATGAGAAGACAAGCTACAGACTGGAAGACAATATTTTCAAATCACATATCCTTCCAGCTCCATCCATATCCTTGCAAAGGACATGAACCCATTCCTTTTTATGGCTGCATAGTAGTTCATGGTATATAACAGCAAACTAACACAGGAACAGAAACACTACATGTTCTCACTTATAAGTGGGAGCTGAACAGTGAGAACACATGGAAGCAAGGAGGGGGAACAACACACATTAAGGCCTGTCTAGGACGGCTGGGTCAGGGGAAGGGAGAGCACTAGGAAAAACAGCTAACATATGCTGGGCTCAATACCTAGGCGATGGGTTGATAGGTGCAGCAAACCACCACGGCACATGTTTACTATGCAACAAACCTGCACCTCCTGCACGTGTACCTCACAACGTAAAATAGAAATAAAAAATTTTTAAAAAGGAAAAAAAAATCACATATCCTAAAAAGGACTTATATAGAGAGGATACAATACACCCTCAAAACTTAACAGTAAAACATGCAAATAACTCAGTAAGAAAATGGCAAAAGACATACAGAAACATTTTACAAAAAGGGATAGACAAACTGCAAGTAAGCACATGAAAAGATGTTCAATCACTAGCCATTAGGGAAATGCAGATTAAAAACAATGCCATATCTCTTCACACCTATCACAAAGTTTTACAAAAGAAAATGATAGCACCAAACGCTGGTGAAGATGCAAAGAAAACGAACTCATACAATGCTGGTGAGAATGCCAAATGTAAAGCAAACCCTGGAAAAATGGTCAGTTTCTTAAAATTAAACATGTGCTTGCCATGCAACTGTACTCTTGCAATTATCCCAGAGAAATAAAAACTTACGTTCACACAAAAACCTGTACAGGTATGTTCATGGTAGCTTTATTCTCAATAGCCAAAACCCATAAACAACCCAAGTGCTCTTTAAGGACTGAATAATGAAAGAAGACTGAGAGGTACACCTATACCAAGGTATATAATACTTAGCAGTAACCAAAAATGAATGAAACACTTATACACACAGTGACCTGAATAAACCTTAGGGCTATGATGCTGAGGGAGAAAACCAATCTCAAAAGATTGGGTACTGTATGATTTCATTTATAGAACATTCTTGAAATAGCAAAATTATAGAAAGACCAACAAAGTAGTGGCTGTCTGGTGTTAGGGAGGGGGTTGTTGTATGGGTGTGGCTGTAAAACGGGTAACGGGGTGGGCTGCTTAGTGATGCAACCGTGTTTCTTGAATATAGTGGTTGTGATGGAAATCTACATATGTGACAAAATCACACACACACATGCAGTGATGTCAAACTGGTAATATCCGAATAAGCTCTGTGGCTTGTACCAATATTAATCTCTTGGTTTGAGCATTGTACTATAATCGTTCAAGACCTTACCATCAAGAGGATCATGGTGAAAGATAAATGGGTCCTCCAGAACATTTTTTTGCAACTCTTTGTGAACCTATATTGAAAATAGAAAGCATGGCTGGGCGCGGTGGCTCACGCCTGAAACCCCACAACTTTGGGAGGCCGAGAGGTGGGTGGATCACCTAAGGTCAGGAGTTTGAGACTAGCCTGGCCAACATGGTGAAACCCCATCTGTATTAAAAATACAAAAAAAAAAAAAAAAAAAAAAAAGATTAGCCAGGCATGGTGGTGCATGCCTGTGGTCCCAGTTGCTCAGGAGGCTGAGGCAGGAGAATTCCTTAAGCCCGGGAGGCGGAGGTTGCAGTGAGCCAAGATTGCGACACTGCACTCCAGCCTGGGGGACAGACAGAAACTTCGTCTCAAAAAAAAAAAAAAAAGCATTTTTAAAAAAATGGAAAGGACTTCTGACACACGCAAAAATATAGATAAATCTCAAAAATAATTATACCAAGTGAAAGAAGCCAGACAAAAGTGAGTATATAATCTATGATTCATTTAAATAAATTTGTTAAAATGCCAATTAAGATTCAGTAATAGAAAGCAGGGCAGTAGTTGCTTGGGACCATTGTGAGAAAATTCAGGAGGAGGGAATGGGAGTTCAAGAAGGAAGAAGAATTTTGTGTGGTGACGTGGTGATGGCTTCCCAGGTGCATACATGCATCAAAAGTTAACGAACTGTATGCATTAAATATATGTAGTTTATTGGATGGCAATTACATTTCAATAAAACCAATTTTTTAAAAAAAGGCCTCCCAGAGAAGAAATTAAAAGGAATGTCCCACAGCTACTTTATAAAGGAAGCGTAACCCCTTAATATCAAAATCAAAGACAATAAAAAAGGCAAAAATGATAGCCCATTCTTATGAAATAAATACAGAGATCTTATATAACATACATTGAGTTTATACCAGAACTGCTATATTTAAACATTAGAAAACCTATTAGTGCATTTTGTTGATCTGAAATGCTATTGATTATAACACATGGATATTTAAGGCAACAGTAAGAAAAAAAGACTTTCCATTTGGAAAAAAAATATTTTCCAAACCAGTAACAGACTATTGATTTTAAGGTACATCCTTAATTTGGAAATATTGATATGCACGTCTTAGGAAGATGATAAATAGTAATTAAAACAAGTCACAGGAAAATGGAATACATTACTCATGCTTTAACAAAGAAAAATATTTGGGTTGTACCAATGGATATTAAAAAGGCTTAAATGAAGTTTACCACCAGTTATTCATGGTTTAAAAATAGGCAATTTTAGTGAGTAAGAAATAGATGGAATTTTCTAAATGATAAAGAATATCTACAAGGAACATTTAATGATGAGTCATTAAAAACTTTTCCTTTCACACGGAAGTCACGATAACTGCACTAAGTCAGCTAAAACAAAACAGGACAAAGAAGTCAGAGACCTCATGATTGTTTACTTAGAAAATTCAGGGAATTTATTAGCACTATTAGAACTAATTAGAGGCCGGGCGTGGTGGCTCACGCCTGTAATCCCAGCACTTTGGAGGCCAAGGCGGGCAGATCACCTGAGATCGGCAGTTCAAGACCAGCCTGACCAACACAGTGAAACCCTGTCTTAAAAAAATAAATAAATAAATAAATAAATAAATAAATAATAGAACTAATTAGAATAAATTGTTAAATATGGTAGTACTGCTAGAACTACTTAGAATAAATAATTATCAGATGGATATGCAAAAACTTAAAACATTTCTATTGATTAGTAATAACCAATGAGAATAGGTAATAAAATAGAAGATTCCAGTCATGACAGCACAGAAAATACATTATATAAAAATAATTCCAAATAAACACGGGCAGGACCTTTGTGTATAAAAATGATAACTTGATTGAAAGGCACAGCGAAGAGCTGAACAAATGAAGAACTCCATCAGCCTAATGTCTGCCAAGATTCAATAGCTTAAAATGTCAGCTCTCCCAAAACTCATCTAAAAATTCAACACCATGCTAATCTAAACCCCAGCAGAGTTTTCACTGAAATTTGCCAGCTGATTCTAATATTTATGTAGAAACTTAATGTCCCAAGCATAACAAAGATGCTTTTTGCAGCAGAATAAGAAAGGCGCACACCGTATCAGGGCTGGGACCTGAACGGAGGCCCACCCACCCTGCATCCCATGTGGTCACTGGCAGAGCCTGGCCCAGCCAGGGAGCCAGGGTGGAGAGCGCTCTGCTCGGCCAAGGAATGACCCAGCCCTGGGCTAAGTCCTGGCGGTGCAGCTGCTCCAGGCGTGGGTGGGCGCTTGTAGCTATGTTCATTTGGTTTGACACAGGTGCTGCTTGATTCTCCCTCCCCAATTAAATTCTGCAGTTCTACCAGTCACGGGCATCACATTGTAAAAACAAACATGCAATTAAGTTGCTCAGTGTTGAGGCTAGCTTCTAACGTAAAATAGGATCGTTTATACTGGTAATTCTGGAAGAGGAAAAACAAAAAGAATTCTCCCTGCTTCCAGTTCAGGTCCTTATCTTATTTTTGCACATTTGCTGTCCTCTCATATATAATGTGTTCCAATTGCCATTTTTTCACAAGGAATGAGTTTGAGTCATTAAAAAGTTGCTTCCAAACACTGCAGCTGTGGCTAGGGGCTAGATGGCCCCCTCACCCACCCACCAAGCATCTGGGTTTTGCAGCTACTCACTTACCTGTGACACTTGATCCAGCTCTCACCCATGGATCAAGGGACTCCCCAAGACCCTGTTCTCACCTAGAGAGGACCTCAGCAGAGAGCTGTGGACCCCCCTCACTGCACACACAAGGAAGAAAAGGAATCTCTTTCCTCACTACATCCACCCCGGCTGCCTGCCACCTGGCCCTGTGGCTCAGCGCTCTGCAAAGGGGAGGTCACTCCAAACAGCTGCCAACAGCTACAGACAGCTCCAACCGTATCCTGGCCATGACTTGGTGGGGCAGGACGAGTTGCCAAGGTGACAGAGGACATTTTGCTAGGGTTTATGAAACCACTGTTGAAGAGGCAGTGTTTAGGCCAACCATAGAAAGGAAGTCTTCTGAAGAAAGTTCTGGCTCCAGAGAAGAAAGACACAGAAGCTGCCTTCTGTGGTGACACTAAGGCATGACCAAGACTAAGCAGGACCCCGGGAGGGATCACAATACATGTCCAGTGCTGTGGGATGATGGGGGAGTGGGGTGTTCAAGCAAGAGGGAGCCCTAAAGAGGTGGGCACTGGCAGAGTCAGTGTTGCTGCCTCTGTGAGGCTGGTTTTCTTCTAGAGTAACCTAAATATCTGGTTGTCACTCCTGAAACAAACACATATGAACACACACAGGCATACAAATACAAGCAAACCACTGCTTCAGGTATCGCAGAGCCACACATTTGCTGGCGAGGGGCTCTCCCCACCAGCCACAGGTCTATGCCATGCAGGTAATCAACTCCCTTCAGCCATGTCCGCTCTCCAGGAGGCCTGAGCTCTCCCCTGCCCTCTCTGGTTGGGAGGGAAACCAGCTTCCACCCCCAGACCCAGCTCCAGCCTGAGGCTTGGCGCCACCCTCGGTGGGCTTACCAAAGGCTCCCACCAGCTGCAACTACCACGCCAGTGGCGGAGACGCTGTCACGTGTGCGTCCACCTGGGACAAAAGCCTGTGCTTGTCTTTGCTCTATCAGACAGGATCAATGTGGCAAAGCTGTAATAACTGCAGCAGCTGCAAATGGGCTCCAACCTGGAGTTTCAGAATCACGCTGCTCAGTGGAGCAACCTGGGAGCATTGTTCTGGGGGATTCAATAGAGGTCAGGAGGTCTGCCCCAAAACATTTATAAAATGACAGGCCAATCTGGCAGTCTCTGAACTTCATTTTCTCAGCTGCGAATGGGGATAATGAAAGCTCCCTGCCACACACCAAAGGGTGAGTAGGAGGCACAGAATGTGTAATATGAGAAAAAATACACATGGTCCCCTGGGAAGGAGGGGGATGCCAGTATCAGGGTCACTAGCTCCACCTGCATGGCCGAGCCCATGTGCATATGCAGGAAACACTGCCTGCTCTGTGAGACAAAGCCCCCTCTGACTTTCTCAGCTGCACTCATCTTACACTACTGCTCCCACCGCTGCCATATTCATCAGCTCTGGCTTCCATAACAAAGTGCCATAGACAGGGCAGCTTAAACAACAGAAATTTATTTTTTCAAGCTCTGGAGGCTGGGTGTCCAAAATCAAGGTGCATGCAGGTTTGGTTTCTCCTGAGGCCTCCCTCATGGGCATGGAGTGCCTGTCTGATCGCTGCGTCTTGGCATGGCCTCTCCTCTGTGCCTGACCACCCCTGGTGCCTCCACCTCTTCCTATCAGGACTCCAATCGTATTAGATTAGGGCCAACCCTCAGCCTCATTTTAACTTCATCACCTCTTTACCGATCCTGTCTCCCAATGCAGTCACATTCTGAGGTTCTGGGGGTTAGGGCTTCAACGTATAAATTTGGGGGGGGGCACAATGTAGCCCATAACACCCCTCACTGACCTCTCCCCTTCTCTGCTCAACAGTAAATGCAGGATGGGGTGGCAGTCACCCTCGCTAAGTTTCCTCCTTCAGTGATTTAATGCAGTCCATGGCCCAATGTCCCATCTGTCGGCCATGCGTTAGCATGGAGGGGGCAGCTCAGGAGGACCTGGTCACAAAGGGAAGGGAGTGCAGCTGCGGCTGCATGGGCTGGCATAGGTCAAGGTGGAAGCCCTGGATGCTTCGTGGCAGCTGCTCCTCGCCTATGCTCAGTGGCCTCCGTTCTGGGGAATCGAAAGCTGGGGTGCTAAACTGTCCTGACCAGACAGAAGCACAAGCAGGACCCTGATGCTGTATTGCTCAGCTCCCAGCAGCCTTGCTTTGATCATGGGCAGATCCAGTGCCTCCCCTGGGGACCTGGAGGGACAGCTGTGAATGGGAAGACAGCATGAACTGTTCACTGTGCACTAATGCGGGCTAACGACTTTGCCAGATCAGCACAAAACGAGAGGTGACAGCTGTGCACAACCCCACTTCCCAAGGATGTTGGTGATATCACACCCATCCTTCCTATCCTGCACCAATGCCATCAGCTGGCCTGGCTGTGAGGAGCAGGCCAGGCGAGGGCAGGCCAGCACCAGAGGTCGTGGCCACAGCCGGCAAAGGCCTCAGCAGCAGGTCCTTCCCTCAGAGTCAGGGTAGAACATCCACACCCATGCTTGCCACTGGCTACTCTTTTTGCATTCAGGTGTCCCCTTCAGACACCCAGGAAGATCTCCCTGCCTAGTGGGAAAAAGACTCATTGTTTTCCTGAGACAACCAGGACAGGCCCTCCAGTTGAGGCTGCAGTCGACAAGTCTGAGTTTAAGGAGAGGATGGGCTGGGTCCAGTGAAAAGCGTCACAGGGACCCGGGAGAAGGTGCTATGTCAAGCTGGCCTGGAGAATCCACTGCCTCCACAAGCAAACCCTGCCTGGGGGCTGGCCACCTAGGAGGAGGCCCTGGGGCTTCTCCAGAGCTTGCCACAAGCTGAGTTGAGGGTGGAAATTCCTGCTACAGCATCCTGATCTTCCATATTCTTGAACATTCATTCAATGCAGGTAGTCCAATCTGCAGAGGGACAGTTTATGAGAAAGGCCTTTCTTCATTTGAGCCTGTAAGTGCCGTGCACTGCTATATGTGTGTGTGTGCCTGAGCCTGCAGGTAATAGGCAGCATCATGTGAAGTGTGCATACCCCTATCCAGCCATTCCACAGACATCTCTCCTGCAGAAATACCCGCACCAGTGTGAAAAACAGCAGTGTGCCAGGATGCCCACTGGGGAATAGTAATGATGCAATTATTGCATTATGCAGGATGCACTGGGACTGTCCAGATGACCGTGTCACAGGCTGTGGTGGCAATTCCAGAGTCAAACAGTGGATTGTATGTGACGACCTTGGAGATTATTCCAATTGTAAGCGCTTGACTTGCTCAGCTACAGGAAGCTTTGGTCTCACTGTCTCTTTTCTATCTCACTGTCCCTTCCTTGCTCATGTCCCCCGCTCCCACCACCTCTGGTACAGGCTATGGAGAAGGCGCTAGGCATCAGCCAGCACCTGGAGCCTCGGCATGGTCCCTGGGGCCTCTGGGCCTCCCCCCCGTCACTCTGCAGGGAGGGAACCCAATATACCCCACTGAGCTCTCTTCTTGGAAGGCCAAAGCACACGCTCTCCTGCAGGCAGGAAACCTACAGAGCTGCTGTAGGGGCATGTCACATCTTCCTGCCCAGGGCAGGTAAGGCAGTGATGCCCTGAGGCCCACGAGGAATGGAGCCAGCAGGTGGCAGGGTCTCCAGTCTCTCCCCAGAGCACAACACGAGTGTGGTTAGGGAGGAGCAGAGACCACAGCAAATCCCTAATGGAAACAATAAGGGTCAGTCTGGGGCCGAGTGCCAATCTTGCAGAGTGAAGGCTGAAGCATGGATGGGAGGGAAGCTGGAGCATCCCCCCAAGCCAGCTCTGAAGCCCAGAACCAAGAGGAAAAGAGGAGTCCAGATCGCACAGTAGCAGCAGTTTCTGTCTTCAGGCAACGCCGAACCACTGAGAACAGTGAGAAAAATGGATACACTATCCACTCATCAACTTTTTGCAGGCGGGCGTTTACGCCCTCATTTGGCAGACATATTATTCAAAAGATTCCTCCCTCCTCTCAGGGCCTCTGGAAGTGGTGTGTTCAACAAGAAGAGCAATCTACCAGTTATTTTCCATGCATTTGTGAAAGCTACAGACACCAGGATGAAGTCAGTCTTGTCAGACAGAGCCAGACAAAACAGAGCGAACTAGGCATGAAGGAGGGGGACTCATGCTTGCCTGTCTAAGAACTGTGTCCAAGGACTTTCTCAAACTCCACAAAAAAGCCCTTCACATCTTTCATGCAGCTCCTGCTCTGCACGCCTTGCACATTTCACGTGAATGCACATATTTCTACAATAAGGTTTATCACTGGCCATTCTTTGGGATGGCAGTAATTCAAATAAAATGCCCTTGAGAGAGCATCTGCCCAGTCACAGCACCTCCATCAATGGACTGACGCCAAAGCTGACTTTCAGCCTCCAGAACCAGTGAATTCTGTTTCCCAGAAACTTACATGAATTCCTCCCTCTTTGCCAATGAAAGCTTCCTCTTACTGGTCGTCACCGGTCACATCACACCTGTGGCTTGCCATAGTGTATTCCAGATTATAATCCTCCTTTCTGTTTCTCAGTAAATTTAACATATTTGGAGATTATTTTCTGATTTTTTTTTATAGGTTGACACATTCAACTGAACTTTGCTGAGTTCCCATTCATGCTGAAGACATTAACAGCAAGCATCCTTTCCCCTCCGGCTGCTCCTTGCCAGGGGTGGATAAGGAAGGGCGAACAAGGAAACACACCTGCATGATGAGGTATGCTCAGTGCCAGGACAGAGTCAGGTCAGGTGCTTTGATAGTGCTAAGGAGGGTCACCCACCCAGTCAGAGGAGCCTGTGGCCATTCTTGGAAGGAATGACAACCAAGTCAGGGTCCAAAGGATGAGCAGACTGGGAACCAGGCTGGCCCCAAGAAGAGGTGGGGAGTCAGCGGACCATTGCAGGCACGCAGCAGAGGGGCAGGTGTGCACACGAAGTCAGGTAGAAAGAAGAAGAATGTGGGTGCTTGTGAAGCCTCAGCACATCCATGTGTTGGAGGCTCAGATGGGCAGAGAACCGGAAGGGGCACGTTAGGAACGTGGACATTTTATAAAGGGCAGTAGAAACCTAGAGAGTGATGCAATTATGTGACTCCTCTCTCTTTCATTGTCCTAGCTGCATGTTCGTTGCTTCTGTCCTGAAGCTCTGGGTACACCAGCGAGACCCTGAGAAATCGAGGCCTGCACGTGAATGCTTTCCTAAGGGTTTCCTAGGCAGGTGCATGAGGCTCAGGCCAGCCTGGCTCTCCTGTGGTTTAACAATGGAGATGAAGGTTTGTTCCAGGAATGCTGAATGAAGCAGTGACTTGAAACCACCATTGGGTTTCCTCAGATGAGTTTTCATCTTAATAACTATTTTGCATACGCATTCAGCCCCAGAGTTCCCTTTGCCATTACTACAGGGACCTCAGGGAGGACCAAGAAGGGAGAGGAGAAAGGGCTCTGCGAAGTAGCTGAGGCTCCCCGCTGTAGTGAGCCTGAAAGAAGGAAAACCAGTCAGCTCCCTGAAGCTCCATTTTATCCTGAGCTTTCTTGTTGAAAACTGGGTGGGAACAAGGATTGGTGTTTGCCTGAGGCTACTGTGAGGTTTAGCATTTGCAAGTCTCCTTGCACTGGCATCAGGGCAAAGGATCTGTTTCCCTAAACCTCCTTCTGGGTTTAGGAATGAATGTGCTCTTGGCCACTGGGTAATCCTTGGCTTCCTAGATGTGGCTCAGAGAACAGCCAGAACAGGCTGTGAAGGCAGAGCGTGCCCACACTACAGGAGCGGGGCCTCCGCCCAGGGGCAGCCGCTGCCTCAGGCCTGTGTCACTGGCTCTGGGTTTTGCCCTTTGCAGTGATGGAGGTTGTGCTGGATGGTCCACAGTTTTCTCCTGGCAGTAGAATTCTGGGCGTGGGGGATCAGGCACAGTGGCTCACATCTGTAATCCCAACACTTTGGAAGGCCGAGGTGGGTGGATCACTTGAGATGAAGAGTTTGAAACCAGCCTGGCCAACATGGCATAACCCGTCTCTACTAAAAATACAAAACTTAGCCGGGTGTGGTGGCGTGCACCTGTAGTCCCAGCTACTCGGGAGGCTGAGGCAGGAGAATTGCTTGAACCTGGGAAGCGGAAGTTGCAGCGAGCCGAGATTGTGCCACTGTATTCCAGCCTGGGCAACAGAGCAAGACTCTGTTTCAAAAAAAAAAAAAGAATTCTGGGTGTGGGGTCTACTCACAGCTGGCGTGTAGTACATAACCTCCTGCAATGCGCTCCTCACCTGGTCGGGGTTACCAGGCGCTCCGTGGGTCCCACACCACCCCTCTGAAAATGCAGAAGAGCTAAGCAGGAGAGATGTTAGGACCCCTTCCACCAGCACCCGGGGATCCACCTGCCTGAAATCATTGACACTCCAGTGCTTTTCTGATGGGGGACAGAACTGAATTCAGACCTTAAGTTCTGGTCACCACAACAGCGCAGGACCTTGGAGACACACTTATCTACAGGAGCCAAGAAACCCTCTGATCCCCAGAGTGGACAGTTTATACCATAAATTTACTCAGAAGACCCACAGGTCAGAGCCCAGTCCAGGGTAGCCACCTCCAAATGCATTTCACCTCCCTACCTTGGGTTTCACCACTGTCCTCCCTGTTTCTTTCTCCTGCCGCCTGGAATCCATTCTGAAATAAGCTAGCTGCGTGCGGGTTTCTGTTTCAGACTCTGCTCTTTGAAAATGTCAGTTACTTCAACCTAGGTTTTAGAATTGAGACAAAATTCTACAAGCCTTAGATGGAAGAACTGAAACTCCCAGTGACCACAGCATGGGTGTATTTTCCTGGCTTTTCCTGACGCAAATTTGGAGTCGTAGCACCGTTGTGCAGCTGGTAAAGCAGCCTAACCCCTCAATGACCTCTACAGTTGGTGTTCCTCTTTTCCATAAACAGCAGCGGTGACTTCTCAGAGACTTTGAGAGGCCTGAAGTACATCATGTATTGATTCACATTTTCTGGGCCTTCTCTGTGCCAAGCTCTTCGTTGCGGATGGAAATGGTGGACAGAACAAAGTGCCACTCCTGAAGAAACCTATCCTCATGTCTCAGAGGGCAGAGCCAGGGCCCCATTCAGCCTCTTGCCTCCTCAAGCCCACAGTGCAGCTTACCCAGCTGACCTTCACCTCCTGCTGCTCCCTCTGTCCATCCCCTCAGCTCCCTCCTGCTGTGGGCTTCGCCAGTTACTTCCACACTGACCCCCCGCCCCAAGTCCACATGTGATGGCCATCCAGCCTCCCTCTGTCCTTCCCTTCCTAGCCAGGACCCTGCCTCTTCTCCATGTCCCTGCCACCCCTGGCAGCACTGTGGGGAAGCACTCCCCAGGCTGCCCACTTCACCCTGCACACAGGCTCTGCCCTGAGGCCAGGAGGGGAAGTTTCACTGATGTGGTCACATGGTCCCAAGTGATCGGCCCTCTGAGGCTCCCCCCACTCCCACGCCTCATGCACACCGCCATCCTCAAGAGTGGGATGCCAGAGAACCCTCTCAGGAGGTCATGCCCACCACCACCTTCCTTTAAGATGCCGATGCTGGCTGTATGAGGGCCTTTCTTCTCACTAGAGATTTTCATGGGCTCACCAAGCATGGCCATTCTTGTCCTATGATGATGTCCTTGGATGAGTGCTGTGATCAATGTGACATTTCAACAGTGGCTGAGTACTCACTCTGTGGACGTGGGCTGTGGCTCAGCCACTTCCACGAAAACATCAAAGCCCGCTCACCACTCACTTCTACTGCGAGATGGACTCAACGCAGGCTGAGCAGACTCTGGCTGAGCCTGGGCTCCGTCTGGAGCAGGCTCTGATTGTGTGGACAGCTGTGAGGCTGCTCTGGTGGGGGCGGGCCCCTATACAGGCAATATGTGAGGGGCCACACTGTTTCCAATCTAGACAAAAGACAGGGCACGCACACAAAATATAAAATAAGAGCCCTGATGACCTCCCTTCAGGCAGTCCTCCAGCCGCATTGTCCAGACCAAGCCCGAGGGGTAGGGGGAAGCATGGTGTCCTCGGGACACTGGTGTGAGGTGCCTTCTGCCCCTTTCTGGGCCCTGGGGGGCTGGAGCCCTCCTCAGGGTTGCCAGGGTTGGGTGCTGCACGTGCATAGCCCCTGGGCACCTGCTGTGGTTGGAACGTTTGTGCCCCTCCAAAATTCATGTGGGAACAGTCTCCACTGCCAAACTGTAGAGAGGTGAGGTCTTCAGGAGCTGACTGGGTCTTGCGGTCTTCTCCCTGTGAGTGAAACAGAGGCCTTTTTAAAAGAGGATTCACACAGCATTGTCCCTTTTCCCTCCTACCTTCCACGTGGGAGATGCCGTGCTCAAGGCACCCTCTTAAAGCAGCAAGCAGCCATCACCAGACACCAAACCTGCCCCAGAACTGTGAGAAATAAATGTCTGTTCTTTATAAATCACCCTGTCTCAAGCATTTTGTTACTGCAGCACCAAACAGACTAAGACAGTGCCCTTAGGTGTGCGTGACTATTTCCATCACATCAGTCCCCACGTGGAGTCCTGCGGCCTTTTTCTCACTTCCCACCAGACAGATTGACTTAAGCACACAGGACATAACATTTACTGAAAAAACAAATAGCCGAGTGTTGTAATGGAGCTCAGACTGTGCAATGCACTGCAAAGAATTTAAAACCTGCACTCGAGGCCCCGCCTTCACAAGTCATTTTGCCTCGCTCAGGCTGGGAGCTGCTCTCCTGGCTTCTGGCCTGGTCTCTCGGCCTCCCGAATCGGTGAGACTGAGTGCCGCAGATGAAAGAGGCCCTTCCCGGAGCACTCAGCGGACAGTGGGCAAACCGCTTCCATGTCCTCATTCGAAGTATGCTCTTGTTTCATTTTCTCACACATCACATTGTGTTTTCTTACTTAATTCCTACTTCCTTCACTAGAGGGTCATTTCTACAACAGACAGTCATCGCTAGAGCTGGCTGTCAGTAAATACACGTTGGGCACATGTGGCAATCACTGCCCTTCAGTGTGCCAGGTGAGCCAGCAATCAGGCCAACGAGGCTGGGACACCATGGAGGCAGCCGCCATCATACCCAGAGGGGACCAATAACTTAACTGAGGTGACCTGTCAGTTAAGTTATTGGTCACTTCTCGTCTCTTCCCAGAAGAAATTAAGCATCCCCCACATGGTGCCAGCAGAGGAGGGAAGGAAGAGAGACCCTGAGAACCGGGGCCATCCTCGAAGTTGGAGCCCTGCATTCGGTCTGGCCCGCAGGAGTGTGTCCACCTGGAGTTGGGGGTGGGCAGCTGAACACAGGTGTGGGGGTCTTGTCCTCAGCAGAGTCTCCAATTCCAACTGCACATTAGAATTCTTTGGGGAACTTGGGAAGCTTAGACTCCCTAATGCATATCAATCACATCAGGGTTTCTGGGAATGGGGTAGCTTGGTATTTTTAAGGCCAAGTGATTCTAAAAGGCAGCCAGGGTTGGGCTAACAGGTTTTAACTGATTTGTAGCGAGGCAGAATCACTCGGACGGGGCCAAGGGAAGAGCAGAGTCTTGAGGCTGGACACCAGTTTCTGGAAACTACATTTCTGGAAACTATAGAAATAATCTAAGAGACAGGGAGTGAGTGGTTAGAATGAGAAACATACTTCAGGAAGTAGAATCTCCCGGCGTGGTGACAGGTGATGACAGCGGGCAGGCAAGAGAGGGACGGGAGTTCAGAGCAGGGTTTTTCTCTTAAATAGCCAGAAGAACAGCAGCATGATTCACTGGGATAGTGCAGGATGAGGGAAGGTTTGGGAGAAGTTGGGATGGCTCTGCCTGGTGCAGGCTGATGGGAGGAGTCCTGGGCAACCTACAGGAGATGCCTGGAGGTGGTGGGACATGTGAGAAGAGGGCTTAGCACACGCATTTTGATTAGGTTCACGTTAAGTTGAATTAGTTCAGGAAGTAAAGGAAACGTTATCTTTGGTCCAAAAACCCCAGCTCAGACATGGGTGAGACAGGCAATTTTTGGAGAGGTACCAGAGTCCAGTGTGATTCTGAGGGACTTGGCCTGGAGAGTCACCCACAGCACGAAGTAACAGGGACAAAATGACAGGGTCCACCGGACAGGTGAGGAATCAGAGTTGGGGCAAACAGCACTGGAGCTAAGACCGGGGAAGCACTTCCTGGGGTGCAGCGGGACTTTGTGTGGTGTCTGAGGCGGTATGGTAGGCAGGTGCTCCCCCAGGCCAGATGCAAGTTGGAGGGCCCTGTGCTCTCTGGCTGTGAGAAGAGAGACTCCATGTCCACACTTCTGCAAAGGCTCGGCAGTTTTTCTTTTTGATATAGGGTGGGAAATCAGGCAACCAAGGCTGTAGAATAGGATTGAAAACAAAAGCAACTAGACTGGAGGGGGAAAAGTTCTATTCTCTGACTGGTGAGTAAAACACACAAAATAGAGTACATGGATATTGTCGTAGTTTTCCTACCTTAAGGGTTTTGTTGCTGCTGTCCTGATCTTCAGTGATTTAAAGAGCTGAGAGATCATGTGACATCCAAATAAGTGTGAAGTTTTTAGCTGTTTGGGCTACAGGCTAAAAGCTGCCCAAAACACCACTAAAAAATGATGACTCAGAGCTGGGCATGGTGGCTCACACCTGCAGTCCCAGCACTTTGGGAGGCTGAAGCTGATGGATCACTTGAGCCCAAGAGTATGAGACCAGCATGGGCAGCACAGCAAGATCCTGTCTCTGCAGAAACAATTAGTCAAGCACGGTGGTGCACATCTGTAGTCTCAGCTACTAGGGAGGCTGAGTTGGGAGGATATTCTGAGCCAAGGAAGTCGAGGCTGCAGGAGCCATGATCATGCTGCTGCACTCCAGCTTGAGCAAAAGAGTGAGACCCTGTCTCAAAAAAATAAAAATAAAAAAGCTGACTGAGTAAGGCTGAGTTTATCAAATTACTGCATTAAGGGAGAACAATACCTTGACAGAATTCTAGTAACATCTCACAAAGGAGACCCCTATGAGGAAATCTGTAGGATTTCAGGGTATGAGCCACATAACTTTAAGCCTGGCCTTTCGAGAAAGGAACTGACTGGAATTGGAAAAGATTTTTGCATAATAGATTAGGATCCATGGGCACAGACAGGTGAGGGTCTGGAAGTGAGTACTGATATATCCAGCAGTTAGTTTGGCAAGGAAGCTGTTACATTTGCCTTCCAGTCTTATCTTGCACGAACAAGTGCTTTCCAAAGCAAAGCAGCTACGTTATTTTTGCTTGGTCCAATATTGTTTAGTATAGGCAACAGGAAAGACGCAGGTGACAGTTCTCAGATACCATGTCTAACTTTCTAAGAAATTTTCTTAAAATAATTAAGACGAAATTAAGAATTCTTTGGAAGTGAAACGCATTCTTCAAGGTAACCCATGGTTGCCTGGAACACATTCTCCCAGGTAGCATATGGTTGAAAGCCCTTCACATCCACCCTGTGGGTGAAACAAGGCTGATGTCCTTTTGATTTGGTCCTTTTGGCCGAAGAAGCCATGCAGACTTGGGTTTAGCTGCCAAAGGTCAAGCATCTGGTAAGGAACAAGGCCAGTGCTGAAGCCAAAGTGTGCTAATTTTTAAGTCCCTGACGCCTCTAGCCACACGCCACTTTGTGTAAGTGCTATCTTTTGAATAAATCACATTTTCACAAAATCAAGACGGTAGTTTATTGTGTGACTTTCCAGCACTAGGCATGATGCTAAAGGCTGCTGAAAAAGAGAGCATAGTTCTGTGTCTCAAGTAGCTAGGAATCTAGTGGGGACAAAAGAATGAGAGTAAATGTAACATGTTCAACAATGGGCTTTTACCAGATAGGGTCAATGCCTACTTAAGAGTTTGTTTTTGTTTTGTGAGTTTCTTTTGTCACAAAAGAAAAGGGGGAAGGGGACGGTTATGGGATCCGGCAAAGAGGCGGAGTAGGGAAAACTTAATAGAGGTTTCAGCTGGAACAGATCCTTAAAAGATGCCTGGAGTTTTCCAAATAAAGAAGGCAGAGAGAGAGTGCCAGGGCAGAGTGTCCTGGCATGGTCGGGGTGCCACAGATAGTTCAGCAGCGATCTGTTTCACTTCTGTAGATAAAGTTCCCTAATCAGCTCCTCACCTGTGCAGAGAGACACTCTCTAGCTTCCTTGCCAACAACGCTGTCTCTACTCCTTGTGCCCGATACTCCCATTCCAGTGAGTCCTGGCGTCATTGCAGAAGGATTGCAGAACCATAGCCCTGTGGTGCCAAGAGCAAAGTGGACTTTGGGGTATCATGTCTACCACGAGGTTTAGAAGGAGAGGCTGGGTTTAACTGAGCTTGAAATTAATGCTTGAGAAGTCAGCATATAGCAGGGGATAAGAAAGTCTAAATTTTGAAGATTTAGCACAGTGGGAGGGATCGATGGGAGACAGGCTTCCCAGTCTGGGCAGAGGATTGAGGAACTGGAGCAGGGATTGCAGCCACATGTGTTCTGAACCCAGCAAGCTCTAGACACCAACCAGTAAGCAGGCCCTGGATCCTGCTAAGCATTTGGATGTGAAATATATCACAGAATCAAAATGGCTTTCCCTCAAAATGCATGCTGCTTTAGGCACGCTAAACGTTGTACTGAACGCTGGCATACATAATTCATGTGTCATTTACAGTGCCCACACTCTCGAGTGGAATGCATACCAATGAGGTTGCATGGGCTGCTACTTGCCTCGGCTTAGCTGATTTCAGAGATGTTTGAGAGGAATTAGAGCAGCTCTTTAGAATGAGGTCTGAGAAGGGGGGTAATGCGGGAGGGGGCAATATACAAGCACATTCCAAAAAGCCCTGCTGAGAAACTTGCCTATAAGAGTTGGCCAGCATGAAATATGCTTATGTAAGAGAGGAGGCAGATGAAGAGGAAGACGAGAAGAAACAGAATCAATGTGAAGTTTGTTTCATGATCTGCAAGGACCGAGTCTCAGACTACATCTCTATTCCTGGGGTCGCTGAATAACAAGAACAACTAACAATACCAACAAACATTCACTGGATTTCTACCACGTGCCAAGTATAACATCAGTCTCTCATAGTAGGTATTTTGGATATTATACAAAATGCATTTATAGATAGGATTACAAATGCTAAAAAAAGATCAAATAACTTGTTGACGTATCTGTAGTCCATAGTAGGAATTTCAGCCTCACATGCAATACACTGGGCTTCTAGGAAAGGGGCTTGGGTCCTTTTTCCCCCTGGCTTTTGATGCCAAGGTATCTGCATGTGCTTATTCCTTTGCATGTCCAGGTGCCATATACCATTCTAAACCCTTTGTGAGAAGATCTTGTTTAATTTTCAAAAGAACATTACAAAACATACCAAGTTTACAGATGAAAGATTTGACTATTAGGGAATTTAAAAAGTGTACCCCACCTTAGTACATATGTTAAAAGCCAGGCTTCTATGCTACGTATTTAATTTGAAGTCATATGTCTACACTACCACATGGACAGTGAAATGTGAAGAAGCTCATTAAAAGGAAAGTTATCAGCCAGGTGTAGTGGCTCACGTCTGTAATCCTAGCACTTTGGGAGGCCAAGGTGGGAGGCTCGCTTCAGTCTAGGAGTTCAAGACATGGGCAACATAAGGAGATTTCATCTCTACAGAAAATTTAAAAATTAGCCAGTCGTGACCATGCCACTGCACTCCAGTGTGAGCAACAGAGCAAAACCCTATCTCAAAATAAAATAAAATAAAGGAAGGTTATCAATGCTGTGCATGTTAGTATCACCTGGGAGGTTTGGGGGTATTGTTTTAAATATATATAACATAGGCCGGGCTTGGTGGCTCATGCCTATAATCCCAGTACTTTGGAAGGTGGAGGTGGGTGGATCACTTGAGTTCAGGAGTTCAAGACCAGCCTGGCCAACATGGTGAAACCCCATCTCTACTAAAAATACAAAAATTAGCTGGGTGTGGTGGCATGCACCTGTAGTCTCAGCTACTTGAGAGGCTGAGGCAGGAGAACTGTTTGAACCCAGGGGGCAGAGGTCACAGTGAGCCGAGATCATGTCACTGCGCTCCAGCCCAGCGACAGAGTGAGATTCAGTCTTAATAAAATTGTACAATTCATGGCATTAAGTAGGCTCACAATGTTGTGCAACCATTACCACTATCCATGTTCAGAACTTTTTCATCACCCTAAAGAAAATCTACACCTAGTAAACAGTAACTCTCCCCCTTCTCCCAGCCCCTGGTAACCTCTATTTTACTTTGTCTCTATGAACTTGCCTATTCTATGTACCTCACATCAGTGGAATGAGACTATATTTGTCTTCCTTTTGTATCTTGCTTATTTTACTTGGTACCATGTTTTCAGGGTTTGTTCATGTTGTAGCTTATATCATAAGTTCATTTCCTTTTAAGGTTGAGTAATGTTCCATTGTGTGCATACAGCACATTTTGCTTATGCATGTTGATGGACCTTGGGTTCTTTTCACCTTTGGGTTATTGTGAATAATGCTACTATGAACATTGGTGAACAGGTATTTAGTGGAGACCCTGCCTTCCGTTTCTTGGGTAAGACACATAGCAGTGGAATTGCTGGATCATATAGTAATCCTACATTGACCTTTCTGAGGAACAGCCAAACTGCTTCCCACAGCAGCTGTACCATTTTATATTCCCACCAGAAATTCACCACAGTTCAGATTTCTCCTGAATATGTTTGTGTCTTTTTTTTTAATCATCCAAATGAGTGTGAAGTTGCATTCCATTGCAGGTTTGATTTGCATTTACCTAATGACTAGTGATACTGAGCATCTTTTCATGTGCTTATTAGCCATTTGTATATCTTCTTTGGAGAAACATTTATTCAAGTTTTTTGCCTATTTTGAATTGGGTTGTTTGGTTTTTTATTGTTGAATTCTTTATATATTCTAGATATTAATATCTTACTAGATATATAATTTGCAAACATTCTTCCATTCTGTGAATTGTCTTTTCACCCTCTTGATAATGTTCTTTGATGCACAACAATTTTTAATTTTGATGAAGATGACTTATATATTGTTTTCTTCTGTTGCCTGAGCTTTTGGTGTCATATCCAAGAAATCATCGCCAAGTCCAATATCATGAAGTTTTCCCCATGTTTTCTTCTAAGAGTTTTATAGGTTTAGCTCTTATGTTTAGGTCTTTAATCCATTTTGAGTTAATTTTTGTATATGGTATAATGTAAGAGTCCAGCGTCAATATTTTCCATGCATATATCCAGTTTTCTCAGTGCCATTTTTGATAAAACTGTTCTTTTCAATGGGAACACATGGACACAGGGAGGGGAGTATCACACACTGGGGTCTGTCGGGGGAAAAAGGGGAGGGATAGTGGGGGGTGGGGAGTTGGGGGAGGGATAGCATGGGGAGAAATGCCAGATATAGGTGATGGGGAGGAAGGCAGCAAATCACACTGCCATGTGTGTACCTATGCAACAATCTTCCATATTCTTCACATGTACCCCCAAACCTAAAATGCAATTAAAAAAAAAAAAAACTGTTCTTTTCCTCCATTGAAGAGTTTTGATGCCCTTTTCAAAAACCTATTGGCAAGAATTTCTTCCTGGGCTGTCTATTCTATTACACTGAGCTATACGTCTGTACTTATGTCAGTAACACACTGTTTTGATTACTACAGCTTTGTGATAAGATTTGAAATAAGGAAGTATGAGTCTTCCAACTTGGTTCTTTCCTTCCAACATTGTTTTGGCTGTTTGGGTTCCACTGAGATTCCATATAAATTTTAAGATGGAGTTTTCTATTTCTATTAAAAAATGTTGCTTGGATTTTCATAGGATTACAATAAATCTATATTTTTATAGAGTATTGTCATCTTAGCAATAAGTCTTTCAATCCATGGATAGAGACATAGAATGTGTTCCCATTTATGTATGTCTTCCTCAAATTCTTTCAGCAATGTTTTGGCCTTTCCTGTGTGCAAGTCTTTAACCTTCTTGCTTAAATTGATTGCTACGTATTTTATTATTTTTAATGCTACTGTAAATTTAATTTTCTTTAACTTCCTTTTTTTGGACTGTTGATTGCTAATGTATAGAAGATGACTGATTTTTGCATATTGATTTTGTATCCTGCAACTTTGCTTAATTTCTTTATCAGCTTTAATAGTAGCTTTGTGGAATCCTTCGAATCTACATAAAATCATGTCATCTTTAAGCAAAAATAATTATATTTCTTGCATTCTAGTTTAGATGCTTTTATTTATTTTATCTTGCCTAATTGTCCTCTGACTTTCAATACTCTGTTGAATAGAAATGGCAAAATTGAGCATTCTTGTTCCCAGTTTTAGGGGAAAGCTCTCAGACTTTCATCAGGGAGTATGATGTTAGCTGTGAGTTTTTATAGACGGCCTTTATCATGTTGAGAAAGTTGCCTTCTTAGTCCTAGTTTATTGAATGTAAAATAGTTGAATATTACCAAATGGTTTTTTAGCATCAATTAAGATAATCACATTGTTTTTTTCTTCTATGTTCTTTTACGTATAGTTCAATTCCAGTGTATGTATATGAACATTTCAGAAGCATTAACCTGCTGCCCTGTTAACTTATACCACTGTGGGAAAGAGATGAACAACAAGCGTGCAGTAATTACCAGCAGTGTCTTTTGCAGTTAGCCTCACAGTCCCCATTCATTTCCAAAGTTACTTACGTTAGCACCTTTTCTCTCATCTCCTTTACTGAGGTCATTTTATACACTTATAACAGGTATTTTCTTTGTCATAGTTCACATTCCACCCTGGGATCTGCTGATATTTTAAAAAATAATTCCTCCTCAATATTTTAAAAATGTCTGTACATTAAGTTTCACTTTCTGTGCTGTAAAGTTCTAAGGTTTTTTTTAAAATGCATAATGTTATGTTTTTACCAATATAGCATCATACAGAATAGTTTCTCTGCCCTAAAAAAGTCTCCTGTGTTTCATCTGTTCAACCGTCTCTTCTCCTCCAACTGGTGGCACACACTTAATCTGTTTACTGTCTCTATAGTTTTGTCTTTTCCAGGATATCATATAAATGGAATAATAAAGAAAATGCCCTTTTAAAGACTGGCTTCTTTCACCTAACAACATGTACTTAACATTTATCTGCCTTTTTGTATGGCTTGAAATCTCATTTCTTTTCATTGTTGAATAGTACACGTGTATAGATGGACCCACATGTATGGATATACCACAGTCTGATTAACCATTTACCTGTTGAATCTTAGTGCTTTCGGTATTAATAAAGGTGCCATAAATATTCTAGTACAGGTTTTTGTGTTTTCAAGTCATTTAGGTGAATCACTAGGAGTATGATTGCTGGATCTTATGAGAAGACTTTATTTAGCTTTGTAAGAAAGTGCCAAACTGTCCTCCCCTGAGGCTGGACAGTGAATGAGAGTTTCTGTTGCTCTGCATCCTCACTAGCAATTAATATTGTCAGGGTCTTTTTTTTATTTTTTAAACTTACATTTTAGTGACCAACACTAAAAGCATTTTTTTCTCAAGTGCACATAGAACATTTTTCAGGATGGACTATATATTAGGCCACAAAAAAGTCTCCATAAATGTGAAAAGACTGAAATAATATGAAGTATATTTTCCAGTTATAGTAGAATGGAACTACAAATCAATCACAGAAGGAATCTGGAAAATTCACAAATTTGTAGGCATTAACTGACACACTCTTAAAGAAACAACTGGTCAAGGAAGAAATCACAAAAAAATTAGAAAACACCCAGAGGCAAATACAAATAAAAACACAACAAAAACTTATAGGATGCAGTAAAGCAGAAGGAAATTTACAGCTGTAAATGCCTACACTGAAAAAGAAGAAAGATCTTAAATCAATATACTTTATACCTTAAGGAACCAGGGGAAAAGAAGCAAATGGAATTCAAAACTAACAGAAGAAAAAAATACTAGAAATTAGAGAGGAGATAAATAAAATAGAAATAAAAAAATAGAGAAAATCAATAAAACCAAATATTGATTATTGAAAACTATTAACAAAGTTGACAAATCTTTACCTACATTGACTAAGGAAAAAAAGAGGGAAGATTTAAGCATCTAAAATCAATAATTGAAGTGGGAACATTACTACCAATTTCATAGAAATAAAAATAATTATAAGAGAGTACTCTGAACAATTGTACACTAACAAATTGGATAACCTAGACACATTCCTAGAAACACACAACCTACCAGGACTTACTCGGGAAGAAATAGAAAATATGAACCCCTCAGTTAGCAAAGAGATTTAATCAGTAATCAAAAACCAGCCAACAAAGAAAAGCCCAGGACAAGATGGTTTCACAGGCTAAGTTTATCAGATATTTAAAAGGATTAATTAGTTAACTAGCCCTTCTTGATTATTATCTAACTCTTCCAAAAAGTTGTGGAAGAGAAAATAACTCTTAACTCATTCTGTAAGGGTAGCATTATCATGATACCAAAGCCAGACAAAGACACTATGAAAAAAGAAAACGATATACCAATATTTGTTAAGAATATTGATACAAAAGAGCAAACCATACTTGGCAGTATATTAAGCAGCAGCAGCATATTAAAAGAATGATACACTATGGCCAAATGTAATTTATTCCTACAGCACAAGGATGGTTCAACATACAAACACAAAACCAATGTGGTATATCACACTACAGGTTGACTGCTCCTTATTTGAAATGTTTGGAACCAGAAATATTGTGAAATTTAGATTTTTAGGAATTTTGGAATATATGCCTTATATTTACTGGTCAAGATTCCAAATCTGAAGATCAAAAAGTCAAGTGTCCAGTGAACATTTTCTTTGAGTGTCATGTTGATGATTAAAAAGATGGAGTTTGAATTAGGATTTGCAATGCCCAACCTGTATCATGTAAACAGATGATGAAGGGTGGGAGCTAAGTTTGTTATTGTTAGTGCAGTAGGTATGCCAAGGGGCGAAAGCTAGAATAATTCATACAGTAATGGAGCATACGTGGAGACATGAGGATCAGCTTGTGTTTATTTTAGTACACAGATGAAAACATTTAGAAATATCTGATGGTTTATATGTAAGTGGGTCAGTACACATATATTTTCTTGCTCTGATAACTGAGAAGTCCTAGAAGCAATGACATTCAGTAGCAGTGATCACACTCAGTGACCAGCTCTTGCTTTCTACCAGGAATCTTTGAAGAAATGGCTGATTCTAGGATGGAGGCAGGAAATATACCAGATGAGCCTGGGTCACCTTGTAGTGACAGAAAGTAAGAAAACCCTTATTAAAAATACAATGATGGGATGGCCAAATAGGAACAGCTCTGGAGTGCAGTTCCCAGAGAGAGCAATGCAGAGGGTGAGTGAACACCACATTTCCAAATGAGTTATTGCAGCCCACAGACCAGGAGATTCCAGGGCTGAAAAGCACCATGAGTTTCCAGCACGGCTGTTTCAGCTGGCGCAGTGGGTCTCCACACAAAAACTCACACAAATCTGGGAGTCTGTTTCAACTGGAGCTTAGAATGCCTGTGAGACGGAGCCACCCATTCAGCAGCTGTAAAAAAGGGAGCTGAAACAGGGAGCCAGGTGATCTGGCTCAGCAGGTCCCACCCGCACAAAGACCAGCAATCTAAAAAGCTCTGGATTGAGAGTTTCGCAGCAAGCGCAACTGGACCCAGACGGTCCAGTTCTGTTGGGGGAAGGGCGTCTGCCATTACCAAGGCAGTCCACCATTACTGGGGCAGTACACCATTACCGAGGCAGTCTGCCATTACTGAAGCAGACTGCAATTACAGAGGCAGTTCTAACTATACCTCTATAAACAAAACTGCAAGGAAGTTCACACAGCAGCTGGGCAGAGCCCAGGGAAGCTCAGCAACAGCCCTGCTGGCAGACTGTGAATACGCTACCTCCATGCTGGGCAGGGCAGCTCTGAAAGAAAGGCAGCAGCACATCAGGAACTTATCAATAAAGCCCCACCTTCCCAGGACATAGCACCTGGGAAAAAAGGTGGTTATGAGTTCCACTGCAGCAGACTTAAACATAACTGCCCAGCAGCTCTGAATGGAACAACAGAGCTCACAGCTCAGCACTTGAGCTCCTGTGAGGAACAGACTGTCTCCTCAAACAGCTCCCTGACCCCTGTATATCCAGAGTCACCTCATAAAGGAGAGCTCAGGCTGACATATTGTGGATATCCTTCTGGGAAGAAGATAACAGAATAAGAAACTGGCAGCAACCCTTACTGTTCTGCAGCCACCACAGGTGATCCCCGGGCAAGCAGGGTCTGGAGTGAACCTCTAGTACTCCTAGAGCAGAGAGGCCAGACTGTTAGAAGGAAAACTAAAAAACAGAAAGAAATAACTTCATCATCAACAAAAGGACATCCACTCAGAGACCCCATCTGAAAGTCACCAACTACAAAGACCACAGGTAGATAAATCCACAAAGATGTGAAGAAACCAACACAAAAAGGATGAAAATACCCAAAATCAGAATGCCTCTCCTCCTCCAAGGGATCACATCTCATCACCAGCAAAGAAACAAAGCTGGATAGAGAATGAATCTGATGAATTGACAGAAACAAGCTTCAGAAGGTGGGTAATAAGAAACTTCTCTGAGCTAAAAGAACATGTTCTAACCCAATACAAAGAAATTAAGAACCTTGAAAAAAGGTTTTACTAAATGCTAACAAGAATAAACAGCTTAGAGAAGAATATATGTGACTTAATGGAGCTGAAAAACACAACATGAGAACTACTTGAAGCCTACACAAGTTTCAATAGCCTAACCAACCAAGCAGAAGAAAGGATATCAGAGATTGAAGATCAACTCAATGAAATAAAACAAGAAGGCAAGATTAGAGAAGAAAAAAGGAAAAGAAATGAACAAAGCCTCCAAGAAATATGGGATTATGTGGAAAGACCTAATCTACATTTGATAGGTGTACCTGCATGTGACAGAGAGAATGAATACAAGCTGGAAAACACTCTTCAGGATGTTATCTGGGAGAACTTCCTCAACCTAGCAAGGCAGGCCAACATTCAAGTGCAGGAAACACAGAGAACCCCACAAAGATATTCCTCAAGAAGAGTAACCCCAAGGCACATAATCGTCAGATTCACCAGGGTTGAAATGAAGGAGAAAATGCTAAGGGCAGCCAGAAAGAAAGGTCGGGTTACCCACAAAGGGAAGCCCATCAGACTCACAGCAGATCTCTCAACAGAAACCCTACAAGCCAGAAGAGAGTGGGGGCCAATATTCAACATCCTTAAAGAAAAGAACCTTCAACCCAGAATTTCATATCCAGCCAAACTAAGCTTCATAAGCGAAGGAGAAATAAAATCCTTTAAGAACAAGCAATTACTGAGAGATTTCGTCACCACCAGGCCTGCCTTACAAGACCTCCTGAAAGAAGCACTAAACATAGAAAGGAACAATCACTACCAGCCACTCCAAAAACATACCAAATGGTAAAAAGCATTAACACAATGAAGAAACTGCATCAACTAATGGGCAAAACAACCAGCTAGCATCAAAATAGCAGGATCAAATTCACGCATAACAATATTAACCTTAAATGTAAATGGGCTAAATGCCCCAATCAAAGGACACAGACTGGCAAATTGAATAAAAAGTAAAAACCCATCAGTGTGCTGTATCCAGGAAACCCATCTCATGAGCAAGGCCACCCATAGGCTCAAAATAAAGGAGTGGAGGAAGATTTACCAAGCAAATGGAGAGCAAAAAAAGAAGCAGGAGTTGCAATCCTAGCCTCTGATAAAATAGACTTTAAACCAACAAAGACCAAAAGAGACAAAATAGAACATTACATAATGGTAAAAGGATCAATGCAACAAGAAGAGCTAATGATCCTGAATATATACGCACCCAATACAGGAGCACCCAGATACATAAAGCAAGTTCTTAATGACCTACAAAGAGACTTATGGCTCCCACACAATAATAATGGGAGACTTTAACACTCCACTGTCAATATTAGACAGATCAACAAGACAGAAAATAAACAAGGATATCCAGGACTTGCACTCAGACCTGGACCAAGCGGACCTAATAGACATTTACAGAACTCTCCACCCCAAATCCACAGAATATACATTCTTCTCAGCACCACATCACACCTACTCTAAAATTGACCACATAATTGGAAGCAAATCACTCCTCAGCAAATGCAAAAGAATGGAAATCATAAAAACAGTCTCTCACACCACAGTGCAATCAATTAGAACTCAGGATTAAGAAACAAACTCAGAACCGCACAACTTCATGAAAACTGAACGACTGGCTCTTGAATGTTGACTGGGTAAACAATGAAATGAAGGCAGAAATAAAGTCTCATTCGTTCAATGAGAACGAAGACACAACATACCAGACTCTCTGGGACAATTTAAAGCAGTATCTAGAGGAAAATTTGTAGCAATAAATGCCCACATGAGAAGGAAGGAAAGATCTAAAATCAACACCCTATCATCAAAATTAAAAGAGCTAGAGGAACAAGACCAAAGAAATACAAAAGGTAGCAGAAGACAAGAAATAAGTAAGATTAGAGCAGAACAGAAGGAGATAGAGACACAAAAAACCCTTCAAAAAATAAAACTGACTAGCCATGTGCAGAAAGCAGAAACTGGATCCCTTTCTGATACCTTATACTAAAATTAACTCCAGATGGATTAAGGACTTAAACATAAGGCTTAACACCATAAAAGCCCTAGAAGAAACCCTACGCAAAACCATTCAGGACATAGGCATAGGCAAGGATTTCATGACTAAAACACCAAAAGCATTGGCAACAAAAGCCAAAATAGACAAATGGGATCCAATTAAACTCCAGAGCTTCTGTACAGCAAAAGAAACAATCATTAGAGTAAACTGGCAACCAACAGAATGGGAAAATTTTTTTGCGATCTACCCATCTGGCAAGGGCCTAATATTCAGAATCTACAAAGAACTGAAACAGTTTTACAAGAAAAAAAGAAATCCATTCAAAAGTGGGTGAAGGACATGAACAGACACTTTTAAAAAGAAGACATTTATGAGGCCAACAAACATGAAAAAATGCTCATAATCACTGGTCATTAGAGAAATGCAAACCAAAACTACATTGAGATACCACCTCACGCCAGTTAGAATGGCAATCATTAAAAAATCTGGAGACAACAGATGCTGGAGAGGATGTGGAGAAATAGGAACACTCTTACACTGTTGGTGGGAGTGTAAATTAGTTTAACCATTGTGAAAGACAGTGTGGTCATTCCTCAAGGATCTACAAATAGAAATACCATTTGACCCAGCAATCCTGTTAGTGGGTATATATTCAAAGGATTATAAATTTTTCTATTATAAAGACACACGCACATGTGTGTTCATTGCAGCACTGTTTACAATAGTAAAGACCTGGAACCAACCCAAACGCCCATCGATGATAGACTGAACAAGGAAAATGTGGCACATATACACAACAGAATACCATGCAGCCATAAAAAAGGATGAGTTCATTTCCTTTGTAGGGAGTTGGATGAATCTGGAAACCATCATTCTCAGCAAACTGACACAAGGACAGAAAAACAAACACCACATGTTCTCACTCATAGGTGGGTATTGAACAATGAGAACACATGGACACAGGGAGGGGAGCATCACACACTGGGGTCTGTTGTGGGGGAATAGGGGAGGGACAGTGGGGGGGTAGGGAGGTTGGGGAGGGATAACATGGGGGAGAAATGCCAGATATACATGACGGGGGGGATGGAGGCAGCAAACCACATTGCCATGTATGTACCTATGCAACAATCCTGCATGTGTTGCACATGTACCCCAGAACCTAAACTGCAATGAAATGTATTTTTTTTAAAAATACAATGATGGTGGTATGTTACAGGAACCCACAAGACAATGGAAAAGCTGTCAATGGCCAAAGGTGGGACAATATGAGCAACAAAATAAATAATGTAGTATTGGATTATGGCCCAATGTGTAAAATAAACATCCAAGAATCCATACTGATATAAATAAATGATTGAATAAATAAATGAATAAATGTGGAACAATAGACAAATCTCTTACAAAAAATCCCAATAGTTTATGTAGCTCAAGGGAAGGGAATGAATTTAAGTCTCTACCCTTTATGTAGGGGCTATGGTAGTGAGTTCCTTCCAAAGAGTAACAACCATCTAGAAATGAGGAAATAAGAGTAATCTTACAGTGGAGAATCCTGACAAATACTGCCTCAGCCAAGTGATCAAGATCAACATAAAAATGAGTCACGTTGGTAATATTTATCCTTGATATGATGTGATAAGAATTGCACTTTTGTATTTTTCCTCCCAATAATCCAAAACTCACTCTAATCATGAAAAAAAATCAGACAAATTCCATGCAGGAGAAGAGCCTGTGGCATGGCAAGAGTGTTGTTATCTTAAAGCAAAACTACCGCAATGACTGATATTTGACCTCCACATCCCAAGGTGCTCTGCAGCAAGATATTTAAATGATGAATGCAGCATAGATAACCCCTCATAAAGATGTTTATCAAGGCCAGGCACAGTGGTTCACGTTTGTAATCCCAGCACTTTGGGAGGCTGGGGTGAGTAGATCACCTGAGTTTAGGAGTTCGAGACCAGCCTGGCCAATATGGTAAAACCTCATCTCTACTAATAATACAAAATTTAGCCAGGAGTGGTGTCCCAGGCCTGTAATCCCAATTACTCAAGAGACTGGGGCAGGAGAATTGCTTGAACTCAGGAGGTAGAGGTTGCAGTGAACTGAGACCGTGCCATTGCACTCCAGGCTGGGTGACAGAGTAAAACTTCATCTCAAAAAAAAAAAAAAAAAAAAAAAAAGATGTTTCTCTATCCCTGTGGTCATGAGCTTACCAAGGAAGCCTGAAAACATGGTTAGCTTCCTGTGTTTTATCCAAAAATCTTGCTGTATAGTTTTTAGAGGGCAGGAGCAGAGATCCACCATCTTGCAGCTGCCTGAGACATGGCTTCTGTTTGTAAGTCTCTATTAAGGATTTCTTTCTGAGAAACTGGATTTTTCAGATTTTCTTCATCTTCTCAGTTCCCTTAGCCTTGCGGGCATATGCTTGCATAAATTTGATCACTGCAGAACATCCCAATTAAAGGACATTCTACGAAGATCAGACCAGCATTTTACAACACTGTCAAGGTCATCAAAAACAAGGAATGTACCAGAAATTGTCACAGCCAAGAGGAGCCTAAGAACACACGACAACTAAGTGTTATTTCTGAATGAGGTTCTAGAACAGAAAAGGACAGTAGTTAAAAACTAAGGAGATGTGAATAAAGTATGGACTTCAGTTAGTAATCATATATCAACATTGGTTCATTAATTGTAACAAATGCACCATATTAATGGGAGATATTAATAATAAACGAAGCTGGGTTTGGGATCGATCAAAATTTTGAAACTTCTTGTAAACTTGAAACCATTATAATCTAAATAGTTTTCTTAAATACATCTGTATACATTCTGGGCACATACACAAAATATTCCAGATTTAAAGATGGAGGCAGGTGAAAACTAGCAGCAAGCATAAGAATCCAAGAATAAATAGAATGTCCCAGTATTTTGGTCCCTCCTCTTCCCCCGTTGCAGCAGATCGACCATCGTCACCACCTGACCATGCTTACTATTTGTTGCATGACATAAACAGGCAGGTGGAATAGTCATTATTCCTTTATCCAGCCTGGTCCCACAGAAATCTCTGACTTTCATTTGAAATACATCATCCCAAAGCATATCAAGTGATTTTGACTGTAGGTAAGGCACACTGATGACACACAGGTATGGCAGCTAGATGCCCTGATGGCTGGCTGGGTACAATGGCGAATCCATAGCATGCAAAGGCACCTGGGCCAGATCACCTCCAGAGGGGTTCAGAGGACGTTTCGTTTCCTTATAGAGGGTGAAGGGTGGATGTGGACCTAGTCGTACTACTTAAGTAAGCAGTAAAGGCGGGAAGACAGATGCAGCTCATGGGGGGCAGATGGGCACAGGATGTTCAGTGTTCCCCTAAATTCCAACAAGTCTCTGCTAAATGTAATAAATCTGAGCCCCATGAGTGAGGCCCCCAGGATAGGTCTAAGATGACATAATTTCATCTGGTCTAAAGTGCATTTCCCCTTCAATTATCTCTTGATTTTTAATAATGTAAAGGCACTAAGAGGGGATTTCTAGACATAAAGGTTTCATCATCAAAATTTTAGGAGAAATACAACAGGTTCCAATTCCTCTGGTGGAAGTTGATAACCCTGAGAAAAAGCTTCAACTCTGCTTAAGCCATTTCTCAAACACAATCTACTCCTTCATCCCCCGCTTGGTCGATGTGTATCTCTGTTATAGCATACTCTCCATCAGACTGTGCTCTTAGCGCTCAGTGTCTTGATGCTCTGATTTATTCACTTTGGATTCCCACACCAGCTCTGACAGAGTGGCTGCTGACTGTGAAGGCAGAGTGAGTTAAGTCCTCCTGCCTCTCAGGAGCTTCAACCTGATGCTTGGGGATGAGAATGCATTGATCATGACCTATGGGTTGTCAGACAGCACTACAAGGTGCAAATGGCTTGCACCAGATTGACTTATTCAGTGCATATGCTGTTGTTGGCATCCCTGCTCCTGTAGTAGAGAAATCTGCAGAGCATCTCATTTCAAGAGACACTGCTGCAGGATGAGGCCATATGACATTCCCAGGGAGAGAAGATCGCAACGAGCTACAGTGTGGGCTTATGAAAAGTCCCTTTTCTCCTCGGGCTTGACAGGAAGGCAGAGTTATTGCTAAATCAGACCATAGATCAGGAGACTGACATTCCCAATGCCAGCATCCTGAGGAATAATTCCTACTCTGTCGCCAAAGAAATGACGCTGTTAGCCTTTTCTTGGAGAGGAGACATTTTTAAGGATCTGCCCAAATGCATGGCTAAACCATTCTTGCCACTGTGCCCTTTGATTAGTTCTTACTCCTCCACCCCAGGTGGGACTCTCTCTTCTATGAGTTATTAGAAAGAATGAATTCAAGGTGCTTTTGAACCAAACTTTCTGTGTTATTACTGTCCTTGAGGAGCAACATTAACACAGAAAGCTGCCTTCCAAAAGAGAGACATCATACTCCTCTCAGGTTGAAAGAAAATGTAGAGGCAAGGAAGAAGCGTTTGCCATCATAAGCAGTATGACCCAATACAATAGCTCCTCTCTTTGTATCCCCTGTGTGCCTATACACAATCAATTTAGATTTATTAAATCAGATATAACAGTTTATGTCAATGCAAAGTGAACACATTATTTGGTTTTGAGGAGGCACAGACCTTCCCTCCTGGAGTGTCATATCTCCTTTGACATTCCATTGCGCTCTTTAAGAAGTAATGGGCAGGAATGTTATCATAACATCAGGGGGGCTGTTTCAAAGTGGAGCCTGAAGATTTTGCAGTGCCATTTCCATTAACAGTGATGACAGGCATGTAACTAAGTCCCTGCTTGCTGTGCTGCAAATTTCCCGCAGAGCCTGCAGTGGGAATGGGAATTGCCAAGTGAGTCTGACATTTATCGCATACAGGGCACTGTTTCAGGTGTGAATCCCTGTGGGTTAAAAGAATTTCTGACGAAAGCGGGAAGAGATGATGGTCAGCAGGATGGAGCCTCCTGTTCTGACCTTCAAAGATCTTCAGTCCAGAGCCATTTTCTGTCTTTTAAGGAAAAAAAAAAGAAAGAGAGAAAAGGCCAATCCCCGGGGCTCTCTGCCTAGGCTTCTTGGTGTCTCCACTGAAGGAAACCTGAGAACAGCAGGGAGAATGAGGGTTCCCAGGAGTCTGCCCATCACAGCTAATGCTTCCGGAGACAGGAGGCTGTGTGACCAGGACAGGAGGTGAGCACCTACTGCAGTCCTTAGCAACCTTCTCCCGGTTCAGGACCTGTGGAGACGAGCTGGTGCCTGGCCTTCCTGTGGACTGCCCTCTCTAACGTTCAGGAGGTGCTCTGTAAAGGCGGCCACCATGTTGGACTTCATCTGGAAGGGAGGCCAAGTCTTTGCTCAAAGATGCCAAACATTGCTGGGGTTCTGCTATTTCACTTCTCTGTCTCCAAGTCCTGACCTTTTGTGGGGACAAGTTCCCTTTTTCAAATGCCCCTCCACTCTCCATCGTTTCTCTTTCTCCACCTACCCCAGTCTAGACTTGTTTATTTCTTTTCAAGTAAGGAAACTGCTTTGCAAGTATTTTACAGACGTGTATAGGATGGACTTCACGTCCTGAGTCCTCAAATCTTGAAAGTTCATTTTGCAATTTGCCATTGCAAACCCTTGGATTTCAAAAGGATTTATCTCTGACCTGAAGAAAGCAAGTTGCCGTCGCCAGTGGTGAAGTTTTCTTCCCGGTCATGCTACGCATCCCATGAAACAAGGAAGAGCTTGGTCTGGCAGCAGCTGGACTGTTGGCCCAGACCCTGACTGAACACGAGGAGACACAATAGAGTGTCAGCAACTAAAAAGTTCTGGAGCTCTCAGGCCTTGTGCTGTCGCTTGGCTTAAAAGTCACAGCCACTGTCTTGTGATACCATTCTTGGACAAGGCCGAGACCTCCCCAAATTTCCCCAGACCTTCCCCAAGAAAGGAATAGTTTGATCAGTCATCACTCTTCTGCATCATTGTTTATTTCATTTGCAGGCGGCTTTCTCAATGTAACATCATTACCATTATCATGGTTTAAAACATGGCTCCAAAACCCTTTGACATTCTTCTCTCGGCTTGGTGACTGCCTGAACAGTATTATGCAGAAGTAATGCTGGGCCAAGATACAGGTCTACACCTTAAGAAACAAGCAGCTCCCACTCCTGCCTTAGGAGGTTCACTCGTGAGCCCAGGCACCATGTCATGAGGATGCACAAGGCACTCCACAGTGAGCCCATGTGGATGGGAGCTGATGGTCAGCACCCACTTGCCAGACATGGGAGTGAGCTACCATGGGAACGCACCCAGTTGAGCCACCCCAATCAATTAGTGGTTGATTAAGGCTGGGTGGGCGAGGGTTGGGGGTGGAATGCTAATTGGTAGGGGATTTTTCTGAGGGAGATGAAAATGCTCTAAACCGTGGTGATGGTTCCACAGTTCTATGAGTGTATTGAAAGAACTGCATCATACCTTTTAAATTGGTGGCTAATATCTCAACAGGGAAATTAAAATTAAAAAATATATTTTTAAAAGGAGAAAGAAAAGAGTGAGCCAAATCTTAACAATTGTTAAATGGTGGTAGTAGGACCAAAGAGAGCTTTTCCTGTTTTCTAAAATGAGTATCTCTTGCTTGTATAATGGGAATGCTTTTGCTTCCAAAGAGAATCAATTTTTACTGTGCTTAAACATTGTAATGCCTTTTAAAGTAATCTACATGGTAAAAAGACATCTAAGCCTGTGTAAAGACATTAAACATATATATATATTAAATATGCACGTGTATAATATTACGTTTTAATCAAACTAGGAGCCATCCCAGAATACTCCTTAAAAACAACCAAAAAGCCATACTCCTGGGCAAAGTATACACACTCCTAGAAGAGATTTTGCTCGTGGGTTACTAAGGGTAAATCCTAGTGCCATGTGAGGATTCCTGCCCTGTCAGGAACCACTGAGAGTAATGGCTGGTCTTTGCCATCTCCGCTGTCCCAGCAGTCTTTCATCATTTACAAACGTGATGGAGAAACCGACGTTCCCAGGCTATGCCAAAGCCCTGCCTACCTTGGCGCAAGCACAAGCCTCGGGAGAAACTGTCTCAGGGCAGGGTGAGCCCATGAAGACAGCAGCACCAAGACCACCACAAAATTGCAATGTCTTGGAGGGTGCCTTTGCCCGAAGAGTCTGCTGCTGTATGGTCGCAGCATCTGCCCAGGCCGAGGGAGGCACATTGGGCCTCTCTGCCCCCAAACCTGACCTTGCTTTCTAGGGTTCTGTTCTCTAAAGGAGGGGTGCTCTCAGGGCCAGCACACTCAAGGACAAACTTACCCAGGTTGTCATTATCCTGGGTGCAAAAGGGGAAATGCACTTCTCACCTCTCCTTGGTTATATCTCTGCATGTCAGGCCACAGCATGACATGTGGATTTACCTGTGGAGTAACTTGCTACTGAGGGCTGAGGAGGCCAAGATTCCTGCCTCACTCCTCTGCTATACTTTAGCCAAAATACCCTTGACCATTGTATTCCATGGAATTCTATATTCCACCACATGCTTTTGAGTAAACCACTATTTCCATCTTAAATGTCTTTCCTCCTCTTTTCCACCAGGCACACTCTTCCTTCAAAATCTTGTTTGACCAGTAATTTCTCTGTGAAGACGCTCAGTATTCTCTCTCCCGATCACATCTCCAGACAAAGGAGTTGCCCCTCACGGCATCTCCCAAACTAGATGTGCTTGGTCTATACTCTCAAACCCTAACACCTGCCCCAGCACAAAACTGCACTGCTTCCTACTTTCATCGACTACACCATCACACATGACACAGTCACTATGATGATCTGTGACAGGCACCGGGCCACAGGCCCACCATGTGTAGGGCTCCCTGCTAAGGACTCATTTTAGAAAGTGGGAACTGAAAGCAATGTAACTCCTAGCCCCTGTCTAAGCTCTACTGAGCATCCTTCCCTGTTCCTCTCTTAAACCATGCTAAAGAAAAAAGAAAAAGAAAAAAAAAACAACAGGCAGAAATCACTCAACAACTTGCTCCAGGAAATACTGACTCCTAGGAGGTAGGACTGTCAGCCTGCTGAAATAGGTTACTTCGCTCTGTCATCCAGGCCAACTACAGGCCCTCCATTTGCCATCAATTCAAAGCCACTCTGTCCTTCACTGTCTGATCGCAGTCAGCCCCAGCTTGGGTCCTCCCCCCATTTTCCTCCTTCTGCTCAGACTTAGTCAAGAGAGTGTTCTCCCTTATTGCAAGTATGTTTAATAAACTAGCTTTACCTGATCAATAGGTTTTTCTAGAAGTCTCCTAAGAGGATAACATGGAAAAAGTGTTAAGAATCCTGTCCACTGTCAAATAGCCATTAAAGGGCAAAGCTGAGCCCTGTGAAGCCCATGCCTGTCTGATGCAGCAGCAATAACCTTCCTTTTAAATGGACATGAGTGTCCCTTTGTGTGTTTAACGGCACATGCATGTGCTCCCCAGACCTCCATGGCCCTGGAAGACCACAGCAGCATCCCCCAGAACAAAACCTCGCTGCAAAGTGTTCTTCCTCAGTGTGTGCAGGTGAGAGTGGTGTAAAAATCAGCCTAAGAGTCCTGGGACTTCTGCCCCTTGTCAAATGATCAAAAATGCCTCTAACCTATTAGTTGTTAGCCAATAACTCAACTAGTATCTTGAGGATCTTGGAGGTACAGGGTCCATCCAGTTCCTGCTTTTCAAGAGGTCACTGAGTGTCGAAACAGGAAAACCAATAGAAAGGAAAAGTTCCATAAGAACGCCGGGCAAGGTATGGTAGTAATTAAACATGTAGATTAAGCGGACGCCCGGTCTTGCTATTATTTACCAGGTGACTTCAAGTGCCGTTCTGTGACCTTTCTGAGACTGCGTTCTTGCCTGCAGTACAGAGGTAATGACAGTGCATATCTCACAGAGTTGCTGTGGAAATAAAATTTGGGAACTGATGTGATGTTCCCAGTACCACACATGACAGAGGGTAGAGATAGGTGACCACATGTAATAAACAGAAGGTTTATGTAAGAACTATCAGGCAGGAAACTGCTAAGAAGTGCCACCCAAGTGAGCCTTTGAGTGCCTACTGTTCCATGAGCATGCATCTGTTAACAAAGAACACAGCCACACTGTTGATGGTGTGGACGGTAACAGCTCCTTTTGTGGAGGGTGGAGCTGGCTGCATCAGAAGCCCTGATGGTGGGCCAGGCATGTAAGAGTAGGCAGAGGAGATGGGGAGGGAGAGTCATCAGGAGTCCTCTGGGCAGTCCAGAGAGTGGGTAAGGAAGGCAGGAAGGGTGGAATAGAAGGCCATTGAGTGGCAGGAGTCTCCCCATGGCCACAATTGCTTCAGTAAGTTCTACCAAAGTCAGGGTTGCTCTATGACAGTGGAGGGGCTCTCACAGAAGCCTGTCCATAGCAGCCTCCTCCCCCTTCGGCCGTCCTCCCCTGATGTCATGCTCGGCCTAAGTCAAGGGCCTTCTGCAAACTCAAGCCCTTTCCTTCTTCCCACACTGAGCCATTTTGTTTCCCAGGGTTGTGAGCAAACATTTAACAGCTCCATTCTTTGTTTATTGTTCTTCAAAGACAGAGAACAACCCCCTCCCTGCTCTGTGGACCTGCCAAGCCTGGCTGCATTCAGTGAAAACAGGTTACAGACGTTTCCAGGACCAGGTGCTGGGATGCACAGTGAATTAGGCCATGTGGGCCTTTGCTCAGGGGCTAAGAGGTTATTAAATGGAGTCCTCTTAAAATGCACAAGATAGAGCCATCATTCTCTGAGGGGTGGTGTTTTGTGTTGGAAACAGGTCTCCTGACATTTGTAGGGTTCAGGACAAGAACACAAATGGAGGTCCAGGAACCACATGTCCAAAGAGTTTAAAATGCTAAGACAAGTTCATAAGTTGCTGAGCAATCTATGTTCTACCTTTCTTCTTTTATGAGTATTCCTTCATAACAACCTAGAAGATGAGATTCAAATTTAATATTCTTGGACTCCTCAGAGTTCTGAGCCAGAAGAGAGCAGCAGAGCAAGCACCGGCTATGGGTCCCGTCTGCCCTGAGGCTCAACTTGACCAGTCCTCTCCCCCACACCAGCATTGTCCTGCATGCACCATGGGGCTGAGCTCATGCAGGGCAGACACTTGCATCCACCTGTCCAAGCTCCACCCACACCCTGTGCATCACTCAACTCCTGCCCCCGTCAGGGAACGGATGCACACTTGCACACTTTGATGTCACAGGCAAACTTCAGAAGGACAGGCCCAAGCAAGAGGCTCATCTAGGTCAGAAAGGGAGTCTCTATCTAGAAGGAAGGATGTCCTTGTTCCAAGCAGGCAAATTTCTTTGGCCAACAGGCTCCTCGTACCATAGAAAGGGCACAACCAGAACAAGGTCAGTATGAGACACCCACCCAAAGAGGCTCACTGTTGCTGTTCACTCGGGGTGGCAGCAAAATATTTAAGAAAATATTTAGGGAAAGTTATAAATTATAGTCTCAATCCTTTTGGAAGGCCAAAAGGTTTCACTGGGGCAGGCCAAAGGCGGACGACCTGTCCATTATGTTAAGTTAGGGGAAGAGAGAGATGATCAAAGGCCTTACCCCACACCCATTTCTCTCCACTTTAACTGTTTACTCAAGTTAACTTTGTGCTAAATGGCTTTCTCAGGGGGATATCAAAGGGGAATTATCTGTTAACAGCATTTACTCTGGGCCCCAGAACCTAAAGCTTTTATCATTTGTAAAACCACTCTTTTAACCGTGTTAATTATCCACAAGTGTGTTAACTTAGAGCCTCTGTTGTAAAATCTTAAGGGAATAAATGTGTAATGGACAGAGGGTCTGGGTCAGTTGGTTGCATTTCACCCCCTGAAAGTAGCCAACGGCCATCTCTAGCCCACTTGAAACACTGTAATGGTGTGAGGGTGCATTCATTCATCTGTCATTGAGTCAGGTGCTGCAGGTCAGACTTCAATGGATGGTGACCAACACACAGGTCTATAGGCAAGACTCAGAAAAATTATGATTTTAAGCAGACAAAAGCATATACTACAGCAAGGACACCTCACTCAACACATGGTGCTGGGAAAACTGGATAGCCACATGCAGAAGAATTAAACTGCGTCCCTACCTCTCACCATATACAAACCTCAACTCAAGATGGCTTAAAGACTGAAATGTAAGACATGAAATCATAAAAGTCCTAGAAGAAAATCTAGGAAAAACTCTTCCAGACATTGGACTACACAAAGAATTTATGACTAATGCCCAAAAAGCAAATGCAACAACAACAAAAATAAATAAGTAAGACAAGCTAAAAAGCTTTGCACAGCAAAAGAAATAACCCACAGAGTAAATAGACAGCCTACAGAATGGGAGAAAATATTCACGAATTCTATATCTGACAAAAAATTTATATCCAGAATCTATAAGAACGTCAAACAAATCAGCAAGAAAAAAAGCAAATAATCGCAAAAATCATGAGCATATGTTTTTCAAAAGAAGACATGCAAGTGGACCACAATCACATGGAACAAAAATGCTCAGCATCACTGATCATCAGGGAAATGCAAGTTGAAACAAAGTTAAATACTGCCTTACCCCAGTCAGAATGGCCTTATTAAAAAGTCAAAAAACAGTACATGTTGGCATAGATGTGCTGAAAACGGGGACGCTTATACACTGTTGGTGGGAATGTAAACTAGCACAACCTCTATGGAAAACAGTATGCAGATTTATCAAAGAACTAAAAGTATATCTACCATTGGATCCAGCAGTCCCACTACTGGATAGCCACCCAAAGGAAAAGAAGCTATTATATCAAAGAGACACCTGGACTTGTATGTTTATTGCAGCACAATTCACAATTGCAGATACGTAGATAAAGAAAATGGATGTGTGTGTGTGTGTGTGTGTGTGTGTGTATTACACACACACAATGAATACTACTCAACCATAAAAAAGAACAAAAGAATGTCTTTTGTGTCAACTTGGATGGAAGCAAGTCATTACCCTAAGTGAAATAACTGAGGAACAGAAAAGCAAATACTGCATCTTCTTGCTTGTAAGTGGCAGCTAACCTATAGGTATGCAATGGCATACAGAGTGGTATCATGGATATTGGAGATTCAAAGGGGGGGTGTGTGGGAGGGCGACAAGGGACAAAAAACTACCTATTGGATACAATGAACACTCTTCAGGTGACCCAGACTTTACAGCCATACAATTCAATTTAGCTTGTACCCCTAATGCTATTGAAATTTTTAAAAATTTCTAGAGCTTTCAGTGTCCATTTCAACTTGTGCAGTGTGAATTCCTGCTCAGTCCAAATGAGCTTTGAGAGCAAGAGCCTTCACCTCTTTGAAACTCGATGTTCTTCCTTGGGAGAGGACAGCAGTGGCTGGTTTCTGCTTAGTGGGCTTGGGGGACCATTTCTAGGAACGGGATGGCTAAGTGGGGCCTTAAAGGTAGGGAAGGGCCCACGGATGCTGACAGTGAGGGTGCAGGTGCTAAAGCAGGAGGCACGTTCAGGAGCCCTCAGAGGGTTGGCAGAGCTGCCCTGTGCATGTGGGGCCTGCAGAAGAGTGGAAAGCTGCGCCCTGAGTCGGAGGAAAAGGCAGACCGTATCTACAGGTGTTTGCACTTCTCTTTCTACGGCCACATCCAGAACCACTCCTTCCAAGACCTGCTGCTCAGGCCCCAGCTAAGTGACATAATGCACATTCGGACCTGCTTGAAGAAAGCCACACGTGATCTACTTCACAACTATTAGGACTTGTGGACCCCGGTCCAGGTCCTCTTCACTGTGCCACCAACTCCTTTCTCCCAGCTGCCTCCCAGTCTTGGTGCTGGGACACTCCTAAGAACATCAGAAATCTCTGTTCCTCCCCAGATGATTTGAGACTCTCTCTGCCTGGTTTCATTTTGATTTTCTTTCAGTATCTTCCAATGCTGGTTATTCCCCGCAATTCAAAAATGCCATCAATTCTATTTCTCATGCCAAATGATTCTGCTTGGAATAATAATACTCTTTAAGTGCCCGTGGGGGACATTAAGACTATAAGAATTGATTTCATTTAAAGCTTCATTCACCTGAGCTGAACTGAAACCAAGCCGACAACTAAGCCAGCTAATTCTAGTTCAGTCTAGCTTTGTGGAAACACCACTTGTGCTTTCCTGACTCGGGCAGTGAGCTCAGACAGATGGCAGGTTGAGCTAGTGACAAAACACTCCAAGTACTGATGGATTCCCTCGTGTAGGGGCACCTGCAATGCCCTGGATACTTGCAGAGATGCTAAGCTTATACAGGCACGTGCCCTACCACAAGCAGCCGGTTTGATCAACAGAACACAGAGACCAGATGTACAGAGACCAGAGACCATGTTTGTCTACCCACTGTACAGATGGGAAAGCTAAGCACAAAGCGATTCGTTGAGTGGCCCAAGGTCACATGACCCGTGTGTAGCACAGGGTCAACTCAGAGCCATGCCCTGCTAGTCAGTGTGCTTTGTGGCCATTCCTTTTCTTTCCTTTCGGGGTGTGGGAGAACTGATGGTAGTGTTTTATCAACAAATAAAAATTAAATACATTTATGGTGTACAACATGATATTTTGAAGTATATATACATTGTGGAATGACTAGATCAAGCCAATTATATCTATCACCTCACTTACTATTCTTTTTTTTTTTTTTTTTGGTGAGAACACTTAAAATCTACTTTGTAACAACATTCAAGTATACAATATGTTGTTATTAACCGTAATCACCATGATGGACTGGAGATCTTTTGAACTTGTCCCCCCAGTCTCACTAAAATGTTGTACCTTTTCACCAATATCTTCCCCTAGCCTCTGACAACCACCATTCTATTTCTCCGCTCCTGTGAGTTCATCTTTTTTAGATTCTACACATAAGGGAGGTCATGCAGCATGTGTCTGTGCCTGGCTTATTTCACTTATCATAATGTCCTCCAGATTCATCCAACTTGCCACAAATGGCAAGATTCCCTTCTTTTTAAGGTTGAGCAATATTTTGTGTGTTTATAGCACATCTCTTTCTCCACTCACTCATTGATGGACAATTAAGCTGAGTACATGTTTGTCTGTTTGTTTTTGAGATGGAATCTCACTCTGTCACCCAGGCTGGAGTGCAATGGTGCGATCTTAGCTCACTGCAACCTCTGCCTCCCAGGTTCAAGCAATTCTCCTGCCTCAGCCTTCCGAGAAGCTGGGATTACAGGCATGTGCCACCAGGCCAAGCGTTTTTTGTTTTTGTTTTTGTTTTTGTATTTTTAGTGGTTTCATTATGTTGGCCATCCTGGTCTCGAACTTCTGACCTCAGGTGATCCACCTACCTCAGCCTCACAAAGTGCTGGGACTGCAGGCATGAGCCACCACACCCAGCTGGCTGAGTGCTTATCTCGGCTATTGTGAATGGTGCTGCAACCAACATGGGAGTGCAGCTATCTCTTCCCATACTGATTTCATTTCCTTGGGAGATATAGCCTATAGTGGGATTGGCATTTCTACTTTTTTTTTATTCTTCGAGCTACTCCTTTTTAACTCTAATCATTTTTTTATTACACTTTAAATTCTGGGTACATGTGCAGATCGTGCAGCTTCGTTACATAGGTCTATACGTGCCATGGTGGTTTGCTGCATCCACCCCCCATCACTACATAAATGCTAATCAATTTTTAAGTTGAACCTCAAGTTTTTTGTTCACATGGCCACATATTTACCTGTGTGCTTCTCTTGCTTTAAATAGGAAGAGTTCACAGTTTTAACGATCAAGCCCTAGAGGCATCAATGCCCATGCAGCCAACTGCACTGCTTTCTGTACCTATCCTGCCATAGATACTTTTCTTTCAGCAGATAAACAGCAGATGCCTACTGTGTGCCAGGCACTGTGGCAGCAAAATGGATGTGGTCTGTGTATCCAGGGAGTTATAGAATCTGGCAGGGCATGGCACCAAGCAATCGTCAAAATACAAATGCAGTTACACAAGAGAGCGAGCTCCCTCCCCTTTCTGTCCGAAAGCACTTGAAAATTAAGAAAAAGAATTAAAAATAAGGAAAAGGTCCTCAGTGGGCATTATTTAGGTCACAACACTACTCAGAAAATAAGGGAGTTCTTAGCAAACCAAACATTTTCGAGATTCCTGGAAGATGCTAAATACAGAGGCTCACATTGAGAAGAAATCAGAGGGAAGAGAATCTTAGCCTAAAATGTGCCTGGTAGAGACATGGCCTCAAATCTCACAGATATTCTGAGCCAAGTTTGTGAATCAAAGAACAAGGCCATGGAGAACCCTGGGTGGAGGTGTAAGGGTTCTGTGCTAAGCCCCGTGGGAATTCCTCTTCCTCCTGGGCACATGAGGAGACAATTCCTCCTAACCGTGCTGCAAGGGAGGATCATATGACTGCTTCTGTGCAGTGGGGCATGAGGAGGGGGTGGTTACAGCATCCATGTGCTAGTCCATGCTGAGGCATAGAAGGAGGAGCCTGAGTCCTCCTCACCCTCCTACAGCTGCAACAGTGAGGCCCTGGGTTGTCGTGGCAGAGCCACAAGTTGGAGCCAGCTAGATGGCAGCGTCTGCATGGGCCACTGCTTCCTGGAAAAATGCATCAGAATGTAAATGAGTGAGAAATAAGCCCTTGATATGAAGCCACAGAGATGGCCAGGCCGAATTTGTTCCTCGGCCGGGTAGGCTGTTCTGTCTAATGCAGGTATTTTCTTGATAAGATGTTGGGACTCTTTTCTTCCTCTGCACTTCCTCAGCTGCAGGGACCAGTCATGTTTGCACTCAAAATTAAATCCAAGTACTGCTTTCTAGAGAAAGAACTCAATCTGCCTGGAGAAGAGCCCTCCTATAAAAGCTGTGGCTCATGAGAGAGGCATGAGCAAAGCCTGAGTAACGCCAGCTCCCCCAGGTCACAGAGGAGGGAAAAGGAGGCCGTTCTAACCAGGAGGGGAATATCCTGAATTAGTAGTCTCTCTTTCCCTGGTAGCTTGCCTTCTGCCCGGCACCCATACACCCTAATGCAAAGCTCACCAAGAGACTGTCCTGTCCCCCTCTCACGAAGCCCAGGCAGGCTTCCAGGCCAGCCAGGGGACTGTTGGGAGACTAATGCAATACTGAAGAGACCTGTGCCCAGCATCCCCCACAGCACGGTGCTGTCATAACCCCGAATGATTTCAGCAACTGTTTGGATGACTCTTCCCATTACCCTGTAGATTGCCAATGAATGATCATTCTAAAATACAAATCCCATCAGGCTACCTCCCAGGAGAGACCTCCCTCAGATCCCCCATGAAGCACACACTTCCCAGTATACAAGATTCTGGGTGGCCAGCCCCACCTCTCAGGCCTCACCTTGGCAGCTCTCCCAACTAGGCCCACCCCGATCACCCTGCTTTTCCCCTGGACACAAATTCTTGTTTTCCTTTGAGACATCACTCTCCTCCCCCACCTTGGATTCTTCCTTATCCTCTCACCTGTGTGATGGGCTCTGTTCCTTCTCCAGAATTGACTCTGTGAGGTTCTGCCCAGGGCTATACACACCCCAGCCCTGCCTGTGAGCTGAGATCCCTTTCTGGGGCCACCTCACCCCAGCCCAGCCCCACAGTGCGCGTCTCCCCCATTTCACTGCGTCTCCACCAAGTGTGTGCCTGCTTGTCTCTCCATGAGACTAGGAGCTCCTTAAAGTCAGTCCCTCAGCTATTCATCTTGATGCCCAATTATTTAGCAGAGTGACTCTCACATTATCACAAATTCTAGAAGAGGGAAGGAAGCAGAAGGGAGAGAAGAAAAGAAGGGAGGGAGGAAGAAAAGGAAGGAGGGATAAAGAAAGAAGGAAAAAAGAGAGAATGAGAGGAAGGAAAGGAGGAGACCGGGCTCCCTACTAAAATGCCGATATTCCTGATTGGAGATGTCCTCAAATATCTGTGCGCCTAACCAGCCTGAAGACTCACCCTAGAGCTGACAGGGAGGGCAATCTCTGCGACCAGATGGAGTTCTGGATTCTGCACTCACCTATCCCAAATGTGTATCAGTGGCTTATGGAGCCCTGCTTGTCAGGCCTATAGAGGGCTCAAAGCAGGCAGGATTAGCTGTCCACTGGGTGACAGACATTGTTCCAATATGGCCTGGAAGCCCCGCGATAAAAGGTAGAGTCTTGAAAGATGGGCCTGGGGCCCGAAGTTGGATCTACAGCGCAAAATGAGAGATGAGGCTGGTTTTGGTGAGTGGTAATCCTAGGAGACCATGTTACTAAAGGTGTGGCTGCACAGTGCCACCTGTCACTGATCAGATCACCTGCAGAAAACAGGACTTTTGATGGCTGAGAGGGATGGCACCAGAACGCCTGTAAATCTCCTGGTTCACAGCTCTGGCTGAAGACCATGCAGTCGTCTCCTTCTCACTGGTGCAAGGACACTTAGCACCAGCAAAGCAGGGAACACCTGAGCGTGAGCAGAGGGCAGCACACCCAAGCTGGCTTGTGGGCATGAGGTCGGCTGGACCCCCTGGATCCAAATAAATCTCTTCCAACCTGCAGTCCATGCCCATTATGGGCTCAGCAGAATCACTGTCCCTCCTTGTCAGGGAGCTTCAGGCCTGCTCACCAAGAATTGAATCCACAAACCTGAAACTCCAGACATAAGAGCCTCCTGTCTTGCCACTTCATAGAAAAGCTGGCCAACTGGGGTGCAGGGGGATGCCCTAAGGGCAGAGAGCATAGCAGCCTCCTTGGAGAAAGGCACAGATAAATAGAATTAGTTTCAGGATTTTTATTAGTAGGAAGCAAACAGCCTCTGAGGAGAGCTTGGAACTCCGCTGAATATGCAATATGGCATCACTAAAACTTTGTACCTTGGGAAGAAAAGGTCACAAGTGAAATGAAATATGTGTTTACTAGATAAGATGTGGGTAATATTTCCATGACTTTAGCTGCAGGCATGGCCGTGCCAGAATGCTGACTTCATTGTTTCCGACAATTGGTAAAGAAAAAGAAAAAAAGGAAAAAGTTACCCAGAATACTAGAATCAGCCAGAACAGATACATAAAATTGGAATGAGAGCCAGCGCCAATGCTTCTGCGATTCTCCATGATTGACAGTCGTGGACTGGCTCTAGCTCAGCAAAGCAACCAAAAGTGAATCAGGGACCTGAAGGGATATGTGCAGCTCGAGGGGGAAGGACACTGGGCTCTCTTGGTCTGTGAAGGGCAAATCATACTTTTTTTTTTTTTTTTTTTTGAGATGGAGTTTCGCTCTTGTCACCCAGGCTAGAGTGCAGTGGTACCATCTCAGCTCACCGCAACCTCTACCTCCCGGGTTCAAGCAATTCTCCTGCCTCAGCCTCCTGAATAGCTGGGATTACAGGCACCTTCCACCAAGCCCAGCTAATTTTTGTATTTTTAGTAGAGACAGGGTTTCAACCTTGTTGGCCAGGCTTGTCTTGAACTCCTGACCTCAGGTTATCCACCCACGTTGGCCTCCCAAAGTGTTGGGATTACAGGTGTGAACCACTGTGCCTAGCCACGTCGTACATTTTAAAGAGGATAGATGGGCAGATTTGAAAGCCAACCGATTACCAGCTGGTGACGTCGAGCACACGCTGAGACACCACAGCTCCGTCAGTCACAGGAGTATGCATGGCACTGTGCTACAGGAGAAGTGAAGCAAACAGAGCAGAATTCTGGAATGGTGCACTGAGAGCTAGTATAAATCAGCCCTTCCATAAAGCAACTAAAGTACTCGCAAAATTTGTCTGAATAAACTTTTGCTGAGCTCTGGAAATGAACCACGTTTGCAACAGTTAAAGGAGAATTTATTCTAGGAGAGCACTGCACCTCGGTCAGAACAGTGGGGCTTGCAGCGACATAACCTGCCATACCTCATTCTGCTCTCCCAGCTCAGGGGGCCTGGAAAGTCTTGCAGCCACAGTGCCTGTGGAAACCAGCAGCCATGGAACCACCGGAAAGGGAGGAATTGGATTTGGAGTGTTTCAAATAGTCCCATCCTCAGGGCTCTGTCACTAATTGACCTGTCTTGCAGGTCTGTGGAAAAATCCCATTCACAAGCCATTTCTCAAACCATGAAAGACACATACTTAAATGTACAGCTGCCCAAGCCTGCCATGACAGCTGGGGCAAATGAAATCCTGGCCAAATCATTAAAAGGAAGACACAGGGGAGCAAAAGGCCCAGCATGGGGCGGAGGGTGAAGGGGATTGAGGAGCTCTGATATATTCCTGGGGTCCTGGAAGGGCTTCTGTGGGGGAGGCTGAGCATGCCCAGGTGAGACCTGACCAAACCCTGGGCTCTCACGGCGGCTGCCCTTGACCAAACCCAAGGACCCACATGGGCAGTTACAGATTGTCTTCATGTTGCCAGTGTGCCTCTGCAAAGGGGCAAAGGCTTATCAGTTCAAGGAATTTAAGGAAATCTCTGTTTAATTACTGCCTGACCACTAAGGTAAATGAGCAAAGAGTTTGCTGGTTGCCAACTACGGAGAATTCAGACTCCACAGAATTAGTCCAGGAAAGTCGCTTAATAAACAAACAGCAATAATACAAACAAAACAAAAAACAGCAGCAACAACAAACTGTTTTTTGGGGTGGGGAGGGAGAGAGATCTGATTTCCAAAGTTACCACACTGCACTGTCTAAAATATCCAACTTTCAACAAAACTACATGAAATGTACAAGGAAATCGGACAGTGTGGGCCATCAACGGGGGTGGGGAGAGCAGTCAACAGAAATTTTCTATTAGGATGCTGAGGTTTCTTAAAAAAACAGCACTTAAATAAGCTATTACAACTATGGTCAGAAAACAGAAGGAAACCATGTGTAAAGAATAGAAGGAAAATATGACAATAGCTTCATCAAATACAGATTATTAATGAAGAGAGATATAGAGATTATCAATGAAGAGAGATATTATAACAAAATACTGGCTACAAATTCTAGAATTCAAAAGTACAATAACTGACATAAAATAATCACCAGAGGGCCTCAACAGGAGATTGAGCTGGAGAAGAAAGAATTGGTGAACCTGAAGATAGATCAAATGGGATTATACAATTTAAGGAAGAGACAGAAAAAGAATGAAGAAGGGACAGACTCTCAGAGACCTGTGAAACGTCATCCACGAGGTGTGATAATCAGAATCCCAGCAAGAGGATGGACGGGAGTGCAGAAAAAATATTTGAAGTAATAGTGGCCAGAATCTTTCTAACTTAATGACAAACATTAATGGGAATGTCTAAAAATCTCAATAACTCCAAGTAAGATAAACTCAAGGAGAGCCGTGTCATAGCACATCAAACCATCAAGAGAATCTCAACAGAGAAAAAAAGAGGTCTCCTCATGGGCAAGGCTTCCTCAGGTAAGATTAACAGCTGTCTTATCGTCAAAAATCATGGCAGCTACAGAGAAGCAAGATGTCTTATTCAAAGTTCTGGGGAAATAAGACTGTAAACCAATAATTCTCCACTGAGAAAATATATCTTTAAAAAAAATAGAAAAAAAAATAAGATATTCGCAGAGAAACAAAAACAAAATTTGTGACTAGCTCTACAAAGAAATACTAAAGGGAGTAATTCAGGCTACTTTGAAAGGAAACTATATAGTCACTCAAATGTCCACAAAGGACACAAGAGCACAAAAGATACCTACATCTTACATGTAAATAAATAACAGCATAAATGTATTTTTCAGTTTTATTGAGGTATGACTGACAGCCAAAAACTGTACACATTCAAGGTGTACAGAGTGACGTTTTGATATATGTATACATTGTGAAATGCTTACCACAAGCAAGCTAATCGGCACATCCACCACCTCACAGAGCTATCTTTTCTGAGTGTGTGGTGAGAATACTTAACATCTACTCTCAGCAGATTTCAGGTGGACAATGCATTATTATTAACTATGGTCACCCAGCTGTACATTAAGCCTCCAGAACTTATTTATCTTATAACTACAAGTTTATACCCTTTGACAACATCTCCCAGTTTCCACCAACCCCAGCCCCAACAACCACCATTCTATTCTATTACCACGAGTTCGATTTTTTGAAGATTTCATGTAGAAGTGAGATCATGAAGTATTTATCTTTCTGTGTCTGCCTTATTTTACTTAGCATAATAGCCTCCATGTTTATCTGTGTTGTCACAAATGGCAGAAATTCTTTCCTTATTAAGGCTGAATAGAATATATATTACATACACATCACATTTGCTTTATCAATTCATCAACCGATGCTTAGGCTGTTTCCATATCTGGGCTATTGTGAATAGTGCTACAGTGAACAGGGAAGTACAGACATCTCTTCTGGTTTTATTCTGTTTGGATAAATAACCAAAAGTGAGATTCAAAATGCAGAAAATTCTCAACAAAATACTAGCAAACCAAGTTGAACAACACACTAAAAGGATCGTACACCATGATCAGGTAGGACTTATAATTGGGATGAAAGGATAGTTTACCATATGCAAATAAATAAATGTGATATATCACATTAAAAGAATGTTTTAAAAACTCTGTCTCTAAAAAACTGTATAATTATTTCAGATATAGAAAAATTTTTTTGACAAAATCCAACATCCTTCCTGGATTAAAAAAAAAAAAAACTCTCAAAAAAATAGGCATAGAAAGAATATACCTCAACACAATAAAGGCCAGATGCCACAAGCCACATCTAACATCCTACTCTACAGTGAAAAGCCAGCAGCTTTTCTTCTAAACAAAAATATTAACTCTTGCCACTTCCATTCAACATGTTCTGGAAGTTCTAGCCAGAGCAATTAGGCAAGAGAAAGAAATAAAAGTCATCCAAGTCAGAAAGAAAGAAGTAAATGTATTTTTCTATCATTCTTCTCCTGTCAGATGTAAAAGACAGCAATGTGAAGCAATTATTAGAATACTGTATTGATTAATTTAGACTGCATAAAGACGTAATTGTATAGCAGTAATAGCACAAAGGAGTAGGGAAGAAATGGAGTTATACAGGAGCAAAATGTCCATATACAAGTGAATTAAGTTAGTATTGATTCAGGTTCGTTTTCTATAAATTAAGATGTTAATTGTAATATCCAGGGTGACCATTAAGACTAACTCAAAACTCATAATAAAGGAAACAAAAAGGGAATTTAAATGCTGTATTAGAAAATTGTTACTTAAAACAAAAGAAGTCAGTAAGGCAGCAATAGAGAAAGAAAGAAATAAGACACATAGAAAACATATAGCAAAATGATAAAAGTAAATTTTATCTTATCAGTAATGTCATTAAATGTAAATGAATTAAACACCATAACTCAAAACAGTTTTACACAATGTATACAAAATGAAAAATTCTATGTATATTCTTTCTACAAGAGACATACTTTAGATTAACAGAAATAGATTCAAAGTAAAAGGATGAGATATAATGGAACATGCCAGCATAAGCAAAGAAAGTTAATTCATGAAGCGTTCCATATTTAAAAAAAAAGAAAGAAAGAAAGAAATTTAAAGTGTCTATAATAACACCAGCAAAATAGACTTTAACAAAAATGTTACTGAAAACTTTTTATAAAGAAAAAATAATCAGTCAAGATTGATTGACTGAAGATCTAACAATTACAAATATATGTGCAGTTAACAAACAATACAGTCCCAAAATGCAGGAGAAAAAAAAACCTGACAGAATTGAAGAACAGCATGGACAATTTAACAACAGATAGGGACTCCAGTAATCCACTTTCAATAATAGCAATAATAACTGAACATAAGATCAGCAAAGAAGGGCAACACTGTAGAGGACCTGAACAACACTAAAAACCAAATAGAGCTCGCAAACACTGACAGAACATTCCACCCAACAGCAGCAAGATACACATTGTCTTCAAGAACATATGAGATATTCTCTAGCATAAACCATATGCTAGTCTACATAAAAGCCTCAATAAATTTAAAAGAATTGTAATTATACAAAGTGTGTTTTCCCACCACAGAGAATTAATCGGGAATCAATAACAGGAGAATATTTGGTAAATTCACAAACATGTGGCAAGTAATAGCATACTCTTAAATAACCAACAAACGAAACAATAAATCACAAGCATAAATGAACGATGCTTCGGAATGGATGGCCAATGAGAACAAAATTTACTAAAACTTATAAAATGCAGCTAAGAGAATTTTATAATGGTAAATGTATATTAAAAAATGAGAGTCGAATACATAGAAACAGAGTAGAATGGTGGTTTATGGGAGAAGAGGAAAATGGAAAGACATAAATCAAAGTGTATAAAGCTGCATTTATGCAGGATGAATAAGCCTAGCGATCTGATATAAAACATCACAACTAAAGTCAATAATGTTGTACTGCATAATGGATATTTGCTAAGAAAGTACATTTTAGGTGCTCTTACCACATACCCACATAGACCAAAAAGAGGCAACCTTGTGTTTGTAATGGATATGTTAATTCGCTTGTCTATAGCAATCATTTTACTGTACATATGTATATCAAAATCTCACGTATGCCTTAAATATATATGTAATAAAAATTTTAAAATAAGAAAGGTAAAATCAATACGTTAAATTTCAACCTTGGTACGCTATAAAAAGGACAAACTAAACCCAAAGCAAGCATAGGAGAGAAATAATAAATATGTGATTGGGTTTAAATGAAACAGAGAACATAAAAACAGTAGAGAAAATCAACACTATCAACTCTGCTTCTGAAAAGATCGAAGTTAAGGATTCTTTAGCTAGACTGAATAAGAATAAAGAAGACAAACTCAAAATAATAAATTAAGAATAAAGAGAGGACATCCTTACTGACTTTACAGAAATTTCTTTAAAAAACACAAACCAAGATTAGGCTAGGTGCAGGTGGCAGGTTCCTGTAAACCCAGCTACTCAGGAGGCTGAGGCAAGGCATGAGGATCACGTAAGCCCAGGACATTGAAGCCAGCCTGGGCAGCACAGCAAAAACTCTGTCTCTAAAATGTCAGTTAAATAAATAAAATGTTAAAGAAACAGAGATTATAAGGTAGTAATATGAAGAAGTATCTGGCAAAAAAAAAAAAAAAAGGGATAACCTATAAAATGGACAAATTCTTAGAAAGAGTTAACTTACAAAACTGACTCAAGAAAAAAGAGAAAATGAAATAAACTTACAACAAGATATGTAGTAATTTTAAAAACCTCACAAAGGAAAGGCCATATCTAGATGGCTTCACTGGTGAATTTCACGGAACACTTGAAGATGAATTAATCCCCATCTTTCACAAACTCTTTCCAAGATAAGAGGACTCTTTCCATCTCATTATATGAGAGCAATATTACTCTAATATGAAAACCAAACAAAGACATCACAAGAAATAGAAGCTGCAGACCAATGTCTCATGGATATAGATGCAAAGACTCTCAATAAAATAGTAGCAAAATGAATCCAGAAATATATAAAAAGATGATAATCAAGTGCAGTTTATTTCAGAAATGCGAGTTTGGTATAACATCTGAAAAATCAATTTAAGAAATAATATGAATAGAATAAGGACATCATCTATATATTCATCCAAATAGATACATAGAAATGATTTAACACAATCTTGTTGAGATTAAAAAGATTTCACAATAAGAACTGAAAGTAACTTCCTCATCTTGGAAAAGAGACTCTATGAAAAACCTAAACCTAAAAATGGGAACAAGGCTCGGATGTCCCCCCTCTCACCACTTCCACCTCACCCTGTACTGGACGGCTATCCAGGGCACTTGGGAAAGAAAAATTGTAGGAATAAAATGCATTGAGATTAGAATGGAAGAAGCAAAACTATCTTTATTTATAGATTACATGATCTTGTACATAAAAAACCCTACAGAGTACCCACACACACACACTTTAGGATACAAAACTACAATCTAATGTAATAAATGATCAATGCATAGTACAGAATATAAATATTAAAAACCACTAGAATAAGGATAAGTGTGGCAGCAATTATTGGGTGAAGGACCTCTACTTTAAAGCATCCAATTAGGCTTGGTGCTAGGATTGTCTGCTGTGTTTGTTTTGTGTTGTTTACAGTGATAAGTAGAAGCCCTTGGGAATTTAGGACACAGCAGAACCTGAGCAAAGGGTGTCGGTGGGCATGGGATATGTGAGGAACAGAACACAGGGAGAGGATGTGGAGAGGCATGGGTCTGACTGGAACAGCCCAGCCCAACCAAAAGTGTCTTTGTATCTAAAATCCCATCCTCGAATGCACTGACACAGGAAGATGGACAGCTCCAGGGGAGCAGGTAATTTAAGTAGTGTCCACCTGCAGGGTCAGAAGCCTCTTACTGTTAAGATGAAACTCTGAATATTTTGGAAAGCTGGGAACCCTGGCCGCTGCTGCTGCGACCATCTAAAAACACAAGGGGAAGAATCCAGACTGAGAAGAGCAGAGCCAAGAGTGGTCCCTTGATGAAATTGTACATGAACTCCCACCAAGCACGCCACTTCCTGTGCTGTGAACCAATGAAATCCCTTATCGCCCACTCCAACATGAATCACGTTTCTCTTCCTAGAGCCCAAAGCACTCTGTCTAATCGATTTTTAACTAGAAAAATAGTTATACAGTATTTCTTTGCAATTGATATAGATAATTTTATCTGATAATATGACTACTCCATTTGGTACATCTGCTTGTCATTCATGGTTTTAGCAAGATCATAGATCAAATAATCCTTTTCCAAGTGTGATTCCCAAGGCAATGAGGAGGCTCTCTTTTAATTATCCTCAGACCCTGGGATATTAGCACAGAGGCTGAATTACGTAGTTTTCCAAAGTAGGTTTATAAGAAGGAGACCCACAAGGTGATCAGGATGCCTGCCTATACTACCCTCCTTGCAGATTAATGGATCACACAGGAAAAGGAGATTCCTAGGGTCAGGCAGGAAATGAGGCAGATAAAGGACCAAAAGAGGGAAAACTGAGAGGCAGAGAGGGGAAACAGGCTCAGCGGCTAGGACAGAGAAGTGAAAATTGGATGTAAGGGGAAAGTGCCCATGCTCACACACTTTGTGCCCTAGCACCCACTGCCTATTGGTGTTTACCAACCCTTCTAATGTGAGTTCCTGTTAATGTCATAAATAGTTAAGTGAAAAAAGCCTTGTAGGACACAGGTAGAGCTGGGAAATGTGCTGAATTTTCCATTTGATGGACTGATCTGTGGTAAGTTAACCTAGACTAGCCTACACCCTACCTCCAGCCATACTGCAAGGAAGCCCACACTTGTGATCTTTGCCCCCAAGGTTCTGGGAAAACATCCAGCCCCTAAATGTCTGGTCCTCCAGGAGCCTCGTGTCAGCTACCACATTCCAGAAAGCTGAACCACACAATCGATTTGCTACATGTTGTGACAGATGCTCATGTAGGAATGACAGCTCATCCCAAAAATGACACCCGTGTCATTGAGCCTCATCCCTCGGGGACACTTGAAGCCAGGGAGGAGCATAATGGAGGTGAGATGACATATCTATTCCTTTCACATCCTCTGTGGATTCAGAATGACTCCAGGATAAACTGTCCACGTCCTAAAATCTGAGTGTCTGTGGTGAGATGTTGCCATGGGCTGCGTCTCTCTCAGCCTCCACACAACAGAAGCCAAAGGCTTTGTCTCATAAGGTGTTATTAAACATATATAAACAACAGCAAGGACAGCGACAGCAAAGCATACTCTGGCATTGGAGGCAATAACAAGTTAATCATTTCTTAATGAGCGATTGGGTTTCTAGTTAATGTAAAATTTAATAGGCAACATTCCCTCCTTGAGTCAATAAGCACCATGATAAAAAGACACAAAATGTGCTAATACATGTTTCTTATGGCACATGTCAGGCCTAAAAACACATCTCCGCTTATCACAGACAACAAGAAGGAATGAAGGTATATTCCTAAACAGGGACCTACTTATATGTCTATATAAAAGGCACATTATCTGTTTCAAGTGGCTTTCACTGAGATTGAAATCACTGCCTTTATGAATAAATAATAGTCTCCCATTTCATAATTCAAGGCCTAATAGAAACCCTCCCTTTCTTTGGGTGAACTGTGTAATAATATGAATTGGTTCATTGGTGCTGAGCACAAAGAGGGAGTCAGACAGGCAGGTTTAAACAGAGGCTCTGCCAACCAGTCTGTTGGTGAATTTGGACAAATGAGTTCACCTCCGAGCCTCAGCCACTTCCTCTCTGCATGGCTGGGTGAGAGCAGCACAGGCACTGCAGCTTCACACAATGTGTGCATAGTTGATGCCCAATAAGCGATGTGTGTGGCAAAGATCACACAATGTGAGACACCCCAATACAGCATCAAGCATGGAATAAGCTCGTTTCATCACAAATCAGCAGAGTCCATAAAGTCATTTTCCCCCCTTCTGTGCTCACTTTTGGCTGCACACATATAAATGTGGTCTTAATTTGGAAATTTGTATGTCATTAATTTTCTTGCAGGAATGGCTAAATTTGACCTCTATTAACGGAAGGCATAGGCATCTACATTTCAATTCCCAAGTCAATTTTTTCAAGATCGTGCAAAAAAGTAATTTAATAATTATCCACCCATCTATAGACACAAAGTCTGCCTGTAGTGGATATTCTAACTTTACGTTTCCTCTTATCATCTATTGGGCGCAGGAAAGGAGCTCAGGTAATATGTCTCCTTGAAGCTTTGTTTTTCTTGGTCAGGACCCATCAGGAAGCAGGTGGTTCATCTATCTGAGTTATTTGTGGAAAGGTTAACAAAGGGACCCTTTGCAAAAAATGTGGTGAAGGCACAGAGAAAGCACAAGGAATGTATTCTGGAGGCAGCAGCAACAGCCAGGAAAGCCTGGCAGAGCAAAGGAAGAAAACAGTTTCCTAACTCCAGAGAGGATGGCCATATGGGAGAGGGCTGCTTTTACAGAGGTAAGGGAGTTTGAATGTTCAAATTTCCCTTACCTGTCACCCTCTGATCTCCTAGTGCTTCCATTGGCTGAATCCAGTGGAAGTTGGGTTCCTCTAGAAGTCAGAGGGAAGAAAGTTCATTCCAAGTGAGGCACAGAGAAAGGCAGGTGTGACTTTTTTTTTTCTGGTTAATAAATAAACACAATGTTAGCAACTTAGGGCAAAGTTTGTTAGATCACAAAACATTTGTCATGTCACAGTTTCTGTAACTCACAAGCCCAGGTACAGAGTAGCTGGGTCCTCTCCTTTAGGGTCTCATCATGCTGCAATCCAGGGCTGGACTCTCATCAAAGTCTCTACTGGGGAAATATTCACTTCCTTGAGGTTGTTGGCTGAGTGACATTTCTGCATTTGTAGGACTGAGGTCCTGTTTTCTTCCTGGATGTCAGTCAGTGTCCACTCTCAGCTCCTAGAGTTCCCTGCCATGTGGCCTCCCTGGGCCATCTCACTGTGTGGTTGCCTGCTTCTTCAAAGCCAGCAAGGGGAGTCTCCAGCCCTGGGTTGCTAAGATGGAGTCCCATACAATGTGATGGACCCATAGGATAGAAATCCCATCACCTTTGCCATATTCTCTTGGTTAGAGGCAAGTCACAGGTGACACCTATCAATAACACACAGGTATGGACACCGGCAGAAATTATTGGGGACACTCTAGGATCTGCCCTCCTAAGGAAGAAGATTAGAGACAGGAGGGGAGGGGATCCTGTAGGACAAACACACAATGCTCAGCATCCTGAGGTCCAACTCCTTCTTAGTCCTTACCTGACTCTCCCAGATGTCAAGTCATAGACATAGATGAGCTCAGCTTTGGGGGGGGGTTTTATGATTCATCCAGTCTCACCTGCTCACTTTGGAACTGAGAAATCTGAGGGGGTAGAAAACCTCCAGCTTCTCTAGGATTTGACAGCCAGAACCCATTTCCCATGTTCTTCCCACCTGGCCATGGTTCACAGTGATTCCTTGTTAGAACTCAAATTAGAATGCAGGGACATGAACTGTCAATGCATGGATGTTCCTCACAGTCATCTCATGATCAAGAAGTTAGGTGGAGTGGGCGCTCTTCACTCAAAAGTAGGTACCACTTCTGTTTGGAAAGCATGATTCCAGAGGGTAAGACTTCTATCTACCATCACATCTTCTTGTTCCTGGTAATAAGTTGTCGAATCTCACCAGTTCAACTCCCAGGTGGTAGCCAACGCATTGTTCCCCAGAACAAGCAGATCAGATAATTTTTCCCTCCCCTCATGCCAGCCAAGGAAGGTTTCTCTTTGGTCTGCGGGTTTACAGTTCTCTCCATCTTCCAGGTGCATAGCCACAAGCTGCCTTGCCAATGTGTTTCAGCACTTATTGGGGAACCTTGGCTATAAAAGATTTCAGGATTGTGAGTTTTCACACACCCTGTAATACCTGACTGTTTTAGTTTTCTTTGAGGGGAGGGGAGATATGTACAGATAGAGGGAAGACCCTCTGCATTCCTTATACTCTTACATTTCCCTAAGATTTCACTGAATCCTCCCTGACTGTATTTCCTGGAGGCAGGGCTGCACAGAGATGAGGAAACAGCCACAGATGATGATTTCTATATGGGCTCCTAAGAATAAAAATGGCCTCAGGTGATATAGAAATGAATCACCAAATCTGGCAGCACCTTCCTCATTGCTATGCCAACATCCCTTCTGGACAGGTTTTCAAATAAAGTGCTGGGAGAGAAAAAGACATACACCCCATGCATATGCTCCCACGGAGAACAAGTGATTGCTTAGAAGAGACGTTAGACAGGTGAGGGGTTTGTGAGCAACTTGTCATTAATTTGGGTTTCTAAATTTGCTTCACAGCTCATCTTGCTTCATACTCCTTTCTAATAAAGATTTTTAAGTTTTTGGTACATGTGGAATGAAGAAAAAATATCCTATTATATTCCACAAAGAATAAAATTCTTCACACTCTAGAATTTCCAGTAATCATAAACTTTCTCTAAGCAGGTATGCTTAACTTCTCATTTCACAATCACTCAATATTTGTCCCCATCTCTAGAAACAGAAACATGAAACTCATTGTCTTGAAAAGTTATTATGAAATTGGCAAGCAATTGACTATTTACTAATTAACAAATAAATATTTATTTCACACTTACTATTTTCTAGACATTCTCAAGACTTTGGAAGTAGAAAGACGAAAAAGATGTTTCCTGTCTGTGATTGATTTTATGCGTCAACTTGCCTAGGTATGGTTTTTAATTGTTTTGTCAAACACTAGTCTAGATCTTGCTGTGAAGATACTTTTATATGTGATTAATATTTAAATCAGTTGACTGAGTAAAATTGAGTAAAGCAAATTATCCTCCATTATGTGGGTGAGTCTCACCCAATCAGTTGAAGGCTTTCAGCACAAAGACTGAGGTTTACTGAAGGAGAGGAAATTCTCCTTCAGTAAAGACTGCAACATACACCTGCCTGAATTCCATTACCTAAGTCTCCAGTCTGCAGGCAGGTCCTCATAAGTGCATCAAATAACTCCTTAAGATAAATCTAGATAGATAGATAGATAAGTAGGGTAGATAGATGATAGATAGATAAATGATAGATAGATAGATGATAGATAGATAGATAGATGATTGATAGACAGATTTGGTGGATGGATGGATAGATAGATGGGTAGGTAGATAGACAGACAGTAGAGCAGATAGATAGATAGATAGATAGATAGATAAACAGGTCCTGTTTCTCTGGAAAGCCCTGGCATACAGATCTTAGTGCCAAGAGAGCCTTTAAAGGAACAGAGTTTTTTTGTTTTATTTTATTTTCTGTTGACAAATAATGATTGTTTATATTTATAAAGTATAAAGTGATATTTTGATATGTATATATGGTAGAATGACCAAATCAAAGCAAATAGCGTATCCATCACCTCAAATATGTATCATTTCTTTGTGGTGAGAACATTTAAAATCTTCTCGTTTCACTATTTTGAAATGCGCAATATATTATTATTAAGTATAGTCACCCTATTGTGCAATAAAATACTAGAACTATTCCTCCCACCTCACTATAACTTTGCATCTGTTGACCAACGTCTTTCCTTTCCCCATCCATCCTTCCCCACACGATCCCCCACACACGCAGCCTCTGACAATCACCATTCTACTCTCTACTTCTGAATTCAGCTTTTTTTTTTAATTTTACTTTAGGTTCTGGGGTACATGTGCAGATCCTGCAGGATTGTTACATAGGTATACACATGTTCATAAATTGGAAGAATTAATATTGTTAAAATATTCATACTATCCTAAGCAATCTAAAGATTCAATGTAATCTCTACCAAAATTCCCATGTTGTTTTTTTCAGAAATAGAAAAAATAATCCTGAAATATATATGTAACTGTGAAGACTGCAAATGATCAAACAATCTTGACCAAAAAGAATAAAGTTATAGGCATCACACTACTGAATTTCAAAATATCTTACAAAAGTACAGTAATCAAAACAGCCTGGTACTGGCATAAAATCACATATATTAAAGCCAACAGAATAGAGAGCCCAGAAATAAACCTACACATCTACAGTCAACTGATTTTTGACAAAGGTGCCAAAAACACATCTTGGGGAAAGAATAGTCTCTTCAATAAATGCTGTTAGGAAAACTAAAGATCCACATACAGAAGAATGGAAATAGATCTTTATCTTAGCCCTTACACAATAATTAATTCAAAATTAATTAAAGACTTAAACGTGAGACCTAAACCTATAAAAGTATTAGAAGAAAACCTGGGGAAAGCTCCATGGCATTGGTCTGGACAGAGATTTCTTGAATATAATCCTAAAAGCACAAGCAATAAAAGGAAAAATAAACAAATGGGATTACATGAAACCAAAAAGCTTCTGCATGGTAAAGAAAACAATTAGTAGAGTGAAGAGACAACCCACGGATTGAGAGAAAACTATTTTCAAAGCATACTTTGGATAAGGGCTAATATCCAAAATATACAAGGAACTCACTACTCAATAACAACGACAACAAGTAATCCTATATAAAAACTGAAAGAGAAAAAGGATCTCAAGGATGAGTTTTTGGAAATGATTCTGGGGTTTCTGGAGTTAGTCCTCTGATCTGATTAGATATAAAGGCACTCGTAATTCTATTTTCCACAGTAAGGCGATCACTAACAGTACATAATGTGACGTGGCAATAGAGATGCACAAATACCACCACTGGACACTCCTAATGGAATATCTGTAAGAGGCAAAATTCAAGGTGACTATATTTGATAACTTAGAACATTTTTTGTCAAACTGACAAGTATGAGCTTGACTGATAGGTTCTAATTACACTGAACAAAGTGGGAAAAAAAAAAAGGATGAGCTCAGAGATTCTAATTCCCAGCTCTAACACTATATAAATGACCTGAAGCCTTCTATGCCTTCCCTGAAAGAGACTCTATTTCCTGAAGCCACAGAGTTGAGATTGCTGAAAACCACACCTAGTATCTCTCTGGTGAGTGGCTGAATTATAATGCATATTTATCAACTTCTCTAGGTAGCTGCTATTAAAATGATGGTATTAACTGAAGAAATGGGACCCTGAGAGCTGGAATAAGATACACTACTAATGATGGTATTATAAATTAGTGCAGCCATTTTGGATTCTTAATGTTATGTCCCTAAATTCTCACAAGTGTTTTTTGCCAGTAGAAGCAGCCACCCAACCCCTGTCTGAGGAGATAAACCCTGCATTGTCTGAGAAACCTGTAATGACTTCCCTGAGGTAGGTGCCTTACAAGATAATGCTGTGTCTCCCAGGACCCCCTGCTTACATTCATTTCTGGTTGCAGACTTTAATCTAGTCCTAAAAGACTAGACTTTTAGGACTAGACTCAAGTCCTAAAAGAGAGGTGCAGAGTGCATCTGTGAGAAGGTGTACTGCACTTTTAAAAACTACTTGACTTTTCCAATTTATGCCAACAGTGACAGGGAATATATGTAGAAATGAACACTGAGGATGTGGAAAAATGGTAGAAGTTAACTTGGATAAGGCCAAATTTATAAATATGTTCCCACTAAGCAGAGATTCTGGACTTATGTTGCAGCTCTAACCATTTGTTTGGTTGGTTGACCAAAACATAAGCCAAAAGTTGTCTTGCACTAAATAAAGCCAAAAAGGCAGACCTGTCCTGGGGTACTGCAGAGAAAAGAATTTAAAGGCTTAAGAGAATGAAATGTTAGGGTGGATTTATTACTTAAGACTTGATCACCCAGTCTGAGAGGGTCCAGAGGACATACTTTTAACCCTGGCTGTGAAATAAATTTGCTAGAGAAACTCTAGCATCTTCAAAGAGCTCTGTGGTTGTTCTTGCCTGTAGGGTAGAAATTACAGTGGGAACTACTGCCACAGAATTGGAAAACCCAGATGAAATGAAATTAATTGGATCCCAGGGTAGCAGGAGTCAAGTGGTGGCACTTCATAACCAAAGGCAGGGTGGGTGTGGTTGCCATAATGGACAGCAAAATCACAGCAATAATCAGAATAGTGGGACTCTCAGAGATCTGTGGCATTTGCTAAATGATCATCGTGTTCTTAGAAGTGCAAAGATGAGCAGGCTATTAAATTCTTATTTGACTTGTACAAGCAAAAGAGTTATAGGTCAAGTGAACTAAACTCTAACTTGAATCACAAAAACAGGGTCATTACTCCTTAATCAATTCCCAGAATTGTGCCAGTTTACAACCCAGGACCCCTTTCATGAATGGGAGGCTGGGTACCCTGAGGAAGGGCTCTGCTACACTGCCAGAAATTTATACTGTTAATCTTTTCCCATCCTTTTGCAAAGGGATTACAGCCTTTTACCAAGGTGATCATCACTAGGGAAAAAGAAATAACCATAGTTTAGGGAGAATAGTGGACACTGGCTCTGAACTGACGCTAATTTCAAGAGAGCAAAGACATCACTGTGGTCCACCAGTTAGAGTAGAGACTTGCAGAGGTCAGGTGATCAATGAAGTTTTAGCTCAGGTTCATCTCACAGTGGGCCTTGTGGGTCTTTGAGCCCATCCTGTGGTTATTTCCTGAATTCCAGAATGTGTGATTAGAATAGACATGTTCAAAAGTAGCAGAGTCCCCATTTTAACTCCATGACCTATGCAGTGAGGTCTATTATGGTAGGTAAGGCCAAGTGGAAGCCACTAGAACTGCCTCTACCTAGGAAAATAGTAATGCAAAATCAATACTACATTCCTGAAGGGATTTCAGAGATTAGTGCCACCATCAAGGACTGAAATAAAGGATTGCAGAGGTGGCATATTCAACTCACCCATATGGCCTGTGTAGAAGACAAATGGATCTTGGAAAATTACAGTACATTCCTGTGAACTTAGCCACGTGGTAACTCCAATTGAAACCATTTTACCAGAAGTGGTTTCATTGCTTGTGCAAATTAAAGCATCCTATGGTAACTGGTATGCAGTTATTGACCTTGTAAATGCTTTCTTTTCCACATCTGTTAATAAAAACCGCCAGAAGCAGTTTGCTTTCAACAGGCAAGTCCAGTGACATACATTCACTGTCCTACCTCAGTGGTATATCAACTCTCCAGCTCTATGTCAGTATCTAGTTGTGGGGGATCCTGATCACCTTTTTGTTCCACAAGTTATCAAACTGGTCTGTCACATGGATGACATTCTGCTATTGGACCTAGGCAGAAAGAAATAGCAACTACTCTAGACTAAGACATGGAAACATGGACATAGAGACTAAGACGTGGAGACACAGCAATGAAGTCAAGACTGCTATCTGGCCACTGTGGACTCCTCATGTGTCTTAACCAACAAGTAAAATATGGAGTTAGGATACTGGCTGGGTGATTGGCACTGGTTACACTGTGGATATTGGACTGCTTCTCCACAATGGAGATAAGGAAGAATATGTCTAGAATACAGGAGATACCTTAGGCTGTCTGTTAGTACTACCATGCCCTGTGATTAACATTAATGAAAAACTACAACAACCCAATTCAGGCAGGACTAATAGCCAAGATCCTTCTAGAATAAAAATTTGAGTCGTCCCACCAGCTTAAGAACCACAGCCAACTGAAGCACTTGTAGGGGTAGAACAGAATATGTAATGGTCAGTGGGAAAAGATAGCTATAAATACTAACTATGACCATGTGACCAGTTGCAGAGATAAAGACTGTATTTGTTATGAGTATTTCTTCCTTATTTTTTTATGAATGTGGTTGTATATATACACTTTTTCTTCTCTATCTTATCCCCTTATCAGATTTCAGTAATTGTTAATTTTACAATGTAGCATTTAAATTACAGGATATCAAGGAGAAAAGGAAACACTACCCAAAGATTTTGCAATAAAAAGCCTTTCCCCCAAAGAAAACTCCAGGCCCAGGTAACTTCAATGGCAAATTTTGTCAAATACTTTAAAAAGCAACAATGTCAATCTTACACAAGATCTTTCATAAAATAGAAGAGGACAAAAGGGAGCAGCGAGTCCTACTTGCAAGAGGAGAATCAGGATCAGCTTCATATGAGATGCAGTGCTTGAGAGTCCTAAAAGATGTGCATGTATTTGTCGAGTACTGAGTTTATATTTCTTTCCTATAGCTTCTACATCTTTGTCCCATTTCTGTCCCTTTGACACATGCAGAGCACATGTAGCCCAACTACCACAGAATGACCTTTGAAATACTCAAAAGGGTGCCTTTGTGACACCACTAGCTCCTCTGATTCCCAAGCTCTCGCTATTTCTGGCACATTCATCTTGAAAACTCATACATGTCAATATCACTCTGGAGACAACATGGCAGAGTGGTTAGAAACCCTCAGGCCCTGCTATCAGGAAGACATGGGCTGAGATGCTCTGCTACTATTGTGACTTTCAGCAGGTCATTCGATTTGCCAGTGACAATTTTCACATTTTCAAAATAAAAATGATAACACTACCCATCTCTAGAACTGTTGGAAAATTAAATGAGAGAACACATTTGAATTTATTCACTAGTTCCCAGGTTTAATACGTTTATGTTGTTCTTTTTCTCATTATATAAAATCCTGAAACTGAACGCAGCTCTCCTAAGACAGAGGAACAAAGAACCATCCTCCCTTTATCTAATATACAGTGAAAGTGTGGTTTTTTAAAGTAATATTTCTATTAAGAAAATCTCAATTTTATCAATTTTTAGCAATCACAGTACTCTACTGATTTATGTTTGGCTTGTGACTCATACAAATACTAAGAACTTTTCTTTGCATGCCAGTGATGCCAACCCATGTTTCTACCCTGTACTAGAATCTCTGTTTTGTTTCTTAATTTAGAAATATTAAGTTAATATATGCATATGGAAATTCTTTCCAATGTGCAACAGGGAATTCAGTGAATATGAAGATGCCGTCTATCACTGAATCAATAGTTTTCCTGTTTCGTTATCTAAAATTGACCACCATTACTGTCAGAATTCACTTGGAGTGGCTGGCAAAATATTAGGGAAATATTAGGGAAAGTTACAGATTGTAGTCTCAAACCTTTTGGAAGGCAAAAAGGTTTTATTGGGACAGGCTGAAGGCAACTGGCTTATTTACATTAGATTAGGGAAAAGACAGGGATGATAAGAGGCTTTCCCAGTTAAGTCTATTTACCCCACATCCCTTTGTCTCTACTCTGTTTACTCATGTAAACTTTGTGCTGGATGGTCCTCTAGGGGGAGATCAAAGGGGAACTACCTGTTAATAGTGTTTACTCTGAGCCTTGGCACCTTAAAAAGCTTTTATCATTCATAAAACAACTCTTTTAACCATGTTAATTATCTCACAAGTGTGTTGGCTTAGAACCTCTGTTATGAAATTGATTCTGAATAAATAGGAGTATGTGGAGGGAGTCTTGGTCGATTAGCTACAGTCACCCTCTGACAGCAGCTGACAACCATACCTAGCCACTTGAATCACTGAAATAGGTGTGAGAGTGTATTTATTTGTCCATCATTGAGTCAGGGTCTGCAGGACAGACCTCCACATGTGGTGATCGACGTCTCAACTAACTTCTTGATTTTATACCAGAGACAGGATTTGTCTCTTCCAAAGCTACCCCTAAAGAAAACTCTATTATTTTATTAAAATTAAACATCACATATTTCTTTCATTGACTGACTTTTGGTATTTTATCAAAAATCTTATCACTGTATCCAGGGTTATTTTATTTTCTTCTACGGTCTTTTTTTTTTTCCATGTGGGTGTATCTTCCAATAATTCTAGCACTGTTTGTGCTGAAAGCTTGTCAATTCTCCATTGAATTGTCATTGTTGCTTTGTCAAAGGTCAGTTCACTGTATCTGTGTGAGACTACTTCAGAGCATCTACCTATTGCCAGTGCTGCACTGTCTTCATTACTGTGGTTTTACAGTAAGCCTTGAAGTCAAATAGTGTTAGTCTTCCAACTTCATTTTCCTTCTTTAGTGTTGTGTTGGCTATTCCAGATTTCTTGCCTATAGAATCAGTTTGTTGATATCTAAATTGGCTTGCTAATATTTTTATTGGAATTGTATTGAATCTGGATCAAGTTGGAAAGCACTGATGTGTTCCAATTCATGAACCTGGAGTATCTCTCTACTTAGATCTTGAATTTCTTTTGTCAGAGTGGTGTAGTTATTCACATATAAATACTGTACATATTTTGTTAGACTTAAACTTAAATATCTTCTTTTGAGGTGCTATTGTAAATACCATTATTAAAAATTTCAAAATCCCATTGTTTGTTGATGGTATGTAGCAAAGCAATTTACTTTTGCTTATTAACCTTGTATCCTTCAATCTTGTAATCAGTTATTAGCTCTAGGAGTTTTGTTGTCAATGACAATCACGTCATCTGTAAACAAAAATAGTTTTATTTTATTTTCCTAATCTGTATATCTTTTATTTCATTTTCTTATATAATTGCACTAGTTAGGACATCCAGTATAATGTTGAATAGAAGTGGTAAGAGAGGGCATCTCGGCCTTGTTATTAATCTTAGGGGAAAAGCATATAGTTTATAGGCAGATATGGTTTTTTTTCAACATTAAATATTTATACAACTCTTTCGCTTGCATGGTTTCTGATAAGAAGTCCAAAATAATTCTTCTCTTTGTTCCTTTATAAGCTAGGTGTTTTGTTTTGTTTTGTTTTGTTTTGAACTGCTGACTTCTTTCTAGATTTTCTCTGTGTATTTGGTTTGCTTCAATTTGGATATTATGTCTAAGTGTAGAATTTGTGGGTGTTTATTCTGCTTGGTTTTTCTGAGATTTCTGAATCTGTGGCTTTAAATCTGTCACTAATTTTGGAAAGCTTTTGGCCATACTACTTCAAATTTTTATTCTACTTTATTCTCTCTTCCTTTTTTTTCTGGCATTCTGTAGAAGTTATTCTTTTTAAAATTTTCCCACAGTTCTTGTACATTCTATTATGCTTTTATTCTCTTTTGCCATTGCATTTTTGCTTAGGAAATATTTGTTGCCATATCTTCACACTCAGATTCCTTGGCTTTGTCCAGTCTGCTGCTGACATTATCAAAGGCATTCTTCATTTCTGTTACAGTGTTTTATTTCTAACATTCTTCACTGATCCTTTTTTAGAGTTTCCATCTTTATGCTTACATTATCCATCTGTTCTTGCATGTTGTCTACTTTATCCATTAGAAATCTTAACATATTAATCATAATTAATGTAAATTTCTCATCTGGTGATTCCAAAATTTGTGTCTTTTTTCAGTCTAGTTCTGACACTTTCTTTCTCTTTAACTTCTTGTTTTCTTGCCTTGTGGCAAGTTTTGAAATTTTATTTAAAACCTGAACACAGGAACTGAGGTAGATAGACCTTTAACATGAGATTTTATGTCAGAGTGGCTAGGAGTGGGATTTGCCTAATATTTTCTTTATGTGCCAGCAACTTCAAGTTTTTTTAATGTCTTTGTTTTTATATCCTCCTTTGCTTTGTGGCTTCCCTAAGAACTCCTACTTAAATAGAAGTTGCATCTTGTGGTCCTGTCAACTGTAGACCACTGTTTTTACACTAGAGTCCTGTCGATGTGGTGGGAAGATGTGGTGGAGAAAAATATTCTATAATCTTATGATTAAATTTCATTGTTTTGGTGGGCCAATGTTTCTGAGTTGTGACTTTCACAAGTGTTTTCTAACTCTTCCTTTAGGTGAGCCAAGAAAGCTAGAGTTAGCTGAAGTTGGGTGAGTGCTCTTCCTTCTAAGTGGAACATAGCTTTGGTATGTTTCCTTGGATAGCAAGTCTTTGTTATGGAGAACATGCTAGGCGTTTTTCAAAATGGTTAATTTCCCTTACACTTGTAAGAGTCATGAGGGAATTTTTCTTGGATATTCCCATATATTAATCAAATTTGCTATTAAGTATTTCTACTGATTCACATCTCCTGCACGTTCCACTTTAAGTAAGCAGATGTTCACTGTGACGCTTTGTATTTGCCTGTCTCTTCTGATTTCAGGGAGATGGTTTTCCCTGTGACCTCAATTCTCTGGTGATTGATTTTTAGTTTCTCAGTTTTTTTCTTGTCAAAAAAATGGGACTAATGACTCCCAAGATATTTATATGCCAGAGCTGAAGTTAGAAGTTCTAGTGTACTTTTCTAAATTCATTTTAATTGAAGTAATTGTAGATTCAAAGTTTGCAAATATTTTCTCTCATTCTGTAGGTTGTCTGTTTATTCTGTTGACAATTTCTTTTTCTGTACAGAAGCTCTTTCATTTAAGTAGGTCCCATTTGTCAATTTTTGGTTTTATTGCACTTGATTGTGACATCTTCATCATAACATTTTTGTCAGGACCTATGTCCAGAATGGTATTTTCAGTTATCTTCTAGGATTTTTATAGTTTTAGGTTTTACATTTCAGTCTTTAATTTATCCTCTTTTGGTTTTAATTGATATTTATTTATCAACTTTTGGTTTTCTATTTCTGAGTTGCTTATTAAGGTAATGTCCAATGCCCTGAGTTACTTCACTTAAGATAATGGTCTCCAATGCCATCCAGGTTGCTGCAAATGCCATTATTTCATTCCTTTTTATAGCTAAGCAGTATTTCATTATACATGTAGACCAGATTTTCTTTATCCACTCGTTGACTGATGGGCATTTGGGCTGGTTTTATATTTGTGCAATTGTGAATTGTGTGGCTACAAACATGCATGTGCAAGTATCTTTTCCATAGAGTGACTTCTTTTTCTTTGGGTAGATACCCAGCAATTGCTTGATCAAATGGTAGATCTACTTTAAGTTCTTTAAGGAATCTCCACATTGTTCTCCATAGTGGTTGTACTGGTTTACATTACCACCAAGAGTATAAAAGTGTTTCCTTTTCACCGCATCTATGCCAACATCTATTTTTTGATAATGGCCATTCTTACAGGTGTAAAGTGGTATCACATTGTGACTTTGATTCACATTTCCCTGATAATTAGTTATGTTTAGTATTTTTCATGTTTGTTGGCTATTTGTTTTGGGGTTTTGTTTGTTTGTTTGTTTGTTTGTTTTCTTTTGAGATGGAGTCTCACTCTGTCACCCAGGCTGGAGTGCAATGGCACCATCTCAGCTCACTGCAATCTCTGCTTCCCAGGTTCAAGTGATTCCCCTGCCTCAGCCTCCTGAGTAGCTTGGACTGCAGGCATACACCATCACGCCCAGCTAATTTTTTGTATTTGGTAGAGACAGGGGTCTCACCAAGTTGGCCAGGATGTTCTCAACCTCCTGACCTTGTGATCCACCCGCCTCAGCCTCCCAAAGTGCTGGGATTACAGGGGTGAGCCACTTGCCCAGCCCGTTGGCTATTTCTATACCTTCTTTTGCGAATGGTGTATTGAAGTCCTTAGCCCAGTTTTTGATGGGATTCTTTGCTTTTATCTTGCTGATTTGTTTGAGTTCCTTGTTCTAGATATTAGTCCTTTGTTGGAAGTATGGATTGCAAAGACTTTCTTACACTCTGTGAGTTGTCTGTTTACTCTGATGATTATTTCTTTTGCCATGCAGAAGGTTTTTACTTAATTAAGTCTCATCTATTTATCTTCGTTTTCATTGTGTTTGCTTTTGGGTTCTTGGTCATGAAGTCTTTGCCTAAGAAAATTTCCAGAAGGGTTTTTCCAATGTTATCTTCTAGAATTTTTATAGTTTCAGGTATTAGATTTAAGTCTTTGATCAATCTTGAGTTAATTTTTGTATAAGGTGAGAGGTGAGGATCTAGTTCCATTCTCCTGCATGTGGCTAGCAAATTATCCCAGCACTATTTGTTGAATAGGGTGTCTTTTTCCACTTTATGTTTTTGTTTGCTTTGTCTACAATCAGTTGATTGTAAGTATTTGGCTTAATTTCTGGGTTCTCTGTTCTATTCCATCAGTCTATATTCTGTTTTTATAGCAGAACCATGCTGTTTTGGTGACTATGGCCTCATCGTATAGTTTGCAGTCAGGTAATGTAATACCTCCAGATTTGTTCTTTTGCTTTGTCTTGCTTTGGCTATGTGAGGCTCTTTTTTGGTTCCATATGAAATTTAGAATTGTTTTTTCCAGTCCTGTGAAGAATGATGGTGGTAATTTCATGAGAATTGCATTGAATTTGTAGGTTGCTTTTGGCAATATGGTCATTTTTACAACATTGATTCTGTCTATCCATGAACATAGGATATGTTTCCATTTGTTTGTGTTGTCTATGACTTCTTTAAGCAGTGTTTTGTAGTTTTCCTTGTGGAAGTCTTTCACCTGCTTGGTTAAGTATATGTCTAAGGGTTTTGCTTTCAGATTTTCCCCGTTCAGTATAATATTGGCTGTGGATTTGTCACTACCTTAATTTATTTTCCTTCTATGCTTATTTTGCTGAGGGTTTTAATCATAAAACAATGCTAAATTCTGTCATATGATTTTTCTGCATCTATTGAGAGGATCATGTAATTTTTGTTTTCAATTCTGTTTATGTGGTATATCACACTTATTGACTTGCAGATGTTAAACCATCCCTGTATCCCTGGTGTATTAGTCCATTCTCATGTTGCTATAAAGAGCAGCCTGACATTGGGTAATTAATAAAGGAAAGAAGTTTATTTGACCCACAATTTTGCAAGGCTTGGGAGGACCTGAGAAACTTACAATTATGGCAGAAGGGGGAAACAAACACATTCTTCTTCACATGGTGGCAGGAGAGAGAACTGCAGAGTGAATGGGTGGTGGGAGTCCCTTATAAAATCATAAGAACTAGTGACAACTCACTCGGTATCCCAAGAGCAGCAGGGGGAATTTGCCCCCATGATTCAATTACCTCCACCCAGTGCCACCCTTGACACATAGGAATTATTGCAACTAAAAGTGAGATGTGGGTGGGAAAACAGCAAAACTACATCACCTGGTATGAAACCCACTTGATCACAGTGGATTATCTTTTTGATATGCTGTTGGATTGTGTTAACTTGTACCTTGTTGAGGATTTTTGAATCTATGTTCATTGGGATATTCGTCTGTAGTTTGTTGTTGTTGTTGTTATTTCCTTGTTTTGGTATTAGGGTGATACTAGCTTCATAGAATGATTTAGGGAGGATTTCCTCTTTCTCTCTCTTTTGGAATAGTATCAACAGAATTGGTTCCAATTCTTCTTTGAATGTCTAATAGGATTCAGCTGTGAATCCGACTAGTCCTGGACATTATTTTTTGTTGGTAACTTTTAAATTACCATTGCAATCTCACTTTTTGTTTTGGGTCTGTTCAGAGTTTCTATTTCTTCCTGATTTAATCTAGGTGGGTTGTATAATTCTAGAAATTTATCCATCTCCTCTAGGTTTTCCAGTTTGCACGTGTAAAGGTGTGCATAGTAGCCCTGAATTAGCCTTTGTATTTCTGTGGTATCAGTTGTACTACTACCCATTTTATTTCTAATTTAGCTTATTTGGATCTTCTGTCTTCTTTTCTTGGTTAATCTCACTAATGGTTTATCAACCTTATTTATATTTTCAAAGAACCAGCTTTTTGTTTAAACTTCACTTACTTCTGCTCTGATCTTGGTTATTACCTTTCTTCTGCTGGATTTGGATTTGATTTGTTCTTTTTTCTCGAAGTGCCTGACGTGTGACCTTAGATTGTTTATTTGTGTCCTTTCAGACTTTTTGATGTAGACATTTAATACTATGAACTTTTCTCTTAGCACCACCTTTGCTATATCCCAAAGGTATTGACAGATTATGTCAATATTATCATCCAGCTCAAAAAAATTTTTAATTTTCATTTTTATTTCATTGTTCACCAAATGATCATTCAGGAGCAGGTCATTTAATTCCCATGTATTTACATGGTTTTCAGCATTGGTTTTGGAGTTCATTTCCAATTTTATTTCACTGTGGTCTGAGATAGTACTTGATATAATTTTGACTTTCTTAAATTTGTTGAGACTTGTTTTATGATCTATCATATGGTCTATCTTTAAGAATATTTCATGTGCTGATGAATTGAATGTATAGTCTGCAGTTGTTGGGTAGACTGTTCTGTAAATAGCTGTTAAGTCCATTTGTTCTAGGGTATAGTTTAAGTTCATTGTTTCTTTGTTTGACTTTATGTTTTGATGACTTGTCTAGTGCTTTCAGTGAAGTATTGAAATCTCCCACTATTATTATGTTGTGAGCTATCTCATTTCTTAGGTCTAGTAGTAAATTGTTTTACAAATTTAAAGCTCCAGTGTTAGGTGCATATATATTAAGGATTGTGATATTTTCCTGTTGAACTTTTTATCATTGTACAATGTCCCTGTTTGTCTTTTTAAACTGCTTTTTCTTTAAAGTTTGTTTTGTCTGATATAAGAATAACTACTCCTGCTCACTTTTGGTGTCCACTTGGATGGAATATCTTTTTCTATCCCTTTACCTTAAATTTATATAACTCTTTATGTGCCAGGTGAGTCTCTTGGACAGCACTTGTTGGTAAATTCTTATCCATTCTGCTATTCTGTATCTTTTAAGTGGAGCATTTAGGACATTTATAGTCAACGTTAGTATTGAGATGTGTGAGGTACTATTCTATTTACCGTGGTATTTTCTTCCTGAATACTTTGGGTGTTTGTTTTTGTTTTTTTTCATAGTGTTGTTGTTATAGAGGTTCTAGGACATTTTTGCTTTAAAGAGATCCTATTTTGGTGTATCTTTAGGATTTATTAAGGACTTAAAACTCCTTTTAGCAATTCTTGTAGTGCTGGCTTGGTAGTGGAGAATTCTCTCAGCACTTATTTGTCTGAAAAACAAGTGCTGATGAATTGAATGTATAGTCTGCAGTTGTTGGGTAGAATGTTCTATAAATGTCTGTTAAGTCCATTTGTTCTAGGGTGTAGTTTAAGTCCACCATTTCTTTGTTTGACTTTCTCTTGATGACTTGTCTAGTGCTGTCAGTGAAGGATTGAAATCTTCCACTATTATTGTGTTGCCAACTATCTCATTTCTTAGGTCTAATAGTAACTTTTTATAAACTTAGGTCATTTATATTCAACTGTATCTTTCCACCATTTTGAAGCTAAGTTTCATTGAATACAAAATTCTTGGTTGATAATTGTTTTTGTTTAAGGAGGCTAATATCAACCCCAATCTGGTTTAGCTTGTAGGGGTTCCATCAAGAAATCCACTGTCAATCTGATTTCCTTTATAGGTTATCTGATGCTTTTGCTTCACAGCTCTTAAGATTCTTTCCTTTGTCTTGACTTTAGATAACCTGATGACTATGTGCCTACTTAATGATCTTTTTGCACTGAATTTCAAAGGTGTTCTTTAAGCTTCTTGTATTCTAGACATCTTGATATCTAGATTTCTAGCAAGGCTGGGGATGTTTTCCTTGATTATTCCCTCAAATATGTTTTCCAAACTTTCAGATTTCACTTCCTCTTCAGGAACACCAATTATTCTTAGATTTGGCCATTAACCTAATACCAAACTTCTGGAAGTCTTTGTTCTTTTTTTTTTTTTTTTTCTTTAATTTTGGATGGAGTTTCACCTGTCTTCCAAGCTGGAGTGCAATGGCACCATCTCAGCTCACTGCAACATCCATCTCCCAGGTTCAAGTGATTCTCCTGCCTCAGCCTCCCAACTAGCTGGGATTACAAGCACGTTCTATCATGCCTAGCTAATTTTTTTTTTTTTTAAGTAGAGATGGGGGTTTCAACATGTCAGCCAGGCTAGTCTCGAACTCCTGACTTCAAATGATCCAACCGCCTCAGCCTCCCAAAGTACTAGGATTACAGGCCTGAGCCACTGCACCAGGTCCATATTTTTATTTTTTATTTTTATTTTTTGTCTTTGTTGAATTAGGTTAATTTGAAAGCCTTGTCTTCAAGCTCTGAAGTTCTTTCTTCTACTTGTTCAATTCTATTACTGAAACTTTTCAGGGCATTTTACAATTTTCTGTGTGTCCTTCATTTCCAGAAGTTGTGATTATTTTTTATTTATGTTATCTATTTTCACTGAAGAGTTGTTCATTCATATCCTGTATTCTTTTGACTTCTTTAAGTTGAACTTTACCTTTCTTTGGTGCCTCCTTGATTGGCTTAATAGTTGACTTTCTGAATTATTTTCCTAGGAATTCAGAGATTTTATCTTGGTTTGAATTCATTGCTGGTGAGCTAGTGTGATCTCTCGGGGATATTAAAGGACTTATTTTGTCATATTACTACAATTGCTTTTCTGGTTCTTTCTCATCTGGGTAGACTATGTCAGAGGGAAGATCTGGGACTCAAGGGCTGCTGTTAAAATTTTTTTGTCCCTCATGGTGATCCCTTGATGTGATGCTCCCAGCTTTACCCTAGAAATGGGGTTTTCTGAGAGCCAAGCTGCAGTAGTTGTTATTACTCTCTGGATCTAGCTAACCAGCAGAGCTACTGGGCTCTGCACTGGTACTGGGGAGTATCTGAAAAGTCCTGTGATGTGATTCATCTTCAGGTCTCTCAGCCATGGATACCAGCACCTGCTCTGATGCAGGTAGCAGGGGAGTGAAGTGGACTCTGTGAGGATTCTTGATGGTATTTTTCTTACATGTGCTGGTTTTGTGTTGGTTGGCCTTCAACCAGGAGGTGGCACTTTCAAGAGTACATCAGCTGTGGTAGTATAGAGAGGTAGCAGGGGAGTGAAGACAACTCTTTGAAGGTCTTTGGTTGTATTATTATTTTTTTTTTTAGACAGAGTCTCACTCTGTCACCCAGGCTGGAGTGCAGCGGCACAATCTTGGCTCACTACAACCTTCCCTGTTCAATCAATTGTTCAAGCAGTTCAAGAGAAGTAGCAGGGGAGTGAAGTTGACTCTGAAAATCCTTGGTTGTATTTTTGTTAAATGCACTGGTTTTGTGTCAGTTGGCCTCCATCCAGGAGGTGGCACTTTCAAGAGCACATCAGCTGCAGTAATATAGGGAGGATCAGATGGTAGGTGGAGCTATTGCACTTCCAAGAGATAATGTCCTTTGTCTTCAACTACCTGGGCAGTTATAGAAAGACCATCAGGTGGGGGTAAGGTTAGTCATATCTGAGCTCAGACTCTACTTGGGTAGGGCTTGCTGCAGCTGCTATGGGGGGATGGGGGTGTGGTTCCCATGCCAATGGAGTTATGTTCCAGGGGAATTATGACTGCCTCTGTTGCATCACACAGGTCACCAAGGAATAGGGGAAAGCCACAAGCCTCACTCAGCTCCCATGCAGCCCACAGCCCAAAAGGTCAGTCTCACTGCCATCGTGTTCTCCCAACAGCACCAGGTTTATTTCCAGACAACCTGTGATCAGGGCTGAGAACTTGCCTTGGGTTATAAGCCTTCCACCTGAGAAAGCAAGCAGAATCACAGTTGGTTAGCTGTCCCACAGAACCTTCAGTGGCAATCCATCTCCTTCCAAGGGTCTGTGGATTCCCTTGGCTTTCCTGATATGTTCCTGTAGTTCTTGTAGCAAAAGTTACAATGGGGGGGTCTTCAAAGGCTGCTCTGTCCAAGCGGGAGCTTCAAGTTAATCCCACCTTGTGTCCACCATTTTTCCCCTCTCTGAAGGGCTTAAGTCTTTAACTCATCTTGAGTTGATTTTTGTATATGATGTAAGGAAGAGGTCCAGTTTCAATCTTCTGCACGTGGCTAACCAGTTGTCCCAGTATTATTTATTGAATAGAGAGCCTTTTCCCCTGTTGCTTATTTTTGTTGAATTTTTTGACAATCAGATGGTTGCAGATAGGTGGCATTGTCTCTGGTCTCTCCATTGTATTTCATTGGTCTATGTGGTGTTTTGTACCAGTACCATGTTGTCTTAAGTTACTGTAGACTTGTAATATAGTTTGAAGTCAGGAAACGTAATGCCACCTGCTTTGTTCTTTTTGCTTAGATTGCTTTGGCTATTTGGGTTCTTCTTTGGTTCCATATAAATTTTTAAATAGTTGTTTTTAATTCTGTAGAGAATGTCGATGGCCATTCAATACAATGAACATTGCATTGAATTCAGTGCTGCCCTGTTATAAAAGAAAATAAAACCAGACTGAATTCAGCTAACATTAGCCCATTTGAGGAAATATTTAAACCAGCCCTAGGCAGAGGAGAATTGCCCATCCCAGCAGTCAGAATCTGAGTTTCTGCAAGCCTTGCCACCTCAGGCTTGAATTCAATCTACAAATTGCTTTGGGCAGTATGGCCATTTTAGTAATATTGATTATTTCTATCCATGAGCATGGCATGTTTTTCCACTTGTTAATGTCATCTCTGATTTATTTCAGCAGTGTTTTGTAATTCTTGTTGTAGAGTTATTTCACCTCCATGGGTAGCTGTTTTCCTAGGTATTTTTTTTTCTTTTTGTGACTGTTGTGAATGGGATTAAGTTCCTGATTTGGCTCTCACCTTGGACATTCTTGGTATATAGCAATTCTACTAATTTTTGTGCATTGATTTTGTTTCCATGAACTTTGCTGAAGTTGTTTATCACATCAAGGAGTTTTTGGGCAGAAACTACAGGGTTTCCTAAGTATTGAATCATATAATCTGTGAAGATAATTTGATTTTCTCTCTTTCTACTTAGATGCTTTTGATTTCTTTCTCTTTCCTGATAGCACTGGCTAGTAGTTCCAATACTGTGTTAAATAAGAGTGGTGAGAGTGGACATCCTTGTCTTCTTCAAGTTCTTAAGGGGAGTGATTCCAGCTTTGGCCTATTCAGTATGATGTTGGCTGTGGCTTTGTCATAGATGCTTTTATTTGTAGGTATGTTCCTTCAATGCCTAGTTTGTTGAGGGTTTTTAACAGGGAGGGATGCTAAATTTTATCACAAGCCTTTTCTTCATCTATTGAGATGATCCTGTGGTTTTGTGTTTAGTTCTGTTTACGTGATGCCTCACAGTTATTGATTTGTATGTGTTGGGCCAACTTCATATCCAGAGGATAAAGCCTACTTGATAGTGATGGATTAGCTTCTTGCTGTTCTACTGGATTCAGTTTTCTAGTATTTTGTACCAAATACACTCTTGGCCCACAGCACAATGAAAATAGAAATCAATACTAAGAAAATCACTCAAAACCATACAATTACATGGAATTTAAACAAGGTTTAATTCCTGCTTCTGAATAACTTTTGGATAAATAATGAAATTAAGGCAGAAATCAAGAAATTCGTTGAAACCAATGAGAACAAAGGCAAAACATACCAGAGTCTCTGGGACATAGCTAAGGCAGTGTTAAGAGGATAGTTTATAGCCCTGAACAAGCACATCAAAAGGAAAGATCTCAAATTAATAAATTAACATCATACCTAGAGGAACTAGAGCAACAGGAAAAAGCCAACCCCACAGCTAGCATAAGATGGGAAATAACCAAAATATAAAAGCTGAACTGAAGGAAACTGAGATGCCAAAAAACATATAAAGGCATGGCAAGTTGGTAGAAGAGAAGGTTCCATTGATCAGCCTCCACGCAAGGACACCAATGTAAGAATATTCTACACACAAATAAAAGTAACTTCATAAAAAAATCAAATCTAGTGGGCACTCCCAGTACCTGGCTTTAACTTCATATCACTTAAAGAGGCTCTGAGGAGGTAGGAAAAAAGAACAGTCTTGAATTGCTAATGCCACTATTTCTCCAACCCCCACCCTGGCAGCAGCAGCATGGTGCAGAGAGAGACTTTATGTGCTTGGGAGAGGGAGAGTGTAGCAATGAGACACTGCATTGAATTCAGTGCTGCCCTGTTACAGCAGAAGGTAAAACCAGACCGAACTCAGCTGACATCAGCCCATGGAGGGGAATATTTAAACCAGCCCTAGGCAGAGAATTGTCCATCCCAGCAGTCAGAATTTGAGTTTCTGCAAGCCTTGCCACCTCAGGCTGGAGTGCTCTGGGGCTCTAAATAAATTTGAAGGGCAGTCTAGTCCACAAGGACTGCATCCCTAGGCAAGTCCTAATGCTGAACTGGGCCCAGAGCCAGTGGACTGGGGGATGTGGCGGCACACAACCTTCTGATCCACCAGCTGGGGCAGCTAAGGCAGTGCTGACATCAACCCTCTCCTAACCCCACACTGCATATCTTGCAGCTCCAAAGAGACTCTTTTTTTTCTAGATGAGGAGAGAAGAGGAAATTGTGGGAGAAAATGTGTCTTGCATCTTGGATACTAGCTGCATTTCAGTAGGCTAGGGCACCAGAGTTGTGCAGAGTCTTTTCCAGGCCCTAGATCTTGTTCGTTTCTACACACGTCCTAAGTGAGAAGGGAACCCACTGCCGTGAAGGGAGGAGCCCTGTTCTGGTAATATTCATCACCTGCTAACTGAAGAGCCCTTAAGTCCTGAATAACTAGCAGTGATACCCAGGTACTACATGAAGGTGTTGGGTTAGTCTCTGAGATTTGCCAGCTTCAGGGGAGTCTCCACACATTACCAGCTATAGCAACTGACTCTTGGGAGAGAATCCTTCTGCTCAAGAAAAGTAGAGGGAAGAGTAAAAGGGACTTCATTTTGCACCGTAAGTACTAGCTCTGCCACAAGGGGATAGAGCACCAAGCAGGCTCTTGGGATCCCTAGTTTTAGGTCTTGGCTGTTGGACAACATTTCTGGACTTGCCCTGGGCCAGAGGGGTGCCCCAAAGGGTGAGTCATAGTCCAGGCAGCATTCACCACAAGCTGACTGAAGAGCCATTGGACCTCAAGGGAACATCAGCAGTAGCTCAGCAGTACTCCCTATGGGCCTATGGTGGTGGGACCACAGGGGAAGGATCCTCCATCTTTGGAAAGTGGAGGGAAGAGTGGGAAGGCCTCCATCTTGTGGCTTGACTGCCAGTTTAGCTGCAGCACAATAGAACACCAGACTTCTAAGCTTTTTGACTCTTCTCCTTGTCTCCCAGATGGCACCTCTGAATCCATCTGAGGCCTCAGGAAACTTGTCACCTTGAATATATGGATACAAGCCTGGCTGGCTTTGCACTTGCTGATTGTAGAGCCCTGGTGCTTTAAGCAAGCATAAGCCACAGCCAGAGTGTGGTTACAGCAGGCCTTGGTGTAAGACCCAGTGCTGCAGTGGCTTCAGTTCTGATCCAGTGTAGTCCTGGTGGTGTCGGCAACAGGGTTTCTTGTTTCATACCACCCCTCTACCTCCACCTCCTGGTGGCTCAGAATAGAAAGAAAGCCTCTGTTTGGAAGGAAAGAGAACAAGAGTCTGTGCCTGGTAATGAAGAGAATTCTTTTGGATTTTGTCCAAGACCTTTTACCTCTTTAAGTCTATAAGAACTACAGTGTTAATGGTCTTGGGGTGCCCCTGAAAGCAGATACAGATTAGATCACAACATCCAAGTCCTTTTGAACATCTTCAAAGCCTTCCAAAGAAGGATGGGTACTAACAAGCCCATACTGAGAAAAACTAAAATAAATACCTAACTCTTCAATGCCGAGAACCAAAGAACATCTACAAGTATCAACATAAATAAATACTTGAAATAAATACCTGACAAGCAAAATAAATACCTGACTCTTCAATGCCCAATACCAAAGAACATCTACAAGTATCAACACCATCCAGGAAAAGACGACCTCACAAAATGAACTAAATAAGCCACTAGGGACCAATCCTGAAGCAACAGAGATATATGTGACCGCTCAGACAGAAAATTCAGAATATCTATATTGAGCAAATTCAAGAAAATGTGGACAAGAAATTAAGGATTCTATCAAATCAATTTAACAAAGACACTGAAATAATTTTTTAAAATCAAACAGAAATTCTAGAGCTGACAAATGCAATTGGCATACTGAAAAATGCATCAGAATCTTTTAATATGAGAACTGATCAAGCAGAAGAAAGAATGTGTGAGCTTAAAGATAGGCTGTTTGAAAATACGTAGTCACAGGAGACACAAGAAAGAATTTTAAAAATGAAGCAAGCCTACAGGATTTAGAAAATAGCCTCAGGGCTAAATCTAAGAGTTTAATGTAGAGGTAGAGAGAGGGATAGAAAGAATATTCAAAAGGATAATAACAGGGAACTTCCCAAACCTAGAGAAATATTGCAATAGCCAAGTGCAAGAACGCTATAGAACACCAAGCAGATTTGACCCAAAAAAGACTATCTGAAGACATTTCATAATCAAACTCCCAAAGGTTAAGGATAAAAAAAGATCCTAAAAGCAGCAAGAAAAAAGAAACAAATAACATGCAATGTGGCTCCTCCAGTACATCTGGCAGCAGATTTCTCAGTGAAAAATTTACCAGCCATCAGAGAATGGCATGACATATTTAAAGTGCTGAAGGAAAAAAAAAAGCTTTACCTTAGAACAGTATATCTTTAAAAAAAAAAAATCCTTCAAACATGAAGAAGAAATAAACATCTTCCCACACCAACAAAAGCTGAGGGATTTCATCAACACCAGAGTTGTCCTACAAGAAATGCTAAAGGGAGTATTTCAGTCAGAAAGGAAAGGACATTCATGAGCAATAAGTAATCACATGAAAGTACAAAACTCGCTAGTACACAGCAAAACCCAGAATATTACAACATTCTAACTGCGCTTTTACAGTGTTATTAGAAAACAAAAATCTAATAATCCAATCACAAATGGGAAAAATATTTGAATAGACATTTCTCAAAAGAAGGCAAATTGCAAACAGGTATATTAAAAGATTCTCAACATTATATTTTACCAGCGAAATGCACATCAAAACTACAATGAGATATTATCTTACTCCACTTAAAATGCCTTATATCCAAAAGACAGGCAATAACAAGTCCTGGTGAGGAAACAGAAAAAAGGAAGCCCTTGCACATTGTTGATGGGAATGTAAATTATTACAACTACTGAAGGGAACAGTTTAGAGGTGCCTCAAAAAACTAAAAATAGAGCTACCACTCTAATGTGTACCAATGACACTTCTACGTATATACTCAAAAGAAAAGAAATCTGGATATGGAAGAGAAATTTGCACCCCATGTTTATTGAAGCACTTTTCATAATAGCTAAGATTTGAAAGCAACTTAAGTGCCCATCAACAGATGAATGGATAAAGAAAATGTGGTACATATACACAATGGATTATACAGTAATAAAAAGAATGACATCCTGTCATTTGTGACAACATGAATGGAACTGGAGGTTATTATATTAAGTAAAAATGCTGTTTTGATTACTGTAATCTTGTAGTATAGTTTGAAGTCAGGTACTGTGATGCCTCCAGCTTTTTTTTTTTTTTTTTTTGCTTATACCTATGTGGGCTCTCTTTGGCTCCACATGAAGTTTAAGGTGGTCATTTCCACTTCTGTGAAGAGGGTCATAAGTAGCTTGATGGGGATAGCATTGAATCTATAAATTACTTATGGCAATATGACCATTTTCACAATATTGATTCTTCCTAACCATGAGCATAGAATGTCATTCCATCTGTTTTTGTCCTCTCTTATTTCCTTGAGCAGTGATTTGTAGTTCTCCTTGAACAGGTCCTTCCCATCCCTTGTTAGTTGTATTCCTAGGTATTTTATTGTCTTGTAGCAATTGTGAATGGCAGTTCATTATTTATTTGGCTCTCTTTGAGTCTGTTATTGGAGTATAGAAGTGCTTGTGATTTCCTCACATTGATTTTGTATCCTGAGACTTTGCTGAAGTTGCTTATTATCTTAAGGAGATTTTGGACTGAGACAATGGGGTCTTCTAAATATACAATAACGACATCTGCAAATAAAGACAATTTGACTTCCTCCTTTCCTACTTGAATACCCTTTATTTCTTTTTCTTGCCTGATTGCTCTGGCTAGAACTTCCAAAACTATATTGTATAGGAGGAGTGAGAGAGGGCATCCTTTTCTAGTGACATATTTCAAAGGGAATGCTTCCAGTTTTTGCCATTCAGTATGATATTGGCTGTGGATTTGTCATAAATAGCTTTTATTATTTTGAGATACATTCCATTGATACCTAGTTTATTGAGTTTTTAGCATAAAGAGCTGTTGAATTTTATTGAAGGCCTTCTCTGCATCTACTCAGATAATCATGTGGTTTTTGTCTTTGGTTCTGTTTATGTGGTGAATTACGTTTATAGACTTGCGTATGTTGAACTAGCCTTGCATCCGCAGAATGAAGCCTAGTTGACGGTGATGGATAAGCTTTTTAATGTGCTGTTGCAATTGGTTTGCCAGTATTTTATTGAAGATTTTTGCAACTGTGTTCATCAAGGATACTGGCCTGAAGTTTTCGTTTCTTTTGTTAAGTCTCTGCGGGGTTTTGGTGTCAGGATGATGTTTGTCTCATAAAATGATTTGGGAAGGATTTCCTCTTTCTGGATTGTTTGGAATAGTTTCAGAAGGAATGGTACCAGCTCCTCTTTGCATGTCTGGTAGAATTCAGCTGTGAACCCATCTGGACCTGGGCTTCTTTTGGTTGGTAGGCTCTTAATTGCTGCCTCAACTTCAGCCCTTGTTACTGTTCTATTCAGGGTTCTGACTTCTACCTGGTTTAGGCCTGGGAGGGTGCAAGTGTCCAGGAATTTATCCACTTCTCCCAGGTTTACTGGTTTATGTGCATAGAGTTGTTTGTAGTAATCTCTGATGGTAGTTTGTATTTCTGTGGAATCGGTGGTGATATCCCCTTTATCGTTTTTTATTGCATCTATTTGATTCTTCTCTCTTTCTTTTTTATTAATCTGGCTAGCAGTCTCTCTATTTTGTTGATCTTTTCAAAAAACCAGCTCCTGGATTTATTGATTTTTTTGAAGGATTTTTTGTGTCTCTATCTCCTTCAGTTCTGCTCTGATCTTAGTTATTTCTTGTCTTCTGCTAGCTTTTGAGTTTTTTGATCTTGTTCCTCCAGCTCTTTAAATTTTGATGATAGGGTGTTGATTTTAGATCTCTCCTTGCTTCTCACATGGGCATTTGTTGCTATAAATTTCCCTCTAGACACTGCTTTAAATGTGTCCCAGAGATTCTGGTATGTTTTGTCTTCATTCTTGTTGGTTTCAAAGAACATCTTTATTTCTGTCTTCATTTCAATGTTTATCCAGTCAACATTCAAGAGCCAGTTTTTCAGTTTTCATGAAGTTGTGTGGTTCTGAGTTAGTTTCTGAATTCTGAGTTCTAATTTGATTGCACTGTGGTCTGAGAGATTGGCTCTTAGGATTTTCGTTCTTTTGCATTTGCTGAGGAGTGATTTACTTCCAATTTTGTGGTCAATTTTAGAGTAGGTGTGATGTGGTGCTGAGAAAAATGTATACTCTGTGTATTTGGGTGGAGAGTTCTGTAAATGTCTATTAGGTTTGCTTGGTCCGGGTCTCAGTTCAAGTCCTGGAAATCCTTGTGAATTTTCTGTCTGGTTGATTTGTCTAATATTGACAGTGGAGTGTTAAAGTCTCCCACTATTATTCTGTGGGAGTCTAAGTCTCTTTGTGGGTTATTAAGAACTTGCTTTATGTATCCGGGTGCTCCTCTGTTGGCTGTGTATATATTTAGGATCATTAACTCTTCTTGTTGCATTGATCCTTTTACCATTATGTAATGCCTTTCTTTGTCTCTTTTGATCTTTGTTGATTTAAAGTCTATTTTATCAGAGACTAGGACTGCAACTCCTACTTTTTTTTTGCTCTCCATTTGCTTGGTAAATTCTCCCTCCATTCCTTTATTTTGAGCCTATGGGTGTCCTTGCACATGAGATGGGTTTCCTGGATACAGCACACTGATGGATTTTCACTTTTTATCCAATTTACCAGTATGTGTCTTTTGATTGGGATGTTTAGCCCGTTTATATTTAAGGTTAATATTGTTATGTGTGAATTTGATCCTGCCATTTTGATGCTAGCTGGTTGTTTTGCCTGTTAATTGACACAGTTTGTTCATTGTGTCAATGCTCTTACCATTTGGCATGTTTCTACAGTGGCTGGTATTGGTTGTTCCTTTCTATGTTTACTGCTTCTTTCAGGAGCTCTTTTTTTAAATACATATATTTTATTGAACTCTAGGTTCTGGGGTATATGTCAAGAACATACAGGATTGTTGCATAGGTACCTACTGGCAATGTGGTTTGTGGCCTCCATCACCATCACCTATATCTGGCATTTCGTCCCATGTTATCCCTCCCAAACTCCCTACCCTCCAATGTCCCTCCCCTAGTCTCCCATCAATAGACCTCAGTGTGTGATGCTCCCCCTCCTTGTGTCCATGTGTTCTCATTGTTCAACACCCACCTATGAGTGAGAACATGTGGTGTTTGATTTTCTGTTCTTGTGTCAGTTTGCTGAGAATGATGGTTTCCAGGTTCATCCATGTCCCTACAAAGGACACGAACTCATCATTTTTGATGGCTGCATAATATTCCATGGTGTATATGTGCCACATTTTCCCTGTCCAGTCTATCATCGATGGGCATTTGGGTTGGTTCCAGGTCTTTGCTATTGTAAACTGTGCTGCAATGAACATTCGTGTGCATGTGTCCTTATAGTAGAACGATTTACAATCCTTTGAATATATACCCAGTAATGGGATTGCTGGATCAAATGGAATTTCTATTTCTAGGTTCTTGAGGAAGCGCCACACTGTCTTCCACAATGGTTGAACTAATTTACACTCCCACCAACAGTGTAAAAGCGTTCCTATTTCTCCACATCCTCTCCAGCATCTGTTGTCTCCAGATTTTTTAATGATCGCCATTCTAACTGGCGTGAGATGGTATCTCAATGTAGTTTGATTTGCATTTGTCTAATGACCAGTGATGATGAACATTTTTCATATGTTTGTTGGCCTCATGTATGTCTTCTTTTGTAAAGTGTCTGTTCATATCCTTCGCCCACTTTTGAATGGGCTTGTTTGTGTTTTTCTCGTAAATCTGTTTTAGTTCTTTGTAGATTCTGGATATCAGCCCTTTGTCAGATGGGTAGACTGCAAAATTTTTCCCCATTCTGTTGGTTGCCAGTTCACTCTAATGACCCTTTTGCTGTGCAGAAGCTATGGAGTTTGATTAGGTTCCATTTGTCTATTTTGGCTTTTGTTGACAATGCTTTCGGTGTTTTGGTCATGAAGTCCTTGCCTATGCCTACGTCCTCAATGGTTTTGCGTAGATTTTCTTCTAGGGTTTTTATGGTGTTAGGTCTTATGTTTAAGTCTTTCATCCATCTGGAGTTAATTTTAGTGTAAGGAGTCAGGAAGAGGTCCCGTTTCTGCTTTCTGCACATGGCTAGCCAGTTTTCCCAACACCATTTATTAAACAGGGGAATCCTTTCCCCCATTGCTTGTTTTTGTCAGGTTTGTCAAAGAGCGGATGTTTGTAGATGTGTTGCCTCCGAGGCCTCTGTTCTGTTCCATTGGTCTATATCTCTGTTTTGGTAACAGTACCATGCTGTTTTGATTACTGTAGCCTTGTAGTATAGTTTGAAGTCCAGTAGTGTGATGCCTCCCGCTTTGTTTTTTTGCTTAGAATTGACTTGGCTATGCGGGCTCTCTTTTGGTTCCATATGAAGTTTAGGGTGGTTTTTTCCAGTTTGTGAAGAAGGTCATTGGTAGCTTGATGGGGATAGCGTTGAATCTGTAAATTACTTTGGGCAGTATGGCCATTTTCCTGATATTGATTCTTCCTAACCATGAACATGGAATGTTTCTCCATCTGTTTGTGTCCTCTCTTATTTCGTTGAGCAGTGGTTTGTAGTTCTCCTTGAAGAGGTCCTTTACATTCCTTGTTAGTTGTATTCCTAGGTATTTTATTCTCTTTGTGACAATTGTGAATGGCAGTTGGTTCTTGATTTGGCTGTCCTTAAGTCTGTTATTGGTGTATAGGAATGCTTGTGATTTTTGCATATTGAACTTTTTGGTGACTCTAGATAACCTCGGGCCGATCGCATGCCCCCCTTAGTGTCGCCAATCCATTCGAACGTCTGCCCTATCAACTTTTTGGTGACTCGAAATTTATTGCTGTTAGAAGTGCCCCACAAGAGCTACCAATGGAAGTCCTTAGGATTTAAATGAAAGGACACTTGATGGTAACTCAAATTTACATACAGAAATAAAGAGCACCATTAAAGGTAACTACATAGGTAAATATAAAGAATATAATTGTATAATTTTTTAACTCTCTTTTTTCTGATTTAAAAGACAACTGCATAAAGAAAGAAGTGCAAAAATGTTTATGGGCATATAATGTATAAAGATGTAATTTGTATACACATCATAGCACAAAGTAATGAGGAAGAAATAAAAGCATAATAGCAAAGTTGATATTGATAAAATATATTATTTGAAATTCATATCCAAATTGTGGATTGAATTTGTTATTGATTATATATATATATATATATATATATATAAACTTTAAATATATATAGTTTTAAGTTAAGATGTCGATTGCAATGCATAAGGAAAGTACTTTTTAAAAACTTCAAAAATATAGTAAAAAAAAGAGATCCACCACATAACATCAAAAACATAGGAATAAATTAATAAAGAAAGAGAAAGCTATGACATATAGAAACAAATAACAAAATTGCTATTTACCTTAGTTACCAGTAATAACTTTACCCTGAAAATGGATTAAACACACCACTAAAAAGAGGAGATTGACAATATGGATTAAAAACTGTGACCTAATAACATGTCTATAAGAAACATAGTTTAGACTCAAAGACACAATAGAATGAAAGGAAAAGAGTAAAAATGATATACTATGTAAATGCTAAACAAAAGAGATATGGAGTGGTGAACACTACTAAATAAAATACTCTTTATACAAAAATTGTTACTAAAAACAAAGAAGGATCTTTTATAATGACAAAAAAGGTCAATCTATCAAGAATAAATAACACATATAAACATATATGCACTGAAAAACAAAGCCCTCAAGCCCATGAAATAAAGACTGACCAAATTTTAAAAAGAAATACACAATTCAACAATAGGTGGTGATATCAATACCCCATTTCAAATCCTAAACTGTACAGAAGATAAAGGAGAAGATTTGAACAACACTCTAAACCAACTAGACTTAGCAGACATTTATAGAAAACTCCACCCAACAATAATAGAATACCCGTATTTCTCAAGTCCACATGGAACACTCTCAGAATAGACCGTATGTTAGGACATAAAACAAGTCCCTATACATTTGAAAAAAAATTGAAAGCATATAAATATGCTCTGTGACCACAGCAGAACAAATTAGAAATAAATAAAGAAGGACATTTGTAGAAACTAATCAATATACTCTTTAATAACTAATAGGACCAAGAAAGAAACTTCTAAGAAAATTAGAAAATACTTTGAGATGAATGAAAACATAAATACAACATGCCAAATTCTACTAGATGCAGCTAAAAAGCAGTGTTAAAGTGAAATTTTCAGTTGTAAATACCTACACTGAAAAATAAAAAATGCCTCCAATCAATAACTTATCTACCTTAGAAAACTATAAAAGAAAACAAACTGAAACAAAAGCAAGCTGAATAAAGGAAGTTAAAAATGAAGAATAAAGGTCTAATAAGTGAGACAGAGTACAGGAAAACAATAAAGAAACTTGATGAACACAAAAGTTTTGTTTTTTTTTAAAGATTAACCAATATGGCCAAACTTTACCTAGTAAAAAGGAAAAGAACTAAAAGAAAAAGAGCAGGGAAAAAAAAAAAGATTCAGTTACTAATACCAAGAAAGAAAGAGGAAACATTACTACTGACTTTATAGGAATAAAAAAGGATTATAAGGGAATACTACAAAGAATCATATGTCAAATATTAAACAACCTAGATAAAATAGACAAATTTATAGAAATAAACTTTAAAAACTGACTCAAGAAGAAATTGAAAATCTGAATAGAACTACAAGAAATAAAATTAATAATTTCAAAACTTCTCACAAAGGAAAGCCCAGGCCCAGGTAGCTTCACTGGTGAATTCTACCAAACACCCAAAAAAGAGTTATTATCAGTATAATACAATATCTTCCAAAAAAGAAAATAAGGAATATGTTTCAAAGTATTGTATGAGGCCAACATATACTGATACTAAAACCAGATAAAAAAGTTATAAGAAAAAAATAGATATTAATATCACTGAAGAATATAGATGCAAAAAAACTCAATAAGACATTCATAAACTCCATCCATGGATATATGAAAAGTAGTATAAACCTGAACCAGTGATATTTTTGTCAAGTATGCACAGTTTATTTAACATTTAAAAAGCAATCAATGTAATCAAATACATAGTCATATTATAAACAGAGGTTTATATTCACATGTCTAAGGAATACATTAAAAGCTATTAGACTTAATAAAAGACTTTAGCATAGGGACATGAGTAAAATGCCACCCTAGGGATCTCCAAGCTCTCATTCCCTGAAAAAACAACAAGAAAAACAACCAGAAGCCATTAGCACCAACATCATAAGAACTCTTAAAAACAATCAGGGCTTGGAGCATCCAAGCAAACTCCTGATCAAGAAAAAGCTATCTCAAAAATGCCAAAAAAAAAAAAAAAAAATGTGTGTGGTGTTTTCACTGTTCCTTGTCTCACTATCTCCCCAGCATGGTGGCAGTCTTGGTCTGGAGCAGCAGCCACTAGGTTCTCAGTTCCCCTTGAAGTGGAGGGAACAGAGCAGACCTTATTTGCAAATTATTATGTACATCTGTTCAAACCTGGATGGCGGATACTTGAAGGACTGATTCATTCACCTCTGTCTCATTTAACTAGGAACACAGATGAGGAAAGTGGCAGGCACTACTTAAAAAGATACCAGGGGACAACAAAACACAGATGTCTGGGGCAAGAGATTCTCGGTAGAGACATACAGTAGACCATCTAAGGCATGAAGAAGCAGCTGGGGTGATACTTTTTTGGGAACTTACGACATTCAAAAGTAGCTGCATACGTGGGCTAATTTAGAAAGCCACATGTATGCCACAGCAAAAATGCGTGGTCAGAAAAGTGCTGAGAAGCCATCAGTCTTCACCTTGGTCTAATCGCCGGGTTCAGAGGGAGCTGAGCTAATTGGTGAAGAATTGACTCAGCACAGAGGCAGTGTGCAGTCTGGGAGGCAAAGTCTGGGAGAGATGAGTTTTCCATTGTGTGTGTGTGTGTGTGTGTGTGTGTGTGTGTGTGTGTGTGTGTGTGTTTCAGCTTCTGGTATCCAAGGAAATCTCTGTGAAAACATTAACTGAACATAAGCTAAAGAAGTGGAGATTTCAGTGAGCACAGTAACAAGAAATAGTCTTTGCATAAGTAGTTTAGAAGTTTCAAAGCAAACCACTACAGCCTTCAACAATTTCTAAAATCTAGCAAATCCTGGAGTCATAAACTAAATGTTTGCAGCCCCCAAAATTCATATGTTATGGTGTTTGGCGATGGGACCTCTGGAAGGTGACTAGATTTAGATAAGGTCATGCAAGTAAAGACTTCATATGGGATTAGTGGCCTTAGAAAATGAGAACAAGAGAGAGATACCTCTCAATGAGCATTCACCCAGTAAAGGCCATGTGAGGATACAGCAAAAAGGTTGCTGTCAGCAACCCAAGGAAACAGACCCCTCACTAGACTCTGGTCCTTCTAGTACCTTGAACTGGGACTTCCTGGCTTCCAGAACTGACAGAAATAAATTCCTGCTGTTTAAGGAACTCAGTCTATGCTGTTTTGTGGTGGCAGACTCAGCTGACTTGGACACCTGGAAAAGGGAAAATCTAATTGCCAGAGTTGCCACATTACAACAACCAAATGCCTGATTTTGAAGAACAAAAAATCACAGAGCATGCAAAGGAACAAGGAAATTTAAAATAAGGTAAATTGATAGGCAAAACCCTAAAGAAGCCCAGACACTGGATTTACTAGACAAAGACTTTAAAGGGGAAACACAGGAGTATCTTCCTCTGCTGCTCCGGTATTTTTCTTAAACGGATATGCTGATAAATGCGCAAATACTCAGGAGACTTTTCTGGAGGGTTGTAGAGGTTGCTCTCTCTCTCTCTGTGGAGTCTCCTACCCATTCTGGTGCTCTGCCCTGCTACTTCTCACCTCCTTGGACTCCCTGTAATTGCGATACTGTCTCCTTAACTCAGGAAGGCCACTGGGCTTCACTTGTGTTTCCCCTTCTTAAGCTGTGGCCTGAAATGCCTGTCCAGGAAGTAAGCCCAAGCAACCCCAGTAGTGCTGTGCTTCCTGAGGTCTGCTAGCCAAACACCCTTGTTTTATATCTTCCGTCTGGTTTGTGTTGTTTGTTCAGGTAGGAGAGTAAATCCAATCCCTATCTTTTTATCTTGACCAGAAGTGAAACTTTATGTCTTATCTTTTAATTTTATTTATGATATTTTATATGGAAAGTTTAAATTTTCAATCACTCAACATATCGATCTTTTACTCTATAGCTTTTTATGAGGCGTTATGTCAATTTAAGGATATGTATCTATTTAATTTAAGAAATGCATCTATTTAAGAAGACCTTCTCCAATGCTATGAATATATTTGCATATATTTTATTTAATAGCTTTAGAGTGCACATGGGCACAATATAAATAAAATAGTTTTTTTTTTTTTTTTTTTTTTTTTTTTTTTTTTTTTTTATTTTTTATTTCTTTTAGGTGGGGGGGGGGGGGAGGGGGGGGGGGGGGGGGCCCCCGGTTTTTCCTGTTAGAGAATTTTTTATCCTTCTTGGTTTTGTTTTTTATAACTCTTTTGAGGTTGCAAACCCCAAAATAAATAGTCAATTGTCTTCAAATTTTGTGTTGTATAGATTTGTTCCCATTAATTTTAAATGCTACATTTGTTATAGACTGAATGTCCATATTTTTATTTTTTAAATGTTCTGTTTTGTTTCACTATTTGTCTATTCTAGTCATTCCTTTTTGTCTGTATTCAGTAATTCTTGAGCATTATATTTTCCAGATCAATTCCATAATTGCTTTCTTCAGTTGATCAAGGCTATTTTAGAATTTTGATTGAGATAGCATTAGATTTATAGGCCAAGTTGGGCAGATTCAACATCTTTAAAATAGTGAATTTTTCCATCCAAGAATGTGCCATATGTCCATTTATTTGGGTCTTCTTTTATGCCTTTTAGAAATGTTTTATAGGCTTCTTATTAAACATTGTGAGTTTCATGTGAAGTTTATTTCAGCTCTTTTTATAGATTTTGTTGCTGCTATAATTAAGTTTTTTTCTATTTCATTTTCTAATTGTGTATTATTGGTAATAGTGTAGAAAATTCATCACTTTTTCTACTCCTGGATTTTGTTGGATTGGTCATATTTTCTTTGTCCTACTTCTCCCTGTAGAGTGTGTGTGCGTACGTGTGCGTGTGTGTGTGTGTGTGTGTGTTCAGAGGGCCTTAGCAGTGTGCTCACCTGTGACTGTGAGGCTCCTTGCCAGTCTGTCTTCGAAGCACTTCTGTGTGCTGTCCTGTGCACAGGAAGGGCAGGCTGTGCCAGCAGCAGAGGTGACATCTCGGGATAACAGCTTGATTCTGGGCAGGTCCACCCATGGCTCCTGCCCCAAGATGGAAGGAAGGTCTAAGGATTCCGGCTGGCATGAGAGAGAAGAGAAGCAGGTGAAAATGGCCTTTCAGTGGCAGAACCCCCTCATGTGTGCTCCAGGCCCCCGTCACCCAGCACACCCCCATCTCCATGCTGGCAGCCCATGAGTTCTTGGCCACCTTTTCTAAACAGCTTTCTTGTTCATGTTTTAGGAAGTGGCTTCTTCCTTCTGCACTATTCCATCTATCTCCTGTTTTTCATGCATTCCTCATCATTTTTGGTCCACAGAAAGTCCCCCTCTTGTTTTCTAGCATTACCAAATTCACTTTCTATTAATGGCATTTCTAGGGAATTGGAATGGGAGCAAGTAGGTAAGGGATGTTCTCAACCCCATTCACTGGATTACTTTTCAACAAGATCCCACCTGGTGCTCTGGCTCCAAATTTCATCCCATTGCCTACCTGTTCATATCCACACCTGGGCCATGCTTACTGTCCACTCCACGCCTCTTCTCCCACTCAAGTGCCCAGAATTAGAAAAGAACATCCCCTGAGCTCAGAACCTTGTTCTCTCAAAGCTTCTCTGCCTTCTTCCCTTTTTGGCTCAGGCTTGTGCTTTTCAACCTGCTGTGCATGCTATGTACTTTGAGGAGATGTGTAAAGGATGTTTCTAACTGCATGAATAAATCAAGATGGTGTTATCCCTCCCGAGTGCTGTGCTCTGATCTACTTTCTACTACACAGTTAGATCCAAAAAACGGCTAGTTCCAGATGACAGTTAAATTTTTTAATGAAAATCTTCACATTAAGTGTGTGTATTAGTCCATTCTCACACTACTGCAAAGAAATACCTGAGACTGAGCAATTTATAAAGAGATTTAATTGGCTCAGTGTTCCAGGTGCCATATAGGAAGCATAGCAGCATCTGCTTCTGGGGAGGCCTCAAGGAGCTTTTACTAATGGTGGAAGGCAAAGTGGGAGCAGGTCTCTTACACGGCAGGAGTAGGACTGAGAGAGAGCTGGGAGGTGCCACATATTTTTAAACAACAAGATCTCGTGAGAACTCACTCACTGTACAGTACCAATTGGGATTGTGCTAAACCCTTCACGAGAACTCCACTCCAGTGACCCAATCACCTCCCCACCAGGCCCCACCTCCAACAGTGGGGATTACAGTTGGACATGAAATTTGGGTGGGGACACAGATCCAGACAATATCAGTGTTTTCGCCTGTTTTTGTTTTGCTGTAAAGGAATACCGGAGATTGCTAATTTATAAATAAAAGAGGTTGATTTTGCTCATGGTTCTATAGGCTTTATAGGAAGTATGGTGCCAGCATCTGCTCAGCTTCTGGTGAAGCCTCAGAAAGCTTCCAATCATGGCAGAAGGCAAAGCAGGAGCAAGCACATCACATGGCAAGAGGAAGAGTCAGGATGCGGGGGAGGTCCTACACTCTTTTAAACAAGCGGAGCTTGCATGAACTCAGAGCAGGAACTCACTCGTTACCACAAGGAGGGCAACAAGCTATTCATGAGGAGTCTGCCCCATGACACAAACACCTCCCACCAGGCCCCACCTTCAACACTGGGGATACATTTCAACATGAGATTTCAAGGGAACTCACATCTCAACCCTATTACTAGAGAAATTAAACAAAATTGTATAATAAATCCTTATGTATCCATCACTCATCTTCATCAATTAACATTTTGCCTTTCTTGTTTCATCTATACCTTCTCCCACCCCCATCTCTTCACTCAATGTGTTATTTTTATTATTATTACAGTTTTTTTTTTACTTTAGGTAAAATGGATATATGTGTGCAAACCTTAGCCTTAAAATTTTGACACACACATATACCTGTGTAATCCACACCCCCTCACAATTTAGAACATTTACATTTTTATAGAAAGTTTTCTCCTGTCCCTTTCTACTTAATTCCCCAATCTCACAAGGCAGTCACTGTTGTAATTATTTTCACCCCGTATTAGTTTTGCCTGTTCTTGAGCTTCGTATGCTTCTTTTGACCAGCAGTCTGTGAGATTCATCCATGTCAGTGTGTCAGTAATTTGTTTCTCTTTGTTTCTGAGAAGTCTGTGTGAATATGCTGTAATTTGTCTACTTTCCTTTGATGGACATGTTTTGTCCATGTTTTGGCTATTACATTTATCTACTCATCTTTGTATGGACACAAATTTTTATTTCTCTTAGATGAACATGCAGGAATGAGGTGAGAAGGCCAAAGAGTGGGTGCATGTTTAAATGATACAATGTACAAGCCATTGTCTTACACTGTAGGATTTTCTTATAAATCATATCATTTCAGATTCCCATGAGGAGCCTATAAGGGTTCTGGCTGCTCCACGTTCTTGCCAACATTTGGTGCTGTCAGTCTTTTCGGTTTTAGACGTTCTAGTGCTTTAAACTATGCTACCTTGAGGTTTTATTTTAAATTTCCCTGATGACGAATAATGTTGAGAACCTTTCCATGTGTTTATTGATCATCATATATCTTCATTTATAGAGTGTCTGTTCAAATGTTTTGCCATTTTTAATGTGACAGTTTTTATCTTACTGAATTGTTTGAGTTCCTTATATATTCTTGAATTCCTTGTTAGAGATAAGCTTTGTGAATATTTTACCTCTTAGGCTTGTCATTTCATTTTCCTAATGGTATCATTTCTGCGAAGTCTAATTAATCATCTTTTTTCTTTTGTGGTTGTCAATTTCTAAGCCTACTTTAAAAATCTTTGCTTATCCCAAGCCACCAAGAGACTTTCTCTTGCTTTCTTCTGAAATCTTCATAGTTTTAGCTTTTTTGATTAGGTCTATGATCCCTCTTAATTTCTGTATATGTTGTGTAGAAGAAGATGGAGATTTTTTTTCCCTTTCTTATATTCAGTTGTTATAGCATCAGTTGTTTAAAAGATGTTACTTATTGACTTGCTTTCATGTCTCTGTTGAAAATCAATTGACTCTATTAACATGAGTCTCTTTGGCCTTTGCATGCCCCACTGATCTTTTCATCTGCCTTTATACCAATACCACACTGCGTCTACTGCTTCAGCTTTCTAAGAAGTCTTGAGGTCAGGTAACATCAGTCTCTACCAACTTACATTTGAGCCTTACACCTTACCCCATCCTGCTGTCCATTTCCTAGTATCTATCATTCCTTCCTTCCTTTCTTCATTTGCTTAACACTTACGGAGTGTCTAATATATGCAAGGAGTTTTGAATACATCCATAGTGAACAAAACAGATGAAATCTCCATCTTCTTGGAACTTACATTTCAATATCACCTTCTGCTGATGCCTCACACTCACACTCAGCCTAAGTGTGGAGTGTGAGGAGCTGGGAGCAGTGACTGACAGTGCTCTTCTGCCTCACTCAGCCTCCTTGACAGGCCATAGTTTGTGTGTGCTGACAACCCCTCTGACATATACGCGCACACATGCACACAGCCAGCTCTCCTCAGCCTGAACACACATAGGCTCTAGCAGACACCCAGCCCCGGGCAGGGCCCCTGGTTTCCTCCAGCCCAGCATCATGACACCATGATCCATCTTAGCTGAGCCACCATTGCCTTCCCCCTGTGGCTGCTCCAGGCCCATTCACACTTCCAGAGCCCGACTCCAGCCTTCTTCACAGGCCTCTAGTACAAAAGCCATCCTTACTGAGGAGATCTGGCTCTCCCAGGTGAAATTTCTCAAGCTCTGCAGCTATGGACTTGGGTCAGCTGGAAAGAAACCACCAGCAAACTCTGCCAAATTAACAATTTTTCTACTGCCAGCCCTCACTGTGATCTCATCTTGGGTGTGAAACCTCCAGCCGAAGTGACATCGTCCGCACAGTAGGGAACTCTGATAGAGGCCTGACTGCGGGGTGGGGGCTCCACAGCTCTGAGGCATGAGACAGTCCCTCTCCTCATTTTCAAGTAGGACCACAGGAATCTTTGTGGCAGGGTTTTTAACACTTTTCAATTTTTCGCAGCATGAGTTCCAACAATTCTTTTTGATACTAACCCCCAAACCTGGTATTACTGCTTAGATGCTTTCCTATTGCTTGGTATTTATTGGAATTAAGAAATATAATTTACTATCCTCCCTATAGAAAGCACTTAAAATGATATAAATATCATTTTTGAAAAAAAAAAATTATACATGCTTATTGTGAAAGGCATTTAAAATACATGAAAGTATAAGGAAGGAAAATGAAAATGTCCGCCAATTCCTCCCCTGCCTCCAGGATAAGCACTGCTGGCAGATGGAGAGAGTGTTTCCCCTGCTCTGCACCTGGCTGTATCTGGCACAGGTCTCAGGAGCCAGACCGTCATCCATGCCATGTGGCTCACTGACCTGCCTGTGACGTCAGCTCTCTTCCACTGACAAATACTCCCTGACAAATACATCCAGATGCAAGAACCACTTGGCGATAGGAGAAGGCCATTAAATCCCCTAATATGGTTTTCATTCTAACATACTTTTATGCCTGAAGGTGTCTTATAGAGAGAATTACCTAATGCTGAGCTTTTTATGATCCCATTTTCAATCTGGTCCTCAGGTTTGTTTTATACCAAGAATATCCTTTGAACTAACTGTAAGTTACCAATTAGGGGTATTTTAGAAAGCTGCAACTCAAGATTTTATATCAGACATGCCTGCCAGTGAAAATAAGACAAGTGGTTTTTTGTTTGTTTGTTTGTCTGTTTTCATTTTGCCTCCTCAACCTCAAAGCCTGTGCAGAAAACACAGACGAAAGGGACGGAAGGAGGGGGGAGAGAGAAAGGGAGAGAGAGAAAATGTGTGAGCCCCTGGAGGCTTGCAAAGACTCACCCTTCTGATTCCCCCACAGTGCTTTTTTGTGCACAGGAGCGTCTGTAACAGGGCTGGGACTGTAATGACACAAGTAAGGTCCTAGCCTGGGGAAGACACCCAAAAATTAATGAATAATATTCTCATGTAATATTTTTTAATCAAGAATAGTACAAAATCCACAATGAACAAAATATCAAAATCTTAAGTAACAAGACCAGAAACAATGTTATGCCAAGCCCTAAGAAAGCTTGAGGCAAAAAGGGGAAAAAGCAATACCACTTTTTATTCATTCTGATTTTCTGGATACTAAATTATGTGGTATTCATCTCAATTACCAAGTTTTTGGTGTCCCCTTCAATGTTGCACCCAAGCAAGTCTGTCCCTCCCCTCACCTGATCTCACCTTGTCTGTAACTCAAGTTAAAAGCATTGCCTGCTTGGACCCAGGGATCCATTTTCTCCAGGCTCACAGCCTGACCCCTAGAGATCTGAAAGAGGCCTTGGAGACCAGAGATGGGCAGGACTGGAGGACAGTTACATCTCCTCCAGCTGAAACACTGACTCTCTACAGCCACAAGAACCTTCTCCGGGACCACGTCTGCAAACAGCCATGCACGGAGCAAAAGTTCACTCTGTTGTAAATGAGCAGTGTGGTATGGAAGCCTTATGCAATAGTCTAAATATTTATTTACAGAGTCAGAAATTAAAGCCTTCTCACAATATAATTTGCACTCTTGCTTTTGCTCAATGTTGGGCATAATTCCAGAAACCAGAGAATTTGGTGTTACTAGCAGCATATCATACTGTTTGCAATTATTCGGGTGTGCCGCACCCACAGCACCTCAATGCCCCTTTACGGCATGTCAAGGGTGGCAATAATGGCAGCTCCCAAGTGCCTGCAAAGGTCCTTCCGGCTTCCACAATTCGCTCTTCTCGCATCCTCTGGCGGCTGCCCACACCTGCGCTGGCCCTTGGCTGCCCAAAGGTGCACGAGTCAGCATCGTCTTCGAGAGGTTCTCAGCGACAAATTGCAACACTGTTGTTTTCTGATGAACACAGGTGTGTTTCAGTATACATTATTACTCCTCAGAGTTAAAGCAGTAAAGTTTGTCAATTTTATTTTTATCACTCAGAGTTGAGGATTCAGTGTCATGCCTATAACATGGACATGACAAAACCAATTCCCTTTTTTTGTTAGTGTGTTTTTCTGAATAATGGCATAAAAGGCTGAGGCAAGGTTTATGCACAGTCCTGGAGGCCAGTGAAGAGCTGAGGCTGTGGCCAATTACTATGGCGCATCCCTTTCTAGAAAGCATTTCCCCACCTCTGGCCCCACCTCTGGGAGTGCTACTTCTCAGGCTGCCCAAACTTGCACCCCAGGTCATAGAGAAGAGAGGTCGGAGCTGAGGGGGAATATTTATTTTATTACTGGAAGTCAGCAGGCATGGGAAAGAGTCTATAGTTAGAATAATCTTGCCTCTCTGCCACAATCATTGCTTCTTCTTTAGAAAACATAAATGGATAAACTAATGCTGCATACGGGAGTTCATATTTAGCAGGATCAGTGAAAAAGACAGGACTGTAAGCTGGGAGGGGACAATGGCCTCACCAGCTGAGGAAGGTAGGGATGGGGAGAAAGAAAGGAGCACGTTTGCAGGGCAAGAAGTGTTTTGGGGACTATGGAAATGCAGTTGACCATGGAACAGTGGACCACCCCTGCCTCTCTTCCTCCTGTCCCCCCTAAATCTGCCATACCAACATTCTAGAGCCTAAAGCCTCCCCTGGTTCCCCACCGACCTGGGAACATTGTTCCAATTCCCCCATCTGGCAGGGACCTCCCTCTCCCCAGCTGTGTGCTCTGCACCAGCTACAGCGACCTGCGCTGCAGTCAGCCTAGATAATTTGGAAATTTCTGGACTTGCCATCCTATTTTTAACAGTTATTTTGAATTATGATTAACATACCACACAACTTACCTATTTAAACTGTATAATTCAGTGGTTTCTAACATACTCACAGATGTGTGCAATCATCGCCCCAGGCAATTACAGAATATTTTCATCAAAACCCTGTGCTTTTAGCTATCATTCCCTTAGGTGGTCTGCACTCCACCCCCGGCCCTGTGCAACCACTAATCTACTCTCTGTCCCTATACATTTCCATGTTCTGTACATTCTGTATAAATGGAATAGTACAATATGTGGTTCTCTGGTGACTGGCTCTTTCCATTTACCATGTTTCAAGGTTCATTCATGTAGCATGTATCAGAGTTACGTTCCTTTTTATAGACAAATAATATTCCATTGTATGAATATACCAAATTTTGTCTCTTCATCCATCAGTTGATGGACATTCGTGTTGCTTCTGACTTTTAGCTATTATGCATAATATTACTATGAACAGTCATCTACAACGTTTTGTGTGAACACGTTTTCTCTCTGTTGGATATTATACCTAAAAGTGGAATTGCTGGACTCCATGGTAATTCTATGCTTAATCATTTGGGGGACTGCCAAAACGTTTTCCAAGTTGGCTGCACAATTTTTATCTTCCTACTGGCAGGATATGAGGGTTCTGATTCTTCCACATCATCACCAACACTTATTACTATCCAAGTTTTTTGTTCTAGTCATGCCAGTGGGTGAAGTGGTATCTCACTGTGACTTTTTTTTTTTGATGTTCGTTTCTCTGTTGACTAATCGGGCTGAGCATCTTCTCATGTGCTCACTGGTCATTTGTACATATTCCCTGGAGAAATGTCTACTCAGATCCTTTGCCCATTCCTTAATTAGATTATTTATTGTTTTATTACTGAGAACTGAACTGCCAAATCCAAGGTCAGGAAGATCTAATCTTTTTTTTTTTTTTCCTTCCAAGATTTCTATAGTTTTACTTTTTATATGTAGGCCTTTGCTCCTTTTAAAGTTAACTTTTAAATGGAGTGAAGTAAGGATTCTACTTCATTCTTTTGTGTATGGCTGTGTACATTTGTCCCAGTACCATTCGTTGAAAAGATTATCCTTTACTCACTGAATGGTCTTGACGCCATTGTCAAAAATCAGTTGACTATTAAATGTGTGGATTTATTTTTGGACCACTCTCCATGACATTCATTGATCTCTATGTCTGTTCTTAATGCCAGTATCACATTGTCTTGATTTCTGCTGCTTTGTAGTGAGTTGTGAAATCAGGAAGTATGAGTACACCTACTTTATCTTTTGTTTCAAGAATGCTTTGTCTCTTCTGGGTCCCTTGCAAGTGCATATGAATTTTAGAATCGGCTTCTCAATGTCTATAAAGAAGTTAGCTGAGATTTGCATGGGACCAACTTGAATCTGTAGGTCAATTGCAAAGCATCATCATCTAAACAGCGCTAGTCTCCTGATCCATGAACATAGACTGCTTCCCCAGCTATTTAGATGTCCTCTAATGATGTACTGCACTTACATTTCTCAGTTAAGTTCTCACTGTTTCCTGCTTGTGCTGCTTGAGAGGATAAAGAAGCTTCCCCAGACTGGCTGCCTGTTGCCTCTCAGTGAGAAGAATGCAGTCTTTGAGGAGCAGAGACAAAGACCCATTCCCAGGCACATGTCATGATTAGATCCCCTCACAGGTCACCCCAGGCCTGTGTCTGAGTGAGGGAGAGGAGTCTCGGGCTGGGGAAGTAGGGCTCTTCCCAGGTGGGGTCCACTGGTTGTGGCAGGACCCCCTTCCTGATCCGTTTTTGCAATCCTGAGGTGGTTGACAGTAAAAGACCATTTAAATCCTTGATGGCTGGCATTAAAACTCAAGCATTTCTTGCCAAAAATACAGTTTTCTCTCTTAATTCCATCTTTGGGAAGACTCAGAGATAGTGTCTCCTCCTGGACGTATGGCAAAGCAAGAGGGGCTCAGTTTCCCTTAACCGATGCCCATCTGGGTCCTGCCCTGTTCCTCACAGGCATTCACAAAGAATTCTATTGGCTGGGGCTTTTTTGTGAGTCGGATATCATGAAAACTGGCTCTGTTTCCAAGCAGCTTCCCATCTGCCTAGGGTGCCAGGATTAACACAGCACCCCGAAGCACCGTGGGGGCAGGGCACCTCAGGGGTGCAGTGCAGACAGTGACTCCTGCACAGCTTCTTGGAGCAGGCAGAGTCTCAGCAGCTGCATGCAGCTCCTTTTACACACATCTCCCGAGCTTCTCTGCAGGGTGAGACTCCGCAAGATGAAAGCCATGCTTGCTGCCTTCCAGGAGTGTGCAGTCTAGTGAGGGAGAAAGACAAAGCAAGCACTTATAAGACAGCGTGGTCACAACCATGAGAGAAATGAACACAGATGACAGGGTTCATGATGGAGAAGCCCACTGAGGGTAATCAGAGGGTTCCCAAAAGAGGTGCTGTTCCAACTGAGACTGAAAGACAAGATGCTATTGTCCTGCAGTGACGGGGTGGGGCCCCGCAGCATCCCAGCTGAAAGGGCAGCCTGAGGTGAAGCCTGGAGAGGCCTGCAGGGTGAGGCGGGAGGGGGAGGAGAGGGTAAACCGCACTGAATGTCGAGTGTTGATCTAGCTGGGATTTTCCACAAGGACAGGATTGAACCAGAAGAAGAGGGGCAACCACCCCACTTTCAGGTACCAAATGATATAGCTTCAATATGGGTTCCTGCTACAGCTGCAACAGAGGTCTCCGGAGAATGCTATCATGAAAGCAACAGGAAACCTCTTTCTTACCCCTGACATGCTTCCAATTGTCCCTTCTTCCCATTTTAATTCACATGTTTCTTTGTAAGTTCTCATCCTCCTTCAGACCACAGATCTCCTACGTACAGAACCACAGACTCTCTCTAAGGAGAATTACATAGCATGTAAATATATATGAAGTTTCATAAAATTTCAGTAGTTTAATGACTTTGCTGAAATACATCTGTAGACACCAGAGTCAACTATTGTGACCCAAAAACTAGACTCTAGCAAGTTTTTGTGCTCAGTGATCCTCTGAGTGAGCCTCAGAAAGGCAGAAAGGCACAGAGATGGTAGAGAAATAGTTGTGCCATTAGATGAAGTGTTCTAGGTGCTACGACCTAGACGTGACCCAAGTCATGACAACATCTGAATGAAAAGGAAAATTCAGATGGCAGAACTTTGATGACCATATTCCTTGCTTTCCAAATAGATGCTTGGTCTATGCGCATAAGCTTTTATGTTCTGAAAGCACCATTTATGAACAAAACCCAATGGGTGTCTCCGCTGAGTGGAGTGGCAATGTCTCTGCGGTCTCTTGCACAATGTTATTTTACAACCGACTCAGTGCCTGGAATGAAATCAAGCTGGAAACAGCTGCACTGGTATGGCAACAGGAATATGCATACTTTATTAGTTACCCTAATGTCATGGTAGCGGATGCAGATGACGTCTAAATGACTAGCATCGAGGCACCTTCTTTCCTCTGTTTTAACAAATCTTTTATGTGTCTTGGGAACCTGAGGTTGGAGAGCAAATGATTCGTTTTTAGATTCAACGTGCAGTGAGCATTATTTACATGTACTGCCTTTCTGCTTTGGTATATATCAATATTTATTGCTAATTCAATGTCGAATTTTGACCTCACTTTTTATAGTCAATATATGCTTATTGGAGCAATAAATCTTTATAATTGCTACAGTTTAAATCAATACCTGTTTATTATCTATTTATCATCTATGAGTCAACCTTTCTACACTTAGTAACCTGGGCATCAGATTTCTAAGGGTGGAGCTCCACTGAAATGACTATTGAGGTACAAAGGATTCATAGTATCTGCTTTTAAAGTTGGTTAGAAGAGCTGAAATAAGAGCAATTACAAAAAGCAAGGCTCATAAAGTGGTTTGCTGGGCCAAAACAACTGTTGAGTTATAAAATATTTACAACAGAAGAGATCTGCAAATTTATTCAAGTGTATCCAAACAGTATATCTTTAGTACCGGGGTAGAATTCTATCTTTCCATGGAGAGCAAGTGACCTAAAAACATACTTAGCAGCAGACAGCACTAAAGCTGGCTTTTCCTGTCACAGTGCTCTCAGTTTAGTTGCGGGAGTGAATTTAAAGATAGACTCATGACCCAAATCAGATAACACCACCTGCCAAGGCCTTCTTCAGGGAGTCAGTCGATGGTCTGGTCAGTGACGGGACTCAGACTAGTGTCTGTGTTGGGTAAGCCATGGGTGACCTCCAGGAGGAATGAGTCAGCAGTGGCATCAGGCTGCTGGCTGCAGTAGCTCCTCTGTCCTCCCAAGTCTGTTTAGTGCATGCATCCTCCAGAGGGCTCTCAGGAGGGACTCACATCGGCTGGATGTCAGAACGTGCATCACAGCCCAGCGCTGCTTCGGTTCTTGGCTCTCCTCTCCTTACCTGCCAAGAGCCAGATGACCAGCACCCTCTCACAGCTGCAGAATCCTATGGTTTAGAGAGCCCTTTGGCATCTACAGAGGGGGATGAATCCACACATCTGGTTATGTGCAGGTCCTGCTGGTGCTCTGTATGTTGACACTGTGGGACAGTGTCACTGAGTAGCCTTTGAACACACCCTTTTTATCACTTGCAGTTCTCAAAAATAACTGTAGAATGTGCTGGTAACGCAGCATCCTGAGATGAGGAGAGACTGGCTGGAACAGTACAAGCTCTGTCCCCCATTTCTCCTAGAACAGAATGTCCTGCTCTGCTTCAGCCCAGTGAGTCCCATTTCCTTAGAGTATAAAACCCAGCACGGGCTGCTTTCCAAGATCCCTGAGCTGCAGTGCAGGTGGGGCACAAGCAGGCAAGACTCCATCTGAGCAGCTTTCTTGAGCCTTGGGGACCCCTGTCACAAATGCTAGGCTTCTGTTACCCATTGCTGCCTATGTGTGTGATGAACCCACTTCATGTAACTTGTATGTGGATGTTCTGTCTCACTGGACTCAGACAGTTGGCAACCAGTGCCCAGTAAACCTGTTACACAGACATCAGGTGCCATGACTGCCCTGAGCAAAGTGCTGAAGGGTAGATATTGTCCTCGACACTCAGAGAGCATTAGCGATCCAAAACCTAAGGTCTCTACCCATTTTTCTGCAGTAGTTGGAAGAGTCAGGCAGGGTTCCCTGGCTACGTGGCTTTGAGTCTGGCTTGCCTCATGTGGCTAATGGTGAGAGAGTTCTGGCACTAGAGTGGCACAGCCCAGCAGCCCTTCCCGACCACCCTGCACTCTTCCCTCTTTCTGCCATCTGCCCAACTTGCCCTGACCTGTGGGCAGTCCTCATTCCTTTTAGGACATGAATTACAAACTTGGCAGCAAATACATCCTGGGTACCTATAATGGATGGAGGAAGTGGAGTTCAGAGGTTAAGCAACAAGACTTTTGAGCCAGAAAGGGCTAGGTCAATCTGCTGGAGTGACCCTTTGCAAGTTCACTACTCAGGAAGTGGCGACCTAACTTGTGCAATTGGGATTGTAGGTTTCAAGGGTTGGTGAGGTACTGCATGTTAAGTCATTTGCCCAGAATCCAGAGTGGAGTATATCCACAATAAATGTGAATTGTCATTCTTTTCCTCCTCTTCCTCCTCTTCCTCCTCCTCCTGCTCCTCCGCCTGCTTTCCCCCTGACCATGTTATGGTTAACATGGTTTCTCATCATTTCATAGCCTTATGCTAGGTACCCAGGGAATGCAATAGGAATTGGTCCCTATCCCTTTGAGGTTTAGTTGGGAAGGTGAAACTAACTTACGTGGAAGAAATGAGGCGTAGGTACGTGGTAAACTGGTGATCATGCTGAACAGTCTGGAGAAAGACAGAAGAGGGTACTGCTGTCTGCTGAAAACCTGCTCTGGATTAAAAGCATTACAGTATCTCATCCAAGTCCCCACCAGCCCTCTAAAACAAGTGTCCTTTTTTCCTTTTACAGAGGAGTGAATTGAGCCCTGCTGAGATGAATCACTCGGCCAAGCTGCTAAGTAAATAGATTCTGGAATTAGGATCTATAATCCTAATTAGGATCTATAGTTGGGAGAGAGTGACAGGCTGCCTTATTTCTAAGTCAGGGTTTTTCTTTCCTGCCATGTTTCTCTATGGAAAACAAGAAGATCCAAGCAGGCTGCAGTAATCACAAAGGTAATTAGAAAATGGAATTTGAATGAGGCCCTAAAATATGACAGAATTTGACAGTCCCACAGGGACTGGTAAGCTTAGCTCTATCACAAAGCATGTGGTCCCTTTGGTAAATATTTAAGGTAATGAAATCTCTTGACTATAATGTGTACTCTGAAGTTGTTGGTAGAATGCTCTACCAGGTGAGCTGCTCCAAGTTTGCTAATTGTATTGTTCAAATATTCTACATCTTTACTGTTTCTGTTCGTGCATTAAATCAGCAGAGAGGTTTGCCCAAATCTTCAAGGATGATTATTGATTTTCCTACCTGTCCCTTTATTGCTGTAAATTTTTGCTTTGTGTCTTTGAGGCTGTGCTCTTAGATCAATATAGATACAAAATGTTTACATATTCCAGTTAAATTGCTGCATTTATCATTATGGAATGTCCCTCTTTATCATTGTTAATACATCTTGCTCTAGAGTCTGCTTTGTCTGATATTAATACAGGGATAACATCATTCTTTTGGTGTTTGCATGGAATATGCTTTTCCTTCCTTTTACTTTCAATCTTTCTGTCTTTATAGTTAAGGTGTGGCTTTGAATGCAGCCAATAATTGGGTTTTATTTTTTTAATTTCTCTGACAACGTTTGTCTTTTAAAAAATACTAAAATATAATTTAGGAATGGGTGTGTATCTTAAACCACTCAGTAAATTTTCATTAAATGAACATCACTGTATAATCAGCACACAGATCAAGAAATAGAATATTTTGGTAACCCAAAAGCTCTCATGCCCCTTCCTAGACACTGCCTCTCTGCAGGACCTCTCACTGTTCTTACTTTTAACACCATATGCTACTTTTGCTGGCTTTTGAAATTTATAGAAATGAAATAATGCAATATTGAGTCATCTGTGACTCTCTCACTCAACATACGTTCGTGATATTCATTCACATTATTGCTATATCAGTAGTTTGCTTTTTGTCTTTCTGATAGTGTTCTGCTGTGTGGTATACAGCAATTTCTTTATGCATCTTTCTATTGAACTTTTCATAACATCTAGTTTGAGACTTTTACAGATAGGATTGCCATTAAAATTTTTCTATAGTTTTATAAACACATATAGACATTTTGTCTCTGTATATATCTCAGAATAAAATTGCTGGGAGTTAAGCTACATTGATGTTCATCTTTGGTAGATAGTACCAAACCATTAGCCACAGTGACTGTGCCAATTACCAATCCCACCAGTGGTAGAACAGAGTTCTTCTACCTTCACTTGGCATTGTGTGTCTTTTTCACTTTATTCAGAGCAATGGGGCTTCATAGATTTAATCTGCATTCATCTAATGACTAATGAAGTGTTGCACCTTACTTTGGCTTATTATTTAGTTATACTATGTGCTTATTCAAGTACTTTTGCTTATTTTCAATTAAGATGTCTAACATTTTCTAATTGGCTTGCAGGAGTTCGCTTTGTGTGCTGAATATGCGTTCTTTGTCAGCAATATCTATTGCAGATCCCTTCCCCACTCTGTAGCTTGTGTTTCTGCATTCACTTAATGATGCCTTTTGATGAGCAAACTATTTTTAACTTTAATACGTTACAGCCTATTGGGTTTTTTCCTTTGTAGCTGGTGCTTTCTGTGCTTGTTTTGGAAATTTTGCCTACAAGAAGATCACAAAGTTATTATTCCATACTGTCTTCTAAAGACTTATTTATTTTTATATACTTACTTTACCTTTCACATTCAGATGACAATACATCTGGAATCATTTCTGAGTATGGTTCAGGCTTAAGTCTTGTTCCATATCAATACCCATTTGATTCAACAGCACATGTTGTAAAGCGAATCTTGCTTCACTGTGCAGTATTATCACCTTCGTTATAAATCTGTGTTTATATGTGTGAAGATCTTTGACTTCCCCCCCCCCCCCCCCCCCCCCCCCCCCCCCCCCCCCCCCCCCCCCCCCCCCCCCCCCCCCCCCCCCCCCCCCCCCCCCCCCCCCCCCCCCCCCCCCCCCCCCCCCCCCCCCCCCCCCCCCCCCGCCATCTTCTTTTTCATTTTTACTCTTAATTGGATTAATTTAATTGAATCATTGACACGTAACGAAATTTATATTTAATGAATATATTTGCATTTAAATTTTCCTTTTTTATTTGTTTCATTTTTTCTTTTATTCTGTATAACTTTTCTGTAATCTTTTCTTAACTTTGTATTAATCAGTATGGTGTATTATTCCATTTTTTCTCTTTATTAAGTTTTTCCATTATGTATATGTGTTGATATTTATGAAATAATATGTGTTTGATTTATTATAGCTGTCTTAAACCATTGCTTCAATGCCTCCAGAACAATGCAAGAAGGTACAAACAATTTGGTATCATTTGCTTATCTCACATGTGTTAGTATTGTTGTGTACTTCTACATACACTTTAACCCCATAAGACATTAGAATTATTGTTTCAAAAAGTCAATATTCATTTGGAGTTATCCATTTATTTATCATTTCCTGTGCACCTCATTTCTTTCTCTCTACCAGACTTCCATCTGGAGAAATTTTCCTTCTTTGTGAAAAATTCACACTTAAATTCTAATTTCTTTAATGAAGGTCAGCAAATTCAGTTTTTCGGTTTTTGTTTGTGTGTAAATGTCTTTATTTTTGCCTTCCTTTTCTGAGGAATAACACCAGTAACATGTATTTTAGGTATTTCACCATGTTCTACATGTCTCCTAAGCTCTTACTTTTAAAAAATATAAAATTCCTCCATGATACAATCCAGGTCAATATTCCAATTCATTTTCATCCATTTTCTTGTGCCCAATCTGCTAATATACTAAAAACAGATTTGCCTTTTTAAAAAAAATTTCTAATTTCAGTTATTATACCATTTTATGTATAAAATGAGTATTTCGTTTTTCAATAAATTCTAGTTCTCTGGTGGAATTATCCATGATTTTCTCTATTTTCTTGACCGTATGAATCATAAAATCCAATATCTGATAACTCGAGTACCTGGACTGTTTCCATTGTCCATCTTTTTTCTGTGACTTATTGTCATTTTGTCCTTTTTTGACATGCCTAGTAATTTTTTATGAAAAACCAATGTATCACATAAGAAACAAATGTAGGGCCTGTCTTCCCCCAGAGAGGATGTCTCTTTCTTCTGGGAGACAGATGGCAGGTCGTCTCTGGCAGATCACCCTGACCGTGTTGAGGCTGTGTTTTGGGCATGGTTGCCTTCCCAGCTGGCCTTACTCCTATGGCGTAGTTCTCACTCCTAAGGCGTAGTCTTCCCTGCTCCCAGTGAGAGTCTTCTGTGTTCACCAGGGCCCCTCCACATTCCCTGTTCCCAGCACCATGAGCCTGTGGGAATCTCCACTCAGGCATTCATCTCCATACTGCTCATTTCATCCTGGACTCGGTGTCTTGTTTCATGAACACACAGTTTGGGGAGGTAGCCAATACCTCAAAGGGAAGTTGCAAGCAGGAGTTCTGCGTCAATCCTGTATTTCCTACTTCTCCAAGATCTTACCTTCTTAATCCATGCCACTGTGCTGCCTTGGAGTCTGCATAAGCCTTGGGCAGCTGCAGACCCAGCCTTACCTCCCATGCTGTGAATCAGCAGGTGCCCCGAGGTGAGTAGCAAGGCATTTACATGCACTTTCCTGCTTTCTTAGACTGCGGTCCCTTAAGTCCTGGCTGCCTTGCTCTGACTACAATACTTTCACACGTTTCATTTTATTTTAAATCCAGATTTTATAGCTGTCTTCAGTGAAAGAGTTATTCCAATATATGCTACTTGTTTACAGCTGGAAGTGTAATCCCACTTTCTTTCAACATGACACTTTCATTGTGATTGGTCTCATGCTGGGTATTTTCTTAGATGTGTTCTCATTTAATTCTCACCCTTTGAAGTCAACTGTATTCCCATTTTTAGGGATAAAAATGTGGCTAATAAATGGTAAAGCTGGGGCTTAAGCCCAATTCAGAGTGATCTGAAACCCCATCTACTTTCAATTAAACCGGACTGTCTCATAAAACAGTCACACCAAACCCTGCAGATGCAGTCTCATTATTTTGTTTATGGGAATGTCACTTGAGTCTAGTCCCTTTTGATGAAACCCCTGGCAGACAACCTAAGAATTCATTTTTCACCCTAATGCCCTGTGTTTGTCAAGAAGGAAACCAGAAAGATTTTTTGACTTCCCAGAATGTGACACCAAATTTTAAAATGTGTCAGACAGCTCAAGCTGACAAAATTACCAGGGGGAAAAAAACGATGGGGTGCTGCCTTTCCTCAAGAACTTTAAGGTGATTTGGAATTATCTTGTGTGAAAAGTGCAAAAGAAGTGATGAAAATTATTTAGAACAGCTGTACTTGCCTTTAAGCTCTGAGGATGCTGGAAATTTCAGTGAGTGACTTTTCTGTGTTAATGTGAAGGTGGGAAACAGTGCATTTAATATTGGATGACTTCCAGGGGAATCATCACTTCCAGGTGAATTCAGGAGAATGAGATAAATCAAGTACAGTGGGTGCACAGCACACCTATTAAACATTTCTTTTTCCAGTGGTCTCCTGATACTCTGCACATTTCAACAGCTCCTGAGACTTGTTTACTGTAGGTTTTAAGAATCTTCCAGAGTCAATTCTTAAAGCATGGCAAAATCAGCAAATATGGACATCCTATCTTCTATAAGCAGAACTGCTGGATAAAATATACTTTAGAAATAATTAGTAGAAATTGAAAGAAATAGAAGTCCTCAGGCAGAATTAAGCAGGGGAGGGCTACATAGCCAACAGTCTAAGCAGGTGAGCTAATGCCGCTGAGACCCAGACAACTATAAGTGAATACAGGCACTAAAGGCCAGGGCCAGGATTTGACCAACCAAAGAAGAATAGAAGAGGCAGCCTTGGGCCTGTGCTAGGCAAGGAGCTAACACTAAGAAGTCTGCATACAACTGATACTAGTGCATTATCCATAATGATTATTAACCCTTTATTACGTTCCAGTCATTGTCCTAAATACTTCACATGTATTAACTCATTTAATTCTTGTAATAATGATGAATGTATAGGCAGGCTGTCCCTATTTCAAAGAGGCCAAATCTTTGTATATATGGTTTTGTATTGTATATATTGTATTGTATTGTGTGTTGTGTTGTATATATTGTATACATTATGCATAATGGTTCCACCATTGCTGAAGTTGGTTTCTGTCTCCCAAGAGAGCATTGGATTGGCCAGGTATCTAGGTCAACAGAGTGGTCCTTCTTGCAGTCATCCAGGGACTCTGACTGATGGAAGCTCTGCTGTCCTCAAACTTGTTTTCCAAGATTACTTGACTCTGTTTTAGCCATTAGGATGGAGAAAGGAGGTAGAAAATACCTGAAGAAGGCTTTTAGGGGCCACGCTGGTGTGGTTCACGTCACTTACACCCATACTCCATTGGCTAAGCTCAGTCATGTGGCTACAATAGGCATCAAAGGAGGCTGGGAAGTGTATGCTAGCTGTGTGTCCCGGAGAAGAAGAAACAGGTTTAGTGAACAACCAGCAGTCTGTGCTATAAACCTCTGAGAGGGGTCACATTATTTTCATTATTTTACATATGGGAAACCTGAGTACAGAGCAGATGACTTCTTGAGGTTACAGAGAAATTGGGATTAAAACTCCAGTCATCTGGCCCCCAATTCTGCATGGCTCTTTCCTACCTGGAGCACATTGTTATGCAAAACTGCCCTTCTTCAAGAAAGAGGAAATCAGAACTACAATCACCAGGACCAGGAAAGTGGAAGAAAAATACATAACTGCTCTGGTAGAAAAAGATTCCTATGGGAAACAAAAAATCAAACAATGGACTGTGCCATATGCTACTGACTCATGGTGTAAGATTCCAAGTTGATTCCCTAGTATATGACGTATGAATCTAAGCTAAGAAATTAATGAGCAAACTGGCTCCTGACTCAAGAAGACTCCCAGATGCTCAGCAGAAGCAAACCTAAAATGAATTTGAAGAGCCATGTCCACAACAAGGGCTGATGTAAATAACAAATGGGGAAAGGACACACCAAGGAGGAACTCACTTGACGATGCATTTAGAACGAGTTCATCAGGAGCTACACAATGGTAGCATTCTGATGTCATATGGCTTCTTCATTTATAAGCCAAAATGTTTTACAAAGAGAAATGTTGCTTATCAAACGGCACACATCGCATGAGAAAGTCAGTGGAAATGCTGGGTTTCCTTTCTTTACTCATTTTCTACCAACAAGTTGATTCACTTGCCTTCTCCAAGATTAAACATATGCGTGTTTTTTCAATGAGATTATAAATGCATGGCTTTAATCCCATTTGATGTGTTTAATCCGTTATAGCCAATATCTCCCTCTGGCTAACAGGACCTATTCAAGATGGCTCCTGGGTTTTTTGTCATGGCCCTACTGCTACCCACATGCCTTGACTGACAGCACTCCTTCTTCTAGTTTTCAGGGGCTCTTGTGTTCCTCCAAAGAAGCAAAAGAAAAACTAAAACAGAGTACAGTAGCATGGGATGAAATCAGGAGCTCCAGTGATTAGACAAAAGGGAAAGATTAAAGGAGAGTAAGAAGGGTGAGCAGGGAAGTCTGCTCCGTGAATGTTAAGCAGTGAACCAACATATGGCACCTATTTCATGCATATTTATGCATATGGATTTATGGTAATGGTATGGCCCATATGGAGAAAGCTGTCCACCTGCCAATAGGTGTACTCATCCGAAATGGCCAGATGTCTCTACCTAAACCCGGAGAGCAATTTTGGAGTCATGAAAAGCCAACTCAGGTGGAAGTACACTTGCAAAGAAAGCCATTACAAATAAAATTTCAAATTCCTTCTGATTTTATGTTAAAAATACAAAATAATGAGATCAGGAGGTGTTCCAGAAAACACTATGTTATTCTGAAGGCCAGATGCCTACAAGGGCATGAGTGAGCAATTCTTAACCCCTCATGAAATATTTTTCTACATTTTTAATTTTGAAAAAAATTCAAACATATGCAAATACAAAAAGAATATCATAATGTCCCTCTTGTCCCCATCTCTGGGGGTCAGCAATTACCCAACCGACTTCCCCACTTTCCAAATTATTTTGAGGAAAATCCAGGGCATGGTATAATTTTATTCACAAATGTTTCAATATGTGTCCTTAGAACATTAGGATTGTTTTAACTTATTGTGCCTAAAAAATTAACAATAATTTTTTCATATCATCATATTGCCAGCCTGTGTTCCTACCTCTAATTGTTCATAAGTGTTATTTTCTCAGTGATTTGTTTATATCATTATACAAATCAAGTCCATGTACTGTGATTGGATGATATATTTCTTAAATCTCTTTTGCCTACAGGTATTTTGCCTCCAGCTCTTTTTTGTTCCATGTAACTTGTTTGTCAAAGAAATAGGTCGTTTGTCCTACAGATATTTCACAATTTGGAGTTACCTGATTGTATCCCCAGGGTGTTGTTTTATATGCTTTTTTGTCCTCTGTATTTTTCATAAATTTGTATTTGAATCTAAAGTTCTGACTAAATTAGGGTTCTTTTTTCCCCCTCCTCCTCCTCCTCTGCAAGACTGCTTGAGCAGGAATGTGTGTTCTTCCATTAGGATATCCATAATGTGTTTGTCTCTCTTTTTGTGATGACAGCAGCCATCGATGATCAGCACTTAGACCCACGAATTCATTAGGAGCTACACAATGGTGGCATTCTGATGTCATATGGCTTCTTCATTTGTAAGCCAAAATGTTTTATAAAGAGAAATGTTGCTTATCAAGTGGCACACATCACATCAGAAAGTCAGTGGAAATGCTGGGTTTCCTTTCTTTACTCATTTTCTACCAACAAGTTGATTCACTTGCCTTCTCCAAGATTAAACATATACGTGTTTTTTCAACGAGATTATAAATGCATGGATTTAAGCTCATTTGATGTGTTTAATCCATTGTAGCCAATATCTCCCCTCTGGCTAATGGGACCTATTCAAGATGGCTCCCCGGTTCTTTGCCGTGACCTTGGTAGTACTGGTTAGCATCTGTGCTATCTGCCATAACAAGACATTTCATCCTTATTTTTCATATTCCTTGCCTCAGACCTGGAATCAGTCATGTCTCCCAGGGGATCTTGTTTCTCTTAACAAGATACAGTATTTCAGGACCACAATCTCAGCTCTAGAGCTCCTCCTCACTTCTGAGTTCATCATTATTTTCCTAGGACATTTTAGTTGACAAAACTAGGAAATATGTGATTTCTGTGTTTTTAGAAGAACTGTAACATATCATGAGTTTATACTAATACTTCTAATTCAAATTCGTAATTATAAGGCTTCTATTTATCCCTTTCAGTCTTACATCTGTATCTTTTTTCTCATACAGTGAATCCCAGTTCTCAATAATACACAAACTGATAGATAGAATTGGAGAATCACATAATTATTCTCAGACTCTGTTTTTATAGCCACAATATAACCACAACAGTTTAGAATAGCAATGCCAGCACTCCTCCAACAATCTGATTACTGTAAAGAATTTAAGTTTTACTTTTTGTTTTGCAAATAGACTTTATCTAAGAATATATTCCATTATGGATATACAAATTACTGTGTTTTTAAGTAACTTGGAATATTTATGTGTGGTTCTGCAACCAAATGGATACATATTTAAAAGCTTCTTTGATTCATTTTATTTTTGAGTTTTAAAGACCATTTTAATTTAAATTTGCTTTATAATTGTGTAAAATGTGTTTGTGGTGCTGAAATAAAATCTATAAAAACAAGCTCTTGAAAAAGTATAGCTTTTATCCTTGCCCTCTCTATTCTAACCCTTCCATAGGTAAGCTATCCTCCCATCATTTGTTGCTTGTGTAATACAGACAGAGAGGTGTGTAGAACCGTATCTCCCCTTCTCAGCTAAACGGCAGCACAGTATACCAGCTTTTCTCCACCTTGCTTTATTGTTATTTCATACACATACTGGACATAACCAAGTAGAGGTCAATAGAGATCTCTCATTACGTTTTTGCAGCTACATCGTATGCCAGTGTGGGGGATATACCACAGTATAGTCAACCTTTTGTATAGATGTTTAGGTAGTTGCTAGTTTTTGCTATTACAGAGTCCTGCATAAATAGCCTTTTGTCTATGTCTTTGTTTCCTTCTGAGACAGGGTCTGGCTCTGTCACCCAAGCTGGTGTGCAGTCGCATGATCTTGGCTCACTGCAACCTCCACCTCCTGGGCTCAAGCCATCCTCCCACCTCTGCCTCCCAAGTAGCTGGGACCACAGCCATGCACCACCATGCCTGGCTAATTTTTGTATTTTTTGTAGAGATGGGGTTTCACCATGTTGCCTGGGCTGATCTCAAATTCCTGAGCTCAAGTGGACCACCTGTCTTGGCCTCCCAAAATGCTGAAATTACTGGCGTGAGCCACCATGCCCAGCCGTCTGTGTCTTTTAGAACCAGTGTAAGTGTGGGATACATTCATGTAATCCAATTGTTGCAGAGAAGGATAAAGGCAGGTATAATTTTTTAGGCATTGCTGAATTCCACTCGTGATATCTGATCTGTAAAACGGGTTCTATTTTATCTTTTCCTCACTGATTTGAGGTGGTATACATCAGATTATTGCTACTAACAATATGCAGGAGTGCCTATCTCCTCAGAGTCTGGCCAAAAGAGTATACTGTTATAATTAGGACTTTGCCAATCTGGTAGGTTAAAAATGGAATCTTAATGTAGCTTTCATATGGATTTCTTTTATATCAGCAGCTATGAGCATCTTTTCATGTGGTGTAGAATCATTTGCACTTATTTTTCTGTGAATGAAACATTACTCTTATTTTTCCATAAAGCTCTAAGTTATTTTCTTCTGTAGTATCTGAAGCTCTTCAGATATTAAGAATATAAACCCTTTCTTTGTAATATAAGTTGCAAATATATTTTCCTGGTTTGTCATTTGTCATTACTTTCTGGTGTTGCCCTGAAAAGTACTTTTTAAAATATTTATTCAAACATATCAAATTTTATTCTTATTGTTTCTGAATTTCAAATTGATGCCAAATTATATATATTTCATCTGTGTTTTCTTTTACTGTATATGTGATTTCATTTTTTTACATTAAAATCTCTCATCCTTTTGCAATTGATCTGATAGGTGAAAAACCAATCCAATATCATTTTTTTCCAGGGGTCACTCAGTTATTCAAGTTTTTTTTTTTAGTTTTTCTTTTCCCCTGTTGATTTGAAATCCCACCTTCCTATCACAGTAAACTTTTAAATGTAAGTGTATCTGTTTCTGGATATTCTGTTCTATTAATGTGTCTGCTCTTCATAGACTGATGTCACACTGCTTTACTTACAGGCTTTATTGCATATTGAATGTCTCTTAGAACCCCATATCCTTGCTCCTCCAAACAATCTTTATAGGCAAATTGTCTTGATCTAGAAAAAAAATCATGGCTATTATTGCATTGGGATTTTAAAAGTTAGGATAATGTTAGCTTATCTATTCAAGAATATGGTGCCTTTCCATGTCTTCAAATCTATTTTTATGTCCTTTAAAAGTATGTAGAGTTTTTCCTCATATGAATTTTGATCTTTTTTTGCTACATTTATGTCTTTGTATTTTTGTTATGTCTATTTTTGTAAATGGGTTATTCTCTTCCATTATATCTTCACATATGTGTGTGTATGTGTGTATATTAGAATATATATATATATATATATAAATTGTTTCTCAGTCTTTAGGCTAAGATCAAGCACAGCATATATATACTTATTCATATATGCATATTAATAGGTATTAGAATATATATTTATATGAATGAATATTAATATAAGTTAATACATAAACTGAATATATGTATGTGTGTACAAGTATGTATGTATGTTATACACACACATTTCTATGCATGTGGGTATATACTCATTTTATAAACTGATATTTTCTTAGTATAAACTTAAGGAGTACAAGTGCAATTTTGTTATATGAATATATTACTGTATTAGGATATTCTTGCATTGCTATAAAGAAATACCTGAGGCTGGATAATTTATAAAGAAAAGAAGTTTAAGTGGCTCACAGTAATTCCAGCTGTACAAGAAGCATGGGGCTGGCATCTGCTGCTGCTGAAGGCCTCAGTAGGCTTCCAATTATGGCAGAAGGAAAAGGAGCAGGTCCATCACATGGCAAAAGCAGGAACAAGAGAGAGGGAGAGGAGGTGCCGTGCTCTTTACACAACCAGATTTCATATGAATTATCAGCGTGAGAACTCACTCATTACCAAGGGGAGAGTGCTAAGCCATTCAAGAGGGGATCCATCCCATGACCCAAACACCTCCTACCAGGCCCCACTTCCAACACTGGGGACTACATGTCAGTGTGAGATTTGGAGATGACAAACGTACAAACTATCATTCAGCCCCAGGCCCCCCAAATTTCACATTCTTCTGACATTGCAAAATATAATAATTCCTTCACAGTAGTCATCAAAAACATTAACTCAAAAATCCCAATTCCCAAGTCCCAAATCCAAAGTATCTGAGCATGAGTTCCTGCCATCTATGACCCTGTAAGATCAAAACATGTTATTTACTTCCAAGATACAATTGTGGCACAGGCATTGAGTAGACATTCCCATTCCAAAAGGTAGAAACTACCCAAAACAAATGGGTTATAGCCCCCACACAAGTCTGAAACCCAGCAGGGCAGTCATCTCAAAGCTCCAAAATAATCTCCTTTGACTCCTTGTCTTGTATCCAGGACACACTGGTGCAACGGATGGGCTCCCAAGGCCTTAGGTAGCACCTCTCAACATGGCTTTGCAGGGTACAGCTGTTCTCACAAGTTGGAGTTAAGTGCCTGCAGCTTTTCTAGATGTAAGGGGCAAGCTGCCAGTGAATCACCATTCTGGGGTATGGAAGGCAGTAGCCCCCCTTCCCACAGATCCACCAGGCAGTGCCCTGGTGGAGACTGTGTGAGGACTCCAGCCCCATATTTCCCCTTGGCACTGCCCTAATAGGGGCTTTCTGTGGGGGCCCTGACCCTGTAGCAGGCTTCTGCCTGGGCACCCAGACTTTTCTATACATCCTCTGAATTCTAGGGGCAAACTGCCAGGCTTACTTCACTCTTGCATTCCTCACATCTGCAGACTTAATACCACATGGAAGCCACCAAGGTTATGGCTTGTGCCCTCCAGAGTATCCTGAGCTGTGTCTGGGGCCCATTCAGCCAAGGCTGGAGGCAGAGCTGCTGGTATGCAGGGAACAATGTCTCAAGACTGGGCCTGAGCCTGGCTCCCAAAACCACTTTCCTTTTAGGCTTCTGAGCCTGGGATGGGAGGCTCTGCCCCAGGGGCTTCCAAAATGCCTTTGAAGCCTTTTGTTCATTGTCTTGGATGTTAGCGCTTGCCTTCCTTTTAGTTGGGCTACTCTCTAGCAAGTGGTTGCTCCACAGCCTGCTTGAAGTCCTCTCCTGAAAATGCTTTCTCTTTCTCTGATACATGGCTAGGCTCCAAATTTTCCAAACTTTTATGCTCTGCTTTTCCTTTTAATAGTAAGTTCCAATGTTAAGTCATTTCTTTGTTCCTGTACCTGATCATAAGCTATTAGAAGCAGCCAGGCCACATCCTGAATGTTTTGCTGCTTAGAAATTTCTTTCACTAGATACCCTAAGTCATCACTCTTAAGTTCAAATTTCCACAGACCTAGAACATGAACACAACACAGCCAAATTTTCTGCCAGGTTGTAACACGGATAACTTTTATGCCAGTTCCCAATAACTTCCTCATTTCCATCTAAGACCTTGTCAGCCTCGCCTTCACTGTCCATATTTCTAACAGCATTTTGCTTACAACTATTCAATGAGTCTCTAAGATGTTCCAAACTTTCCCTAATCCTCCTGTCTTTGTCTGAGCCCTCCAAACTCTTCCAAATTCCTCCTGCTATGCAGTTCCAAAGCTGATTCCACATTTTCAAGTATCTTTATAGCGATGCCCCACTTTTAGTGCCAATTTTCTATATTAGGCTGTGCTTTCATTGCTATAAAAAAATACCTGAGGCTAGGTAATTTGTAAAGCGGTCCAACTAGCCCACAATTCTGCAGGCTGTACAGGAAACATGGTGCTGATATCTGCTGCTGATGAGGGCTTCAGGAAGCTTCCAGTCATTGCAAAGTGAGTGCAGATGCATCACATGCTGAGAGCAGAAGTATGAAAGAGACAGAGGAGGAGCTGGGCACAGTGGCTCACACCTGTAATCCCGGCACTTTGGGAGACCAAGGCAGGCAGATCACCTGAGGTCAGGAGTTTGAGACCAGCCTGGCCAACATGGCTAAACCCCATCTCTACTAAAAATACAAAAATTAGCCGGATATGGTGGCATGCACCTGTAGTCCCAGCTGCTCAGGAGGCTGAGGCAGGAGAATTGCTTGAACCTGGGAGATGGAGGTTGCACTGAGCTGAGATCACACCATTGCACTCCAGCTTGGGTGACAAAGTGAGACTCTGTCTTAAAAAAGGAAAAAAAGAGAGAGAGACAGGGGAGATGCTGCACTCTTTTAAACAACCAGATCTTGTATAAACTACCAGCGCAAGAACTCACTCATCATCAGGGGGATGGTGCTAAGCCATTCATGAGAAATTCACCCCCATGACCCAAACACCTCCCCCACCAGGCCCCACCTCCAACAGTGGGGATTACATTTCAACACAAGATTTGGGGAGTACAAACATCCAAACTGTATTAATTGCATGGTAGCAAAATCTGAGCTTTTAGTGTATCCATCATCCAAATAATGTACCTTACACCCATTAAGTAATTTTTTATCCTCCATCCGCCTCCCACCGCCCCACCCTTCTGAGTCTCTAATGTCTATCAGTCCATACTCTGTATATGTGTATACATTATTTAACTTTCACTTATAAATAAAAACATGCGGTATTTGTTTTCCTGTTTCTGAGTTGTTTGACTTAAGATACATTTTACTCAATTGTCATGTTATTGGCAGTTTTTCCTCTGATTTGGTTGAGGAAGGACTTGTAGATATATGATCAAGTTACTTGCAAAGAAAAATGGCATTACTTCTTGCTTTGCCATTATCGTACCTCTAGTTTTTTTCTCTTATCCCCTTGCTTTGATTATTATCTGTAATACAATATTCAATAGTACTGCAGGTGGTGGGCATCCCGCATTAGTGACACAGTCTCTTGTTTTCCCATTAAGCAAATCAACTTTTGGGCTGGCACATGCACAAATGCATGCTCGTGTGTGTATTCATGTTAAGAACATACCTATATATTTATATTTTATTTCTGTTTTTAAGGATTTTTTTCAAATACTTTTATGCATCTATGGAGATTTGCATGTTTTTCTTATCTCTATAAATATGATGGATTGTATTAATGAATTACCTAATATTGAATAACCTTTATATTCCTGGAATAAACTCAGCTTGATAATAATGCATTATTTTTGAAGTGCTAACATTATAATTTCTTTAAAATAATATATTTCAATTAATATAATGATATTATATATTTACTACAATTATTTGTCAGCTTTAGTTTTGATGTAATACTTGCTTCATAAAACTAATTTTTTTTCTTTCTCCATACTCAGAAACTTTATAAGTAGTTTTAGAATTTACGTGATTGGTAGAATTCCTGTCACTCCATCTGGGATTGATGCCTTCATTATGAAGGAGCTCTTCAACTACGTTCTTTATTTCTTCTATTATAATTGGTCTGTTAGACTTTGACTAAGGTAAATTTTGGCAAATTGTATTTTTCTTAATAATTATCTATTACATCTAGAATTTAAGTGCATCTGCAAATACATGATCTGAATAGGCCTATACCTATTAAATAAATTTAATCAATAATCACTTTCCAAAGAAAGCACCAGGCCTCTATGGATTCACTTGTAAATATTTCCAAAGATAGAAGCAGAGAAATACTTCCTAACTCATTCTATAAGGCCAGTAGTATCAAAGGCAGACAAGAACATCACAAGAAAATAAAACTATAGAACAACATTTCTCATGAATATAGATACAAAAATTCTCAACAAAACATTAGCAAGTGAAATCCAACAATGTATAAACAAACTTAAACACCATAACCAAATAGGATTTATCCCAGGTATACAAACCTGATTCAATATTAGAAAATCAATTAATGTAATCCACTACATCAACAAGCTATGAAAAAAATCACACGTTCATATTAATTCATACAGTTAAAGCATTTGACAAGACCCAACACCATTCATGATAAAACCTCTCAGTGAACTAGGGATAGAATGAAATTTCCTCAACTTGATAAAGAACATGTACGAAAAAAATCCACAACTAACATCATACTAACAGTAAGAAACTTGAAGCTTTCTTGATAAGATCAAGAACAAGACAAGGATGTCCCCTCTCCCCACTGTTCTTCAACATTGTGCTGGAAGCACTAACTAATTCAATAAGACAAGAAAAGGAGATAAAACATACACTTATTTGGAAGAAATAAATAAAGTTGTCTTTGCTTCCAGATAACATGATTGTTTATATAGCAAAACAAAAAGAATCAACTAAAAAATCTCTTGGAACTAATAAGTGATTATAACAAGGTTGCAGTATACAAAAAAAGGTTAACATACACAAATCAATCACTTTCCTACACACTAGCAATGAAAAAGTAGAATTTGAAATTAAAAACACATTACCATTGACAATGGCACTACAAAAATAAAATAGATATAAATTCAACAACATACATGTATGCTCTCCATAAAGAAAACTATAAACCTGTAGAAAAAGACACCAGATAACTAAATAAATGAAAAGATATTCCATGCTAATGGATAGGAAGACTCAATATTGTCAAAATGGCAGTTTTTCCCCCACTTGTTCTATAGATTCAACACAATTCCCAGCAAATCCTAGCACATTATTTTGTGGGTATGAACAAATTGATTCTAAAGTTTATAATGGAGAGACAAAAGACCCAAAATAGCCAATTTAATATTAAATGAGAAGAACAAAGTTGAAGGACTGACACTACCCCAGCTTCAAGACTTACTATAAAGCTACAGTAATCAAGAAAGCAAGGTATTGGCAAAAGAATTGACAAATAGATCAATGGAACAGAATAGAAAGCCCAGAAAAAGACTCAAATAGATATAACAGATATTTGACAAATGAGTAAAGATAGCACAATAGAACAAAAGTAAGTGCCTTCAACAAGTAGTGCTAGAACAACTGGACGGACACATGTAAAAAAAAATGAACTTAGACACAGATCTTATACCCTTCACAAAAAGTTAACTCAAATTAGATCACAGACCTAAACATAAAATGCAAGACTATACAACTCTTAGAAGATAACAAAGACAATGCCTTTTAGATACCCCACCAAAATTAAAAACTTCTGCTCTGCAAAAGACACTGTCAAAAGAATGAGAAGAGAAGCCACAGACTAGCAGAAAATATTTATAAAAGACATGTCTGATAAAACACTGCTATCCAAAACATACAAATAACTCTTAAAACTCAACAATGAGGAAACAAGCCATCTAACTGAAAATGGGTAAAAGCCCTGAACAGACACCTAGCCAAGAAAGCCATATATGTGACAACTAATCATATGAAAAGATACACAACATCATACATCATTACTGAATTGCAAATTAAAAATAAGAAGATACCACTACACATCTATTAGAATGGCCAAAATCTAAAAAACCAACAATGTCAAATGCTGGCAAGGATGTGAAACAACAAGAACAGGACATGAAAGAAGCTAATCTGAAAAGGCTACATACCGTGTGACTCCAACTATAAGACGTATTGGGAAAAGGAAAACCATAGGGATAGTAAAAAGATTAGTGGTTGCAGAGGCAGCTGGGAGAGAAGTATAAACAGGCAGAGCATAGAGGATCTTTAGGGCAATGAAACTGTTCTGTACAATATTGTTATGGTGGATAGATGTCATTATACCTTTGTCAAAACCCATGGAATATATCGCACCAAGAGTGAACACTTCTTTAAACTCTTTGCAATCACCTGTGAATGGAAATGAAAAATGTTTTTCCTATTTTATCTGTTGTTTACAAATAAGCCCACTACTGTCCAGTAATTATCTAGGAGTGCTTTGAGTCATCTGTTCTCAGATCCATAAGATACTGTGTTGCTTCCCTCAGTTTACTCCTTCCAGATGCTGGTGCCACATGGACCTAGCTACAGGGGATTTGTCCCCAGTGGCGTTCATCTTGAGACTTGCGGATAAAACATACCACCTAGTTTTATTACAGATGTTGTCCATTTTTCTCTACCTGTTTGTATGCAGGACCTGAAGAGATTAAAAAATTACACTCAGACTATCACCGTCATCCTAGAATTACCCCTTCTCATTTTTACTCAAGCAAACAAACATTCTAGAATATTAAAAATATTTGAGCCCACTTTCCAACCTCAGGCTAACCAGGCAGTAAATGGACTCCCTGCCCCTCTCTTAGACTATGTAGTTTCTGTTTGCTTATTGAGTGCTTGTCCACCTCTGCACTCATTTTTAATTTAAATTCTCAGACTCCATCCTCACAATAGTTTTTTAAGGTAGACATTGCTGGCTCTGAATAGATCCTTTACTCTTCCTCAAGTCGTTTTAATGACATGGTGTCGCAGTGTTGCCCAGGCTGGAGTGCAGTAGCCTGACCATTGCTCACTGCAGCCTTCACCTCCCGGGCTCAAGGGATCCTCCCACCTCAGCCTCCCGAGTAGCTGGGACCTCAGGCCTGTGCCACAGCGCCACTAATTTTTGTAGTTTTTGTAGAGATGGGGGTCTCACTTTGTTCCCTGGGCTGACTGTGCTATTCTTACATCCATCCCTGGCTGCAGATGTTTCTTTCCACTTTATGAACGTTTACTCTTCCATGGCGGGGATTTACCTTCAAGCACCGACTAACCAGAGCGTTTTCTGGGACTCCCCCGTCCCTCTGCTCCCTCACTGGCAAGTCAGGCCTGTGTTTTCCTCCACAGGTCCCCCATGGAAGTGTGTAGGCCCTCTTCAGAGGCTGTTCCAGCCTCAGGGGATGCCACGAGCTGAGATCTGGACAGGTGGAGGTGCGTGATGGCAGCCGGGTGTCTTCCTTCCCCCAGGGACCCATGAAACTCCAGCCGGGGGAACATAGAGGGACAGTGTGTGGCGGGACTCCCACTCCTCTGCCTCTGCACAGGCTACTTTCTGGCATTCCTGCTCACTTGCAGGGCTCCTGGAAAGGGGACAGTGCATTCCTGAAAACGCAAAGCCTCTTCTATACCAGTTACTCCGTTCTTCCCCTGGGCTCCACACAGGCCGGCGTGCGCCCCGCTTGGTGCATGAGGCTGGGGCTGGCCCCTGTGAGTCGCGCCTCTGTGGTCCCGCTGGCTCTGCAGATAGGGGGCGCGAAGGGACGCCCCCGGGTCTGGAGGAGGGCTGGCTTGTTCCCGTCTCCGCCCCGTGGGCTTCCTGGCGCCTGCGCATCCCTCGCCCTCGCTGCTGAGACCTGCACGTGCTCGAAGCGACTTCCTTGTGACGTCGGCGTGACGGGAGCGACCTCCTTGTGACGTCGGCGTGACGGGAGACGACCTCCTTGTGACGTCGGCGTGTCGGGAGCGACATTTCTGTGACGTCAGCCCCTCTGGTGCCCCGCACAGCAGCCAGCACCTCCCAGCCCAGGCGGGAGGTGGTGTACCGTCCTCTCTGCCGTTTTCTGAGACCTAAGAGCTCCAAGCCCTGCCCTTCGTGCCCTCTGCGCTAGACGTGCGGCCGCAGCCCACAGTGACTACCTCATGGTGAATCAAAGTCCTCTCTTGCCCTCTCGGCTGCATTCTTCACATTACGTTTTCTGGGTAAAATAAGCAGTGTGGCTCGCCTCTCCTGACCGGGCTGTAGCCTAGGGCAGAGCAGGCTGGAACGCCCGGCTTGACTGGAGAGCGCTTCCCCGGGCTGCGGCGGGAGCGCCTTTCGCAGGAGCTGGAGCGGCCTCCATGCAGAGATGGTGCAGCTGGAAGGGACTTCCCTTTCCCAGGCCATCGCTTACATCACAGGGCAGAAGAGGCATCAGAAAAGCATTCGGAGAAATCATACTTGTAAACTTTCCAGATGTGGCAAAAGACACACATCTGCAGATTTAAAAAGCTAAACAAACCTCAAGAATGGTAAACCCGAAGAAGTTTATGCCAATCACATCATAATTAAACGCCAAAAACCCAGAGACAAAAAATAAATTTTGAAAGCAGCCCGAGAGAAGTCAGCCGAGCTTTCAACTGAAAGCTTTCACCTGAAACCATAGGGCTCAGAAGGGAGTGACTTTTTTAAAGTACTGAGAAAAAAAAGAACTGTCAGCTGTAGATTCAATATGTGGCAAAATTCCTTTGAAGAATGAAACTACTTATCAAACAAAAGAAAACTAAGAAAATTTGTTGTATCGTTAGAGTACCTAAAAGAAATTCTCTAAAAGGAAAGGAAATCAACAACAACAAAAAGGACTTGAAACTTTAGAACGAAAAGGAAAACATTAAAGTAGATTTTTAAAAATTAGGAAAGATATAATAAATGTCCTTCAAATTATGAGTTTTTGAATTCATATTTGATGATTAAAGCAAAAATTGTATGACTACCTGGTATGGTTCTCTATGTAGTGAAGACAGTTAAGATCACTATAAAAAAGTAGGAAGAATAAAAAGACCTGAATGGCAGTAAGTTTTCTAAACTTCACTCAAAGTGGCAAACATTGATACCAATAGACTATGCAAGGTTGCATACATGTATTGTAAAAACTTAAGCAACAACTAAGAAAACTATACAATCAATACTACAAATAAGATGAAATCCAAAAACAAAAAAAAAAGTAAATTACCACAACTAGGTAAGGAAAGAGAAACAGAAGAATAAAAAATTGAGAAAACAAAAAGAAAGCAAACAATAAAATGTCAGACGTATGTCCTAACTTATTACTGAAATGTAAACAGTCTAAATACGACAATTAAAAGATAGAGACTGACAGCGTAGATAAAAACACGGACCCAACAATATGTTATCCATAAGAAACTCACTTTGAATTCAACACCACAGGTAAGATGAAAGTAGAAGGGAGGAAAAAGATGTATTGTGCAGACATTAATTAAAATAGGAGTGGCTATATTAATATCAAATAAAGTAGACTTCAGTGGAAAGAAAACTGCGAGTCGAAGAGCAACATTAAATAATGTAAAAGGATCAATCCATGAGGAAGACATTGTGATCCTAAATGTGTATGCTGCAGACAACAGAGCCCTAAAATATATGAAGCAAAATCAGAGTTGATAGAAGAGAGAAACAATTCCACAGTTATAGGTGGGAACTTTAACATCTGACTCTCACAGCTGACAGAACTACTACACAATCAGCAAGAATACAGAAGACTGAGCAAGGCCATCAACCCACAGGGTGTAACTGATATATGCAGAACACTCCCACCAACGGCAACAGAGTACACATTTTCCAAGTGCCATGGATCATTCACTAAGCCATATCCTGGGTGATTAAACAAACCTAAGCAGTTTAAAATAATTGAAACCACACAGAGTGAATTCTCTAACCATAATGAATTCAAATTAGAAATTAATAACATAAAAGCAACAAAATATCCAAAATACTTGAAAATTAAAAGACTTCTAAATAATTTATATATCAAAGAGGAAGACTCAAAGCAAATTTTAAAAATACATAGAATGGGACAAAAATGAAATATAACATCTCAAAATATGTGGCGGGTGGAAACTGGTGCTTCGAGGAAATTTATAGCACTAAAAACAGAAATTTTCTCAAATCAGTAACCAAAGTAACTACTTCAAGTAACTAGAAGAAAAAAGAACAAAGGAAGGAAATCATAAAGATAAAAGAAATTAATTATTTTTTTAAATGCAAAGATAACCAAGCAGCTTAACTCCATAATCAATTTTAAAACCTTTTTTCCCCTTTATCTTTAGTCTCAAGATGTAATCTTGAAGCAAACTGCAAAAGCCTTTTCCCCTTAACCTTAGACTGCATGTCCCTTCATTTCACTGTATACTCCCTTCACATTTATCTAACTATGCCAGTATCTAAGTATGCGCTTATTTAGAAGTTTAGGGGCTAATCTTGAGACGGACAGACTAAGCCTGGAGACTGAGCAGAATTCCGGAGATAACCTCAAGGCAGCTAGTTAACAACCTGGCCATTGTTCAGATGATGCCAGCCCACATTCCAGGTGGATGGAGACCCAATATAGCCAGTGAAAAATGATACATATACCTTGCACTCAGCACAACTGCATGTGTCCCATACCAAGTTTCTCTTTATAAACCCTTGCCTTCTCCCTACAAATGCAATGTGATTGCTTTGGATGGACTACAGCCACTTCACTATTGCTAGTTTTGGTTAATAAAGTCACTTTCTTTCTACCAGACCTCATTCTTCTTAATGAGACTCTGCAAGCAGCAAATGGCTGGACCATTCATTAAAAAAAAATAGAAAAAAATTAATAAGGCAAAACACGGTCTGTTTGAAAGAAAATCAATAAAATGCATAAATCTCTAGCAATACTGACCAAAAAAACATACATAAATATTAGGAATGAAAAAGAGGAAATCACTACGAATCTTTTGGCCATTTAGAAGAAAAACAAAGGATACAATAAATAGCTTTACACTAATATAGTCAACAACTTAAACAAGTTCTTGAAAACCAAAAACTACCAAAACCTCAATCAAGATAAAACAGACAATCTGGACAGTTCTGTACTCTTCAAAAAAATTGAATTTGTAAATAAAAAGTTTCTACAAAGGAGCTCTCCAGGTCCAGATAGTTGCATTGAGGATTTCTACCATAAATTAAAGAATTAACACTAATTTTTCACATTCTCCTACAGAAATAGAAGAAGCAAAAACACTTCCCTACTAATTTTATGAGGTTAGTATTACCCTTATAACAAACCTAGAAAAGACAATACAATTATTTATATCACTCATGAATTTAGAAGCAAATATTCTCAACAAAACATTAAGAAATTGAATCCAGCAATGTATACAAAGAATTGTACACCATAACCAAGTGAGCTTTATTCCAGGTATGTAAAGCTTGTTCAGCATTTGAAATCAATCAATGTGATCCATCATAGGTTAATTTAAAAATTTGTATGATCTTAACAGTTGACACACACAAAAAGTATTTGCCAAGATCCATGATTTAAAAAAAAGAACAGTAGAAGGGAACTTTCTTGGCTTAATAAAGAGTATCTACAAAAAAAACCTTCAGCTATTATACTTAGTATTAAAGGAATGCTTGCTTTTCCTTTAAGATTGGGAGCAAAGCAACAATGTCCACTCTTATCACACTATTCATCATATTACTGGAAGCTTTAGCCACTGCAATATGCAAGGAAAATAAATAACACATACAGATCAAAAAGGAAGAACTGAAACTGGACCTGCTTGTAGGTAGCATGATTGTCTACATAGATATAGGAAACTACAAAAAAAAGAATCTTAGAATTAATAAGCATGAGGGAGTTCTTAAATTCAGATCAATGTATAAAAATCAACTTTATTTCCGTATACAGACAATGAACATGTAGAAACCAAAATCAAACAAGCATTTACAATTGTTTCAAATAAAATGAAATACTTAGGGATAAATCTAACAAATTGTGTACAGAATCTGTATGCTGAAAACTTTGTAATGCTGATGAAAGGAATTTTTAAAAGACTAAATAAATGGGGAAACACTGTGTTCATGAGTTGGATGACTCAACATAGAAAAGTTGTCAATTCTTCCCAAATTGATCTACAGATATAATCCAATTCCTATCAAAATCCCAGCAAGGGTTTTTGTAGACATAGAAAACTGTATCCCAAAATGTATGTGGAAAGTACCAGGCCCTAGAATACCAAAAAAAAAAAAAAAAGAAGAAGAAGAAGAAGAAGAAGAAAATCTGGACTAAGAATAGAATGGGAGGAATTATTCTACCTGATATTATATTTACTATGTAATTGTAGCAATCAAGACAGTGCGGCATTGACAATGGAATAGACATTGATAAATGGAATAAGATAGAGAACCCAGAAATAGACCTACACAAATATGCCCAACTGAGTTTTTTATAAAGATACAAAAGCAATTCAATGGAAGAAGGAAAATCTTCTCAACAAACAGTGCTGGAGAAATTGAACATCGATAGGCACAAAAATGAACACAACCTAAGTCTCACAGCTCATAAAAATTAATCAAAATAGATACAAACATAAATGTGAGCCATAAACTTTAAAACTTTTAGAGAACAATAGAAAAAAAATCTTCAGGATCCAAGATTTCTTAAACTACCCCAAAGGCATGATCCATAAGAAGAAAAACTAATAAATTTAACTTTATCAAAATTTAAAAAATTTACTTAAAGATGCCATTATGAAAATGAAAAGACTAGCTGTAGACTGGGGAAAGTGTTTGCAAATGCCACTACCAATGAAGAATTAGTATCTAGAATTTAAAAAATAAAAAACCTCTTAAAATTTAACAGTAAAAAAAAAATCTGGGTTACATGAGCAAAAGACATGCACAAAAATTTCACTGAAGAGGAGGCACAGCTGATGGAAAATAAACACATGAAAAAATGTTCAACACCACTAGCTATTAGAAAAATGAAAATTAAAATCATAATGAGATATCACTACACATCAGTCAACATGACTAAAATTTACAGATAGCAACATTACCAAATGAGTCATGAATAAGAAAAATATAGATCATTTATATATCACTGGTGGAAATATGGTACAGCCAGGCTGGAAAACAGTTTGACAGTCTCTTAGAAAATTATGTATGCCATTACTATACAACTTAGGTATTGTACCCTTTAGTATTAACTCCAAAGAAAGAAAAACCCGTATCTACACAAAATCTGTACAGGAATGTTCACAGCAGCTTTACTTGTAATAGGCAAAGAGTGCACTCAGTTCAGTTATCCTTAAACAGGTAGATAATTAAACAAAACTATGATTCATCCATTCCCTGGAAAACTAGTCTGCAACAGAAAAGAACAAAATGTTGATAGACACGACTTAGATAAATATCTAGGGAATTATGCTGTTTTTTAAGCCAATTTTGACTGAGCGTGGTGGCTCATGCCTGTAATCCCAGCACTTTAAGAGGCCGAGGCAGGCAGATGATGAGGTCAGGAGTTCAAGACCAGCGTGACCAAGATGGTGAAACCCTGTCTCTACTAAAAATACAAAAATTAGCCAGCATGGTGGCATACACCTGTAATCTAGCTACTCAGGGGGCTGAGGCAGGAGAATTGCTTGAACCCAAGAGGTGGAGGTTGCAGTGAGTGGAGATGGTGCCATTGCACTCCAGCCTAGGTGACAGAGCAATACTGTCTCAAAGAAAAAGAAAGCCAATTTCAAAGATTCCATATAATATTATTTCCTGTGTATAATATTTTTGAAAGGATGAAACATTAAATATTGAGAAATGATTGGATGGTTTCCAAGAACTATGGATGATATGGGAAGAGGAAAGTGGAAGGAAGAAAAGGACTATGAACATGCTTATAAGAGTGCAACATGGACCAGGTACGGTGGCTCATGCCTGTAATCTTAGCACTTTGGGAGGCCAGGGCAGGCAGATCACTTGAGGTCAGGAATTTGAGACCAGCCTGGACTATATGATGAAACCCCATCTCTACTAAAAATACAAAAATTAGCCAAGCATACTGGTGCACACTTGCAATCCTAGGTACAGGGAGGCTGAGGCAGAGGGATCACTTGAACCCAGGAGGCAGAAGTTGCAGTGAGCCTGAGATCATGCCATTGCATTCCAACCTGGGTGATAGAACAAGACACCATCCAAAAAAAAAGTGTAACACAGAATTCTTGTAATGATGAGTGGTGGAACTGTCCTATTATCTTTACTGCAGTGAAGTAAATATACATCAACAGGCATATATATACATGAATCTACACATGTGATAAATTGTATGGAACCAAATACCCAAACACACAAGAAACGAATGTAATAAAATGAGTGGAACCTGAGGAAGAAAAGTATATTGTCTCAATGCCACTCTTCTGGCTATAATATTGTGCCGTAACTTTGTAAGATGTTATCACTGGACAAACTGGGTAAAGGGTACATGGGATCTCTGTATTATTTCTCTTTCATGTTTATTTAACTTATTATAATTTATTTTATTTTTTGATCCAGAGTTTCACTGTAGCACCCAGGCTGGAAGGCAGTGGTGTGATCATAGCTCACTACATCTTTGGTCTCCTGAGCTCAAACAATGCTCCTGCTTCAACCTCCCAAGTAGCTGGAATTACAGGCGAGCACCACCACATTTGGCAATTTTTTTTTTTTTTTTTTTTTTTTTTTTTTTTTTTTTTGGTAGGGATGGGGTAGCCTAAGATGGTCTCTTAACTCCTGGGCCCAAGTGATCTTCCTGCTTCCGTGCCTAGCCCAGGTTGCACTCTTCCCACATCATCCACAGTTCTTGGAAACCATCCAATCAAGATGATGGGGCCATAACGAAAACCCACAACTTGCATCAATGGAAACAATGAAAGATTGAAAACTTTTTCCCCTTAGGTGAGGAATAAGACAAAGATGCCTGCTTTTGCCGCTTCTACTTAAAATCGTTCTAGAAGTTCTAGCCAGACCAATGAGGCAAGAATAACAAATAGAATAATCCAAGTTGGAAAAAAAGAAGTAAAATTATCTCTGTTCACGGATGACATGATCTGTATTATTTCTTACGACTGCATGTGAATTTTAATTATTTCAAAATAAAAAATTGTATTTTAAAAAAGGTCTATGGGCCATATGAGCATCCAGTAAAAACAAAAACAGGCTTTTCTGTTAAAAAAAAAAAAAAAAATTAAAGAAGACTATGGCTTGAAAATGGCAAGTTCTAATTATCCATGGGTCAAACCAGCAAGGATTGAGGGGGTGGATCAGAATGTTTATCAGGTTAGAGAGGTCTGCTTTAAATTACAAACAAAACAAATCTGTGCACCTTTGTCCTTTCTACTGTATGGCTGGTTGTCCTTTCTGATAACAATAATCCTAATCCTATCCTAGTTAATATTTTATTTTCTTGATTTGTCTTCTTTGTTTGTTTTCATTTGGGGGTCAGCTGAGCCAAAGGGTCCTTGCCACACCCACCACCCTTTCCCAACCCCCTATCTCCCACTTGTTATTAGGGGAAGCTGGGCCAATAGATCCCCAGCATCCGGCCTTCTGGTTTTGATTTATGTCTAGTTTTGAGTTTTTGAGACTGGTTGTATTTCTAAACTCTGATTTATAGTTTAACCAATGATACAAAGAGCTGGGCATGGTGGCCCTTGCCTGTAATCCCATCTACCTGAGAGGAGACAGAGGCAGGAGCCCCTTTAATTCTTTGCTTGTGTCAAATCTCTGAAGTGGCCCTGGGCTCCCTTGTTGTCAGTCCACAGGAGAAACCTGAAGGCAGGGAGGCTCACTTGAAGGGGCCGTCCCTGAGACCCACTTGCTCATGCATTGCCAGGTATTGCAGCTTGTGTCCAATCACGTGGTTACAAGTTTAGATAAACTAGTGCCCCCCCCAAAATGGACACGAATTTCATAACAATTACAACAAGAAACTGTATCGCACTTTAGTGACATGCAAGGCCAAATATGCCATATCTTGTTTTCAGAGCTGACATTTTTCTACTCCAAACACAGACTCTGTCAACCAAATCATACTAAATAATAAGTAAAAACAATGGCAAATTAATCACACCTGGCACAAAGTAGTTCAAGTTAGAAATCGTCATAAAGACTATATTATATAGAAAATTAAGGCTGGTCCGATGGTAGTGGGTTATCAGAACTTATTAACATTAGTGTCACTAAAGTTGGTATACAACCCCCCCACTACTAAATTTGACTGGCTTAAAAAAAAAAGAAAATTATGTCCATTTTTGAGGGCGACAAATTTTTTAAATATATGCTCTGGCTTCAGATATTAGCTAAGAATATTGGTGCATGCACACATATTTATAAAAATAAATACGTGTATATTTGGAAGTGTTGACAATTTTTCACTGATGAAGTAAACGACCAAAGTAATCTCAAAACTTTCAATTTTTTAAATACTTTGTTGATCTCTTCCAAGAGTCCTACTATTTGAGTTTACCAAATAATTATTGATTAAAAATCAGAATGTAATTTAGCGGGACATTATTTCTCATTGTTCCTTGCCACACCCACCACCCTTATCCCATCCCCTGTCTTTCACGTGTTATTAGGGGAAGCCAGGCCAATAGGTCTATGAGCCATGATTCCAACCTGGCTTCTTTGGAATGACTAAAGGGAGAAGGCCCGGCAGAATTGTTCTGTGATTCATATTCAGAACACATCACACACTCATTTATGTGACCTGGGAGCTGAAGAAAATGACACAGTGCTACCATTTGTTTCTCTCTTCCTTTATTTGCTTTTTTTCCTTTTTGTTTTTATTTATTTTTTAGTTTTGAGGTTTGTGTGTGTGTGTGTGTTTTAACTATAAGTTCTATGACACATGTGCAGATTTGTTACACAGGTATACATGTGCCATGATGGTTTGCTGCACTTATCAATTCATCATGTAGGTTTTAAGCCCTGAGTGCATTAAGTATCTGCCCTGATGCTCTCCCTCCCCCTGCAAGGGACATTATCTCATTTTTTCATGGTTGCATAGTATTCCATGGTGTATATGTACCACATTTTCTTTATCCAGTCTGTCATTGATGGGCATTTGGGTTGGTTCCATGTCTTTGCTATTGTAAATAGTGCTGCAATAAACATATGTGTACATGTGTCTTTGTAATAGAATGATTTATATTCCTTCGGGTATATACTGAGATAGGGGCTAAAACAGAAGCTTGAGCACTGCCATCTTATAGAGAAGGCAACTGGGCCCTGGGCAGAGGTGTAATTCTCAGAACCGTTATTGTACTGTAATTCTCAGAAGTGTTATTTTCTAAGGGTGAAAAATTTCCACTGCTACCCCCCTCCCCTTGCAACAAACCGCTAACTTTAGCTTCTGAACAAACAGCTTGCCTTGCACACCCCTGTGCCCCCCTAAACAAGGATGTGGTTTTGCAGCTTAAATACCTTACTTCCCCTGAGCTCGGGGCCATGGGTTGGAGAGACAAGAGTCCTCCGTGGCCGCCGGCAATAAAGACCCTGCAATTTGGCATACTTTTGTCTTGGTGTTAATTTTCTATGCTCACTCTGATGCAACAATACCTAGCAATGGGATTGCTGGGTCAAAAATGATATTTCTTGATTCCTTGAGGAATCACCACACTGTCTTTCACAATGGTTGAATTAACTTATAATCCCACCAACAGTGTAAAAGTGTTCCTATTTCTCCACGGCCTCGCCAGCATTTATTGTTTCCTGACTTTTTAATAATTGCCATTCTTACTGATGTGAGATGGAATCTCATTGTGGTTTAGCATTGCGTTTCTCTAATGATCAGTAATGATGAGCCTTTTCTCATATGTTTGTTGGCTGCATAAATGTCTTCTTTTGAAGTGTCTGTTCATATCTTTTGCCACTTTTTGATGGGGCTGTTTGTTTTCTTCTTGTAAATTTGTTTAAGTTCCTTGTGAATTCTGGATATTAAACCTTTGTGAGATGGGTAGATTGGAAAAATTCTCTCCCATTTTGTTGGTTGCCTGGTCATTCTGATGCTAGTTTCTTTAGCAGTGCTGAAAAAGAAGCTCTTTGGTTTAATCGAATCTCATTTGTCAATTTTGGCTTTTGTTGCAATTGCTTTTGGTGTTTTAGTCATAAAGCCTTTGACCATGCCACTGTCCTGAATGGTATTGCATAGGTTTTCTTCTAGGATTTTTATGGTTTTGGGTTTTACATTTAAGTCTTTAATCCATCTGGAGTTAATTTTTGTGTAAAGTGAAAGGAAGCGGTCCAGTTTCAATTTTCTGCATATGGCTAGCCAGTTTCCCTAGCACCATTTACTGAATAGGATTTCCTTTCCCCATTACTTGTTTTTGTCAGGTTTGTCAAAGATGAGATGGTTGTAGATGTGTAGTGGTATTTCTGAGGTCTCTGATCGGTTTCATTGGTTTATAGGTCTGTTTTGGTACCAGTGCCATGCTGGTTCTGTTACTGTAGCTTTCTGTATAGTTTGAAGTCAGGTAGTGTGATACCTCCAGCTCTGTTCTTTTTGCTTAGGATTGTCTTGGCTATACAGGCTCTTTTTAGGTTCCATATGAAATTTAAAGTAGTTTTTTCTAATTCTATGAAGAAATTCAGTGACAGTTTAATGGGAATAACATTGAATCTATAAATTACTTTGGGAAGTATGGCCATTTTCACAATATTGATTCTTCCTATCCATGAACATGGAATGTTTTTCCATTTGTTTGTGTCTTATTTCCTTGAGCAGTGGTTTGTAGTTCTCCTTGAAGAGGTCCTTCACACCCCTTGTAAGCTGTATTCCTAGGCATTTTATTCTCTTTGTAGCAATTGTCAATGGGAGTTCATTCATGATTTGGCTCTGTGCTTGTCTATTGTTGGTGTATAGGTATGCTTATGATTTTGCACATTGATTTTGTTTCCTGAGACTTTGCTGAAGTTGATTATCAGCTTAAGGAGTTTTGGGGCTGAGACACTGGGGTTTTCTAAATATGGAATCATGTCATCTGCAAATAGAGATAATTTGACCTACTCTCTTCCTATTCAAATACCCTTTATCTCTTTCTCTTGCCTGATTGCCCTGGCCAGTACTTCCAATACTATGTTGAATAGGAGGGGTGAGAGAGGACACTTTTGTCTTGTGCCAGTTTTCAAAGGCAATGCTTCCAGTTTTAGCCCATTCAGTATGAAATTGGCTATGGGTTTGTCATAAATAGCTCTTACTATTTTGAGATGTTTCATAAATACCTAGTTTATTGAGAGTATTAACATGAAGAGATGTTCAATTTTATCGAAGGCCTTTTCTGCATCTATTGAGATAATCGTGTGGTTTTTGGCATTGGTTGTATTTATGTGATGGATTGTGTTTATTAATTTGCATATGTCAAATCAGCCTTGCATCCCAGGGATAAAGCTGACTTGATTGTGGTGGATAAGCTTTTTGATGTGCTGCTGGATTCGGTTTCCCAGTATTTAATTGAGGGTTTTCTCATCAACATTCATCAAGGATATTGGCCTGACATTTTTCTTTTTTTGTTCTGTCTCTGCCAGGTTTTCATATGAGGATGATGCTGGCCTCATAAGATGAGTTAGGGAGGAGTCCCTCTTTTTCAATTGTTTGGAATAGTTTCAGAAGGAATGGTACAAGTTCTTCTTTGTACCTCTGGTAAAATTTGACTATGAATCCTTCTGGTCCCAGGCTTTTTTTGGTTGATAAGCTATTAATTACTGCCTCAATTTCAGTACTTGTTTTTGGTCTATTCACAGATTTGACTTCTTCATGGTTTAGTCTTGGGAGGGTGTGTGTGTCCAGGAATTTATCCATTTCTTCTAGATTCTCTAGTTTATTTCTGTGGAGGTGTTTATAATATTCTCTGATGATATTTTGTGTTTCTGTGGGATCAGTGGTGATATCCCCTTTATCATTTTTTATTGTGTCCATTTGATTCTTCTCTCTTTTCTTCTTTATTAGTCTAACTAGCTATCTATCTATTTTGTTAACTTTTTCAAGGAAACAGCTCATGGATTCATTGATTTTTTTTGAAGGGTTTTTCATGTATCTTTCTCCTTCAGTTTTGCTCTGATCTTAGTTATTTCCTGTCTTCTGTTAGATTTTGAATTTGCTTGCTCTTGTTCCTCTAGTTCTTTTAATTGTGATGTTAGGATGTCAATTTGAGATCTTTCCAGCTTTGTGATGTGGGCATTTAGTGCTATAAATGTCCCTCTTAACACTGGTTTAGCTGTGGCCCAGAGATTCTGGCACCTTGTCTGTTTGTTTTCATTAGAACTTCCTGATTTCTGCCTTAATTTCATTATTTACCCAGAAGTCATTAAGGAGCAGGTTTTTCAATTTTCATGTAGTTGTGTGGTTTTCAGTGAGTTTCTTAATCCTGAGTTCTAATTTGATTGCACTGTGGTCTGTGAGACTGTTTGTTATGGTTACAATTCTTTTGCATTTGCTGAGGAGTGTTTTACTTCTAATTATGTGGTCGATTTTAGAATAAGTGCCATGTGGCAATGAGAAGAATGTATATTCTGTTGATTTGGGGGTGGAGAGTTCTGTAGATGTCTATTAGGTCCACTTGATCCAGAGCTGAGTTCAAGTTCTGAATATACCTTGTTGATTTCCTGTCTCGTTGATCTAATATTGACAATGGGGTGTTAAAGTCTCCCACTATTATTGTGTGGGAGTCTAAGTCTCTTTGTAGGTCTCTAAGAACTTGTTTTATGAAGCTGGGTGCTCCTGTATTGGTTGTATATATATTTAGGATAGTTAGCTCTTCTTGTTGAGTTGTTCCCTTTACTACTATGTAATGCCCTTTTTTTTTTTTTAATCTTTGTTGGAGTAAAGTCAGTTTTAACAAAGACTAGGATTGCAAGCCTCACTTTTTTTACTTTCCATTTGCTTGGTAAATTTTCCTCCATCCCTTTATTTTGAGCCTATGTGTATCTTTGCACATCAGATGGGTCTCCTGAATACAGCACACTGATGGGTTTTGATTTTTTTTTAATCCAATATGCCAGTCTGTATCTTTCAATTGGGGCACTCTGCTCATTTATATTTAAGATTAATATTGTTATGTGTGAATTTGATCCTGTCATCATGATGCTAGCTGGTTATTTTGCACATTAGTTGATACAGTTTCTTCATAGTGTCATTGGTCTTTATATTTCAGTGTATTTTTGCAGTGGCTGGTAGCAGTTTTTTCTTTCAATATTTAGTGCTTCCTTCAGGAGCTCTTGCAAGGCAGGCCTGGTGGTAACAAAATCCCTCAGCGTTTGCTTGTCTGTAAAAGATTTTATTTCTCCTTCACTTATGAACCGTAGTTTGGCTGGATATGAAATTTTGGGTTGAAAATTCTTTTCTTTAAGAATATTGAGTATTGGCCCCCTATCTCTTCTGGCTTGTAAGGTTTCTGCTGAGAGATCCACTGTCAGTCTGGTGGCCTTCCCTTTATAGGTGACCTAACCTTCCTGTCTGGCTGCTCTTAACATTTTTTTCCTTCATTACAACTTTGGAGAATCTGACGATTATGTATTTTGGAGTTGATCTTCTCATGGAATATCTTAGTGGTATTCTCTGCATTTCCTGAATTTGAATGTTGGCCTGTCTTGCTAGGTTGAGGAAGTTCTCCTGGAGAATATCCTGAAGCATGTTTTCCAACTTGGTTCCAGTCTCCCTGTCACTTTCAGGTACACAATCAGTCAGGGTTTGGTCTTTTCACATAGTCTTATATTTCCTGAAGGCTTTGCTAATTCTTTTTCACTCTTTTTTCTCTAATCTTGTCTGCATGCCTTATTTCAGCAAAAGGATCTTCAATCTCTGATATCCTTTCTTCTGCTTAATTGATTTGGCTATTGATACTTGTGTATGCTTCACAAAGTTCTCATGCTGTGTTTTTCAGCTCCATCAGATTATTTGTGTTCCTCTCTAAACTGGTTATTCCAGTTAGCAGTTCCTGTAACCTTTTATCAAGGTTCTTAGCTTCCTTGCATTGGGTTAGAACATGCTCATTTAGCTAGCTCAGAGGAGTTTATTACCCACCTTCTGAAGCCTACTTCTGTCAATTCGTCAATCTCATTCTCCATCCAGTTTTGTGCTTTTGTTGGAGAGGTTTTGCAATCATTTGAAAGAGAAGAGTCATCCTGGTTTTGGAATTTTCAGTGTTTTTGAGCTGGTGTTTCCTCATCGTGGATTTATCTACCTTTGATCTTTGAAGCTGATGACTTTTGGATGGAGATTTGTTGGGGCGGGGGGATCCTTTTTGTTGATGTTGTTATTGTCATTGTTTTCTGTTTGTTTTTCTTCTAACACTCAGGTCCCTCTTCTCCAGGTCTACTGTAGTTTTCTGGAGGTCCACTCCAGACCCTGTTCACCGGGTATCACCAATGAAGACTGCAGGACAGCAAAGATTGCTGCCTGCTCCTTCCTCTGGAAGCTTTGTCCCAGAGGTGCACCAGCCTGGTGCCAGCTGGAGCTCTTCTATATGAGGTGTCTGTCAATTCCTGCTGTACAGCCTCTCCCAGTCAGGAGGAAAAAGGTCAGGGACTCACTTGAAGAGGCAGTCTGTCCCTTAGCAGAGCTGGTGCGCTGTGCTGGGAGAATCCCACTTGTCAGGATCCACTGTTGTCTTTAGAGCTAGCAGACAGGAAAGAGTAAGTCCACTGAAGCTCCAACCACAGGTGCTCTGTCCCAGGGAGATGATTTTATCTATAAGCCCCTGACTGGGGCTGCTGCATTCTGTGAAGGTGTCCTGTGCAGTGAGGAGGAATCTAGAGAAGCAGTCAGACCACAGCCACTTTGCTGCACTGTGGTAAATTCCACTCAGTCCAATCCTCCAATCCTCCCAGTTGCCTTAGCACTGTAAAGGGAAAACTGTCTACTAAAGCCTCAGTAATGGCAGATGTCCCTCCCCCATGAAGTTCAGTTGTCTTAGATTGCCTATAGATTGTTATGCTGGCAGTGAGAATTTCAAGCCAGTGGCTCTTAGCTTGCTGGGCTCCGTGGGGAGTGGGACCCAATGAGCAAGACTGCTTGGTTCCCCTGGCTTCAGCTCCCTTTCCAGGGGAATGGACGATTCTCTTGTCTTGCTGGAGTTCCAGGCACTGATGAAGTATGAAAAAATCTTGCAGCTAGCGCAGTGCCTGCCCAAACAACTGCCCAATATTGTGCTTGAAACCCAGGGCCCTGCTGGTGTAGGCTCATGAGGGAGTCTCCTGATCTGCAGATTGCAAAAATTCATGGGAAAATCATAGTACCTGGGACGGGTAACACAGTCCTTGCCACTTCCTTTGGCTACAGGGAGGGAGGTCCCCCCAGTTCCTTGCACTTCCTGAGTGAAGCGATGCCCCACCCTCCTTCTTCTCGCCCTCCGTGGGCTGCACCCACCGCCTAACCAGTCTCAATGATATGAACTGGGTAGCTCAGTTGGAAATGAAGAAACCACCCGCCTTCTGCATTGGTCTTGCTGGGAGCTGCAGACCTGAGCTGTTCCTATTCAGCCCTCTTGTCCCTTCCCTGTTTTTTAGTTTTTAATGAACTTTTCATTTTAGAGTAGCTTTATATTTACAGAAAGGCTTTGAAGACAGTACAGAGTTCCCACATACCTCACACCCAGTTTTCCCTATAATTAACATTTTACATTAGTATGGTACATTTTGCACAATTAATGAGTGAATCCAGTTAGGTTTCATTAACTAAAATGCCTGCTGTATTCATGTATCCTTTGTTTTCACTGTATGTCCTTTTTCTGTCCCAGGACCCCACATTCCATTTTGTCATGTTTCCTTAGGCGTGGCTTGGCTGTGACAGTTTTGCAGTCTTTCTCTGCTTTTGATGACTCAGAGAGTTGTAAGGAGTACTGATCAGCTTTTTGTTGAGCATCCCTCAGTTGGGATTTATCTGCCATTCTTCTCATGATCAAACTGGGGTTATAGGTTTCACAGAGAAAGACCACAGAGGAAAAGTGTCACTCTCATCATATGACGTCAAGGGTGTACACTGTCAACTTTACTCACCACTGTTGGTGTTGACCTTGGTCACCTGGATACGGCAGCTTCTGTCAGGTTTCCCCACTGTAAAGGTATCCTTTGTTCTCCTTTTCCTTAGGGTACTCTTTGGAAGGAAGTCATGATGCACAGCCCACACATACAGGGCTGGCAGTTACCTTCCACCTATTTGAGGGTGGATTCTTCTGTCTGGAAGAGCTGTCTATTGTCTCCCATTTGTTTATTTATAAATTATTTGTTTATATCAGAATGGACACATAGTTACTTAGTTTATACTTTGAGTCATAATTCAATACTTTCTTATTTATTTTTGTTATCAATTTTCTCCAGCTTTGTCCATTGGAGCTCTGTCAGTTAGCTCCTGTGTGTTCTGACATCTTCCCATCATTGTTGGGATATTCAACTATTGCTCTCATTAAGTTTCTGTCTATAATAGTCATTGTGTTCCAACATTAGGTAACAAGAGCATATGTTTCTTCTCAAACTGTGAGAGTTTAAACTTTTCCTGCAAGCAGTGACAGCATCAGACTTCACAGCTGTGAGTCATCCAGCAGCAGGTAAATGCAGAGAGAACCATCATTTCTTTAGCGGTATTAAAGATCAGCTGTCAGATGTGAATCTCTCCCCCAAATCAGGCTGGATGTGCAAAGCACAATGACAATGTCCTATGCCCAGGGACACCTGCACAGCAGAGGAGCATCTGCAACATGAGGCATTTGCTGCTGGTACCTCTGCTGAGGAAAGTGTGTGAGCCACAGCCTTGGAGAATGAAACGGGTCAACTGGTTCACAGAGACAATTACAGACCCTGGATTTCTGGTCACTTGGCAACTCTCACTGCCTCAGTCAAACAGAGGAAGTGGATGTGAAGCAAATTTGAAAATCCCACCCCATCCCTGCAGGACCACAAATGCTTCTCCATACACTGAATACAAGCAGTGTTTTAGGTAGGGTCAGGAGCTTTCTCTCGGCCTGTGCAGATGAGGAAAGGGTGAGAAGGAGAATGAGAGACTTGGAGTCTTAGGTTGAGAGAGGGTTTTTGAGATTGCTCTGGGACAAAAAGGAAATTTCCCTAGGTCTTCCAACACTTTTGAAGGCATCCCATTCACTCAGCAAATCTTCAACACAATATTCACTGACCACCACTCATGCCAGGCATGCATGAGAATGCAGACTGCCCAGTCTGTGGGGAGGGCTGCCACAGTGCCCCCCACAGAGGGCATCACCGTGCTTGAAAATGAACAGACGGACTGCTGTGGAAAACAGCTTGCAGTTTCTCAAAAAGCTAAAAATAGAACTATCATATGATCTAGCAATCCCACTTCTGGTATATTTTCAAAAGAATTAAAAGCAAGGTGTCTAAGAGATTTGCACACCCATGTTTGTAGCAGCATAATTCACAATGGCCGAGGCATGGAAGCAACCCAAGTGTCCATCCAAGGAGGAATGGACAAGCAAAGTATGGCTTGCGGTTCCCTGCAGATGAAGCTCCTGCTGGGGTTGCCCCAAAACAGGCAGCAAGGGAATTCCCACAAGGGACTACCCCAAGCCATCCCAAGCTGGGGACGGTTGGAATTTGGAAACAGAAAAAAAAAAGCACTAAGTGTGAGCATTTATAAGGAGGACTTGAACACAGAGGGCTTCAGCGTCTTCAGGATGGAGAATAAGAAAAGAGATGTTCTACCAGTTATGTCTGAAAACAGATGTTTTTGCACACCAGCCTCAACAGCTTTATCATCGATGCCTGAGAATAGTCAAGGCACCAGCCTGGGTACAAGCCTGCAAGGGAAATCTGCAGCTGCCCAGGCCTCAGAGGGGGTCAAGGCCCTCGGTGTTAGGCAGGACAGAGAGAGAAGTGGGGAAACTGGGGGAGCCCACATGCATTCATACAATAGCATATCATTCAGCCTTAAAAAGGAAGGAGATTCTGATACACACCATGACACGGATGAACCTTGAGGACATCGTGCTAAGAGAAAGAAGCCAGACACAAAAATACAAATACTGCGTGATCCTTAGATGAGATACCTCCAGGAGTCACATTCACAGAGACAAAAAGTAGAATGGTGGGTGCCAGTGGCTGGGGAGAGGAGGGATAGGGAGTCATCATTTAGCGGGTTCAGTTTAAGTTTGGGAATTTTAAAAAGTTTTGGCGATGGAGGATGGTGATGTTTGCACAACAATGTGAATGTACTCCATGCCCCTGAATTGCATATTTGGAAATGGCTAAGATGGTAAATGCCCTGTTACATGTAGTTCACCACAAGAAAAATGAAGGAAGGAATGGGTGGATGGACAGCTAAATGAGCGCCACTCAGCCTTCCTGTGGGGCATGCACTGGTCCCGGAAATAGCTTCATTTCTTTTGTAGAAGACCCTGGGGGAGTTTACTGGAGTGCTGGAAGTAGAACTCAACTACGGAGAATATGAGGCCTGAGCTAATGAAGAAAGTCTACAGGAAGAGGAAGGCAGCCACAAAGGGAGTCCCTGCAAGCAGATGATGGCTGAATGGGCCGAGGAGGACCAGATTCCTCACCTGAACTCAGGTGTCAAAATTGGGTGGATGGACGGCTGAGTGAATACACGCACACATGACTGAATAAACAGGAGAATGAATAACATGGCATGGGAGAAGTCCACAGCCTGCAGGTTGATATGTCCCTGGGCAGTGAGAACAGGAGGCCCTGGGAAACCCCAGGGTGCGCCCAGCCTGGTCTGGGCCTGAGATTTTCAAAAGAAAGAATAAGGTTCAGTCCATCTGATTTTGATCCCATTCCAAACAACTCCACCAAACCAGGGATAAATCAGCAGTACATTACACAGTGACTATGCTCTGAATCATAGCATTCCTGACCCAGGAGTTGTAACCCAACCTGAGAGCTCAGGTGGCCGTCCACTCAGGGGACCCGCACCCCCAACCAGCTGTCTTCTCTGGACCTCCCCTGGCTTCACAGCAAGCAGATGGGTTGCAGTAGCACAAAAACTCACAGGGAAAAGGGAGTTTTATGAGACACAAATGATATGGTAAGTGTGAAAATACTTTGTAAAAGATCCCACACTCTTAATCATGTAAACCGTCATGTGTCATAATCATCTTATTAATAATTAAGTCAGTTGTCATGCAACTGGTCAGCCTCCTCTCTGCTGAATTTTTCCCATTGATTTGTATTGAGGCTGGGATAAAGAAATGAAGTAAAATATGTATGAATCCCAGAACTAGAAGCGCACACATGACAGCCACCCTAAACCAGAGGATCCTGTGAAAAATGACTACTGTGCATTAGCAGTCAGCGCCAATTCCTGGGGGAGTAACTTATGGAAAAATAAGTGCTGGAATGGAGTATGCAGTGAAGTCTCCTAAAATGAGATAATTCATGCAAAGTACTCAGAACAGTGCTTGGCATATAGTAAGTGTCCAATAAATGTTCACTATTATTGTTGTAAATATTAAAGCCATTTTTATACTCCAGAGGGATCCTCTATTTCCTTATATGACACTGAGGATTCCTCTGGACAACGTTAAGTAACACTTTGCTGTGGCTTAGATTTGCTGTCTTTTGCTTTTTTCAGCTGGTCTGAGTTTTTGCGTTAGGCCAGAGTTGAATTCCAAACCCAGCTCCCAGGCTCGCAAGCCCTGCCACTCTAGGGGAGTCACTTAACACCAATGAGCAATTACTCCTGTGTGAAAGGAGAGTAAATGCAGGCAGCCCTTTCTCCAGAGCTAAGGCTGCTCCAGAGCTACGGCTGAAGTCCACCATCTGCTTCCTCTGCATGTCCACTGTGTACTCTTCTCTGCCAACCCATCTTCCCAGCTTACCCCCGTTACTGCTTCCCAGGATTTCCAGCCAATCTAGGTTCTCAGCTCACCCTGATCAGCACTTCGTGACCATTACTCCTGAGATAGTTTCTCCTTCTGCCTCTGCACATGTGTTAGATCTTCCTTCTGAGCCTTCGTGTAAGTGCTCTTGGATCATGACTCCCCCTGGATACCAGCTGGACTTGACTGGGTGCAGGGCTGGCATTTGGCGTGAACACAGCCATCCAGTGAAGAAGGGCTGAGCCACAAGACAGAGAGCTACAGCTACCTCACTCTTCACAGCCATGTCACTTCGTTTCCCCCTTCCCTTGGTGCCCTTCCCTGACTTTCTGCCTTGGAAACTCCTGCTTTTCCCTCAAAGCCCAGTTCTGATGTGCCTTTTTCTCTGAAATCTCCCCTGAATCCCCCCCTCCCTGGCTGGATGAACGGACGCACCACCCTCTCTGTCACCACCCTCTCTGTCACCACCCTCTCTATCATTCTAGAATTCCTCCCACAAGACACGTGTGCTTGTGGTACCACAATCATGGGAAGGGGGAAACCACATATGTGTCTATCATTTAATAAGTGATTCCTGTCACTTGGGGGCTCCAGGCCACCCTGTGGAGGTCCCAGTCTTGCTTCACAGCACTCCTGAGGGACCAGGAGGCTTTAGGAGAGAAGATAAGAACCCCAGAAATGACTGGGTGAGGAAAATCCAAGCATGTGAACAGGAAGGAAATAGCATGAGCATGCTGAGAACACAGGGAGAGAGAGAAATCCAGGAGAATGAGGAATGCTCAATACTAAATTAACAGCTCTCCAGCTAATAGTTAGTGAATGTGGGCTACAAATCAGGCAGCATGCCAGGTACATGGAATTTTTCAAATTGCTTTGTTCTGAAGATACACAAAATATGAAATAGACCATTTCCTCAAATGCTCATATAGTCTAATATATGAAAAAAGAGTTTTGGCAAGAATGTGGGTGAGGGCTGAATGGACTGGGGTGAGCTACCCTGAGGGTGCAGGTCCTAGCACACAGAGCTCTCTAACCTGCGGCACACATTTGGCCTTGCTCCCTGCAGCCTTCTATTTCTCTTCTGACACATTGGGAGGAGACACTGAGTTCCCCTGTCATTATCACGCTTTGCCCAGCTCCTTGAATGATTAGGATAGAACTGGACAGAGAGGTGGGTTTCTGTGCCTCCCTTTTAGTACTGTGAGGATCTTCTCAATCTGGCCCTTGCTGAGGTGGTGAGCAGTGTTCCCAGACCCAGGAGTGAGAGTGCACACGAGAGTTCCCCCTGGAGCTTTCCCAGGATGCTGCCCACCCCAACCCAGCAAGGACCACAGACCACCCAGTGAGAAGCCTGGGGGACAAACACAAGCTCATTTCCCCTACTTTGTTGATTATGGTCCCCAACAATTATTGTGGGGTGTGGATTACTACGGTGATAAACTGGACACTTGGAAACTGAGTTTAAAAGTCATTGTAAGTTGACAAGTGGGACGCAATTTAACTAAAGAGCTTCTGCACAGTAAGGAAACTGTCAGCAGAAGAAACAGACAACCCACAGAATGGAAGAAAACATTCAGAAACTCTGCATCTGACAAAGGCCTAGCATCCAGAATCTGTAAGGAACTTAGATAAATCAACAAGGAAAAAAACAACCCCATTAAAAAGTGGGCAAAAGGACATGAACAGACACTTCTCAAGACATCCAAGTGGCCAAGAAATGTGAAAAAATGCTCAATATCACCAATCACCAGAGAAATGCAAATCAAAACCACAATGAGATACCATCTCAAACCAGTCAGCATGGTTATATATATATATATGTTGGTGAGGTTGAGAAGGAGGGAAAGCTTAAATACTTTTTATACACAGTTGATAGGTATGTAAATTAGTTCAGCCACTGTGAAGAGAAATTTGGAGCTCTCAAAGAACCAAGAGTTTAACTACATTCAACCAAGCAATCCCTTTACTAGGTGTGTATCCAAAGGAAAATAAATTGTTCTACCAAAAGACCCATGCAACTGTATGTTCACAACACTATTCACAATAGCAAAAACACGAAATCAACCTAGGTGCCCATCAGTGGTAGACTGTATAAAGAAAATGTGGTCCATATACACCATGGAACACTATGCCACCATAACAAAGAACAAAATCATATCCTTTGCAACAACATGGATGTAGTTAGAGGCCATTATCCTAAGCCAACTAATTCAGGAAAAGAAAGCCAAGGACCACATGTTCTCACTTATAAGTGGGAGCTGAAGTCCACTTATATATGTGTATTGAGTACACATAGACACAAAGAACAACAGACAAGGGGAATACAAGGGGAGGGAGGGAGGGGAAAGTGTTGAAAAACTACCTGTTGGGTACTATGCTCACGTCTTGAATAATGAGCTTAATCGTACCTGAAACTCCAGCATCACACAATATACCTTTGCAGCAAACCTGCACATGTACCCCTGGAATCTGGAATAAAAATTGAAAAATTCAAAACTGTAAAAAATGGCAGTGTAAAAAGTGCCATACTATGAGGATGCGTAGATGAAGGTGGAGTGCTCAAAGCCTTGCCTCTCTAAGCTGGGCTCAGCTGGCACATTAGTCACACTCATTAAGCATTTTGAACCAACAATGCCTGGGGGAGAGCTATTAAGCCAGATCTATCTCTGGCTTTCATAACCATGACCTCTGGGGTGGCTCCTGATGTCACTCATAGTAAAAGGCATAGGAAGGTGACCCTGGGGTAGAGGATGCACAAAGAGCTGAGGAAGCACAAAGTAGGGACCATCCAGCCAAGCAGAAGAGAAGAGCGGAGAATCACACCTCGGAGACAGGACCTGGGCTGAGTCAAGATTGATGAATCATCCAGATAAATCAATAGTCACAAGATGTTCTAGGACAACGCAGGACCCATGTGAAGACATTGCAACAGGATAGAGCATGGTGAACTGGGGATCTGCAAGAGCTTTTGTATGGACGTTGTTTGTGGGGGTTTAGGGGTGATGAGGAGTGAAGGAAAAAAAAATGATCCAGTGATGGAGACACGAGCTGGATCTCAGAGGGCCTCCCAGGCCATACCCAGGAATTTAGATTTCTTCTAAGGCATTCGAGGATCATTGGAATGTTAAATACAAAAAGTAACAATAATCAGTTTACCTTTGGCATACACTATTATTTTGGATTCTTCTGCTGAAAGCTATAGAAAATCCTGATTCATTTGGCTTAACTATAAAGACAACATTATCTCACCTAACAAGAAGTCTGAAGTTAGTAGTTGATTAACTCAACAGCTCAAAATATCACCAGAAGCCAAGATTTATTTTATCCCACTCCACCCCACAGATCGACATTAGCGTTATCTTTTTACTCTTCATGCTGGATTGTCTTGTGAGATAATTCCTCTTGATTGCAAGATGGCTGCAACAGTTCCAGCCTTCGCAAACTTTCATTCAACATCCAGTGCTGTTTATTTCTCAGTTTTTGTTAGAGGAAAGAAAACCTTCTCAAGCACACTTCACCAGCACCCCCAACACAGTACACTACCCCCTGTGTCTCCTGGCTGGATTTGCAGCCTACTTTCATGCCTAAATGAATTATTCAAAAAAAGTATAAGGTCACTGGGCTGATTTATACTAATCCAGATGAGCTCTCTGAGACGGGACAGCTCAGGGCTTCACAGAAGAGAATGAATACCTTAAAAAGTGGAATTATGTTGAAAAGGAGGAAAGCATGGAGTGGATTTTGAGAAGACAGCTAGCTGGGTCTGCCGTAATCACTCAGGGTGAAGGTGAAGACCCAAAGCAGGAAATCCGTGCTCCTATTAAAAGGCCTCATATGTGGTGATGAGTGAAGAAAAGGCAAATTAGGGTGACTTTAGGGATAAAATAAAAGCAGCTTCATGCCAGGATTGTGAAAATCTTCCACCAAGCAGCAGTTGCCTCCACTGGATCTGCTTTAGCATTCACCAGCCTCATGTATTTCCAGAAAACTCGGGAAGACAGAAATCTGGCCAGAAGCTACTTCAGCATGAAACCTCTGGCAGCTTGGAACTGGAAGCTGCTGCGAAGGCTGAAAGGTGCTCAACCTGGATGGTGCTAAATTGCTGTTTGTTTGACTTTGCACTTTGACAATAAGAATCTTGGAGGAATCACAGCTAAATGACTTCCAGAATGGAGTGCATACAGCTTCAAAATCTGAATGTGTTCGTAATGACTGCATGCCCTGTGAATTCAGGCAAACACTGTTTACAGACACGTGGGAAAGACAGAGTTTTCACTGCATGCAATTTACATTAGTGAATATAATTTTACTAATATAGTCAAACTGTAACATTTACAAGTGCAAATAGCTTAACCAAGGTCAGGTGCATCTGCCTCCAAACTGTTTGAATAAAGCCATATTTGGAATATCCAGCTCTCACTCAAACCAAAATATTTTTTAAGATACCTTTTCTACAATTTTTTTTGCAGTTAAAAGCATAAATATGGCTGACCTTCCTCGTGACAGGAAGCATGGACTTTCTTTATTGGAACTGTGAGAACCCTGAATCCAGAGGAGGCGGTTGAGGGTGCTGGAGAGGTCAGAATTCTAGGAAGTATCAAGGAAACCCAGAGTTAGGGTTTAGGGACACCTTCAGCTTGGAAAGGAAATTAGCCTCCAGGCTCCTGGTGTCATGAAGGCTGAAATCAGTCCACACAGGTTAAAGCAACAGAAGCTGAGACATTTCTAGCATAATTCTCTTCACCTTTGCTTTCACTGCAGAAAAGTCATAGCTCCTGGTTCTAACAGGAGCACTTTTACTTCAAAAATGCTGTTTTGCTTGTGGATCCAAGTGAAAGATGAGCAGTGACACGCGTGTGCCCTCGCCCAGGGTGGATGCGCATCCCATCACCATCTGTGAAGCCCTCCTCAACACATCATCTACAGCCCTGCCAGACAGCTATAATTAGCTCCCTCTCCACCCTGGGCAATAACATTTTGTCAGGACAGTATGTTTCTCCAAAATTTCATCTCATTTCTTCAGCCATGCTCAGATACAGTTGTTAAATAGTTTGCTTTCAGTGGAAGCAATGGCTTATTTTTGGTGTTAGTACTTGCTATGAAATAGAGAATACCCATTAGGAATAAATGCTTATTTTTATAACACATCATCAAGAATGAGAACATTTTAGCCCTGGACAATAAAGAAAAAGGGAGGCTAAATTCACTCTATCAAGAACGTTTCTGAATAAAAGCACAAGAAAGATTCTGGGACAGGGTTAGAGGTAGGGACACCTCCTCAACTCTAGAAAAATACACCTGATGACCCCTACATCTTACAGCCCAATGCCAAGGGTGCACTGCAGAGAGGCAGGGTGCAGGGGGCACCATTCAGACATGGGGTAGAAATTATCTGCTTCTTTTATTCTTCAGGTGCAGAGTTCTGTGGGGAAATATGATCCCCCAAGCATGGGAACTTGTGCCTAGAAAATGATGATTGCCCATCGCCCCTGAGTCTTCTGCAAGGACTGGAATCCCTTTGTTATTCCTGGTCATGATTCCGCTCAGCCTCTTCTACAAGCTCCACACCCTCAGTCAGGCACATCACATGACCCGCCTCGGCACAGACAGACAACGGCCAGGCCCCACGTGTGACCTTTTGCTGTTCCCCACCAGATACACATCTGTGTCTCTGTGAGAAAGGTGAGCCTCCCTTGCAAAGTAAGTCTAACCTGCGGCCTACACCCATCCCTCTCCATCTGCTCCGTGTATTGCCCTGATTTCTTCTGCTTCTTCATGTACTGCCTTCGGTGCCTCCTGTCCTGTCTATAAATACACTCAACTGTCCCGTCATAAAAAGGGAACTTTCCCTTTTCTTTGGGTTCCTTCCAATTGCACTTTTGTTTCACCACTCATTAAATCCGCATTATTCATTTCTTTTCTCATTCAATAAATAATTATTGAGCATCTCTTGTGTATTACGCATTTTTCTGGATTTGGGGAATACAGAGAGAAACACCTGCCCTGTGGAACTTACATTCTAGAGAGGAGACAGACACCACACCCACTCTCAACTACCAATGAGGGTAATAATTTCGTAGATATTATATCCAAAGCACAAACAGCAAAAGAAAAAATAGATACGTTGAACTTCATCAAAATTGAAAACTTTGTACTTCAAAGAACAAAAATCAAGAACGGGAAAGGCAAGAGGGAGAGATAAAGTGGGGATGGTTGATGGGTACAAAGATAAACTTAGGTAGAATGAACAAGATGTAGTGTTCAGTAGCACAGTAGGGAGGCCACAACTAACAATAGTTTATTGTACGTTTTAAAAATCACTAAAGGAATGGAATTGGAATGTCCCTAACACAAAGAAATACTATATACTTGAGGTAGTGGGCATCCTATTACCCTGATTTGATCTTTAAACATCGGATGCCTGTATCACAACATCATATGTACCCCATAATATTTTACATTTGTAAATATTTACAACTGTTACCCATAACAATTAAAAATTATTTTTAAGAAAGAAAAGAAAGCTTTGCTCCCCTAACTGGAGGAATGACGAAAAGATAAACAATGAAGGAAGGACAGAATGATAGGCAGCTGTCTTGGCCGGATATTTGGCAGTCCCTGTTTACCTTTACATGGGCAAATGGTGGCCTCTTTAATCCTGGGCATTGAAAATTGGACCCTCCCCCATTTCCCTGCATTCCTTGGGAGTCTATAGCATTAGAATTGTGTGAGTGTATAACAAAAACTACAGATACTTTAAAAAGAAAAGAGAAGACAACAAAAAAATGAGGGAATATATTTTCAAACTGTATATCTGATAAGGGACTTGTATCCAGAATATATAAATAACTTACCATTTAATAATTTTTTAAAATTTCAAAATAGGCAGAGGATTTGAGTAGGCATTTTTCCAGAGAAGATATATAAACGGCTATAAGCACATGAAAAGATGCCTGCAATTATTAGTCATGAGGGAAATGCAAATAAATACCACTATGAGATACCACTTCACAGCTCCTAGGATGCTAACATCTAAAAGACAGACAATATCAAGTGTTGCTGAGAATGTGGAAAACTGGAACTTTCGCACTTGTTGGTGAGAATAAAAATGGCACAGCCACTTTGAAAAAAGTTTGGCAATTCCTCAAATTGTTAAACATAAAGCTATCATATGGCCCAGCAATTCCATGACTAGCTACATTTCTTTCCTGCTATAAAAACTTTTTTAAAAAACTTTTTTATTTTTATTTTTATTTATTTATTTATTTTGAGATGGAGTCTCACTCTGTCACCCAGGCTGGAGTGCACTGGCGTGATCTCGGCTCACTGGCAGCTTCTGCCTCCCAGGTTCAAGCAGTTCTCCTGCCTCAGCCTTCTGAGTAGCTGGGGTTACAGGCATGCACCACCGCGCCCAGCTAGTTTTTGTATGTTTAGTGGGATGGGTTTCACCATGTTGGCCAGGCTGGTCTCAAACTCCTGACCTTGTAATCCACCCACCTCAGCCTCCCAAAGTGCTGGGATTACAGGAGTGAGCCACCACGCCCAGCAGAGCTTACTTTTTCGGTCTATTTTCTCTCTCATTCAGAACGAGACATTTCTATTGTCCTATTTGTTTAATTACTCCCTCCTCTGTCCTCTTCATTCTGCTTTTAAGAGTCTCCAGTTTTGTTTTCCTTTTAATGTTGGTTATCGTATCTTTCAATAGAAAGTTCTAAAATTCCCCTTTGGTTCTTCTTTGTATCTTCTATTTCTTGGTTTAGACTATTTGTTTGCTGAGACTTCCTATTTTTATCACTTGTTTTACGTTTGTTCACCATGTCTCACCATTTTGTGATAACTGCCTCACAGCCATTCTCAGATCACCATACCATCTCTGTAAACTCGGTGTTCACCTCTAATGACTTTTTAAATTCAGTCTGAGACCTTCCTGGTTCTTGGCGTGCTAGATGATACTTTATTGGAACTTGGGTGCTTGGGGTATGATGTTATGAGACTCTGGATGTGATGGTAGTTTGGGGCCCCCGACAAGGCTTCCTCAGGCACCACAGTCCTCGTTTGCTGGTGATGGTGAAAGTCCTGAAGCTCTGCTACCACCCTGCGGGTGCAGAGGCTCCTTGCTACCCCAGCAAAGGGAGTCCAGGCTCCCTGTGTGGTCCCCACGGACCCTGCAGGTGGGAGTCCTGTAACTGCCAGGGGATGGCAGTGCTGGCTGCTACCCCACCTGCCCTTCACTCCCAGGCTCAAGATATGGTGACCTCATTACAGCCTGGCCAGTGTGGATGTCCATACCCCACCCATTTTCTCATTGAAGTGGGGTTGGGAGTAAGTGACCACAGGTTTTTTCGTGGTGTTTGGATGCAGTTTCTGTCTTGCTACGATGCCCCATTCCTACTCATTGGCTGGAGGGAGCAGGATCTTCTTGTGGCTTTTTTTCTCCACTTTCATTGATGTTTCTGGGTTGCCAGCTTTTCCATCAACCAGTCTTGGATGTACTCAGTATGAAGAAAACGCAGGGACTCACTCCACGTGCTACCTCACACCCCAAGGCCCCCGGCCAACCTGCCTTTTCTTTCCACCATTCAGAGTCTCCCTGTGTCTGTTTTAGATCTAACACCCAGGGGTTTTCATTGTACTTAATGGGAAGAATAGGGAAAAGAAGGTCTACTCCATCTTCCAGAAAGGAAAGTTCCTGCCAGGGGGATACGTGTGCAGTCCTGTGTTGAGTTTGGCTTTTTTGCGTTTTTGTTTCTGTTTTTTCCTGTTGTTACAGTGAGCATATATTGTTCTTAGAGTTAAATAAAGTGTATTCATATGGTTTTCCACCCTCCCACCCCAAAAGTACCTCTGTGTATGAAAACATGTACTGGTTTTCTTCTGGGCATAGTACTCTGCATGGTCTCCCCCCCCCCTGGAAACTGAGAGTAAAGCCATCCTCTGTGGGGTATTTGCTGTTTGGAATTGAAGACATCCCAAGATGTTCCCTTCCATCTGCAATTACTGCGTAATGGTTGAACATTTTAATTAAAAGCCAGCCTTGTTTACACAGGCTGCCTGTGGCTGGATGTGAACAGCTCCATACCCGTGGAGAGCCTCCTTTCCTTCTCCGGCAGCTCTGACACCTGGCTTCACCGGCTTCACCTGTGTGGCCTCCTGGGCTCAGACCCTCCCTCAGCACTCAGTCACTCAGTCACTCAAGGCATTCTGAATTGTCAACTGCAACTGCTGGCCTGAATGAAGGAAAGCAGAGGACCTTAGCCCCCAAGCGTAACACCAGCAATGGAGCACCATGGGTGTGTGTGTGTGTGTGTGTGTGTGTGTGTGTGTGTGTGTGTGTGTGTGGTTGTGTGTTTAAAAACCGTAGGCAGGTGTAAAATTCTTGAAGCCAGTGTTTCCCACTGGCAGTGTTGCCTGTTGCCCCAGGGCCTTCCCCTAGGGCTCTCATGGCTCCCACTGTGGATTTAACTTTGTGAAAACAGAGCATGGTGGCCACCTGTAGACAAATGAGCAGAACTTTGTTGTTGAACGAGATACAGCCAAACTACTGAGCCCCTTCCAGGAGTTAGGGCTCATGGGTAATACCTTAGAAAACAGGCCATGAAGATGCAGTTCCATCCTCAAGGGTTTTGGTTTGGGAGGAGTATGTTCCCTGGAAACCTTTTCCTTGAGGTGTTCCTTTCAACTTAGGTGTGCCTGAAATCTCGGGACTCTATGAGGCTATAATCTTGGGTCTCCTGTCAATTAATCTATAATTAAGGGCAGTTCCCATGTCTTGTCCATGAAACAGTAACAGTGATTGTTGATTTGCTGTTAACATTCTGTGGGGCACAGTGCCAGAATTTTCTTTTATTTCCCATTTTACATATTAAAAAATTGGGATCCAAGGAGGGTAAGCCCCTGATCTTCATTATATGTCTGGTCAGCTTCAGGTATGGTGGGTTCTAGGGCCAAACACTCTTTCCACAACCATGAAACGTTCCTCTGCTTTTGGCCTTAGCATCTACCACTGTGCACAGCACTGAGAAGACTCACAATTAAAGGCCTGTTGGCCAGGACTGTGGAAACAGGGCCACGGTTAAGTAAGAGGACATTTTTCTAGAAACAGCCATGCACCTCTTACTATGTACTATCTCCCCTATAGATGAGCCACTGGACATGCTTCTTATTATATTTGTAACATATATTCACAAAATGATGCAAGTATGATGATAAACAAGTAGAATAAAATAAATGCTAACCATTTATTTCAGAAATAGACACTATTTATGGGTATAGCAGTATCTATTAGGCTTAAAATTATACTTTAATTTTTAAAAAAAAATCTAAGGGCTAAAATAGCAATCATTTTATTATATCGCACTATTTTGTGGATCAGGAAATTGAGCAGAGTTCATCTGAGAAATTCTTCTCTTCCATGTGGGGCTACCCAGCTTGACTTAATAGCACTCAAGTAGCACCTGGGCTGATTTATAGTGCCCAGGACTTCTTCAGCCACATGGCAGGGATAGCAGGAGGCTGACTCCAGCAGTTCAGTTGCACACCATTCCTGGAGGAGGGCACCAGCATCCTGATGAATGTTGCCAGTTTCAGGTTAGTATCATGATAACACATGACAGATTTTCCAAAATGTTAACGATGGGCTCCTATGTGTTGGTAGGAACTGTCTCTAGCACATCCCTGCATCCAAGAGGCCCAGGGGAAGGGGATTTCCTCATGAAGGCTATGCCTAGAACTAGCATCACATCATTTCTGCTGGTCTCTATTGGTTAAAGCAGCCACAGGCCAGTTCAGATGTAAAGGGAAGGACCATAGATCCCACATCTCGATAAGAGGGATTTCAAGTGATCTGCAGCTATCTGTAATGCCTTGGGTGTATGTGTGTGTATGTGTGTAAAGGGTGTAAGTATATGGATGAAAGTCTGTGTGGGCTAGGGTTAGACGGCAAATACTGTTTTATAGCCTATTTAATGTGTCATGAGCATGAATCTTTCCATGTCCATACGTATTTCTTTGTAGTATTACTTTCGATATGACAATAGTATTTCACCATTTTGCTTGACTATAATTATGTATTCATTGATTGTTTATGTTTGTTCCAATGTCCTTCTCTAGCAACATTGCAGTAATGAGAAACACCTTGGTGTCATCTTGATTTCCCGTGAGAGACTGTGTTCCATCCCCCCCCACCAGTCAATCTCTTTGCCTGTCCTGTTTGCTGACAGTTTGCCTCTCACAACAGACCCTAAAAATGTCTTGCAATCATTCAGTGGCCTCCCTTGCAGCTAGAGAATGGGCATGTGATGCAGTTCAGGTCAACCAGATGAGAAGCTAAGTCAGCCATGACAGTCTAGGAAAGTCGTTCCTCTGTGAAAATGGAAGTGCAAATCCTCAGGGAGGGACTTCACTGCCTCTAACCTTGGGCTCCGGTTGTGAATCAAGTGCCACTTCAAACCCCAGCAGCCAGCTTGCTGTCATGAGAGGAGGCATGGGGTCTGCATGGAGGCCCACCTGAGCTCTCCTGAGAGGGTGCCAGGAAGCCCCGGAGAGAAGCCTACCCATGGCTTCTCTCTAGATAAGAACAGTCCATCTTCAGATAGGAATCATTTTCCTTGTGTTCTATTACTTGCATATTAGAACATCCTAGCTTTTCTTAAGATAAATTCCTAGGTGAAGAAATACCAGGTCAACAGAAAAGCATGCGGGATTTTAATCCTTACTGTTAATTTACTTTTGCCTTTGTTCATTTCCTTATAGGCTCATTAACATAAATTTTGCTGTGTTTTTGCTTACGTAAAAAATTGGTGTCAATTTAATGGGCAAAATAATGGTGTCTCGTTTACATTTATATTTTTATTACAAAGTGTTTGATGTACTTATTAGTTATCTGCATTTCTTATTATAGGAATTACCCACGCATATTCTTTACGCGTATTTTTGTATTGGGGTGTTTATCTTTTTAATAATCACTCAGACCTCTTTAAGTTTGGAGAAGAGTAACCCAGTTCTATTTGATTGAAATCTTTTCCTGAGTTAAACTTTGATTCTTAATTTTGTTTATAGTAATTTTTATGTGTGAATGTTGAAAATGTTTACATAATCAAATCAGCCCTTTCCCTCTTCTGGTTTCTATTTTAGAAGTCCCTCTCCTAGGATTATGGAAATATTTACCTCTGTGTCTTTTTTAGTAAGTCTCTGATTATAATCTATTGAAGATGCAAGCCTTTAATCCCCCCTGGCATTTATGCTGGTGCGCACCTAGCATCACTTCTTTCCCGGCTGTTCAGGAGTGCTGTCAAGGCACCTTGAGTTTTTTAATATATTGTTTCTCCACTTAGGATCTTCCTCACACTGAGTGGATTGCTCCTGCTCCTACTTCCAGTCATTTATTGACTTTTTTAAATTATCAAACCAGTTATGAGATTAGTGACTAACCACTGCCAAGGTTGATCAAAATGGCCGCTAAAATTGTATATGTCTAACCATTCCCCTTTGGGAAACAAAAGGACTCTATTATGTCAGTGTGTGTGTTTTTAAAGTTCCCTCGTAGTACCAGATGTCATTTTCTTTATTGACGATAGTGATCCTTGACCTCAGTCATAAAAAATGGATAGGGAATTTTAAAAATGTATCCATATTTCACGAGGAGACGAGAAGTCAACATTCTTCCCTGTGTTCACGTGTTCCTGTCCCAAACACACACTTCTACCTGTCCTGTTCCAGAAGCTGTGGAATTCGGGATTGAGGTATGGACCAGTAACTGTAGAATCAGGCTGCTGAAAAGAAGAGAATATCGACTATCTCCTTCTATAAGGGGGTACTGTAAAGCAATGAAGTCACTTATAACTAAAATACTTTTATGTACAGATCCTGTGTTCCAATAACATACCTTACTCTGTGTTGATAAAGAATATGAATCTGCACCCTCATTCGCTAAACAATAAACTAATTTATGGACCATTTAGTTTGAGGCAAGTGTCTCATGTTCTGTGCTCTGGCATGGACTCCATTGCACATAAAGAGAAAAGGACTCTCCATACTGATACTTTGCTGTGTTTTCTACAGAGTTGGATGTTACCTGTTCGAAATGTAAGCCTCTGTGCTTTGTAGTGTTTTAGTGACATCCAGTCATACAGTGTAATGTAGTGCAGTGTAGCGAAATTCATACAGTGTAATGTAGTGCAGTATAGCGAAACATGTTTTTGGTAATGGCAAAAAGTCATAAAATGTGAAAAATGTAAGAAATACTGATCTTTTATAAAATGTACCTATTAATCACTTGAGATACAGCTTAAGGTAAAAGCACTAAAGTTTTTTAGCCTTTGCTTTCCCTTGCCACTACCAGATCTCCTCTGTGTAGTTCAACACAAGTGCTTCCATGCAAGCGCAATGCCTAAAGGTGACCATGAGGCAGGGTCCCATTTCTCCATGCCTGATGCTTTCCAGCTGGATCCAATAATAAAGAAACAACACATCTCAACATGGGGTTCTTTGTCCTCTGTGTGGGATTTTTTGCTGGACCTACCTGCGTTTGCCTTTTTACAGTTCTTATTGAAGGCAATGCATGTCGCTTTCCACCATTTATTGAGAAAGCTATGAAGGCAGTGGGTACGAGGTTTCTGACAGCGGCCCCCACCATGCCGTGGAAATGGCTGTATAGATGGTCATGTAAATGGACCAAGGGAACTAAATCCAGCTTCCCAGATCCATTTTTGAAATCTTAGATCCTCAAGAATTCTGCATCTAGTCAACCCCCAGTAGAAAGACAGCCTTAAATACACAGAAATTTTACTCTCATTCGCCAACTATTATTTTACTTTACTCCATTATCATCCCACCATTCATAAGTGAATGGACATTTTCATTTTTCTCACATTGGGTTTCTATCCACTTTAATCTTTTGAAATTGGCCACTAAAGACCAATATTCACCAGGAATATCCTTTTCCCCAAATGTAGGAGCGTTTCCTCAGTTCCCTTTTGTGCTCATTCTGGGCCAGTCATTACCGATATTGTGGACGACCCTCTCACCTGGAGAAGCCCTGTGTCCCCACCCCTGACTTCTTACATTAACTCCATTCCATGCTTCCAACACTGTACAGTCACATCCACTAACACTGAGCCGGACCTCAAAATCAGCTCGTCCTTAGTGATCACAACATTATCAGTGTGCATTTGCCTGTCAGCTATGTTGTGCAGCACTTTGGCAGGAGTGTGGCAGGTGTGTGGAGGGTGAAGACATCCCTCCTCCTCACTGCTGCCAGGTGGTAGCTGTTCTCACCCTCCTTGTCTGATCCTAAGCCTTCTCCATGGGTCCTTGCCATTCTCGGTGGCAAGAAGGGCAGGGGAACAACGTAAATGTCAGAGCACCACCATTTCTAGCAACTCTAGCAAAATTCCTAAAGCCACTCACCACCAGGGTGAGGTCCACCTTCTCGTGCTCCTGAGGATTCTGACCATGCAGTAGAGCAGCCTCCTGGCGATGGAGAGAACCCAAACCTCTAATCATCCGCACCTATCTCATTTCTACAGCAGAGACTCAGCATGGCTGTTCCACTCAGAACAGTCATCTCAGCCAACTGCACAAAGGCCTCCTGAAACCCTCTCCTGACCTCATACAGTTCGTAGTCACTGAAGACCACTTTCTCATGTTCGCAAGAATGAGGGCCATGTGACAGGCTGGGACTCCCACTGTCAGGCTTGGTCCAGTTCGGCTAGGCTCCAGAGTGCTCCAGGACTCAGCTCCTCCCAGGAGGTGCAAAAGTTCGATTTAAAGTCATCTTCTTCACCATTATCTTCTTTTTCTTCTGGAAAGTATGCAACTTTTAATCTTTGTTGCTGACCAGGACAACTCAGCATGGCTTGTAAATTATTCTTCGGCACTAAATGTCCTGATGATTGTTCTCCTGACGTCTACAAGGGTCCTTATGAAATGCTGTGGGCACCCATTTTTCTACATAGTGCTGTGGTTCTTAGTCCATCACAGTAAAATTGCTTGTTCATTTTTCAGACTCCATCAGTGGTGCTCGGTGGCAGATGAGGGGATCCTGATGCAGGACCTTTGAGGGACCAACTGGAAGAACCTCCTCTTTCTCCGGGCTCCCTTCTCCTTTTGCTGCCATCCCCCATGTGACAAGGGCCACTGCGTCACACACAGAGGACTGTATAGTCAGGGAGTGTGATTATGAATTAGACAGCAGAGTAAGCAGAGACTCGAGGGGGCCTTTTCATGTGAACTGACTGTCATGAAGTTGGGAGGGGTGAGAAAGACAGGGAGAGAAGGCGATGCCACTGTCTGGGGTAGCAGGCAAGAATGGAGTAAGGCATGTCACACAGATTTGTCATCTCAACACCCATCCCAGAGCAGAGCAAGCCCTTCCTGTACATCTGCTGCTTAGCAAGATAAGACACCAGAAACATGCTTTCTTGGTCTTCCTAGCAGCAGGGGTGCAGGCATGTGACCTTGGCTCAGCAAGTCAGCTGCATGAGAGCAGGCTGTGGAGTCACTCAAGGCATCACCCTGCCTGCATCCCATCGACCATCCTCTCCGGCCTCCCTAGAGAATGCATCTTCCACCCAGTGTCTTCCACCACTTCCCTCTTCTGATTACACCAGCATAGATGGTTTTCTACAACAGTAAAACTCAGATTTTAACTGGTGCAAATCAAAAGACACTCTCTCCCATGGATGCCTGCAGTCAAAAGTAGGATTGTAAAAGTGCAATTACAGAAACTTGATCCCACGCATGCAGCATAGTCACTAAGGGCTGCTGGAGTGACTCACAGTCCCAAGAAAACCTCCCAGCGGAGACTTGCTAGGGCACTGCTGGACTTTGGGCTCTGTGGGTAAGAGCGGCATGCATTCTGTTCAGCAAGGAGATCCCAGTGCCCAGTGTGGAGCCTGGCACAGAGGGAGACAATCAAGAGTTGCCAAGCTAAATGGCTGGGGCAGAGGGGGAGATGAATGGGCATCCCAACTGGATGAGAGAAGGCAGGGAAGCAGGTAAAAAGTATTAATAGTATTACTCTCCAAAACTTCATTTCCACCAAAGGGCTTAGAGATGACATAAACCTAGTCCAAATTATTCTCTTCTACTCTATGAGACCACACAGGTATAAGAAGGGTGGATGGCAAGTCAAGGAATGAGGGTCTGAGTTTACTCTGATTCTTTTTCAATCATAAGCAATGCCAGTCCCTTTGATAGTCAATCACTACAGCCCCACAGGGTATTCTCAGCACAGCACAGGGGAGACACGTGCTCTACTGTGCTGTCACGGACATTGAGTTCATTACCTGAGATGCAGTCACAGAGATAGGCTGTTGGGAAGATTGAGAGCCCTCTCTTTCTCTATTCCTGTTACAGTGCTGGGTACCAATTCTCCCAGATGATCTGGAATTTTAAAACAGGCTGCAATGAAGACAGAGTATATAAGGCTTCTTCCTTTACCCCATGCCTATAAATTTAAGATTTCTACCGCCAAAGCTAGGAAGGAAGGAAGAAGAGACCATTTACCAGACATTTGTTGAACAAGCTATTTTTGGACAGTTCATATCTAATCTTATCTAATGTTTCCATTGCTCTGTGACATCCATATCATCAAAAGCATCATTATCATACTTTTTAAGAGAAGTTAGAAAAGTTAAATAGCCTGTGGTTATATATCTAGCAAGTAATTAAGGAAGATAGATTTGAACCATAGCCTCTGGTCCCTTGTTCTGAGCACCACTGTGACTCCAGGCTGCTTCCAGAGGCATTTCCAACCTGTCTGCCATTTTGTAATAGGCACCATGTCCCATCAGACTAAGACTGGGCTGTTCCTGCATTTTAATCAAAGCAATTCCAAGTCCTAACTGGGGAAGGATCACCTCTAGACATAGATGATGCATTGCTATGTTAAGTTCATCGTGTCAGGCATTTTTCTGATTGCCTGGAATACAGATGTGAACACGACGGAATGTGTTCACAGGTGAGGAGGTGAAGAGAGGGAGTGTGTGGTATGTGTCCCCCCCCAGATCAATACTCTGTCCCTCTACCCACAGCCATGGCTCTCAAACCCAGCCCCTTACCCATGGCCACAGCCCTCAACATGCCCACTGCCACCGTTAACGCTTTAGGTCAAAGGTAGTGAAGGCTTCTTGCAACTGCTAGACCCTGGGTTTTCCCCTCTCCCATGTTGCCCCTGTTAACCCATCCCACTCTGTAGATAGCCCCTTATTAAACTCCCTTCAGCTGCACCCACTGAGGGGTCCCTGCTTCCTGAGGAGATCCAGACTCACAAACTGGTTCCCAGAAAGCAACCAGGAATGGGGGGGCTCTTACCATAGGCTCATGGTCCAGAGCTTCACTCCATAGTGTTCTGGTCCCAGGACTCTGAGAAGACAGATCCTATACTTTAAAACCTTCCCTTTTAATTGATATCTTTAGTTGGCTAGTATTGATATTTTCAAATGTAAATTACCTTTACATTAAAACATTAATAGTTTCTTCATCAGTTCAGTGGAGATAACAAGAGAACCCACCTCTGGAGTTGGTGTGGAGACTAAATGAGTTAATGCACACGTATATACAAGGAAAGTGCTCAACAAATCAGCTATTCCTGCTCCTATCATTTTTTTTTGAAATGATTCTTTCATTATGAGTTCTATTTCTTATATGGCACAGCTAAATCTTCAAAGAAAATACCCAATGAATAAAATATGTTGCTAGAACTCCAGGAACTAGGATGTCACTGGAGTACAGAAACCTATTTAATTGTGTTTAATACAACCTTTCCCAAACATTTTATGGATGCTATTAACATTTCCTGGAATCATTAACATTTTCCTGGAGCTAATGTTCTTCAGAAATAATTTGCAAAGGGTTGGTTTGTTAGATTGATGACTTTTGCTCCTTCTCACTTACTCTTGCTAGGAAGTGGCATCCTGGGTGGTGGATGGATAATAGGAGGGACAATCGGAGGTGGCTACTGTCTTGAGAGGGCAGCTTGGCTGGTGCTGGGGGACCTGTGGGTGGCACGGGGCTCTGTACTTCCCCATGGTAGAGACAAGGGGTGTGGGGCTGCCTCTACCTCCTTTCTAGGAGGTGGGTGGGGAGAGGAGGGTTGGGACTGCCTTCCTTACAAGGTAGTTCTGTCAGATGACGGCTTGGCCTGCGGGAGGTTCATTGTGCAATAAAATCTGCAACCTACAGAATTGAAGAGGCAGTCCCGATGAGCATGAAGGGAGTCCATGAGGTGAGAGGCGGTGGTGGGCAGGTGTGCGGGGGAGGAGGTGGTGGGCATGCTCAGTCCTGTTGACTTCAATTCAGAGATGTATTTTTCAGCTTTCATTTTGAGCACTCTGTGACATTAATTCCTTCAGAATATCTTTCTTTTCAGCTGGGAATTCTGCTTTTCAAACATATATTTCAAAACAGGATTATTGGGGCAAGTCCAATTTCATAACATAGAGTTTGTAGAGTGTGTCTCCTGCACTCTGCCTTTATCCAGTTTATTATAGAAGAAAATCAATACTATACGATGGTCTTTAATACGATATAGAAAATGGCTCATTTTTTAATAAAATCTACTGAAACTGAAAACAGTATACATAATAAATAGGGTAAGTCATTACCCAGAATTAATCTCTCTTTTTGTAAGAGATTTTATTTGGTTCCTCAGGTTTTATTCATGAGGAGGACAAGCAGAAATGTGAGAAACACAGAAATGCTTTGGTGTAGAGTGACATCAACTTTCTCTGGGAATAATGCAGAGTGATGCCCACTTCTTCCCTGGAAACCTCCGGGCCAGTCCTGCCGGGACCTGGGTCTTGGTTGGCGCAGGGCACACAGGCCCAGAGCTGCACAGTGCTGGATCTTAGCGCTGTGGCTTGGAATGTCATTGGAAACACCTGCCTCTATGGGTGGGCTTGGAGGTTGTGATATACTAAAAGACTTTTCACATTCTTAAACAAAATTCATTTATCCAACAATCATTTATTACCAATCTGATTTTTAAAATGAGATGAAGAATTGGGATCTTGCTATTTTAATTTGCATTTGCCAAATGACTAGTGAGACTGAGAAGTTTTCACCTGATTATTGGCCGTTTGTATTCTCCTGGGATCTCTTGTCCATTCTTTGAATGCATTCACCTGACTTTTTCTTATTATTTAAAATGTTTGAGGGGAGCTCCATTCCAGAATAATAGGAATTCGTCTTATGACAGAGGATGTAGTAGGAAGAATAACGGGCTCAAAAACAAATCCAGGCCTTAGTCCCTCAAACCTGCGGATGTGTCAGGTTCCATGGCAAAGGGGAGTGAAAGTTGCAGGTGCAGCTGAGGTTAACTCTGAATTATCTGGGTGGGTCAAGGTCATCACAGTGGCCCTTATAAGTAGAAAAAGGAAGCAGAAGAGAGATCCAGAGAGACGGCAGCATGAGAGCACTCAGCCCAACGCTGCTGGCTTTGAACACGATGAGGAATGTACCACAACCAAAGAATGTGACCTCCTCTAGAAGCTGCGAAAGACAAGGAAACGGACTCTATCCTGGAGCCACGAAGAAGAAATGCATCCCTGTGAGACACGTGACAGACTTCTGATCCCTGGAACCATCAGATAATAAATCTGTGTTGTTTTTATGTCACTACATTTGTGGCCACTGCAATGGAAAACGAATGGCAGAGAATCTTATGAGTGCATTCATTTTCTTTAGACTTACCTCTAACATCTCAGGGCTGCCTCACTGAAGGACACGCTCCTAAACACAGACTGTGTGATGATTCCTGCACAGTGTCTTACTGTACAACATGGGCAATGACTCTCACACAGCATATTCCTAAATACAGATTGTTCATGGCTATTGCATGATGTATTCCTAAATACAGACTGTGCGATGACTTGCAGCTCCACCTTCCATACTTCTCAAGACAACCAAAGAGGCGCCCGCCAAGGCCCCTGTTTTCAAACACAGGCTACTGATCTGGTACCTTAGGGTGCAGTGTTTACTCAGAAACGTGAAGAGAGACAGGAGGATTTCATGGTTAAAGGAATGAAATCCATTATCAGAACACTAGGGCTCAAGTCCCAACCATGTCATTTATGGCCAAGCAAATTAATTGACAAGTATAGAATAGTGAGTATGACCATGACACATTTGTCCCTTGCAAGTACTCACAGGACATGATCAAATTTGATCATACACTGATTAACAAAGCAGGATTCAAAGCATCTCCAAAGGTTGACTATTTTCTCTAATCACATTAAGTGAGAAATAACAAAAGTAAAATGCAAGAAAATCCTCAGTTGTTTCATAATTAAGCAAATAACTTCTAAAGGATTCGTGTGTGAAAGTTTACAAGTGAAATTATAAAACATTTCTAACTTTACAAAAGATAAGATCATATTAAAGTTTGTGAAATGCAGCTGAAAATGCCTGAAAGAGCACATATAACCTTAAATGTACATATTTTTATAAAGGTAAGCTTCATCTCAAGGTTCTAGAAAAACAGCAGCAAATTAAATCCAAAAATGTAGATCAAAGAAAACAACAGATAATAACACAAAGCAATGAAATTAGGATACTTTGAATATGTTAAATTTTGTGTTGGTTTATTATATTAATTTTTAAATTTAAAAAGGAAAACTATAAAAATGACAGTAACGTCTGTATCCAAAAGTGTACACCTGAAAATGTGTCCGGTCTCCTGGCCTACATCACAGGCGGGTCCAGCGCAACAAAATTGAGACAATAACCTGATGAATTAGAGACACAGGGTGAGCATTCCCAACCTGAAAATCTGAAATCCAAATGCTTCAAGTTCAAACATGATGATCAAAGGAAATGCTCATTGGAGCCTTCCAGATTCCATATTATTGGAACAGGGATGCTCTAATGCAAATTTTCCAAAATCTGAAAAATTTGAAATTCGAAACACTTCTGGTCTCAAAGCATTTCTTATGAGATAGTCAACCTGTAGTAGCACCAAAATTTCATCTTTTAGAGTGTTAATTTCTGACCACTTACCATGAAAATTTAAAAAACAGATAAATAAAACAATGTTTTTTAAAGCAGGATAATTATATGAAGAAATATCCGAATGAGTTCCATATCTTACTTTGATTTTATTCATTGAAATAAGATAGAAATTTGGGGACACTGCAATACAGAGACCAGTCCATGTATTCCCTACCCCATAAAAGAATAAGCATTGTTTAGGAATTATTTTCACTTAATCACCTGTCTACTCAAGGTGCTCTGTCTCTGAATGTTCAGACAGGCAAGAAGGACAACATGGCAAAGCCTGTATGGCACAGACACAGTGACTTCCCTGCCATCAACACACGAATTCCATGGGCTGCTCCAAAAGCAAGGTACTTTGAGTCTCCGTCCTCTGGGGCGGACACCATGAGCCACTGCTCTTTATGCTGCACGTTGGGTTGTTTCCCTGAATGCCCAACCAGAGGTAGAGACGTGGGTGCAGGAGGTGGGTCCTCAGGATGAGTACCCGGATGGAGGGTTGGGCAGGACTGGGCGTGATGCCCGCCCAAAGATAGAGACGTGCGTGCAGGAGGTGGGTCCTCAGGATGAGTACCCGGATGGAGGGTGGGGCAGCACTGGGCTTGATTCCTGCCCAGAGGTAGAGACGTGCGTGTAGGGAGTGGGCAGGACTGGGTGGAGAGAGAAGCTGTGTGCAGCAGCAGCAAAGGCCTCAGCCCATCCCACAGGCAACTCTGGAAATAAGGTGAATGCACAGAGTCAGGGCGAGGAGGACCAGCCTTCCCAACTCTGCACTGATCAGTTGTTGCATGCAGGGTTCTCCTGAGGAGGTACTGGTGCTCTCTTCACCCGAGAGCTCAGCTGCCAGATGTCAGCCTTCAAATTCCCAGACATTAAGAGAAGGAAGTACTGAAGAGGAGAGGTTCTGGGCAGCACCCTAAAGTGTCCACTACATCTTAATCTGGAACGGTTTGGTGATGACAGTCAATTCCAATTTCTGTGTCATCTTTGAGACATAAAGAAAATATATTTGTACTTGAAAAAGGAAATATTGAACAAGAAAGGTATGCCAGCTGTGTCAATGTGAGCAAGTAACCTATCCTCTGTGTGCCTCCACCTTCTCATTTACAAACGCAAGCAAGACTACCTGCTTACTAGGGTGGCTTTGAAGAATCAAATAAGCTATTGTTTGTGGAGCTTTTTAAAACCTGCTGTCCCTTGGTATCTCTTTGCTATTTTCGCAGACCAATTCACATTCTCAAAAGACTGCTTCAAAATTACAAATGCTTGCCCTCACAAAATATATGCACTATATTATAACCAAGAAAGACACTGAACTTGTACTACATTCTTTATTATTCATCATGGTTAACTTTGCTGTTAGCTCAGAAGAAAGAAGGTTGTCCTCGAATTACAATGTGAGCAGATCTCCTCAAAGGCTGTCATAGAACCTGCAATAGAGCTCTGACCCCTGTCCCCATGCATGCACAGGGACAGCAGACACAGAGCAGAGTCCCCATCCACAGAGGCTGACCTGCCCCCATGTCAGGCTCTGTGGATGGGGTCCCCATCCACAGAACCTGACCAGTTCCCATGCACCCACAGGAATGAGAGGCACAGAGCAGGGACCCCATCCAAAGAGCCTGATGTGTTCCCATGTGTCCACAGGACAGCAGACACAGAGCAGGGTCCCCATCCACAGAGCCTGACCTGTCCCCATGCACCCACAGGGATGGCAGGCACAGAGCAGGGACCCCATCCACAGAGCCTGACCTGTCCCCATGCATCCACAGGGACATAGACACAGAGCAGGGTCCCCATCCACAGAGCCTGACCTGTCCCCATGTGTCCACAGGGACATAGACACAGAGCAGGGTCCCCATCCACAGAGCCTGACCTGCCCCCATGTGTCCACAGGGACATAGACACAGAGCAGGGTCCCCATCCACAGAGCCTGACCTGCCCCCATGTGTCCACAGGGACATAGACACAGAGCAGGGTCCCCATCCACAGAGCCTGACCTGCCCCCATGTGTCCACAGGGACATAGACACAGAGCAGGGTCCCCATCCACAGAGCCTGACCTGTCCCCATGTGTCCACAGGGACATAGACACAGAGCAGGGTCCCCATCCACAGAGCCTGACCTGTCCCCATGTGTCCACAGGGACATAGACACAGAGCAGGGTCCCCATCCACAGAGCCTGACCTGCCCCCATGTGTCCACAGGGACATAGACACAGAGCAGGGTCCCCATCCACAGAGCCTGACCTGCCCCCATGTGTCCACAGGGACATAAGACACAGAGCAGGGTCCCCATCCACAGAGCCTGACCTGTCCCATGCATTCACAGGGACATAGACACAGAGCAGGGACCCCATCCAAAGAGCCTGACGTGTCCCATGTGTCCACAGGACAGCAGAGCACAGAGCAGGGTCCCCATCCACAGAGCCTGACCTGTCCCCATGCACCCACAGGGATGGCAGACACAGAGCAGGGACCCCATCCACAGAGCCTGACCTGTCCCCATGCATCCACAGGGACATAGACACAGAGCAGGGTCCCCATCCACAGAGCCTGACCTGTCCCCATGAACCCACAGGGATGGCAGACACAGAGCAGGGTCCCCACCCACAGAACCTGACCAGTTCCCATACACCCACAGGGATGGCAGGCACAGAGCAGGGACCCCATCCAAAGAGGCTGATGTGTCCCCATGTGTCCACAGGACAGCAGACACAGAGCAGGGTCCCCATCCACAGAGCCTTCCCTCTTCTCTGTGACCACAGGAACAATGGCTCTGGGGGAAGTGACCCCAGAGATGTAGCTGCACCTGCTCTTCACACACGCAACTTATTGCAGGTTTCTAGATCTACATAAGTCCCAAGCACTGTCAGACTAACTTTCCTAGAAGTACAGTTAACTTCCAAATGTATGTAGAGGTTGTCATAAATGAAATGCAAATTTATTTTTAAATTTATAGCTGCTTTGTTTCAGTATACAGTTTTTGAATGCAGATATACTGAATATACCACTACTTATTATCTGTGATCTTCGGAAGCTCGCCACTGAGAAGGATTATTCTTTGTAAAGTTCTGGAGTCAACAATATAGGTGAAGAGATGTACTCCAGAGTCAGGTGGACGTCGAAAAAAGTCCCATCTCTCCTCTGCTTACCGGCTGTGTGGTCTTGGGCTGGCTGGTGCTCAGCTCTAGAAGTTCTTTCATTTCACCGATGACGCGAGGCATGAGAACAGTCCCCATGGGGAGGAAATGAGACCATTTCCACGGGTGTCTTAGGCACGTGGCAGGGACTCAACCACCACCTCCCCAATGACTATGGTTGACATTCATACAACTCTTTAACCTGTTGTGAATTTCTGAAATCCATTAGACCATCTCTGGAATGTCTGCCCACAGTCACGTGCCAGTTGGAAGTACCAGCTCCTTATGTTCAGCCACAGTCTCGGGGGGGGCCCACACTCAGCCTCCCCGCAAGCCCAGCTTATACTGGAGCGCTCAGTGAACCCCCCGAGAAAAATTCCCTTGTTTTTGTCCCAGGACATAAAACATCCCTGACACTTCGTATCCAAAGTGAGAAGAAGAATTTGTTCTAAATATAAAGTGAAACTCGCTTTCTTTCTCTCTTCCTCTAGAAATTTTCCCTTTTAGTTGGATGGAAGGAGAAAGACAGTGAAAAAGCTAGCAGGAAATATTTAAACAGCAATTAAGTTTCACAGAGGACTTTCATTGCTGAGAGCTGCCCCAGGCCAAAGCTTAGAGCAAGTTAATTTCCGGGGATTTATGATGCTATATAAAACCTATAGTTGCACATCATGGCTTAATAGATTAATTTTATTTCAGAAGGAGACTGTGCATGGCCGGGAGCTGAAGACTCACTCCCTGGATTACAGGGAGGTGGCCGGTCTCTCAGAGCGTGTCCACCATAGCTTCGTGTCGTCCATCTCTAACAAACTAGGAAATGAAACCTGCCTCAGAGAGAAAGAGACAAAAAATAGTCGGATGATTATTTTTATTTTCCCATCCCCTATGTCACACTCTGGACCGCACTTTAATTGAAAGATTTTTCATGTCTCCTGTGCCTTAATACAAGAGAGTTAGGTTGATCTATACATCATATCCAAACCTAGGAGTTTGGTTCCAACATTTGGGTTTCAGTTGCAGTTTTTGAAGTTCCATGGCCATGGGAAATTCACTTAAATGTTCTGAGCTTTAGTTTCTTCCTCTGTACCAACCCTCCTCCCTGGGTTTGTTAGCACACTGACGCCCACTGATTTTTCTTGGCTAAAACCGAGCAACGCAAATGCAAAAAATAAATACCATGTGTGGTGAAGAGCCTCTGTGATGACTCCCATAATCTCTCCCTTTGACAGCCATGCCCTTGATAGACAGACATGCCCTTCATAGTAGCCATGCCCTTGACAGCCATGACCTTGATCTCTAAACCCTTGATAGGCATGCCCTTGATATCCGTGCTCTATCCTTGAATATAGGCTGGACCTTGTGACCCACGTAAACCACAGAAGAAGGTGGGTGTGCTAGTTTCCCAGGACTGCTCTAAGAAGGTGTCACAAACTAAGTGACTTAAAACAACATAAATTTATTTTCAGAGTTCTGGAGGCTGGAATTCCATGCAGGACTACGCTCTCTCTGAAGGCTGCGGGGGGAGTATCCTTCTTTGTCCCTTCTAGCGGTTGCCAACAATTATTGGTATTCCCGAGCTTTAGACTCATCAAGCAGTTTTAGGTCCACAGCTAAATTATGCAGAAAAAGTACAAAGCTCATAAGCCTCCCGACCCCCGCCCCCTGCCCACCACACACACACACACAGCGCCTCCCCTACCACCATCCCATGGCATCCACCCTGTGTGTCTGTGTCTTTGTCTTATGTTCATCTTATACGGACACAAGTCACATGAGGCCCATTATAATCAATTACATCTGAAAAGACTGCTCCCAAATGGAATCACATTCACGGATCCAGTAGACATAAATTTGGCGGGACATATGCCTGGTTGGACCAGGCGTATTTCACAGTGACTAATTTTCCTCCCCCTGCCACCAGCACAAGGAGATTTTTCTCTGACCTTCACTGTTTAAACCCGGTAGGGAGTCCTGGGGGTAAAACAAAACCCCTGTGACTGGGACCCCCTGCAGTTTTTAACCCGCAGATTTGTCCACGCAGAGCCTCAGCAATCTGTCAATTACACTTCAGGTTTTCTTCATGGATTTCTGCTCCAGCAAATTGTGCCTCTTTGTATCCACCTGTCTCCCCCAACATTTAAGGCAGCTGTTTTCCTGTGACCTCAAATCTCTGAAGGGTCTAAGAAGAGTTTTGATTTTCACTGTGTTGATTTTCTGCAACCAAGTAGAGTGTGCCATTCTAATTAATTGAGCATGAAACAATTCAGTGACCCCATGTGTAGTTTCCAAGGAGGGCAACTTTTATGTGTGATCACGGTGTTGAGTTTTGCACAGAGCAGCACTTCTTGACTTAAACCACACTAATTATTTATGAGCATAGTGACAAGATCAACAGCATGGGCTAGCCATTCCCAAGGTGGATCAGTCTTATTATCCACGGGTCTGGCATTGAGCCTGAGACATCAGTCAGCAGAACTTACATTGGGCCATTCTACTAATGTGAGATCATTTTGGGGGCCCATGATCATGCATCAGCAGTCCCAGAGTGGCCAGTCTCATTGTGTGAGTGTGGCACTGAGCCCGTGAGTTCAGGTAGGGCTATTCATGCTATGGGTGAACACAATATTAGTTTGTGAACATGGGACAGCAGTTCACAAAGGGATCGACCTTTCATTTCACCTGAGCATGACCTGAGCCTGTGAGTTCAGGTTGGGCTATTTGTGCTATGGGTGAGCACAATATTAGTTTGTGAACATGGGACAGCAGTTCCCAAAGGGATCTCCTTTCATTTCACGTGAGCATGACATTAAGCACACGTGCATGGGGTTGTAAATCTCTAGGTGTCTCGAACCAGGTGAGCACAGTATGGAGCCTGTGCACATAGCCCAAAAGGTTTACAGCTGGGTGGTTCTCTTTATGGGTAAGCACTGAGCCCATGCACATGGAACTATAGTTCCCACGGTGGGCCCCTCGCAGCACAGGGCCCTGATTCATATGCATGGAGCAGCCAGCCACGTGGGGCCACTGTCATTATACGTGAGCATGACACTGAGCCATCAGCATGAGACAAACGTTCTCAAGGTGGACCATTTTGACTACAGGTGAGCATGGGATTTGCATGGGATGGCATTTCCCACAGTGGGCTTCTCTCATTATATATGAGCATAGGATTGATCTGGTATGCACGGCACAGTTTTTACAAACTGAAGCTTTGAAAGGAGAAATAAAGGCTCCAATCTGATAGCGATTTGGATTACTTTTGGTGTCTGGAGGCACCTGGACTTACTTTGGTGTCTGGGGGCACCTGGTTTTGAGGTGCCCCTGAGACAGGGTGGAGCCTGGGCACTGCCTGGGCTGTGATACACATGTCCAGCACAATAGAGGCGGCGTGCTCATCTTCTCTTCCCGGGATGTGGGGCTATGGCCGTTAACATCCAGGGTGGAGCATGACCAATAGTAGTTACTGGCCTGAGCACCTCCAGGTCAGGCCAGGCTTCACAGCACCGGAGCCACCAGTGGCCCTAATGTGGAGTCCAGGCTGTGGAGAGGGCAGAACAGTTGTTTTGTTTGTTCTGTTTATCCTTTCTCTGTCTTCTTTTTCCTGCCTTCCTCCGAGTTACTTAAATGACTTATTTTAGAACTCTATTTAGAGTTATCTGTAATGCGGGGTTTTTCATAGACTTTATTTTCAGGAGGAGTTTTAGGTTCACAGCAAAATTGAGCAGAAAGTACAAAGCTCATATGCCTCCTGCCCCTGTCCCTGCCCCCACCAAAACACACAGCCTCTCCTACCACCAACGTCCCATCAGAGTGCTCCATTTGTCACAATCAAGAAGCCAGCATTGACTCATCATTATCACCCAAAGTCCATATTTTACATTGGGGTTCATCCCTGATGTTGGACAAGGTGTATTTCACAACGACTACTTTTCCCTCCCCCTGCCAGAAGCACAAGGAGATTTTTCTCTGACCTTCACTGTTAGAACCTGGTAGGTGGTCCTGGGGGCAAAACTCACAAAACCCCTATAACTGGGTGCCCCTGCAGTTTTTAACTCACAGATTCGTCCACACGGAGCCTCAGCGATCTGTCAGTTACAATTGAGGTTTTCTTCAATGGCTTCTGCTCCAATGAGTTGTGACTCTGTATCCACCTGTCTCCCCAACGTTTGGGGCAGCTGTTTTCCTGTGACCCCAATTCTCAGAAGGATCTAAAAATGATTTTTCACAGTGTTCCACTTTTTACTTGTTGTTATGACAGAGGGATGACTTCAAGCTCCTTACATGAGGACTGCAAACCGGAAGTTCTCTCTGGAGAGTTTTAGGGTATATCTCTTTTCAATAGCTTTTCTAATAGTTGCTCTGGGTATTTAGATAGGAAGAAAAAAAAAAATATATATATATATGTATATTCCTATATTTATGTATATATAGGGTATTTATATAAATATATATTTATATATTCTTCCTATATAAATACCCAGAGGAACTATTTTAATATATCTATATATGTAATCAAAATCCACTCGTACCAAAATTTTACCAGTGCAGGTGAAGAATAGAAATGCCACCTCTCTTTGCACCCCTTCACCATCCTCCACTTAATATAATTATTTTAAATATTTTCTCTATACATATTGAGACTCATATTAGACAGTATTATAATTTTGGCTTCACTTCATCAAACATAATTTAGAAAACGCAATAGAAGCAGGAAAGCCTGTTGCATTTCCCCGTATTTTGCTCTCACTATGTTCCTGACTCTCCAAGATTCCTTATTTTACTGTTTCCTTCCTGTTTGAAACACTTCCTTGAGTTGATCTTTAAATTTATTTTTCTGTTTGTTTGTCATTTTGACTTTTTGAGACATAGTCCACAGTCGCCCAGGCTGGAGTGCAGTGACGCAATCTCGGCTTACTGCAGCCTCTGCTTCCCCGGGTTCCAGCATTATTTCTTTAAACATTTTTCCAGCCTCACCTTTCCCCTGCTTCTGGGATTTCAGTGACACAAATGTTAAATATTTTGTTACAGTCCCATAGAGCTCTGAGACTCTGTTCATTTCTTTACTCTATTTTTCTTTGTTGTTTAGATTGGATGAATTCTATGGTCCTGTCTCCCAAGGTCACTGACTCTCCTCTACCATCTCTATTCTGCCATTGAGTCCATCCACTGAGAGGATTTTTATTTCTTTTATTATATTTTTAGTTCTCAATTTTCATTTGTTTCCTCTTTATGTCTTCTATTTCTTGATGAAATTTTCATTTCTTTGCTAAGACTCTTTTTTCATTTGTTTTGAGTTTGTCTGCAATTTCTGGCTGAAGCGTTTTCATGACAGCTGCGTTGCGATATCTCTTTTAAAATTCTAACCTCTTAGTCATTTCAGTACTTAGGTCTGTTGATTATATTTTTTCATTTAGTTTAAGAATTTCCTCATTCTTAGTATCACAAGTGATTTTGTTATTAAAACCTGGACATTTTAGATATTATAAGACTCCAAATCTTATTTAAATCTTGTGTTTTAGCAGTGTTCTCCATTTAAGTCCTTGTTGGTAGGAATTCTTCAGCGGTTCCAGGTGAGGATGAAAGTCCAGCTTCTTCATTCAGCCTCACTGATACCCAGAGGTGGAAGAATTCCTGGTTACTTTGGGAAGCGGGGGAGAGTTCATGGCCCCCACTAGGTCTTGTCTTAAGGAGTGAGGGCACCTCATTACTGCTCCCCACATGCCATCACTATCAACATGGTGGTGAGGGCTTGCCTTGTTACCCTGGGTGAAGGCCAAAATTCTGACTCTCCATTAGGCCTTCTCTAAGACCATCCCAACTGGGAGGGCAGGACCTCAATGCAAGCACACAAGGGTGAAAACCCCAGATTTCAACTTGGTCTCCTTTATAGCATCCCATGGGGGTGTTGAGTGCTTCATTACAACCTGGCGAGGGCAGAATTCCAGGCTCACCACTTGGCCTTTTTTGGTAAATGGGGTGGGGCCAAAGTTTTTTCTGAAATGTTTGAATGGAATAGAATGTTATTCTTTTTTTGTATGATTTTTTTACTATAAGTTCTGGGATACATGTACAGAACACACAGGTTTGTTACATAGGTATACACATGCCATGGTAGTTTGCTGCATTCATCCCCCCCATCATCTATATTAGATATTTCTCCTAATGTTAGCCCTCCCCAATCCCCACACCCCCTGCTATCCCTCCCCTAACCCCCCATCCACCCAACAGGCCCTAGTGTGTGATATTCCCCTCCCTGTGTCCGTGTGTTCTCATTGTTCGACACCCACTTATGAGTGAGAACATGTTTAGTTTTCTGTTCTTGTGTCAGTTTGCTGAGAATGATGGTTTCCAGCTTCATCCATGTCCCTGCAAAGGACATGAACTCATCCTTTTTTATGGCTGCATAGTATTCCATGGTGTATATGTGCCACATTTTCTTTATCCAGTCTATCTTTGATGGGCATTTGGGTTGGTTCCAAGTCAAATTGTCTCTATTTGCAGATGACATGATATTATATTTAGAAGACCCCATCTTCTCAGCCCAAAATCTCCTTAAGATGATAAGCAACTTCAGCAAAGTCTCAGGATACAAAATCAATGTCCAAAAGTCACAAGCATTCCTTTAACCAATAATAGACGAACAGAGCCAAATCATGAGTGAACTCCCATTCACAATTGCCACAAAGAGAATAAAATACCTAGGAATACAACTAACAAGGGATGGGAAGGACCTCTTCAAGGGGAACTACAAACCACTGCTCAAGGAAATAAGAGAGAACACAAACCGAAGGAAAAACATTCCATGCTCATGGGTAGGAAGAATCAATATCGTGAAAATGGCCATACTGCCCAAACTAATTTATAGATTCAATGCTATCCCCATCAAACTACCATTGACTATCTTCACAGAATTGGAAAAAATCACCTTAAGTTTCATATGGAACCAAAAGGGAGCACATATAGCCAAGACAATCCCAAGCAAAAACAAAAAACAAAGCTGGAGGCATCACACTACCTGACTTCAAACTATACTACAAAGCTACAGTAATCAGAAACGTTATTCTATAAAAGTTTCCGGTACTGCTAGGCTATTGTTTTTCTGGTTCTTTCAGTGGTAAGACCAGGCTTTACTTGGGGGCTATTTTTATCAATGCTCATTGGCATTTCTGAGTTGCTGGCTACTTCAGCTAAAAGTCTGGGATATATTAAGCAAAATAAACTTCTAAGGACTCATCACCATGCTGTTCCTTGGATCCTGGGGTCCTTAGCTCGTCTGCCTTTTTCTCTCTACCTTTCACAATCTCCTTATGTTGTTTATATACAATATCTAGAGTTTTGTGTTTAGGTTTCTTTTTCGCATTTAGCAAGAGGAAGAAAAAAATGCACATATATACCATCTTCAAGGAAGCAGAAGTCTCTCCAAAGAGTTTTATGCAAAATATGGCTTTCTTTAAATACAGAGTTTTATACTTTGTACCAAAAATTATTTCAGATGGCTTCATAAATTCAACCAAATAACAAGGCATATATTTGTTATTTGGTTGAAATTTATAAACAGAAATCTGCATCTCTCTTTATCATCTGGAAAGGAAAAATAAGAAGCAGCTAGGGGTGAAAAGTCATGTCCAAACTAAAAGTCCACGATGCTGTAGACGTGCCGTAAGTGGGCTACAGGTCTTCTTTCTAGCTGTTTTGTGGCCATTGCAAACGTGAGACAGATTTCATTAGATCTCACCTTTGAACTCATGGTATTTATAAACCAAAGACAACCCTCTCCTCTAAGTTGGAAGGGATATCAGGGATATCCTGATGCCCCCCCAGACTCCTGGGCCTCCAACAATTTCACTGAGGTTTGGGCAGGATATTGCAGAACACGCTTTCAAGTATTCACGGAACATTTACCAAGAAAGACTTACAGAGGGCTTTAAAGTAAGTCGTAATGCATCTGAAAGTAATGGAATTGTGCAGAGTATATTCTCTGACACAATGAAAATACATTCAAAATCAATGACATGTAAATATCAAGAAAAAGTTTCAGTGTTTGGACGTTAAACAATACACTTTTGTATAGCCAACATACAAAGAAGAAATCACAAAAGAAATTAGAAAACACTTCAATATGGAATGTTAATGTCAAGAAAAACACATATCTGTATTTGAGAAATACTGCTCGAACAGTGCTTATAGAAAAATGAATAAATTTAAATGCCTATATTAAAAAGGAAAAAAGTCTTAAAAGTCTACATACTATATAATTCCATCTACACAACATTCTGGAAAAGGCAAAATTATAGCAATGGTAAATAGATCAGTGATTACCAGCAGTTTACGAGGAGGAACGGATGGCTAGGTAAAGAAAGAGAATTTTATGACTATGAAACTATTCTGTATAATACCATAAAGGAGACTATATGACCCTGTGTTTAAGCCAAAACCCATAGAGCTTTAAAGCACAAATCATCTCAGTAGACATGAATAAGATACTAATTAGGAGGTCAGGGATTCTCAGGATGAAATATAGACTATGACAAAATAATCTTACTGCACTATCGATGTACAACATATCTCATTGAGGCAGTGAGGTGCTGATCTCACTAGCTTTTTAAATAAGTGGAGGCTGTAAGAATAAAGACAAAAGGAAATGTACAAAGCACTGGACTCCAGTTGGTGAGGCTGTGTCTCACAAAGACATTAGTTGACAATCCTGAAACCATTATACTTGTATACTGGTAATGAGTAAATGGGTGGCAGGGGGTAGGGGCTAGTTTTTTCGCTGCTAGAGTGGGGCGTTACAGATAAGCAAGGTGAGACAGCTAGAATGAACCAGATGATGCTGTGTGAGAGCTGGAGATGTCAAAATGAACTCAAGTGTGATTTAATATCGATATAGATGGATGGATATAGAAATACTCCTGGACATGTGTCTGTGCACAGGTTAGTATGCATACATGTGTTTCCTTTCTCTGTTAGCAAAGAGGGCCTAACAGCACAATACCCCCGCAGCAGCAAGCATACATCATGCGTGTATTTTTGTTCCTAACACCATTCCCCCGTATAAGGAGCCAGGGGTCCGTGGAGAAATGGCTGAGTCTAGGTCTAAGGTAGGACTCATCTGTGTAAAATGAGCCTTGAGAATACTATAGCACCGGAGAGTAGGGAAGTGTAAAAATAAAATAAAAATAAAGTAAAATTTTAAGTCAGCAGAAACACCACACAAGCACAATGGTCAGGGTATGTCACAGAAACACAGGTGCTCCCAGTAGACACAGATGGTACAAACTGAGCAACAAAATAAATCATATAGTCATGCATAACCCAAAGGATTTAGTATATAACCTAAAGTATCAAATAAACAGCCATGCATCCATACTGATAGAAATAAATGACTAAGTACATAGATAGGAGACTGACAAATCCCCCATCCAGAATAATTCCAAATAATTTATGTAGTTACAGACTCCTCCTCAAGGAGATGGAGCACATGTCCCCAGCCCTCAAGGGTGTACTCCACACAGTGAGCACCTTCCAAACAATACTGGATGGGCAGGAGAGAATGAACAGCACTTCAGTGGGAAAACCTGACTCTGCAAACACCCCCTCAGCCAGGCAATAGAGACGAACATCAAGACGAGAAGCCATGCCGACAGCATATGCCTCCAGGCCACATGATGGGAATGGCACTTAAATGCTGTGGTCTTCCTCCTGAAATCCCATCATCTCAGTCAAACCATCAAAAACACATGAGACAAACCCCAGTTGAGGGACAGACTACAAAATACCTGACCAGTATCCCTCAAAACTGTCAAAGTCATCTAAAACAAGATGAAGTCAAACAAGCTGTCACAGTCAAGAGGAGACCGAGGAGACTCCATGGAATGTGGGATACATCATGGGATCCTGAGAAAGGAAACAGACATTAAATAAAAATGAAGGAAATAGGAATAAAGTATGAACTTTGGATAATAACGTGGCAGGACTGGGGGTGACTCACACCTGCCATCCCAGCACTTTGGGAGGCCGAGGCGGGTGGATCACCTGAGGATGGGAGTTTGAGACCAGCCTGCCCAACATGGCGAAAACCCAGCTCTACTAAAAATACAAAAATTAGGCAGGCATGGTGGCTCAAGCCTGTAATCGCAGCTACTTGGAAGGCTGAGGCAGGAGAATTGCTTGAGCCCAGGAGGCGGGGGTTGCAGTGAGCTGAGTTCGCACCACTGCACTTCAGCCTGGATGACAGAGTAAGACTCCATATAATAATAAATATATATATATATATTGGTCAAAGTTGTATCGAATGTGTCATAGTAATGTAAGGTCTTAAGAACAGGCAAAACTGGTTACAGGAGACACTAGAACTGTCTGCACTATCTTTGCAACTCTTCTGTAACCTAATACTTTTTAAAAAGAAATTTTTTAAAAAGACATGGCTAACATCAACTATAAGCTTCTATTTGAACAAACTAGCAAAACGAAGTCCGACAACACAACCTAAGCAGAAAAAAATAAACATAAAGATAGGAACAGAAATAAATGGAATGGAAAGCCAAATATAGAAAGAATTAAATAATTTACTAATTATTGGAAAGATTAGTAAAATTGATAAATACCAATCTAGAAAATCAGGAACAAAAGCACAAAGTAACAATTAACAAATTGTATGATATCACATCATAAACCAGAGATGCTAAAAGGACAATAAGGTCATTTTTGAGCAACTGTATGTCAGTAATTTTGATAACTAAACCACATAGATAGCTCTTTTGAAAAACTCCACCTACCAAAACGTAGCAAAGAGAGTATCTGAATCGGTATCTATTAATGAAATTAATTCAAAAAATGACTTCTCACAAAGAAAACTAAAGGTCCAGTTGGTAAATTCTATTAAATATTCAAGGAAGAAGTAATATCAATAGTATGCAAACTCTTTCAGAAAACACAGTAATAAAGGAATCTTTCCAACTCATTTTGAGACCACTATAATCCTGGCATAGAAAGGGGACAAAATCATTATGAGAAGAAAGTACAGACCATTATCTCTCATAAATATAAGTATAAAAATACACTATAAAAGATTAAGAAATCTAATATATTGCATCATGATTGAATGGAGTCTATCCTAGAAAAATAAGATTAGTTCACAATTCAAAAGTAAAATTAATCACTGTAACTCACTACTTTAAAAGAATAAAGGATAGTTTATCATATCCTACTTGTCCTCAGTAAATACTGGAAAATCATTTGATAAAATTCAACAGCTTTGTTTTGATAAAAAATTGTCACCAAATTAGGAATGAAAGAATACTTTCTAACCCTGATAAAGGGCACCTAAAATAAATAATAAATTTATCTTACAGCTAAAATTATTCCTTAAAAAATATCAGACACTGAATGCTATCCCCCGAAGACTGGGAGCAGAACGAGAATGTTTGCTCAATACTTCTATTCAACACTGTACTAGAAGTCTTAGTCAGTACAAAATGACAGTAAAAATAAATCAAAGCTGTAGAGATCAGAAATGAAGAGGTAAAAATGTCTGTGTTTGCAGATGAAATGTTTGTCTATGTGGAAAATTCAAATTCTACAAAAATCTAGCCTGCACTAATTTACAAGGTCACAGGTGTTTTTTTTTTTTGTTTTTTTTTTATTTTTTTATTTTTTATTTTTTATTGCATTTTAGGTTTGGGGTACATGTGAAGAACATGGAAGATTGTTGCATAGGTATACACATGGCAGTGTGATTTGCTGCCTTCCTCCCCATCACCTATATCTGGCATTTCTCCCCATGCTATCCCTCCCCAACTCCCCACCCCCCACTATCCCTCCCCTTTTCCCCAACAGACCCCAGTGTGTGATACTCCCCCTCCCCTGTGTCCATGTGTTCCCATTGTTCAACACCTGCCTATGAGTGAGAACATGCGGTGTTTGATTTTCTGTTCTTGTGTCAGTTTGCTGAGAATGATGGTTTCCAGGTTCATCCATGTCCCTACAAAGGACACGAACTCATCGTTTTTGATGGCTGCATAATATTCCATGGTGTATATGTGCCACATTTTCCCTGTCCAGTCTATCATCGATGGGCATTTGGGTTGGTTCCAGGTCTTTGCTATTGTAAGGTCACAGGTGTTTAACAAGGTTACGTGTATTTAACAATGTCACAAGCAAAAAACATTAGTATATATGTACTTCTATATATTTGCATCAAACAACTGGAAAACTAAATTTAGAAACAATGCCATTAACAAAATACTGAAATATATAGAAATATATTCATCAAAACACGTATAAAACCTGTATACTCAAAACTACATAATATTATTGAGAGAAATGAAAAAGGACACTAATAAATGGAGAATAATCTGTAGCCAGGGATTGGAATACTGCATTTTGTTAAAATGATCACCCCCCCAACCTGACTTCCCAAAAATTTATTTGTGGATTTAATGAAATCCAATCAAAATTGCAGCAGATTTTTTTAAGAAAATCAACAAAATGATTCCACATATTATATGAAAGTGCAAAGAACCTAAAACAGCCAAAACAATTTTGAAAAAGAAAATAATCAGAAATTACACTATCTAATTTTAAGACTTACTATGAAGCTGCTATAATTAACACAGTGTGGTTTGACCATAAGGAAAGATATAGAAACCAATAAAACAAAACAGAAACTTTAGATATATATCTGGTCATAGTCATTGTTTTTTTTTTTGTGAAGATGTTGAAATATCACAATGGGGAAAATATACTCTTCAAAACAAGTAGTGCTAGGATACCTGGACACTCAGATGGAAGACAATGGAGCTGGGCCACAGCCTTGGACAACACATAAATATCATCTTGAAATGGGCCAAAGACCTCAACATAACTGCTAACATTATAAAACTTCTCAAACAAAATGTAGAGGAAATATCGTTGTGATTTAGAGTATGCAGTTTTATTAGAAAGACCTACTATTTGATAGCACAATGGAGTGACTATAGTCAACAATAACTTAATTGTACATTTTTAAATAACTTAAAGAGTGTAATCGGATTGTTTGTAATTCAAATGATAAATGTTTGAGGAAATTCATACAGTATTAGTCCATTTTCGCACTGCTGTAAACAACCACCTGAGACTCAATAACTTATAAAGAAAGAGGTTAATTCACTCACAATTCCTCATGGCTGGGGGAGGCCTCAGGAATCTTACAATCATTGCAGAAGGCAAAGAGAAAGCAAGGCAAGTCTTACATGGCAGCAGGAGAGAGAGGGGAGCTGCCACACACTTTTAAACCATCAGATCTTGTGAGAACTCACTCAGTATCATGAGAACATCATGAGGGAAACCACCTCCATGATGCAATCGTCTCCCATCACATTCCCCCCTCAACCCGTGGGATTACAATTTTAGGTAAGATACCCTATTCTCCACAATGTGCTTATTACCATACCTCTATCAAGACATTTCATGTACCCCATAAATATATACACCTACTATGTATCTGCAAAAATTAAAAATAAAAATAAAATTTAAGGCCAGGCTTGGTGACTCCCATCTATAAACCCTGCACTTTGGGAGGCCGAGGTGTGTAGATCATGACATCAGGAGTTTGAGACCAGACTGGCCAACATGGTGAAACCCCATCTCTACTAAAAAATAAAAAATAAAAAAATAGCCAGGCATGTTGGTGCACCCCTGTAATCCCACCTACTCGGGAGGGTAAGACAAGAGAATCACTTGAACCCAAAAGGTGGAGGTTACAGTAAGCCAAGATCGCACCATGGCACTACAGCCTGAGTGACAGAATAAGACTCTGTCTCGGTGGGATGGATCCAAGATGTCCGAATAGGAACAGCTCTGGAGGGCAGTTCCCAGTGAGAACATTGCACGGGGTGAGTGACACTGCATTTCCAAACGAGTTATTACTGGCCAAAGACAAGGAGATTCCTGGGCTGAAAAGTGCCACAAGTTTCCAGCACAGCTGTTTCAGCTGGCACAGCAGGTCTCTGCACAACAACTGACACAAATCTGGGCAGCCATTTCAACTGGCACCTGGAATGCCTGGGAGACAGAGCCACCCATTCAACTGAAAAAAAGGGGGCTGAAACAGGGAGCCAGGTGATCTGGCTCAGCAGGTCCCATACCCACAAAGAACAGCAATCTGAAATGCTCTGGATTGAGAGTTTTGCAGCAAGCACAGCTGGAACTGGGGTGGTCCAGCTCTGCTTGAGGAAGGGCATCTGCCATTACCGAGGCAGTCTGCCACTACTGAGACTGTCCACCATTACAGAGACAGTCCACCATTACAAAGGCAGTCCACCATTACTGCGGCAGTTCTAACTATACCTCTATAAACAAAACTGCAAGGAATTTCACACAGCAGCTGGGCAGAGCCCACGTCAGCTCAACAACACCTCTGTCAGCAGACTGTGACTAGGCTACCTCTTTGCTGGGCAGGGCATCTCTGAAAAAAAGGCAGCAGCGCATCAGGAACTTATTAAAAAAAAAAAGCCCCACCTTCCCAAGACAGAGCACCTGGGAATAAAGGTGGTTATGAGTTCCACAGCAGCAGACTTAAACCTACCTGCTCTGAACAGAAAAATAGAGCTCACAACTCAGAACTTGAGCTCCTAAAAGGGACAGACTGTCTCCTTAAACAGCTCCCTAACCCCCATATTCCAAAGAGTCACCTCATAAAGGAGAGCTCAGACTGACATCTGGCAGGTATCCTTCTGGGACAAAGTTAACAGAAGAAACTGGCAGCAACCCTTACTGTTCTGCAGCTGCCACAGGTGATCCCCAGGCAAGCAGGATCTGGAGTGGACCTCCAGCAGTCCTACAGGACAGGGGCATGACTGTTAGAAGGAAAATTAAAAAACAAAAAGAAATAACTTCATCATCAACAAAAAGGACATCCACTCAGAGACCCCATCCGAAAGTTACCAACTACAAAGACCACAGGTATATAAATCAAAGACGGGAAGAAACCAGCACAAAAAGGATGAAAACACCCCAAAATCAGAACTCCTTTCCTCCTCCAAGGGATCACAACTCATTACCAGCAAAGGAACAAAGCTGGATGGAGAATGACTCTGATGAATTGACAGAAACAGGCTTCAGATGGTGGGTAATAACAAAATTCTCTGAGCTAAAAGAACATGTTCTAACCCAATGCAAACAAACTAAGAACCTTGAAAAAACGTTTGAAAAAATGCTAATGAGAATCAAAAGCTTAGAGAAGAACATAAATGACTTAATGGAGCTTAAAAACACAACTTGAGAACTTCGTGAAGCATACACAAGTTTCAATAGCCGAATTGACCAAGCAGAAGAAAGGATATCAGAGATTCAAGATCAACTCAATGAAATATAATGAGAAGGAAAGATTAGAGAAAAAAGCATGAAAAGAAATGAACAAAGCCTCCAAGATATATGGGATCATGTGAAAAAACCTAATGTACGTTTGATAGATGTACCTGAATATAACAGAGAGAATGAATCCAAGCTGGAAAACACTCTTCAGGATGTTATCCAGGAGAACTTCCCCAACCTAGCAAGGCAGGCCAATATTCAAGTCCAGGAAATACAGAGAACACCACAAAGATATTCCTCAAGAAGAGCAACCCCAAGGCACATAATCTTCAGATTCACCAGGGTTGAAATGAAGAAAAAAATGCTAAGGGCAATTGGATGGCTCCAAAATGGCCGATTAGGAGACAGCTCAGGATTGCAGCTCCCAGCGAAAGTGCCGAGGCCCCTGCAGGTGATCCCCAGGCAAGCAGGGCCTGGAGTGGACCTCAGCACTCCTACAGCAGAGGGGCCTGACTGGTAGAAGGAAAACGAAGAAACAGAAAGAAATAACTGCATCATCAACAAACTGGACGCCCACTCAGAGACCCAATCTGAAAGTCAACAACTACAAAGATGACACGTGGATAAATACACAAAGATGGGAAGAAACCAGCGCAAAAAGGATGAAAACACCCAAAACCAGAACGCCTCTCCTCCTACAAGAGATCACAACTCCTCACCAGCAAGGAAACAAGGCAGGATGGAGAATGAATGTGATGAATTGACAGAATCAGGCTTCAGAAGGTGGGTAAAAACAAAATTCTGTAAGCTAAAAGAACATGTTCTAACCCAATGCAAAGAAACTAAGAAAGTTCAAAAAAGATTTGACAAAACGCTAATGAGAATAACAACTTAGAGAGGAATATAAGTGAATTGATGGAGCTGAAAAACACAACATGAGAACTTCACGAAGCATAAACAAGTTTCAACAGCAAAAATGACCAAGCGGAAGAAAGGATATCAGAGGACAAAGATCAACTCAATGAAATAAAATGAGAAGGTGAGATTAGAGAAAAAAGGGTAAAAAGGAAAGCACAAACTCTCCAAGAAATATGGGACTATGTGAAAAGACCTAATCTACGTTTGATAGGTGTACCTGAATGTGACGGAGAGAATGAATCCAAGCTGGAAAATACTCTTCAGTATATTATCCAGGAGACCTTCCCCAACCTAGTAAGGCAGGCCAATATTCAAGTCCAGGAAATACAGAACACCACGAAGATATTCCTCAAGAAGAGCAACCCCAAGGCACATAATCATCAGATTCACCAGGGTTGAAATGAAGGAGAAAATGCTAAGGGCAGCCAGAGAGAAAGGTCGAGTTACCCACAAAGGGAAGCCCATCAGACTCACAGCAGATCTCTCAGCAGAAACCCTGCAAGCCAGAAGAGAGTGGGGGGCCAATATTCAACATCCTTAAAGAAAAGAACTTTCAACCCAGAATTTCATATCCAGCCAAACTCAGCTGCATAAGTGAAGGAAAAATAAAATCCTTTGCGAACAAGCAAGTACTCAGAGATTTCATCACCACCAGGCATGCTTTACAAGAGCTCCTGAAAGAGGCACTAAACATAGAAAGGAACCAGTACCAGCCACTCCAAAAACATACCAAATGGTAAAGACCATCAACGCAATGAAGAAACTGCATCAACTAACGGGCAAAACAGCCAGCTAGCATCAAAATGGCAAGATCAAATTCACACATAACAATATTAACCCTAAATGTAAATGGGCTAAATGCCCCAATCAAAAGACACAAACTGGCAAATTGGATAAAAAGCCAAAACCCATTGGTGTGCTGTATCCAGGAAATCCATCTCACATGCAAGGATACACAAAGGCTCAAAATAAAGGGATGTAGGAAGATTTACCAAGCAAATGGAGAGTAAAAAAAAGCAGGAGTTGCAATTCTCGTCTCTGATAAAATAGACTTTAAACCAACAAAGATTAAAAGAGCCAAAGAAGAACATTACATAATGATAAAAGGATCAATGCAACAAGAAGAGCTAACGATCCTAAATATATACACACCCAATACAGGAGCACCCAGATACATTAAGCAAGTTCTTAATGACTTACAAGGAGACTTAGACTCCCACACAATAATAGTGGGAGACTTGAACACCCCATTGTCAATATTAGACAGATCAACAAGACAGAAAATTAACAAGGATATCCAGGACTTGAACTCGGACCTAGACCAAGCAAACCTAATAGACATTTACAGAACTCTCCACCCCAAATCCACAGAATATACATTCTTCTCAGCACCACATCACACCTACTCTAAAATTGACCACATAATTGAAAGTAAATCACTCCTCAGCAAATGCAAAAGAATGGAAATCATAACAAACAGTCTCTCAGACCACAGTGCAATCAAGTTAGAACTCAGAATTCAGAAACTAACTCAGAACTGCACAACTTCATGGAAACTGAAAAACTGGCTCTTGAATGTTGACTGGATAAACAATGAAATGAAGGCAGAAATAAAGATGTTCTTCGAAACCAACAAGAACGAAGACACAACATACCAGAATCTCTGGGACACATTTAAAGCAGTCTCTAGAGGAAAATATATAGCAATAAATGACCACATGAGAAGCAAGGAAAGATCTAAAATTGACATCCTATCATCAAAATTGAAAGAGCTAGAGGAGCAAGATCAAAAAAACTCAAAACCTAGCAGAAGACAAGAAATAACTAAGATCAGAGCAGAACTGAAGGAGATAGAGACACAAAAAACCCTTCAAAAAATCAATAAATCCAGGAGCTGGTTTTTCGAAAAGATCAACAAAATAGACCACTAGCCATATTAATAAAAAGAAAGGGGGGGGAGCGGGGGGGAGGGGGGGGGGGGGGGGGGACGACACCCCCCCGCGGGGGGGGCCAAGCGCCAACGCCCCAACGCGCACAAGCGGAAGGGGAAAAAAAAAAAGAAAAAAAAAAAAAAAAAAAAGAAAAAAGAAAACAGAGGATAATCAAATAGATGCAATAAAAAATGATAAAGGGGGATATCACCACAGATTCCACAGAAATACAAACCATCATCAGAGACTATTACAAACATCTCTATGCACATAAACTAGTAAACCTGGAAGAAATGGATAAATTCCTGGACACTTGCATCCTCCCAAGCCTAAACCAGGAAGAAGCCAAAACCCTGAATAGACCAATAACAAGGTCTGAAGTTGAGGCAGCAATTAAGAGACTACCACACAAAAAAGCCCAGGTCCAGACGGATTTACAGCTGAATACTACCAGAGATACAAAGAGGAGCTGGTACCACTCCTTCTGAAACTATTCCAAACAATCCAAAAGAGGGAATCCTTCCCAAATCATTTTATGAGACCAACATCATCCTGATACCAAAACCCGGCAGACACTCAGCAAGAAAAGAAAACTTCAGGCCAATATCCATTATGAACATAGATGCAAAAATCTTCAATGAAATACTGGCAAAGCAATTGCAACAGCACATCAAAAAGCTTATCCACCATGATCAAGTAGGCTTCAACCCGGGGATGTAAGGCTGGTTCAACATACACAAGTCTATAAACATAATTCACCACATAAACAGAACCAAAGACAAAAACCACATGATTACTCAATTGATGCAGAAAAGGCCTTTGACAAAATTCAACAGCCCTTTGTGCTAAAAACCCCCAATAAACTAGGTATTGATGGAACGTATCTCAAAATAATAAAAGCTATTTATGACAAACCAACAGCCAATATCATACTGAATGGGCAAAAACTGGATGCATTCCCTTTGAAATCTGGCACTAGACAAGGATGCCCTCCCTCACCACTCCTATTCAATATAGTACTGGAAGTTCTAGCCAGAGCAATCAGGCAAGAAAAAGAAATAAAGGGTATTCAAATAGGAAAGGAGGAAGTCAAATTGTCTCTATTTGCAGACGACATGATTGTATATTTAGAAGACCCCATCATCTCAGCCCAAAATCTCCTGAAACTGATAAGCAACTTCAGCAAAGTCTCAGGATACAAAATCAATTTGCAAAAATCACAAGCATTCCTATACACCAATAGCAGACTTAAAGAGAGCCAAATCAAGAACGAACTGCCATTCACAACTGCTACAAAGAGAATAAAATACCTGGGAATACAACTAATGAAGGATGTAAAGGACCTCTTCAAGGAGAACTACAAACTGCTGCTCAACAAAACAAGAGAGGACACAAACAGATTGAGAAACATTCCATGTTCATGGTTAGGAAGAATCAATATCGTGAAAATGGCCATACTGCCCAAAGTAATTTACAGATTCAATGCTATTCCCATCAAGTTGCCAATGACCTTCTTCACAAAACTGGAAAAAAACCACCTTAAACTTCATATGGAACCAAAAGAGAGCCCGCATAGCCAAGTCAATTCTAAGCAAAAAGAACAAAGCAGGTGGTATCACACTACTGGACTTCAAACTATACTACAAGGCTACAGTAATCAAAACAGCACGGTACTGGTACCAAAACAGAGATATAGACCAATGGAACAGAACAGAGGCCTCGGAGGCAACACAACACATCTGCAACCATCCAGTCTTTGACAAACCTGACAAAAACAAGCAATGGGGGAAAGGATTCCCCTGTTTAATAAATGGTGTTGGGAAAACTGGCTAGCCATGTGCAGAAAGCAGAAGCTTGACCCCTTTCTGACACCTTACACTAAAATTAACTCCAGATGGATTAAAGACTTAAACATAAGGCCTAACACCATAAAAACCCTAGAAGAAAACCTAGGCAAAACCATTGAGGACATAGGCATAGGCAAGGACTTCATGATTAAAACACCAAAAACATTGGCAACAAAAGCCAAAATAGACAAATGGGATCTAATTAAACTCCAGAGCTTCTGTACAGCAAAAGAAACAATCATTCGAGTGAACAGGCAACCAACAGAAAGGGAAAAAATATTTTGCAATCTACCCATCTGACAAAGGGCTAATATCCAGAATCTACAAAGAGCTAAAACAGATTTACAAGAAAAAAACAAACAAACCCATTCAAAAGTGGGTAAAGTACATGAACAGACACTTTTCAAAAGAAGACATTTATAAGGCCACCAAACATATGAAAAAATGCTCATCATCACTGGTCATTAGAGAAATGCAAGTCAAAACCACATTGAGATACCATCTCACACCAGTTAGAATGGCGATCATTAAAAATCTGGAGACAACAGATGCTGGACAGGATGTGGAGAAATAGGAATGCTTTTACACTGTTGGTGGGAGTGTAAATTAGTTCAACTGTTGTGGAAGACAGTGTGGCAATTCCTCAAGGACCTAGAAATAGAAATTCCATTTGACCCAGCAATCCCATTACTGGGTATATAGCCAAAGGATTATAAATAATTCTATTATAAAGACACATGCACATGTATGTTCACTACGGCACCGTTTACAATAGCAAAGACCTGGAACCAACCCAAATGCCCATTGATGATAGACTGCATGAGGAAAATGTGACACATATACACCACGGAATATTATGCAGCCATAAAAAATGATGAGTTTGTGTCCTTTGTAGGGAGATGAATGAACCAGGAAACCATCATTCTCAGCAAACTGACACAAGAACAGAAAATCAAACATCACATGTTCTCACTCATAGGTGGGTGTTGAACAATGAGAACACATGGACACAGGGAGGGGAGCATCACACACTGGGGTCTGTTGAGGGGGAATTGGGGAGGGACAGCAGTGGGTAGGGAGGTTGGAAAGGGATAACATGGAAGAAATGCCAGATATAGGTGACATGGGGATGGAGGCAGCAAACCACATTGCCCTGTATGTACCTATGCAACAATCTTGCATGTTTTGCACATGTACCCCAGAACCTAAAGTGCAATAAAATATATATTAAAAAAAGACTCTGTCTCAAAAAAGATAAAAATAAAATTAAATTAAATTTAAATTTAAATTTAAAAATATTTATTATGTATGACACAAAAAGCATGAACCACAAAATAATAAAATTGGTAAATTAAACTTTATCAAAATTAAAACGTGGCCTTGGGAAGACGCAGACTGGTGGAACCCTGAGATGTCACTCACCACCTGTGAAAATCCGGTCTGGGGACCCTGCCTCAATGACGGATGAATGAATGCACTCTCACACCATTACGTGATTCAAGTGGTCTAGGGATGGCTGTCAGCTGCTTTCAGAGGGTGAAATGCAACCAATCAACCGAGACTCTCTGTCCATCCACACATTTATTCATAACAGAGGTTCGAAGTCAACACACTTGTGGATGATTAACACATTAAAAGAGTGGTTATACGAATGATACAGGCTTTTGGTTCCAGGCCCAGAGTAAACACTATTAACTGGTAATTCCCCTTTGATTCTCCCCCGGAGTAGGCCACCCAGCACAAAATTAACATGAATAAACAGAGTAGAGACAAAGGGATGTGGGGTAAACAGACTTAAACTGGGAAAAGCCTCTTACCTTCCCTATCTTCTCCCTAACTTAATGGACCAGCCAACCACCTTCAGCCTGCCCCAATAAAACCTTTCAGCCTTCCAAAAGATTTGAGACTAACCTATAACTTTTCTCAATATATCTTTAATATTTTGCCAGCCACCCCAAGTGAAAATCAACAGAACCCTTTTATAACACTTGTGGAGGTACAAGCTGATGGGGAGCCCCTTATAAACTTATATTCCTGTGATGGGGAAAAGCCATTTTGCAGAATTTACTCAAGAGAGCTGGAGGTATGAGTGTTCACACAAAGACTTAGATTCGAGTGTTCATCACAGCTTCATTCACATAGCCAAAAACTCAGAACAACCCAAATGACCATCACCAGATGAATGGGCAAAGAATTTGAGGTGTGCACCGGATAGACTACTACTCAGTAATAAAAAGAGAACAAACTATCGATACACCTGACAACACTGATTAATCTCACAGACATTTTGCTAGACAAAAAAGGCCAGACTCCAACAAGTCCATAGTGTTTGATGCCACTTACCTGAAATTCAAGAAAAGCCAAAACCAAGCTGCAGGGACAGATTGGAGGTTGCTTGGAGATAGCGGTGGAAGTTTGATCAGAGATGGGCACAAGGGAACTTTCAGAGGAGTTGGAAATGAGAGGACATGTTCAATATGTTGATTGTGGTGAGTACATGGACGTATATGTATTTCAAAAATCATACATATGAACATATAAAAACGTGAATTTTACAGTATGCATATGTTATAGATTTAGTTGCATCTCCCTGAAATTCACATGCTGAAGTCTTAATCCCCAGAACCTCAGAATGCGACCTAATTTGGAAATAGGACCATGACATTTTTAGTTAGTTAAGATGAGGTCATAGTGGACTTGTGTGGGCCCCTATGGCAGATGTCATGATAAAAAGAACACCACGTGAACAGAAAGAGGTAGTGCAGAGAGAATTCAAGGTGAAGACACAGGGAGAAGAGAGCAATCTACAAGCTCAGAAGAGGGGTCAAGCACGTCCTTCCCTGAGTCCTCAGAAGGAACCAAACCTGCTGGGTGGCAGATCCATTCCAGCCCCCAGACTATGAGAAAGTTTCTGTTCCTCAAGTCACCAAGTCTACAGCCCTCTGTTATGGAACCCTAGCAGACAAATAGGGTATTTTATTCTTTAAGAAAGTTGATTAGTAAAACTAAAGACATTCTGTGGAAACTAAGATAATACTTAGCAGCTCTTGATGTCATGTTTAACCCACTTAAATTTTAAAGTATTATGGTTGTTGGAAACTCCGTGTCTAACGTCTGGAGAAGGATTGGGTGTGATGGCCCACACCCTATAATCCCAGGGAGGCAGAGGCGGGCAAATCACTTGGGGTCAGGAGTTCAAGACCAGCCTAGCCAACATGGTGAAAGCTGTCTCTACTAAAAACACAAAAATTAGCCATGTGTGGTGGTGCGTGCTTGTAGTCCCAGCTATTTGGGTGGCGAATGCAAGAGAATCGCTTGAACCGGAGGAAAGGCAGAGGTTTCAGTGAGCCAAGATCTCACCACTGCACTCCAGCCTGGGAAACAGTGAGATTCCTTCTCAAAAAATAGTAAAAAAAAGTCTGGACAGAGACATGCATGAGCTAAGAGGCCGGGTGGGGACACAGGTGGACAGGTCCCATCTTAAGGCAATGACAGCTACAGTCTCCTAAGCATGTTAGCCCAGTTGGTCACACCTTAGAGCCTCTTGAGTGAAGCCAAAAGCCCAGCTTCTGAGTGAAATCTGCTAGTAATTAAATACCACCAATGAATTGAGGAGGATTTTGATGAGCATTTTGGTTGCACACCAAGAGGGACCGAGAGCAGGATTCTGCAGGCTGCCTGTCTGCAGCTCTGCTCTAACAGGTGGGCCTGTCGTCTGACCCCAGGCAGGTGGCCACACAGCTTCTTCCCTCCTAGGCAGCTGCACGTCCTGAGCACCCATGAGCCATAGGCTGCGTGCCTCTAGATTCCTGAGTGGGGATGCTGTGTGTGCCAGACACCAAAAGCCAATGCCACTACAAAGGGCTCTCATTGTCCACTGTTGAGCACCTGGCTGCCCATGGTACTCTGCTCCTGCAGTGGTGGGGGTCAAGGGGAAGGGGATGGGGTGGGGGTGGGGGAACTTGGAGTGGGCACATCCTGCCTCCAGACCACAGGGCCGGCCTCAAAGTGTGTGCCCAAGTATCACACAGGCCAGCACTCAAGGAGCCAGGCTTGGTCCAAGCTCAGCATCAACATCCTGCTGAGGATTTTTATTAGACAAAGTTTCACTGTATCCCCCAGGTTGGAGTGCAGTGGCCCCATCTCCACTCCCTGAAGCCACAACCTCCCTGGACTCCTGACCTTCCCACCTCAGCCTTCTGAGTAGCTGGGACCACAGGCACCTGCCCCCCCCCAACTGGCTAATTTTTGTGTATTTTTTTAGAGACAGTGTCTCTCTATGCTGCCCAGGCTGGTCTCAGAACTCCTGAACTCAACAGATCTGCCTGCCTTGGCAGGCATGAGCCACCACCACCAGCCTGAATTTCCTAATAATGTTTTACCAAGGGGATTGCATGAGCTAGGCCAGTCCTGAGCCTGCCGGGGTCCACACAGCCTTCCCGGGTGAGGTGTTTGTAAGGTATATTGTCGAGTTGAAATGAGGAAACTGAGGCCAGTATAAGAAAATGAAAATCTGATTTATTTGGCTCCCCGGGTAAAGTTCTATGGTCCAGGTAAGGGCCAGAGAAGTCGCACTTAACTTTTCAGGGCAAGGAGTTTTATAAGGAGTGAAGGCATTTGATTGGATGTCAGGGAGACAAAGCATAAGGCACTTGACTGGATATTGGGACACAGGAAGTGTACTGGGCCAGTTACTACTGGTAGGTAGGTGGGATCTTCGGTGAGTGGGCCGCCTTGGGGGAAGAATGACATAAACGGGACAAGAGCTATTGGGCAGGGTTTGGTGGGGCTTTTTTGAAATTTTTTGGACGGGGTTTTCAGCGGGGGGCTAGGTGTTGGGTGCAGAGTTTGCTTCTGAGGTGGGTGTTGGAGAGGCTATGCAGAGGAGCTAGATGCCGGTTGCGGAGTGGTGACGTAAGTCCCTGGCGCCAGGAGGGATGGGCCTGTCCGAGCTCCCAGCGAGGCAACCGGCCTTACAGTGTTGGCTCACTGGGTCTGTGCAGTGGGCTGGACAGGCCCCCAGTGGCTTCCCTGCCACCCCAGCCTCCTCTCAGCCTTCCCTAGGACCTGAAGTCCCCGGGTAGGGTGGCCTCATTCTTTTCTTTTCAGATATGCTCACCACAGGCCTTTTCTTCCCTACTCATCACAGGCAAGACCCCAATCTCAGGGTCAGGGCAGGCCCCCGGCATCCAGAGGCCACATGCTAATCTTCGACAGTGGTTAGGATCCCAGCCCCCAGTGCTAGGGCCTGTAGGTGGCTCAGTAAGAAGGCAGCTCCCTGGCTTCTGGAGGCAGCACCTCCTCAGGCTCGTGGTCTGACATTTATAAACCTCAGAGCCAACTGAGGGAACGAAGGAACCGGCTGAGAACGGAGGCGAGTGACCTTAGTCCCAGAGGCTGTTACCAGCAGTGGGAAAAAGAGAAGAAACTTCTTGCAGTAAAAATATCCTTACGTTTTACAGAAACAAATTCAGAATTACAGCAAATCAATTATATGAACTAAAAAAATGAATACCTAATTAACCCAATAACTGTCAATATATACTTCACAGGGAAAGAATAGTATTTAAGCTATTTCATCATTGTGAATACTGTAACATAATGAAATTTCAAATTCCAGACTGTAGTGCTAGGAATTTACCCCATGGATGTAGTCACGACACGATTTCAGGAAAGTTCATTGCAGTATTTACCATGTGAAAAAAAAAGGAACAAATTAAAAGTTCATGCACTCATCATGGAAGATCAGACAGCTTTAAGATTAAAGAAAATCTAAAGGAAAAAGACAGTTTGATGATGTGACAATTTGCACACACAGATTACATACATTTATATACTACACACACACAAATTCTAGAAGTCCACACCAGGAATGGCTAACAGTAGTAGATTGGCAAGGGTGACTGGGTTTCTGGGAAGCAGTCTTATTTTCCAGTAAGTACCCTTACCCTTTACTCCCATGTGGACGTAGTCTATGCATGTGCAGATGTGATTCTAAAGGTAAAAACAAGGTAACAATGAGTTGGTAGGTCTGGCAGACTGTTTTGCCTTTGCTTTTGTTTTCCGTGAGCACACAGCCAGGATATGTTCCCTTCCCACAGTCAGGTGTGGAGAGATGTGTGCCATCAACCCCAGCCCACTCATGACCTGCGGCTGATGCAGGTGACCAAGATGACGTGGAAGCCATGCATCGATGAGGAAAGAACTTGGATGAATGCTTAGTGGAGAGCCACCTGCTTAACATGAACTCATTGTGGATGTTTTGTGGCTAAGAAACAAGTGTCTTCTGGGGATTTTTGAGATTTCTGTTATACCAATAAGATCAGCTTAACTAAAATGGAAATTGTAACTTGAAGTGGGATACTGAAGAATCCCTCACAAACTTAAAATGCATATGGGCCAGTGTGGTGGCTCACACCTGCAATCCCAGCACTTTGGGAGGCCCAGGAGGGAGGATCACAGGTCAGGAGTTTGAGACCAGCCTGATCAACATGGTGAAATCACGTCTTTACTAAAAATACAAAAATTAGCTGGACGTGGTGGTGGGCCTCTGTGATCCCAGCTACTCAGGAGGCTGAGGCCTGAGAATCACTTAAACCCGGGAGGCAGAGGTTGCAGTGAGCTGAGATCATGCCACTGCACTCCAGCCTGGTTGACAGAATGAGACTCTATCTCAAAAAAAAAAAAAAAAAAAAAAAAAGTATATGGCATTGGCTTGGTGGCAGAGTGGAACAAGGAGTCCCGTGGATTGCAGCAGCAAAGCATTTAGCTATAATGCTCACTTGGAAGGCAGGTCCCACTGCTGGGGAGCCTGTGGCTCTGGAGGAAGTGTGGGAGATAGAGTACATTGCTTTTACTTTCTGCCTTCAGCAAGTATTCTAAGGAAGACATGAGCTCTGGAACGCTCATGTTTGCCAGGAGATATTAAGGGGAATAAAAATGTTTCAAAAACGTGGGAATCCAAACATTTTAGAAAAATCTGCTGGGTTCTACACAACCAATAATAAGAGATAAGATTGAGAGAGGTTTGTGAAGACATCTGCCCTTCAACTCAACTCAAAGGCAGAGATCAGGTGAGTACAGCTTACATCCACATTCTTTGGTTCTGATAGACTCATGGTTCAGAGAGCAGGACAGGCATGAAGAAGTAAAACAAAATGAAACAAGAAATCTGGCTTGAGAGTATGTCTAGGAAATAATTTTCACTATGTTTAGAGTGATTCAAGACAAATACATCAAAAACTTACTAAGTTTTTGTAAGATCTACATTGTCTAAGACATCATGAACTCAGTTTTGAATGTCGGTACCTTAAAACAATTTTATTAGGATTATCCTGTCCCTATTTCCTCATTTAATACTGCAAATGATTGAGGGGGGATGCAGATAACTTCCCTTTGTAATTTATAAGTTGCTGGGCTGCAGGGGAGACGCCCCCTAGACTTGATGGAGAGCTCTGCACACCTCTTCCTTCCTTTCCCTAGGTTGCAATAACAGGATAACCCATAGAAAACTCTTTTTCGTAAAAATAAATTACATTCACTCCATCTTCAAGGGTAGAATGGACATGTGATAACCAGGGAAGTAGATGACATTAGCTGCTCAACTAATCCATCTCTTTTCCTTGGACTTGGACTAGACCACGTTTCAGTTAGGATTTTCTAAAATGTTTGAATCCGCCTTTGCAGTTAGGAGAAGCTGTGGGGTTAGTGCTAGCCAATAGAATGCAAGCAGCATGATCTCACAGACTTTAAGGCTGGCTCCTAGGAAACCACCACACTGACACTCTGTGTTCTGTCACCTGCTACATCTCCATGCCAGTCAGCACAGAGCCCTTGGAAGTGGTACGGAGCATCAGGGCAGAAGGAGCCTCCCTGGGTGAAGGAGAGCTACCTGCCTGTCATGAACACCTGCTTGGGACATTAGAGCAACAAATTAACTTCTATGGCATTCAACCACAGAGTGTGGGGGTCGATATGTTACAGCAGCTTATGCTACCTTAGCTGATAGCAACACACAGATTCTGATAAAGGAGAAATGAATAAGATATGGAATGGTGTGCATATGTGATTCCATCTTATAATTTTAAAAACACATAGCAGATGGTCCCCAACTTATGACAGTTCAACTTAAGGATTTTTCTACTTCTCTATGGTGCAAAAGCCATACACATTCTGTAGAAACTCTGCTTCAAGTAACCCCACAACCATTCTGTTTTTCACTTTTGGTACAGGATTCAGTAAATTATGTGAGATAATTTAACACAACTATAAAGCAGCCTTCCTGTTAGGTGACTTTGCCCAATGGTAGGCTAATGTCAGTGTTCTCAGCATGGTTCAGGTAGGCTGGGCTGGGCTGTGATGTTTGGAAAGTTAGGCATTTTAGATGTATTTGCGACATGATATTTTCAACTTACGACAGGTTTATTAGGTGATAGCTCAACTGTAAATTGAGGTGCATCTGTATTTGTATATTCACTGCTGAGACAAAACTAATAGAAATAAAGAAATTCAAAGAAAAAGTACTCCAGAAAACATAAAATTAACTGTGATGATGGTCCCATCTGGCACTGAGTCAAAAATAGAGTTTCTTGGGAGAATAAATGAAGAGATAATAGCACAGAGAGCTTTGGTTGAGTGAATTCGGGAGACATCTGAACAGTAGGCACTGACGTGGTTGATATAAGATGCGCACAGGGATTACTCTCAGCAGAAAGATGTGGAGTGCCCCTCCACGACATCTTGGTCCCACAAGCCAGCAAGCAGTGAATGAAAAGGATGGCCACCCTGGGGGACTGTCTCAAATAGCCAGCATAGCAAATGTTATGTTTTGTAAGGTCAGGGATCACTGACATTGCCGTTTGGAGAACTCTGAAATTGGCCTGACTTTTACATTTTCATCCCAATAATGGTGGAAGATAGACACAGGTGTGCTTCTAGTTAAATAGAAGTTAAATAGTGAGAACTATGTAAGCCAATCAGAATAAGATGCCTGATGGTTTTTAACAAAGTGCAGCACCCAGTTCTGTCATTACATCGGCATTACAAATGCTGTCATTGCAAATGCACGTTGACAGCCGATGAAAAGAAACCGCTTTTAAGTCTCACAATGCCATCAGAGGGAGAGGCGCTCTTCCTTGGGGGCGAGTGTGTGATTTGAGGACAGTCTTCTCTCTTCCTTTCCTTTCCTTGACATGCTTGTAAAGGGCCGTCTTCTGGTTTCAATATCTGTCAAGTTACAAAACAGATATTTGAGGGAAATGCATCAAAAGCAGCCATGCATGCAAGGCAAATGCTCCTTCCTTTTCTCCTGCCTCAAATACTCTTGAATCATGATGTCATCTTCCAATTAACCCCAGCTGTTTATTGGGACTCCTGCACGAATTGGAGCTGTCAGTCCCCTCCTATCCCCCGGCTGTCAGCCTATTCAGCAGCTGTCATTGGCCTCCCTGCCATTTTCTGAGAGCAGAGAGTAGAGTGCCACAGTGTGCCGTGACTGACCCTTTCAGAGGTGTCTTTACCTGGACACAGAGACAGGGGACATGTCCTCCATTTCTCATTCATCAAGACAAGTGTCAACACAGAGAGATATCCTGTCAAGCTAAGGAAGATTTCTGGCTCCTCTTACCTTGTGGAGGGTGCACGGCCACTTAAATCATCACAGAACACCCTTACAGACCAGTCACGTGAACACGATTGTACACTGTGTTTGTCCTCGTTGCATTCGTGAATCAATTCCATATTGATTAACACTGAATTGTCTTCTAATATTCTGTGTGCCTGTCTGTCAGTAGCAGCTTCTAAGGAGAAGGGGCCGCATATCTTAGCTTTCCTGGTGGTGGGCGTTTCAAGGCAGGCAGAGAGCTTTGGTGGAAAGAACACGACAGACCTGGGTTGGCACCTCGTTTCAGAAAGTTTTCTGTGCTCGCTGGACCTCAGTTTTCTTATCCATAAAGCAGGAATAATACCATCTAACTCTGGGTGTTAATGTGAAGACGAAATGAGCCAATGAGTGAGATAGCCCCCACCCCCACGTAGTAGCTTAGGGAGTTCTCCCTCACCAGGTGCTCTTATTCTTTCAGATCACAGCTTCTACTGGTTGTTTAATGGGCAGGTTGTATGCATAATACTTGGAGATCTCATGCCAGGTAACAGCTCAGAGGACCACTTCTGTTCTAGTATGCATTTTTTATCAGATTTTTTTTATCACATTGACAGTGAACTCCATTCTCTATCACTAACTGACTCCCAGATTTACTTGTGCAATAGGATAACCTGGGAACTTTTTTAAAAAGTAAAATGCCCTATCCCTAGAGATTCTGGTTCAGGAGGTCCAGAGTGGGTAATGGGCATAAATCCTCCATTAGAGACCCCCAAGTTGGGGAGTGGATTCACAGGTCTATGGCCCTGACTCCAGGACGGCAGGCACTGTGGGGCTTTCAGGATCCCCCTTCCCTTCAGTGCAGGCCCGAGAGCCAGGCCTCGGGTGTGAATGGGGTGGGAAGGGTGGTGTGTCAAGGTGCAGAAAATGGAGAAGAATGGAAGCCACGCCTCCCCCAGTGTGGGTGCTGCTTAGCGCATGGCACACACAATCCCATCTCACACATCCATGCACGGTGCAATTAGAAGCACAAGAGTCTTTTTCTTGTCATTTATCCCTACCCAGCATTACCTAAACTGATTCTATTCCACCTGGGTCTCTTCCATCCAGCCCTTCCTCTCTCTCTTCTCTGGGATGACCTCAATGCACGTCCCAGCCTCTCTCCCTCAGCGCGTGGGTCACACACCCCATCCAAGCTCTCTCGGGGACATGGGAGGCATGCATGCCCAGTTCCCCTCCTTCCAGGTTCTTGGGTTCATGAGCATCCTCTCTAATTCAGGGCCGTGGCAACCAGTCATCAGCTCCCTGTTTCTGTAATTTGTCATTTAAATAATGTTCTAGGCCGGGTGCAGTGGCTCACGCCTGTAATCCCAACACTTTGGGAGGCCAAGGCAGGCGGATCACGAGGTCAAGAGATCAAGACCATCCTAGCCAATATGGTGAAACCCCGTCTCTACTAAAAATAAAAAAATAAGCTGGGCATGGTGGCATGCACCTGTAGTTCCAGGTACTCGGGAGGCTGAGGCAGGAGAATTGCTTGAACCCGGGAGGCAGAGGTTGCAATGAACCAAGATTGTGCCACTGCACTCCAGCCTGGTGCCTGGCGACAGAGCGAGACTCTGTCTCAAAAAAAAAAAATGTTCTATAAATAAGATCATATGTATGTAACATTTTGGAATTTTTTCACTCACCATAATTTCCGAGAGATCCATTCAGTTGTTGTAAGAGTTTGTTCCTTTGTACTGGTGAGTAGCATCCCATGGTATGTATGTAACTGTATTTTTACATCATTCACATCTAGGTAGTGTCCAGTTTTACTTGTAAAAGTTTTAGGCTTTTACAAGTAAAGCTACCACAAACATTCATGTACAGATTCTTGTGTGACTATAAGTTTTCATTTCTCTGGGATAAATGACCAGGAGTGCAATTGCGGGGTCACATGTTGCATGTTTGGGTTTATAAGAAACTATTTTCCAAACAATGTTCCAGAGTGGCTGTACCATTTTACATTCCCACCAGCAGTGTATGAGAGATCCCGTTTCTCACCTTTCTCACCAGCATATGCTGCTGTCACCTATTTTAAATGTTATCCATTCTGATAGGTGCATCAAGATATTTCATTGTGGTCCTAATCTGCACTTCCCTAATAGCTAATGATGTTGAACATATTTTCATGTGCTTATTTGCCATCTGTATATACTCTCTCATAAAGTATCTGTTCATGTATTTTGCCCATTTTCTAATTGAACTGTTTGTTCCATTACCGTTGAGTTTTAAAAGTTCTTTGTATATTCCAGAGACGAGTCCTTTGTCGGATGTGTGATTTGCAAATATTTTCTCCCAGTCAGTAACTTGTGTTTTTATTCTCTTATCAGCAAACATTTTTACTTTTGAAAAATTTCAATTTATTACTTTTTCCCTTTATGAGTTGGGTTTTTGGTGTCAAAGCTAAGAATTCCATGTTAATGTATCTATATTCTTTTTGAGCATATTCTGTGGACAGTCTTGTTAGTGGCTGCTCTGTGTATTCCATTATATACATAACTTATTACAGTCTAGTGGGTCTTCATTTTACCAGTCTGAGTGAAGCGTAGAAACTATACCTCCCTTTATATTGTTTTACCCTCTTTTGTTTACAATATCATTGCTTTAAATATTTACATATAATAGGAACCCATCAGGCAGTTCTAAAATTTTTGTATCAAGCATCATTTAGAAATTACAAGAGACAAAGTCTAGGGTATTTACCAATTTTGGTTTACACGTCCTTCTTCCCTTCCTGACATTCTGAACATTCTTCCTTTTGCTTTCTTTCCATTTAATGAACCCCCGTTAGCCATTCTTTTAGCGGAGGTCTGCTATTGACAGAGTCTCAGTTTGCCAATATCTAAAAGTCCTGATTTCCCCTATTTCTGAAGGATGTTCTCACTGGCTATAGGACTCCAAGCTGATGACTTTTTCATTGTTCTTTTTTTCTCTCTCTCTTTTTGAGACAGGGTCTTGCTCAGTCACCAAGACTGGAGTGCAGTGGGGCAATCTTGGCTCACTGCAGCTTCTGCCTCCCAGAGCTCAAACAATCCTCCCTCCTCAGCCTCCAGAGTAGCTGGGACTACAGGTGTCTGCTATCATGCTCGGCTGATTATTTTGTATTTATTTTTAGAGATGGGGTTTCTCCACTGATAGTTTTTCTCTTTCAGCATTTCTGGCCCCCGTGGTTTTGAGGAGAGTTACTGCCATTCACAGGTTTTCTTCCTACAGACAAGATCTTGTTTCTCCCTTGCTGCTTTCAGGTATTTTTACTTTAATTTTCGTAAGTTTTATGCTACTGTGTTTTCATGTGGATTCCTTTGGGTTTATTCTGTTTGAGTTTTACTCACCTTCTTGAATCAATAGGTTTATGTATTTTGCCAAGCTTGAGACGTTTTCAGCCATTCTTTCATCAAGTACATTTCCAGCCCCGCCCTTGTTCTCCTCCCTCCAGGGTCCCAAGGTTGGATATTTTGTCACAGTCCCACGAGGCCCTGAGGCTCTGATTATTTTCTCTTTCTATTGTTTCTCCATGTTTCAAATTAGGAATTTCTATTTTTCTTTCTTCCACTGCACAGATCTTTCCTCTGTCCTCTTTATTCTGCTTTGAGCTTAACCAGTGAGGTTTGTTTTTTAATTTCTGTTACTGTGCTTTTCAGTTGCAGGAAGATTTTCATGTGGTTCTTTTTAATTTCTAGGTCTCTGCTGAGACTTATTTTCCCCCCATTTGTTGCAAGCATTTTCATCGTTGCTCACTGGACCGACTTTTCCGCTGGCTGGGTAAAGTCTGTGTGTGGTCTTCCCAGCACCACCAGCATCATGGCACTGGTGTCCGTTGATTCCCACTCGTCATTTAGTTTGAAATCTTCCCAGTTCTCAGTGTGACATATGATTTTCACCTGAAACCTGAATACTGTGGGTGTGAGTTGATGAGACTCTGGGTCGTGTTTAAACCCCCATTTTAGCTGCCTTTGTCACATACTACTCCCCAGGGGACTGAATGGCGCTGCCACGTTATTTCAGGGGAGGGGGAGGGTAGATGTCAAAGTCCCCCCATTCACTCTCTGTTGGTACCTGAGCAGGGAGGAGTTTGCACACACTGCTGGCCTGATTCTCCCGGCTGGTAGGAATAGAAATGTTCCATCCCTGCTCCTGTGCCATATTCAGCCTTGTCAGTGCCAGGTGGAGGGGACAGCCCTGACTCTCTCATCAGTCTCCTCCAACTCCCCCACAGTCAGAGGGCACCTCGTTAGCCAGGTGAGGTGTACATTGAGATTCCCCACTGAGATTCTGCTGGCATAGGTGAGAAGGGGGCTTCAAGTTTTTCTCTGGTGTTTCACTGGGAGTTTTGTCTGTCTAAGCTGCCCCTTTTCTGGTCCCTTTTGGCTAGAGAGGGCAAGATTTTGAGGGGGCTTTTTAGTCTGTTCTCCTTGGCTTCCCAGGTGGCCTATCCCCCTCCAAGTCTGGGATATAAGAGGTGAACAGGAAACCCAGGGATCTCGCTGCCCTCTCTTTCCTGGTGTCCTGAGCGCTCTAGCCAGCCTGCCTTCTTACGCTGGTTTTGTACACCATGCCCAAGGCCTTTAGCTGTACTGAGAGGGAATAATAGGGGAGACTTTGTCTACTTCATCTTCCCAAGAGCAGAAGTCCAGAAAAAAAGCAGCAAACATCATTTTAATGGGATAAAAGCCCATATGGGAAAATCAGTCATCAGTAAACAAATGGTTAAGCTGAGAAAGGAAATGCAACATCAACAAAATCTGGTGATTTACTGCGGGCTGGTGGTCACCGCGAAGGAAGTGGAGCTGATGTGTGAGCACACACGTGGTTCAGGGAGAGCCGTGGATTTGCGGCGGGTCTGGCCTGCTGCTGTTGTGAGGGTGGGAACTGGAGGGCTGAATGCATAGTAGGATGAAGGCAGAGTCACTTATTTCCCAATTGGCTCCATTTTATATACTACTAAGAGTGATTTTCTGTTTAGGAAAGGTTATCCGAATCTGGGAGACAAGGTGATCAAGTTCTGGGAAGGGAGAAATGTCATAATTCTTCCTTTCCAGAATCAACAGAGGGAGAAGGCCTCCAAGCCCAAACTTGGGCTCAAGCACATAAAGTAACTAGTATTGATGATTACGGCACCACAGCATATAATCTTTGAGAAATGGCAGATAATTTGGCCAACCAAAAATCCTTAGGGCCAAAATAGTTATCCCAGCTTTAACAAAGCCAGTAGAGGAGCAAACTTTGAAGTGCAGACTAGCAGGTCCTCCAACCCAGGGACAGTTTTATTAAGCAGCTTATTTTGAGTAATTAGAACAAAAATAAATAGCCGTCATTCAGAAATGGCATGTGCACACCTAGAACAGACCAGAGTCAACCTGCCTCTTTGATGTTTTCATGATCAATTTTTAAATTGATTGAATTAATATATCCACATAGTGCTATGAGTATTAACTTGTTCAATCTTTTTAACAACCCTAATGGGTAGGTACTATGATTATTTCATCTTTCAACTGAAAGAACTGACACAGAGATGACCTAAGTAACTTGCCCAAGGTCACATGGGCAGCCAGTCACAGAGCCAGAAGTCAAAACCAGGCAGTTTGTTTCCAGAGTCCAAATTCTTAACTTTAACAAATCTGACCTTAACACAGCAGACCACAATGGTCACAATATCTCTGGAAAGCAAGAAGTCATCTAACGGAGTCAAATGATGAATTAAAGGCAGAATGCAACTAGCATTTGCTGAGCATCTATTGTGGGCCAGGAATGCTACCAGGCCTGGGAATTTAACTGTGAACAACCCAGAAACGTCAGCCGTAGACCAAGGGAAGATGCAGATTAGGAAATGGCCACAACCATATCATGTAAGTGCACCAGCCCTGATGGTAAAGGCAGGGGGAGCCCAGGGAGAGCCTGCTAGGAAAAGACGTCTCAGCTTCTGTTTTGACCAGCTGAACTTTACACTCAACCAAACAGAGCACAGATTTAAAGATTACACCTAGGGACAAACAGTGCAGGCCCATTCATTGCTCCCTGAATCTCCTGACTAAGCAGAGCTCGAAAATAATTCAAGAGACAACCAAGGAGAACCAAGAAAGATGATAAGAAGGGCTGGGCGCCAAGGCTCACATCTGTAATCCCAGCACTGTGGAGGCCAAGACGAGCAGATCTCGAGGTCAGGAGTTCCAGACAGGCCTGGGCAACATGGTGAAACCCTGTCTCTACTGAAAATACAAAAATTAGACCCCTGGGCAGCCAAAGGTCATCAGTAGGGGGGAATCCCACCAAACTCCCTGACCAAGAGAGGCTTAGCCACTCAGCCTGGGGAAACCCCATCTTCTGTCGTAGGCAGCATCAGAAAAGTCCAGCGGTTCCCGATAAATCAAGTAAACCAAAACAATACTGCAAAGACTTAAAAAATTAAATTACCATTGTAACCTCAGCCCACAAAGGCAGTTCAAGACCTGAATGCTAAACCTAAACAGAATGATCGCCTGTTAAAACAAAAGATTTCAATAATTCCTTAGTCTCCTAACATAACAGATAAAATATCCACGATACAATAAAAAATGACCCACCATGCCAAGAGCCAAGAAAATCACTGAGTGAGGATAATCAACTGAGTCCAACATCAAGATGAAACAGATGTTAAAATTATCTGACAAGAGTTTTAAAGCAGCCATTTAAAAATACATAATCAATTACAAATTCTCTTGAAACAAATAAAAAATATAAAACATTGGTAGAGAAATAGAAGCTATTAAAAAGAAACAAAAGGGAATTATTACCTAAAAATCAAGTAACAGAAATGTTTTAAATCACTGTATTTATTCAAAAGTCGAGTGGAAAGGACAGAGTATAGACTCAATTAACTTGAGCATAGATCAACAGACTTTACCCAATCTAAGCAACAGAGAGGAAATAAATGGAAGAAAACTAAACAGAGCCTCAGGCACGTATGAGAGAATAACAACAGCAACACAAATCGACCATTCATATCACTGAAGTTCCAGAAAGAGAGGATAAAGAGAATGAAAATGAAATCATGGTTGAAGAAATAATGGTCGAAAAATTCCAGAATTTAGTAAAAGTCTCAATTCTACAGCTCCAAGAAGCTGAGTGAACTCAGATGGACTGAATTGGTGTTTGAGGAAATATGACTGAAAACTTCCCAAATTCAGCAAAATGCTCAAGCCTGCAGCTCCAATAAGCTGAACCCAAAACAGGATAAATCCCAACACATCCATGCCAAGCTACATCAAAATAGAACATTTGAAAACTAAACACACTGATAAATCTTGAAAGCAGTCGGAGAAAGACAGCACGTACCTACAAAAGAATAACAATGTAAATGACAGATTTCTTATCTAACCTTGACGGCCAGAAGAACACAACATTATTTAAGTCCTAAAAAAGAAAAAAAGTATCAACTAAAATTCCATATCCATCAAAACTCTCCTTTAGGAACAAAGAGGAAATTAAAACATCCTCAGAAGAAGAAAAACTAAAGAATTTATAATTTTCATACATGCCCTTGAAGATTGGCTAAAGGGAGTCCTTCAGATAGAAAGAAAATGACAAATGGAAGAATCTTAGAGCATCAGGGAAAAAAAGGAACATAGAACAACCATACATGTGGGTAAAAATATTAGACTATTCTTTTACTCATTAATTTTATACATTATATTTGATAATTGAATAAAAGTCATAGCATCATTAAATATTCAGGACAATAAACACTGGTAGAGACCTAAGGACTTAAATGGAAGTCAAGTTTCAACATTTCACTCAGTGGTAAAATGTTGAAACCAGTGGACTCTTGGGTCACAAATGTATATTGTAATAATGAGAGCAGCAACTATAAAAACTAGTTAAAAAGATATGTTCAAAAACATTACAAATCGAGTAGGATGGAATTCTTTAAAAAATATTCAAGTAATCCACAAGAAGGAAAGATGAAAGAAGCAGGAGAATAAAAACTAGAAGAAATAACATAAAACAAATAATAAAATTATAGACTTATGCGGTCACATAATACATATTAAATGCAAATAGTCTAGATACACCTATCAAAAGACAGAGATAGGCAGAGCAGATATAGAACCATGACCCAATTATATGCTGATTAGAAGAAACTCACTTCAAATTCAATGACATACATAGGCTCAAAGTAAAAGAATGAAAAATATGTACCATAAGAACATTTATTTTAACAGGCAAATGTAGCTATATTAATAACTGATAAGGTACAATTGAAAGCAAATAAAATTGGGGAAGACAGAGAAACACTGCATCATCACAAGTAGAATCAATCTGCTAGAAAGACGTAATGATCCTAAATTCAATAGATAACAGAGTCTCAAAAACATGTTACTAGCCGGGCATGGTGGCTTATGGCTCATGCCAGTAATCCCAGCACTTTGGGAGGCCGAGGTGGGCGGATCACCTGAAGTCAGAAATTTGAGACCAGCCTGACCAACATAGGGAAACCCCATCTCTACTAAAAATAAAAAATTAGCCAGGCATGGTGGTGCATGCCTGTAATCTTAGCTACTCGGGAAGCTGAGGCAGGAGAATCGCTTGAACCTGGGAGGTGGAGGTTGAGGTGAGCCAAGATTGCGCTATTGCACTCCAGCCTGGGCGACAGAGTGAGACTCCATCTCAAAAAAAAGAAAGAAAGAAAGAGAAGAGAAGGAAAGGAAAACATGTTATTTAAAAAATTCAAGAACTAAAAAAAGAAATAGACACAACTACAATTACAGTTGAGAATTTAAACACCGCCCACACCCCCACCCCCCCGCCACCTCTTAGGAACATATAGAACGATTTTATACAGGAAATCAGCAAGGAATTTAACAACCATAAAGCAACAGGACCTGACTGATATCTATAGAAAACTCCAAGCAACAACAGGAGAATATATATTCTTTTCAAATGCCCATAAAATGTTAAACAAGATAGACTGTGTACTGAACTATAAACGAATCTTTTAAAAATGTATAGAATTTAAATTCTATACAGTATCTTCTCTGACCACAATAGAATTAAACTAGAATTTAATAACAGAAAGACAAAAGGAAAATCTCTAAACATATAGAAATTTTAAAACACACTTCTAAATAGCCTCTGTGTCAAACTGAAAGTCTGAAAGGAAATTTTTTAAGTATTTAGATGCAAATAAAAACAAAAATGCAACACATCAGACATCAGCAAGAATAGTAAAGAAAGGACTTCCACAAGTTCTATCCTTTTTAAAAACAATGAGAACATTCACCAAAACAGTAAGTTTTTCAGAACTCTAGATATTAAGCAAAGGCTTGCAGCATTCCTGAGTATTAATTTAAGAAAAGCTGCTGAATCTCCGTAAGAATAGTGTGCTTTGTGGCATTTAACATGTACATTTCCCATTCTCCTCTTTCTAGTTATGCAGGAGGCTTGAAAACTAAAGTCCTGCAATCACATCCAGGACCTAAAGTACAATTAAAAAAAAAAAAAAAAGAACAGCAGTCCGACAGCAACTGGAGGAAGCAGAATGTGGTCAGAGATCCTTCAAAGCCTCTTTCTCAAAGAATTTTCCTTATTTGACTAGTCCATTCATTTCCCAAAAGACTCTCCATGCAAGGCTTTTTGTGACCTGATTCAGAGCAGTCTTTTTCATTGTCCAGTGAAAAAAGCCTTTTCCCAGGAGCATTTGTTGAAGCCATTCATAGTCAGTTTTTTAACTTTGTGACTGCCTAAAGAAATGAATAACAGTTGAGGCTAATAATAGGCTAACCAAATGCTTAAAAGGAAAAGTGGAAAAATGAGATGTATCTAGAGACTCTATAAAGCTATGACATTTCTGGGAATCAGAAAGTTCTATGCACATATATAAGGTTACGTGTAGGCTCAAGAAACACCTGAGTAGGCCCTAAGGCCTTTTTGCTTCTGTACTTTGTACGTCTGCACTTCTGCTTAAGCAGGAAGCGGGAAGTAAAGGGTAAGGCAGGGTTGTCAAATGTCTGGCTGAATGCTAAAGGTGTGCGCAGTATACGGAGAGAGTTCCTCAGCAAAGAATGGTGACTTATTGATACCATACATTTAAGGAAATTTCTGTCCAATCTTTAGTTAACCATTAAGCTAAGGGAGCAGAAATTTCAATGGTCACTGATACGGTTTGGCTGTGTCCCCACCCAAATCTCATTTTGAATTATAGTTCCCATAATCCACACATGTCATGGACAGGACCCGGTGGGGAGGTAATTGAATCATGGGGGCAGTTACCTTCATATTGAAAAGTGAGAAGGTTCTCCTGAGATCTGATGGTTTTATGAGTTTTCCCCCCTTTTGTTTGGCACTTCTCTTTGCTGTTGCCATGTGAAGAATGATGTGTTTGCTTCACCTTCCACCATGATTGTAATTTTCCTGAGGCCTCCCAAGCTGTGCTGAACTGTGAGTCAATTAAAGTCCTTTCATTTACAAACTACCCAGTCTTGGATATGTCTTTACTACCAGCATGAGAACAGACTAATACAGTCACACACGGCAAAGAATGCAGACTATACAGAATTAGACACTAAACAAACAACAAACAAAAACCTAAACAAACCCTGGGAGGGGGGAAGAATCGGATTTCACAATTGCCAAATATATTACTATAAATCTCCAGTTTAGAAAAGAAATTACAGGCTGGGAGTGGTGGCTCACGCCTGTAATCCGAACACTTTGGAGGCCAAGGCGGGTGGATCACCTGAGGTCGGGAGTTCAAGACCAGCCTGACCAACATGGTGAAACCCCATCTTTATAAAAAAAAAAAGAAGAAATTACAAAATGCAAAGAAAAAGGAAAGTCTGACCTATACACAGAGTAAAAAACAAGCATTAGAAACTTGCCCCTGAGCAAACCCTAGTATTGAACACATAAAACAAAAAATTAAGCTCAGCTGTTTTAAATATGCTCTAAGAATGAATGAAACCATGCCTTTAAAAAGTGTTAAAGTCTACGAAAATGATATCTTACCAACTAGAGCATAACAATAAAGAGACAGAAATTTTTTAATAAAGAATCACACACACATTCTGAAGTTGATAGGTAAAAGAACTGAAATTAAAAGTTCCCTAGAGTTGATAAACAGCTGATTTGAGGCAGAAGAAAGAATCCAGGGATTTATCAATTGAGATTAGGTCAATTGAGATTATACAATCTGGGGAAGGGAAAGAAAAAAAAAGATTAACAGAGCCTCAAAGACCTGTGGGACACCAGCAAATCAATATATGCATAATGGGAGTAACGGAAGAGAAGAAAGAAAGGGAATGGGGGAAGAAAGAATATTTGAAGTAATAGCCAAATTTTAATGAAAAATGTTAATCCAAGAAATTAAATAATTTCAAGTAAGGTAACTTAAGAAATCCATAGCTATTTACCATTTACATTATAATTATACTGGGGGAAGTCAAAGACAGAGACACTCTTGAGATCCACAAGAGAAAAGTAAGTTTTCATTTAAAACTGTAGATGCCCAGAGACATTGAAAGAGATGGTTAATGTACCAAAGAAAAAAGACTGTCAAGATCACTATGTGCAAAAAAAAAAAAAAAAAAAAAATCCTTCAGAAATGCAGGAAAAATTAAAACATTCCAAGATAAACAAAAACTGAGATAATTCAGCAATGGCAAACTCTTTGCATAACAAATACAAAGCGAGTTCCTCAGGATGCAATGAAAGAATATTCATTGGAAACTCAAACCTAGATAAAAAAAAGAGCACCAGTAAAAGTAACTCCATATACATAAATAAAAGAGAGTATAAATTTATTTTTAAATTCCTTTTTTCTCTAGTAATGTGAGATACATGCACACCTCAGTGGATATACTAAATACCATTGAATTTTATGCTTAAAGTGGGTGAATTCCATATGTGACTTAAATCTCAATAAAGCTGTTTTTAAAACCACATACAGTAAAAATTATACTGCTGTGTTGAGGAGCTCATAATATATATATGTGATTTATATGACAATAATACCATGAAGAGGAAAATAGAGATAAATTGGAGTAAATTTTCTATGTGATAGTGAAATCAAGTTATCATTAATCAAAACTAGAAAGTTTTAAACTAAGACAATAATTGTTATGCCATTAGGAAGTCATGAAGAAAATAACACAAAAATATACTAGTAATTAAAGTGGCATACTAGAAAAATTCTACTTAACACAATAGCAGGGAGTATTAATAGAAGAACAAAGATATAGAACATACAGAAAACAAAAACTAAAGGGCAGGTATAAATTCTGTTGTATCTGTACTCGCATAAATGCAAATGAATTAAACACTCCAATCAAAAAACGCAGATTGATATCATGAATAAAAAACATAATTTAACAATGTGCCATCTATAAAACCCAATCTTTGGAGTCAATGACACAAATAGTTTGCACCCAAAAATAGCATAGTACACATTCTGTTCAATTGCAAATGGAACATTTGACAGAATAGAAAACTGCAAAGCCATTAAAAACAACCCTCAATATATTTAAAAGGATGAATTAAATGAAGTATGTTTTTCAACCAAACTTAGAAATTAGTAGCAGAACATTTAGGAAGCTCACAAGTGTATGAAAATTAAACAAGACACTGCCAAGTAACCAATTGTTTGAAGAAGAAATCAGAAGAGAAATTAGACTACACTTTAAGATGAATGAAAACAAAAACACCAGATATGAAATCTTATCAGGTGCATCTAAGACAGTGCACAGAGGAAATTTATAGCTATAAACTTCAATATTAAAAAAAAAAAGAAGAAAGCTCTCAAACCTAATTAAGTTTAAGAATTTAGAAAAAGAAGAACAAACTAAATCCAAAGTAAATAAAAAAATAAATAAGTAAATGTAGATATAAATCAGAGAATATAAAAAAATAAAGAAAATCAACAAAATCAAATTATATTCTTTAAAAAGATCAATTAATTGACTAAATTTTAACTATGTTTTCTGGGGAAAGAAAAAAAAACAGAGAAGACTCAAATTACTAAAATCTGAAATGAAAGAGGAGCTGCCACTACCTTACATAATTAAAAATGACTACAAGCAAATACTATGAACAACTATATGCTGACGTATTAGAATGCTTAGATCAAATGTTTAAGTTTTTAGAAAGATAAATTATTAAAATTCATTCAAGAAGCAAAGACGCTCAATAAGCCTGCAACAAGTCAAGAAACTGAATTTCTATCTTTCCCCAAAGAAAACCATAGGCTCAGATGGCCTCACTGAAGAATTCTAGAAAATACCTGGACAATAACTAATACCAAGTCTTCATAAATGCTTCCACAAAGTAGAATAGGACAGAATACATCCCGATTCATTCTATGAGGCCATTATTAGGCTAATACCAAAACTAGATAAAGGTAACACAAGAAAATAAAACTACAAACCAAAATCTCAATGAATATAAGCTCAAAAGTCCTCAAGAAATCCCTCAAGTAGTAAATCAAAACCAGCAGCCTATAAAAAGTAATACACCATGACGGAGGTGAGGTTTTTTTCCAAGAATATATTTGATTTATCATCCAGATATTAATTTAGTAAACCTTATTTATAAAGTACAAAACAAAAACTTCACAGTCATCTGAAGGCATGCCAAAAAAAAAAAAAAAAAAAAAAGGGTATTTGATGAAATCCAACACCCTTCCATGACAAGAACATTCGACAAATTAAGACCAGAAAATAACTTCCTCACACTTATAATGGACATCTCTGAAAACCCACAGGTAACATAGACTTATTGATTTAAGCTCAAATATTTCCTCTAAGTTCAGGAACAAGACATGGACACCTACTCTCACCACTTCTATATCCAACATCGTACTAGTGGTTCAAGCCAGAGAGCAATTAGGCAAGAAAAGGAATAAAGACATCAATACTGGGAAAAATATAAAACTATCTTTATTCACAGATGACATCATCTTGTATATAAAATGTCTTATGAATGCAATAAAAATCATTAGAACTAATACATAAATTCAGCAAGGCAAAAGAACGTAGGATTAATGTATAAATATCAATTGTATTTCTATACATTAACAATGAATAACCTGAAGATTAAACTAACAAAACAATTCCATTGACAATAGCATCGAAAAGAATAACATACTTAAGTAATTTAAGAAAAAAAGTGTAAGACTTGTACACTCAAAATGATAAAAGCATTGGAAGAAATTAACAAAATCTAAATAAATAAAAGATTGTATGTTTATTGATCTGAATACTTAATACTGTTAAGTAGCAATACTTCCAAAATGTATCTACATATTTGACAAAATCCCTATCAAAATCAAAAATTGCTTTTTCACAGAAATTGGCAAACTGATTCTAAAATCTACATAGAAATACAAGAGACATGAGTAGCCGAAATTCTTACAAAGGAAATGCAAAGTTGAAGAATTCACTCTTTTTAATTTCAAAACTTATACATTTACAGTAATCAAGGTAATATGGTTTAGTTATACAAATAGATATTGAGAGTCCAAAAGTAAATTCATATATTTATGGTCAATTGGTTTTCCACATGGATGCCAAGAGCATCGAATGGGAAAGAATAGTCTTTTCACGAAGTGATGCTGAGACAAGTGGCTATCCACAGGCAAAAGAATGAAATTGGACCCTTACCTCATGCCATTCACAAAACTTAACTCAAAGGAAATCTTAGACCTAAACATGGGAGCTAAAACTATCAACACCTGAGAAGAAAAGATAGCAGTAAATCATGACTTTACGTGAGGCAATAGTTCCTTAGGTGCAACACTCTAAGCACAAATGATGAAAGAAGAAATGATATAAATTGGCTTCATCAAAATTTAAAACTCTGGGGCTTCTAATAATACTATCAAGAAAGTGAAAAGAAAATCCACAGATAGAGAGAATATGTTTTTAAGTCTCATATCTGGTATGAGGCTTATATTCAGAATATGTAAAGAACATTTACAACTCAATGATAAAGACAAATAATCCAATATTAAAATTTGGCAAAGAATTTGAAGACAATTCTTCAAAGAAGATATCTAAGTAGCCACATGAAGAGATACTGAACATTATTAGTCATTAAGGGAATGTAAATCAAAATCACAACGAAGCCAGGATGGCTATAATTGCAAAGACAGACAATAATAAATGTTGGTAAGGATGAGGAGAAATTATTACCATCACACGTTGCTGGTGGGATTGTAAAATGTTGCAACCACTTTGAAAAACAGTTAGGCAGGCCCTTAAACTGTTAAACATAAGAGTTGCCATATGACCCAGCAATTCCACTCCTAGTTATATGCTACAGTCTGAATGTGTTCCACTCCAAATTCATATTTTGAAGCTTAATCCTCACTGTAATAGTATTAAGAGGTAGGGTCTTTGGGAGGTGATTAGATGATGAGGATGAAGCCCTCATAACTGAGATTAGGCCTGATATGGTTTGGCAGTGTCCCCACCCAAATCTCATCTTGAATTGTGGTTTGCTTCACCTTCTGCCATGATTTTAAGTTTCCTGAGGCCTCCACAGCCATGCTGAACTGTGAATCAATTAAACCTCTTTCTTTTATAAATTATTCAGTTCAGGTAAGTATTAGCAGCATCAGAATGGACTAATACAGTAAATTGGTACTGCAAAGAGTGGGGTGCTGCTGTAAAGGTACCCAAAAATGTGGAAGCGACTTTGAAACTGGGTAGCAGGCAGAGATTGGAACCATTTGGAGGGCTCAGAAGAAGACAGGAAAATGTGGGAAAGTTTGGAACTTCCTAGAGACTTGGAGGGCTTGGAAGACAGGAAGATATGGGAAAGTTTGGGACTTTCTAGAGACTTGTTGAATGGCTTTGACCAAAATGCTGATAATGATATAGACAATGAAATCCAGGGTGTTTTCTCAGATGAAGATGACAAACTTGTTAAGAACGGGAGTAAAGGTCACTCTTGCTATGCAAAGAGCCTGGCAACATTTTGCCCTAGCCCTAGAGATCTGTGGAACTTTGAACTTGAGAGATTATTTAGGATACCTGGGGGAAGGAATTTCTAAATGAGGAAGCATTAGAAGGAAGCAGAGCATAAAAGTTTGGAAAATTTGAAGTCTAATGATGCGATAGAAAAGAAAAAACATTTTCTGGGGAGAAACTCAAGCCAGCTGCACAAATTTGCATAAGTCATGAGGGAGCTGAACGTTAATCACCAAAACAATGGGGAAAATGTCCCCAAGGTATGTCAGAAATCTTCAAGGCAGGCTTTCCCATCACAGGCTCAGAGGCCTAGAAGAGAAACATGGTTTCCTGGGCTGAGTCCAGAGCTCCTCTGCTTTGTTCAGCCTTGGGATTTGGTGCCCTGTGTTCAGTTGCTCCAGCCATGGCTAAAAGGGGCCAACATATAGCTCAGGCCATTGCTTCAGAGGGTGCAAGCCCCAAGCCTTAGAAGCTTCCACATGGTGTTGGTCCTGCAGGTACCCAGAAGTCAAGAACTGAGGTTTGGGAACCTCTGCCTAGATTTCACAGAATGTATGGAAATGCCTGGATATCCAGGCAGAACTTTGCTGCAGGAGCAGGGCCCTCATGGAGAACCTCTGCTAAGGCAATGCAGAGGGATGTGGGCTCAGAGCCCCCACACAGTCCCCACTAGGACACTGCCCAGTGGAGCTGTGAGAAGAGAGCCACCATCCTCCAGATCCCAGAATGCCAGAATGGTAGATCCAACAACAGCTTGCAACACGCACCTGGAAAAACCACAGACACTTGACACCAGCCCATGAAAGCAACTGGGGCTGGGGCTGTACCCTTCAAAGCCACAGGAGCGGAGCTACCCAAGGCCATGGGAGCCCACCTCACCATCGATGTGAACTGGATGTGAGACGTGAAGTCAAAGGGGATCATTTTGAAACGTTAAGGTTTAACAACTGCCCTATTGGATTTCAGACTTGCATGGGGCCTGTAGTCCCTTTGTTTTGACCAATTTCTCCTATTTGGAACAAGTATATTTACCCAATGCCTGTACCCCCATTGTATTTTGGAAGTAACTAACTTGCTTTTGATTTTACAGGCTCATAGGCAAAAAGGACTTGTCTTGTCTCAGATAAGACTTTGGGTTAATGCTGGGTTAATGAGTTAAGACTTTGGAAGACTGTTGGAAGGGCATGATGAGACTTAGGAGGGGCGAGGAGCAGAATGATATGGTTTGGCTGTGTCACCACCCAAATCTCATCTTGAATTGTAGTTCCCATAATCCCCACATGTTGTAGAAGGGACCCAGTGGGAGGTAATTGAACCATGGGTACAGTTACCTCCATGCTGTTCTTATGATAATGAGTGAGTTCTCATGAGATCTGGTGATTTTATAAAGGGCTTTTCCCCCTTTTACTCAACACTTCTCCTTGTTGCTGCCATGTGAAGAAGAATGTGTTTGCTTCCCCCTTCCACCATGATTCTGTTTCCTAAGGCCTCCCCTGCCATACTGAACTGTGAGCCAGTGAAACCCCTTTCCTTTATAAGTTACCCAGTCTCAGGTGTGTCTTTATTTGCAGAGTGAAAACAGACTAATACAAGGGCCTTATAACAGAGGCACAAGGGACCTTGTTTGCTACTTCCATCATGTGAGGGCATAGCAAGAAGTCACCAGCTATGAGAAAGCGGGCCCTCACTGGATCCCAGCACCTTGATTTTGGGCTTCCCAGCCTCCAAAACTGGAAGAGGTAAATCTCTGTTGTTTATAAGCTACCTGGTTTGTAGTATTTTGTTACTGTAGCCCAAATGAACCAAGACAGTATATATGCAAGAGGAAAGAAAACGTATTTACATAAAAATTTGTACGCAAATGCTTATAGCAACAGTATTCGTAACAGCTAAAAAGTTGAAACATCTCAAACGTCCGTCAGTGATGAATGGATACACAAAATGTGGTGCGTTCATATAATGGAATGTTATTCTGCAATAAAAAGAAATTAAATATTAAAACATACTAAAATATGGATAAACTTTGGAAGCATTAGTTTACATGAAGAAAAACCTGTCATAAAAGATCACATTTTGCGCTGTTCTATTTATATGAAATATCCAGAATAAGCATATCTATAGAAACAGAAAGGAGGTAGTACTTGCCTAGGACTGGGAGTAGAAAAGAGATAGGGAAGGACTTCTAATAGATACTGGGTTTCTTTTCAGTGATAAAAATGTCCTTAACATAGATAGTGGTGATGATTGCAGAACTCTCAATATGTTAAAAACTGCAGAGATGTACACTCTGAATGGGTGGACTTTAGGGTATGTACATTATATCTCAATAAAGCTGTTCAAAATAGTCTTCATGGAGATATTAGAACTACTAAACAATGATATTTCACAGTTCAGTAATTCTTAATAATTCTGGGACACCAATGCTTGCTCATCCCTACAGCTGTTGTTCATACACACAGCTCAGTTGTAGAAGACGTTGATGAATAAATAAAAGAAAATTGCAACCCAATAACAAAAAGCAATTAATCAACCCTTACTAGATTTACAGGTCTTTTAAAAGTACTTATCATAGGCTGAGCTCTGTGCTAGGCATTTTTTAAGAGGGCTGAGGAAGTGGCATAGGGATTCTATCTCAGACATGCACAATTCAAGCTGCAGAGTCATCTGAAAGCTTTAAAAATTACTGATTCCTCAATCCTGCCCAAGACCAAGAAAGTAAGAATTTCCTGGGGGCCGTTTCCTGGAATTAGTATTGTAATGTGCCTCAAATATCGGGAACATCATTCTGTCTGAACAACCTGGTTTAGAGGGCAGAGAGTGCACCCGTAGCTGCTAAAATACGAGCTCTGAAGGAGAAAGACTTGGAGGAGATAGTGGTGGGGCTGAGGTGGTGTTTGTCATGGGCTTAACACATGATCCAGGCAGTGTGCTAGGCTTGATCTAATGATTATGTTTTTTTGCAAGAGGAGAGACTTGGAAGAGCATTCTAGGCAGAAAGAGAAGACTGATAAGGGCTTTGATATCCACAAGCAGACAGCTCAATGTCCTGGATTTTAGAAACAGCAGACTCCAGGACCAGAATGCCTCTCAAGCTCTGCTCAAGGATTTCCCCTCCTAGGTCACATGAATTCTCCTTTTTACCCAAGGCTTCCACATCTGCCATGTTCCCTTCTGTACTGGTTTCCAGGAACTCTGGTCTGGTTTTCCTGCATGGCTCTGTTGAACTCCTTTTAGGTTGTCACCCCAACACTGACACACAGCCAGCTCCACAGAAGGGGCAGCTTTAGTTCCCACTCCCTGTTCACCACCTCCAGCCTGAGCCAACATCCTGACCTGTTTGTACCCCGCATTCCTGATCCCAGGAATTATCTCATTTATTTGTCCCCCATTTGATAACCTGACCTGTTGGACACCACCATGAAGATAAGACCTTGGCCCTCCTTGGCTCTAAATCAAAATATCTTTCTGAACACAACACCCACAGCCTCTGCAGGACACGCAGCTTTAAGGCTAGCCCAACCTCCAACACCTCTCCCACTCACAGTGCGGCCTAAGTGATGTAATGGCTATGTGCTCCAATCCATCAAGTCCAACTCCAACCTAAGAGAAATTCTACGGAGAGCCCCTCTTTGCTGATTCAGTTTCATTGGGTCCATCTGAAGAGACCACATTGTAGGAGGGGGAGGGCAAAGGGCAGGAAGCCTTGCAGTAGTAACCAACCCACCAACCAGCCATCCAGCTACACAGCCTAGAGAATTCAGTTCACCTGCTCATCTAAGACATCTGTGTGGAGGAGGCGGTCTGAAAACCTGATTTCAAAAGCACATGCAATGTTCCTTTAAGCCAATACAATTACATGAAATAAACTACAAGAAAATCTCAATTGATTTAAAGCATGGCTAAAAGGAGAAGGAACATTGGCCTGGAAGGCCTCTAGGACCCCCTTAGAGGAGAGATCTCTTTGAATGTAGCACTAGGGCATGTTCCAAGATGGAGGATGAGGGAGCAGGCTCTGAGCAGCCCTTTGCTAGGGACTCCCCTGGGTACATATATCATCTGTAATTCCCATTACAGTCCTTGCAATGCATACATCACTAGCTGCCTTTTACTGTGAGGTTATATCCATTTCAAAGATTTAACCACTGCAAGTGGCAGCCCCAGATTTGAAGACTGACCTGCCCCACCCCAAACATGAATATCCTCCACCAGGTCCCTCCTCAGTGATAACATAAGACCCCGGGGCCTATTGGGTAAGGTGAGTCCTGCTTGACAGCTGGAGGCCACAGCAGATAGTCTCCTATCTTTGCAAGTTTGCTTTCACTTCTTGAGTTTTTTGAAATCAGGCCTGGTGTTGCCAGGTGTGGGGCCAGAAACCCAGAAAGGTTAAGTGACTTACTCAGTTATTTCACGAGAGACTGGGAATTGATGCATTGTATTAGAGCGCTTTCTGAGCCTGTGTGGATGAGCTAAAGGGCTCAGCAGGCCACGCAGGACTGGATTGGCAGCCTCCTTCTCTGGTAGCCTCGTTTCTGGCTACAAGGCTGGTTCCGTGAGGTCGGCACCATGACCAGGCTGGAAAGCTGGGCAACTATAAGACCTTCCTCTTTGCTTGCCATCCCGAGGAGCAGGGCGGTTGCTGCAGTGCTTGGAAAATCAAAGGTCAAGAGAAAGGCCATGAAATCACCTTGTTTTTAACCTGGACAAGAAAAATTTTGTTGTAACTGAACACAAATTTTATCACATCAGATGTTTCCAAACCTCAACCTTCAGCTACATCATTGACAGTTGTTTCCATAGCAAAGATGGTTCTAATTACAAGAGGTGACCAGTCCCACTGCTCGGCGCCCATGCGGGAAAGAGTCAGGGGCTCTTGGCATGGCCTTGGGTCTGCGAGTCTGCACAGGTGAAGGAAGCCTTCCTGCTTCCTCCTGACTCTGGCCTCACATACTGCAACAATGAGAAGACATAACAAGTGCAATGGGAAGAAATACCTCAAGAAGACAGATTTTTCATAATAAAATACAAATAACAAAATTTACAACCTTAATGATTTTAAGCATATAGTTCAGTGTAATTAAACACATTCATAATGTGTGTAACCGTCACCACCACCATCCATTTCCATAGCTCTTTCCATCTTGGAAAAATGAAGCTACATCCCTTAAATAACTCCACACTCCCCCGCTCTTCCTGGACCCTCACTCTACTTTCTTTTTCTTAAATATTGCTTAATTTTTAAGTGTTTACTTTGCTTTTCCTTGATGCATAACAATTGTACATATTTATAGATTCAGTGTGATGTTGTGATGCAAGTATACATTGTGCTCTCATGAGATCAGGGTAATCCGCATATTTAGCACCTCAAACGCTTGTCATTTATTTGTGTGAGAACATTCAAAATCCTTTCTTCTAGCGATTTTGAAATACACAATAAACACCTCTATGCAAATAAACCAGTATATCTAGAAGAAATGGGTAAATTCCTGGACACTTAAACACTCCCAAGACTAAACCAGGAAGAAGTCGAATCCCAGAATAGACCAATAACAAGGTCTGAAATTGAGGCAACAATTAATAGCCTAACAACCAAAAAATATCCAGGACCATATGGGTTCACAGCCAGGTTCTTCCAGAGGTACATAGAGGAGCTGGTACAATTCCTTCTGAAACTATTGCAAACGATACAAAAAAAGGGAATCCTCCCTAACTCATTTTACGAGACCAACATCATCCTGATACCAAAACCTGGCAGAAACACAACTAACAAAGAAAGTTTCAGACCAGTATCCATGATGAACGTTGATGCAAAAATCCTCAATAAAATACTGGCAAACCAAATCCCACAGCACATCAAAAGACTTATCCATCATGATCAAGTCAGCTTCATCCCTGGGATGCAAGGCTGGTTCAACATATACAAATATTTCAACATACACAAATCTATAAACGTAGTCCATCACATAAACAGAACCAAAGACAAAAACCACATGATTATCTCAACAGATGCCAAGAAGACCTTCAGCAAAATTGAACAGCGCTTTATGCTAAAAACTCTCAATAAACTAGGTATCAATGGAATGTATCTCAAAATAATAAAAGCTATTTATGACAAAACCACAGCCAATATATTACTGAATGAGCAAAAACTGGAAGCATTCCCTTTGAAAATTGGCACAAGACAAGGATGCCCTCTTTCACCACTGCTATTCAATAACATAGTATTGGAAGTTCTGGCCAGGGCAATCAGGCATGAGAAATAAATAAAGCATATTCAGTTAGGAAAAGAGGAAGTCAAATTGTCTCTATTTGCAAACGACATGATTGTATATTTAGAAGACCCCGTCATCTCAGCCCAAAATCTCCTTAAGATGATAAGCAACTTCAGCAAAGTCTCAGGATACAAAATCAATGTGCAAAAATGACAGGCATTCCTATATAGCAATAACAGAGAGCCAAATCACGAGCGAACTCCCACTCACAATTGCTACAGAGAGAATAAAATACCTAGGATTACAACTAACAGGGGATGGGAAGGACCTCTTCAAGGAGAGCTACAAACCACTGCTCAAGGAAATAAGAGAGGACAGAAACAGATGGAAAAACATACCATGCTCATAACTTAGGAAGAATCAGTATCATGAAAATGACCATACTGCCCAAAGTAATTTATAGATTCAATGCTATCCCATCAAGCTACCATTGACTTTCTTCACAGAACTGGAAAAAAACATCTTAAATTTCATATGGAACCCCCCCAAAAAAAAGCCCACATAGCTAAGACAGTCCTAAGGGAAAGAAAAAAAAAAGCTGGAAGTATCAAGCTACCAGACTTCAAACTATACTACAAGTCTACAGTAATCAAAACAGCGTGGTTCTGGTACCAAAACAGAGATATGGACCAATGGAACAGAACAGAGGCCTCAGAAATGACGCCACACATCTACAGCCATCTGATCTTTGACAAACCTGACAAAAACAAGAAATGGGGAAAGGATTTCCTAATTACTACATGGTGTTGGGAAAACTGACCAACCATATGCAGAAAGCTGAAACTGGATCTCTTCCTTACACCTTATACAAAAATTAACTCCAGATGGATTAAAGACTTAAACATAAGACATAGTACCATAAAAACCCTAGAAGAAAATCTAGGCAATACCATTCAGGACGTAGGCATGACTAAAACACCAAAAGCAATGGCAGCAAAAGCCAAAATAGACATAGGGGACCTAATTAAACTAAAGAACTTCTGCACAGCAAAAGAAACTATCATTAGAGTGAACCAGCAACCAACATTATGGGAAAAAGGTTTGCAATCTATCCATCTGACACAGGGCTAATATCCAGAATCTGCAAAGAGCTTAAACAAATTTACAAGAAAAAAACAAACAACCCCATCAAAAAGTGGGCAAAGGATATGAACAGAAACTTCTCATAAGAAGACATTTATGCAGCCAACAAACATATGAAAAAAATCTCATCGTCACTGGTCATTAGAGAAATGCAAATCAAAACCCCATTGAGATATCATCTCACGCCAGTTAGAATGGCAATCATTAAAAAATCAGGAGACAATAGATGCTGTAGAGAATGTGGAGAAATAGGAACACTTTTACACTGTTGGTGTTGGTGGGAATGTAAATTAGTTCAACCACTGTGGAAGACAGTGTGGCAATTCCTCAGGGATCTAGAACTAGAAATACCATTTGACCCAGCAATCCCATTATTTGGTATATACCCAAAGGATTATAAATCGTCCTATTATAAAGACTCATGCACATGGATGTTCATTGCAGCACTGTTTGCAATAGCAAAGACTGGGAACCAATCGAAATACCCAGCAATGGTAGACTGGTTAAAGAAAATGTGGCACATATACACTGTGGAATACTATGCAGCCATAAAAAAGGATGAGTTCATGTCCTTTGCGGGGACATGGATGAAGCTAGAAACCATCAATCTCAGCAAACTAACACAGGAACAGAAAACCAAACAACACATGTTCTCACTCATAAGTGGGTGTTAAACAATGAGAACGTATGGACACAGGGAGTGGGGCATCACACACTGGGGCCTGTTGGGGGGTGGTGGGCTAGAGAAGGGATAGCAGAGGGTTGGAGGATAGGGTAGGGATAGCATTAGAAGTAATACCTAATGTAGATGACGGGTGATGGATACAGCAAACCACCATGGCACGTGTATACCTATGTAACAAACCTGCACATTCTGCACACGTACCCGAGAACTTAAAGTATAAAAAGAGACAAATTAGAATTCATGAAAAAAAAAGAAATACACAATACATTACTGTTAAAAATAATCAACCTACTGTGCAACAGAGCATCAGGACTTATTCCTCCTACCTAACCGTGACTTTGTATACATGGACCAACCTCTCCCCAGACCCCTCCCTCTTGTCCTCCCTATCCTTAGTAACTACTCAGCTACTCTCTACTTCCAGGAGATCAGCCTGATCACAGGAATTCCCTCACTTACTTTCCCCATTTGGTAACCTGACCTGTTGGACACCACCACTACTGGGTACATATCCAAAGAATTTGAAATCAGTATGTTGAATAAATACATGCACTTCCATGTTTATTTCAGCATTATTCACAATAGCCACGAGATGGAATCAGCCTGAATGTCCATCAGTGAATGAATGTGTTTTTAAAATGTGGAATATACACACAATGGGATACTATTTATCCATTAAAGAAAATAAAACATCTTTACTTTCTGTCTGTATTGTTTTGACTAGGTGCCTTACGTAAGTGGAATCATATAGGATTCTAGGTGCCTTACGTAAGTGGAATCATATAGGATTTGTGTTTCTGTGACTGGCATCTTTCACTTGGCATAACGGTTTTGTTACTGAAACACCGGCAGCTCAGCCTAGGTCCATTGCTCATCGCACAGAAAGTCAATCACTGTAACAATGAGTACTGGCAAGAGGAAGGCTGTATTTCGGTGTTCCAGCCAAGTGGAATGAGAGCTCAGTCTGAAACCCTTCTTCTCAACCAACTAAAATTAGGGACTTATATAGCATAGAAGCAATGTAATCATGGGTAGAAAAACAGGATTTAGAGAGGGGTAAGGAAGAGGAGTTAGTAAACAAAAATCATGATGGATGAAGGATCTGGCATCTCATCGTCTGGATGCAGTGATGTGGTGAGTTTCAGTTTCTTGATACTATCTGGAAGACTAAGAATCAGTGCCTTGAGGAAGGAACTCAGATAAGACAAATGTAAGTTTCAAGCTTTAAGACCAGTGAGGGTCAATATCTATGTTTATACAAGAAACAGGTGGGCCAGTTGCATTTTCAAGATTCATCCATGTTGTAACAGAATTTCCTTTCTTTTCAAGCTGAATATTATTTCCTCATATGAATATGCCACATTTTGCGTATCTCTTCATCCACCAATGGACACCTGGTGTATAGTTCATTTTCACAGGTAAAGACATACCGGAGACTGGGTAATTTATAAAGAAAAAGAGGTTTAATGGACTCACAGTTCCACTTGGCTGAGGAGGCCTCACAAATCATTGTGGAAGGTGAAAGGCACGTCTTAAATGGCAGAAGGCAAGAGAAAGAATGAGAGCCAAGCAAAAGGGGTTTCCCCTTATTAAACCATGAGATCTTGTGAGGCTTATTCACTACCATGAGAACAATATGGGGGAAATGGTCCCCATGATTCTTATCTCTCACTGGGTCCCTCCTACAACATGTGGGAATTATGAGAGCTACAATTCAAGATGAGATTTGGGTGGGGACACAGCCAGACCATATCACCTGGGTTGCTCCCACATTTTAGCTATTGTGAGTAATGGGGTTGCATACAAGTATCTCTTCAGGATCCTGCTTTAAATTAGTTTTGGCATATATTCAGAAGTGGAATTGCTGGATCATATGATAACTCTATTGTAATTTTTTAAGGAACCAGCATACTGTTTTTCAGAGGAGCTATACCATTTTACATTCCCACCAACAGTGCATGAGGGTTCTAATTTCTCTGCATCCTTGCTGACACTTGTTATTTTCTGCTTTTTTAAGTAAAGCCATCCCAGTAGGTGTGAGATGATATCTTACTGTGGTTTTGATGTGCATTTCCCTAATGATTAGTGATTCTGAGCATCTTTTCATGTGCTTGTTGGCCATTTGTAAATCTTTTCTGAGAACATGTCTATTCATGTCCTTTGCCTATTTTCGAATCAAGTTTTTTGTTCTTGTTATTGAGTTTTAAGAACTCTCTACATATTCTTACCCTTAGAAGATAGATTTTTAAGGGGGATTTTAAAAAATTAAGTTGTGGGATTTGGGTTTGTTTGTTTGTTTGTTTATAAAGACAGTGCATGCACAAAGACTGAAATTCAGACAGAGCCACAGGACCTAGAGGAAACAGGAGCAGGGCCCTCCCTCCTTCTCTCCTGGAAGCCCACTGCTCAGAGGCCTGGCCCCAGCCCCCCACACCTGCTCCTGCTGGTGTCACCTCCGTGTCCACACAGGGTGCCTGTGCTGCTCCTTACTTTGAGACACTGTCTATGAACTCCTGTTGCAGAAGAGAAGGACTTACCTCTCATACTCACTCCCTTCCCACTTACACAGGCTCACTGCTCTCTGGGTGTGCCACTGTGATCTTCTCATACTTTCTGTTTAAAAGATAACTTGAGGTTTAAATTATCATAACAGTGACGTTTTTTCATTTCTGATTCAAAAAGTATACAACGATTACATTTGATTTCTTTTACAACTTTTACTTTATGGGAGTTAATAAGTCCTTTTTTGCTTGTTTAATTTTCTATGTGCTTTTTCCTACATTAACCCAAAGCTCTCCAGTGTCAAAAGCATCAGGAAGTGCATCAGCTCCTCTTTTTTCCTTGGGACCCTCTGCACCTGGGTGCCATCTGCAGAGTTCCCCTCACAGTCCTGTGTGAGGTCCCTTGATTCCTGCATTCTATGTTTTCCATTTTCTTGATTTACTCCCTCATTTTGTTGGGACACATCTTCTAGACAGATTTCTTTACAAGGATGCCAAGGAGGTAAATTTTCTAGCATTGTGGATGAGCAAAAACATCTTTATTTTAGACACATCTTAATCTCCATCTGAAGGCAAAAGGACACACAAACTGTGTGTAATATACAAACATACACATACTATACAGCAGTAGCACAGGTAGACTAGATTTACATAAAAGAACACGGATTTCACTCACAACAATAATACTGAAAGAAAAAAGCAAATTGCAAAAGAATACATAATTCCAAAAATGTTTTATACTCAGGCACACACACAGTCAAAACTCCTAATTCATGGATTTCATACTTATGAATTCACCTACTCACTAAAACTTATTGGTAACCTTCAAAATCAGTACTTGCAGAGATTTTATGGTCATTCAGGGACATCCAGATCTGGGAAAAACCTGAGTCACCCTTCACATAAGTCCCTCCCCTGTGGCTGAATAGGGCAGGGCTCTGCCTTCTGGTTTCCTTCTCAGAGACGACCAGAAGGTGGAGCCGGTAGCGGACAAGCAGCGCAGCGCAGCACAGGAAGCTCCCGCTGGGGCAATGGCACGAGCAGATTCTAATCCCAACAGGCACCTGCTAGAGGGGCGTCCTCAGGCACATCACAACAGTTCTGAACCTCATTTCCTGGAATCTACTAGGATGTGCTGTTTTAGGATTTAAGATTAAAATCTATGTGCTATACAATATGTACATATTTCCCTGAGGAGTAATATTTCAGTATTCACTAGTTCAGTTTTCATGGCAACTTTATAGAACAGAGCAACTGAAAATAAGAGATCTTTCTCTACACAGAGAGATAGAGACTGATAGAAAATGTTAAGGTATTGTCTCATTGTCCTCTTTCAAGGATGCTATTGGCAATACCATCTCACCTAATACTTTTAACAGTTATCTAGTTCTTTTGATCTGGCAACTCATTCCTTCCATTCTGGATTCTTCTCTTGTATTATTTCTTAAGTAAGGTCTTCCCTTTGGCCTGATAGTCACCACTGTAGAGCAGTCAGAGAGGGACCTGGCCATCCCATTGAACGTGGTATCTGTCAAAATTTCCTTCTGGACTGGAGGAAATTTCTCTTCTCTCCAGAAAGAAATTCTCCCTTTCAGGCCTTATGAGATATTAATAAATATCTGATTAAGTAGGAAGATATACCATCTTCATAAATATTGTAAACTTTATAAATGCAATAAAATTGCAAAAATTATAAATGTATGTGTGTGTCTGCCTATGTGTGTATGTCTGTATGTTTGTGTATGTGTAAATATGTTGATGTAGGGTTTGTGTGTGTTTCATGACAAGTTCGTCTTAAAACACATGGGATGAAAAATAGGCAAGTAATTTTGGAAAATCAGTGGAAATACCCTAACCATTATCAATGCTGCTATAAAGCTAAAGTAATTAAGACAGAAGAATGCAATGGAAAAGAGAGCCCAGAACAAATTTTTAAATTATAGAATAGCTTTAGAAATTAGAAGGGGAAAGATGAACTATTCAATAAAAGTTAACACACACACACACACACACACACACACACACACATAATATTTCCTAGGATAGACATCAATGATGAAGTTTGTGGAGACCATTCCGATGACCAGGGGGGCCCTCTGCCCAGTCTGCCTGACATGGCCCCACCCCATCTGTTGCCCAGTGTAATTGTTACCAATGCCTTCTCACTCTCAGAAATGTCCAGCTGGCATGATATACCATTAGATCATTCCACGTATAAACAAAAAAGATTAGTATCAAGCAACAATTATAGAACCCTGGCAAATAAGTGAAAAATTAAAAATAAAAACCACAAGAAATTAGACCAAAAAAAAGAGCAAAAGATATGAACAGGCAACTCACAGAAGAAGAAACCTTAATGGCTATAAACTTGTGAAAAGATGCTTGACTTCGCTAGCAAGCAGAAAAATACAAATCAGAACTGCATACATCAGACTGGCAACATTGAAAGCCTGAAAATGCCAAGCGTTGGAAGGACATGACAAAACAAGAATGCTCCCAGAGCAGGTGCGAGTGTGAGAAGACTGGCTGCCTCACAGAGCACTCTTGTGTTACCTGGTTAGGATGGGGAGGTCAGAAACTCTATAACGAGCACCTGTCTTCTTGAATCTTTTATTTATGTCCATGAAGAGACATGAACAGGACAGATCTGTTTGTAATAAAGAAAAAAATGAAATCGCTGAAATGAGCAAAGAAAGTGAGCCATGTTTATGTAAAATAACACAATAAAGTATTGATATTATCTGGATCAATATTCACATGAGCTAGTCCTAAAACATTGACATAGATAAGCCTCAAATACAATAGCGCCAGGAATAAGCAAGTTGCAGAAAAATATGTAAAGCGTGATACTGCTTACAGGAAGTTAAAAACACACAAGGCAATGCTACCTTTTATTTTTGGGAGACACGGTCTTGCTCTATAACCCTGGCTGGAATGCCCTGGCACGATCATAGCTCACTGCAGCCTCAACCTTCTGGGCCTAAGTGATATTCCTGCCTCAGCCTCCCGAGGAGCTGAGATTTCAAGTATGTGCTACCATGCCTGGCTACTTTTTTAAATTTTTTGTAGAGACAGGGACTCCCTGTGTTGCCCAGACTGAACTTGAACTCTCGGTCTCAGGTGATCCTTATGCTTTTGCCTCCCAAAGCACGGGGATTACCAGGCATGAGCCACGACACCCCACCCAGGGCTGCTCTTAAGGATGCATAAGCATGTAGGGGAGGTGTGGAGATGCATGAGGATCAGACACACTAGCGGCATGCTAGCCACACTTCTGGAGAGAGACATAGGATGGAACGGGCCCATGGGTCATTCAGTGTCACTAACCTCACCCTCCTTGGGTGCCCTTCGTGGGCACCCTGATGCTCCCTTTAGGGCTGAAGGGATGAGGTATGAAGGATGCACCCTGCAAAGGGAACCAGAGCTGCCCCTAGAGGGCCTGAGGGTGGGCTCCCTCAACCAGCCGCAAACCCCTCCTGCATGGGCTCCCTGGGGGAAGCTCCCACAGGCAGAGACAGGAGGGCTGAGGCCCTGAGAGGCGGCAGGAGCAAAAGGAGCCATGGATCTCCACCTAGTGCCACGTGGGTATTTTCAGCCCATTTCACAGATGAGAAAATAGTGGCTCCAGGAGGTTAGGTAACTGGGCCAACGTCATGCAGCTGGTAAGAAACCAAGCTGAGGGTTCATGGGAAGATCACCCTCCCTGCACTAATGGGACTGAGGGGAAGGTCCGGTACCCCAGGCCTTACCATGACAGGAAACCAGGATGGAGGCAGCTGTCAGCTTCTGAAGTAAAGAACCAGATTTGCTTGGCTTGAAATGTAACCTAAGCTAAAGCAGCATAACCTTGCTGTCCTCTCAAGCAAGCATTGGTCGGCATTGGCTCTTTAGCGGGCTCATGTCTGTGAGGGTGATAAATACGAACCATGCTATAACCACAGGGTCTAGCTCCACCACAGAGAGCCAGGCAGGGGCAGGCATTGCGGTCATGTTAAAAACTTTCTGCACTTGACACCTGCATGTTAGTCCTATGAGCTAAGTACTGCCAGCTCCGCATTACTGATCAGGAAGTGCCTCACGGGTGAGGTGGTCCTGCCCAAGGTCTCACAGCTGCAAGCAGGACTGGAAGTCAGTCTGCATGATTCCGAATGCCTGGGCTGTCCCAGCACCCGTGCCGCCTCTCCATGTCCGTATGGGGCTGCCAGCAGCCAGGCAGTCACTGGTCACAGAAGCACCCCTGAGGAAGGTGAGTGAGAGCCTGCGCCCATGGGGTGCTCAGGCCCAGTCCCAGGAGAAACTTCCCGGGAGCCTGTGCGGGACCGGGCACCCTGGGCAATGGGAGGAAACGGCAACAGTGCTGAATGGCTCCTCCTTCTGGAAGATGAACGCTCCAGCAGGAGCCTGGTTCCCACGCCCTCAGCTGTTCCCGGCAGAGGGTGCCTGGGTTCTTGGTGTTTTGAACAAAGAATTGGACAAAATTCACAAACAAAGCAAGAAAAGAATGAAGCAGCAAAAAAAAAAACAAAGACTTATTGAAAATGAACATACCCTCCGCAGGGTGGGAGCGGCCCAAGAAAGGGCTCAAGGGCCTGGTTACAGAGTTTTCCAGGGTTTAAATACCCACTAGAGCTTTCCACTAGTTTCTCAGTGTACACCCCATGTAAATGGAGAGGATGTTTCCTGACACCGCGGAACTGTTTCCGTTTGATTTAGTTCTAGGAAGTCCTTAGGTTCCCTGCCTCCAGGCTCTATTCTCCTGCCCCACAGCCACCATCTACCATGGCCCAGGTGGGGGAGCTGCCAGCTGGGGGCCACCGCCCTCACCCTGGTGACTCCAGGTTGGGGGGCCACCCTGCTGCCGTGCCCTGCAGAGCCTCCACGAACTTCCAGCCTCCCTGGCTCATTACTTACAGATTTTTCTGCTAAGCCCAGAGCCCCCTTTTGGGAAACTGCCCACTCTGTGAGCCTTGGCGGCAGCCCCACCCCCCTTCAGAAGCTTGGAGCCAAGATGATTTCCCCAGCTCCTGGGCAGCCCGGCTGCAGGGCACACAGACCCTGCACTCCATGCACACTGACCTGCTGCCTGCAGCACGAGCCCAGGCAGGGAGCAGCCAGCACAACCACACTAGCACCCCCCCACACACACAGAGCAGCTGCAGAGAACACACACGCAGCAGCAGCCACGGGCTGGGGGTGGAAACGTTTACAAAAGGCAGAGAGGGTGGTGGGGAGCACCAGAGACCCCCAGCAAACCCGTGATTTTGCTGAGGGAGTGGATGCACCTGCTGGCCTCCCTTAGTCCAAAGCCTGTGTTCTGAATTCAGACCAGAGGTGAGGCCCACAGCCCCCACCTGGTACCACTGACACCTTGGCTTCTGGGGACCTGACCCAGGAGGCAAACGGCACATCCACCCGGAGAGTGTCATGCTTCCTGTGCTCACAGAGGCCCCTCACCCAGGATGCATGGTGCGAGGCCAGACTTGGGGGAAGCTCTGCCAGGAGGCTGAGCCTCTGCACTGGAGGAGGGGTGGCTGGTCTCTGGTTTTGTTTCCCTGGGCCCAGGTGTTCCTAACCTACCTTCACCTTCTCCTGTTTCACGGCGCTCCCCCAGGCTTCCAGAGCCCTCAGGTGGCCTCTGGAGGCGTGCAGTCCTGACGTGTTCACCCCACCCTTGCTGAGCCTTCTCCTCCAGGGGCAGGTGCCACACCTACCAAAACACTTCTCTGAGGAAGTCCATTGTTTCCCTAAGGATGCCTTCACCCCATGTGATGACCACACAGCAGGAGGTGCGGGGGGAGAACCTCCCCTTCGCCCTCTGAGGGTTTGCTGGAAAATCAACTCTACTCACAAAAGACAGATTAATTGGAGAAAAGGTATACAAATATATTAACATGCACACAGGGAGAATCACAGGGGGCCTGCCCACCCCCGATGGAGTGCGGAGGCTTATGCACCACCTCGAGGTTACAGAAAGAATGCGGACTCAGAGCACAGCCAGCACAAAGCGATGGTCCTAAGACTCCACAGAGGGCAGAGGGAGGGAGGGCCAGGGAGGGCGCCTGTGGGCAAAGGTCTTGTTGTGTAGATAAAGCCTCACAGGTAGCAGCCTTCAGAGAGAATAGAAGGTGGATGTTTCTCCCAGGCCTTTCAAGGTGCCAGCGTCTCAGTTAATCTCCCCTGCATGTAGACACAGGAAGGTTTGGCTGCACATATGTGGATTCTCTGTGGATGTAATTTTCCGCATAAAAGACAGCTTCGCAGTCACTTCTGTTGGCTGGCTCCATGTGAGTCACCTAAAAATACACTAACTCTGGGACGAAGCTCTTCCTGCCACCAGTCCACAGGAGCCTGCTCTCCATCAGTGCTGTCCTTCCTCCAAGGGCCCGCTCAGACGCCAGCTCCAGAAACACTCATGGTCTGTCCCCGGCCTCCTTTCCTCTCCACCCAGAGCCCTCTGTTCTCACCCCGCTCCAGGTATATCCCAGCACGACAGGCCGCACTCAAAACCTCCAAACACAACAACCGCACCTCCCACGGAGAAACGAAGACTCACCTGAACATTGAACAGACACCAAGGCAGCCACACGGCAGGAACAGAAGGACTCGAACCCCCAGGCTTTTGCTTCTTTCTATCCTTTCCCCATACCCATTCCCCCACTGCCAGCCTTCCCATCTTGCCTCCTTCTCTTTCCCACTCTATAACCCCTATTCCCTCAGGTCTGGCCCCCAGTCGTCCCATTCCTTATCCAGCAAACGAGATGCCACCTACTGCCCCTCAACTGGCCCCATGGAGAGGCACCAAGGTGCCCGCGCACACTGCCCGCACCACGCAGCGGCATCGCTTGCCATTCTAATACGTCTTGTCCCTGAGTGTGCATCATGGGAGCCCAGGGAGGGTTTTGGTGGAGACTGCACCCCGCTCCAGAATATTATCGGTCCCGAATTTGTTCACCAAGGGAGAGAAATGCCATATTCATCAACAATGCAGTCTCTCTCATGGGACCAAGTTTTGGTAAGAAAATAAGATTTCTGTCCAAATCGTCACATATAAGAAGTGTGTATTAGTCAGGGTGGTGAGCCCAACACAGGCAGGGCTTCCCTTCTCCTGTGTACCCAGCGCAGCCTGCAGAGCTAGGTCCTGAGTGTCTCTGCACCACAGTGTCATGTGTGAGATCAGGACAGAGGCAGACTCTGTTCGATGGTGGGGGCGCTCCCCCACCTCCACTGCCACTGTCATTATCATCCTCACCACTGCTATTTCTGGTGCACAATAAATATGCCCTGAACGAAGTGAAATGCTGGTCGGTTTGTGGGCATTGGCTAACCTGGACCCAGGTGTTCCTAACCTCCCTTCACCTTCTCCTGAATGCAGGAAGGAGTGTCATCGTTCTAGAGATTTCCATATTCATGCACTTGGGCGGTGCTTATTCTGCCAATAGAGCAGTGGGCCATGAAGCCAGGACAGATGAGTCATGTCTTCTGGGAGAGCTAATCCTGAGCCTTCATCTATGCAAAGACTTGCCTTGGGGACCTCAGACACAGGGCGCGATGGGAACCCAGCTTTAACTCCTGCCTCCCAGGCACTAGAAGCTGGCAAGCTGGGGAAGTGAGGGGTCACAGGAGGGACTGGCCCCTGGCCATGCAGCAGGCTGACACCATGGGCCCTAGAGTGGCCCTCAGAGGAACATAGATAAAGATAAAACCCACAGACTATCGCCTCCATGGCAAGCCTGCAACGCTTGTCACACACATTCCTTTTCATCCTCCACACCCCCAAGCTCTGGTGTGAAAGGCCTCCCATGACACACTTCTTTTAGTCTAGAGGTGCCTGGGGAGGATGACAGGTGGCAACATCTAAGAATACCCTCATCTGCCTTCTAAAATGCAAAGAAAGAGGCCCAGCAGGGAATGTTTGTGCTGAAATATTGTTATTATCAATTACGTTGACACTTTCCAGAGTATAATTTTTGTGATATTTCCAAACATGTCAGCACCTGCTCTTTTGGAAGAGAAGGGCTGTGACCCCACCCCTGGCAGGGGAGGGGTTAGAGGTGGACTTCAGAGGCTGGCCCAAGGCCACGCAGAGGGAGTGAGCTCAACAGACCAAGTCATCTTGCTGCCAGAGGACGTGTGGCAGAGCCTGAGGACCAGGGAGTCAGAGGGCAAGAAGAGGGGGAACTGAGGGGGCCAGTCCTGAGTTGGTGGCTGCTTTGGTGGCTGCTGTTCACCGTGGGGAGCTATGGCCCAGCTCCTGCAGCAGGCAGCCTCGCTCCTTGCACCCTCACTGCTGCCTGCCTGGGGCTGGGATCACAGGCTTGTGTGTTGTGATCTCTGAGTGTCTGTGACAGCTCATGAGCAGGTAAAAGCATCCCCCAAGAGCTTTAAAGACATTCATGTCATTTGATCCAGTCACATTTCTGGGAACACATCTGTGGCGTAACCTTAAACTTAACATATCCGGCCTTAAACTTCAGAGCTGCCAGGGTTCAAATCCTGACCCCACCATTTACCCTTCAAGTCTCCTGGAAAGATGCAACTGTCTCCTCTTACCTCCTGCTCCTTTGTCTATGAAATGGGCGGCACGGTCCAGTAGCCTGTGCTGAACCACAACAACCCCTCCGTGAATAGTGACCCATGTTATCAATATAAAAAGGCCAGAGTCACAAAGATGCTTGCCACACACGCGCCTAAAGGGCAGAAAAATTGGCAACAATCATACTGTCCAAAAAATATGGAGAGCTTCTTCCAGAAATTTAAGAGTTAACAGAGAGTATTTTTGGTTTTGTTTCACTTTTTTTCTCAGAAAGAAAAATTTAGTAGGGACTTAGGAATAGAAAGCATGTCTGTGTCTCAGGCATTGGTGAGACAACACGGTGGGTCCCCCCCCGCCACAAGACAGTCTTTAGCATAGCTGCCACAGTGGTGCTGCGCCTCAAACGCCGAGCAGCCCGTCCTCCTGAAGGTCACCCAGCTAGCCAAATTCCAATGAGAAAGGATGGGAGGACAGCCACAGTGGCCAGAGGTGCAGAGGACCCTAGAAACCACCACAGACTGCAAAAATTCATAAATGAGGACAGACACAACCCATGACAGCTTGTGAGTCCCATTGGTAAGCTCCTGACTCCAAAACTCTTCCAGAGTCTACGCCATCAGGCCGGAGCTTAACAAAATAGGGGACAGAAAGATAGGCCTGGCAGGCTGGCTCAAGCCTGTAGCCCCAGTGTTTTAGCAGACCAAGGCAGAAGGATCACTTGAGGCCAGGAGTTTAAGACCAACCTGTGCAACATGGGGAGACCCCTACGAAAAATAAAAAATTAGCCTGGTGTGGTGGTGTACACCTGTAGTCCCAGCTACTCAGGAGGCTGAGGCAATAGGATTGCTTACACCAGGGAATTCAAGGCTGCAGTGAGCTATGATCATACCACTGCACTCTAGCCTGGGCAAAATAGCAAGACTCCTTCTCTTAAACAAAAAAAGGATGATTAAATCCCCACAATAGCAGAAGGGGTACCTGTATCACTCTTGAAGCATGACTTTCATGTCGGTTCACATATGGTTGTTCTAGGATATATTTCCTTCGTTGCAATTCTGAGTGTTTGTGTGGTTACAAAATGTAAAGTGATAGTTATTCAGAAGCACATCACACATGACAAAATGGTGCCAGGTTTATATCATTGTCTTCAGATGCTTCAGATAGAAAAGCATTTAGTTCCAACAAGGGTTTGATCTTCTTGTCAATCTATGGAATCAGCATCCAACTTTTGTAAGTTCATTTTGTCAGTGGTGAGGCATTTCACATGAGTAGGACTGCATTACAAACACAGTGTAAATTTCCACCACTGAAGACGAAATGATTGTTTTGCAATGATGACGTGGATAAAAATTGTGATGGGGCACCGCACGTGTTAAAAACGATATTTCTACTAAATTTACAAAATGTGTTTGACAGACGTTTGCAATGGATTGTGACGCACACTAAACTGATACTCGCATTCAAGCAAGCCGCACTATTCTATTCAAATCGAAATTGTCCTTTTCACGTTTAAATACTTTTATTTGTCTTCAAAATGTCTATAGCCACACTGAGGTGGAATACACACAAAAAATTACCAGAGTATCCCAGAGTTTCTCTTTGCTGCCATCGAGCTCATGTTAGAAATATTTGAGCCTTCAAACATCCAGTAAACCAACCTAAAGAACTGACAATCTTATCAGCCCCTTTTGTAAATGAGTCCCTGAAATTCTAATTGCATTTAGATCAAACGTAGTTGAAAATCATTAAAGTATTCAACCAAAGAAACACAAAAACGCTGTGTTCGAAGCTTTTATCAAAATGTAATTAATTCTTGAAAATAAACAGGAAGCCCTTGAAATTTATCCACCTCAAAAGTAAGCTAACAAATTAAACAATGAGAGCTCAAACTGTGCATCAGGTTTTATTCTGAAATTTTATAATGCTTTAGAAGATCTCAACTGATAGAGGTGTATTATTAATTGAATAAGTTTATTCTCTAAACAGGAATGAAATAAAATTGAGAAGTTCCATGATTTTGTATCACCTACATTTAGCAAACCCTTTCAAAAAATCATAGAGACAACATATTTGATTAGTTTTGCCATATAAAAAGTTTTGTTCAAAAAGGCACCTTAGCAAACCACCATGGTATGTGTTTACCAATGTAACAAACCTGGACATTCTGTCAATGTATCCTGGAACCAAAAATAAAATTCCAAAAAAAAAAAAAAAAAAAGGAAAAATGAACAAGGCCATAAGACAATTCCCATTGACGTATTTGGACTGACATATTTATGCCAAAAATTAAAAGTTATAATATCCTGCATGATATATTAAGCTTACCAGGTACCTTAGTACCTGTAGAGATAATTTCCTTAATTTAAACATTATATTCTACAGAAAGCATCTATGGAAAGCAATTTCAGTTTTATTTTCCATAAAACTCAATTCTGAAAAACAAATATGCAATTTTGTAGGGGGAAAAAAGTACACATTAAAAAAAGTATATTTTTTAGAAAAATACCAGGAACATAATAATAGAAAAAAGAAATAGCTAAAAGTCAAGTGAACAGTGACAAAATTGTAAGTCAAATCTATTGTAGATTAAGTCATTAATAACGATTAATGTTTTCTTAAAAAGTGGGATTTTCTTTGTTTGTTTTTTGAGACAAAGTCTCACTCTTGTCCCCAAGGCTGGAATACAATGGCATGATGTCAGCTCACTGCAACCTCTGCCTTTCGGGTTCAAGTCATTCCTCTGCCTCAGCCTCCCGAGTGGCTGGGACTACAGGCGCCTGCCACCTCGCCTTGCTAATTTTTGTATTTTCCTTTTTTTTTTTAGTAGAGGGGTTTCACCATGTTGGCCAGGCTGGGCTCGAACTCCTGACCTCAAGTGATCCACCGACCTTGGCCTCCCAAAGTGCTGGGATTATAGGCGTGAGCCACTGCACCTGGCCAAAAAAGTGTTTTCAAAGAATATATTTTGCTATTTTATTTATTTTATGTCATGTTTAGTCTAGATTTGCATGTTTACACAACTATTATACAGTGTGTCTGCTCATTTATACTGTTATTTTAAGATGTCGCTGTGCAATAGGCATAATTATACTGCATGTTAGATGACCCGAGGCACCTGCTAGCCACACCCCCACAAACCTATCCCCCGGTGTTTAAATGGGGCCGCTGCTTTCCCAGTAACAACGGCTGGTGACTCGATACCTAGAGGGAGCACTAGAACACTTTTTGTTCGCTTCCTACTCACTGAGTGCGTATGTACTAAGTGTCAGGAAGGACATAAATAACCTGAAAAACCTTAGATCCCAGTTACCGTCACCCTCCAATTTATCAGCAAGGTCAATGAGATCCTGAAGGCTTAAGGTCCAAGACAGGTCCACATACGCAGAAGAGGGGTCCATCTACCCCAACTATGAGACCTCCACTATGCTGTACCCACCCCAAACTACAGGCACCACAAGGCACCTACAGCCTGGACTATTGATGTTGTGCAATGGCTCACACCGTTCTTTATTTACTTTTTTATGTTTCTTAATCTTCATTCCTTGTTTGTAGTTTATTTTTTCCAAAATGGAAACACTGCCTTTGCTTCCCAATCCTACATATTCCTCCCTGAAAACAAGGCTAGGCCGTCTTCAATACAGCTCTGACTGGAAGAGCTCAGAGACCATCGCACATTGTAAACACTGGACAACTCGTTGCTAAATGAAATTCTGTTGCCCTGACCACCACCAACACAAAATACAGGGGATGACGGTCAAGGAGAAATGAACATGAGCTGAACTTTTCAAGCCTCCATGGATGAACGCAGCTTGTTATTAGCCCACATGGAAACCTGCATTCTGGCAACTGGAAATCACCAACTGACAGCTAGCGTCCACTAGAAACATTCTAAGACTCTTTGAGCATGCATGAGTCCAGTAGGAAAGAGTAGGGAATGAGGGGTCAGACCTAACTTAACTAAGATGATTCCATTAATTAAGATGCTAATTTTATGGTCTGCCATTTTCATTTATAATTCTTACCTTCCATGAGAATTCTTATTGCGAGTAATTTTAATTAGAAACCTATAGATATCAAATGTGAACATTGACAAGGAGACATTGATTGTTACATTCTTTATAAATACATCAGATAGGTCCATAATATTATATGAAATTTTAATTTCCCAGTGAGGATCACGCAAACTGTACTTACAAAAGACTAAGCAAAGTGCAGGGCACTCCCGCGAGTCACCCTTGCCGTGTCCCAGGCTTCACCACCTTCCTGTGCACTCCCTGCTTAGCACAGTGTTGCCCCAGTACTGAACTCGAAGTTTTACACATATTGGGTGAGTATTTTACGTTCCTCTTCCTACAGATAAGGAAACTCAACCGAGAAGAGTTAAGTAACTTTTGCAAGGTCACACGGCTTATAAAGAGTACAACAGGATCTGAATTCAGAGCCGCTGGGCCCCAAAACCTTCCTCTTTAAACTGCCCCAGAAACAAGAGTTTTTTGCACCGAGCAGCTCTTTCACTGAGAGTCTAATACACGAGCGTGACCAGGAAAACTGCGACTCTCTCCACAGACATCATTTTGGTTTGTTTGTTCAATTTTTAATTGTTAGAAATACATGAAATCAAATTTACCATCGTTACCATTTTGTGTGCAGCATAGTATTGTTTATATATATATATATATAATATATGCATTTTAAGTTCTGGGGTACACGTGAAGAACATGTAAGACTGTTGCATAGGTACACACATTGCAGTGTGGTTTGCTGCCTTCCTCCCCATCAACGATATCTGGCATTTCTCCCCATGCTATCCCTCCCCAATTCCCCACCCCTCGCTGTCCCTCCCCTAGTTCCCCTCCCTCCCTGTGTCCATGTGTTCTCATTGTTCAACACCCACCTATGAGTGAGAACATGCGGTGTTTGATTTTCTGTTCTCGTGTCAGTTTGCTGAGAATGATGGTTTCCAGGTTCATCCATGTCCCTACAAAGGACACGAACTCATCGTTTTTGATGGCTGCGTAATATTCCATGGTGTATATGTGCCACATTTTCCCTGTCCAGTCTATCATCGATGGGCATTTGGGTTGGTTCCAGGTCTTTACTATTGTAAACTGTGCCGCTATGAACATTCATGTGCATGTGTCCTTACAAAAGAACGATTTATAATCCTTTGGATATATACCCAGTAATGGGATTGCTGGGTCAAATGGAATTTCTATTTCTAGGTCCTTGAGGAATCACCATACTGTCTTCCACAATGGTTGAACTAATTTACACTCCCACCAACAGTGTAAAAGTGTTTCTATTTCTCCACATCCTCTCCAGCATCTGTTATCTCCAGATTTTTTAATGATCGCCATTCTAACTGGTATGAGATGGTATCTCAATGTGGTTTTGATTTGCATTTCTCTAATGACCAGTGATGATGAGCTTTTTTCATATGTTTGTTGATTATGATCACATTGCTGTGCAACCAGTCTCCAGAACTTTTCATCTTGCAGAACTGAAACTCTGTTCCCATTAAACAATAACTCCCCATTCCCTCTCTACCCAGCCCCTGGTAACCATCACTGTACTTTCTACGGTTTTGACTGCTCTAAATTCCTCATGTAAGTGGAATCATACCATATTTGTCTTTTTGTGACTGGCTTCTGTCACTTAGCATAATATTCTCAAGATTCGTCCATGTTATAGTATGCACACGAATGTTCATTGCAGCACATTGTTTATAATAGCAAAGACCTGCAACCAACCCAAATGCCCATCGATGGTCGATTGGACAGGGAAAATGTGGCACATATACACCATGAAATACTATGCAATACTATGCTGCACACAAAATGGTAACGATGGTAAGTTTGATTTCATGTATTTCTAACAATTAAAAATTGAACAAACAAACCAAAATGATGTCTGTGGAGAGAGTCGCAGTTTTCCTGGTCACACCCGTGTATTAGACTCTCAGTGAAAGAGCTGCTCTGTGCGAAAAACTCTTGTTTCTGGGGTAAAGAGGAAGGTTTTGGGGCTCAGCAGCTCTGAATTCAGATTCTGTTGTACTCTTTGCAAGCCGTGTGACCTTGCAAAAGTTATTTAACTCTTCTCGGTTGAGTTACCTTATCTGTAGGAAGAGGAACGTAATACTTACCCAATATGTGTAAAACTTTGAGTTCAGTACTGGGGCAACACTGTGCTAAGCAGGGAGTGCACAGGAAGGTGGTGAAGCCTGGGACACGGCAAGGGTGACTCGCGGGAGTGCCCTGCACTTTGCCTAGTCTTTTGTAAGTACAGTTTGCGTGATCCTCACTGGGAAATTAAAATTTCATATAATATTATGGACCTATCTGATGTATTTATAAAGAATGTAACAATCAATGTCTCCTTGTCAATGTTCACATTTGATATCTATAGGTTTCTAATTAAAATTACTTGCAATAAGAATTCTCATGGAAGGTAAGAATTACAAATGAAAACGGCAGACCATAAAATTAACATCTTAATTAATGGAATCATCTTAGTTAAGTTAGGTCTGACCCCTCATTCCCTACTCTTTCCTACTGGACTCATGCATGCTCAAAGAGTCTTAGAATGTTTCTAGTGGACGCTAGCTGTCAGTTGGTGATTTCCAGTTGCCAGAATGCAGGTTTCCATGTGGGCTAATAACAAGCTGCATTCATCCATGGAGGCTTGAAAAGTTCAGCTCATGTTCATTTCTCCTTGACTGTCATCCCCTGTATTTTGTGTCCAAATTCCTTCTTGTTTATGGCTGAATACTATTCTGTTTTATGCATTCATCACATTTTGTTTATTCATTCATCTGTTAACATATACTCAGGTTGCTTCCACGTTTTGGCTGTTGGGAATAGCGCTGATGTGAACACAGGTGTGCATATACCTCCCTGTGATCCTGCTTTTAATTATTTTAGGTATGTAGACAGTGTAGAATTGCTGGATCATATGGCTATCCATTATTTTATATTTTGAGGAACTGCCATCCTCTTTTCCACAGGCTGCACCATTTTACACACCCACCAACAATACACAAGAGTTTGGATTTCTCCACATTTGCCCCAACATTTGTTATTTTCTGGGTTTTTGATAGAAGCCACCCTAATGACTGTGAGGTAATATCTCATTTTGGTTTTGATTTGTATCCATAATAATTTCAGCTGCTAAGTATCTTTTCATATGCTTCATGGCCATTTGAATACGTTCTGTGGAGAAATGGCTATTAAGTCTTTTGCCCATTTTTAATCAGGTTATCTGTTTTTATTGTTAAGTTGCAGGAGTTTTTTGTATATTCTGGATATTAACCCCAGATCAGATACATGATTTGCAAATATTTTCTCCCATTCTGTTGGTTGCCTTTTTACTCTATTGATTGTGTCCTTTGATGCACAGAAGAATTTTTTTTTAATTTTGATGTAGTCCAATGTGTGTATTTTTTTCTTTTTTTGCCTGTTTTAATGTCACATCCAGAATTACTGCAACGTTGATGAATTTGTTTATTAGTTCTAACAGTTTCTTGTGGAGTCTTGAGTGTTTTCTTCATGTAAATCGTGTCTTTTACAAACAGAGAAAATTTCACTTCTTCCCTTCTAATTTGGATACCTTTTATTTCTTTTTCTTGCCTTATTGCTGTGAATAGGACTGCTAACCTTCTGTTGACTAGAAGTGGTAAAAGCAGTTATATAACCCTGTTCCCGATCTCAGAGAAAAAAAACTTTCAGTCTTTTACCATTGAGTGTGTTAGCTATGGACTTTTCATAAATGGTCTTTATTGATATTCATATTGTAGCCTACAAAAGTAAGCTGAGAGTGACCTTGGCACTCCATTCAAACAGTGAATGCTGACGTAGCACCCTCAGTGACCCTGGGCTATGCACGTGGACTATGCTACTCCATGTGAGGCTGTGCACAGGAGGACATAGCACAGTCTTGGACTTACAGAAAGTTACCTGACGTGGGAAAGAAAAATAAAACAGCAAAAAGTTGTAATGTTGTAATCCCGTGTCAACATACAAGATAAAGGAGCATAGACATGGCCCTTGTTCTGAAGAGAAATGGCTACAGCTCCACAGAACAAGTTGCCTTCCTGGAAGAGGAGGACTTTGAGACTTTTCTTTTAACGACAAGCAGGTAAGAGTAGAGAATACCCTCCCAAACACTGTTGGGAATCACTTCCAGGAACAAAGTTCTCTGAAACGGAATTTGAAGAAAGCAGACTTTATTCCGGTGAACAGTGTGCAAACCAAGGAGATGCAGGCTTCGGTGGAAAATGAAGGTGGGTTCCAGAGAACAAAGGGAGGGTTTGGGTTTTAATGTAAAAGTTCTTGCCCACTTTTCCAATCAGGTCCATTTATGCAAATGAAGGAATCAAATTTACTTAGTTCTGATTGGTTGATGTAGGTGAGTCCTGATTGGTTAAAGGTAGGTGCACTCTGGAAGTCCCAAAGTTAAACAGACGTTTCGGTTTTCAAAAACCTCGGAGTGTGTGTGTGAACTCTACTCAGCAAATGGCTGCTTGGCTCTGTTTTAAATTTAGACCCAGTTAGGATCCATCTGGAAGGATTGACTCTTTCAGGTTCACGTTTGCTCACGTTTGACTCAGGACTCTGCTCACCTGCCACACATCAGACAGCCTTTCAGAGGGCCACGTATAGAAGAGCCAGCCTCTACCCTTTCTCCAGCCCTTCCCCGCTTTACAAATGAATCGCCCCTAAACCCCTGCTCTGTGTTTATCTGTTTGCTTATGGTTCTCTGGTAGAATGTAATCCCCATGAGAGCAGTGATTTTCGTCAGTCTTATTCACTGCCAAACTCTCAGTTTCTTGAACAGATTCAGGGCATGGTAGGTTCTCAGTAAATATCTGTTGAATGAAAACACAATATACTGGAGTTTGAGCCTACATACATGCTGGAGACAGGAAGTGAGATGAGAAAAAGCATCTCAGGCTTCCTACAGAAACCAGCACACTAAGCGTGTGGCCACTGCCTGTCGAGATTGGCCGAGTTTTTAACAGAGGTTGTCTCTGGATATGAAGGTCATGGGTGATCTTAAAAACTCTCTAGCTCCGACTTTATTTTGGGAAGTTTCTATAATGAATGCCTATCACTTTTATAACAGAAAACGTATGTTTTAATTTTTAAAAGGCCAGGAAAGTTAATATGGTAGCAGTGTGCAGGACAGACAAAAGACAGAAACTAAAGACAGAAAACTCGATTTGCCAGAATAGGAAATAGTCAAAGTGCAATTTCAACCTACACAGAAGTGGTGACACCACTTGTCTTCAAAAAAGCAAATAAGCAATAATCAAGAGGATTTTCTAAATTATCTTTTCAAATATAATTTGTTTCATTAATTGGTATTAGAAAACCAGTCATCAGAGATTGATGCACCAAGTTATCAGAAAGAGCAGTTCCATTACCCTGAAATTTAGCTGGCTCTCCACATCCTGGGAACCAAGGGGTAGGCGAACCCATCAAGCCCCACAGATCTGATGGGGATTGTAAAATGGCAGACAGTATCTCTGACTTGAAGGTCTGTTAGAAATCAAACAAGCATCTTTAAGATCACAAGAGGTGCTCGTGGGAAATGGGTTTGAGTGACAAAGTTGGCTAACACGTGGTTTCTGCAGGAGTCCCTCTGCTGTAAAATTAAGGCAGACAAGCACGTGGCTGCCTGGAACCACTGGAGGAGGTCATCAGCCCACGATGGCCTAAAGCTCCACATCAAGTGGACAAGAAGAAAGACTGTCCAGAAAGAGGGAGCGGCACAGGCAGAGGCGTGGAGAGTGAGCAGGTGAGGCTCCCTCAGGGAGCAGCAGGGGAACCGAGCAGAACTGGGTGTAGAGTAGGGGCAGTGGGGGAAGGAAGGGGCTTGGCGAGAGGGTTGTGGAAGGAAAGACATGCATAAGAGAGGGGCAGGAGAAGATCCAAAGGGGTCTCCCACAGGCTGGCGTGCAGGTTAAATGGGTGTGTGTGCATGTGTGTGTGTGTGCAGTGTGTGTGTGTGTGCGTGTATGTGCACATACACTCGTTTCTATCCTATACCTTCCTGCCTAATCCCCCTCTCAGCCCCTAAGCCAGGGCTCCCAAGGAAGGCCCAGATCGGATGGCTGAGTGTGCTCAGTTCCAAGGTCATTTGTCCAACATCCCACCATAGCCAATGAAGCATCCCAGCTCACCTGCAGCCACGTGGCCCACGATAGGCTGGTCCAGGATGAGGGATGCCAAGGGACTCACCCAATTCACCAGCACCCCAGTGCTCCCTGTCAGCCACCTATTTGTCCAGTTAGAAACACTGCCTCTCTTCAGCGGCACCCTGCCCCAAGCCCCAGCAGGCACTCATAACTGAACCATTGCCCCAAATGAAGCCATCTAGGACATTGAATTTCACAAATCCACAGCTGGCAAGAGCAACCCTGGCTTCCTGTTGGGGTCTGCCTGGTGTGGGGAAGGAGGATAGGGATAAGGGGGTGGGCTGCACCCTCCTCCCAGCAGCCACTGCTCCTGCCAGGAGGTCCTCTCCACACTGGTTCCTTTCCAGGTTCTGGAAACCTCTCCCTCTCCACTCCTTTAAACCTGGGGATAGTGAAACTCTCTGCAGCTGCCAGCCCCAGGACACAGTCTTACTCTCTGAAAGGTTCCCTGGTTAGATTGCTGTGAAGAATCCCTCCATTGTAAACTTGTTGCAAACTCCTGGTTTGGCATGAGCCATCTGCCTCCTGCTGTGACTCTGGTGCACCCCAGGAGGTGCCAGTTACCACCAAGAGCCTCGCCTTTCCTACAACTGACTGCACAGTGGGGACCGTCAGCCAACTGTTCTCTGAGGAGCTTAACTGCAGCATGAACACGGTATTCCTTAGAGACAAGGTTGACTCGCTTCAGCTCCTCCCCACTCAGTGACAGACTGCGCCTGCCATGGTCGAGCATTAGGGCATTCTAACTCACACCCACACCTGATGTCACCTTTTACTGACCCCAGACTAACCAGCCCTTTCAAGGGAAGCAATGAGACTGCCATGAAACCATCATTTCCACGCCTCCTTCCTGGACTTATTGCTATCACATTTATGTCCTGTTACTGATTTTTTATTCATCTTTGTTTCATTTGTAACACATCAAATGTTCTCTGGACAGCAATTATAACTACCAAGAAGAGAGAAGCAAGAAAGGTCATAAAGGCACACTGACCAATGCAACAGGAATAAACAGCCCAGAAATAAACCCATGCATCTCCAGTCTATTGATTTTTGACAAAAGTACAAAGAATACACACTGGGGAAATGACAGGCTGTTCCATAAAGGTGCTGGGAAAATTAGATATCCACATGTAAAGGAATAAAACTGGATGCTTACTTCACACCATACACACAAAAAAAGAAATCAACCCATAATGGACTGAAGACTTAAATGTAAGACCTGAAACTGTAAAACTACTAGAAAAAAACTTGAAGGCAGACTATACAACATTGGTCGGGGCAGTAACTTTTTTTTATTTGACACCAAAAGTAGGCGACTAAAAAAAAATAGACAAACTTAAAAGCTTCTGCACAGCAAAGAAAATAACTAAGTGTGAAGAGACAAGCCACAGACTGGGAGAAAATATCTGCAAATCATAAAGCAGATAAGAACCCATATCTAAAATGCATGAGAAACTCAAACTATTCAAAAACAAGAAAACAAGTAACCCTATTTCAAAATAGGCAAAAGACCTAAACAGACATTTCTCAAAAGAAGACTTACAAATGGCCAACAGATACATGAAAAAAATTCTCAATATCACTAAGCATTAGGGACATGCAAATTTAAACCACAAGATATTGCCTCGCACCTGTTAGAATGGCTTTTGGGGTGGCACTGTTTATAATAGCAAAGACTTGGAACCAACCCAAATGCCCATCAAAGATAGACTCGATGAAGAAAATGTGGCACATATACACCATGGAATACTATGCAGCCATAAAAAAGGATGAGTTCGTGTCCTTTGAAGGGACATGGTTGAATCTGGAAACCATCATTCTCAGCAAACTGACACAAGAACAGAAAACCAAACACCACATGTTCTCACTCATAAGTGGGTGTTGATGAGAACACACAGCCACAGGGAGGGGCACATCACACACTGGGGCCTGTTGGTGGGGGTGGGGGAGGCTAGAGGAGGGATAGCAGAAGGTGGGGGATTGGGGAGGGGATAACATTAGGAGAAAGACCTAATATAGGTGACGGGGGAGATGGAGGCAGCAAACCACCATGGCACGTGTATAGCTATGTAACAATCCTGCATGATCTGCACATGTACCCTAGAAGTTAAAGTATAATTAAAAAAAAAAAAAAGAAATTCGATAAAAAAAAAAAGAATGGCTCTTAACGAAAAGATGAAAGATAATACACGTTGGCAAGGATATGGAGAAAAAGGAACACTTGTACGCTGTGGATGGGAATGTAAGTTGGTACAGCCACTTTGAAGAATAATATGGCCGTTCCTCAAAAAACTAAAAATGAAGCTGTCCTATGATCCAGCAATCCCACTGCTGAGTATACATCCAAAAGACTTGAAATCAGTATGTCAGAAGTGGCTGCTTTCCATGTTCCCTGCAGCACCGTTCACACTAGCCAAGATGTGGGATCTACCTAAGTGTCCATCAACGGATAAGTGGATTTTTTTCAATGTGGTGTATATATGCAAGGGAGTATTATTCAGCCTTAAAAAGAAGGAAATTCTGTCATTTTGTAATGTGAATGTACCTAGAGGACATTATGTTTGGTTAGATAAGCCAGGTAGAGAAGGATAAACATCTCCTGATCTTACGTATATGTGGAATCCAAAAAAGTGGAACTAAGGGCAGTCAAGAGTAGAATGGTGGTTACCAGGAGCTGGGGAAGGCAGAGGGGAACGTTGGTCAAAGGGCATAGAGTTTCCACTGGAAAGGAGGAGTAAGTTCTGGTGACCTATTGCACTGCAGGGTGACGATAGTTAATAACAGTATATTGCATATTTCAAAGTTACTAAAGTACATTTTAAATGTTCTCACCATGAAGAAATGATAAGTATTTAAGGTGACGAGTGTGTTAGCCTGATTTGCTAATTCTACAATGTACACATGTATCAAAAAATCACATTTTACCCCATAAATATATACAATTATTATGTCAATTAAAAATAAAAATTATTAAAAAGAAGAAAACAAGGATGAGAAAGAGAATCTTGTCAACTGAAATTGAATCATGGATAACTGCAATGCAGAGGAAATGCATTCCCAATCTTATTGGGGCCAGAGTGAAAGGCTAGAGAGAAGAAATGGTCACAGAATTGAGTTTGGAGGGAGAGGTAAAAATGAGCAGTCTCCCACAAGTTATAGGAGGCTAACATAATGGGAACATTCACTACATTTCTTTTCCTGTAAGCTAAGCACTGTAAAATGTAGTGTGTGGACTCAATTTTCTCCACAAATGGGTTTTGTTTAACCTGGGGAGATAATTCTTACAGAGTTGAATTTCAGTGACTTTGGGCACAGCGTGTACTTACCAGTTTACCACAGTCACCACTACTCCTTATTGCCTTCCAGCAGGTACATTAATGATTTGTGTGACTTCCCTGGCCCTGTGGTTATCTGAGCAGGTAACTCTCATATATAAAGTCATCCACAAGAATGAGTAGCATGTTCCTTCCCTGATCCGGTAATCACACAAAACCAGAATGCTATTTGCCTAGGGTCAAATTGATGTGATATTCCCAAGGCCACAGCTTGTGAAAGAAAGGAGCTAGTCTGTGGGAGGGATGGCTTGGGACTGAAAGTGAAGACTGGAGTCCAGCATATGGAAACAGATGGGCCTTAGGCTTTTGGGAGGGCATGTGATGTCGGGGACCTGGAGCCTGCCCCTCTACATGGCAGGGCTTGGTGGTCAGAGCTACCAGCTGCTAGTGGGAGTGTCACCTTGGATAGTGCCAATGTCAGTAGCAGATAGAGGCCCTTCCATAGATATCCCTGTCTGCATAACCTCTGCAGGACCCTTGAAAACCCTAGCGGTGATAACTTGAACCTCATCTCAAATATGACCACACTGAATTTTTCAGCAATTCATTTGGAGCCAGATCAAATTTGATTCCAACCCATGAGGGAACACAGTGGTGCAGGTAGTCTGCAGTAGAGCACATGTGTACCTGTTACACGGCGCTTGATAAACGCATGTGGCAAGCGGGTGTGCTGACTGATGCGTTTCCAGAAGAGTGAATGGACGAATGTCGCGTGTGGAGGTCCAACCAGTGCAGCCAGTACTCCGGCCCTTTCCTTCTGACAGGTCTGTCGTCTTGGTGGGCTGGGTCCATCCATCCTGATCGCCAAGCATTTAGCACATCTCTCTGGGTGTAAGCTGAGAATAGGAGGTGAACTAACAAGGCCCTGGACTGTTCCACCAGCCACAGCAGAGGGACGCGTGGTGGATGCCGCCAGAGCACACCCCCAAAACAGCGAAGGGATTGTTAACCTACGGCTCACCTGACATGTTATCCTCCGGCCACAGGCAAGTCGTTCGACGTGTCTTCTCCACCTCCAAATAGGAAGCGATGGGCATGGATGAAACAGGTAACAGGATGCCAGTAGGCGTTTTGCAGAGCAAGCCTTGAGGGAACATAAGCCTCTTTCTATTTCAGCATTTTCTCCATCTTCACATTAGAAGAAGCTATCACTGGAGCCTTAGAATTATAGCTGTCAGGGGCTCAGTGCCTACTGCATGAGAGGGGAGCAACTGTGAAGAGAGAGGTGGGGACTCGTGCAGGAGGAGGAAGTGTGCGTTTTGTCACCGATGCCCACGGCCAGGCGTAGCAGTGCCACAGGGAGAATGACACTGAGGTGTGCACGTGTGTGTGTGTGTTATATGACATATACGAATCTGTGTGTACATATGCACAGATTTATGTGTATGAATAGGCTGTATGCAATATCTGTACACATGTATCATAATATATATGCTTATATAAACACACACATATATCTCAGGTATGACACATTCATACACACATATATATCTGCATATTCATATACAAACATATACATATCTATATATTAAATATCTCACACACACACACATATGGATGAGCCAGGAGCAACTGCAAATTGAGAGGTAGAAATATATATATGTGTGTATAAGTTGATTCTGTAGTAAACCATATATAGTTCTTTATCATGGAGTGTCTTCAATTTTTCTCACATAATCACTCTGTATCTCTCCTAACTCCTGCACTGAAAGGCGCCCCCGGCTGGGGACGGGGATGGCTACCCAGGCTTGCCTTTCTGGGATGAGGTTGGCAGGAGCCGTCTCACAGCAGGGGCTGTCAGGCACAGGTGAGCAGGCACACCTTCCTCTGTATCTGCAGCCCCCACCCGCATGGACACCCCGCTTCCACTGCAGGCCCAGCACCCCCACCCCTATAGCAGCTGGTCCTCTCAGGGCCACATCTCAGTCAGGGCCACAGCTCAGGAGGAAGCTGCCACCCCCACTGCTGTCGGAGGTGCAGGAGGGCACGCACGTGCAGGTGCGGGAGGGCAGGTGCGCGCAGGCACAGGAAGACAGGCGTGTGCAGGGTCTCCGGCCTTTTGCTTGGCACCATCATGTGCCAAGATCGCACTGGGAAGAGCATTCTATGCAGTGAGATGGGCCAGGATCTGAATTGTAGACCAACCCCTTGCCCTATGGGATTTTGGGACCAGCTATCTATACTTTGCTGCCCTGGTTTCCTCATTTTTAAAATATGCCAGTGACACCTGTTATGGCCCTTGAGAAATTTCACAGCTGGCTCATACAAGAAACTCAGCAAAGGTCACTGTTCTTCCCTGGAAAGTCATGCAGCCTTCGTCCAGCCAGGCCAACGAGAGGGCCTTGCTGATGGAGAGCAAAGTTAAAACCCCTGTTTCCTCAGCCAGGCACGGGTCTCTGTGTGAAGCCTCACCCCGGCCTTTCTGCCCGACTCCTACCCTTGACCACAGGAGAGCTGGAGAGGACCACGCGCAGGCAGCTGGTTCCTGGCCCACCCCCCGCTCCTCGCGGTGCTCTCCTCTCCCCAGGGCCTGAAAACCCCCTGCACTTTGCCCATGGGTGAGCGGCCCTGCCCCTTCCAGCCACACTGTACCTCCATTTCCCTCTAACTGGTTCCTGAGGCGCTGGGCTCCTTGTACTCAGGATCCTGAGGGTCGCGAAAGAACTCAGTCGTGCCATGCAGGGAGGGGGAGGTGTGAGCTGAGGGCAGGCTGGGAAAGTGCTAGGTGATTGTGGGTGGGGGACAGGGGGAAAAAGGGATAAATCAATGAATACCTGCGTGAACTCAGACTGAGACTTGGACTTTTCTTTCACTTACAAAATAAATGTATGCTGCCTGAAATTAGATGTCCAAGTCCTTAATTTTCAAATAAAAGAGCATAAACCCTCTCTCAGAACAAACTAAGGTATGAGGAAAGTACACCACCTGGGGAAGGAAACATTGAGAAAGTCAGATCAAACCTTGTGTTTCTCAAAGAAACTATTTTTTTCATTGCCGTCCCGCCATAAGGATGTCTTATTTCCATGGGTCTTGGCCTCTGGGGTGTGTATCTCAGAGCATGTCAGGGGAATTCATCCAACGTGAGACACGTGCACCTGCTGAGACCAGCTTGGCCCTTTTGCAGCAGGACCAGAGGGAGACCAGCCACTCCGACCTGGCCTGTGGTTAGTTTTGGAACCATTGTTCTTATATTCATTTAGTGCTATTATTTAGTGTTTCCCAGCTATCATTGCCAGAGGCCAGTGGTAAGGCAAGCAGGAGCCATGTGACAGCTTAGAGCAATGCAGCAGCTCCACTTCTCTGTAAAGGCACTGAAGCAACTGCAGATTGGGAAGAAGAACCTCAGAGAGGCCTCCGGTCAGGAGGAGAGGGGCCAAGGAGGAAGCAGAAAGCCCATGTCTCCATGGAAGCCTGTTTCACTTTTTCTGTGTGGCTAGAAACACCATAGGTGTTTTGGCATATTCGGGTCCTTTCAAACCTGCAGGTTACCAGAATGTACCCAGCCCTCCACATGGCAGGTGTCTCCCTGGAGGGTCCAGATGGCTGAGCCTTCACTGTTTGCGCTGCTGGGACATGCTGTGCTCCCAAGCGATGGGGCAGGGAAGAGCAGGCAGTCCCCTTGGGAGCCCGGCAAGAACAGGCTTCAGACTGTGCCAGCTCTGCCGTCCCCTTCATGCAAGGCTGGGAGGCTTCAGGGATTCCGCCTCTCCGGCTGCCTCAGGATGCTGCCTGCTGGGCTCCTGACCCCAGTGTCCTGGGACCTCCAGAAGCCCCGTGATCTGTGGCCCTTAGGTGGCCTCGCTCCAACTCTGCTTCCCAGGCTCTGACTGCTGGGGTGGGGAGAATCATCTAGGGTGACTTAGACTTGGAGAGCCTTCACCCAGAGGGCTCTGCTCCAGGCAAGCTGGGCATTTGCAGACCAGGCTGGGGGGAGGATGCCAGGAGAGGGGGAGGCCAATGTGGGCATTCACCTGCTGCCTCAGGCCTGCCCAGGGGACTGGGGACGTCAACACTGCAGAGATCATGTCATCAGCCACAGGTTCCTGTGAGAGAGCACTGTATGGAATTGGGGTGGCACACCAGGGCTGCGAGGAGGGGGCCTTTCCCTTACAGCTGCCCAACAACAAGGCTGCCCAAGGAGCATGGAGACACTGCAGACCTAAGGCAGTGGCAGAGGACAAGCAGAGCCCCAACCCTCTGAATGTGCCAGGCCCTCATCGTCCACCTCCACTGGGGACCATCTTGAGTGTCTGTGCTGGTGTCCCCACCCTAGCTTCCACCCTACACGCTCCTCCTGCAGCCTGTGGCCTCACTCATGCCCCTAGAACAGGGGCCAGCAAACCACATCCAGCCCACCATGTGGTTTGTAAATAAAGTATTACTGGAATACACCATGCCCATTCATTTACGTATGGTCTATGGCCACTCTGGGGTGATGACAGCAAAGGAGTATGACGCTACCTAGGACAGAGACCACAGGCCTCATAGTCTAAAGTGTTGGCACTCCAGCCCTTTGCAAAAAAGTTTGCCCATCCCTGACACAAAATGTCTCTCCCCCAGAGATCACCTGCTCTCAGACCTCCCCAGGGTCTCACAGTGAACCCAGGACTATGGACAAGAAGGCGAGGCTTCCAAGCTCCCAGCCTCTGCCCCAGCACCCTCTGCGCAAACCATGCCTCCCACTCTCCCACATGGGATCCACCAGGCCCGCTCTTGGCGGGAACCGTGCCTTTAGTTTTCAGTCTTTGTTGCATGACCAAACGAGTGTGCAAGTGTGCAACCCGGAGGGTGAACGTTTCTGGTTGTTTCTAAGCCGTGGTTGAAGGAGTCCCTGAAGAAGGGAGCATCTTATTGAGCTCCTCCTCATCTAATCCACACTTTATAAGAAAATGAAAGGGCTCCTTTGGAAATTATAGCCTGGGGGGAGAAATCAATTATTTACAACTCATATTCAGTTAAGTAAGCACACTGAATGCCTAGAGAGATTTCTTCCTGGACTAATGCTAATGCATTAAGGCCACCCTTGGGCACAGTTTGCAGCGGATACAGCCTCTCATCCCGCACCAGGCCCTCACACTCTCTGCTCTCACCCCACCCCAACCTACCCTCCTCCTGGGTTACCTGGAGGTGGCTCACTCTGTGAACTCTTTCCCCTGATCTGGGTAGTTGCCCTGCTGTAGGAGGAGCACATCCCTGCCCCACTGGTACATGGGCACATCCATGGACTTGCTTTGGCAAAAGGAGACTAATATATGCCACATCCAAGCCAAAGCTTAAAAGAGCAATTGCATTTCACCTTGTTGCTCCTCCCTGGCCCCTGCAGTGGCTGCTCCTTCAGTCAGGTCTAGAAGGAGGACATGTTGGAATCAGAGCCAAACAGAGACAGGTGGTACAACCATCCTCAGCACTGAGAGGGCCAGAATGCGTCCCCGCCAAAACAGGCATCTGTTGTATCAGGAATGTTGAACTGAAGGCAATTAAGAAGCTGAGGCAAGAGAGCTCCCCTGCTCTCCCTCTTGCCTAAAAGCAGGACGTGTATTTACACAGAAGGTATGCCACCACCCTCACCTCTCTACCAGGGAGGACAGAGGTCAAGCACTGAAGGTAACTTGAGACCCTTGCCTGCCTGGAGATGCTGGCAAGCTCGGCTGGAGAGTCTCATCTGCCATTCATTTGCCTCAAGGACTCAGAGTCCTTTCCTCGTCTTGTCACTTTTCTAAAAACGTACTATTCTTTGTTGAAGATGTTATATAAGCTAGAATCCAAAGCTACCCCCTCCATTCCCCGGGTGTCTCCCGTGAAATATGCATGTTAATAAATTTGTCTTGCTTCTGTTCTACTCCAAATAAGAACTCATGAGGGTTGAGGAGAAAATTATCTTTCCTTCCCTACAACACCAACATGTAACACGAGCTAGAAATAAATGTCCTCGCAAGCCACTGAGATTTCGCAGTTGTTTGTCATGCAGTCAAGTTGGCTAACATAGACTCTTAGACTTTGGAACTTTCCAGAACTTTTCTTCCCTAAAACACCCTTACCCATCTGATGGTTTTGAGAACTAAACTCTGACCTTTCTCCTTACTCAGATTCTTTTCTAAAGGGTCCTGCCGAGAGTCACGCCTTACAAACCATAGAACCTTGTTAAACAGGTCTTCTAGGCTCAGTACACAGTGGCTCACTTTTGCAAACCTGACTCTGGCATGGCATCAAGTGACAGATAACAGCAGCCTTTATCTTAAGCATTACTTGGCCAGGCACGGTGACTTATGCCTGTAATCCCAGTGCTTTGGGAGGCCGAGGCAGGTGGATCACTTGAGGTCAGGAGTTCAAGACCAGCCCGGCCAATATGGTAAAAGCCCATGTCTACTAAAAATACAAAAAATTAGCTGGGCGTGGTGGCATGTGCCTGTAATCTCAGCTACTCGGGGGGCTGAGGCAGGAGAATCACTGGAACCCGGGAGGTGGAGGTTGCAGTGAACTGAGATAGCACCACTGCACTTCAGCCTAGGCAACAGAGCAAGACTTCGTCTAAAAAAAAAAGCATTCCTGAACAGACTCCAAGTTTTTAGACAAAGCCTCTTTTAACAAACTGCCAACAAAATAATCCCTAAACCTACCTGTGACTTGTGAGCACCCACTTCAAGATGTCCCATCTTTTCAGGCCAAACCTACATAAACCTCCCATGTATTGATTTAAAATTTTACAGACATTCCTGTCTCCCTGAAATGTATAAAACCAGACTGTCACTTGACTGCCACAGGTGCATTCTCACAGCCTTTTGAAACAGTGTTTCCCTAGGCTGGGTCACTCATATTAGCTTAGAATAACCTCTTTAAATATTTTGGTTTTTCCATTGTCAGTTTCAACTTACACACCGATGTCTTCCAAATGTATACCTGTATTCCAGAACTGTCTTCTGTCTACCAGCGGTCTTTGTCACAGGTCATACAGACACCTCAATTTCAACACAATCAAAAATAAATTAGCCATCTTCCCTACTGCTTTCTCGTCCCAGCTTTCTGGTGGCAGTTTGCACCATGTCTGTGTCATGAAGCTGCAATGACGCTTTTCAGAATGCCTGATCTGGGAGGTTCCAGGCAGCACTGCCACAGGACACATTCTGCATAAGTGTCGGAAGGTGGAGCAGCAGCAGAGCCATGTGTGTGATTCTCCGAAGGTTGTTGCGGGGTGCAGCCTCGTGCCAGTGGCTGGACAGCTCACCCTGTGGGCCTGGACAGCACTCAGACCTCCCCCTTCTCATCCTGGGCCTGCAGTTGCAGCTCCACAGTGAAGGCCACCAGCTTTCTGTGCAAGTTTGTTACTGGAAAGGGGTCCTGATTCAGACCCCAAGAGAGGGTTCTTGGATCTCACACAAGAAAGAATTTGAAGCAAATCCATAGAGTAAAGCCAAAGCGAATTTATTAAGTAAGTAAAGGAATAAAGAATGGCTACTCCATAGGCAGAGCTGTTCCACTAAGGATACTTACAGTTACCTCTTGATTATATGCTAAACAAGGGGTGGATGATTCATGAGCTTTCCGGGAAAGGGATAGGCAATTTCCAGAACTGAGGATTCCTCCTTCGTTTAGACCATATATGGTAATTGACATTGCCATGGCACCTGTAAACTGTCATGGGTCTGGTGGGAGTGTCTCTCAGCATGCTAATGTATTATAAATAGCATATAATGAGCAGAGAGGATGATCAGAGGTCATTCTCATGGCCATTTTGGTTTTGGTGGGATGTGGCCAGCTTCTTTACCACATGCTGTTTTATCAGCAAGGTCTTTTTGACCTGTGTCTTATGCTGACCTCCTATCATATCCGGTGACTCAGAATGGCCAACGTCCTGGGAATACAGCCTAGTAGGTCTCAGCCTCATTTTACTCAGCCCCTATTCAACATGGAACTGCTCTGGTTCAAATGCCTCTGACAGGTTCAATACAAGGCGGATGGTAGAGCCCTGTGGACTCACCCATGGCCATGCAGGGGGCTGGGGTCAAAGCCAGCAGGCTGCCTTGTTTGTGCAGACAGATCTGTGGGAACAGCTCTAGGAGGGGTGCTGGGTGAGGACTGGGCATGGGCCCTGCTCAAAAGACCAAAAAGGGCAATAGGGGAGCACAGAAAACTTAAGGGGGGGCCCACATAGAGCGAAGACCCTCACTGGAGAGAGGAAGTCAAAGGTGACCCTCCCAAATGCCTGCCGCGGAGGCTGTGGAAGAGACTGTGCTGGGCCGGGCGGCCCCAGGCCCCAGCCAGGGGCGGCTGCCCTCAGGGACCTGGGTATCCTGGGCCCATGGCATCACCTCTTGGCCCTTTGGTTTCCCCCCGCTGTGTAAAAACAGCAGCAAACCAGAGGATGGCTCTCTGAGGTCCTTTTAAGCTCTGACATAAAAACTGTGCTTTTGTGCTTTGCAGTTTCTTCCACCAGCTGTTTCTGTTTCTTCCACAAGAAAATCAACGTTCCTGTGCTGCTTTCCTTCGGTCTCCCTCCTTCCCACCACAACCCCTCTCGTGAATTATGCAAACTGCGTTCACCACCCAAGGTGAGGCTAATTAAAAATGCTAAATGAGACTTTAAATGGAGTGTCTACCACCACTTCATCTTGGTTAACGCTGGGGGAGCCACTGTCGTCCTCACCACAGAGCGTCCCGCCCGGATCCCAGACACACGCCGTCGTTAGCAGTGATTAACAGGCACAGAACACGTCGCGTTTAAAGGTGCACGATGAATGCTAAAACCGTGGAGCGGTGAAACCACTTTCGGGTTGTCTAGATGTTGCCACCTCCTGTCCCCACAATCACACAAACTTTCATTAGCATAACTTTACATTTCTAGTACCCACTTCAGATGCTAATAAATTTAATGAAAAGTGCCCCCAGGAGGGGTCTCTCAAAAATCCTCTTTATTTTATGGAAAAGACATTTTGAACTACAGCAATAAAAATCCCAGCTACAGAAAGGAAGCAGCCATTCAACAGCATCAGACCCTCCGAATGCGATCAAAATGACACTGTAAAAAGTGCGAACGCACAGCTGACACGCAGCAGTCTGATTCTTCTAGAAGCGGCTTCTTCCCTGGCTTTTGTGGCGTTGCCTCTCTCACGCTGCCTTCCCACACCTCCAGCCTCCCAAGCTGCCCGTCAGCTTCCTTGGCACTCAGCCTCCTGGACCCTAACTCAAGATGTCTGAGCGTCTCAGGAGGCCTCTGCCCTTCTTACCTGCACACGTCTCATGCCGGCCAACTCCAGCCACAGCCGCCAGAAACTCATCCTGGACGTGCCCGGCACCGACCTCGCGTGTGGCCTCTAGACCCGCTGACCGGCCATCCTGCCGTGCCTCAACGTGACGGCATGATGAGGAGTGAGAAACATTGGAAATAAATCAATCAAGCTTTTTATACAAGAATGTAGATAAACAAAAACAACACGGACAAAATAAACCCAAGGATCACACGAGGTACAGAGAAAGAAGCGCCCGAACACAACCAAACAACAAACTTTACTTAAAGAACAAAACATAACTGTCAAAAGTAAACTATGCACGACTTACCTCCAGCAGTTGCCAAATGTTATTCCCAAAAATGCAAGGATAATTTAGTTTATGCATTGTCTCTTTTCCTATTGAGTCCTACGTTCCCAAGGCGGAGCAGGAAGAGCAGAGCTATGGTGCAGGCGCCTGCCTCGGGAACCATCCATCAGAGCCTTGAGTTTGCAATCCAGCAGTGAGAGCAGACCTCCCAGTGTCTTAGCTCCACAAGCTCCAGAGCCCTGCATCTTCATCAAGGGTGCTTGACAAAGTCTTGAGGAATGAACGAATATATGACATTGATGTGACCTGGTGGATGTAATGCTAGGGTTTTAGAGTTTCAGTTTCTTTATTAGATAAAAGCCTTCATGCTTTCTCATTAAATGGAGATAATTCACGATGTGATTGAAATCCAGGCACAATGCAATCCAGGGCCCACCCAGGGCCACTCAGCTAGTGAGTGTAGGGACAGCTCCAGCCCAGGTCTTTCAGGCAAATTCAGCACCATGTTTCCTCTGGAGCTAATTCCAAGGTTGCTCTGCAGGGAGCATGCTTAGAAATGCTATTTGGGAGGGTCGTATTGTATGTTAGCCTGTCCACAGCTTGGAGAAGCCCTGCAAAAAGGAAACCTCCTTAACAGTACCCAAAGTGACTAAAACACCTGCTGATTTTCTGAAATACCCACCAACCTCAAGGAAAAACAATATGGGCAGCTGTCCTTTGCTAACAGTAGAAACAGCTCACATGGAGGTATTAGTGGTTAGTAGCTTAATTTGTTCTGCCAGCCTGGGGATTTGGCATTTCAATCGCCCAATAAAAGCGGAAATTCTGTAATGGTGGGAAGTGCAATCCACCTGCTAAGCAGGAGGAGCCGATTGCTTTTTGGATAAATGCCCTCTGAAACGTTAGCCCACAAGGAAGTCCTGAAAGTCAGTCTTGGGCAGCCGGAGAAATGGAGCAGTAGGGACCACCCAGGGGAAGAGGCAGAGCCCTGGCGGAGCTCAGGCAGGGACAGATTTAGGAAGAACCAAGTTCCCTTCACGTCAGTACTTCACCAAGCCTGGGCATGTCTGGGCCTCAGGTTCTCATGTGTAAAGTGAGAAGTGATTATCCAGTCCTTGCTGATGTCTACAAATATGGTGCTCATCAAGTATTTACTCAGCATCTACTCTATAGAAGAAGCAGTCCTTGTTCCCAAGGAGCTTCAGCCAAGGAGGAGAGAATAGTCAAATGCAGTATATTCTAAAGAACAATAAAGGCCAGGCATAGTGGCTCACACCTATAATCCCAGCACTTTGGGAGGCCAAGGTAGGAGGATCATCTGAGGTCAGGAGTTTGAGACCAGCCTGGCCAACATGGTGAAACACTGTCTCTACTAAAAATACAAAAATTAGCTGGGTGTGGTGGTGAGCACCTGTAATCCCAGCTACTCAGGCACTGAGGCAGGAGAATCATTTGAGCCTGGGAGGCGGAGGTTGCTGTGAGCCAAGATCGTGCCATTGCACTCCAGCCTGGGTGATAACAGTTAAACTCCATCTCAAAAAGGAAAAAAATAAAGAACAATAAAGACAGCAGACACTGTAGGAACCAGGCAGAACACCAGGTGTGACCAGAGGCTGTAATTTGGCACAGATAATGCTGAGGTCTGCTGGGTTACAGCTCTTAGAGTTAGATTACTAGATTTGAGTCTATGATAAAGCAGATAAAATGAAGCCACACCCCTACCACAGGAAAAATTAAAAGAGAAAGAAGAAAGGAAATGCTGTTTCTGGCTGCAGGGGTATAACTGATGATGTAGGTCACTTTGTTTTGTGAAGAATTCCTCCTCCATTGCACAGCCCAGCCATTCGTGTCTCTGAGCTACGTGCCATGCTGTGTACAGAATATATCTATATCCCTTAATCCCCATGCTCTCTGGGCTAATACTTCCTTAACCTGAAATAGTTTTCCTCTTAGTGCATTCCTCCTTGCTTCTTAAGCATGCCATTCTAAAGAAATAGAGCCAGTGCGCACATGAACTCGAAAACGGAGCTCTGTTCCCACATTACTACAATCAGGGTCCATTGCCAATTCCATTTTCTTGAAAACAGGTCAAAACTTTGAACAGCGGTAGAAAATGGGTATTACAGAGCGAAAAGCACCCAGCACTCAAGCAGGCCCCGGCACTGCAAGCCTCCCTCTCCTCTGTTAAATCAGACCCATATTGCCTGCCCATGGTGCCCCTGCAAGGAAATGCCAGGACGTATGTAACAGCTCTTTGATATGTAAGCCATCTCACAAGGGAAAATGACTTGTATTATTATCTAAACAGACAAATGAAGGTATCTGTGTTGATGGTACATTGTATTATTCTCATTCGAAACATTAAGTTAATCAGCTTTTGAGAGTTAAATCCTGTGACTGGTCAAGGCCTAGAAAAGGAGCAGGTTTGGGAAGGGGAGAGAAGATAAGATTGGTTTTGGTGTAGGAACTAGGGATTAGGGGAGCAGGTAGGATCACAGACGGACACCAGAGACCCAGTTCCTGGTCATTCACATGCGGCCGGCCCCTCATCTCAGCCCGCGGCCATTGACCTGTGCACAGGCGCAGCTCTAGGTGCCAGCCCTTCAGCCTCCCCCTCTCTGCTGGGTCATTCCCATCAGCAACCAGACACGCTCTGGACTCTCAGGAAAAAACAAACAATGCCTTCTGGATACTTCCTCATTTCTCTTGTTATTTTTTTCTCACGTTAAACTTTCCAAAAGAATTCTCCAACTCTGCCTCTACTTCCTCCCCTCCCACTTGCTCTGCTACTTTCTCTAGAGGAGCCTCAGTTCCCCACCCACCCCCCACCCTGCCACCCCCGCCGCCGCCGTACTGACCTCTCATGTTATTCAGTGCAGGGGAATGTTCCCCCTGAAATTCCATGTCTTCTTGGCTACTGCAACACCATCCACTTTCTCTCCTGTCCCTGACCCTCCTCCTCCAGCCTCACCCAGTGCACACGCCCCTTTCCTATGCCTCTGTCCCTCTTCTGAAACACCCTCAGGCAGTTGCTCTTGGGGTTCCCTCCACCCACAAAGTGCATGCTAGGGTAGCCCCTTCCTCCCGTTTATGCTCCGTCCCATTCCCTGCCTATCTCTGTCATGGCACAGTATGTAATTATCTGATTTCTCTATCATTCAGCTGTTTGCAGCCTGTCCTCCTTCTGGGATGTAAGCTCCATTTGGATAGGTACCTCATTTGTGTGCTATCAGTTGTACCTCAATACAGCACAGAAACTCAATAAATATTTTCTGAATAAATGCATAAATTCACTCATTCATTCATTTATTAAAGCACAGAGAAGAGCTATGTATCAGTCAAAATAAGCTGGGCTGAGCTACTGCAACAAACGGCTCCCAAATCTCTGAGGCTCAAAATAATAAAGGTTTATTTTGTTAAAGAACCTATAAAGCCACTGTGGGTTAGCAGGGGAATTCTGCTCATTGTGGTCACGTAAGGAGCCAGATGGACAGGACAGCTACGAGGCCAGAGAGGGGGAAGAAATCTCTGGAGGGCTGGAGGGCAGCAGTTAAATGTCCCAGCCGCAACAGAATACCCTTCACTTGCACTCACAGCCCACAGCCCAGATCTAACCACAGAGCCCCCCAGGCACAGGAAGATGAGGAAGACCAGCCTTCCACGTGCCGGAGGGAAAAGCAAGCCTGGTGTCAGAGCAGTGCTAGGACTGCCACAGCCATGAAACGGGACACTGGGAGGGGTCGCAAAGTGTGAGAGGATCATCAGAAAGCAGTTCAAAGATGGGGTGCTCAATAAGCCTCACTCCCGCAGAAGCAACAAAGGAAAGCCGCGAGTCTTCATCACATTTGGCAACGAATTGGCAGAAGCCAAACTCAGTGGGCTGAGCAAAAGAGAGAAGTGAAGAAGCGAACACACAATAGGCAGCGTTTTCAGGAAATGTGACTGCTGAGGAGGAACTGAGGCAGTAGCTGGAGAGAGACAATGGGTCCAAGCGGTGATGCCCTTAGGTCAAGAGACAGGCATGTATGCATGGCGGGGGCAGGTTAGCACCCCCCAAAGAGAAAATAGGTGGAGAATGGAGAAAGGGAGCTAGTGGCTCTTCTGCAGCCCTTGGGGTGGGAATGGAAAGAGGGCAGTGATTTAGGGGTGATGAGTCTTAAGCTGGGGTGGGCTGGAAACGGGACCGAGATCCTGGCAGCTCTGCGGAAACCCCAATGAGCCCCTGAAGCATTTTTCAGCTTACAGGATCATCATCCTACATTCTGCTCACTCAACAAGATCACAAGCTGCAGCTGTGAGAGAAGGAGCCCGGATGACAAATAACCGTTAAAGTAATTTTTTCTGGGTCAAGTAATTACTGCCCCACAAAGATGAGAAGGCTTAAAAGGAGAAGGGTACAGCCAATAGTAGTGAGATTGTGAGAGTGCACATGCTGAGGCTAAACAGCCAAGGAGAGATAGAGGGAGATACATGTCGGGAAGGGGATGGGCAGAGTGACCAGAAAGGTCAGTCCCAAGGGTGAACGGGTCAGATGGGCAGGCTCAGCACAGATCCAGCCGCCTCCTCCACGTTGGCATGCAGGCCGGCAATGACAGCGCAACTGATGCTGTGCTTAGTGTTTTTTCATTTTTAAAATCAAAGGATTCTTTTTTTTAACTAATATAGTAAAAAGGATTTAAAACAATATCTGGGGTATGAGGGCCTCAGTAATTATTTGTTAAGTGAGTGGCTGAACGGGGGTGTTCTATGGCATCCATCAAATTACCTTCAGTTCCCCTGAATTTCATTTCACTTACTAAATAGAAATAATGATTCCTTATTTATATCGCTATTCTGAAAAGAAATAAGATCACGTTACACAAAGTGCTTAATAATAGTAGCTGCAGTGGTAGCGGTGATGATGATGGTATGGTGGTGACAGTGGTGATGGTGTGTGACAGTGATGATGACAACGGTGGTGGCAATGATGATAGTGATGGGGTGATGGTGGCAGTAGTGGTGGTGGTGGTGGTGATAGTGATGATGGTAATAGTGGTGGTGGTGGTGGTGGTAGGGATGGTGGTGATGGTGCCGGTAGCGGTGACGGTGGTGGTCATGGTGATGGTGGTCATGATGGCAGTGATAGTAATGGTGATGGTGGTGGTGATAGCGATGATGATGGCGATGGTGTTGTTAGTGGTGATAGTGGTTTTGGTAACGGTGATGATGATAGTGAAGGTGGTGATAGTAGTAACGGTGGTGGTGGTGGCAATAGTGGTGGTGGTAATGGTGGTAGTGGAGTGATTGTGGTGATAGTGATGGTGGTAATTGTGGTGGTGGTAGGGATGGTGGTGATGGCACTGGTAGTGGTGACGGTGGTGGCCATGGTGATGGTGGTCATGGTGGCAGTGACAGAGATGGTGATGTGGTGGTGGTAGTGATGGTGGTGATAGTAATGATGATGGTGATGTCAGTGATAGTGATGATGGTGGCGGTGGTGGTAACAGTGGTGGTGGTGGTAGGGATGGTGGTGATGGTGGTGGTAGGGATGGTGGTGATGGTGGTGGTAACGGTGGTGGTGATGGTGATAGTGATGAGTGGTGATGGTGGTGGTAATGGTGGTGGTGGTGGTAGGGATGGTGGTGATGGCACTGGTAGTGGTGACGGTGGTGGCCATGGTGATGGCGGTCATGGTGGCAGTGATAGAGATGGTGATGTGGTGGTGGTAACGGTGGTGATAGTAATGATGATGGTGATGTCGGTGGTAACGGTGGGGGGTGATGGTGATGGTGGTAGTGATGATGGTGATGGTGGTGGTAATGGTGGTAGTGTTCATTACTGTGTTAAGACTGTGTTGCAGATTGTTGAAGTTGTTGAAAGCCTAACCTTACAGTATAAAGGCCTTTATTTTGGTGGGGGAAAAGAGTCTTTGCATCCACCTCTCCTCTGTAAGTGGACCTGCATATACAACTTTCCAGGACAAATGAGAAATGGTGACACTGTTTTAAACCTCTGTGAGATGATTAGCAGTTAGCTTTGGTGTTCTAGCCCTTAAACCCTCCCTCTACAGTGAAGAAACAAAGCCCTTGAATGTGTATGTTCTCTTAGGGTTCCCATGGGACCAAGATGAATAGTGGTGTATTTCAGTTTGGACAATATGTAAATGAATAAATATAGTTCTTGAAAAATCGAACCAATTTTTGAAAATCAAATCTTATTTTAAATTTATTTAAGGAGCTGGATATTTATGAAAAGGTCTCCCTATTTCTTTATAAAAGATTCAATTTTCACATATTGGGTTCATTTAAAGGAAGGGGCAGCCCTGCCTGGACAACTGCTGAAAACCACCGATTCCCTGGGGCTCCCACTTCCTGCCCTCCTGCAGGGACAGTGCTCACTGTAGAGGCGGTTGTGAAGCAGAGGCCACACACACTCCAGCCCCCAGGTCACAGGGCTCAGGCTGGGACAGGGCCTCACCATATTAGAGTCTAGAGGGAGAGCCTGTCTCTACATCCAGATCCCAAGGTGGAGCTCAAGACCCACAAGCGCATCAGTCCCCCTCCTTAGCCTCAGACATCTCCTGGGCTCCATCCTTCCAGCCTGGACCCGTCCCAGGGAACAGGGGAACTTCTGTGCTCTCTGGGCCACAGCCTGGCACTCCCCGTCCGAGGCAGGGCAATTCTGTCTTCTCCGCCCTCCAATGCACAGCCTTCAGGCCCAGCTCAACGCCACCATCCCACAACGCCTGCCTACGATGCTTCAGCTGAAAGCCTGACAGCACCATCCAACCCACCGAAACCCTCTGCGGATGCATCTTAGGGCAGACTCTGCCTGCTGAGATCCCTCTGAGGTGCTCCTCCATGTTTCCCTGGGGGCCTCGAGCCAGCTGTGACCTGGGATTACACCACAGGCCAGAGAGCTGATTCAACCCCTCCTCCATGCAGAGCTGCTCAACCTTTCATTATTATTATCATCATCACCCCCTAAGGAGAAAAACTGAGGTTAATTTTAAGAGAGAAATAAATGAAAACTAATAGGAAAAGAGTAGAGATTGTTGGAGCTGATCACAGAGAAGAGAAGGAATGTCAGTGGCGATGTCAGATGTGCAGTAATTTCATTTAATAAGACAGAAACTAAGCGCGGAGGAATGAGTACGCCATGTGGGACCAAGCTTTGGAGGGCCACGGACCATTGTAAAATCTGTTTCTTTACATTCCCAGGAACCAATCTTCTCTCCCTGGAGGACGATATCACCCTGTCGAAAATGCATGTCAGAGAGGAAACACTAAGTGAATGATTATGTTAAAATGTGGCCTTGACACGTTCTTTCCTCCAACCACATGTCCCCACGTGTTCGCAGAGGGTTTGGCCTGGGGCACTGTGGGCAGGCATTGTGGGGAGGTGGCCTTGAGCTGGCCCTGAAGGGTCTGCGGGGGAGAGTGAGAAGACAGGATTGCCCTGTCTCGAAGGGGTAATGCCAGGGTGTGGCCCAGAGAGCACGGACCTTCCCGCAGTCCACAGAAGGCGGCCCATTTCCTCACTTCTCACGGCTCTCCAAGATCAAGAGGACAGCGCCAACTCTCCCAGCTCATCCCCAAGTCCAGCCTTGGCCTGGTGTGGCTCCCAAGGTTCCTACCACTGCTTCAAGCTCAGTTTGCCCCCAAACTGCAAAGCACCTCTGCACGGGCAGAGGAAAGATGCCCTCCCAGAAAACAGGGAAGAGCTTTGCTCCAGGAGATAGCATCCCTGTGCTGGACAGAGCTCTGCTGTCCCCAGGACGCTGCCCTCCCCAGGTTCTGGTGGACAACCCCGGGCCCACACAGAGCTAGGCCACCCCAGCCCCCACAGTATGGAGGAGGTTAACTGAACTGCGAAAGTGGGTAACAGCTCACAGTTTTATAGTCCCTGTAATTATTTACCAATTAAAAAGAACCGTAACTGTTTATCACTGGGCTACGTGCATATTAATGGCCGGCAGGCTATTTGTGTGATGCTTCTGCTGATACTACTTGACACCTTACTACAGAGCTTTCTGACGGGGCTTTAAACATCAATCAATTATTTAAAGTCCCGCATATATTGACTTTTTTTAATTACAGAGCTTTCCAGAGCTGAGATAATGTAAAGGAATAAAGAAAGAGGTAGCTGCAAAGAACACTCCATTTGTCTAAGATTTTGATCTATTTCCCTTCTGCTTTATTAAGACCTTGCTTTGTTTTATAGATCCTATGACCAGGTGTCGATTTGTTTCCAAGACATGGTGTTTGATTATTTTTCTTGAGACAGGAGCCTGTCCACCTTAATTGGCATTCTGGGAGGGATGGAGCTTCCCGGTGAGGGCGTGCATTCCGAGCGGTTTAATGTTGCTTCTGCAGTGCTGGAGGCCCTGGGTAGCCTCCCCTGATCCACAGTGTTCACTCTGGTTGTATCGGGAATATCACAACAGGGAAGGGGGATAACAAGAGAGTGCAGATTTCTCTCCAAAGAGAGGATCACAGCCACACATTGGAAAATAGAGCTACATTTGCGAAAACCTTATATACAAGATGGGATTTAAAAGACAGCCAAGGGAAGCACAGGGGCCAGTGTTGCTGCCTCCTAGAGCACCTGACGCCCAGCAGGCAGCCAAGCTCACCAATTTCTAGCGTCGAGCCTTGTCCTGGACACTGGAAACACGATGTGGATGAGGGAGAGCGGCTGTCCCCCAAGGAGCTTGCAGTCTACTGGGTAAAGGCAGTCAGTAAACACCTAAGCAGATAAAGAGGATATTTTCCACTATGGAAAAGCTGAAACAGGCGTGCACAGAGAGATGAGGGAGGTGCTGCTAGTGGTAGCCAAGGACAGCCTCGCTAAGACGGTGACATCTGAATAACAAGAAACAGGCCATCGTGTGCAGAAGTGAGGAAGGACAGACCAAGGGGCAGGAACAGCAGATGCCAAGATCCTGAGACAGAAGGAATGGATGTGGCATGTAAGAGAGAGACAAGAAGGTGCGTGTGCATGGGCATGAGGCCAGAGCGTGGGCAGTGTCCGAGGCATGCAGAGCCCTGCAGGGAATCGGGAGAAGGCTGTGCTCTCTCTACTGGGCATTGGGAGAGGCTCCTGGAAGGCCTCAGCAGGGACATCGAGGATCTCCTTCGTGCATCAGAAATAGCACGCTGGCTGCTGGACATGAAATGGACCCTAGCAAACAAGATGGGGCCAGGAGCCCAGTGGGGAGGCTAGCACCGCTGTCCAGGTGAAAGGAGTGCTGGGCTGGACCAGGTGGGCACAGTGAGGAGCATTCATGGCCACGATATATTTCAAAGGTAGAGCCAAGCAGACTTCGAGGACCAAAGACAGGCGTGGCAGAACTGGGCAGGGAACTGGCTCATACCCTGGGCCAGGGTATATCTAGCCCCTGGATATACCAGGGGTTTATCTGTGGATATACCCACAGGAGCAGGGGTATATCCACCCCCAGGTCCCCAGCATGAGTCTCTGCAGCCCCTGCCTTAAGTAATAGTGTAGTAATAGAAAATCCGAGGCATACGAAGCCCAACAGATCAAGAGATGACTACCGTTAGATAGATCAGTTTGTACTCACAGTTCCCAGGGGGAGGAGGCACGCCACGCACACAGGGCCATGGGGAGACACGGGGGTGGGTCAGGAGGCAAAGGGAAGAAAAACATGAGCAGGAGTCTTCGTCGTGGTTTTGTGGGAAGGAAGAAGAAAGGCAGAATCTGCAGGGCCAGGACTGGCTGGTTTGCATAACCTCAGGGCTCTGGTCTGCAGCAGCTGTCCCTAGTTGTCTGGTACCTGGCTTGGGGTGACTAGGGAAGGGGGACACTGGCCTGGAGTATGAGAGCCCCATAGAGGAGAGGGTAGGACTCCAGGCTGCTTGGTTCACATGGGAAGGGCGCAGAGTTGTTCCCTGTCTCTAGGAACTGACACCCTGGGAGGGGCTGTCCCTTGAGTGTCAACAAGACCCTAGATGTCGAAGCCTCAGAATACAGACTTCAGAAGGCAGGGTGCACACAGCCCCTGACCTGGCCTCGGCCTCTGCCTCTGCCCTGCCCACCTGGCTGCACCGTGTCTTGGGCAGATTGCTTTCCCACCCGAAGGCACATGCCTAGAGAACCCTGGCCCTCCCTTCCTCCTGCCAGTGCCCCTGCTGCAGCCCGGCCTCTGCCCACACTACCCCATCCCCACACCTGTCCTGGCTTTCCTGGCTGGTGGTTCTCAGGCTGGCAATAACCCCAAGGGTTCAGGAAAGGAGTGCAAAGGAAAGGACCAGCAGTGTGCTCAGCTCCACTCAGGCACGAGCCAGGGCACCATAGTCCTCAAGAAACAAACTCCGGGCCAGGTGCAGTGGCTCATGCCTGTAATCCCAGCACTTTGGGAGGCCGAAGTGGGCGGATCACCTGAGGTCAGGAGTTTGAGACCATCCTGGGCAACATGGCCATCTCTACTAAAAATACAAAAATTAGCCAGGCGTGGTGGTGTATGCCTGTAATCCCAGCTACTCGGGAGGCTGAGAATTGCTTGCACCCAGGAGGCAGAGGTTGCAGTGTGCCGAGATCACACCATTGCACTCCAGCCTGGGTAACAAGAGTAAGATTCCATCCACAAAAAAAAAAAAGAAAGAAAGAAAAGAAAGAAACTCCCCACACATCCAGTGCTCCAGGCTCTAACAGTCAGGGCTGGCGATTTAGGATTTAGTTACTGCACAGAAGTCCCACTACAGCCTCGCCTGGGGACACGCTGTGCTGTTTCTGGGATGCCAGCCTCCACGTTTCTCAGTTTGAGGCCCTGTGACAGCAGCAGACCTCTGGCCAAGGTCTTCTCAGCTTCTGGCTGGCCAGGTATGATGGCACACCTGGCCTCGGTCCCACGGGGTCCCTCCTCAACCCTTTCTCACCCTCCAGCCACAGTCACTTCACCCCTCCCAGCCTCACTAGCGCAGAGCTCCATCAGGGGCAGTGTGACTGTGTGTGGCAGGTGAGGCAGGTGAGGGCTGGGAGGGCAGCCCCCCGGTCCCAGCTGAGCACTTGCTCAGTGCCTGGCTTTCTTTGCACCTCTCTCTCCCCAGCCGGGTTTCAGAGCCATTTTAGATGGGGGGGGGATTAGCCTACTGGACCCAGCTGGCCTGTGGATACCATGAAAGGGGCTGAAGAAACACTCAGCCCGGGGCCGTGGAGCGGCTCCCCCGTCTGCGACCCCCCACCAGAGTGGAGGTTTTGTGCTCTGCAGGTATTCATCTGCAAATGAGGAGCTGTCCTGGCTCCGCCTCTGTGGAAAATCAGGACAAAAGCCTTCAGGACACATTCAGAAGGATGCGGTTAGGCACGTATGTATTAATAACAAACGGATCTGTGAGCTGAGCCTTCACAGGGGCTTGTCCTGGGGACAGGGTTTCCAGTGCATTTGCTCTGAGGTCTTGTCTGTGGCTACTGCCGCAGGTCAGAAACAATGTTCAAACATGAGCGAAAAACATAAACCTCAATGTTACTGTTTTCTTCTGGAAGGTGGACCTCCGTCCTGTCCACATTCTTGCAGAGGAGCAAATCTGGAAAGTCTTGTGAGTAAGTAAGTCACTCGTCACACCCAAAGCATATTTGTTCCTGGGATATGATGTGGGGAGCCGGTGTTGGTCTAAGGGACCTGGCTCACTCTCTCGGTGAAGGTAAGAGAACTTGTAACCCCCCCCATGCCTGGTTCCCCGATGTGCTAAGTGAGAGGTTTAACACCTCTCTTTCAAACCTTACGTGAGTGTTATAAGGTTCAAATAAAAACATAGGAAGCATGAACCTACATGATAAATGAATGGAACCATTAACTATCGAATGCAATTAGCAGATTCTTGGTCAATACAATTTACTGTGGACTAATGAATGACCTAGGATCCCCACTCACCACCACACACATACAAAAATTGGCTTTAGCTAAAAGAAAAAATGCAATTCTATCATGTAGTATCAGGTAGGTGAGTCAGCCTATCTCTGCTTATATCCTATGAGCAAGTAAATCACAGAGATTCCCATGAATATGTGCTGATTCTCATAATAGCATCAAGACACAACTATGCCATTGGAAAGACACCCCAGCTATGATATCAGCAGCGTCCTGGGTCCTCCCTTCTTCACCCGAGATTGCTGTGGCCAAAGTCCTCCTCTAGGACTTTCTTGCCAACTCCCTTTCCATCGGAGTCTTCGTTATGTCTCAAAGATTATTCGTGGGCCTGCTAACCATTGATTTCTATATTCAAGGAAGAAACACTTCAATTAATAGAACAATTAGAATGTGCTGTAACATTTTCATGGCTCACAACTGCTGAAGAAATGCAAAGTGTTAATTTAGGAAGGTATCAATGTGTCTGTTGTAGATAATACACTGCCCATTGCCTGGTACATCTTAAAGGAATTGGAGACAGGCACGGGGCATATGCAATTATGAGCTTTGTGAAACACAGACACAATATCCTGTGTTAATAAAAACTCTGGACACCAATGAGCCTGAGCAAGTGATGGAAGAGGCACTAATCATCGCCGCAGGCAGGGGCAGTGAGCCTCAGCAGAGATGACACAGCCTTTCTGCAGGTGGGGAAAAGGCTTGTTTTGGTTTTTGTTTTTCCCAGAAACATCTTACATATAGATGAGGTCATCTTTGATGTGTGCAGAGACCGTCCTGAGGGCCTCTCTAGGCGTGCTGGGCCACCACACAGCCTCCCACCTTCAGCGAGACTCTCCCAACCATTCGTCACCTAAAGGCACCTTCTTGCTGTGTCCTCACATGGTGGGAGGAGAGAGAGACTTTCTGGGGCCTCTTTTAAAAGGGCATTGTTCCCATTCTCAAGAGCCCCACCCTCACGACCCAATCTCCTCCCAAAGGCCCCACCTCCTAATGCCCTCACACTGGGGGTTAGATTTCAACATAGAAATTTTGGGAGGACACAGATATTCAGTCCATAGCAGAGGGCCCCATGGTGTCACCTGTGCCAGGCCCACAGCAGACCCTCCAGAAACATTTGTGGAATAAATGAATAATCAAGCGAATGAAGGAGACCTTGAACAGAGCTAGCTCACGTCTCTGACCTGTTCCTAGGGGCTGCACATGAGGCCAGCCTGTAAACACGATGATAAGGTAACATCTGTTTAGAGTAGAAGGGGGAGCAGCCTGGGTGGGTGTCCAGAGGCAGCCCTCGCCAAGCCTGGGCTCCACCTGCAAGGAGGGGTGGCCCTGCAGAGCTCTCTCACTGCTAACCGAGGCTGAGGGACAGCTTGAATCAACAGAGCAGTGAGCCCGCAGCAGGCCCAGGAAGGCTGATGGCCGACATTTCACTCTAAGAAATGTTTCCTTCTGCTCCTATGTGTAGATAAACAAGCATGACTCTCCTTCTGTGTGGCTGGGCCACTGTGGCAGGAGGGGATTTGAATAAAGAGCAGTGGATTGTGCCAGAGCATTGGCTGGAGTTATTGCTAGGGTCAAAGATCCCCAGAGTACCTGTCTGCAGGAAGAGTGGATGGAGCAGCACAGCCCAACCCAGGGCCAGCTTTCCTGAGAGCAGGATCCTGGAAGAGTCCAGAGATGCTATACCCGGACTAAGCGATTGATATTAACTAAACAATAACATGAGAGGGCCCATGACCCTTACAAGTAAGGGCTCCTGTAGGTGAGGCCGCCTTGCAGGTGAGGGAGAAAGAAAATTGGAGAAAATATCTGCAAATCATGTATCTGATAAGGGACTTGTATCCAGATATATGAAGAACTCTTATAAATCAATAAGAAAAAGTTAAATAGCCCAATTTTTTAAATGGGCAAAGAATCTGAATGAACATTTTTCCAAAGAAGAGATACAAACAGCCAATAAACCCATTAAAAAATTTAACATTGTCAGTCATTAGGGAAATGCAAATCAAAATCACAGTGAGATTCCATTTCACACCCATTTAGGATGGCTGTAATCAGAAAAATAAAATAACAAGTGCGGTAGAGGATGCAGAGAATTTGAATATTCGCACGTTGCCTGCAGGAATGTAAAATGATACAGCCACTGTGGAAATCAGTATTGCTGTTCCTCCAAAAGGTAAACATGAGTTACCGTTTGATCCAGCAATTCCACGCCTAGGTGTATAGACATCCAAAAGCATAAAAGCAGATACTTGAACGAATGCCGGTACGCCATGTTCATAGCAGTACTTTTCATAATAGCCCGAAGGTAGAAACAGCCCAAATGTCCATCAGTGGATGAGCAGTGATATGGTTTGGCTCTGTGTCCCCACCCAAATGTCATCTCAAATTGTAATCCCCTGGTGTCAAGGGAGGGACCTGTTGGGAGGTGATTGCATCACAGGGGTGGCTTCTCCCATACTGTTCTCGTGATAGTGAGGGAGCTCCCATGAGACCCGATGGTTTGAAAAGTGGCAATTTCCCCCTGCACTGTCTCTTTCCTGCCGTCTTGTGAAGAAGATGCTTATTTCTCCTTCCCACGATTGTAAGTTTCCTGAGGCCTCCCAGTCAAGCAGAACTGAGTCAATTAAACCTCTTTCCTTTATAAATTACCCACTCTCAAGTAGTATCTTTACAGCAGTGTGTAAACAGACAAATTCAAATGGATAAACAGATTGTGACATATCCATACTAGGAATTTTATTCAGCCATAAAAAGGCATGAAGTATTTATACATCTGCAACATAGATGAACCTGCAAAACAATATACTATGTGAACGAAATCAGATACAAGAGGTCACATATTGTATGACTCCATTTATATGACATGTCCCCATTGGGTCAATCTATTAGAGACTGAAGGTACATTGGAGATTTCCAAAAGCAGGAGGGAGTCAGAAATGGGGAGTAATTTCTTAATGGGTTTAACATCATAATTTGAAGTGATGAAAATGTTTTAGAACTAGACAGAGATACTGGTTGCATAGCTTTGTGAATGGTGGTACTAAATGCCACTGAATTGTTGACTTTAAAGTGGTATATTAGTCTCTTTTCACACTGCTGATAAAGACATTCCTAACACTGGGCAATTTACAAAAGAAAGTGGTTTAATGGACTGACAGTTCCACATGGCTGGGGAGGCCTCAAAATCATGGCAGAAGGCAAGGAGGAGCAAGTCACATCTTACATGGATGACAGCAGACAAAGAGAGAGCTTGTGCAAGGACAATCCTATTTTTAAAACCATCAGATCTCATGAGATGTATTCACTATCAGGAGAACAGCACAGGAAACACCCGCCCCATGATTCAGTTACCTCCTACCGTGTTCCCTCCACAACACATAGGAATTGTGGGAGTTACAACTGAAAATGAAATTTGGGAGGGGACACACAGCCAAACCATATCAAATGGTTAACTGTTTTATACTATTGGAATTTTACCACAGTACATAGTTTTTGACTATCCTGGGGTGTGCAGATTATATGCGGAGATAAAAACCACAAGAAATAACTAAAGAAATGAAAATGATTGTTCATAGCAAGCAGGGCCAGAGATTGGGATGGGTGGGAAGTGGGCCCTGCTTCTTGTTGGAAGTCTCACTTGACTTAGTAGTTTAAAATGGAATGAGACTGGGCAATTCACACTCTGATGAAAATAATTTCTTATAGAATTTGTGAAACAAGTTTTTTCCCCTAACATGGTGGATTAGGGGTGTTTTGTTTGTTTGTTTTTTGTTGTTTTTTTTTTTTTTTTGAGACAGAGTCTCACTCCGTCACCAGGTGCCAGGCTGGAGTGCAGTGGCGCGACCTCAGCTCACTGTAACCTCTGCCGCCCGGGTTCAAGCAATTCTCCTGCCTCAGCCTCCCGAGTAGCTGGGACTACAGGTGCACACCACCACGCCCAGCTAATTTTTTTGTATTTTTAGTAGAGACGGGGTTTCACCATGTTGGCCAGGATGGTCTTGATCTCCTGACCTCATGATCCACCCGCCTCGTCCTCCCAAAGTGCTGGGATTACAGGCGTGAGCCACCGCGCCCAGCCGGATTAGAGGTTTTTAGCATGCCTCAGACACTTTGAAATAACAAAACAGTGCATAAAGATCAACTTTTTGTTGTTTTTTGTTTGTTTGTTTCATTTTGTTTTGTTTCTGTTTTTGTTGTTCGAGATGGAGTCTTGCTCTGTTGCCAGGCTGGAGTGCAGTGGCACCATCTTGGCTCACTGCAAACTTCACCTCCCGGGTTCAAGTGATTCTCCTGTCTCAGCCTCCCAAGTAGCTGGGATCACAAGCACACGTCACCACACCCAGATAATTTTTGTATTTTTAGTAGAAATAGGGTTTCACCATGTTGGCCAGGATGGTCTTGATCTCTTGACCTTGTGACCCGCCCACCTCGGCTTCCCAAAATGCTGTGATTACAGGCATGAGCCACCACACCTGGCCTAAAGATCAACTCTGAGCTTTAATTCAAGAAGGAAAATAGGAATCCACAGAACAGTGAAGGACACCCCAGATCCTAGAGAGGAGAAGGCGGGCAGAAAGGGCAGAACGCCTCACCTGTCTCCTAGGGATCCAAGCAACATCCCCAAATGGGGGAGCACTTTGTCTCTCCCAAGTCCTGAAGCTGACTTGGAGACAGTCTTGGAGACACTGAGAAAGAAAGACACCTAAAAAAGCTGCAGGCATTTTCCCAGGCCTGGGACTGAGAGCAGGATGCCCTTTTTAATTGAGGCTCATGCAAAGTCAGTCATCCTTTCACAACCCAGCAGCATGGCCATGCATGCATTTTGGTCTCAGGCCGAAGCCTGCAGTGTTCCTCTGGAGCAGGGTAGGGGCCTACACAGCCAGAACTGGCGGCAAGTGTGGAAAGTGCCCCAGCAGTAGGCACAGGAATTGTGCTTTTCCCTGTCATGAATCTGAGGTGGGAGGAAAGCTGCTGCAGGGCAGTTTCTCCTGGGCTGGGAGACTTGTTACCAGGACCTACTTGGCAATCTGGAACTGGCCTGTGCACATAACTGCTGGGTTCCCAGCCTGCTTCTGTGACCTTGTGGTGCATCAGGACCTTCTCTTTTCCATCCCAGGCATTTGGAGCAGCTGCTCAGCCAGATGAGCAGCCTGAGTTGCCCCACCTTTTCTGAGCAGAGATCCCGGTACAGGAGGGCCCTCTCTGCTTCACGCCAGGCAGGCCGCCAGGTATCTGGAACCTCCACCCTCCTGGATTAGGAGTTTAGGTGGCCCCCGGCATTCCCTTATAGAGCTACTTGGGGCCAAGGAGGTTTCCTAGTTCCACACCTGGGCACATCTGCAGGCACTTGGTGGCTGCCCACTGGACCCCCACTCAGAGCTGGTGCTTGTGCCTGTCATTGGGAGAACTTATGCAGGCCTGCCCAGTCCAACCTCGCCCATCTTGGTCCCCACCCTCTGGATTGAATAAGGAACTCGACCACCCTGCACCCCAGGGTCAGCCCATTGCCTGAGGCAACAGATAGCTTCTCCCAGTATGTACCCATCTGCACTGGCCACAGCAGGCTCCTAGCCATATAAGCCATCGAGCCACTCACTGGCCTGGAGGTCAAACAGGTCAGCACAATAGAAAATCTGCTGACAGCAACGCACAGCAGTGGGGGAACTAGAGGAGCTCCCAAGACTGCTGCCTCCCCCGCCCCACGAGAGGCAAGGGCCTGCCCACACACCCAGCATATGCCACTACAACCAGCATCTGGGGAAGCCACCATACAGAGGCCACGGTAACCAAGGAACTCAGACAGGCTCTTTGTCAGTGAAGACACCCACCAAAGCCTCCCTTGGGTCAAAGGAAATGCAGGCATGACACTACCATTGGCCTGGAAAGGACACGGAGATGGGTCTTCCCTGGTTGCCCTCCCTCCTTACTGCACTGTTGCTGATTCTGCAGCAGCTCTTCCTGTCTCAGTTTAGGGAAGATGGCCTAAAGAGATTGCTTCCGGGACGGCTCCAGCAGCTCCATCCCCCACTGAGGGTGCTTTTCACCCTTCTCTGTTGCCTCTGCCACCACTCCTACCTGCCAGCTCTTACTCTTAAGCTCCACCTGCTGGGCAACTGCCTGAACTACACCACCAAACAAAACACTGCTATAAGCAATGCAGGAATCTGTATGCAACCAAGGACCATGTACAGCAGCTTGGCACCCTGAAAGCACCCAGAGACAAAGCCAACTGGTCGTACACGATATACACCACAGTCATTCCTTTAAGGGAAAAAAGAACTTAAAGATTAAGAAACTTCATTCAAAGAATAGCAAATTCAATGCAAAAGAAAGCAGCAGCAGCTTTCTTGGATAAGGAACCTGCGCAAGAACTCTGGCAATACAAAAAGTCAGTGTCTCATCACCTCCGAAGGATCACACCAGCTACCAAGCAATGGATCCTAGCCAGAATGAAATGTCTGAAATGACAGAGAATTCAGAATACGGATGGCAAAGAAACTCAATGAGATCCAATAAAAAAGCTGAAATGCAACACAAAGAAAACAGAACAAATGATCCAAGATTTTAAAGACGGCATAACTACATTAGGAAAGAACCAAACAGAACTTCTGGAACTGAAAATTTTACAGGAATTTCAAAATATAACTGGAAGACTTAACAACAGACTAGACCAAGCAGAAGAGACAATTTCAGTGCTCAAAGACTGGGCCTCTGAATCAACCCAGTCAGACAAAAATAAAGAAAAGAAAGAACATAAAAATGAACAAAACCTTCAAGAAACATGGGATTATGTAAAGTCACCAAATATATGACTTAATGGCATTCCTGAGAGAAAGACGGCACTAACTTGGAAAATAGATTTGAGGGAAAGATTTCAGGAAAATTTTCCCAACCTTGCTAGAGAGGCCAATATGCAGACACAAGAAATGCAGAGATCTCCTGGAGATTTTATACATAATGACAATCCCCAAGGAGCATAGTCATCAGATTAGCCAAGGAAAAAGAAAAAATCTTCAAGACAGCTAGAGAAAAGGGTCATGTTACCCATAAAGGGAAGTCCATCACACTAACAGTTGACTTCTCAGCAGAAATCTCAGAAGCCAGAAGAGATTGGGGGCTCATTTTTAGCATTCTGAAAGAAAGAAAATGCCAGCCAAGAATTTCATATTCTGCCAAACTAAGCTTCATAAATGAAGGTGAAATAAACTCTTTACCAGACAAATAATCAGTAAGGAAAATTGTCACCACTGGACTGGCCCAAAAGAGGTGCTTAAGGGAGTTCTAAACATGGAAATGAAGGAACAATAGTTGCTACCATGAAAGCACACACAAACATATAGCCCACACACCCTATAAAGCAACTTGCTAACAACGCTATGACAGGAATGAAACATCATATATTAATAGTAACCTTGAATGAAAATGCCCTAAATGTCCCACTTAAAAGACACAGATTGGAAAATTGGTAATTAAAAACAAGTCTCATCCTTCTGCTGTATGCAAGAGACCCATCTCACAAGTCACAACAGCCATAGGCTCAAAGTAAAGGCAGAGAGAAATATCTCTTATGCAAATGGAAGACAAAAGGAGCAGAAGTCACTATTCTTGTATCAGGTAAAAAGAGGCTTTAAAGCAACAACAATCAAAAAGGAAAAAGAAGAGCCAAAATGGTCAAAGAAATTTTACACAGAAAGAATAAAGCCAGAGGCATCACATTATTCAACTTCAAACACACTACAAGATTACAGTAACCAAAACAGAGTGGTACTGATACAAAAATAGACACGTAGACCAATGCAACAGAATAGAGACCCCTGAAATAAAGCCACATACCTGTAAACAACTCATCTTTGACAGTGAACACAAAAAAAATGATGAAAGGACACACTATTTAATAAATGGTGCTGGGGAAAACTGGCAAGCCTATCAATATATATAAAAATCTACTCAAGTAGATTAAAGACTTAAATGTAAGACCTCAAACTGCAAAAATCCTAGAAGAACATCCAGGAAACACTCTTCTAGACATTGGCCTAGCAAAGAATTTATGACAAAGACCCCAAAATCAAAAATAGACAAATGGGACTTAACTAAAAAGCTTTTGTACAGAAAAAAAAAAAACTCTCAACAGAATAAACAGACAACTTACAAAATGAAATAAAATATTTGCAATTCATGCACTCAACAAAGAACTAATATTCAGACTCTATAAGGAACTTAAATGAATGAACCAGAAAGAAACAACCCCATTAAAAAGTGGGCAAAAGACATGAACAGACACTTCTCAAAAGAAGACATACAAGCACCCGACAAACATATGAAAAAATGTTCAACACCATGTTCAACATCACCAATCACCAGAAAGCTGCAAATCAAAACCACAATGAGATACCATCTCATACTAGTCAGAATCACTATTATTAAAAAGTCAAAAAACAACAACTGTCGGAGAGGTTGTAGAGAAAATGATATGTTTATTATACTGTTGGTGGCAATGCAAATTAGGTTATCCGCTATGGAAAGCAGTTTGGAGATTTTCAAAGAACTGAAAATAGAACTGTCACTCAACCCAGCAATCTCATAACTGGATACATATGCAAAGAAAAGTAAACTGTCCTACCAAAAAGACACATGAACCCATGTGTTCATCACAGCACTATTCACAATAGCAAAAATGTGGACTTAACTCAGATATCCATCAGTGGTGGACTGGATAAAGAAAAAGTGGTACATAAATGCCGTGGAATACTCCATCACCATAGAAAAAGAATGACGTCGTGTCCTTTGCAGCAACATGGATGCAGTTGGAAGCCATTGCCCTAAGTGAACTGACACAGGAACAGAAACCAAATACCACATGTTCTCACTTATAAGTGGGGAGCTAAATCTTAGGTTCGCATGAACTTAAGATGGGAAGAGTAGACGCTAGGGACTCAAAAAGGAGGGAATGAGGGAGGAGGGAAGTGGGCAAAAGCTTAAAACCTTCCCATTGGATACTATGCTTATTATCTGGGTGACAGGAACAATAGAAGCCCAAACCTCATCACCACACCATATATCCTTGTCAGAAATCTACATATGTACCCCTAAATCTAAAATTAAAATCTAAATTAAAAAAAATAGTAAAACTAGTAGTAAAAATGGCAGGGGGAAAAATCTTCAAACATCCAAGAATTCAAACCATATAGTACCCAAAAGTCCCAGTTTTTAAACTTTTATTGAAATCCATATAAATGGTTTTAAAAGTTGATACTCAAAGTTGGTAAGATCATTTTCTCACTAGGGTCACTTAAAGAAGTCAGTTATTTACCTTTGGAATTCCTCAAGTGTCCAGAGAATTTCCACCAAGTACAGTTAGTGAAATTAGAAAATAGCTTGATATCCACTGGAAAACATTGTGGGGAACTGAAGGAATCATCTAGATATTCACAGCAAAAAGGTAGCAATGAAGAAACCATCTGGGGTCATTTGACCTGAGGAGGTGAGATTGTCTGCCTTGTGTGAGGTGTTTCGGGTAGTGAATATATTCTATATTAGCCTTGCTTGGGCAGACAGAGCCATAACCAAAGAGCAGGAATCACGCCTTCATTGCAGAAAATCCCTGGAGCGATTCAAGATGGGTTATGACTCCAGATTAAGATCCAATTAACTGAAACATTCCTGAGACAGCAGGAATAACTCTCGTACGATATTTTCAATTTTGAAATGCATTTTATAACTTAATGGGTCTGACAGATATAAATCTAAGTATTTCACTTCCCCAGGACTGCCCATCCATTAGGCAAGCATGAACACACTAACCCTCACACACACAGAAGTCAAGAACTCACAGCACAAGTATGTTTAGGGCAGATTAAGTTGTAAATCTCTGCAGACATTTTATAGACATTTTTAGCACAAAAACAACTTAGAGTCGATAAATTTGACATGAAGATGAGCTGGTTGTGACAGGGGCCCCCAGAATTCTTCATGACCGGGATCCCCAGAATTCTTCATGACCGGGATCCCCAGAATTCTTCATGACCAGTTCAGTGAGAGTCCCTGAGGATCACAAGGCCCAGCAGAGTGGTTCCAGGGTAAGCAGGGAGTATACGGGCAGGGGAGGAAGCTCCCCCAAAGGATGTTATGATGTTATTTGATAATTCTCAAAGGAAACTTTGACCGAGGGTTCATGCAAAACCATAGCCAAAAGGAAGGCAAGCTAGAAGGAAGCCGGATGGTGTGTCCAGCCCAGGAGCGAGGCTCAGGTCTACAGGAGCTGGGCAGCAAAGGAGCCGTTCATGGAGCCCAGGAGTTCTGCAAAGCTGGCAGGCACAGAGATGGAGGCTGAGTGGTTTGGAAAGAGGGCCCTGGAGTATCTTACCCACAGACAGTGCTATTTTTCTGCAAACCTTTCTTCCTCCTTCCCCCTTTCCCTCATCTCCCTCCACCTGCTTTCCTCCCAAGGCCAAACATTGAGAGACGACTCTCCTCCCAAGGGGAGTGGTTTAACCAGCTGTTCTTTCATTATTCAAGCCTCCTGTGAGGAACTAGCTCTGCCCACTTTGCCAATAGAGTTAAGAGGAAGAGATCATTTTCCAAGCCAAACATGGAAGGCAGCCCAACAGCATGTGTTGAAGATGATAAAGCACTCCTCCTTCAGTCTGCTTTCCTGCGAGCCGTCTTTACCTGCCACTGCACACTCTGAGACAGAGATTCTCACACTCTATCCTGTAGCAGACTCACCTGGAAAGCAGCGAAACGCAGAGAGCTGCAACATTCACAGTTGATGATAAGGTTGCCGATGTGGGAACCACATTTTGAAAACCACCACCCTAAATGTTCTTCCCAAGCATTGGGCACGTTCTCTAAGCCTCCAGGCACATTTGATACTGTGTGACCTCAGAGAAGTCCTTTAACCTCCCCCGTGCCTCAGTTTCCTTATCTGTGAAATGAGGAAAATAATACTTTCCACCATATAGGATTGTTGTAAGGATTGAATGAACTAACATATGTAAGGATCTAGGACAGTGGCTGATACGTAGTAAGCATTATATATGTGTTTGTGATTGTCACTGTCTCCTTCCAACAGGAAGCTCTGTTTTCATTGCACAGGATTCTATTTCGGTCACTCTCAGGTTTTGCTTTCCAAGGTTTTAGTCACCCACAGTTAACCACAGTCTGGAAACAGACGAGTACAGCACAATAAGATATTTTGAAATCGAGAAAGACCACAATCACTTAACTTTTTGCAGCATATTTTCATATTTTATTATGTTATTGTTGTCATTTATTATCCCTGACTTACTTTAATTACGATTTATCATAGGTATGTGTGTGTAGGAAAAAAACAGCGAGTATAGGGTTCAGTACAATCCACGGTTTCAAGCATCCTCCGGGGGTCTTGGAATGTATCCCTCGTGAACATGAGCCGACGACCGTGTAATTGATGTGTTCATCATGTCTGATGGGAACCCTGCTAATTTTCTCACAAGAAAATGGATCGACTGCAGTTGTTTCTGCCAATACCCCAGTTGGATGTTTCCATTTCGATGCTAGCTGTACACTTCTCTTCACAGGTGAGTACCTTGCTCAGGCGCTTTGAGTGATCACGTGCTGGTGCCGCACCTGCTCTGTGCTGCTCGCCCAAGCCTCCCCACCCACTCCCAGGGCGGGTGCTCCACTGCGCTGTTCCCCTCAATCCAGGGACTCAAATTCAGCCAGACTGGGAGTGCTCTGAGGCTGGCCTGTCCTGACAGGCCAATCTCAGGCAATTATTTTACTCTGTGTCATAGTTTTGTGTCTTTAAATAAACAGTACGTTCCTTATAGACAGCACTTGTATCCCCTGTGCTGGCCAGAAACACGTGGCCTGCTCAGTTCCTCACATACAAAACAGGGATAAAAGCACCCCCTTCACAGGCCTCCACAGACACAGGTGAGGCGACGGCCGTGAATAAGGGCCTGGTGAACAGTTGGCACTCAGTACAAGTGCATTCTTCAGTACTCACCACATGGAATGTCTGCTGCCCTCTCCCCCAGATGCTGGGGCGAGGACATGTCCTGTCATCTGACCTCAGCACTCAGCACAGTGCCTGGGGCATTTGGGACTCAAGAAGTGTGTGCAGAGTAGGGGGCGGGAGGCAGTGGGTGGGGATTTCATTATGCCCCTAGAAGACAGGGTCCCCTCCCTGCTGCAAGGGAAGCTCCTCCTGATGAAGGGGGATCAGTCATTCTCTCAATTGTCATGTCCACATTGCGTATTGATTGCTCAATGTAACTGCTGCTCTCTTAGGTGATTCTAAATTGATCGTTTGATGATTTGCTCTGCCATCTTCTCTCTTTTCCTATTAAACTGAGAGATATCTAAAGCTGGGGCCCATCCTTTGGAAGACGGATGTTCTGTGGCTAATACTCCTTGGAGGCCTGCGGGGGCCTCGAGGAGAACTCGAGGGGGGCCAGGGAAGTCCATGCAAAGGTTCAGTTTTGCTCTAAGCTGAGAGAAGTTGTTTCTTCAGGTCTTTGATCTGCTCCTCTAAAAAGAGTGGTTCTCAAAGTGTGGTCCCCAGAACTGGGAATCTGTGAGAAGTTGAAATTCTCAGGACCCAGCCCAGATCTGCTGAATCTGAAACCTGGGATGACACCCACCAATTTGTGTTGTCAGCGCCTTCTAGGTGATGCTGATGCATGCTACAGTTTGAGAGTCACTGCTCTGGAGACGCCTGGAGGAACTTAAGACAGAGACTGTAACCCTATGTTGAAGATGAAGAAATTCAAAACCAATGCATATGATTTGTTCTGTCTAATGAGGGGAGGCAGAGAGAGGAGAGACACGATTAAAATACACCAGTGCTTCTGCAAGTACTCTCATGCATGTGCCAGGCTGAAACTTCCAGGGGTCCACTTGGTCTCAGGCAGCTAATTCCAGGTGCCTCGGGAGATCCCATGTGAAGATGTCCAGACAGCAACTGGATATAGGATCTGAAGCTCCCATAAGACAGGGGGCTAAAGATAAGCAGATGACGATCTCCATCCTTGGGGGTCTCTGGAGCTGTGAGACCACATCTGGAGGGAATGCATGCAGGGAGGGAATGCCGCCGGATAGACATGGGAGAAGCATGAAGGAGAACTCAAGAATTTCTGCTCTGAGAACAGGACTCTCTCATTTGCTTGGTTGGTTTTTGTCTGTGTAGGACCAGAGACATAAGGGCAAGAGTGGGGAGGTGGGAGAATTTGGAAATGCAGGTGTAAGGCATTCGTGGGCAGGTGAGGTCCCTGAGCAGAAAGAAGAGGAGGAACCCAGGACCCAGGAAGGCCGACAGCCTCAGAAAGAATCAGCACAGCCCTCCCCCTGTAACAAAAGGAGGGAGGAAGGAATGGCTGCAGATGCCAGGTGGCAGCCAGGCTTGCAGATGGAAACGGGAGAAATCCCTGAATGGCTTCCGTGTTCCCAGAGAAGGGGGGGTCAGCGGCCGAGGCTGAGGGAGGAGCTTGGGACGGGAGAACAGTGCGGACCTCTTGAAATGTTGCTGTCATTGCACAACCTGGTTCTTCTCACCCACCCCCTAGAAAGACAAAACACCGAGACTAGCAGGAGTTGCACGGAAGACTTGGATGATCTCAGGGCCAGCAAGGTGAGCAGGCTGGAGACCATTCTCAGATCTGTCTCCCTGGGAATTCAGAGGCGAGGGTTTTTAAGATGCCTTGGTAGGCAGGGGCCTAGGGAATAGGAAGTGCTGATTGGTTGGGCTGGGGATGAAATCGCAGGAGTGTCAGCACGGTCCCTGCACAGCCGAGTCAGTTCCTGGGACAAGGGTCACAGTCCAGGCCAGGTCTTTTGGTCTGCCAAAATGCTAAATCTGCAAACCATCTCAAGACCCATCCTTTAGGTTTCAAAATAGTGATGTTATCTATAGGAGTGGTTGGGAAAGTTAACCAATCGTGCAACCTCCAGTTACCTGACTCCGGGGGCAGCAAAGCAATGGCAGGCCATGGCTTCCCTCTGCCTCTTCTCCGGCAAAGCTCAGGCCCTACCATATCCTAACTTTGTCTTACAGATACAGTTCAATCTCCAAACAAGGAGGGGTCCGTTTTCCTTGTCTCAACGTTTAACTATAAACCAACTTCCTTTCATAGCTCCTTTAGCCTCCAGACTAGAATAAGCAAAAAAAAATCAACTTAGCCTGTGAGGCTCGAAGCAAGATGGAGTCTGTCAGGTTAGATTTTTCTCATTGCGTGTAACTCTGCAAATGTGGTTTCATTGCCGAGAGGGGGAAGAGCACGTGAGCTGGCAAATCTAGCACCAGTGCCAGGGCAGGGAGGGCGGCCTGGCCACCACTGGGGGTGTACTCCCCACCCTTGCAGGCAGCCATCTGCTTTCTCTCCTGAATGTGCCCTGAATAAAGTGTCCCAGACATCTGTCTCCAACCTGTGTGGAGAAATTTAACACAAAATGGCTCTGCGGTTCATGGGTCCAGGCATCAGGCAAGCTTGGTTCAAACCTTGGCTCTGACTAGAATTTAAGCGGTGGCTGGGGCAGCTGCGGGGCCACCCAGCGCCTCATCTTCCGTCTGTGAAGAGGAACGATCACACCCCGATACCATTAGAATCAGCCGTGATGTGCCCAGTACCTGTGCCACGCTGACCAACAGCTGTGGGTCAGCAGTGAATGGTGGCTGCCGCTGAGGCCACCTCACAGGCTCTGCATCAGACCCCACAGATGTGTTTCTTGAACCGCATGCTGGGAGAGGCCCCAGCTCAACCTCCTTTTATTCCCTAATCCAAAGTCTCTTGATGGTGAGCCACAATAATGCCTGTCAGTCTAGGCTGAAGTGGGCATCCCCTTTGAAAAGACATCTAGGAACCGGGCGCGGTGGCTCAAGCCTGTAATCCTAGCACTTTGGGAGGCCAAAGCGGGTGGATCATGAGGTCAAGAGATTGAGACCATCCTGGCCAACATGGTGAAACCCTGTCTCTACTAAAAATACAAAAATTAGCTGGGCGCGGTGGCATGCACCTGTAGTCCCAGCTACTCAGGAGGCTGAGGCAGGAGAATTGCTTGAACCTGGGAGGCGCAGGTTGCAGTGAGCTGAGATTGTGCCACTGCACTCCAACCTGGCGCCTGGCAACAGAGTGAGACTCTGTCTCAAAAAAAAAAAAAAAAAAATAGACATCTCTGGGTGTTCTGGGATTCCAGGGTCTTCTAAGATTCTAAGCTGGTCTTCCTTAAAGAGGCTTCAATGCACAGAGCCTGCGCAGGTCCCAAGATACGGGAGGGTGGCAACAGTGGGTCTGGACAAACAGACCCTGCTCCAGGGCGGGGGTGGAAAGGCACCCAGGCTCTACAGGCCCCCTTTCCTCCCCACTCTTGCCCCACAGTTTGCAGGAGGAAAGAAAGGAGCCACATCCCACACTCAGAGAACCAGGGAATAAAGACGCCATTCAATTGCTGAGGTCCCAGAGGAAGTGGCCTGCAAAACGTGAGGCTGCCTCTGAGACAGCGGCTTCCCACCCAGCGAGCTGCATTACAGAGCTTGGAAACGGCTGGCAACTGCTTTCCAGGCTGAACACTGATCAAGAGGCACATCTGAAACTAGACACATTAACACTCTCATTAGGGCCCAGGCTCGCTACAAAACAGGCCTATTTAAATGTAAATTTTGACATTCAGCCCAGGACTAGAAAAGAAATAGTTTCCACACCTCAGCACTGGAAAGGAGAATGAGGATTAAATATTAATTCTTTAGGAAGGAGGACTTTTTAATCATGTTTACTTTCAGACCATCATAGTTCTGGGTCTCTTTTCCTTCATGGAGAATATTGGATTTTTAATTACCCAAAGCTCAGAGACAGCATTCCAGCCTCTCAGATTCCCCTCGCGGCCACAGATAGTCTGATTAAGTGTAGTTTTGTTAAAAGTGTAGCTCCAAGCACAGTTAATTGACAGGGGTCCTGGAGGAGCTGAAGCTAATCCAGGAATGAAAACATGTAATTCTGCTGAAAGCGAAAGGAGCCCTGCTCGCCTGGTAAATCACAGAGGAGGGAGAGTGCCGCTCTTGGTAGCCCCCCTCCCCCGGGCTCCAATCTCAAGCCTTCCAAGCAGCCCAGCGACTTTCCAGCAACGTTAGCCTATCTGAGCCTCAGTTTGCTCATCTGCAAGGCGGGGCGAGGACCGTCAGCGGAGTTGCTGTGAGAGTTCAGTGTGTGCCCCAGGAGGGTGGGCTCCTTCCCCCCACACCCTCACAGCCCCTGCCTCGTGCAGCACCCACAGCAGCCCAGCTGCCTGCAGAAGCCGGGACTAAGCGCTCACTTTTCTTACTATTAGCAGTTGTGTGATCCGAGGACAGCACCCAGTTTCTGCAATCCCAGCATGCTTGCCTGTAGACAGCAGAGCCTCACCTTCTGGAGGCTGGGTGAGGACACCCATGGTATCAGGTGGGTGGAGGAAGCACCACTCTCTCCGTGCCCTGTGTAAGGGTTATTGCCGAGTTTAAGATGAAGAAACTGAGGCCAGTATAAGAAAATTAAATACCAGTTTATTCAGCTCCTGGGCGAGGTTCTATGGTCCTGGAAAGGGGGCCAGAGAAGTCACGCTGACTTCCCAGGAAGTGGGGTTTTTATAGCTCTAGGGACCGAGGAGTGGCCGGGTGCTCTAATTGGTTGTGGGGGAGCAGGATGGAGACAGGGCGGGCTGTTATTGGTGGGTAGATTGTTGGGTGGGTTTTTCTAATGCAAGATCCGGCCAGGGTTACATCAGCCGGATCCTTCCAGGGGAACATGTGCTCGGAGGTAGGTGCCGTGTGCAGAGCCAGGTGTTGAGTGCAGAGGTGGGTGCCAAGTGCAGAAGTGGGTGTGTCCAGCCTCCTGGCGAGGCGACCGGACTTACACCCCGCAAGGATGGCTCATCCCCTGCAAGGACATCAGGCACCCAGGGGCATCCTGCAGAGTGCGAAGCAGCAGAACGGGGCTTCCCCCCATTCCACACATCCCCCACACACTCCACCAGCAGCACACAGGCACCATGGGTGAATTGAAGACACAGCCATCAGGGGCACCCATGGCGTCTATGGGCAAGTCCACCCTGGGACCGCATCTGAGGCCCAGCCCCACACCTGCAAGCCCTGGGTGTCCTCCATGCTCTCAGCACTCCATGTCCCATGGGTGTGCACACACACACACACCACACTCACCACACATACATCACATACACACACACCACACACATGCCTACACCACACACACACTGCACACATGCACATGCCACACATATATCAAACACACACATACACACACCACACATATACCATACATGCATGCACCACACACATGAACACACCACACACACCATACACCACACACATACACTGCACACATGCATACACCACATACACACACACACACCACACATATACCACACACATGCATGCACCACACACACCATACACCACACACATACACTGCACACATGCATACACCACATACACACATACACATCACACATATACCATTCACATAAACATACCACATACATACACCTCATGCAATGCACACATACATGCATACGCCACACACACCACAAATATTCCACACATACGAACATACCACACATACCACACATACCCCACTCATGTGAACACAACACACAAACACACACTATTCACATGAACACGTAACATGCACACCACACACATGCACACATGTGCCACACACAGCACACATATGCCACACATGTACATACCACATACCATACACATATCACATACATGCACACATCTTACACCACACACGCCATACATGTCACACACATGTACACACGCCACACATAGGCATACACACAAACACACACACTACACACATACACCCACACACGCACACACCACCCACCACGCCCAACTGTGGTAACACGAACTCTCACTCTGCCCCCAGGGCTCCTATTGGGCTTTTCAGGAGGTCCCATGTGTGAAGCTCTGGGCCCAACTCCAGCCCTCAGAGCACTAGTATCTCAGGCACCACACTCACATGTGACTTCCTCGCCAGGGTCCACACTGTTCCTCAGTCTCTCATGGACACTGGTCACCATATGCCAGCCAGGGCCAAGCACTGGTGTTAAATAGCAGTGGTTCCCGGGGGGTCCTAGAGCATGTTCAGAAGCCCAGATCTCCTCCAGCCCAACCCACCCTCATCATCATCCAGCGCTAGCAAAGTCAGCGTGCTGGCCTGAGGCAGCTCCTGAAGGACCGCCACCTGCCCCCGCCAGGCTGCCCTCGCCCACCATCAGCCCTTCCACTGGGCAGCCAGGTGAACGAGCCCAGGCCTGGTTCCGCAAGACCTCACCACCAGAAGCTCTGGAGCACATCTCAGCACAGCGGGGCTCAGGACTGACATGACACCCTCCATTCCTAACGCCAGAGGGGGCCTGCGAGACTCAGGGAATGACGGGGCTGCAGCAGGGCAGGCACCAAGACTCAGGGGACTTCGTTCCAGGAAGCCGAGTCTGAGCATGTCACACATATACCACACACACGCACACGCACATGCACATGGTGGGGCACAGACAGAATACCTGACAGCAGGACAATTTTGATATGGAGGGTTGTGACTGGTCAGCTGTGACCTTAGAAAAGACTCGCTCCTCATAGATGTGGAACTGTGGGGAGCCCAGGGGCAAGGGGACCTCCGGTGCCATAGCTGCAGCAGGCACCTAGGTCCAGGAATGCAGGCAGTGGCCCACCACACGAGGGGGAGGCTCTGGTGACCTCCAAGGGTTGGGGCCGATCATAGGCAGGATAGACCACTCACATTCTGTGCAGCCTGGGTAGGACATGGTCAATAGGCCTGGAGAACACAGGTGGGGAAGAAGGAAGCAGGGCCGGGCAGGCTGCACAGCTGTGGACAAGCACCAGGGCCCTGTGGAGCACAGAACGCCCCTCAGGACTGTCCCCACTTAGCCAAGATGGCCAGCCATGCACCCGCTTGTCACAGCCCTGGTGGGACCAGGCGCTGATGGCTCGTTTCTGGGAGGGCACCTCGAGGCCCACCCCTGACGCTGGCCTGTGGGGGGAGATGGGGCCATGCAGCGTGGCTCCGACTCCATCACTGAGCACCTGTGGAGCCAGGTGGATTTGCAAGGCAGAAGGAAGAGCCCACCGCAGCCAATCGGAATGTTCGGTTTCATACACTCCTGTTTCCTGGCTGAGCACTTCTGGTGGGCAGGACTAAGCTCACAGCAATCTGAGTCCCTGGAGCCTAGCACAGTGCTAGCACACAGTAGGTGCTTAATAAATGTTTGATGCAAAATCACACCTGCACGAGGAGAGTCGTGCAGGCACTTTGGAGCAGGGTTGCCGGGCTGGTCTCAGACACCCCAGCACTGCCATCGCCAGCCCTGCTGCCCAGCTCCTGCCCACTGTTGGCAGCTTGCTGAGAGCAGGAGCTGGGCTCACTGTGGCCAAGCCCTGAGCACAGTGTATGGCACAAAGTAGGTGCTTAGCATGCTTTCTGAAACAGGTAAATGATGAGAGAGAAATGTCATTGACAACACATAAGGTGCTTCTCCAGTGCGTGACCTGGGAAAGTTGTTGAACCCCTTGGGCTTTTAATGTACAGAATGTTCTAGAACATGTCAGAGGTCGGATGAGAGGCACCTCGGGAAATCCACTAATTCCAGGTCCTCTTAGTCCGCTGCTACCCGAACAAGGTAAGGCCGTGTGTATTCATTTAGCACAGCATTTGCTGTGGGCCTCCCTGGGGTTTCACACACAGCGTGTTGGCAGAAGACAGCGTGGCCAGGACTGGGCCTCCCTGGGGTTTCACATACAGCATGGTGGCAGAAGACAGCGTGACACCGGGATGACAACGCTCCCGATTTCAGTGGCTTCAACACAAAGTCTACTCTCTCTCAGGGCTTCAGGTGGAGGAGGCTCCACTGGCTGGTGCTGAATCAACCAGAACACGCAGCTCCCTGGAGGGTGGACACTGGCTCCTGATGCTTTTGCTCAGAGGTGATACACAGCACTAGTCCTCACAGCTCATTAGTCAGAACAAGTCACCTGTCCCAGCCTGGCCCCAAAAAGACTGGGAAGTGTGGGAAGCAGACAGAATATCTGATGAGCATCCCCCTCCTCTGCCACAGAGGGATACTCATCACAGGTTAAAAAAAAAAAGCCAAGAGGCTCGGAGAAGTCAAGTCCCTGGCCCTGCCCCAGGGTCTCACAGCAGGGAGGTGAGAACCAGCCTGTCTGGCCCGAAGCCTCTGCATGTAATTAGTGCACTCTACCGGCCCGCTCACTGCCCTGACTGGTGTGAACGGTGTAGGTCATAAGTTGCCATCCTCCTGACCCCCACCTAACACAATCCCATAGGGAGCAGAGGCGTGAGGGAAAGAGAAGGGGAAATGCTACCTGGGGCCAGGAAGAGCTCAGCAGCATGACACACGAGTGCCTGCCTGTGTGAACCCAGCCGGGGCCCATGGAAGGACAGCAGCCACTGACAGGACTCCTCCTGAAGACCACCAACACCTTGCAGGTTACATGGCTGGGTGCTCAGCCCACAAGGGAGCAGCCAGGCTGGGTGGGCCCACATTGGGCTGTGGCGGGATGGATTTTGCCCACGAGAGCCCTGACCACAGGTCTGCATGAACCACGTGGCCTGGGCAATGGGGCAGAGTGTCCCATGAGATGAAGCGTTTGTGATGTTTGTCTGCCACAGAACAGTGGAATCATGACTTACATGAGAAACACGAACTCCAGGCCACCCTCTGGATGCCACATGGTGCCCTGAGAGCCTGGAACCTCAAGGCTTCTCCAATCCACCCTCCAGGCATGGAAAGTACCCCTGTGTGCTTGACCTCAACACCTCGGTGCCCACCACAGGACCTGAAGTGACCAGCACTGGGCACCATCTGGGTGGAAGGAGATGGAGTGACGGGTGGGTGGGCACATAGGGCTGCCCAGAGAGCACCCTCAGACCTCCTCTAAGTGTGTGCTTCCACAGGCAAAGTGCAGTTGGCCACGGCGTCACGGGTCCCTGGACGGGGCTCTGTACAGATGACAGTCTTCTCCTTGACAACAGGTCTTGCATTTTGGTTCACTTCCCTGGAGTTCCCAAATGCCCTGCTCATTTCTGAAAGAAGGACATCCAACCAGCACTGCCGGGAAAATAAAACAGTCTAGAGCAAGAATTCTGAAGGAAGCAAGCTCTACTTTGCATATTTGTAGTAAAGGGAGCTGCTGCCTATGAAATTATATGGCCTCCTCCCTTTATAGTCCAATGCCACAGTGAGTTGTGAAATACTGGAAATTTCAAGATTTAATTAAAACCCAGTTCACTGCACTGAAGTTTGCTTACAAAATATAGCAAAGATTAATGGGAGATATCAAACCACACTGTTTGTGCAAGACCTGTTGAGTCATAATTTATGGGAACAAGAGGAAAAGAGCAAGATCATTACCTTAAAATAAATTTACTGCTTCTCCAACTAAGTAAAATGGAAATAATAAAAATCCCCGGGTCAGCACAACCGCACCAGAGTGAAATGGCAGGCTGGCCAGGCAGGTGCCTATCAATCCACAGATGTTACCAGGGCACGGGAGACTTTGCTGTCATGCTGGGAGGCACCAGGAGTGGGGGTGGGGGCGGGGGAGAGGGAGCTCTGCCTCTTTTCATTTAATCCTCACAAGGACTACCATGGCAACAGTCCCTGCTTCCCAGATGAGCAAGCCGAGGCCCAGAAGGACCAGATGACTTGCCCAAGTCCACATGGCCAGTGGGTGGCAGAGCTGGGACCAGGATTAGATCGTCTGGCTCAGTCAGTGTTCCCACACCACAACGTGCAGCTAGCCGCCTTCACGTCCACCCTTGGAAGGACCTGACCATCTAGGTGAGCGGACAGCGGCTGGGCCCGGGAAGGGACATGGCTCAGGGGCTGGGGGATAGCTGAGCAATGCCCCCGAGAGATATCCCGTCCTGATCCCCCGCAACCCATGTCCCCCTATATGATGGCTAAGTTATTGAGCCCAGTTGCTTGGTCACACACCAGTCTAGATCTATCTTCAGAGTCGCTTCTTAGCTGAGACTAACCTTTAAATCAGTAGGGTTTGAGTAAAGTAGATCACCCTCCATTGTGTGGGTGGGTCTCATCCAACCAGTTGAAGGATTTCAGAGCAAAGACTGAGAGTCAGAGTCAACTCCCCCCTCCTGAGGACAGCAGAATCCTGCCAGCAGACAGCCTTCCCGCTCCAGCTGGGACTCCAGCCTGCCTCCCCTCCTTGCTTGGTTTCAGACTTGCCGGCCTCCATAATGGACACCATGGCCAACCCCACTCCACCCTGTGAAAGCACACACTTAGAGGAGGTCTGAGGGTGCTCTCTGGGCAGCCCCGCCCACCCGTCACTCCATCTCCTTCCACCCAGATGGTGCCCAGTGCTGGTCATGCCAGGCCCTGTGGTGGGCACCGAGGTGGCAAGCTCAAGCACACAGGGGCACTTTCTGTGCTTGGAGGGTGCGTCGGAAAAGCCCTGAGGTTCCAATTCCTTAAGAGGAACCCCTCTTCCACTCTCCCCTCCCCCACCTCTCCCTCTCTCTGTGTGTACACCTGTATGAACATACCTATTCTGTTCTGTCTCCCTGGAGGGCCCTGACCAGTACACCCTATAGGGCAGTAAGGCTCTTTGGGGGACAGGGCATCACCCTGGATTTTCCTGGTGGGTGCAGTGCGATCCCAAGCCCCTGTTGGGGGAGGCGAAGACTGGAGGGACACAGGGCCACAGCCAGGGGACGACGGCAGCTCCCAGAAGCAAGAACTGGCAAGAAGGACTTCTCCCCAGAGCTTCCGGAGGGCATAGGTCCCACCGACACCTTGATCTGGGTCTAGTGATGACTGATTTCAGGCTTCGATGTCCAGAACTGTGAGAGAATGAATCTCTGTTGTTTGAAGCCACTGGTGTGTGGCGGTTTGCCGCAGCGGCCCCAGACACGACGTCAGTGGCTACGCTCACAGGAAAGCAGGGGGTGCTCTGAGCTTTCCTCCTCGGGGTGGGCTGTGTGCCTGCTGTCGAGCACAGGGTGAGGGCAGCCTGCTTGGGGTGTTCCCTTTCACCCACCCCAGAGCCCTACAGATCTCTCCCCTGATGCCCCACTGCCTTCTTTCCTTCCTGCACAGGGCTGGCCATCACCCCCTTCTCCTGACACTGCTGTGCGGTTCCCCAGCCGGCCGCAGTCCCACCAATCCCACAACAAGCATGGGCTCACCTGCCTGGCTGGGAATGTTTGCAGGAGGGTCTGGAGAGCCGTGGAGCCCGGCAATGGGGCGGGATTTCTTCCTGAGTCACACTGGAGAGGAGGACGGCGCCTCTTCCCACTCACTTTAACAATCCCGTGGGTCCCAGGCTGCTGGGCAACTGTTTTGCTTCCAATTCACTTTTCTAGTCTTTGTCTCAGCAGGCACGAGCCTGGAGCCCTCCTTCCAAAAGACCCCAGAGGAGAGAAACCCTGCAGCTCCAAAGCAGGACCCGGTGACACCCTGCCCATTTTGCACTGGGCCACCCTGGGTCCTGGACTCAGCCCCGGTGTGGGGACAGCTGCCCAGGATGCCTCACCAGCCCCACGCAGCCCACCTGCCTGTGCAGCCTCCAGGAGCAGGACGTGCAGGCAGCGCCTTACACAGAGAGCACTGGGGAGTGCGGGGAAGTGAGGACATTAAGGGGCCTGACCTCAGAGGCATCGTCTGAACAGCCACACTGCCTGTCCCCAGTGCACTCTGAACTCACATGGGCTTCAGAGAACCCTGTGACTTTGGACAACAGCAATTTATTCACCGCAGCCAGACGGAGTGTGAGAACAAGGCAGTGTGAGTCCATGAGAGGCTCCGTGTGCTGAGCTCATCCTGAGAGCAACAAGAAGCCACTGAAAAGCATTCAGCAGAGAAGCGTGTGTCTCAGTGAGATGCAGCCTCCCGGGAGAGAGCTCACCCCATGCTGTGGCCGCAGTGAAGTAATGCTCCTCACTGAGAGCAGCCACATGCTGTGTGCACTGTGGCACGCTCCCAGGCATCAGCGCTCCTCGCACTGGGGACTGTCGCCCCATCTACACTGTCCTGAGCGGCGTGCGTGAGAACGACTACCACACTATCACTCCCAGGTGCCCAGCAGTGGGGAAATGGAAATGATGTGGGGGGACGGAATGAGATGAAGCAAGGAGGATGAGGAGACCTACCACAGCAGCAACACAGACCAGCCTCGCAAACAAATCTCCAGTGACAGGAGCCAGGCGCAGGACTGTGTGCTGTGTGGCTCTGTGAATCTCAGAAGGAGGCACAGCTGTGGCGTCAGAAGCCGGGGTGATGGCCACCTTCAAAGGAAGGAGGGAGTGGCGATCAGGAAAACGGGAGGCACAGAAACACTCTTGGAGATGAAAATATGATGAAACTTTGTTTAAAAGCAAAGCTAAGGGGATCTACAGGAAAGGAGAACTGACGTAAGGAAGCACAAGGAAACTGCCCTCCCCGCTGGAGCACACAGCATTCAAGGAGCCATCTTGGGAGCAGAGAGCGGCCCTCGCCTGACACTCACCCTGCCAGTGCCTCGATGCTGGACTTCCAGCCTCCACAACTGTGGGGGAATATATTTCTGCTGTTTATAAATTCAGAGAAAGAAAATAAAATGGGAGGATCAATCCAGGATATCTAACATGGGATTCTGAAGGCAAGAGGAGAGGGCTGCTGGGCAGGAGCTCCGGGCCTCTCCCCAGGCAGCCCAGCTTCCCCCTTACAAGGAGAAGCGAGCAGGGACAATGCCTAAAGCCTATGTCGTAACACTCGCATCTCCCAGAGAGACGGGCCACGCACACCAGGTCCTTGCCCAGAAACCTAAGGAAAGTAGTTCCCTGGCCTAGCTTGGTAAAGCCACCGTGTGTAAGCACTGGTTCACCTTGCCCAGGGGTGGGAGGGCCTGTGAGAACATCGACACTCGCTCATCCATCCACCAGCCACACACTGAGAGCCCAGCGCCAGGCGGCCTCCGTCCTACAGACTGGGATGCACTGGCATCCACCTGGCAACACACAGTCTAGTGGGTGTCCTGTGGCCACAGCTGCCCGCGTGTGAGTGCCCCGTGCCACAGGAAAGGTTTATTCTGCAGCCTCGTTGGAACTAGAAAATACCACAGGACATCACTGGGAATTGAAGAATGCATGAAATCTCAAGCTCTTGAATTTCTCGCTTTGCAATCACTTTTATACAACCAATTCCCTGTGGTTGTTGTCTTCCGGGGGAAAAGGAGACCTAACTACTTCGTAACCTTCTGTTCGATTTTTACATTTAATTAACTGCACGCTTCAGAGCACCTGCACCATGAATGAACATCTCAGCGAGGAGGCAGCCGAAATGGCAGGAGAAACATGCATGAAATGGAATGCGGAGAAAACGCTTGAGGGAAACGTGTTATTTTCATGAGACTGAAGCACCTCAGCATGCGTGTGGTGGGGAACTGTGCTCCCCACCCCTAGAGTTGCTTCCTTGTGGAGGGACTCCCTTCGCTGGCGTTGACCCCTGGCCGGACACTTCAGTCACCTGTCCTGCGGGGGAGAGGAGAGGCCATCCTACTGTGTGGGCAGGAAAGGAAGAGGGTTCTGGCCCACCCTCTGGGTGCTCCGCCAGGCTGCGCTCACCTACAAGGGGGCCAACCTCTGGGCGCTCTGCCAGGCTGCACTCACCTACGGGTACCAACCTCTGGGCGCTCCGCCAGGCTGCACTCACTTATGGGGGGCTAACGTCTGAGGAAGCTGGTGCACGTCCAGCACACGCCACTCACTGAGTGCCCTGAAGATGAGATTTAATATTAGGAAACTCAGTTTTTCCTAGAAATATGTTAGCATTCACAATTCCACTACTTGCCTTTCCCTGAGCTAATTCAGAGCTTGGGATGTGGAGAAGGGAGATGAGTACTGGGCTTCCTCGCACCCTCAAAATTTGGCTAACAGGGAAACCCCTCAATTCCTCCAGAACGCGTGTGTCTTGGGGGTCTCAGCTCCGTCTCAGTATCCACAGTAAAGCTCACCCCTTCCACAGCCACAGGCTCCCTGCAACCTCTGCTCCTCCGTCCTGGAGCAAGTCTCCTACAGGCACCACTGCCTCACACCCCACCGAAACGCTCTCCTCCGCAGGAGCAAAGAGCCCCCTCCATGAGGAGGGTCCCACCACACCCCGGAGCTCAATAACTGTGTCTAACCACAAAGGGGCCAGCCCCCAGCTGCATCCACCTCCCAAGTCCAGATCAGGGCTCCCCATGATATCTGGAGAAAGACTCATTTCATTCACTCCACTATATTGCAGACTGATACTTTAGTAAAATATAATAAAAATTAAATTCCAGAAAAATAAAATTAAAAACAACGGTACATAAAACACAGGCCCCAAAAATCTTCATTAGAGCTGACAGACGTAAAATTACTCCAAAGAATTGCCACGGCATTTTTTTTTTTTTTTTTTTTTTTTTTGAGACGGAGTTTCGCTCTTGTTACCCAGGCTGGAGTGCAATGGCGCGATCTCGGCTCACCGCAACCTCCGCCTCCTGGGTTCAAGCAATTCTCCTGCCTTAGCCTCCCGAGTAGCTGGGACTACAGGCACGCGCCACCATGCCCAGCTAATTTTTGTATTTTTAGTAGAGACGGGGTTTCACCATGTTGACCAGAATGGTCTCGATCTCCTGACCTCATGATCCACCCGCCTCGGCCTCCCAAAGTGCTGGGATTACAGGCGTGAGCCACCGCGCCCGGCCGCCACGGCATTTTTGAGGTGGCGTGACCTCTGCTCTGTCTTTACCTCCTTGTAAACAGCCCATGCCGAGGACTGATGCCATCAGAAGCCCATACTGTGAGTGGTGGCGACCCAAGATGGCACTGTCTGCCCAGGAGGAAGGAGCACGCAGCCCCACCAGGCTCTGCAGGTGAGCTCGGCCTGCATCGGAGCTCAAAGCACACCAGGAGATCTGACCAAGCAGCCTACGTTTCTAAAACAAATTGCTTTTCTGGAGCCCTGAAATTAGCTTCTGGAGTAAAATATTAAACCCCATTCGCTAAACAGAATGATTTATGCACTTTACAAAAGAAAAAAACAGTACAGCTTTCAACTTCTCAAAATGATTTAAATCTCAACTTACTTTTAACCTAGAGGGAAAATACAAAATAAATAGTAACTACAAAAAGAACTGCAGAAATATTTCCTCTCCTTACTCAGGGGGCTGGGTGCAGAGGAGATCACAGAATGTTGCAACATTTCTGTGTTCCTCGAAGTCCAAAGCCAGGCTGCCTGTGGGACACTTTAGAAGCCACAGAAGTGCTGTCTGCTGCTGCCATGGCCACCTGCCCCCCCTTGCTTGTAGTAGAAGCAATAATGTTAAGAATAGAAATTAAAGAAAAATAAAACAAAACACAATACCAAAGAAATCAACATTATCAAATATTGGCTGTTTAAAAATCTAAACCAACTAGACCTGTGAAGAAATTTAAAAAAAAAAAATTACAATTAACTAATATCAGAAATTAAAAAGGAAACATAAGGGTAGATCATACAAACTTTTAAAAGATATTAAAAGAATGTTATAATTTTATGGCGACACCTATGAAAATTAAACAAAATGAGCAAATTCCTCAAAAAACACAACTTACCAAAAACTGATGCAAAAGAAAATCTTTATAGGAAAATACCTCTTAAAATTTGAATTATTAACTAAAACTTTTCCCACAAAGAGATCCCTAGGTCCAAATTGCTTTAAAAAGAAATTCTATTAAATACTTAAGAAGAAATAACACAAATCTTACACAACTGACAGACAACTCATTTTAACCTTGCTACCAAAAGGTGACAATGACATTACCTACATTCGAGAACTTACGTTCTCAGTGAGGACTGGTTTACAAGTTCTCAGGTGTTACCGCCAATCACCAGACATTCCTGGCATCATCTTCAATGCGGTATCTTGTGCATTTCCTGGTCAGCCCCTAATTTCCTTACCTTCCCATTCATGCCCTGAAGACACTGCCTGCAGCCACCTGCCCCATTCCAGTGGACACACGCAGTGATCAGGCACCACTCTCCCCTAAAACAGTAGAGTCTGGAATCAAACCAGCCCAAGTTCTTGTCCCAGCTCTGTGAGCTGCTCAAGACATGCCCCTCCTGAGCCTGACCTTGCAAGGCTGCAATAAGAATTCACTAAGATATTATGCAAGGAGCACCTGGCCAGGTAACTGACACATAGATGCTTCAGAGAAGAGAGATGAGAGATGGTAGGAAAACCCGCTTTGCTGTGGGACCTCTCACAACTTCCTTCTGGGCTATGAGATCTGAGGTTCTGGGTTTAAGTCACATTCAGCAAGATTGTTCTCCCACTCCTGAAATATGCTCAGCCCCCCCTGTGCTTGTCTGTCCTGGCTTCCTCATAACACAAGTATTCTTTTCTTGTATTGATATTTTTCTTTTTTAATTTTCTTTTATTTTTTAATTTTACTTTAGGTATATACTATATCCGGCATTTCTCCCCATGTTATCCCTCCCCACCCTCCCCCCCCACCCACTGTCCCTTACCTCCCTGCAACTGCCCCCAGTGTGTGATGCTCCTCTCCCTGAGTCCACATGTTCTCATTGTTCAACACCCACCTATGAGTGAGAACATGTGGTGTTTGGCTTTCTGTTCTTGCGTCAGTTTGCTGAGAATGATAGTTTCCAGATTCATCCAAGTCCCTACAAAGGACATGAACTCATCATTTTTTATGGCTGTGTGGTATTCCATGGTGTATATGTACCACATTTTCTTTGTCCAGTCTATCACTGATGGGCATTTTGGGTTGGTTCCAAGTCTTTGCTATTGTAAACAGTCCTGCAATGAACATACGTGTGCATGTGCCTTTATAGTAGAACGATTTATAGTCCTTTGGGTATATACCCAGTAATGGGACTGCTGGGTCAAATGGAATTTCTATTTCTAGATCCTTGAGAAATCACCACACTGTCTTCCACAATGGTTGAACTAATTTACACTCCCACTAACTGTGTAGGAGTGTTGCTATTTCTCCACATCCTCTCCAGCATCTGTTGTCTCCCGATTTTTTAATGATTGCCATTCTAACTGGCATGAGATGGTATCTCAACGTGGTTTTGATTTGCGTTTCTCTAATGACCAGTGATGATGAGCATTTTTTCATATGTTTAGTGGCCTTATAAATGTCTTCTTTTGTAAAGTGTCTGTTCATATCCTTTGCCCACTTTTGAATGGGGTTGTTTGTTTTTTTCTTGTATATCTGTTTAAGTTCTTCGTGGATTCTGGATATTAGTCCTTTGTCAGATGGGTAGATTGCAAAATTTTTTTCCCATTCTGTTGGCTGCCGGTTCACTCTAATGATGGTTTCTTTTGCTGTACAGAAGCTCTGGAGTTTAATCAGATCCCATTTGTCTATCTTGGCTTTTGTTGCTGTCGCTTTTGGTGTTTTAGTCCTGAAGTCCTTGCCTATGCCTATGTCCTGGATGGTTTTGCCTAGGTTTTCTTCTAAGGTTTTTATGGAGTTAGGTCTTATGTTTAAGTCTTTAATCCATCTGGAGTTAATTTTAGTGTAAGGTGTCAGGAAAGGGTCCAGTTTCTGCTTTCTGCACATGGCTAGCCAGTTTTCCCAACATCATTTATTAAACAGGGGAATCCTTTCCCTATTGCTTGTTCTTGTCAGGTTTGTCAAAGATCAGATGGTTGTAGATGTGTGGCATTGCCTCCGAGGCCTCTGTTCTGTGCCATTGGTCTATATCTCTGTTTTGGTACCAATACCATGCTGTTTTGATTACTGTAGCTTTGTGGTATAGTTTGAAGTCAGGTAACATGATGCCTCCAGCTTTGTTCTTTTTGCTTAGAATTGACTTGGCTACGCAGGCCCTCTTTTGGTTCCATATAAAGGTTAAGGTGGTTTTTTCCAGTTCTGTGAAGAAGGTCATTGGTAGCTTGATGGGGGATAGCATTAAATCTATAAATTACTCTGGGCAGTATGGCTATTTCCATGATATTGATTCTTCCTATCCATAAGCATGGAATGTTTCTCCATCAGTTTGTGTCTTCTCTTATTTCCTTGAGCAGTGGTTTGCAGTTTTCCTTGAAGAGGTCCTTTACATCCTTTGTTAGTTGTATTCCTAGGTATTTTATACTCTTTGTAGCAATTGTGAATGGCAGTTTGTTCTTGATTTGGCTCTCTTAAGTCTGTTATTGGTGTATAGGAATTCTTGTGATTTTTGCACATTGATTTTGTATCCTGAGACTTTGCTGAAGTTGCTTATCAGTTTAAGGAGATTTTGGAATGAGACAATAGGGTTTTCTAAATATACAATCATGTCTTCAGCAAATAGAGACCATTTGACTTCCTCCTTTCCTAACTGAATATCCTTTATTTCTTTTTCTTGCCTGATTGATCTGGCTAGAACTACCAATACTATATTGAATAGGAGTGGTAAGAGTGGGCATCCTTGTCTAGTGCCAGATTTCAAAGGGAATGCTTCCAGTTTTTGCCCATTCAGTATGATATTGGCAGTGGGTTTGTCATAAATAGCTTTTATTATTTTGAGATACATTCCATTGATACCTAGTTTATTGAGAGTTTTTAGCATAAAGCGCTGTTGAATTTTGTCAAAGGCCTTCTCTGCATCTATTGAGATAATCATGTGGTTTTTGTCTTTGATTCTGTTTATGTGGTGAATTACGTTTATAGACTTGCATATGTTGAAGCAGCCTTGCATCCCCGAGATGAAGCCTACTTGATCGTGATGGATAAGCTTTTTGATGTGCTGTTGCAATCGGTTTGCCAGTATTTGACTGAAGATTTTTGCATCTATGTTCATCATGGATATTGGCCTGAAGTTTTCTATTCTTGTTGAGTCTCTGCTGGGTTTTGGTATCAGGATAATGTTGGTCTCATAAAAAGATTTGGGAGGATTCCCTCTTTTGGATTGTTTTGGAATAGTTCCTGAAGGTGTGGTACCAGCTCCTCTTTGTATGTCTGGTAGAATTCAGCTGTGAATCCATCTGGACCTGGGCTTTTTTTGGTTGGTAGGCTATTAATTGCTGCCTCAACTTTAGCCCTTGTTATTGGTCTATTCAGGGTTTTGACTTCTTCCTGGTTTAGGCTTGGGAGGGTGGAAGGGTCCAGGAATTTATCCATTTCTTCCAGGTTTACTGGTTTATGTGCCTAGAGTTGTTTGTAGTAATCTCTGATGGTGGTTTGTATTTCTGTGGAATCTGTGGTGATATCCCCTTTATCGTTTTTTGTTGCATCTATTTGATTATTATCTCTTTTCTTTTTTATTAATCTGGCTAGTGATCTATTTTGTTGATCTTTTCAAAAAAACAGCTCCTGGATTGATTGATTTTTTGAAGGGTTTTTTGTGTTTCTATTTCCTTCAGTTCTGCTCTGATCTTAGCTATTTCTTGTCTTTTGCTAGCTTTTGAGTTTTGTTTGTTTTTTTTTTATCTTGCTCCTCTAGCTCTCCCAATTTAGATGATAACGTATTGATTTTAGATCTTTCCTTGTTTCTCATGTGGGCATTTATTGCTATAAATTTTCCTCTAGACACTGCTTTAAATGTGTCCCAGGATTCTGGTACATTGTGTCTTCGTTCTCATTGGTTTTAAAGAACATCTTTATTTCTGCCTTCATTTTATTGTTTATCCAGTCAACATTCAAGAGTCAGTTGTTCAGTTTCCATGAAGTTGTGTGGTTCTGAGTTAGCTTCTGAATTCTGAATTCTAATTTGATTGCACTGTGGTCTGAGAGACTGTTTATTATGATTTCCATTCTTTTGTATTTGCTAAGGAGTGATTTACTTCCAATTATGTGATCCATTTTAGAGTAGTTATGATGTGGTCCTGAGAAAAATGTCTATTCTGTGGATTTGGGGTGGAGAGTTCTATAAATGTCTATTAGGCTTGTTTCATCCAGGTCTGAGTTCAAGTCCTGGATATCCTTGTTAATTTTCTGTCTTGTTGATCTTTCTAATATTGACAGTGGAGTGTTAAAGTCTCCCACTATTATTGTGTGGGAGTCTAAGTCTCTTTGTAGGTCATCAAGAACTTGCCTTATGTATCTGGGTGCTCCTGTATTGGGTGCGTATATATTTAGGATCGTTAGCTCTTCTTGTTGCATTGATCCTTTTACCATTATGTAATGCCCTTCTTTGTCTCTTTTGATCTTTGTTGGTTTAGTCTATTTTATCAGAGACTAAGATTGCAACTCCTGCTTTTTTTTGCTCTCCATTTACATGGTGGATCTTCCTCCATCCCTTTATTTTGAGCCTTTGTGTATCCTTGCATGTGAGATGGGTTTCCTGGATACAGCACACTGATGGGTTTTGACTTTGTATCCAATTTGCCAGTCTGTGTCTTTTGATTAGGGCATTTAGCCCGTTTACATTTAAGGTTCATATTGTTATGTGTGAATTTGATCCTGCCATTTTGATGCTAGCTGTTTGTTTTGCCCATTAGTTGATGCAGTTTCTTCATTGTGTCGATGCTCTTTACCATTTAGTACGTTCTTGGAGTGGCTGCTACTGATTGTTCCTTTCTATGTTTAGTGCTTCTTTTGGGAGCTTTTGTAAAGCAGGCCTGGTGGTGATCAAATCTCTCAGCAATTGCTTGTTCATAAAGGATTTTATTTCTCCTTCGCTTATGAATCTTAGTTTGGCTGGATATGAAATTCTAGGTTGAAAGTTCTTTTCTTTAAGGATGTGGAATATTGGCCCCCACTCTCTTCTGGCTTGTAGGGTTTCTGCTGAGAGATCTGCTGTGAGTCTGATGGGCTTCCCTTTGTGGGTAACCCGACCTTTCTCTCTGGCTGCCCTTAACATTTTCTCCTTCACTTCAACCCTGGTGAATTTGATGATTATGTGCCTTGGGGTTGCTCTTCTTGAGGAATATCTTTGTGGTTTTCTCTGTATTTCCAGGACTTGAATGTTGGCCTGCCTTGCTAGGTTGGGGATGTTCTCCTGGATAATATCCTGAAGAGTGATTTCCAGCTTAGATTCATTCTCTCCATCACATTCAGGTACACCTAACTAATGTAGATTAGGTCTTTTCACGTAATCCCATATTTCTTGGAGGCTTTGTTCATTTCTTTTTACTCTTTTTTCTCTAATATTGCCTTCTCATTTTTATTTCGTTTAGTTGATCTTCAATCTCTGATATCCTTTTTTCTGCTTGGTTGATTAGGCTATTGAAACTCGTGTATGCTTTGTGAAGTTCTCATGTTGTGTTTTTCAGCTCCATCAATTCATTTATATTCCTCTCTAAGCTGTTTATTCTCATTAGCATTTCATCAAACCTTTTTTCAAGATTCTTAGTTTCTTTGCATTGGGTTAGAACATGATCTTTTAGCTCAGAGAAGTTTGTTATTACCCACCTTCTGAAGCCTATTTCTGTCAATTCATCAGACTCATTCTCCATCCAGCCTTGTTCCCTTGCTGGTGAGGAGTTGTGATCCCTTGGAGAAGGAGAGCTGTTCTGGTTTTGGGTATTTTCATCCTTTTTGTGCTGGTTTCTTTCCATCTTTGTGTATTTATCTACCTGTGGTCTTTGTAGTTGTTGACTTTCAGATGGGGTCTCTGAGTGGACGTCCTTTTGTTGCCGATGAAGTTATTTCTTTCTGTTTCTTAGTTTTTCTTCTAACAGTCTGGCCCCTCTGCTGTAGGACTGCTGAGGTCCACTCTAGACCCTGCTTACCAGGGGACCACCTGCAGCAGCCTCTGCATTTTCACTGGGAGCTGCAATCCAGAGCTGTTCCTATTCAGTCATCTTGGATCCCTTCCTGGGACTGATTTTCACTAGTGATTCATATGTGTTGAGAGTACAACCTGGAAAAGGTACAGGAAGTGATCCTTTCAGGCATCTCCCTGCCAGGCTCTTGGGCTCTTGAAGAGAAAAACAGCAGTTCCCTCGGGTGTACTTCCCCATATGCCACCTGGCATTGCACACCTCATCATGGCTCTAAGAACCTCACTTGTGTTGAACAATAAGCTATGAGGCAGGAAGTGAGTGGTGACTGAGACAGGCATCAGGCTGTGTCACTCTCCCTTATCCACATGCATCTCATCATTACACCATTTGCAAGGGGAAAAGCTGAAGTTTAAAGAATTTAAGTAATGAAGTCCAAGACAATGTGACATGGTATGCCAGAAAAAAAACATGGAGCATGAATCTTGGTTCCCACATCAACCAGATTGGGCAGCTATTTAAAATCTTTGAGTCTCAGCTCCTCAATCTATAAAGCAGGATTAACAAGAGATGCCTGCCTCTAGTTAAGAAGAAGCAACAAAGACCAGATGTATCCTCTGCCTGAAACAAAAAAAGAGAGAAAACATATATGAAACAACAGTTTTAAAGACACTGTACATCAGGCAACAAGGCCCAGCGTCTCTGATGCGTGGAAAGCAGGTAAGAGAAGCTACACAGCTGTCCCAGCTTGCTCCCTGGAGAGAGCTTTCAGACCACACCAAAGGAGAACCCAGCCAGAGCCTGCAGGTGTCCTGATGTGACAGACAGGGGAGACTGGTTTGTCCTCAGGACAGAGTACCAGGGAGAAGAGAGAGCTCTGGAGACTTGCAGAGGGCTCCTCTTGACTATTCATGGAGTACTGATCAGCACACACAGGTAAGAAAACTACCAAGGGCCAGCTGATAACCACCTGAAAGACAAGGTTACAATGCCCAGTGCTCATGTAGGACCAGAAATGTTGCCTAGTCCCACCAGTCAGACTGGTTCACAGGACATTGGGTGAACTACAAGAAAGGGTCTTGCTTCAGGGGTGTGGCACAGCAAACCCTAGACTGAGAACTTTACCAGTTCTATCTAACAAATCTTAAAATTAAAAGGGTCAAATTGTTTCCAAGTTATTTAACTACTTCCCACCAAAAAGTTCAAAAAGGAGTAGGAGTTCAAATGATCCAGCACCCAACAAGGCAAAATTCACAATGTCTGACATCCAATCAAAAATTACAAGGCAGGCTAGGTGTGGTGGCTCACACCTGTCATCCCAGCAGTTTGGGAGGCCAAGATGGGACAAACACTTGAGGTCAGGTATTCAAGACCAGCCTGGCCAACATGGCAAAACCCTGTGTCTACTAAAATTGCAAAAATTAACTGGGTGTGGTGGCATGTGCCTGTAATCCCAGCTACTTGGGAAGCTAAGGCACAAGAATCACTTGAACCCAGTAGGTGGAAGTTCCAGTGACCTAAGATCACACCACTGCACTCCAACTTTGGTGATAGTAAGACTCTGTCTCAAAAAAAAAAAAATTACAAGGCAGATAAAGAAGCAGAAAAATGTACAATAAATTAGTGAATCAAAACCCAACCAAAACTGGCAGATATATAGTCTTGGTTATGCCCCTCACTTCTTTCAACTCTTTGCTCAAATATAACTTCATTCATGAGACCAATCCCACCTATGCCATTTAAAATTGCAACATACCCACTGCATATTTTTAATTAACAAATTATAAATTCTATATATGTGAGGGATACAATGTTATGTTTTGATATATGTATACATTGTGGGATGATTAAATCAAGCTAACTAAAATATCCATCACTTCACCTACATATGTTTTTTTGTGGTGAGAACACTTAAAATCTACTTTCTTAGCCATTTTCAAGTATAAACTACATTATTATTAACTACAGTCACCATGGTATACAATAGATTACTAAAACTGATTCTTCCTGCCTAACTGAACTTTGCACTCTGACCAACATCCTCCCAGTCCTTCTACACTCTAGCCCCTGGGGCAGAACCACCATTCTACTCTCTACTTCAACAAGTCAGACTACTTTAGATTCCACATATGAGTATTTGTCTTTCTGTGTCTGCCTTATTTCACTCAGCGTGTCCTCCAGGTTCATTCATATTGTTGCAAATGATAGATTTTTCTTGTTTCCTAAGGCTAAAAAGTATTCTATTGTGCATATGCACCACATTTTCTTCATTCATTCATCTGTTGATGGACACGTAGGCTGATTCTGTATCTTGGCTATTGTGAATAGTGCTGCAATAAATATGAGAATGCAGGTATCTCTCCAACATGCTGATTCCAATTCCTTTGAATGTACACCCAGAAGGGAGATTGCTGCATCACATAGTAACTCTAATTTTAGTTTTTTGAAGAACTTTCAAACTATATACTAATCTACAATCCCACCAACAGTGTGAAACAATGTGCAATGAGAAACATCCATTTTGTCTGCATTCTTGCCAAAACTTACTGTCTTTCATCTTTTTGTTAGTGGCCCTTCTAACACCCATGAGGTGATATCTCATTGCGGCTTTAATTTGCATTAATTTAACTTAACACATTTTTGCATTAGTGATGCTAGGTATTTTTTCACATATCTGTTAACCATTAATGTTTTCTTTTCAGAAATACCTGTTCCAGTCCTTTGCTCATTTTTTAATTGGATTTGTCTGTATGTGATTGAGCTGTTCGAGTTTCTTATATATTTTTAATATTAACCCCTTATTAGATGTATGATTTGCAAATATTTTCTCCTATTCTGTAGGTTGTCTTTTCACTCTGTTATTTCCTTGCTTTGCAGAAGCTTTTTAGTTTCATGATATCCCATTTGTCTATGTTTGGTTTTATTGCCTGTACTTTTAAGATACTACTCAAAAAACCATTGTCCAGATCAATGTCTTAGAGATTTTTCTCCATGTTTTCTTCTAGTAGTTTTAGAGTTTTGGATCTTACCTTAAACCTTTATTCCATTTTGAGTTGATTTCTGTATATGGTGTCAGATAAGGGTCCAATTCCATTCTTCTACATGTGGATATCCAGATGTAGATGGATATCAACACCCTTAATTGAAGAAACTATTTTCCCATTGTGTGTTTTTAACACTTTGTCAAAAAATTAACTGACCATAAAGTCATAGGCTTATATGAGTTCTCCATTCTGTTCCACTGCTCTATGTGTCTGTTTTTATGCTAGTACTATACTGTCTTGATTACTACAGCTTTGTAGTATATTTTGAAGTCAATGTGATTCCTCCATCTTTGTTCTTTTGCTCAAGATAGCTTTAGCCATTTAGGGTCTTTTGTGGTCTCATATGAATTTTAGGATTTTTTTCTGTTTCTGTGATATATGTTATTTGGATTTTGATAGGCATTGCATAGTAACCAAAGCAGTCTACACATCTATCTGTAGACATTTTTAACAACATTAATTCTTCTAATCCATGAACATGCCACCCCACATTTCTGATTTCGTTTACCTGATCCATAATAGTCACTCATCAAATATTTTTATTTTTTTATTTTTTGAGACAGTTTTTGCTCTGTTGCCAAGGCTGGAGTGCAATGGCACAATCTCAGCTCACTACAATCTCTGCCTCCTGGGTTCAAATGATTCTTTTACCTCAGCCTCCCAAGTAGCTGAGATTACAGGCACCCACCACCACACCTGCCTGGCTAATTTTTGTATTTTTAGTAGAGATGAGGTTTCACCATGTTGGCCAGGCAGGCCTCAAACTCTTGACTTCAGGTGATCCACCTGCCTCAGCCTCCCAAAGTGCTCGGATTACAGGCATGAGCCACCATGCCTGGCCTCAAATATTTTTTAAATGAATAAATGACTCTCCCATAGGAAATATTTTCCAGCATTGGTGAGACTAGGAAAATGTTACTGTTTATGTATTCATGAGCTCCTTTTTTCTGACTACAAGCTGAAAAAAAGAAAAGGAAATTGACAGGACAGGAAGAGGTGCTTCTGTTTAACCTTGGGTTATTTGTCTTTCCCCAAAACTTCATAAAAAAAACAACTAAAAATGTTAATCTTCTTAGAGGATAATAAAAAAGAGATCATCTGGAGTTTATCAAGCATCTTGGTTAATAGGTTCATTTTAATAATAGCTGATCTTTTCATCCACAGAGAGGTGTTCTGCCAGCTCAGCAAATCTCCTCAAAGATTTTCCAGGGTGTGCTTTATGGCTAAGATACCATAAAACACAGAGGGTGGTTGCCATTCTCAGAGAACAATAACACCCTGGCCTAAAACCTGACAAGTTATCTGATTCATTTTATAAACCATTTTTATAAACTTTTAAACACTGCTGGGCCAGAACTCGTCAACACAATTTCCAGTTCACAGAAGGAAGAACTTGCCCCAGGTAGGGCTGTCAGAGGGAAGGAACTGCAGACACAGGACCAGACCCAGGCCTTGCCGGGATGGGAGTGCACATAGAGCCCCACCCTGACAGACCCTCACCTGCTCCCAGACGCAAGGGCTCATCTTGCAGCGTCTGCTTCCTTGCCTGCCATCTCTGCGTGTGTCCACCTGGCCTCCGGTCTCCTGCTGGGTCTAGCCTGTTCAGCTCCCTAATTGTTAAAGTGCTCCACCCTGAGCCCTCTAGCCTTCTTCCTTGCAAAGTTCCCATCCTCACCTCCAAACCTTATACTGCAGACCCCTGGCATGCTTGTATCCTCACTCCACTCAGCTGTTCCTACCTGCACCGTTGTTCACACGACGCCTTCTCCTGGGAATGATGTCTCCCACCCTACAATCGTCCCAACCTGTGCCCTAGAGATATAGAGATGAACAGAAAGGCCCCTGCCCACTGAACAGCACCAAGGCCAGCCAATCAGAGGCTCTGTCCATCATTTCCCAGGGCTGAAGAAGGCTTCTGAGCAAACAAGTCTCAGCCTGACTCTGGGGGAAATACCCTCAAAAAAGGGGGGGGGGGTTTGTCCACAGAGGATCAAAGTGCAAAGACACAAAGTGCTTAGAAAATGTAAAACACTGACACGTGGATTCCTTAATGGCCACAGCTTTGCCTCATGAGACCACCCTAGACACCCTGTGCCTCTGACCAAAGCATGAAGCAGCCCGCATTTCACGCTGGACACTGCATTAAAGCTCTTTATGGACTGATCCTGCCGGTGAACATGAATGCAACACACACTAAATTGCTCTCGCTATGTGCCCAACACAGAATGAGAAGTCTTGCCCCAGGCTTCGGGGAGTCCACAGCACAGAGACCAGTCAGATCTGCACGGCGGTGCTAATTCACAACCCTGGAGAGGAGTGTAGCTTGCTGATCTGCACACATCTCACCCCATTGTTCTAATGGAGTCAGCTCCCTTTTCCGGGCCTGCATAGGGCTCGGCAGCCTGTAATTCACTGTGGCCACTGGCCAGCTGCTCCAGCCCAGGTCAGGCCTCCAACTGGCCGCAGAGAAACCTGAGCCCCAGGTTGTCCTCACCTCTGCTCTAACCATCTATGCTTATTTCATTGTAGGCCAGAAATGGCAAAATCATTAGTTGGTCTGCAAACAAGAGTTAAAAACTTATATTAAGTTATAAAAAGGAGTAGTGTCATAAATGTATTCTAATAGGCTTCTTCCCTCAAAAGAAGCAATTTAACGAATACAGTTCGACTTCTGTTCAATTAATAATGCGCCCAATCACTCCTGCTTTGCAAGAAGTGACCATATGTAGATGATATTATTGTAGGACCCAATTTTTTCTGCAATTAGCTGCCTGCATTTTCTGACAGACTAATTTATGTATGAATGCTTTTTAAAAGCAAAGGCATTTTGCATGTAATTGTATTCCTTTGTAATACGTCTGTTGACAAATTTGTATGTTTCTCTGTTTATTGGCTAATGCCTCCCTCTGCTCTAGGATGGCAGACATAGGAGTCAAAATATTTTGGGGATGAAATAAATAATAAAGGATAATTGAAGGCCAGATGTAGGCGGCTGGGAATGTCTCCATGGGTGTGGTGGGTACCGCAGCAGAATTTTTTATTGCTGCTGAGTGGAGAGTGAATAAAAATATGATTAACATTGTTGCTCCAGGTTTGCTTATCTGCAAATCATGCTCTGTAGCAAGTAAAGGTCATTACAAGTCGGCTGCACTTTGATTTCCAGCATATTTGGTCCTCTTCGCTGCACGTCCTCCAGAAGCACAGCAGGGCAGGGTGCATTGCTTGCTGCAGCAAGGGAGACTTGCAGCCGCTGCAAACCCCAGGGCACGGTGATACGAGTGAGTCCAGAGGGCTGGTTGTAGGATTTGAGCTGACCTTGGTGACTTCTAAAGAGTCCAAGGAACTGGGGTCTGCCGCCAGGAAGTAGAGACAGTCCAATGAGCAGGTATCTTAGTAAATTTCATCTAGGAGGTGAGAAGAACACGCCAAGGCTGAGTGGTCAGGGAAGAAGCAGAGTCAGCGTGGGTAGCCAGTCCATGCTGTGGCCTCCCAGGAGCCTTGTCTGCGCATCTGTGCAGATGTGACTCCAGAGTCTTGTTCCCGTCTTGATCCGTCACACTGACCACAGCCCTCCATCGGCCTGGCTATTCTGTGCAAGTACATGCTCTGCAGGGGGCCCCACAGCAACAGGCCAGCCCCCACTATTGGGCTGCTTTCTGAGGCTCCCAGCTGTCCTGTGAGGAAGGCTAGGCACCTGGTACATAGCAGGCCTGCAGCGATGCCAATGGGTATGGCAGCACCGGCAGAGAGAATGAGCAAGTCCACAACAGAGTTGGGCTTCGTCAGCACGTGTGGGTGGGGACATTCAGCCTCGGCATGGAGTTAGAGGGAGAAGAAAGCTCATTGACTGAGGGCTTGAGAGGCAGAGCTGGGGAGCCACTGAGTGCAGGAGCATGTCACCAGCACCCACTGTAACACTCTCGGCAGTTCTGTCAGCACCAGACCACTTTACAGATGTGGAAACTGAGGCTCCCTGAGATGAAGAGACTGGCCCAAAATTAGCACATATTTTGCACATAACTACATAATTAGGCACATAATTAGGTTATAGGTACATAATTACACAATTAGATGCATAATTAAGCAATAATTACATGATTAGATGCACAATCAGGCACATAATTAGTAGGAAGGCTGGCATCTGGCCCATGGGTGTCTGACTCTGATCCTCCTGCCTTTCCATTGCACCAGCGTGCCCGGGTCAGCACCCAGGATGCATGCAGGGCTGCTGCTGAGCATGGAGCCTTGTGAGTCTCTGTTGCCACTCATTCCTGCTGTGATGGAGCAGGAAATTCAACCTCAGGTCACAAAACTGGTGGGGTCCAGCTCCAGGGCTCAAGGCGGGGGTCTAGCTTACTGCAGAGCCTGGACTCATTCTACCTACCACCACCATCCCTGAGAAAGTGAGGAGACCCTCCCTGGACACACTGGTGGCCTAGGCACTAGGACCTGGCTCTCCATCCTCATCTGCAGAGGCAGATACTCACAGAGGAAAGCCAGGGCTGTGACCACAGAAGGCCAGGGCTGGGTGGCTGTGGAAGGAGCCCCCAGGCAAGCCTAAGGGAAGAGGTTTCAGGGCAGCTTCCTGGAGGAGGCCCCCTGAGCTGAAAGACAGAGAGCAGCCACCTCTGAAGACCTAAAACCAGAATGATCCATTTAAGAAACAGCAGCCACAGGGCGGCCTTTCCTGTCCCCATCACTGCGTGAAAAATCGAATTCTCAGTGAGGGCATACAGTGAGCAAGTGGCGCAGCCAGCACTCAAGGTGGGGTCCCCCTGTGTCACATTTGTTCTGCTGTTGGGGTGCACACACAGATGGAACTGAGCTCCAGTTGGAGATGGTGAGGCAGGATGAGGGGAGACTGGGCCCGGGCTGTGCCGCAAGCCCATCTGTGTCCTGGGGCAGAGCATCGCCTTGGTCTCTCTAGGTCTGAAGTGGACGATGGCCTGAGTCCATGCTTTCACACCATGTCATGGAGCACTGTGGCCTCACAGGAGTGCCGATCCTGGGCAGGCTCAGCCACCCAGCCCTGAGCCCGCTCCAATCTGGCCCCATCCTGGAATTGACTTTGGGATGCATCTGGCTCTGTTGCCATCTTTCTGCGACATTCCTGTTCACAGGAGCCTCTGGGACTGGCCACCTTATTCAACCTCCCCAAATCTCCTCGGTTCCAGCCAATAGGGCTGACAGAGCCGTCTGAGGTTCACCCAAGCACTTGCCCAGCATGTGGGCATTCATGAGACTGGTCTCTGGCACACACCACCCTCCACCCTTGGCCCTTCCTGCCCAACTGACTGCTGCCTCCACCCCTTCTGTCTGGTCCCACCCCCATGGGGCCAAATAGCTTAGGGTGCCCTCCTGTCACGGGAATTTGCATTTTATTAGGAGAATTGAATACTTTGTGACCCAAATAAATGGGAAGCTCCTCGGCCACACCGCCTCTGCAGAAAGGAAGGACCCCAGGTTCTACTTCAGCCATGAATGAGACTTTGAGGTGGTCTTTAGCCCAGAAACACACACCCTGCAGGGGTTTAGAGGACTCAGGAACCAGCCCACTGGACTCTCAGACAGGGAAGCGCCTCTCCCCACCCCTCTCAGAGGCCCCCATTTGGCTTTCCCTGCTGGAGAGGAGGTCCCCCACCCTGACCACAGCCCAGAAGGCCTCCGAGATGCAGTCGCCAGGCTGTTAGGGCAGGGCTGTGAGGAATAGTCTTTCCCAGAAATGTCAAAGCGTCAAGGCCCCTCTTGCTCAGCCGAGGTTCACCCCGTGCGCCGGCAGGGGGAGATGCCCCTACCGCAGGCTGTTCTCCTGCCCTGCCCGGCCCAGCGTCTGAATCGCTGCCTCTCAGCATCGTTAGACATGCAGCTGGGTTACTGTTTCTCTGGCTTCTTTTGGAACTGAATTTATTCCTGCAATTTACGTTTTCTGATAAACCATTCCTGACTTTGGGTAAAAGACCAAGGTCAGATGGGAATCCTCTCCCTCTCACTGTAAGTTAATGCTTTGTGGTTTGGGTTTTGATTGTCTGCTTACTTGCTTTGCTTGGTTTCGTTTCGTTTTGTCTTTGTGTCGAACCTCGGAGTTGCAAACCTGACCCAGCAGCTGGCTCCCGTGCAGCAGAGGGGAACTGGGGGGCTCCCTTTTCTTCCAAATGGTTGAAAGCATAAATCTTGTTGGGACGGCACCCAGCACACAACAGGACAGCAGAAGAAAAGGGACGGAGTCTTCTCTGATCGCACAGCAAAGTGCTGGTGGCCCAAGGCCTGAACTCACCAAAGCGCTCTGGCGAACTCACCCTTGAGCGCAGGCCCCTGTACCTTCCTGAAGACCCCCTGAATGGCCCTGGCTCTGAGGAGAAGGGGGAGCACCGTGCCTAGGAGGTGAAGAAGTCGGCATGTGTCCTGTAACTCCTGACAGTTACGCCGTCCACCAGGTTAGTTTGTCCATCATTTTGCTGGCTCCGCCCACAATGGGACTCCTCCCCACGCTCGAGACTGGACCAGCCAGGGAGACCTGACCCGCTTCAAGCGATCCAGTGGCTTGTGAGGGACAGCCACTTTCTCTGTCTAAAATGCATGAACTGAGAGGCAGAGAAGCTGTGAGCGGATGGTAAAAAAAACTTCAGCTGAAGGGCTCATGTGAATTGGGTGGTGTGGTCAGATTAGACAGAGGCACAGAGACTGAGAGAAATAGAGACAGAGAGACAGAAACAGACCAAGAGAGAAACAGAGACAGGCAGATGGAGAAACAGAGAGACAGAGAGAGACAGAAGAGACAGAGACATAGAGAGACAGAGACAGAGAGCACAGGGGAAAGCAAGCCAGGAGAGGGCAGCAAGGCCGAGCCACCCCACCGAGCAAAGAGGAAGTTGGGGTGGCAGCCCTGCGCACGCGGCTGTCCTTCCCGGTCCTGAGGCCTCCCACGGCCTGTCCCATCCCCACAGCTGTCCTATGGCACAGTACATGAGAACATTGAGACACTGAGATTTTAAGTAACCTATTCAAGGTGAGCAAAGAATAGCTGACCCCAAAGACATCATCACTTGTTGATTTTTCAAATCTTCAATGGCTCAAGTTTGAAGTGGAATCAGTAGGATGGCCCTAGGGGACCATTTTTATTTTATCGATGCCTTTGTGCAATCATCAGTGGCTGAAAGCACCCCAGCAGCACCTGTTCCCTCCAAGCTCCCAGGCACAGTGCACCCTCCCTCACTGGACGTGTATCCTGACGGCCAGCTGCATACAGACAACGCATAGGCAGTGCTGAGAAGGGCTGTCCTGTTTACAGGTCTGCACTCTCTGGGAACCACGGGCAGGGGTTGGAGATGGGGTGGCTTCCACCAGCCTTATCCCACCTGGATCTCCGGGCCTGCTCAGTGAGGCCCTTGATGAAGCTGGCAGAACAAAGACTGGAGGAGCACTTCCCCACCCCCCACTAACGAGGGGCACCGCAGTTTGCCTGTGTGGTTACGGATTTGGTTACTGGCACAGGTTAGATGACTCTCACCTGCTGCCTGGGAGATCAGGGGCAAGTCCCACCATCCTCCTCACCTGCAAAACCAGGGTGACAGGAATGACGCCTCCTAAGACCAATCAGACGGCAAGGCTCAGCATCTAGCACGCCCCGCATGGAGGGGCCCACGCAGCCTGCTATTATTATTAGGCACAAACAAGGCCAGGTGGGTTGATGCCATCTCTGCTTCCTCCTTCTCAGGAACAGCGGCTGAGAGTCTGTTCTATCAGGGTCCGCACACTGTCTCCAGCTCTGGGCCCTACTGTCCAGGCCTGGCTCCTGGGCGTATCCAGAGCCTGGTCCTAACCTCCTGAGTGCACACAGCATGCGAGAAGGGACCTGCCGTCTGGCCCCAGAGCTCTCTGTGGCTCGGTGGTGGCCGGGCTCAAACACCCTCTCTCCCAGGGCGGGAGTGGCTTCTCTGATGTCACATGGGTCTCTCCTCCTCCCAGCCTTCTGTTGCTCCCTTTGTGGGGGTAGAGCCTCCTTCCACTTCCCCTTTCAGGGGATCCATGTGTCACCAGCAGCAGCCTGGCTTTGGCAGCCCGAACACCACCGCAGGGTCCAGAAATTGCAGCCATCCGCAACCTGCATCTGTGGGGTGGGGATGTGCTCACCAGGTTCTGGAGGGCTCCTCACCCTTCAGCTCATGAAGATGAGAAAAGTGTTTGCAGCCATGAGGGCCCCACTGGGAGCCCTGTGCTCCATTCCAATTAGAAAAGCTGCGGGGCTCGGGCCGAGCCTGCCTTTCCTCCATCAGTGAGCAGAAAGTGAGTGGCTTCATACACTGATGCTTATTACATTGTGTCACTCAAAGCACAATCAAACCAGTGGCTCAAAACCGCATTGTTTCTAGACCACACACCTCCCCCGACCACACACACACAGAGTCACACCAAAGTCCAGGTAGATACAGCCAACTCACCTGGAAGGTGATTCACAGTAATTTGAGGGGTGTATGGAATTAAAATCAGTATGCTCACACGATTCTCTCTCATAATAACATACTAGGGAATGGGTGGGTACAAAACTGTAGAATTAAATACATTTCTTGACCATAATAATACAGTTTATCTGACACTATCAAAAATGAAATGATACCTGGCTATAAATCTAACAAAACATATTCAGGATTAGTGCACTGGAAATTAGAAAATGCTGATGAAAGAAATCAAAGAAGGCTTAAAAATTTGAGACACGGCATGTTTTTGGATCAGAAGGCTCAGCGTAGGAAAGATGCCGGTACCCCCAAATTATTCCACTTGCCGAACACAACTCCTGACCACATCTTAGCAAGAGGTTTTGTACAAATAGATAATCTCATTCTAAAACATATATATGGAAAGGGGGAAAAATAAACATAAGAAAGTGGGAGGAGTCACTCTTCTTGGTGCTCAGGCTTCCCGTGTAACCACAGAAATCACGACGGTATAGTTAGTATTGGCAGAGACACAGACACATTGGTCAACAGGAAAAAACAGGGAACCCAGAAGGAGACCCAAACAAATAGATCCACATGGATGTATTATAAAGGTGGAAAAGCAAATCAGGGGAGGAAGGAGCACCTTTTCAGCAAACGGTGCTGGAGCACTTTGAATCTCCATAACCCAAAACATGAACCTCAACCTAAGTCCCACACCTTCTACAAAAACTAACTCAAAACAGACTTAAGTGTACAGTGAAACACTCTAGGCCAGGTGCAGTGGCTCACGCCTGTAATCCCAGCACTTCAGGAGGCCGAGGTGGGCAGATCACTTGAGGTCGGGAGGTCGAGACCAGCCTGACCAACATGATGAAACCCCATCTCTACTAAAAATACAAAATTAGCTGGGTGTGGTAGCACATGCCCGAATTGCCAGCTACTTGGGAGGCTGAGGCAGGAGAATTGCTTGAACCCAGGAGGCAGAGGTTGTGGTGAGCTAAGGTTGCATCATTGCGTTTCAACCTGGGCAACAAAAGTGAAACTCCATCTCAAAAAAAAAGAAAAGAAAAGAAAAAAGAAAAAAAAAGCTCTAAAACTTCTAGTGAAAAATACAGGAGAAAAATCTCTAGGACTCAGGGCTAAGGGAAGCATTCTTAGAATTGACACCAAAAGCCCAATTCACAAAAAGAAGACAGTAAATCAAACTCATCAAAATTAAAAACTTTACTCCTCAAAGGATCATGTAAGAGAATAAAAAGACAAGTACAAACGGGAAGAAATTCTTTTGCAAAATTATTTGGGGATCACATATCCAACAAAGGACTTGCCTTTGGAATACAAACTCAACAGTGAAGGAAACAAACCAATTAGAAAACAGCAAAAGGGATGAACAGATACTTCACCGCTAAGCATATACAGACGTCAAAAAACACATGAAAAGGTGTTCAGATATCATTAGTCACCAGGAGCTGCGCACTTAAGCCACGCTAAGATATGACTATATTCATATCAGAATGGCTAAAATGTTTTAAATGATAAAACCAAATTCCGGTGAGTGTGCTGAGAACCTGGATCACTCATACACTGATGCTGGGAATGTAAAACGTGTACAGCCACTCTAGAAAACGGTTTGGAAGTTTCCGTGAAACATGTATTGGTAGCTTGCTACACGTGTGATAAAGTTGCCTAGAACTATGCGTACATGTCCGTGCATGTGTGCACACGTGCTTGTATACTCACTCATGCACGCACACACACACACACGAATGGGTGCTTGTAAAACCGGTGAAATCCAACTAAGTTCTGTGGCTTGTACCAACATTAATCTCAGGTTTCATATTGTACGATGTTTATGCAAGATGCATTCTTCCTTCAAAAGTCAACCATTAACATTGCAGAGGACTGGGCAGAAGAAATACAGTACCCCCCCCCCTTGACATTTTTTATAGTTCTTGTGAATCTATAGTTATTTCAAAGTAAAAAGTTATTCTAAGGGACAATCTTTTTCAGAGACAAATAAAGAAAAAAACTATTTGCTGAAGACTTCAGCAATCAAATTCCTAGATCAACTGTAGATTTCTCACAAACTCTTGGCAGACCCTTGGAGTGAGATAATAGCAAACTGTAGCCTGAACACGACCTACTCGACCTGTTTGAATAAATGCATGACTCCCCTCGATGGGCAAGCTGGGGCCTCAGCCGCAAGTCAGGCATCGACCTTCATCAGCCACAAAGCTGGGGGCTGCTGCTGTGTTTCCTTTCCCTTCCTAAAGCACCTCTGGGAACTTTGGGAGTATCTCACACTGTTCAAAAACGTGGCTTCAGGTTTTAATCAATGAACCTTCAGAGGACAAACCTGGTTTCCGCAGAAATCTTCCGGATAGAGTGTGATCTTCTCATGGGATGACAGCTTCTATGGCAATGTTATTGAGGCATTAGCACGGTATCCTGGGTGAGCAAGGAAGCTGGCCTCGGCTTCACGGAGTTTGCTCCAAGTATAGGCTTGGCTAATTCCGTTCTAATTAAGTTTAGATAGAACTCGCCACTGCTCCAAAAATAGAACAAAATAAACTCTACCAACTCAACAATTCTGCCATGAGACTTGTGCTCTAGTTGGAAGCAAATGTTCTCAACAGTGTGAGATCTCCACACTGGGATGGGGAGGCGTCCATCAGTCCAGGGGGACCTCAGAGCCATTTTCCTTTAAGCTGACCTCATTATCTTTTTTTTTTTTTTTTTTTTTTGAAATGGTGTTTCACTCTGCCACACAGGCTGGAGTGCAGTGTCACGATCTTGGCTCACTGTAGCCTCTGTAGCCTCCGCCTCCTGGGTTCCAGTGATTCTCCTGCCTTAGCCTCCCAAGTAGCTGGGGACTATAGGCATCTGCCACCAGGCCCAGCTAATTTTTTGTTTGTTTGTTTGTGTGTTTTTTTTTTGTTTTTTGGTTTTTGGTTTTTTTTGAGACAGAGTCTCACCCAGTTGCCCAGGCTGGAGTGCAGTGGCACAATCTCAGCTCACTGCAATCTCTGCCTTCCAGGTTCAAACAATCCTCCTGCCTCCGCCCCCCTAGTAACTAGGATTACAGGCACGTGCCACCACACCTGGCTAATTTTTGTATTTTTTTTTTTTTAGTAGAGACGGGATTTCATCATGTTGGCCAGGCTGGTCTTGAACTCCTGACGCTCAGGTCATCCACCCGCCTCAGCCTCCCAAAGTGCTGTGATTACAGGTGTGAGCCACTATGCCCAGTCAATTTTTTGTATTTTTAATAGAAACAGGGTTTCACTATGCTGGCCAGGCTGATCTCAAACTCCTGACAGGTGACCCGCCTGCCTCGGCCTCCCAGAGAGCTGAAATTACTGGCGTGAGCCACTGCACCCAGCCCTGACTTCATGTCTTTTTAAAGCAAGAATGTGAGTACCTTGCTACTACTGCTAAAACATATCAGCCAAATTCTATCGAGCATCTACGGTGCCAGGCACTGTCACATTATCATGCCCACTTTGCCAATAAAGACTCCTGGAATCTGAGTAATAAAGTCGATCTGCTCAAGGTCATACCTCCAGTAAGTGCTGGAGCTGGGATCTCACTCCCAGCTAACCCTAGTCCAAAGCGCATGCTCTTTCCAGCCCTCCATTGCCCAGTGGGTGATGTTATGAAACACTGTGGGAGATGTTATGAAAATGAGAACAAAACTAAGGGTTGTGCCCTTAGGGAGTGACAGCCACATATGCATGATAATTCAAAAGGGATCACTGAATTCAGTACATGTCCTCTAGAGCATGAGAATAAGACAGGTTCGAAAAGCGGGGGTGGCCAGAGGGGAGGGGGCTGGGAGAGGAACAGCACCTTGGAGAATAATAACACTTGGGAGGTAGCAGGTAGGGTGGGTAAGGCGTGGTTATTGTGCTGTGGTGCCGAAACTTACACATTTTCACTTTATTTCATTTTATTTTCTCTCTAACTTTGACTTCCCAAAGCAGGTATCCCTGAGGATGGAAACAAGTCAGCATATCAGGAAAGCTATGGTGTTCATGACACTGTTTAATATATTTTATATTTTATTTTTGAGAAAAAGTGAAACAGATGTTCAAAGCCCCGCTCTGGATGTAGGACAGCTGACCTTCCAGGCAAGTGGGTCAAGCAACCTCGTAATAAAAGCAGTCATTAATTATTGAAGGGAATGTGTGTGATCTTTCATTCACTCACTTATTTCTGTCCTTTTTTCTGAAAGGATTTCAGGGGAGTGAACAAACACCACCACGTGCTGAGGTTTTCACAGCGCTTATTTCTTACCACCATGCCCTCAACATCTCTGGGAGGTGCATTTAGTTGTCCACATGCGGACCAGGGCCAAGCACAACATGGTGTCCCCAAACCCTGACGTCAGGGAAATAAGGCCACCTGCTAGAGCCCAACTACACATCACATCACACAGAATGGACAAAAAGAAACCTAACTCCACCTATAGGGGCAGAATGATTCACTCACCAGGATGAGACAATTAGTTACTCAAAGGTTATAGTTTATGGACCTGGAGGACATTAACTGGTTTTATATCTAACCCAGCAAACTTGTCCTAACATTTCTTTATTACATTACATAGAAATACCTAGCTCCTCAAATGCTCCTTGGACTGGTTTTTATATTTTATTGGTTCCATCATTAATTGATGAGCTAAATAAGCTCTTAGACATATGTTTGTTTTTTATTTGCATCAGAGTCATGATTTTTTTTAACTTTTATTTTACTCTCAGGGGCACATGTGCCAGTTTGTTCTATAGACAAACTGTGTGTCATGGGGGTTTGGTGTACTGATTATTTCATCACCCAGGCATTAAGCCACTAGTCACTTATTGCGATTCTCTCCCTCTTCCCACCCTCCCCCCCTCCAAAAGGCCCTAGTGTGTGTTGTTCCCCTCCCCATGTGTCCATGTGTTTTCTTCATTTAGCTCCCACTTATAAGTGAGAACATGCAGTGTTTGGTTTTCTGTCCCTGCATTAGCTTGCTAAGGATGCCTCTAGCTCCATCATGTCCCTGCAAAGGGGCATTCTGTTTCATGGCTATGTCGTATTCCATGGTGTATATGTACCACGTTTTCTTTATCCAATCTATCATTGATGGGCATTTGGGGTTGATTCCATGTCTTTGCTATTGTGAATAGTGCTTCAGTGAATGTATGCATGTGTATGTCTTTATAACAGAATCATTTATATTCCTTGGGTATATACCCAGTAATGGGATGGCTGGGTCGAATGGTATTTCTGTCTTTAGGTCTTTGAGGAATCACCACACTGTCTTCCACAAAGATTGAACTAACCTACACTCCCACCAACAGCATGGAAATATTCCTTTTTCTCCATAACCTTGTCAGCATCTGTTATTTTTTGACTTTTTAATGATAGCCATTCTGACTGGTGGGCAACGGTATCTCATTGTGGTTTTGATTTACATTTCTCTAATAATCAGTGACGTTAAGCTTTTTTCATATGATTGTTGGCCACATGTATGTCTTCTTTTGAAAAGTACCTGTTCATGTCCTTTGCCCACTTTTTAATTAGGTTGCTTGTTTTTTTCTTGTAAATCTGTTTCAGTTCCCTGTAGATGCTGGATATTAGACCTCTGACAGATGCACAGTTTGCAAAATTTTTCTCTCATCCTGGAGGTTACCTGTTCACTCTGTTGATTGTTTCTCTTGATGTGCAGAAGCTCTTTATTTTAATTAGGTCCCATTTGCCAATTTTTGCTTTCATTGCAATTGCTTTTGGCAACTTTGTCGTGAAACCTTTGCCTGTGCCTATGTACTAAAAGGTATTGCCTAGGTTGTCTTCCAGGATTTTTACAGTTTCAGGTTTTACACTTATGTCTTTAATCCATCTTGAGTTAGTTTCTTTGTTTACAGTAGAAAGAAGGGGTCGGTCCAGTTTCAATCTTCTGCATATGGCTAGCCAGTTATCCCAGCACCATTTATTGAATAGGGAATCATTTCCCAATTACTTGTTTTTGACAACTTTGTTGAAAATCAGATAGTTTTAGGTATGCGGTCTTATTTCTGGGTTCTCTATTCTGTTCCACTGCTCTGTGTCTATTTTTGTACCAGTACCATGTTGTTTTGGTTACTGTAGCCATGGAGTATAGTTTGAAGTCAGGTAGCATCATGCCTCCGGTTTTGTTCTTTTTGCTTAGGATTGCTTTGGCTATTTGGGCTCTTTTTTGGTTCCATATGAATTTTAAAATAGTTTTCTCTAGTTGTGAAGAATATCAATGGTAGTTTAATAGAAATGGCACTAAATCTATAAATTACTTTGGTCAGTATTGCCATTTTCATAATATTGATTCTTCCTATCCATGAGCATGGAATATTTTTCCACTTGTCTGTGTCATCTCTGATTTCTTTGAGGAGTGATTTATAGAGATCTCCTTGTAGAGATCTTTCACCTCCCTGGTTAGCTGTTTTCCTAGGTATTTTATTCTTTTTGTGGAAATTGTTGATGGAACTACGTTTCTGATTTGGCTTGACTATTTATGATGTGTAGGAATGCTAGTGACTTTTGCACATTGATTTTGTCCTGAGACTTTGGCTTAAGAAGATTTTAGGCTGAGACTATGAGGTTTTTCTAGATATAGTATCATGTAGTCTGCAAACAGGAATATTTTGACTTTCCCTCTTCCTATGTGAGTGCCTTTATTTCTTTTTCTTGTGTGATTGCCCTGCTTTGCCCACTTTTTTTTTTTTTTTTTTTTTTTTTTTTTTTTTGAGAAGGAGTCTCACTCTGTCACCAGGCTGGAGTGCAGTGGCACGATCTCGGCTCACTGAAACCTCCGACTCCCTGGTTCAAGCGATTCTCCTGCCTCAGCCTCCCAAGTAGCTGGGATTACAGGCACGCCACAACCCCCCAGCTAATTTTTGTATTTTTAGTAGAGACGGGGTTTCACCATGTTGGTCAGGATGGTCTGGGTCTCCTGACCTCATGATCAGGAGATCAGGCTCACCTTGGCCTTCCAAAGTACTAGGATAACAGGCATGAGCCATCATTTTCCCACTTTTTTAATGGGGTTGTTTGTCTTTTTCTTGTTAATTTGTTCAGAGTTATGATTTTTAACCTTAGAAAAATTATGCCTTCACAGGCTAGATATGAAAACACAAAGTATCATCCCTGGAGCAAACAAGGGCTTTGTGAACAGTCAGATGTAGGCTCCATTTGCAGTCTTGCTACCTACCAAACAGGACAATGTGCAAATTACTCCACCTCAGAAGTCTCCAGCTTCCACATCTGCAAAATAAGGATAATATGTGCCTTGTTAATTGTTGTGAAATTAAACAAGATAATACACAAAAGCATTTAATTCATTGCATGAACCCAGTAAATGGCACTTATTACTATTGTAAATATGGATAATATTAATGATAACTATTCGAGTATCTGCCCTTAGGACCACACTGCCCCTTCCTATACTTGATTAGAACAAGCATGGAGACGCGGGACCGAAATTTGAATGACAGAGAGGTGAAGTTGGAGCTGAGGCTACTAGTACTGTCCCTGAGCCTCTTTCCTCCTCTGTAAAGTGAGAATAAAGTGAAAATAAATTCTCCTTCTTGCTGTGAGGGTGAATGAGGAAATGTGTAAATTGTTTCAGAGAAGGTGCTTATAAAACTCTGCAAGATAGAACCTCACCCCTGAGTTCTGGCTTTCTAGGGCTCCAATGGACACACCATGGCCCTAGTTCCACCTTGAAAACCAGCAACCTCTGGCTGTGTGTGCAAAGTAGAGGAAGCTAGTTTATAAAGAAATTAAACTTGACGTGCAGAGAAATGGAAGCAAAGGATCCTGAGGCAAAAGGGAAAGAACCAAGCATGAGAGAAATCTCAGAAATCCTAGAAGACTGAAGTTACCCTCATGAGGCCCAGGTCCCTTCCTGGGATCCATCAAGTACCCCTAACGCTTACCATAAATATTTCTTTATAGTTTATGCTGCAAATGAATGCTTTCACTTACTACTGGATGACTTAGACTCACATTATTACTGCTATTTATTTTTACTATACCATTATCCGAAGGACTCACACAGAGAATGAGACAAGGCTCCCATTTTTAGCTGTGAGGTCCAGTGAGTTGCAGGAAGGGCAGGACAGAGCAGGGCTGGTTGCCCTGGGTTCTCCAAGTTCAGCTCAGAGTGGTCCTGGAGGACCAAGGGACCAAGCCTCAGCCAACCCCTGCATCAGACCTCAGCATCAAATCCTCACCTCTTTCTATATGATGAAAATGAAGTTTCCTTCCAGCCCACTGCACTGACGTGCCCTTTTCAAAATTCACCAAGAGAGATGGTCTGGAGGAGATTATGCAAATACTCCATCCTTTGCAGGTGAACCCCACTTTAATAAATATGCATGTGTTTAACAAGAGAAGGCGTTTGCTTTATAGATCTCACCTTGCCGTTCCTTCTGAAAGCCAGCTTTCCCAATTCATTTAAACATGCGATTTCCAGCATGATGTTTTCATGTTACATAGGGTAAGAGCATAGATCTTAAGGGCACATTTCCTGTTGATAAGGATACATGCATCCGTGTATCCGTGATCCAAATCAAGGCACCCAGGAAGCCCCTTCATTGCCCTTCCCAGTCCACCTCTGGCCACACAAGATGGCCATGGCTTTGCTTTCTGCGGTCAGAGATCTGTTTTGCCTGTTCTCGAACCTCATATAAATGGAGTGAAAGGGCGTATCGTTATTTGAGTGTGGTCTGCTGCACTCAGCATAACGAGAAGGGGTTGATCCTTTTTGTTGCACTATCAAGAATCCATTGTGTTTTAATGCTAAGCCGTGTTCCAGTGTTTGGAGATACTGCAGCTTCGTTCACCCATTCATCGATCAGAGGTTTCAGCTGTTTCCAGTTTTGAGCTATTCTGCTTAAAGCTGCTGTGAATAGTCATATATAGGTCTGTGTGGATATCTACTTTCATTTATCTTGGCTAAGTACTTGGGAGTGGAACTGCTCAGTTAGAAACTGTCCAACGCATGTGTGAAGTACAGAAAAGCACCCCAGGCTCGCCCTGGGCCTGGAGAGCTCGGTCTGGCCACGGTGCCGCTTGTAGCGCGAGGGTGACCCTCCGGGGCGAGCCTCTGGCGGACAGGCTCGCAGCTTCTATGCCTACTCAGAGAGGACTAATAAAAATCACCGCTGTTCGTCCACCCAGCTCTGCACGCGTGCTAATGGCCCGGAGCCCCAGGTCCTGTGCCGTGAAGGAGCTTGCCCGAGCGCTCAGGAGCCGACCCGCAGAGGGAATGCACGTCCGAGCCTCTCTGTTTTTCTTCCTGGTTGCCAGAATAAGTGCAATTCGGGGTATTTTTAAAGTATCAGGCGGGTGTTAGGAGCTTCGTAGAAGAGACACCTCCGCATCAACGTCAGCTTTCCAAATTTAATTCCAAAATCAACAATTCTGCGTGGAGATGGAAACAAGACTCCCCCGAGGGGCCGGCCGCGGTTCCGAGTCCTTGGGCACCCGCTGAGGATGCGCGAACGAGGTGGGGGCAGGCGGGGGCAGGGACGGGGCGGGGGCGGCCTGGGCCCGGCTGGCGCCAGAGGATGGAGGCGTTTCCTCAGGCGCCCTTCCCGGAAACGTTGCTTTCCAGCTAAGCCTGAAAAGGCGACAGAGATAGCCTGGATAGAAAGCGTTCCTGGTGGCCCGATGGCGAGGGCACCTCGCGCGTAGAGACCAGCTGTCCAGAAGCTCCCACAAAGATTGTGGGTGAGGGGCGCATGACGGCGGAGCCAGACCCTGTGGGCACCCGTGAGTCGGCGAGGGAGGGAGCTGCCACCGCGGGCTGGGGAGGCCCGTGTAGAGGCCTCGCTCCGTGTGAGCCAGCGTGTGTGAGTGTGAGTGGGCACGTGTGGGAGTGTTGCGTGTGCCGCATGTGAAAGTGTCGAGAGAGCAGGAGTATGTGAGTCTTACGTGTATGCGGTGTTTGTGTGTGTGTCTGAGTCTGGGTGTGTCTCCGAATGTGCACGCATGCGAGTGTGTGTGCGTGCCTGTGCAGGGCCTCACTCCTGCCCCTCGCTGCTTTCTCCCTCCTTGCTCACATTCCAAGGTGGAAATGGGGCCACAGTGTGCCCATGGGCATCCTGGAGAGCTAGAACTCAGGGTGATCTTCTGTCCTGCAGAGTTTTCTAAGCACCTTCTCTGAAACAATTTACACATTTCTCATTTACCCTCACAGCAACCTACAGGGTTTTTATTCTCACCTTACAAAGGAAAACACAGGCGCCGGGACAGTGCTAGAAGGAAAGGAAGTAGCTCTAATCCTCCCTGTCCAATCTCTGGCCACCAACCTCTGGGCCCCGCAGGGCAAACATCCAGAGTGCACCTCAGATGGGGGACCCCAACATCCCCCAAGACCTTGGCTGAAGAAGAGGCCCACCCAGGTACTGGCAGTCAGTGGGGCAGCTGAGCTGAGTGCAAGGCAGGGCCGGCACCTGAGACTCTTCGGCACCCTCTGCCTGCTTAGCTCATCCTCGCGTGAACCGTGGGTCGGGAGCCTGCCTTCCAAGTCAGACAATGCAGTGGACACTGAAGGTAAGGAGTGCTACGAGCCTAAGATGGTGCAGCATAACTCCATTACAAGCAGAATAAAGATGCCATGGCCTCGGCCTCTTGGAGTTACGCTCTATACACGTCGGCCAAGAACCGGTACCCTCTGCGCTATGCTGTGGATGTTCCCTCCAAAACTCATGTTGAAATTTCGTTGCCACAATGACAGTATTAAGAAGTGAAACCTTTAAGAGGTGATTAGGTCTCCCCACCATGAATGGATGAATGCCTTTATCGTGGGTGGGTTAGTTATTTCAAGAATGGGTTCCTGATAGGAAGGATCAGTTCAGCCCAATTTTTCCCTCTGCGTTAACATCTTTCCATCCTGTTATGATGCAGCCGGAAGGTTCTCACCAGATGTGGGCACCATGCTCTTGGACTTCCCAACCTCCAGAACCGTGAGCCCAATAAACTTCTTTTATTTATAAATTACCCAGTCTGTGGTATTCTGTTACAGCAGCTGAAAACACACTAAGACTCCACCTCCAGTGGAAGGAGGAAGCCGTTTGCCCTCAGCCTGTCTGGAGTTACATTCCCTACACGTCAGCCAAGAACAGATGCCCTTTGCTTTGCAGGGGAGCTGGGACGCTATGGATTTCTGACCTAGCAGCCCACCGCAGGCTGAACACAGTTGTCCCTGTGCAAGAGGAAGCCTTATGCTACCCAGACACAGGGAGAAGGCACAACAGGGTGCTGTCCTTGACCTTCATCCTGTAGTCACTGTTGCTAGTGCCTCGCTTTATGCTTTGTCTGTTTCTGCTTCAGAGTACATTTTTTGCTTTTCTTTCCTTGTCTAATGCATTATTGAAAGACTTCCTGATCACCAGTCATGCATATGGAGGAGGCTCTGGCCTCGAGCTTATGTAGATTTTTCTCTGGCCTCTGAAGTCTGCTGTCAGGCTCGGGGGAGCAACGGCAGCCGCCAGCGCTGCGTGCCTAAAACCCTGCGTAGATGAAAACAGACAGCACCAGTCTGGCCAGGGAGCCCACCAAGGACACAAAACACAAGTCACAGCGATACTCGGTCCTGTCCCAACACTGGCTGTTGAGATCAAATCATTCAAAACTGGCTGGGAAAAGAAGCAAAGAGATGCAATAAGCCACACTCCTGAAAATGAACAGCAATTATTAACCTGCCCCAGGGCAGGCCTGTCAGCCTCTGCATACAAAACCAAAGCTCAGAAGCCAGCTCTCAGACTGTTCACAGGCAGGATACCCAGCCGGCACCCAGCCTTCTTTACACTCGGTTCAGCTCATCCATCACCAAGGCCACAGTTGTCTGTGAGGCCAGGTCTGTGACAGGCACAGGGGCATGACAGAGCCGCCTGCCCTGCCCTCATCTCACCCAATCCAACCAGGAGACAAGGCAGAAGGCGTCATTCATGCCATTCTGTGGATTAATCTATTCCACAGGTGTTTACTGAGCACCCGCTGTGCGCCTAATTCTGTTCTATCAATAGATAAATATATGCCCTCATGGAGTTTATGTTGTAGTGCGAGGAGACAAAGAATAAACAAGTAAGCCAGGAAAACGTGGTTGGCCAAAGGTGACACCGGCTAATGAGAGATTAAAGCAGGGAAGGAGGCAAGAGGTACCGGGGACGGGTGGTGTCATACATCCGAATGTCTCCAGTAGAAGAGAGGGGCTACCTTCAGTGGAGAAAGCAAATCTGCACGGACCCCTGTGGGAGGGGAGCTGGGTGGGTGCTGGGGGAGACAGCATCGTCAGAGGGAAGAACAGCTGCAGGACCCTCACGCGGGGAGTGCTTAGCAAATCAGGGACAACCAGGAGGCCATGGGTGGAGGCTGGAGGACACGGGATGTTTGCCTCTCTAGTGTTCCAGGGTCCTTCTGGAAGGTGCTGCTGCCTTGGGGGGGATAGTGATGTCCCTTGGGAGGAGTGGTGGGAATTTGCAGGGGCATGTTTTGGTTGTCACAAAGATTGGGAGCATCGCTGCCCTCTGCTGGTGGACCAGGGTTGGTGTTGAAGGTTGTATGCAGGAAAGCAACACCCCACGAGGAGTTGTCATGTCCCAGGCCCTCCAATGCCCAGCAGGCACAGGCAGGACCTGCCCTCAGGTGCCACAGCCCACACCTAATTCTGCTTTGCATGCAGACTGAGGTGTGTGTGCCTAGTGCCAACGCACAGTGAATGTTCCGGGACTGCTACGCCATGTAAAAAAGTTCCCATCACCATGGGCCTCCGTCTGTGGCCACAGCACATTCATCCAGCCCCTGACCTCACGGTGTCATCCGCTGAAGCCATGCTTGGCATTTGCTGATGGAAGTGCATGTCATTTTACTTAAATCGTTTGATGCGCAGCATGGTAGTTTTTGGAGATGGTGGGTGGAGGTGGAAAACAGTAGAGAAGAACTATGGAGCAGAGGATGCTGGAACCGCTGTCGTAGAGGGACTGAGTGCAGCAAGTACTGCCTGGCTGGACCACGGGAGGAGCAGGGGGCAACAGTCCAGTGAAGAGACTGGCGCCCCAGTCTAGGTAAGAGATGGTGGAGGCATGGGTCTAAGTAGCGCCTGAGGAGGTGAGCAGAAGTGGTCACATTCTGGTCATATTTTAAAGGTAAAATTTTTGGATTTGCTGATAGGCCAAACATGAGTGTGAGAGAAAAAGAGGCCTCAAGGATAACTCCAAAAATTTTGGCCCAAACAACTGGAAAGATACAGTTGTCACGAACTGAGAAAAGAGAGATTCAAGATTAAAGAAGCATAGGACTGGGGCTGCCGGGGGCGCAGTCACGGATTATGGAGTTGGAGTTGCCTTTTCGTGGAGATGCCAAATAGCCATAATGGATAGTTCACAGGGACAGTAAGAGCAGAGAAAGGGCCATGAAACTCAATCTGGGAGACCAGGTGACTTCCAGGAGGAACAGACACCAGGGCTGGGACTTTGAAAGATCTGCAGGAGTTTCCCTGGAGAAAGAGGACATTCCAGGCAGGAAAGTAAGCAGTGTGAGCAAAGGAGGTGTTAAAGTGGGTGGCGTGCGAGCCTCCCCAGGCCAGTTCCATGGATGAGCACTGTGTGCCCAGGACGTGAGGGCCAGAGCTGATGCCGGCAGGCCACGTGGAGGCTAGGGGTCTATCTCACAGCAAGGAGGAGCCCCTGGAGGTCTCAGAACAGGCCGAATTCTTCCATCTCTTCTGGAAAGGTGACCACTCTGATCCAACCCTGACTTCTAAACCAACATCTGCTCACACACCTTTTCATTTTGTTTTGTTTCCCTTTCTCTCCAACTGGACTACATGCTCCGTAGAAGGAAAGCACCAAGCTTAGGGAACTTGGAAAATCACAACTGCACTCCTTGAGAGGTCTCAGGGACCCCTGGCCCACACGTAGTTGAGCAGGGCCCAGCTCTCTGCATGGAAACGTGTCCCAGGATAACATGAGACAGTGCATGAGTGCCTGGCACCTGGAGGTGCCCATGAAACAGCCCTGAGGGAGGCCTTGTCGGGTCACCCCTCCAGCAGACTGGACGGGGGTGTGGGTGAGAGCAGGGATTGTGGCAGGGCCAGGATCACCTTCTGCTCCCGCCACTGTCCGCACAGCATGGGAACACCCACCACACTCCCAATGCTGCTCCTGGGAAGTCAGACCATGAACACGGTCCCACCACAGTAAAAGCAGAAGCTGCATCTGGCTCAGGGTGGCCTGCCTAGCTGCAGGGCCTGGGCCACAGCCACTGAGCCACTGCCACCTGGCCACTGCCACTGAACCACTTGGCCTCCCCCATGCGAGGGAGGGCCCCATCTGTGTCGGGAGGAAGAAAGCCGATGTCAGCACAGGGGAGGGGTCCAAGGCTCAACTCCAGGGCCTTCCTGGGGATGACCCTGTCCAGCTTCCCACTGCAGGGAAGGTCAGTTGGTTGTCACAGGGGCAGCTGGGGTGCCCACAGCCTTGCCCCTGCACTTGGGAGCCAGCCCTCCAAGCGGGAGAAGCACCGTGACTGGCAGGCACTGCCAGTGCCCCTGTAGGAGATAGGGGTGAAACCGCTATGCAGGGCCAGCCTGGCTTGGCCTCACCTCCCAGTGGTGTGGCCTCTGAGCTGAACCCTGAAGGCTAAGCCAATGTAGCTCTCTAGCCAGGGTGCAGCTCACCTTGTGTCCATCACACCCCTCCCAGGAGCCCTTTCAGATGTGGTTCTTCTGATCGTCCCACGTTGCATTTGAACAGGGCAGTTGTGCTGTCTGTCTGCCTGTGTGCTATACCCGTGTGCCTGTGCTTTATTTATGAAAAGAATAAGAGCCTTTCCAGCCCCAACACTGGCCATCACCGTGGGGCTGCCCGCTGTGCAGCCATGACCGGCAGCAGAGGTGAGCTCCAGTCACACTGGAGCTCAAGGACCCAAAGGACAGAGCGCTGGGTTCCTGGCCTCATGGGGCCACACCAAGGGGTTGAGAGTTGTCCTTTGCCCCAGGGAGTTGGATGTTGGGAGGCAAAGGGTAGCTGGAAACTGCAGGCACCTGAGCCTGAGTGGCTGGGAGAGCAGGACGCCACGGACAGCCTGACCTGTCATTGAGTACAGGGACAACAGGATGTCATGGACAGCCTGGCCTGTCACAAGTCTGCCATACCAGCTGCCACCTGCCCCGGATCGGGATGAGGATGCCAGGAGCTAGAGGCTCAGAGCTGAGCTCTTGTGTGGCAGGGATGAGATTTGGCACTGGAGTCTGAACCCTGAACTGTGAAGCCTCTGGGGCCACAGAACAGTCAGGCTGCAGCTTCCCGGAGCACAGCCTTGGGGACAGGCAGTGAACGAATAGATCACATGGTGCCGAGGACGTGGCTCTGAACTGTGGTGGAGAGACTGAGAGTGCCGCCAGCAGGGCCGGAGTGCACCACAGGTGTCCAGGGCCAGAGGGGGCTGGGCTGCAACCAAGGCTCCGGTGGATGTCCAGGGTCCAGCCAGAATTCAGGAGGAACACAGCAGGGGCAGAAATGGATAGGGCCACAGAGGCCGGGGACAATGGGTTCCGAGGGAAGGGGCCCGTGGCTCAGACACCGTGGCAAGGCTGCAGGAGCCACATGCGGTGTTGGAAGAAGTCCGAGGCCTCCCAGCAGCTCGGGGGAGCCAGCAGGCCCCACGTAGCAACGTCCTTGCACCGGCAGGCTGGGTGAGTAAGCACCGCCAGATCTTCCCTCCCCCCCTCCTCCTATCTTCTGCAACCTCCCATTCACCACACCCCAGATCCCAGTGTGTCTGGAGAGACCTCGAATCTCAGCGTGTCCTGATCCACACATGTGCAGGGGGACTTTAACTGGGGTTGGCAATGACTGGCTGATTTCTTGAGCGATAGTGTGAGTGAGTGTGTGTGTGTGTGTGCATGAGCGTGTGAACACCGGAGCCAGCGTGTGGAGTGTTTTCTCTTGCACACTGAGGGATTCAGGCTGCCTTCAGTCTGCACCACCATCCACAGGCAGGAGAAGCTCCCGAGACTGGAGAAGCAGGGCTCCTCAGTGACCCCATGGGGGACTCACAGAGGAGGCAGATAGGCAGCAGAGAGAGGCTTCCCCAGATGCAGGGGTGAGAGGTCTTGCCCCTCAACAGCTTGTGCCGTGCCCTACGATCCCTCTAAATGGTGGGAGCTGCTGTTTCTTGAATAGCAGAGATGTGCAGGCGATGCAGCCACACTTAACCCGTCTCCCCGGTGGCCCCTGTGGGAGGGCCCGTTACCCACAGGAGGGAACTGAGCCCAGCAGGGGTCAAGTTATCTGTTTAGTTGCTGCTTTGCTCCAGAAAGTCTTCTGTATTTGATGCAGTGAGACATAAACTAAATATAGGTGTGGGGGTGGAAAAGGCAATGGGAAAAGGAGAGCAAAAGAGAGGGAGGCCAGAGTTCACAAGAAAATGTTCAGTCTTGCTGAGCAGGGACCACCAGCTGCAGGCCAGGCAGTAGGGCGGCCAGCGTGCCTTTGCTCACAGTGCCAATCAGGGGAAGCAGTGCTTGGGAACAGGTGCACTCATGCTGTGAGGGGATGCCTGAGCCGCAGGAAACACCTCCCTCACTCCACATGTCCTCCCTGCACACAGAAAGATCCTAGGAGATGCTCCAGGTAAACCCAGGGTCTGAGGCAAACCTGGGAGGGGCCAGCAGTTTTGGGGGGTGGGACAGAAGGTGAGACCCCTAGAATGCCCCAGGTTTGTCTGATGGCTGGTCCCACAGTGCAACAGTGAGGAGGACTCCTTCCACTAGGGACCATCACATGAGCTCCCAAATGAACCAAATCCAAGCGGAGCTCCCAGCTCCAGTACCTCTAGGGTAAACGGAGCCTAAACCTCAGAACCTCTGCTTAGCACCGCCAGTGTGAAACAGCAATTTCCACCCTGATGTCTTCCAGAGGCTCAATACATGGCCGTTTCCATCCACACCTCCCATTAAAAAGAGGCAGGCTTCCACGGGGGGCTGCATGGGAGTTGAGGGAAGACCTGCACCTGTCAGAAATCCTGTCTACGCTAGCTCCACTAGTCTCAAAACAGGTCATGGAGCCGGTGGAGAGGTGTCCTTTGGGCATCTTCAGGTCCCCTGGGGTCATCTCCCTCCTCTCCTCCTCTCCTGAAGCTGCTGATTCAGTTCACTCTCTCATTCATTCATTCATCCAACAAAGATTTAGAGGCATCTACTCTGCCTGGGGCTGGGGCATGGCAGTGAGCAAGCTGGGTTCCCCGCACGCAGTGAGGTCAGGTGGGAGAGCCAGGCAAGCGATCACCCACAGTGCATTCATATAGTCGCCATGGCCACAGTAGGAGTGGAACCTGGGTACCTGAGAACAGTCTTGGGACACCACCCCGCAGTCCCTGGAATGATATCCCAGCCAAGGACCGAGGGACGTGAGGAGTTGGCCAGGTGAAGGCAAGAGGAAGTGCCCAGTGATGGGAGTAGAGCTTGCAGGGGCCTGGAGGGAGGATACTGGGTGACTGGGGCCACTGGGGTCTCTACATAAACTGGCACCTTCTGTAACTGCACATTGCAAGCTCACCTTTCCCCGCAAGGCTGGCAGCATGTGGCGCTGCCTGCGCGGTCCACCCTGGATGTGCAGTTGGCCGTGGCCTCTCACCCAGTTGACCTGCAAGGAGTTGTGTTGAGACCTCCCTTGCAGTTTTCACATTTTAGTATTTTCTATCTTTTTTTAAAAAATGTAAAAAGAGGTACAGATCCTCCCCTAGCAGCACCCTGTCAAACCCTTTTCCCATCTTGTCCCTCGCTTCACCTCCCTTTCCTTCCACCTTGTGAACTCCAGCACCTCTAGTTCCAGAGGATTCCAGGTTTACATGAAGACAAGAAAAGGAAAAAAAGCACCGTCTCTGTGCACAGCCCTCAACAGCACATAAAACGTTTTTCCCCAGAGGAGCCCAGTGCAATGCCGACATTAATTTACAGCCTGCAGGTCCCTCGCCACCACTGTAGTTACATCAACATTGGTGCCATTTTGGGGGTAACCGTTCAAAGATTCTATTTTGGTGGTTTGTGCACATCTGGTGCAGAGATGAGTTTATATTCCACAATATGCAAACTATGCCTTGTCTACTTCTGTAGTAGAATTTATTTATAGATCTATTGATGGCGACATAGATATAGGTACAAATGATTCACAGATAGAGATATATCGCTCACTCCCTCTATTCCTTATTCCCATCCTCATTTCCTAGCTGCACACGGGAGCCAACTCTAATGTATTTGATACATTGAATATGCGTGTCCTTAAATACTCACGTCTCTTTGTAAAAGATGTAGTGGTGTTTGGTAGATAAACATATGCCGTAAATTATGTGAGTTATAGCAGGCGTTAAATCTCATTGTTTCTTTTTTGTTTTTCGCTTGACTGTAAGTTTTCAGGCTGTATCGTGTTGCTCTAGCTACATCTAGGTTATATTGCTGCCTGGTGTTATTACACAGTTTACTTCCACCTTATTTTATTTCCAGCACCCTGTAGTGGACAGCAAGTCACCACTCCTCATTGTATCATAAATAGACAGACTGGCAATCCCTGTGCGTGTCTCCTGGTGGGTCTGGATAAGGGTTCCTCCGAGATGCTTAGGAGGAGTTGGGCGGCTAGTCCCAGGCCAGCCCACACACTGCACTGGGCCAAGTCTTCTGGGCTGGCTGCAGCAGTCCACACCCCAGGGTTCCCGTCAGCCCACAGCCTTCTCAATACGTGAGCCTGTCCCTGATCTGATTGTTACCATTCTGTTGCATGTAAAGCACTGTCTTAATTTTGACTTGCCTTGTGAATATGTTTTCATGGATTTTTTTAGTCATTTGGGCTTCTGTTTCTGTGAACTGTTATACATTAGCTTTATTCCGTTTCCTATTGCAGCGTTCTCTCTTTCCTTGTATGTTGAAGGCATTCCTATTGGCTTTGCCTAGTCCCATTGGCTTTCCCTACTGTAACCCTCACTGAACAGAAATCCCTAATTTAGAGGTAATCTAATGTCCGTCTTTAAACTTTAAGTTATAATTTGACAACTTCGTTCAAGTAATTACTTGCTTAATCTCTGCCATCCCCAGTGGACTCCAAAGCTAGGAACCACGGCAGTTTTTGTACCACTCAGTATCCAGAAGAGCATTTATTCATTCATGAATGAATATTTGGGGGGAATGAATGGGACCAGCACCTGGCACATTGTACGCACTCAGTAAATGGGACCTGCTATTTTGAATGAATGAGATTTTTCTCAAGGGAAAGCTCTAAATAAATGTAATGAAACAAACTTCTGCAGAGATAAACACAAAATCAAAACCAAGAAAACGGAAGCTAAAACACCAACAAACCCCCGTAAGCAGGAGGACTTCCTGGATTTCAGAAGAGGTTTGAATATTTTCACTGAGCACAGAAAGCCTTTGCAATGCACGGATCCAGACCTCTGATTCAGGAATGACACTGCCACCGCAGGGTCTATGTTTGCTTGTTTTGGCTTTGAAACAGAAATGTGACAGTTATGCATGGGTGACGCAGAAGTCAGGATGATGTGCCATGTTTGAGTGACTCTCACAAAATACAGTGAGACTCTCTCGCTGGAATTCCTCTAGAATCTGTGACTAGCTCCTCTAATTCCAGAACCGTGTTCCCTGAGCATACCATTGCCCTCTCTGAATTCTTTGGGAGTCATCTGTGAGGTCTTATACATGACCATTGGATTGTCTTACTATCTAAAGTTTTATAGAAGGAAAAAGAAATCGCATATTTAGCAGAGTTTCAGGGAGAGTCACCCACCCCCATTTTTTTCCCCTACTATTTGGAAACTGCCTGATCCAGAGAGCAGCACAGATGTGGGACACAGATCAGGCCCTGGTGAGGCCAGTGAGGAGCAAGGGACTCTCAGGAGGATCAACTTTCAGCATGAGGGGCTCCACTGAGCTGGTCCCCAGAAGAAACGGTGAAAATTGGTTTAAACACACAATCAGTAAATACTTCCAAAAACCATAGCAAAAAGCAAATGAAGAGACATTTATTCAAGAAAATGTATATAACATTGGTGAGAAAGGCACATATCCAGGTATATGCTCCAGAGAGTCTATGGTGTTAGCACTAGGACAGCTCCCTTCCTCCTTGCTCCTAGATAGGTAAGGCAAAGATTCCACTCCAGACTGCCTCAGCCAACAACACAGGGCTCCTTCTCCCCTCTGCTCTCGGTCAGAGAGCTTCTTCCTGTGAGGAGCTGGATGTCAGCATTTCTCACCTGCCCCCCCCCCACCCGTTGCTGCTGCTAAGTACTGGGCGAATGCCATCGAAAGTGGAGACTCCCTTCTTCTTCCCAGCTTTCACTCAGGAATTGAGGCTCTACCTTGGACATAGTGCACTGAAAGTACTGGTGCCTAATAGCAACTCTTTCAATTCAGGAGATGGTGGTTCTATACCAGGAGAGGACCCCAGGCTGCACCTCCCCACCCTCCCAAGTATTCAGCTCCTGAAGGGGAGGTATCCCTCAAAGAGAATCTTGTCATTGTCCCCACCCCAGCTCCGGAGCTCTGTCTCAGAGATTTTGCCTGGAGGCCTGGGGGAGGGGAGAAGTTGGAGAAAAAGCAGGTTTTAAAAACAGATAACTCCTATGTCTTCCCAAAGGGATTGAATTCATTTATAACAGAGTGTCCGGAAGTTCAAGCTTAAGGGTGCTCTTAAGAATGGTGGAGGTTGCGGTGAAAGCAGTTGGGAAGAGACTCATGGATTTCATGAAGATACAGCCTAGACTGTAGGCTGGCTGGTTTCTAGGAGAGAACTGGTAAATAAGAACTGGAGAGGAACCCTTCTAGGATCAGAACGAGTATCAAACACAAATCCCAGAGACTAATTCTTTATTTATTTATTTATTTATTTATTTATTTATTTATTTTACTTTAGGTGCATACTACATCTGGCATTTCTCCCCATGTTATCCCCTCCCCACCCTCCCCTCCCTCCCCCACCCCCCATTCCCTCTCCCCCTACCCACCCAACTGTCCCCTGTGTGTGATTCTCCTTTCCCTGAGTCCATGTATCCTCGTTGTTCAACACCCACCTATGAGTGAGAACATACGTGCTTGGCTTTCTGTTCTTGGGTCAGTTTGCTGAGAATGATGGTTTCCAGATTCATCCAAGTTCCTACAAAGGACAAGAACTCATCGCTTTTTATGGCTGCATAGTATTCCATGGTGTATATGTACCACATTTTCTTTGTCCAGTCTATCATTGATGGGCATTTGGGTTGGTTCCGGGTCTTTGCTATTGTACACAGGGCCATAATGAACATACGTGTGCATGCATCTTTATAGTAGAACGATTTATAGTCCTTTGGGTATATACCCGGTAATGGAACTGCTGGGTCAAATGGAATTTCTATTTCTAGATCCTTGAGAAATCGCCACACTGTCTTCCACAATGGTTGAACTAATTTACACTCCCACCAACAGTGTAAGAGTGTTCCTATTTCTCAACATCCTCTCCAGCATCTGTTGTCTCCAGATTTTTTAATGATCGCCATTCTAACTGATGTGAGATGATATCTCAGTGTGGTTTTGATTTGCGTTTCTCTAATGACCAGTGACGATGAGCATTTTTTCATGTGTTTGTTGGCCTCATATATGTCCTCTTTTGAAAAGTGTCTGTTATGTCCTTTGCCCACTTTTGAATGGGATTGTTTGTTTTTTTCTTGTATATCTGTTTTAGTTCTTTGTAGATTCTGGATATTAGCCCTTTGTCAGATGGATAGATTGCAAAAATTTTTTCCCATTCTGTTGGTTGCTGATTCACTCTAATGATGATTTATTTTGCTGTACAGAAGCTCTGGAGTTTAATTAGATCCTATTTGTCTATCCTGGCTTTTATTGCCATTGCTTTTGGTGTTTTAGTCAGGAAGTCCTTGCCTATGCCTATGTCCTGGATGGTTTTGCCTACGTTTTCTTCTAGTGTTTTTATGGTGTTAAGTTTTATGTTTAAATCTTTGATCCATCTGGAGTTAATTTTAGTGTAAGGTGACAGGTAGGGGTCCAGTTTCTGCTTTCTGCACATTGCTAGCCAGTTTTCCCAACACCATTTATTAAACAGGGACTCCTTTCCCCACTGCTTGTTTTTGTCTGGTTTGTCAAAGATCAGATGGTTGTAGATGTGTGGTGTTTCTTCTGGGGTCTCTGTTCTGTTGCATTGGTCTATGTCTCTGTTTTGGTACCAGTACCATGCTGCTTTGATTATTGTAGCCTTGTAGTGTAGTTTGAAGTCTGGCAGTGTGATGCCTCCAGCTTTGTTCTTTTTGCTTAGGATTGTCTTGGCTATGAGGGGTCTCTTGTGATTCCATATGAAGTTTAAAGCGGTTTTTTTCCAGTTCTGTGAAGAAGGTCATTGGTACATTGATGGGGATAGCATTTAATCTATAGATTACTTTGGGCAGTATGGCCATTTTCACGATATTGATTCTTCCTAACCATGAGCATGGAATGTTTCTCCATCTGTTTGTGTCCTCTCTTATTTCATTGAGCAGTGGTTTGTAGTTCTCCTTGAAGAGGCCCTTTACATCCTTTGTTAGTTGTATTCCTAGATATTTTATACTCTTTGTAGCAATTGTGAATGGGAATTCGCTCTTGATTTGGCTCTCTGTCTGTTATTGGTATATAGGAATGCTTGTGATTTTTGCACATTGATTTTGTATCCTGAGACTTTGCTGAAGTTGCTTATCAGTTTGAGAAGATTTTGGGCTGAGATGATGGGTCTTGTAGATATACAATCATGTCTTCTGAAAATAGAGACCATTTGACTTCCTCCTTTCCTAATCAAATACCCTTTATTTCTTTTACTTGCCTGATTGCTCTGGCTAGAACTTCCAATACTATGATGAATAGGAGTGGTGAGAGAGGGCATCCTTGTCTAGTGCCTGATTTCAAAGGGAATTCTTCCAGCTTTTGCCCATTCAGTATGATATTGGCTGTAGGTTTGTCATCTATAGCTTTTATCATTTTATGATACATTCCATCAATATCTAGTTTATTGAGAGTTTTTAGCATGAAGGGCTGTTGAATTTTATCGAAGGCCTTCTCTGCACCTATTGAGATAATCATGTGGTTTTTGTCTTTGGTTCCATTTTTGTGATGGATTATATTTATGGATTTGCGTATGTTGAACCAGCCTTGCATCCCCCGGGATGAAGCCTACTTTGTCATGATGGAAAAGCTTCTTGATGTGCTGTTGCAATCTGTTTGCCAGTATTTTATTGAAGATTTTTGCGTCAATGTTCATCATGGATATTGGCCTGAAGTTTTCTTTTTTAGTTGAGTCTCTGCCTGGTTTTGGTATCAGGATGATGTTGGTCTCATAAAATGAGTTAGGGAGGATTCCCTCCTTTTGTATTGTTTGATACAGTTTCAGAAGGAGTGGAACCAGCTCCACTTTGTACGTCTGGTAGAATTCGGCTGTGAACCTGTCTGGAACTGGACTTTTTTTGGTTGGTAGGCTATTGATTGCTGCCTCTACATCAGCCCTTGTTATTGGTCTATTCAGGGTTTCAGCTTCCTCCTGGTTTAGTTTTGGTAGAGTCCAAGTGTCTAGGAATTTGTCTATTTCTTCCTGGTTTGCTGGTTTATGTGAGTAGAGCTGTTTGTAGTAATCTCTGATGGTAGTTTGTATTTCTGTGGGATCAGTGGTGATATCCCCTTTATCATTTTTTATTGCATCTATTTGATTCTTCTCCCTTTTCTTTTTTATTAATCTTGCTAGCAGTCTGTCTATTTTGTTGATGTTTCCAAAAAACCAGCTCCTGGATTTATTGATTTTTTGAAGGGTTTTTTTGTGTCTCTATCTCCTTCAGTTCTGCTCTGATCTTAGTTATCTCTTGTCTTCTGCTAGCTTTTGAGTTTTTTTTTTTTTTTTTTATCTTGCTCCTCTAGTTCTTTCCATTTTGATGATAGGGTGTTGATTTTAGATCTTTCCTCTCTTCTCTGGTGGGCATTTATTGCTATAAATTTCCATCTCAATACTGCTTTAAAGGTGTCCCAGAGATTCTGGTAAGTTGTGTCTTCATTCTGGTTGGTTTCAAAGAACATCTTTATTCCTGCCTTCATTTCATTGTTTATCCAGTCAACACTCAGAAGCAAGTTGTTCAGTTTCCAAGTGGTTGTGCAGGTTTGCGTGTGTTTCTTGATCCTGAGTTCTAGTCTGATTGAGCTGTGGTCTGACAGACTGTCTGTTATGATTTCTGCTCTTTTGCATTTTCTGAGGAGTGATTTGCTTCCAATGATGTGGTCAATTTTAGAGTAAGTGCAATGTGGTGCTGAGAAAAATGTATATTCTGTGGATTTGGGATGGAGCGTTCTGTATATGTCTATTAGATCCACTTGGTCCAGCTCTGCATTCAAGTCCTGGATATCCTTGTTAATTTTCTGTCTCTTTGATCTGTCTAATATTGACAGTGGAGTATTGAAGTCTCCCACTATTATTGTGTGGGAGTCTAAATCTCGTTTCAGATCATTAAGAACTTGCTTTACGTATCTGGGTGCTCCTGTGTTAGGGGCGTATATATTTAGGATAGTTAGCTCTTCCTGTTGGATTGATCCTTTTACCATCATGTAATGTCCTTCTTTGTCTCTTTTGATCTTTGTTGCTTTGAAGTCCATTTTATCAGAGACTAGGATTGCAACCCCTGCTTTTTTTTTGTTCTCCATTTGCTTGGTAAATCTTCTTCCATCCCTTTATTTTGAGTCTATGTGTGTCTTTGTATGTGAGATGGGTTTCTTGAATACAGCACACCAATAGGTTCTGACTTTTTATCCAGTTTGCCAGTCTGTGTCTTTTGATTGGGGCATTTAGGCCATTTACATTCAATGTTAATATTGTTATGTGTGAATTTGATCCTGTCATTTTGTTACTGGCTGGTTTTCTTTCTCATTAGTTGACTCATTTTCTTCATTGCATTTTTGGTCTTTGCCAACTGGTTTGCTTTTGCAGTGACTGGTACTTGTTCCTTTCCATGCTTAGTGTTTCTTTCAGGAGCTCTTGTCTGGTGGTGACAAGCGCAGGTCTGGTGGTGACAAAATCTCTCAATAATTGCTTGTCCGTAAAGAATTTTATTTCTCCTTCACTTATGAAGCTTAGTTTGGCTAGAGATGAGATTCTGGGTTGAAAGTTCTTTTCTTTAAGGATGTTGAATATTGGCCTCCACTCTGTTCTGGCTTATAGAGTTTCTGCCGAGAGATCTGCTGTGAGTCTGATTGGCTTCCCTCTGTGGGTGACCTGACCTTTCTCTCTGGCTGCCCTTAGCATTTTTTCCTTCATTTTGACCCTGGTGAATCTGATGATTATGTGCCTTGGGGTTCCTCTTCTTGAGGAATATCTTTGTGGAGTTCTCTGTATTTCTCGGAATTTGAAATTTGGACTGCCCTGCTAGGCTTGGGGAAGTTCTCCTGGATAATATCCTGGTGTGTGTTTTCCAGCTTGGATTCATTCTCCCTGTCATATTCAGGTACACCGATCAAGCGTAGATTAGGTTTTTTCACATAATCCCATATTTCTTGGAGGCTTTGTTCATTTCTTTTCACTCTTTTTTCTCTTGTATTGCTTTCTTTTTATTTCATTGAGTTGCTGTTCAATCTCTGATATCCTTTCTTCTGCTTGATCAATTCAGCTATTAAAACTTGTGTTTGCTTCACATAGTTCTTGTGCTGTGTTCTTCAACTCCATCAAGTCATTTATGTTCTTCTCTAAGCTGGTTATTCTAGTTAGCATTTTGTCTAACCTTTTTTCAAGGTTTTTGGTTTCTTTGCACTGAGTTAGAACGTGTTCCTTTAGCCTGGAGAAGTTTGTTATTATCCACTTTCTGAATCCTGTTTCCGTCAATTCTTTACACTCCTTCTCAGTCAGGTTGTGATCCTGCGTTGCTGAGGAGTTGTGATCCCTTGAAGGAGAAGAGGTGTTCTGGTCTTTAATGGTTTCACCTTTTTTGCACTGGTTTTTTCCCATCTTTGTGGATTTACCTGGCTGTGGTGTCAGAGAGCTGCTTGATGAGGTTGCTTGTCTGCCCGTGGGGGGGCTACTGGGTTACTAGGGACTACTTCAGGTTACTAGGGAAGCTTCCTGTGTCTTTTTTGTTTATGCTGGGAGATTGGGCCCGCCTCTTCCGCTGACCTGTAGGCGCTGCTGGGTTATCAAGAACGCCCTCCCGTTGCTACATAGGATTCCTGTGTTTTTTGTTAAAACATTTAGCCGAGTCCCACCCCTGTAGTGGTGGGTTGTGCCCTTCCTCCACTGGGCTGGATCATTCAGGGATCCTCTCAGACTGTGGCACTGGCCACGAAACCCCACTAGAGTCAGAGCTTCAGCCCTCTGGGGTTTGTGGGTGAGGTTAGGGACCCACCCAGCCACACCCAGCAGTCTCCCCCCTTTCAGCTTTCTCTCTCTTTGGTCTTGGGGTAGGGGCTACCCCACTGCTCCTGCTTACAGCTCCCTCTCTCTCCAGGCAGGGGGAAGGGGGCGATAGCTCAGTCTGCAGACTCTTATTCAACTCTGCACTTGTAATTCCCGGCGCTTGACTGGCAAAGATGCCCTGTTCTGTGTATTGCTGAGGCTTTGGGGGAAGCGCTGTATCTGGACCAGAGCGCCAGAGGTGGAGCCTCTGACTCGCCAGTAGATGCACTTTCTGGGTGAAGCAGCACCCCTCCCCGCCTCTGTCTGCCCTGAGTGGGCTTTGCTCACCTGGACCAGACCCGTTGAAATGCACCTGGTACCTCAGTTGGAGGTAGGAGATCTCTGGGTTTCTGCATCTCTCTTGCTGGGTGTTGTGCGCTGGAGTTGTGTCTAATCCGCCATTTTGGATCCTCCTTCCATTTGGTTCCAGACTTCTTAACATAAGAAATTCCTCTAGCCAGGCACAGTGGGTCACGCCTGTAATCCCAGCACTTTGGGAGGCTGGGGTAGGTAGATCATGAGGTCAAGAGATCGAGACCATCCTGGCGAACACGGTGAAACATTGTCTCTACTAAAAATACAAAAAATTAGCCGGGTGTGGTGGCACGCATCTGTAGTCCCAGCCACTCAGGAGGCTTGACTATTTCTTGAAAACAGCTATGATTTCACTGGTTTAATTTGAAGAGCAATTTCTGCCCCCCAGAACATTATTGAAAGGAAGCATTATACAAATAACCAGTAAGTATGTGAAAAGGCTTGACATCATTAGTCATCAGGAATTGCAAATACAGATCACAGTTACTACATACCCACTAGTATGGCCATAACAACATATTCAGATAATAACAGGTGTTGGCGGGGATGCAAAGTAGTTTGAACCCTCATACACTGCTAGTGGGAATGTAAAATGATGCCGCCATTTTGGAAAACAGTGTAGAAGTTCCTTAAACAATTAAATGCAGATTTACCATATGACCCAGCAATTCTACTCCTAGGCACATACCCAGGAGAAATGAAAACATATGTCCACACAAAAACTTGTACATGAGTGTTCATAACAGCATTGTTCATAATAGACAAAAGGTAAGAGAAAAACCAAATATCTATCAATTGACAAATGGATAAACAAAATGTGATATAGCCATACCATTCATATAAAGGAATGTAGTGCTGATACATGCTGCATCATGGATGAAGCTTGAAAATATGCTAAGTGAAAAAAAAAGTCACAAAGACCACGTTATATAATTACGTTTAGACAGAATGCCCAGAATAGGGAAATCTATAGAGACGGAAAGTAGACTAGTGATTGCTTAGGACTGGGGGAGGCATATGGGGAGATAGAAGGATGACCTAAACGTTCCTTCTGGGGTGATGAAAAGGTTATAAAATTGGCTGCAGTGATAGTTATACTAAAAACTGTTAACTTGCGTACTAAATAAATTTTATAGTGTGTGAATTATATCTGAATAAAGCTGCTTTTAGAAGTCTTAAGTTGTTTCCATGAGTAGACATATAGAACAATCTCGTTTTTATGATGACTGTGTAGTATTCCACAGCACAAATGTGCCATGATTTTATCTTCACCATTACCCTAACAACAGATACACGTGTTGTTTCTGGTTTCGCACTATTGCTGACAATGAGATAAAGAACGCCTTGGCAGTACCTCCTTGTGTTCATATGTAGACATTTGGTGGCCTATTTTCCTGGGTCTTTTAGCTCATAGAAGACCAGAGTTATTGCTAAAGATTTTAAAAGTTAGATAAATAATTGTCTTCTGAGAGAAACATGACAGGGTTTTGTGTGTTATGGTAATTCTGGCTCAAGCCTTCTCTGACTGGTTACCAACATTTATTCATTTAGTTATTCTTGTCATCTTTAACTTGTCAGATTTACTAAGGATCAGCTTTAGCTAGGCCCTCGGCTGTGTGCTGAAAATCTAGGCAGGATCTCAGGCTGGGGCAGGGCAGCGGGGTGAAGGTAGGGGTGGTGAACAAGCGACTCCAACACTCTCTGGTGAACACCAAGCACTCGACCCAGTTTCCTGAGGGTGTTCTATCCTCCAGAATGGCTGGCTAGCCAGGCTCACACCAAGTCCTTGGCCACTGCCATGCCCACAGACAGATACATCCAGTCTTCCCATATGTAAGACTTGTAAGAGTAATCGTGGCAACATTTGCTTAATAACATAAAAATGCATGCTACATGCAAGCACACACACACACACATGAAAAAAGTCTAGGAACACACATATGCCTATCACAAATAGAAGGATGGACAACTGTGACATGGACATTGGAAGGAACAGCAAGGAAGAAGCACAAGCTGCACTCTTGGAGTGTGTGGGTTTGCTGGTGTTGGTGTGGAATAGCTCCACACGGACACACAGGGCACAACAGCTCCTCTAGAAAGGGGCCCAGATGGCGTGCAGACAGGGGTGGGGGAGACTCACTGTTCAGCGTACCCTCTGTGTGTTTTGAATTTTGTGCCATGTGCACGTTTAAAGGAGTAACAAGATTACTCCTTCAGGGGCTCCCATTGCCTCCATAGTGAAATCACACTTTCAACACATGATGAGACCGCGACTTCACCTTCTCCCAGTGCATCTTTCCACTTCTTCCTTCTTTCTAGGTGCTCTTCCAGCTCCACCTCCTGCGTGGAGCATGGCCTTGTGAGCATGGCCTTTCCCTCAGTTGCATCTGCCTCTGGGCCTTGGAGGTACCCTCGGGCCACCAGGAGAAACCTCCTCCAGCCCCTTGATGCTCTGGAGGACCCTCTGAGCTCAGAATTCTCCCAGGGGAATACCCTTCATCCAAACTGGCAGCAGGGCCACCAGACCCCAACTTCCTGGTTCAGGGCCTGCAACATGGTAAGGCTGACCAAACTTAAGTCTGCTGAGGCAGAAATAAATTGCTGAAGGTTACTGGATACCAAATGTGAGGATCATCTGAAGAAGACATGTCAGCAGAGAGGCATGCTCCACAGTTGGCCACAGGCTGAAGGAATGTCTGGGAGAGTTGAAGAGAAGGGAGGGGAGGACTCATGCTGGAGCTGTCCTCTTCACCGCAGGGTCCAATGCAGGGGTTCGGTCACTGACCACGGACAGCAACACACAGGCTAAAAGGTTCTACGTGCAAGACAAGCAGCAAAGCTTCATGATTTAGAAACAAATCAACAAATCAATGTCTTTTTCAGGGTCAGTGGGTTACGCGTTTGCTTGTTTGTTTGTTTTGAGACAATCTCACTCCATTGCCCAGGCTGGAGTGCAGAGGCATGGTCTTGGCTCACTGCAACCTCCGCCACCTGGGTTCAAGCGATTCTTCTGCCTCAGCCTCCTGAGTAGCTGGGGCTACAGGCACCTGCCACCACAGCCGGCTAATTTTTGTATTTTTAGTAGAGATGGGGTTTCACTATATTGGCCAGGCTGTCTCGAACTCCTGACCTCATGGTCCGCCCACCTCAACCTCCCAAAGTGCTGGGATTACAGGCATGAGCCACTGCACCCAGCTGGGTTACCTATTAATTTGTACTTCAACAGTTTGAGGAAACTCACAAGATCTGTGGGACTCAGGATAAGATGCTTCACTCAGGCATAGGATGTAAGCCAGGAAGCCTAAGGCCTCCCCAGGCAAGCAGTGTGCCAGAGGCCAATGTGGCCTGTAGGTTATCAATGAGCACTCAGGCACCATTTGTCCATGTGTGCACAAGACAGAGGGAGAGAGAGGCAGAGGGAGAGTGAGGAAGAGAGAGAGAGAAGGAGACAGGGAGTGAGGGAATGAGAGAGAGAGTGGGAGATGGAGTGAATGGGAGTGAGACGGAGACAGAGATGGAGCAAGACAGTGAGGGAGACAGCAAGTCGCCCGCCCCAGGCCCAGTCCTGCTGCTCCCTCCTAACCTGCTGAAAGTCCCAGGGGCACCACAGAGAGCCCAGCTGACCTGCCCCGAGTCCCCAGCTTGTAAGAGGGGCCTGGGACTCAGACCTGATTCCAAATCCCAGCCTCCTTCAGCTTCCCCCACCATGCATTCCAGAAGGCTTCTCACCCCCCATGCAAGAAGGAGATTAGCACCTACAAAGGGAGCCATCCTGGGCTCCCTGGGGCCCCCTCGGCCTCCATCCACCTGTGAATCCTCCCTCAGGCATGATTTTCACCATTTGGACTAACAGAGGTTTAGAATATTTTTGCTTCTATTATGCCTTTTCTTTAAAGATTCTCCCTGGAGATTTGTGGTTGAAGACACCAAAAGGTGAAAAAGAAATTCACTAACCCAGTTAATAATATGGTATTTTATTCCAAAAGTGATAGTGATATATTTTAGTGGTTATCACTTACCATGGCTTTCTTGTGTTGTTTTCCAACTTCTGGTGTTTCAGCTACAAAACAATAAAATAAAATGTTATATATCCTCATATCTATTCCTTGGAAACACAGGTCCCTCGATGGAGCCTAAGTCACAATTCCTACCCTTATGAAAGCTCTCTGTGATCTAGGATGTGCTAGGATGCAGTAAATGAGATTGGAGAAATACCTCATCCATACGAGAATGTAAAGACCCAGACACCTTGGCCCAGTGCGGGACACCCCAACTGCCACTCCAGCATGGAGCTGCCTGTCCTCAGCCTGCCCCGAAGCTCAGCTCCGCCCTGCCCACTCCCACTTCCTTTTCATTTTCAGCACTCTAATTGGCTATACGTCACTGTGAGCTTAATTCACATTTCTCTAATGACCAATGGTGTTAAGCACTCTCCATGTGTGTAAGAGCCATTTGCATATCCTCCTTGGTGATATCTCTGCTGAAATTTTTGGACCATTTGCTTACATCTTCATAACCATTTTTTACAGAGACTACCTCCACTGTCTTTCCTTCATGCCTCCATCAAAATCAGTTGTTCATACATATATTCGTCTCTTGATTTTCTACACTATTTCACTGATGACTATTCATCTATGTTTCCATTTTATTATTACAGCTTTATAATGTCTTTCCACTTTCATTCAGTTTAAAATTCTTTCTGATGTTCCTTTTGATTTGTTTTGACCCATGAGTCATTTAGATGTGCGTTATTTAATTTCCAAACACTTGGAGATTTTCCAGATATCTTTCTATTACTTACTGATTCCTAATTTAATTCCATTTTGGTCAGAGAACATGCTCACTGTGACAGAAATCCTTTCACATTTACTAAAACTGATTCTGTGGCCCAGAGACTACCTCATCTTGGTAAACGTTTCATGTGCACTTAAAAAAATGTGCATTCTGCTACACAGGAGGGTTCTATAAATGTCAATTCAGTCACCTGTGGTCTCTAGTTTTGTGTCTGTATTCTTACTGATTTCCCATCTACTTATTTTCTCTGTCTGTTGCCCAGGCTGGAGTGCAGTGGTGCAATCGTAGCTCCATACGCTTAAACTCCTGTTTCAAGTGATTCTCCCACCTCAGACTCCCAAAGAGCTAAAACCACAGCAATGCGCCACCAGGCCCAGGAATTTTTTTTGTTGTTGTTGTTAGAGACAATGTCTCACCATGTTGCCCAGGCTGGTCTCGAACTCCTGGGCTTAAGCAATATGACCACCTTGGCCTCCCAAAGTGCTGGGATTACAGACATGAGCCACTGCATCTGGCCCTGTGTAGTTATTTTCAACAATTATTTAGAGAAGAGTGTTGAATTCTCTAACTATATTTTTGGATGTATCCATTTCCCCTTGCAGGTTTCTGAGTTTTTGCTGCATGTATTTTGCAGCTGTGTTATCCGGTGGATAAATGTTTAGGATAGTTATGTGGTGACTGATTGATCCCTTTCTCGTTATAACATGACCTTCTCCGTCTATGGTAACATTTTCGCCCTGAAATCGACCTTACTTGGTATCAAGATGGTGACTCCTGAACAGCATTGGTGTGAAATGTGTACCATTCTTTCACCTCTGATCCAATGTTGCGTGTGCATGTGTGCATACTTGTGTGATTGATGCTTGTTTTTTAATCCAATTGAAACTATCTGCAGGGCCAGGCACAGTGGCTCACACCTGTAATCCCGGCACTTTGGGAGGCCAACGCGGGCGAATCATGAAGTAAGAGATTGAGACTGATCTGGCCAACATGGTGAAACCCCGTCTCTACTAAAAATACAAAAATTAGCTAGGCGTGGTAGCACGTGCCTGTAATCCCAGCTACTTGGGAGGCTGAGGCAGGAGAACCACTTGAACCCAGGAGGTGGAAGTTGCAGCGAGCTGAGATTGCGCCACTACACTCCACCCTGGTGACAGAGCAAGACTCCGTCTCAAAAAAGAAAGAATCTCTAATCTTTAATTTGGCTGTAGTTTAGGTTTGTTTCATTTAATATGATTATTGATTTGATTGGCATTAAAGCTAGTTATCTTGCCATTTATCTTAACCCAATCTGTGACTTGTTTTCTGTTTCTCTTTTGGCAATTTTGATTAATTAAGGAATTCTCATATTTTCATATTATTTCTTCTATTGGATTATCAGCTACAACTACTGTGTTATTTCAGCGGTTGTTTTAAGGCTGACACTGTACTTCTTTTCACAGTCTATACAATAAAGTGATATTATATCACCTCAACTGCAATACAGGTCGGGTATCCCTTATCCAAAGTCTTGAGACCAGAGGTGTTTCAGATTTCAGTTTTTTTTCAGGTTTTTGAATATTTTGGAATGTTATACTTACTGATTGAGCATCCCTTGCCTGAAAATGTGAAATCAGAAATTCTTCAATGAACATTTCCTTTGAGCATCATGACAGCATTCCAAAAGTTTCAGATTCTGGGGGGGAGGATTTTGAATTTCAGACACTTGGGTTAGGAATATTTGCCCTGACTATGACCCTTACAACGATAGACTGTGTTTTCTCTCCTGGACTTGTGCTAGTGTGACACAGTTTACCTGTGCATATTTTGCAAATCCCCAGTGCACTGCTATTTTGCTTTAAAGAGCTGATTCTCTCTTTTAAATAACATTTCTATTGCTCTTCATTCCTTTGTGTAGATACAAATTTCCATCTGGTGTCACTTTCCATACCTCCACATTTCTGGTAGGGCAAGCCTGAGGGTCATCAATTCCTTCCATTTTTGTGTGTTAGCGGGAGGAAGGTCTTTATTTCATTAAGTGAAAGATATTTTCTCTAGGTAAAGAGTGTTTTCTTTCAGCACTTTAAAGACGTTGTTCTACCCATTGTTTTTAATGAGACATTTGCTGTCATCCCTATCTCCGTTCTTTTGTACTTAGTGTTTCTTTTTTATTTGATTACTTTTAAGATTTTAACTTATCACTGGATGTCAGCAACTTGATTATGATGTGCCTTGGTGCTGTTTTCTTTTTATTTCTTATGCTTGGGGTTTGTTGAGCTTCTTGATTCTACGGGATATAATTTTTATCAAATTTGGAAAATTTGAAGAAACTGTATTCCTTAAAATATGTTTTCTGTCTCCTCCCCCTTTTATAACTATAATTACTCGTGTATTTGAATATTCAACCAATTAAAGTTGTCCCACAGTTCACTACTATTTTTTTTAGTCCTCTTGTTTCTGTATTTTGCATTTCTCTCTGTTTTGTATTTCGTGATAGTTCCTCTCCTTGTTCCTCTCCTTTAACTTCCCTAATCATTTTCTCTGCGTTGTCTAAACCATCCTATGTATTTTTTATCTCACCCATTGTGGCTTTCATCTTGAGAAGTTTGATGTGGATCTTTTCTAAACCTTCCTTGCATCTAGTTAACATGACCAACCTCTTCCTCTACTATACTAAATGTATGAAAGATTGAAATGTTGTTTTAATACTTGTTTTGATGTCCTTGTTTACCAGTTCTATTCTGTCATTTGTCATTTCTGGATCACCGTTGGTCAATTGATATTCATCCACATTATGGGTCATTTTTTTCTTTTTTGCATGCTAATGACTTTTGATTGAGTGCCATGCATTGTGAATTTTACTTTGTCAGATGCTGTATATTTTATATTCCTGTAAATAGCTTTGAACTTCGTTTTGAGTTTGATCTTTTTGATCTTGCTTTTATGCTTTGCTAAGTGGGATCACAGCAGCATTTATCCTAAGGCTAATTTCACCCTCCACTGAAGGAAAACCCTTCTAAGTACTGTACCCAGAGCCCTATGAATTTGTTTTCTCCTCTGGCTGGGGGGAACAGGCACTATCCCCAGCCCGGCTTGATCTATGGAGAATGCTCACTCTAACGTCATGTGTGGCTCTTTCTCTGTTCCATCCTCTGACCAGTACTTAGCTGAGTGGTGGGGGAGGACCCTCTGTGAACCTCCCCAGCTCTCATTGTGTACTCCTCTTTCTCCTGTGAATTCCAGCTGCCTTGGACTTCCTAACTTCAGCTGTGGTTTTTCGTCTTAGTGAGTCTGCTGAGCTTTGCCTAGCCTCTTCCTTTTACCACCTGTGTCGTGCACTGGGCCCAGCACCTGCTCACCTGTTCTCATGGATCATTCGCCTTCATTGCCTGGTGCTCGATGGCTTTTCAACTGTTATTTCAATAATATGTCCCATACTTTTATGTTTATCAAACCGGAGGTAAATCTGGTCTTTATTATTCTATCTTTTCCAGAGGTCGAAGCTGTAGAAATATTTGTGTCATTCAAGAGTCACACAGATGAATGCTGGCCATGCCATTCACACACCTTCTCCAGCACGTGATGTTCCGTCAGCTGGCAAGAGTCTGGCTTGACAGGCAAGCTCAGCCCCTCTGACTTGATGTCATTAAACACCAAGTTAGTCACACCCTTTGGAAGTCATCTGTAACTTAACTGCAAGGAGGGAATCTGTAACTCAGATAGAGGTGAGTATCTGCTAATTGCATTCCTCAGGGGGCACCAGTAAATTGGCAAGTCTGTGATGCCAGGCTCTCCTGTGAGCTTCATGAGGCCAACTCAACCTTGAGAATATAAGGCTGTAGGCTTTCTGAGTCCCCCAGGCTCTGGGTAGATTATCAAGGTGAGAGTAGCTGTCAGAAACTGGTCCAGCTGCTGTTCCTCAAGAGTAGCTGTCAGAAACTGGTCCAGCTGCTATTCCTCGTGCGACACCCAAAATGCATTGCATGTCACTATGCCTAACATTCTGCAAGCTACTGCAAGGGTTACCCAAACAGTTGGACCTTGTATCTCTAAAGATCCAAAAATTTCATGTTAACCATTTTGTTGGAGTTTATGCTAATGTGTCTATTTTAAATATTTTAACAATAACAGGTATAAGTAAATAAGCAGCTAAAGTCACACACTATTGTCAGCACAGTAAAGAGAACATAACATAAACCTGCCTGGTCATGCGTCACTATCGCAAGCCCCCGTTCTGTGAGAGGGCGTTAGCTCTGAGGACCTGGGAAGGTGACAGCAATCGGAAAAACCGACATTTTCCTTCCCATTTCTATGAATACCAACGAGCTGTGTGGCGTATGGCCAAGTCCGTGGCCTTCTCTGTCTCCACTTCCTCATCTGAAATGATGGCAACAGAACCTTCCCTTCCTGGGTTGTCAAAGTCCACAGAGAAGCAGAAACTGTGATTCACATGTAAGTAAGTACGCAGGCTTCAAAGGCTCTGGTGTTTGTGTAACAGCACGCCCTTCATGACACCGTCAGTAGAAACAGTCATCAGATTCCACCACGTCAAGTAAAACACTTCCCCACCTGAGGCCTTTGCCGCTGACTGTGTTTTCTTAGGGGAGATACTCTGTTAAATGATAAAGCATATTGCTTAGAAGGGTAGTCTGCAAAAGCTCTTGTTTCCCTAGACGAGTTATCCTTAAAGGAACAATCTGGGATTTCAGCAAATGCGACTAAGCCAGTAAGTGTTAGGTGTTTATAAAGAGAATTGAGCAAGCAGGGCCTTCAGCCACAGTACCCTGCAAGTGGGAACCAAGCCACCTTTGATGGAAACATTTTATGGGGAATTCTTTGCATCAGAATGAGAGGTCAGGTCACTGTTGGTCCCTCAGAAAACTAAAACTTATCAGCTTCCCGTGAACTCCAATCTCCCTCCCATTGTCCCCTTGGGAAGGCAGGGGTCATCCTGGGTGCAGCCTCACAGGAAGTGAGTCTGGAAGCTTGCAGGTGTGCCCTGAGCCTCCCCTCTGCTCAGGCCTCTTCCGACCCCTCCCACACCTGCCCACACATAGGCTAGTGCCCTCTCACCACCACTCTGCCAACTGGCGATTGTTGGCCAGTCCATCTCCCTCACCATCCCAGATTCCTTATCCCCCGTTCATCCCCTGATATCCCCCACAGCACCTAGAGCTCACTGGCCATCCACAGCACCCTGCGCAGTGAACTGACCTGACTCTCCTCTCATCTCTCATATAAGAGAAAATTCGACCATATCATCCCTGTTTAGCCCTTCTGTGGATCCCCCAGGCCTTTGGGGGGGTATCTACAACTTCCCATTCTGGGCCCTCCCTTCCACACCAGCTATGTCTCTTACTATGTCCTCCTTGAGGTCCCCCCATTCCTGACCACTTGCAGTTCTGCAAAGATGTCCTGGACACAGCAGAGTTAGGACATGGGGGAGAGAGAGCCCAACCTACATAGAGGAGGGGTGGGTAGCAGGGGAAGGAAAAGCCTTAAGACAGGCAAAGGGGAACCACACTTCCTTCTAATCACAGTCAGACCCATTGTAGCAGTTTTTCCTGAATGGCTTATTCATTCACAAGCATTTACTGAGCACCTATTGTGTGCTAGTATCTAGCCTAGGAGGTGAGTAGTAAACCGTGTCGCCCTCTAAAGGACAGCACTCAACATAGGGCAGACACTGAGCTGCAAGCAACAATACAATAATGGGACTGTCAGAACATGGGATGCTCAGGGAGAGAGGAAGTTATGTATGCCTTGGTCTGGGCAAGGAACCGTGATATGGTTTGGATCTCTGTCCCCGCCCAAATCTCATGTCAAATTGTAATCCCCAGTATTGGAGGGGGAGATGGGATCATGGTGGCGGATTTCAACCTTGGTACTGTCCTGATTTCTCACGAGATCTGGTTATTTAGAAATCCGTGGCACCTCCCCCAATCTTTCTGCCTTCCTCCTGCTTTCACCATGTGAGGTGCCAGCTCCCCCATTCACCTTCCATCATGACTGTAAGTTTCCTGAGGCCTCCCTAGAAGCTGATGCTGTCACGCTTCCTGTACAGCCTGCAGAACCATGAGCAATTCAACCTCTTTTCTTTATAAATTATCCAGTGCCAGGTGTTTCTTTACAGCAGTGCGAGAGTGGACTAATACTGAAAATTGGTACCAAGGAAAGGGGCACTGCTCTAAAGATTCCTAAAAATGTGAAAACCGGGTAATAGACAGAGGCTGGAAGTTTGGAGGACTCTGAAGAAGACAGGAAGATGAGGGAAAGTTTGAAACTGTTAACAAAAAAAGTTAAACTCTGTAAAATATTTGAGGAGGTCCTGAGAACATGTGCCAAAGGTGGTGGGGGTACAGCTTGGTTTTATTTATTTTAGGACAGCATGACACATCAGTCAAATACATTTAAGAAATACATTGGTTTGATTAGAAAGGCAGAGCAACTCAAAGTGGGGGCTTCTGGGATATAGGTAAATTTGAATATTTTCTGGTTGACAGTTGGTTGAGATTGTCTGAAGACCTGGGATGGATAGAAAGGAATGTTCAGGTTAAAGATAAAGGATTGTGAAGACCAAGTTTTATTGTGCAGAGGAAGCTCTTAGATAGCAGACTTTAGAGAGAGCAGGTAGTAAATTGTTTTTTATTGGACTTAAAAGGTTGCCTGGCTCTTAGTTGATTATCACCTGGATCTGGGAAGGAAGCAAAACAAAGGAGGAAGGGAAATCTGTATAGAAATGTGGATTTTTTTCACAAGAGACTTTGCAGGGCAATTTTAAGATACACCAAGGAAATATATTTTGGGGTTAAATATTTTTTCCTTGTCACATAATGTTATGCCAGAGACAGATTGAAAAGCGAGTCACAATATACAGGGTAAAATAAAATTCATCTGATGAGAATTTATGGTTTGTAGGGCAAGACTCCCTAGCCTCCTTAGGTAGGAATTTGGGTAAGATAAAATATCAGAGCTTAGTCCTCAACTTTCTTGAGACTGGTTAAATTGTTATGACCAAAATGCTGGTAGTAATGTGGGCAATGAAGTCCAGGCTGAGGAGGTCTCAGATGGAAATGAGGAACTTACTGGGAACTGGTGTAAAAGTCACTTTTATTATGCTTTAGTGAAAAGCCTGTCTGCATTGTGCCCCAATTCTAGGGATCTGTGGATTGAACTTGAGAGAGATGATTTAGGGTATTTGGTGGAAGACATTTCCAAGCTGCAAAACATTCAAGTGTTACCTGGTGGCTTCTAACAACCTACACTCATATGCGTGAGCAAAGAAATGACCTGAAATTGGAACTTATATTTTAAAAAGAAGCTGATCATAAAAGTTTGGAAAATTTACAGCATAGCCAAGTGTTAGAAAAGAAAAGCCCATTTTCAGGGGAGGAATTCAAGCAGGTTGCAAAAATTTGACTTAAAGTAAGGCAAATGCTAATAGCCAAGGCAATGGGGAAAAGGTCTCAAAGGCATTTCAGAGACTTTTATAGCAGCCCCTCCCAGCACAGGCCCAGAAGAATAGGAGGGGAAGGATGGTTTGGTGGCCAGACCCTGGGTCCCACTGCCCTGCACAGCCTCAGAACATTGGATCCACATCCTGACGATGGATCCCTGAATGACTCTGTGGATGAGGCCATCTTCAAGCCTGCTCTGCCACTGATCAGACCTTTTGTGAGACAGAAAAAAAATGTGGACTGTGATAAGCCACAGAGAAAGCAGGGCTATCTGCCTGTCAGCTACAATTATCTTAACTAAGATATGTGCAAGAAGTTCAAAAGCACATAGAGGAAAAGTATTAACTATGCAGAGAATGTATGGGGTGGATATTAGGATAACTTCCAGTGAGTGTGTGTTACAGGACTAGCATGTTCATATCTCTGCTCCACAGTAACAGACAATACACCAAGACAGCAGGGATGCAGCAGAGAAAGAGTGTAATGATTACAGGGCACCAAGCCAGGAGATGGGAGGAGACACTTGAATCCATTTCCCCATCTCCCCCAAGGAGTTCTGGGCTAGGGTTTTTAAGGGGAATATGGAGAGTGAGGGGCTGGAAAACTGAAATTGTTGATTGGTCAGGGTAAGAGGGATGAAGTCATCAGGATATGGAAACTGCACTCTTTAGTGAATCAGCTTTTCATAGGGTCTTTCAGACCAGCTGGCATCAGTAGTTTCACTGATATACAGGACCTGCAAGGATATCTCAAAGGGAAAACCTAACATTTCATAATTTCCCAAGTTGTTATCTCTAGAGCAGTTAGGGGAGCTCTAATCTTGTAACAGGATCCATGCAATTCTGAGGCAACAGGCACCAAACGGCTGTGAGGCAGGAGAGAGGAGGCTGGCCTAGTGATCAATGCTGAGCATGGGGCAAGCTTGGTTTAATTTTGTTTCTGATCCTCTCTTTTTTCTTGACTAATTTTATAAATTTTATAGAGTCTTTCACATATACAAAATATACATGCATTTTTCTGAGGAGATGTTGACCATATTTATCAGATTTTTCAAAGGGGTCAGTGATCTAAAACGGCTAGGATTCACTGCCTTATGTTATCTTATTTAACCATGTGAGTTAGGCATTATTGAAGTTCAGTGATCTAGGTTTACTGAGCCGGTGCATTTATCTACTGGTGCACCATGCATTTATTAGGCATGGTCTCTGCTCCCAGCAGCCTCCAGGCCCTGGAGTGCACTAGAGAGCGAGGCAGCCCAGCCCTCACTGTGACAGGCCGGGGTGGAGAGTGCATCTGAGCAGCATGCTGGTAGCGTGGCAGCATGGGGAGGACTTGTTATCTGGCCTTGTGCCAAGTGGGAAAGGCCCTTTTAGAGAAAAAGGGCACAGCAGGACTGGAAGGGCATTGCCCACAGAGAGGGTCCCATGTGAACCCCCAGGCCCAGGACTGCCAAGAGGAGGCTCTGGGGCTCCAGGGAAGGGCAGAGGAGCTGGGGAGGCAGGAGGGCTCAGCCATAAGGGCTCTGTGGAGAGACCCTTAGAGAGATTATAAACACGAGCGCCCCCTAGCCCAAGGCCAGTGCCATCATCACTCCAGTAGTTCACTCAGCAAACCACCTGTGAGCCCTCAAGCTCCGGGAGCGGCCAGAGGAAGCCATCACCAGGTGACCGTCTATCACGTGGCACTGGGTACCTCCTGCCCCGGGAACCACCAGAGCCTGAGCCAGCCTGCCCAGGGCCGCCCCAAAGTGCCCCATCAGCACAGTCTCCCAGGCCCGACCCAGGCAGGCTCAGGCACAGCACTCATCACATAATGAGCACCTTTGATCTCCATTCTCCTGATCATGCAGAGCCAACAGCAGCCGCCTCGCAGTATGCAGCGGCCAGCTCAATGTCAGGGGCTGCGCTTGGCTGCTTTGATGTCTCAGTGCCTGCCTGTTTGAAATGGAAAGTTGTCACATTAAGAAGATTATGCAGAATCCATTTGTCACCACCCTTTTCCCGCTGCAGTGAAGTCTACCCCACCACCTGTCATTAAAGTCATAGCTGGAACAGACGAAGGTAATGGAAACAAGTTAAGGTGCCAGAGGCATTTGTAGTTACCAGAAATTTTATGAGGGGGAGCAAGGTCCACGTTCTTAAAATGTTAATACGGTTGTCTCTTGGTATCCACGGGGAATGGATCCCAGGACCCACGGATAGCAAAATCGGCAGATGCTCAAGTCCTTGGTATAAAACGGCAGCGTATCTGCATACAACCTACGCACCTCCTCCCGTGTGCTTCAAATCATCTCTACATTACCTGTGATACCTGAAACAATGTAAATGCTATGTAAGTAGTTGCTTTACTGTATCGTTTAGAGAATAATGATAGGAAACTCTGCTTATGTTCATCACAGATGCAAATTTTTTTTCCAAATATTTTTAATCCCACAGTTAATTGAATCTTATGGATGCAGAACTCACAGATTTGGAGGCCCCAGTGCACATAGAGCAGCCTTCAAAATCCTGCCACAATGCAGGAATTCTGGCATTAATGAGCCAAGGCTTCCAGGTGAAACTGTCCAGTGACATTGATAAAAGGAAATTTAAGAGCCATCCCCAGCCGGGCACAGTGGCTCACACCTGTAATCCTAGCACTTTGGGAGGCCGAGGCAGGCAGATCACCTGAGGTCAGGAGTTTGAGACCAGCCTGGCCAGCATGGCAAAACCCCATCTCTACTAAAAATACACAATTAGCTAGGCGTGGTGGTGGGCACCTATAATCTCAGCTAGTCGGGAGCCTGAGACAAGAGAATCACTTGAATCTGGGGGACAGAGTTTGCAGTGAGCCGAGATCATGCCACTTTACTCCAGCCTGGGTGAAAGAGCAAAACTCCTGTTTCCAAAAACAAAAAAACAGGCCATCCCCAAACAGCCAGGAAGCCACGCAGGTTGCAATGTGTGAGGTGTGGACCCGGACGCTGCCTCTGCGTTAGTCTGTGTGCTTCGTTGGCTTGGTTGGACTATGAGAAGAAAACTCAGCCTTGTGCAGATACAGAGTTGGAAAAGAAAGGAGTCTTCCAGTAGCCTTTCGGATAACTGGATAGGTTTTTACACCAAAATTTGATAAGTGGTACTTCCTTAAAGGTTGGTTGCAATGTGGAAACCAAAATCATACCAGTGGATTGCCATACTCAGGATACGTTAAAATTCATTGGGCGTCTCACTTTGAATGGCTCTTTTAACCATGCGTGATTTTGTAACATTACACATCGGCCACTTGGAAAATACAGTGTCACTGAGTTGAGCAGACCTTCCACACACACATCTGTGAGAGAATGACAGTGAAAAGGCGAACAATGTGTCAGTATTATCATGAAAATCGTTTTGACCTCACAGACCCGCTGAATGTGTCTGGGATCCCAGGTGTTACCAGATCAACTCTGAGAACTACTACCTTCCAGAATCCCCTGCACATGCACGCCAGCCGACACTGGGATGTTCACAGCAGCTGTGTCATCATCGCAAACACGTGGCAACAGCCCGCATGCTCCTCAGGACCAGAACAGAAAAATCAATCCTGGCAAATGCCCACCGTCAAACACTACACAAGGTAAAATGAAGCAGACTCCTACAGCCACATACATCATAACAGATTATCTGCAGGACGCAGCCAGGAGTGAAAGCAGTGAGCCACAGGCTGAGGGAGGGTGGTCCCAGACCCACACCGGCCTGTTCAAGGGGGAAAGTGAGCAGCAGACGGCAGAGACCCACATGCTAGGAAAAATAAGGTTATTGCTTTTTCTTTGTAGAGATGGGGTCACACTGTTGCCCAGGCTGGTCTTGAACTCCAGGGCTTGAGCGATCCTCCTACCTCAGCCTCAGAAAATGCTGGGATTACAGGCAGGAGTCACCACACCCAACCAGGCTATTATTAACACAGAACTCTAGACCGTCGTCACCTCTGCCAAGGAGAGGGGAAGGGCAGGTATCAGTAACGTCTTGTCTCTTGACCTGGGGTAGGTACTCTAGGGCCTGTGTTATTCTTATTCTTTAAATGGCACGTATTTTACACTCTTTTAGAGAACTGGGACATTTCATAAGAACCACTGTTGAAGACGAGAGTAAAAAATAAAATAAAAATGAGAGAGGCTAGTCTGGTGGGGGCCTGCTGTCTCCGAGCCACGTCACTTTGCAAACTGTCATCATGAAAGTTGTCTCCTTCACTCACGGAAACACATAGAATCATGCTGTTTGAGAGTAACTTGAGTCTCTCGCAAAACCGAGGGTTTTTTCACTGCCCCGTGAGCACTCTTCAAAGCTCAGCGAGGAGCTGCCTCTCTGGGGAGTCCTGCCCTGTCCACATTCTGGTCACCTCAGCCATGGTCTCTCACACCAGGACACGTGGGCACCTGAGTCTGCTGCCTCACCTGTGAGCTCCCAGGGGCAAAAACCATGGCTGATCCATGGAGAGGGTGACGTGGGTGAGCAGCAGAGGCCCCGGCAGGGTGAGTGTCCAGAGGATGTCTGGGACCGGGCAGCCGGAGGGGGCGGAGCTGCAGCCCTCCTCCCTCCACGTGGGCTCCGTGCAGGTTGAAGTGATGAACACACCTGCGCTCCCAGTCCAGGGCACTCCCCCTCCTTGTCGAGGTGCAACCACCCACCACCGCCATGAGTGTCAGCCTGGGGGTGCCACACTAATTCCACCCACTTCTGCCCACTGGGGAGACCTATGGCAGGTCGAGGAGTTTCATAATAACCGGCAGCTACTGTATTCACTAGAAGCAAACCATAAGCACAAGCGGGCACCATTTCACCCGTAAGATGTCCCCAATGACTTGCAGGGTGCCCAGCCTCAACCCCGCTCATGATTCTTATCGTGCATTGCCATGCCAGGCACTGTGCCGGTGAGAACTGTGCCCAGCTGCAGTGTGCCACAGTGCCTGATGCCAGTGCTGAGCTGTGCCACATCCCCTTTCTAAGAGCCGAGCATGCTGCAGAGGCGTGTCTGAACACTGGGCTCCACTGGAGGCCTTCCTGAGGAAAGGCCTGTAGGGCTGCCTCTGTTCACCTCATCCTCAACTCCTGTGCTGTGAGCTGCTGGGTGCTCCCCCAGCCTCGTCTTCACCTGCACTGAGCCTCTCAACTTCGCACCTGGGCCCACCCCTTCCCCTCATGCTCAGCCTGGCCTGGCTGCTTCCAATACTTAGGTAGCTGTCACCTCCTCCAGGAAGCCCTCCGCTGTGCACCACCCTCCCCGTGCTTCCATCTACCTCAACACATTACACATACCCTTTTCCATTGCGTCTGTGCAGGAGCTCCCTAGAGGCAGGAACAAGTCCCTCTGTGTCCCCAGGGCTAAGCACAGGTCTGGCTGGGTGGGCGTGACATCGTTTTTGAATGAAATAAAGAATGCAGCAACTCATCTCCTCTGGGGCTCCCCCAGGACGAATCATGGCATGAGGACAGCGGGTTGCTCAATTCTGAGTGCTGAGAGTCCCAGTGGCAGGTCCATGAAAGGACCCTGAGGAGGCCAAGCTATCCCCATTCCCTGCCACCTTGAGGAAGTTATGCAGGCGCTGGACAGTAGAGATCACAAACCTGCAACTTGAATTCAGATCCTCCCACAGACGCTGGAGAGGCCCAAGGGAACTGCCCAACCCAGCTCACTCCCTCTGAGCACAGCCAGGCCCGTGCAGGGAGGAAAACGGCCCCACCCCCGGTGCTCACTGCACACCTGTGCTGTGTTGGGGACACAGGCACAAGGGCCAGCCCTGGAGTGGCAGGCGAAAGACACACCAAGGGACCTCACAAGTCCTTCCAGGGTCATGGCCAGAGCACACAGATCACACTGCACCATGTTAATTTAATGACTCTGTGAACTTTTTCTATTTTCCTTCTTCATAGTGTCTCCCCACACGGCTCAGAACATTAGCAGGGAGTCTCAGATGGAGAAACTCGGATGGTTAGTTTTATGTGTGACTTGACAGAGCCATGGTACCCAGATATGTGACCAAACATTATTCTAGGTGTTGCTAGGAGTGTTTAGGAGATCAACATTTAAGCCAGCAGACTCTGAGGAAAGCAGATGGCCCTCCCTAGCATGGGTGGGCCTCGTCCCATGCTCTAAGTCCTGAACAGAACACAGACTGACCTCCCTCCAGCAAGAGGGGGCTCTGCATCAGCCGCCCCAGCCTCCAGCCGCACCATCGGCTCTTCCTAGCTCTCCAGCCTGTTGGCCCACCCTACAGCTTTGGGCCTGCCAGCCCCTATAATTGCATGGGCCATTTCCTTATCCATTTATGCCTAGTGTTCCATTATTGGAACGCTAAGCACGTGGGGAGTTATTCATATCCCACTGCTCAAGGTCGTTGCCAAGGTTCGATTGTAAAAATTCAAAAAATCGCAACTCCAGGCACAAATCTCTCTCTGTATATCTGCACTGCAGAGCTGTTTCTCTGGAGACCCTGCCCAGCACAGAGGGCTCATGCTGGCATCACTGGGTAAAGGGCAGTCTCTCTGCACCTGAATTGGCTCACTTGGTACATGGAGTAAGAATTGCATGGCCTCGTGGCATTTCCTGAGAATTAAATGAGGTTGCAGGTGTAAAGTGGCATGGCTCTTCAGGAGCCTGAAATAAATGTTAGGGATTGTGCGGAAGCAGGAGAGATGTGTAAGAAGGAAAAAATGGGTAGGGAGAAGAGGAAAGGGGAGCAGGAGGAAGGCAGGCAAAGGGAACCCCTCTCAGACCTGAGGACCCACGCTGAGGGGGTCCCCACCTCACCCTTGCAGTAGCTGCTCTCACCTCCCAGCACTGGACAATCATCCTCCTTCCCCAGGAAGAGCAAAGTGGCCTGGCTTCCCCTTGAGAGATGAGGAGGGAATTTCTCACTTCTGTGACTGATGTCAGTGGAAGACCCAGGCCCCACAGGATGTCTTAATGGCTAGCTGTTTTGCTTCCCCAGGTGATCGGCCAAGGACACCTGACTCAGTCTCTCCACAGCACCTCCAGAGGGCGCTGCGAAATGGTTTTAACGCGAGCCAAATCTCGTGGCGACAGGAGTGGTGAGAGGGGCAGGAGGCCAGGCACGCCACACGCAGGCACAGCAGTGTCGCCAGGAGGTATGACCAAGCGAGCTCACGTACCCATCAGAGCCTGCGTCCAGCTCCTGCCCTGCGCCCTTGCCCTGTATATGGCTACATCTTTTGATTTCCATTTCAGCATGGTCACTTTCTGTGTCATTAACTATTCCTGAAAAACTTGATCGTGATGGCTGCATAATTAATCATCAAAGAGAGGTAACATAACTAGCACGACCATTTCTCCATAGTTGAGCAGTTCCGTCTTTTCCAGTTTTTTGCTGTTATAGATAATGCTGCAGTGAAAATCCATGTATATAATCTTTATTTCTTTAGGCTAGAGACCCAAACCCAAAGTTTATACTCTCGAGTCCACTAGCATAAAGTTTTTGAAACATATGTCAAGCTTAAGGAAAAGGTTATTGTCAATTTAAACTCTCACGGTTGTGTTGCAGAATATTCTTTGTATCGTATCTATGTCTTTTTTTTTTTTCATGAGGCATTTTATTTGTAAATATATGTATTACATCCCTAGAAAAAGAATCCCAGGATTTTCCCTCCTGTGTGCTTTTGTCTTGCTTTTTTGTGGTCCATGATGCCAGCTGAGGCTGTCAGTACAATGAAACCAAACTGGCGGGACGGAGCAGATGATTCTGCCATTTTTCTAGATCTTTCAGTTGCACATCAAATCTGGGGCTGATCACGCCACACTTGTTTAGCCTGGTTGCGAGGTTCACAACGATTTTCCCAGCTCTGTGATCATCAATGATTTCAAATTCGCCAACATAACCATGCTTCATCATCACAGTGAGAAACCGGACCATGACTTTGGAGCACGGCTTAATAAGCACCTGGCGTTTGCCTCTCTTTTGGCATTCTTGATGCTCTTGAGAGCATCAGCCAGGACATTCATGCGCACCATTGTGGCGGCGCGGAAAGATGGCGGAAAACTCCTATCTGTGTCTTTCTGATAGGCAGACACATATTCTTTCAGTATTTTAAATCTGTGTTTCTTGCTGTCATCAAAGGGCATGATTCCCCAGGAACTGTGGGCAGTGCGAAGTCCTGTCATGGCACGTCTGTCATGTTCATGCTGCCTGTCTGCTCCTCTCCTCACTGATCAACACAGGCTTCTTACATGTTACAAAGTATAAGCGTGCCCCAAAAACTCATTTTCAGTTTGCGCTTTACCTTTAAGTTTTATTGATGATATTTTGAAGCATAACATTTTCTTTTAATTTTTGCATATTCAAATCATACTATGTTTTTATGCCTTTGAGGCTGTGTCAGAAAACCTCACCCTGCCACAGATTGTGTAAAATATTCACCTATGTAATCTCTTCCTATGCTTATGTTTTCATTTTTTACACATAAACCTTAATTTCATCTGGAATTAATTAAGGTACGTGCTGTGATGTATGGCTTTGCCTTTATTCATTCCAGCAGTTAGCCAGTTTTCCCAATACCGTCATTTACAGGACAATTCATGCTTCACCCCCGGTCTGAAGTGCCAGCTTTATCATAAACTAAGTATATGTGTGTATGTGCACGTGACAAATAAGTTTCTATGTTTATATAATGCACACACGTTTATGGATTTTTAGTCACCTTAACAGTTTTTCGGTCTATCAGTCTATTTCTGTTGCAATAACATTTTATTGATTGTAGCTTTTCTAAAGCATCTCAATATCTGAGAAGATATATCTCCCTCATAAAATATTTTCTCAACATTGTCTTCTTTTCATTTGCCAGTTTCTCCAGACGAACTCATATTTTCAAATACAAAAAACATCCCAGCAATATTTTGTTTGAAATTGTGATAGATTTAGGTATTAAATTCAGTATCTCCACAATATCTCTTCTACTCACTGAGAAACATGACTATTGAGAAACATCAGTTTACTCAAATCTTTTTTTATGAGCCCTGGTCAAGTTTGTGGCTTTCTTCATATAAATCCTGTATCATTCTCTATCTTGTTTAAGCCACTGTTTGGGAGTTTTCTGCTACTCTCAGAAAACCTAACCTGTCTTACCTTATAACAAACATGATGTGGTTATTTCTAATAACTTATTTAATTGATTATCCTGGCTCCCTCAGTAGACAGTCATATTATCTATAAATTATTATAACAATTTATAGGGCCACCTCTGTGCTCTGGCTAGTGGAGAGTTTACCTGGTATCCATCAGGTTGCTGACAGATATTATGACTTGGCTTTTGTGGGAATGGAAGTTCCAATAAGAAGAAGGCAAATCAGGCTGTTAGAGTGACTACCTTTTGAGACAGAGGCCAGCCACTTGATGTTCTAATTGACTATGCTTTTGCATGTTGCTCACACCAGATTATGACTATTGGAGAACAAAAGCCAAGTCCTGTGTCCTTGAAAACGTTAGACAATAAATATTCAATAAAGGGAGAAAATAAAGAAGGAAGAAAAACAGGAGAGAGAGAGAGAGTTCTGCCAAGAGTTCAGACACAGGGCCCCTTAGCTTCACTTGCCGAAATCGTAGAAAATTCCGTTTTTCAGAAGAGTAGTATTCATTTAATAAAAATAGATGTTTTCCTGACATAAACTTGCTTATAGTGGATTTTTTTAATCACCGTGTAATTTTAGCATCCTCAAGACTCTTCTTTTAAAGAATACCCTTGACCAAACTCTGTGTCCAAAATGTCTCAAGGGTGCAATTCTGTAGGTATGAGCTAAGAATAGTGTTAAAAAAAAAAAAAAAGAGTGTGATTCTGGATTCTCAGCGTTTGTTTTCAACAGGGAACTGCCCCACTGGCCAGAGAGAGGAGGAAACAAGAGGGGTACTGGAGGCTGCAGTCAGGGTCATAAGCAACGCATCCGCCAGTGTCCCTCATTCCTGGGGCTGCTGTGTCGGTGGAAAGGGCTCCAGACTGTGGTTTGGGAAGCCCCGCTCTGATCCATGGAAAAGTCCATGTAAAAGACCCAGGACAGCCTGGTACCTGAAAGGCCCCAACTGTTGGGGCGGTATTAGAGATGCTGCCCCACAGGCATTGGCGGAACCCAGGTCACGGGGCTGCCACCCACGAGTGTTACTTCAAGTCGTTCTTTGGACACATAAAGAGGAAATGAACTCCAACACCAGTGTGAGGCAGGCACATGCGTCTGTCTGTCCCTGTGGGCAGCTCGCAGGCTGCGTTAGGAGCGCCTCCAGGGCTGGTCTCAGCTGGCCACTGCCACCCACCCCCATCATCCCAAGCTTTTCTCCCCACAAGGTGACAACAATTGGGCTTCATGTTAGAAGGATGAGGCCTGCAGTAGGGGAGGGCCACAGGCTGGTTAATGAAGACAGCTGGACAGCCAGCTAGGAGGAAGTTCCCATGTCCTATAGTGCCAAAGGGACTATAATTAACAACAATTTATCACATATTTTCAAGTAGCTGGAAGGGTGGACTTTTAATGTTCCCAACAGAAAGAAGTGACACATGTTCTTAGTGACAGATATGCTAACCACCCTGATTTGATCATTACATTGAACACATGTATTGAAATATCATACTGTACCCTATAAATATGTACAATTACCATGTGCCAATTAAAAATAATACAAAAAGAATGAAATCAGCCAGGTGTGGTGGCTCATGCCTGTAGTCCCAGAACTTTGGGAAGCTGAGGTAGGTGAATCCCCTGAGGTCAGGGGTTCGAGACCAGCCTGGCCAACGTGGTGAAACCCTGTCTCTACTAAAAACACAAAAATTAGCTGGATGTGGTGGCAAGTGCCTGTAATCCAAGCTACTAGGGAGGCTGAGGCAGGAGACTCACTTCAACCCGGGAGACAGAGGTCGCAGTGAGCTGAGATCGCATCACTGCATTCCAGCCTGGGCAATGAGAGTGAGACTCCATCTCAAAAAAACAGAAGAATGAAATCATGTCCTCTGCAGCACCGTGGATGCAGCTGGAGGCCATTATCCTAAATGAATCAGTGCAGGAACAGAAAACCAAATACTGCATGTTCTCATTTACAAGTGAGTGGTAAGCATGAGCACACATGGACACAGGAGGGGAACAACGGACTGGGATCTACGTGAGTATTGGGGCTGGGAGAAACAAGAGGATCCAAAAACTACCTGTCAGGTACTACGTTCACCACCTGCATGACGAAATCATCTGTACACCAAACCCCAGAGACGTGCAATTTACCCATGTAATGAACCTGCACGGTACCTCTGAACCTAAAATAAAAGTGGAAGAAAAATAGAGTTGACATGATTAAAATATATATAATAATATTTAAAGTAAAAAAAAAGAAAGGATTAGGCCTGTAGGGATGATTTAATTCAAAAATGTCTCTGTATTCTAATCTGGTGGGCTTGGATCTGTGGCTGGCCATTTTCTGCGGTGTCTGTCACAAAAGCCCTGCACCTTAAGGACTGCCTGGGGCTTCCTCTGGCCTCCTGAACCCCGCTGGTGTGGCCAGCAGGCCTGGGCTCAGCCTCCACTGCTGCCTGCTGGGCCCGGGGTGCCCCCTGGGCCTGCCCTGGCCTGTGCTGTCAAGAAGTCCAGGAGGTGGGGGAGCGTAGGGGGAGCGTAGGGGAGCGTGGGCGGGCGGGCCAGCTGCAGGGAGCCCCCACTCTGAAAATCAAGAGCACAGCAGTAAAGTCGGGGGATGGGGAACAGAGCTGAGCTCCGTGGAGGTCAGGTACACTCCCTGGGAAGACGCCTGAGAACCAAAAGAGGGCCCCACTCCACCTCGTTTCCCCAACCCTCACCTCCCCCCCACCCGCACCTCCCACCACCCCCACCTTTCCCCCGCACCCCCCACCTTACCCCCGCCACCCCTACCTTACCCCCCACCCCCTCCCACAGCCAGCAGAGGAGCACTCCCCGGGAGCAAACCGCCAGCAAATATCCTTGAGCGGCCCTGGGTTGGGCTCCAGCTGGGAGAGGCAGAGGGTGCCCGGTGCAGGCGGGACCCTGCTGGCTCAGAGGCCAGGACAGCCAGGCCAGAGACCGCACGGAAGTAGGCATCACTCGGCATCTTTAAGCCGGGAGGTTTTGTGATTCGGTTTACATTTAACAAAGGTGACTTTGCCAGGTGTCTGGAAGTGAGTTAGGGCAGGCCATGGGTTAGAGCAGGCCGTGAGGACAGGGCGCTGAGGGACTGCTGCCTCCAGGCAGGGAGAAATGATGGGGCCACAAACCACAGGCAAAGAGAATAAGGCCTCCACCCCCATCCGTGTAGCAGATGAGAGAACCTGCCTCCCACTGCAATCAAAAAGCAGCACTGGGGGAGTATGTAGTAAGACATACTTGTAGGCAATGTGAACTTAAACGAAAAGTAAGGGAGTCCTCAGAAACGAAAGCAGTCGCTGAAAATTGAATGGACAGCTTGTAATATGATGCCCTGCACCCAGGACCAGGAGCGGCACAGGTGGGGGACAGTGGCCCTAGCCCAGAAGATTAGGTTTCGACGAACAGGAATAGACAGGGAGATTGAGAGGATGGGCTAGAGAGGAACTGAGAACCACCGTCTAAGTTTAGGACTCTCCAGGGGTCACTGCCTCAGAAACAAAAGACAAAGAACTGGAAAACTATTTACCTGCACATATCAAATGACAACATGAAATTTTCTTCTCTTGGCCTAAACATTCCCTTGACAATTTCTAATCATTTCCCTGCTTTTATGCAGGTTTCAACTTGAAATTTGTACTATTTAAGCCAAGAAGTCAACCTTAAAGTGTTCCCAAAATATTATATTCCTGGAAACCACCACAGAAACAAGGGATAATTTCTCTGGACGAACACACCCTCACCCCAGGCTTTTCAGAATCCCTGTGGCAGGCACAACTCCAAGATGCCCCCAGGATTCCAGCCCCTGTGTGTGTTCACACCTTCTCCTAGTTACTGAGTCAGGCACTCATTGACATGCTGCCCTGAAGAGACTTTTCAGATATAACCAATGTCCCTAATCAATTGAGTTTAGAAAAAGGTTGTCCTAGGTAGACCCCTAATCAGGTGATCCCTTATCAAGGAATAGGGTTCTTCCCCTGCAGAAGGGATTTGAAAAGAAAGAGACTCCATCCCCGAGAAATTCTCCATTGTTGGTGTTGAAGGAGGAGAGAGCCATTGACCAGCCACGTGGGCAGCCTGCAGACGGTGGGGGGCCTCCAGCTGGCAGGCAGTGAGGAGGTGGGGACCTCGGCCCTGCAACCAGGACTGCAGGGCAACCTGAATGAACTTCAAAGCATATTCTTCCCCAGAGCCTGCAGACACAAACTCAGCCAGCACCCTGATTTCAGCCTGGCGAGACTGAGCAGAGAGCACAGAGGCACTACCTCATCCCTCTCGCCTACAGAGCTGCGTGATGGACAGCACTGTTCCAGCCTCTACGTTTGTGGTCATTTGTTACCACCAATACACATTTTGTTACCTAAAAGTGGGGTGTACTGCAACAAATGCCTAAAAATGTGGCTGTGACCGTGGAAGCCGACAGCAGGCAGAGGCTAGAAGAATGCTGAGGAGCGTGACAGAAAAAGCCTGCAGTGCAGTGGACAGACTATTAGTAGAAAACTGTACGTGGAGGATCCTAGCGGTGAGACCTCAGAGGAAGATGAGGGACATGTTATTGGAAACTGAAAGCAGGGGAATCTTGACTGTTTATTGGCAGAAACTTAGCAAAATTCTGCCCCGCCAGTTAGGCAGAAAGCAGAAGTTATAAATGATGGACTTGAATAAATTGCTAAGGAGAGTTCCTAGCAAAGTGCTGAAGTTGCAGCTGAGTTTATTGTTGCTGCTTATAGTAAAATAGGAGAGGAGAGAGCTAACTTGAGAAAAGCACTATTAGACAAAAAGCAACTGGACTGGATGATTTGGGGAATTGTCAGCCCATCCATATAGCTACGGACAATAAAATTAGGAGATTGCTTTCAAAAGCACGGCAGAGAAAAGAAGGTGAGGGTATGGCTGTACAACCTTTTGCTAAAACCTCAGAAGGATCAAAGGGTCAGAGAATTCAGTCATACAAAGGGCTCTTTCAAGAGACAGGATGTGTGCCTCACAGCTCTTCTCAATCAAACCAGAGGACCGCAGCCCTCTAGCGTCTGGCCCTCAGCTGCGTCAAACATAGCAAAGGGATTATTTTAAAAGATCTGTGCTGCAGTAAATATACAAGTGCTGATATTTCTTTGACACACTGGTTTCATTTCCTTTGGTTTATATTCCCAACAGTGGAATTGCTGGATCATGTGGTAATTCTATTTTTATTTTTTGAGGAATCTCCATGTTGATTTGCAGTGACTGTGCCAATTTACATTCCCACCAATAGTGCATAAGGGTTCCCATTTTGCTACACCCCTTGACAACACCTGTTTCCTATGTCTTTTTGATAATGGCCATTCTAACTGGAATCAGGTAGTATCTCATTATGGTTTCGATTTTGCATTTCCCTGATGAATGTTGAGTATTTTTTCCTCGATCTGTTGGCCATTTGTATGTCTTCCAAGATACGGAATCAACCCAAGTGTCAACAGACAAATGGATAAAGAAAATGTAGGATATATACACAATGAAGTACTAATCAGCCATGAAAAAAGATGAAATCCTGTCATTTGCAACGACATGGATGGACCCAGAGGACATCATCTTAAGTGAAATAAGCCAGACACAGAAAGACAAATAAAAGCCACATGATACCACACATGTGGAATCTTAAAAAAAAAAAAAAAAAAAAAAGTTGACCTCACAGAAGCAGAGGTAGAACACTAGTTACCAGAGACTGGGGAGGATGAGGGTAGAAGGGAGGATGAGGAGAGTTTAGTCAATGGGTATAAAGTTACAATTAGGTAGGAGGAATAAGTCCTGGTGTTCTGTTGCACTGTAGAGTGGTGAGGATTACCAGTAGAGTACTGTGTATTATAAAACAGCTAGAAGAGATCATTTTCAATGTCATTACCACAGAGAAATGATAATGCATGAGGTGATGGATATGCTAAATACGCTGATTTGATCATTATACAATATGTGTTTATCAAAACATCAGACTGTACTCCATAAATATGTACAATTGCAATAAAATAGTGTCCACTAAAAAGAGATCTGTGGGCATGGCCTTTGCTTAATGCTCTGAATCCCAGTGCAATTCATGCAGAGCCCACAAGGTTCTTGACTACAATTGTTTGGGAAGAAATTCTGCCAGCTTGGACTAAAAGGAACAGAGAGACTCCAAAATTAAAGAGACAGTCAGACCCTTAGGATTCCAGTAGCAGGAAGTGGGTTGATGAAACTTCAGCTGCAAATGCTGCTACTTTTAATGAAAAGGAAGAATGACTCAGAGCTCAGAGAGCAGAACCAGCAAGAGCCCAGAGGATGAGCAGATAACCAAGGAGCAAAGAAGGATAATTCCCAGGTGTGGAAACCTCATCAAGGATCTCTGGCTGGAAGTCCTCCAACTAGATTTCAAAACTGCTTTGGAACAGTGACTCCTTTCTGTTTCACCTTCCATTTTCCTCCTTTTTAAACTCAACACCTATGACTGTCACTCTATGTCAGTCCCACCATCGTATACTGGGAGTGTTGGGGAGATCATCTCTCTCTTGGATGGAGAGGAAATGTGTCTCAAAAATTATACCCAGGAGCCTCATCCAAACCTGGGCCTGATTTACCTGATGAGATTTCAAACTTGGAATGATGTCTGAATGGGATTAGACTCTAGGGAATGTTTGGAAGGGATGTAAATTATCGGGGTCTAGGCCAAGCATGGTGGCCTCACACCTGTAATCTCAGCACCTTGGGAGGCCAAGGCAGGTGAATCACTGTAGGTCAGGAGTTCAAGACTAGCCTGGCCAACATGATGAAACCCTGCCTTTACTAAAAATACAAAAATTAGCCGGACATGGTGGCACACATCTGTAATTTCAGCTACTCGGGAGGCTGAGGCAAGGTAATTGCTTGAACCTAGGAGGCGGAGGTTGAAGTGAGCCAAGATTGTGCTACTGCATGCCAGCCTAGGTGACAGAGTGCGACTCCGTCTCAAAAAAAAAAAGCACTGGGGTCCAGAAGGTGCAATGTGGTAGGCAGAATTCAAAGATGGCCCTCAAGATTCACATCCCCTGATGTACACACCTTGTATGTTTCCCTCCCTACGAGAGCGAACAGAACCTGTGAGTATTATGAAATATCACCCCATGATTATGTGACATTATATGGCAAATGGGGTTTTGCCAGTATAGCTAAGAAGACTAATCAGTTGACTTTGAGTTAATCAAAAAGAAGATTTTCCTGTGGGCCTATCCTAATAACATGGGCACGATACACCTGGTTCAGAGACAGAGGAAAATCAGACATTCTAAGTAGCAGAGACATATCTGCTGTCCTTGAAAGAGAAACTCCCATGTTGTGGAGGGGGTAACAGGGCAGAAAAAGGCAGGCAGCTTCTAGGGGCTGAGGGAAGTCCCAATCAACAACAGTAAATCACGGGGCTGACAGACCTACAGCTACAAGGACTGGATTCTGCCAACAGCCTGGATGAGGACCCTGACTTCAGATGAGATAGCAGCCTCAGCTGACACCATAATTTCAGCCATGTGAGACTTTAAACAAAGAACTAAGCCATGCTATCCTGAACTCCTGACCAATGGAAAATGAAAGAAAATAAATTGGTGTGGTTTCAAAAGGATAGGTTTGTGATCTGTTATGCAACAATAGAAAATGAATATCATTCACAAAAATAAGCTTGAAGAAAGAAAAGATGTAGTTCAAACCAAAACTACAAAACACAGAGGAGGAGAAAATGCTGCATGTGTAAGAATAAGTACACACAAGAAAAATGAACTTTCCACCCCAGGAATATACGTAACTGTTGAACCCAGAAGGAAAGGATGAATTGTAAGGAAAAAAATTAGTGATCAAAGAAACTGCTATGTGCATATAAACAAAACTAGTTTAGCAGAATATCACTTCCAACAGGCACAGGACTTGCCCACTCACGTGAGCCGAATAAAAATAAATAAGATAATGTGAAACAATGGTTTGCAAGACATTGATATCAGGCAACGATGAACATTGTCCACTGCGAGACAGGAAACTAATAAAATGAGTCCTCTGGTTACCAAAGCTTACTGCCTTGAGAAAGTTTGGGGCCTGGATCAGAGAGGGGCAGCTAAGGCAGAGTCCAGCAGACTGCTCACTTAGGAGACAGAGCTGAGAGTCCCCAGAGGTAGCCAGAGTTGAGAAGGTAGACATGACATTAAAGTAGCTGTTAAAACTGTATTCTACATGTCAGTTAAGAATAAACATGAAGACATGAAAATGAAATAGAACTCACTGAGATGAAAACTGCAACGTGTAAGATGAAAAATACAATGGAGACAACAAAAAGAACAATCAAAAATGAAACATGAAAAGGAAACTAAGGAAAAGGAAATAAGCCAGGTGCGGTGGATCACACCTGTAATTCCAGCACTTTGGGAGACTGAGGCAGGCAGATCATGAGGTCAGGAGTTCAAGACTAGCCTGGCCAACATGTTGACACCCCATCTCTATTAAAAATACAAAAATTAGCTGGACGTGATGGCAGACGCCTGTAGTCTCCGCTACTCAGGAGGCTGAGGCAGGAGAATTGCTTGAACCTGGGAGATGGAGGTTGCAGTGAGCCCAGATTGTGCCACTGCACTCCAGCCTGGGTGACAGAGGAAGACTCCATCTCAACAACAACAAAAAAAAAAGGAAATAAAGAAAATAATCGGCATCAGTGGAATGGTTTAAAGCAATGTAACATGTGCATTATTGGAATCCATGACAAAGAAGAGACTGTGGAAGGAACAGAAAAAAGTATTTAAATATTTAAATAAATAATGGCAGAAAACATTGCAAATTTGACAAAAACTACAATGACAAAAACTATAAAACTACAAATCCAGGCAGCTGAATGAACAACAACACAAGAAACAGGAATAAAACCACATCAAGGCACGTCATAACCAAATTGCTTAACACAGGGATAAAGGCTTGCTGATGTGTGGAGAAGCTGGAACTTTTCCACAGCCCTGTGTGGTGGAAATACTAAGTAGTATTGTCACTCTCAAAAACAATTCTGTAGTTTATTTTTCAACTAAATATATATTCATGTTCCATGTGGCTCAGCAATTGCACTCTTGGGCATTTGTCCCAGAGAAATGAAAATTTATGTTCACAAAATACCCTGTACACAAATATTCGTAGCAGCTTTATTTAGAATAGCCAAAAACCAGAAACAATGCAAATTTTCTTCAAAGGGTGAATATTTAAACAAACTATTGGGTATATATACCACAAAATAGTACTCAGAAATACAAATGTGACAGCTTGGATGGCACTCAGTAGAATTATGCTGACTAAAAAAAAAAAAGTCTCTAAAGGTCATATACCGTATGATTAGTTTATTAGTCCTATCAGTTTCCTGTCTCCCAGTGGTCACTGCTCTTCATTGCCTGGTATCAGTGTCTTACAAACTATTGTTTCACATTATCGTGTTTATTTTCTGTTGGCTCACATGAATGAGCAATTAGTTTACAACATCCTTTCTTTGTTGTTTATTTTTTGAGACAGATTCTTGCTCTGTCACCCAGGCTGGAGTGCAATGGCACAACCTCGGCTCACTGCAAACTCCACCTCCTGGTTTCAAGTGATTCTCATGTCACAGCCTCCCAAGTAGCTGGGATTACAGGCACGCGCCACCATACTCGGCTAATTTTTGTATTTTTAGTGGAGACTACTAAAGTCTCCATTAAAAATAATCGGCATGTTGGCCAGGCTGATGTCGAAATCCTGACCTCAGTGTGAGCCACTGCATCTGGTCACAACATTCTTGAAATGACAAAATAATAGAGTTGAAGAGCAGATCAGTGGCTGCCAAGGGTTAGGGAGAAGGGTGAGAAGAAAGTGGTGGTAGCTGTAAAAGGGTAACACTAGCGATCCAAAGAAAACTGGAGTGGCTATGTTACCATCAGACAAAGTGGATTTCAGAACATGAATAATACTGGAAGTAAGAAGAAGCATATTACAGAATGATGAAGGGGTCGGTTCATGAAGAGTCTATAATCTAGTAGTGTTTTACCTCCAGCTTTGTTCTTTTGGTCCAGATTGCTTTAGCTCTTCAGAGTCTCTTATGGTTCCATACAAATTTTAGGATTAATTATTAAATTCAAACAAACTGCCAAGAACACTCGATGGGGGAAAGAACAACCTCTTCAATAAATGATATAATTGTATATTCACAAAGAGAAGAATAAAAATAGACTTTTATCTCCCTCCTTATAGAAGAATCAACTCAAAATAAAGACTTAATTTTAAGACCTGAAACAATAAAACTAAATGCCAATATACCTAATGACAAAATTTCAAAATACATGATGCCAAAACTGATAGAATTCCAAGGAGAGATAGGCAATCCACCACTGTAGCCAGAGGTTTTAATGCCCCACTCTTAATAATTGCTAAAACACAGAGACAGAAAGTCAGTAAGGTATTTGGAAGATTTTCACAGACTATCAACCTGACCTAAAAGATATTTATAGAACACTTCATACAATGAGATCTGAATACCATTTTTTAGTGTACACAGAACAATTGCTAAGATAAAAAACATATTCTGGACTATAAAATAAGTACAGAAAAATCAGCAATGATAAGCAAATTCAGTAGAGTTACAGGATACAATACCAACTTGCAAAATCAATAGCACTTCTCTACACTAACAACAAACTGTCAAAAAAGAAATTAATAAAACAATATCATTCACAATCATCAAAAAATAAAACAAAATACTTAGGAGTAAATTTCACCAAAGAAGTGGAAAAATCTGCATACTGAAAACTATAAAAGATTGATGAAAAAATTAAGAGGACACAAATAAATGAAAAGATAGCTCATGTTCATGGTTTGGAAGAATTCACATTGTTAAAATGTCCATGCTACCCAAAATAATCCACAGATTTAACGCAACTGCTATCAAAATTCCAACATCACTCTTCACAGAATAGAAAAATTAATCCTAAAATTTTATGGAGCCACAGGGAACTCTGAAGAACCAAAGCAATTGACAAAAAAGAACAAAGCTAGACGCAAAACACTACCGGATTTCAAAACCTACTACAAAGCAAAAGTAATCAAAACGGCATGATACTGACATAAAAACAGGCACATCACCCAATGAAACAGAATCAAGAGCCCAGAAATAAACCCACACATCAACAGCCAATTGATTTTTAACCAAATTGCCAAGAACACACAATGGGGAAAGAACAGTCTCTTCAATAAGTGGTGTAATTGTATATTCACAACAGAAGAATGAAAATTGACTCTCATCTCTCTCCTTATACAAGAATCATCTCAAAATAAATCAAGGACTTAAATGTGAGACCTGAAACTACAAAACCACTAGAAGAAAGCATAGGGGAAAAGCTCCATGGCATTGGGTTTGTATGGAAATTTCTTGCATAATTCCAAAAGCATAGTAAACAAAAGCAAAAATAGACAAATAGGATTACATTAAACTAAAAAACTTCTGCACAGCAAGGAAAACAATACATAGAGTGAAGACACAGCCGACAGACTGGGAGAAGATATTTGAAAATCATACAGTGGATAAGAGGTTAATATCCAAAATATACAAGGAACTCAAAGTAGTCAACAAGCAAACAAATAATTCTATTAAAAAATAGGCAAAGGTAAAAAAGAACAAAACTGGAGGAATTTTATTACCTGACTTCAAATTATACTGTGAGTTATAGCAACCAAAACAGCATGGTACTGGTATAAAAACCGACACATAGACCAATGGAACAGAAAAAAGAACCCAGAAACAAATCCATACACACATAGTGAACACGTTTTGACAAAGGTGCCAAGAACATACACTGCAGAAAAGACAGTCTCTTCCATAAATGGTGCTGAGAAAACTGGATATCCATATGCAGAAGAATGAAACTAGACCCCTGTCTCTCACCATATACAAAATTCAACTCAAAATGGACTAAAAAAGAATTTAAATTGGCTGGGTGGAGTGTCTCATTCCTGAAATTCCAGCCAGCACTTTGGGAGGCCAAGGTGGGTGGATCACTTGAAACCAGGAGTTCAAGACCAGCCTGGCCAACATGTTGAAAGTCTGTCTCTATTAAAAACACAAAAAGTAGCTGGGCATGGTGGCGTGTGCCTGTAATTCCAGCTACTCAGAAGCCTGAGCCACAAGAATGGCTTGAACTCAGTAGGCAGAGGTTGCAGTGAGCCGAGATCATGCTGCTGCTCTCCAGCCTGGGTAACAGAGTGAGACTCTGTCTCCAAAAAAAAAAGAAAAAGAAAGAATTAAATCTAAGACATTAAACTATAAAATTGCTACAGGAAAACATTGAAGAAACTCTCCAGGACATTGGTCTAGAAAAAAATTCTTGAACAATACCTCATAAGCACAGGCAACCAAAGCACAAATGCACAAAGGGGATCATATCAAGTTAAAAAGCCTCTGCACAGCAAAGGAAATAGTCAACAAAGTGAAGAAACAACCTGCAGAATGGAAGAAAATATTTGCAAACTACCCATCTAACAAGGGATTAATAATCAGAATACATGAGGAGCTCAAACAGCTCTACAGAAAAAAAAAGCTAATAATCCAATCAAAATAATGGGCAAAAGACTTGAATAGACATTTCTCAAAAGAAGACATACAATGGCAGACAGGCATATGAAAGAGTCTCAATATCATTGATTATCAGAGAAATACAAATCAAAACTACAATGAGATATCACGTCACTCTGGTTAAAATGACTTATTATTATCATTATACTTTAAATTCTGGCTTACGTGTGCAGAACGTGCAGGTTGGTCACACTGGTATACATATGCCATGGTGGTTTGCTGCATCTGTTAACCCATCACCTACATTAGGTATTTATCCTAATGCTATCCCCTCCCACCACCCTCCACCCCCCGACAGGCCCCTGTGCGTTATGTTCCCCTCCCTGTGTCCATGTGTTCTCATTGTTCAACTCCCACCTGAGGGAATGTGTTCTCTTTCCGGGTCCACAAGCGGGCGTAGTTTTAAGGGCAAGAACTTCCTAGCACTATGCCCCCCTCCCATCTCTGTCCATCCAGCAGATTTAATGGTTTATGTTTGAATTTCACAGGCACAGGAAGAAGCTAAGAGTGAATCACTCCAGCGGAAGTTCTAAGGAACTCCTTTCATTGGCCTGGGGTCCTGGAGAAGGTGGGGGTTCCTCCCACGTTAAAAGTCCCCTTCTTCCACACGCCTTCGAACTCCATGTTTGGATTCCCTTCCATGAACACTCCCTTCATGGAAGCTGTTTTTCTTTCTCCTGGATTTCCCCTCTGGAGTCCCCTTCCACACTCTCTCCTGGAAGCCTGTATTCCCTCCTAAACTCCATCTCTCTCTATTCCCTTCCACTCAGTGTGGAAGCTGCTTTCCTCTCCTGGATTCCATCTTTCTGGATTCTCTCATTCAGTGTGAGAGTTAGCTGTTTCTCTCTCTCCTTCTCCTGTTTCTCTCTCTCTCTTTAAATAAATCACTTTCTATAACACTTTTGAGTCTGACATTTATTGCACACCGTGCTGTGGTCCCCCTCTCTCATTCTTGAGAGGGCAGGAGACCAAGAACCTGGAGAAACATCCTCTTAGGGGAGCTGAGGGAACCCTGAACCCCTGAACCCAAATATTACACACCTATGAGTGAGAATATGCGGTGTTTGATTTTCTGTTCTTGTGTCAGTTTGCTGAGAATGATGGTTTCCAGTTTCACCCATGCCCCCTGCAAAGGACACAAACTCATTCCTTTTATGGCTGCATAGTATTCCATGGTGTATATGTGCCACATTTTCTTTATCCAGTATATCATTGATGGGCATTTGGGTTGGTTCCAAGTCTTTGCTATTGTGAACAGTGCCAAAACAACACACGTGTCCATGTGTCTTTATAATAGAATGATTTATAATCCTTTGAGTAATACCCAGTAATAGGATTGCCAGGTCAAATGGTATTTCCAGTTCTAGATCCTTGAGGAATTGCCACACTGTCTTTCACAATGGTCGAACTAATTTACACTCCCACCAGCAGTGTAAAAGTGTTCCTATTTCTCCACATCCTCTCCAACATCTGTTGTTTCCTGACTTTTTAATGAATGCCATTCTAACTGGCATGAGATGGTATCTCATTGTGATTTTGATTTGCATTTCTCTAATGACAAGGGGTGATGAGCATTTTTTTCATATATCTGTTGGCTGCTTAAATGTCTTCCTTTGAGAAGTGTCTGTTCATATCCTTCACCCACTTTTTGAGGGGGTTTGTTATTTTCTTATAAATTTGTTTAAGTTTGTTGTAAATTCTGGATATTAGCCCTTTGTCAGATGGATAGATTGCAAGCATTTTTGCCCATTCTGTAGGTTGCCTGTTCACTCTGATGATAGTTTCTTTTGCTGTGCAGAAGTTCTTTAGTTTAATTAGATCCCATTTGTCAATTTTGGCTTTTGTTGCCATTGCTTTTGGTGTTTTAGTCATGAAGTCTTCGTCCATGCCTATGTCCTCAATGGTATTGCCTAGGTTTTCTTCTAGGGTTTTTATGGTTTTAGGTCTTATATTTAAGTCTTGAATCCATCTTGAGTTTATTTTTGTACAAGATGTAAGGAAGGGATCCAGTTTCAGCTTTCTGCATATGGCTACATAGTTTTTCCAACACCATTTATTAAATAGGGAATCCTTTCCCCCACTGCTTGTTTTTGTCAGGTTTGTGAAAGATCAGATGGTTGTAGATGTGTGGCGTTATTTCTGAGGCCTCTGTACTGTTCCACTGGTTCATATATCTGTTTTGGTACCAGTACCATGCAGTTTTTGTTACTGTAGCCTTGTAGTATAGTTTGAAGTCAGGTAGCGTGATGCCTCCAGCTTTGTTGTTTTTGCTTAGGATTGTCTTGGCTATGTGGGCTCTTTTTTGGTTCCATGTGAAATTTAAAGGAGTTTTTTCCAATTCTGTGAAGAAAGTCAATGGTAGTTTAATAGGGATAGCATTGAATCTGTGTATTATTTTGGGCAGTATGGCCATTTTCACAATATTGATTCTTAAATGGCTTTTATCCAAAAGACAGGAAATAGCAAATGCTGGTGAGGATATGGAGAAAAGGAAGCCTTGTATACTGCTGGTGGGAATGTAAATTAGTACAACCACCGAAGAGAAGAATTTGGAGGTTCCTCAAAAAACTGAAAATAGAGCTATCATATAATCTGGCAATCCCACTGCTGGGTCCATGCCCCAAAAAATGGAACTCAGTATATCAAATAGATATCTGCACTCCCATGTTTGTTGCAGCTCTGTTCACAATAGCTAAGATTTGGAAGCAACCTAATCTGTGTCCATCAACAGATAAACGGATAAAGAAAATGTGGTACATACACTCTATGGAGTACTATTCAGCCATAACAAAAAAGAATGATATCCTATCTTTGGCAACAACATGAATGGAACTGGAGGTCATTAAGTGAAGTAAGCCAGGCTCTAAAAGACAAACATCACATTCTCTCACTTATTTGTGGGAGCTAAAAATCATAACAATTTAATTCATGGAGATGGAGAGTAGAAGGATGCCACCAGAGACTGGGAAGGGTAGTGGAGGGGTGGGTGGGAGGTGAGGATGACTAATGAGTACAAAGAAATAGAAGAACAAATAAGACCTAACATTTGATCACACAACAGGGGGACTATACTTAATAATAATTTAATTGTAATTTTTAAAATAACTAAAAGAGTATAATTGGATTGTTTGTAACACAAAGGATAAATGCTTGAGGGGCTGGATGCCCCATTCTTCATGATGTGATTATTTCACATTGCATGCCTGGATCAAAACATCTCATGTAACTCATAAATATATACACCTACTATATATAAATATGCATGAATAAATATATGTAAATATACATACCTACAAAAATTAAAAATTAAATTTTTTAAAACATTTAAAGACAAACAAAAAAATGGCCAAGTACTTGAATAGGCATTTCTCAAAAGAAGGCATACAAATGGTCATCAGATATATTTAAAATGCTGGCCGAGCATAGTGGTTCACACCTCTAATCTGAGCACTTTGGGAAGCCAAGGTAGGTGGGTCACCTGAGGTCAGGAGTTTGAGACCAGCCTGGCCAACATGGTGAAACCCCATCTCTACCAAAAATACAAAAATTAACTGGGCATGGTGGCATCCACCTGTAGTCCCAGCTACTCAGGAGGCTGAGGCAGGAGAATTGCTCCCAGGAGATGGAGGTTGTAGTGAGCCAAGATTGCATCACTGTACTCCAGCCTCGGCAACAGAGTAAGACTCCGTCTCAAAAAAAAAAAAAAAAAAAAAAAAAAAAATGCTTAACATCTCTAGTCATCAGAGAAATGCAAAGGAAAACCACAATGAGATATCACCTCACACTGTTAGAATGGCTATCGACAAAAAGATGAAACATAACAAGTGTTGGCAAGGATATGGAGAAAAAGAAATACACTTGTACATTGTTGGTGGCATTATAAATTAGCACAGACATTTTGAAAAACAGTATGGAGGTCCCTCAAAAAACTAAAAATAAAATTACTATGTGATCCAGCAATCCCACTATTGGGAACACACCCAAAGAAATTGAACTCAGTATACCATAGAGATGTCTGCACTCCATGTTCATTGCAGCACTAGTCACAATAGCCAGTTATGGAAACAACCTCAGTGTCCATCAACAAATGAATGGATTGTTTTAATGTGGTAAATATTGATGAATATTCACAATGGAATATTCACAATTGGTGAATATTCACAATTCACTATTCAGACTTAAAAAAAAAAAAAGGAATTTTGTCACTTGGGACAACATGCATAAACCCGAAGATTATGTTAAGCGAAATAAGCCAGGCACAGAGAGAGAAATGCCACATAATCTCACTTTTATGTGGAATACACAAATGTCAAACAAACAGAGAGTAGAATGTTGGTCACCAGATGCTGGAGGTGTGGGGGTTAGTGGATAGGGAAAGACAAGACATTGGTGAACAGGTACAAAGTTACAGTCAGATAGGAGAAATACGTTCTGCTGTTCTATTGCACAGTAGGGTGACTACAGTTAATAATAATGTATTGTATATTTCCAAATAGCTAAAAGAGAGACTTTTAAATATTCTCACTACAAAGAAATGATAAATATTTGAGGTGAAGTACTTGCTAATTGGCCTGATTTGATGGTTCCACATCATACACGTAAGTGGAAACATCATATTGTACCCCAAAATATATACAACTATTATTTGTTTAAAATTAAATAAAGCTCTTTTAATTAAAAGAAAATAAAAATTTCCAAGTAATTTATGTTTTCCATCCCTAATAAATCAATATACAAAAATCAAATTCATTTGTATCTACAAGCAACAAACAATTGGAAATTCAGATTTTTAAATATCATTTATAATAGCATCAAAAATCCTGGAACGTTTAGGGATAAACCTACAAGGGTCAGCAAACTACTTGTTTATGGGCCAGATCCAGTCTGCAGCAACCATGAAATAAGTTAATTTGCATACTTAAAGGATTGGGGAAAAGGGTTTAATAAAATAAATTAAAAAAAAAATGCTGAGAATATATGTGTCCCACAAAACCCAAAATGTTTATTTTCTGACTCTTTGTAGAAAAATTTCATCAACTTCTGTATTAAACAAATATGATAATATGAACCTCATCAAAATAAAGTCTGCTCTTTGAAAGACTGTTAAGAGAATGAAAAGGCATACCACAGATTAGAAGAAAATATTTCTAAATCATATATTTAATATAAGATTCGTTTCTGGAATATATAGGGAACTCTCAAAACTCAATAATAAGGAATCACAACCCAATTAGCAAAATATTAATTCAATGAATAAACATTTTTTGAAGAAACAAAACTCAACTAGGACTAGAAGGGAATGTCATAATGTCATGGAGAACATCTATGCAAACCCTGAGGTAAGCATCACCCAATGACCATGGCCACAGAGCTTTCTGATTTCCACATGGGGAGCAGGAGCTATCAGTATCCTAATGGGAGTCTTAACAAACAGGTAAGATAACACTGGGAAATCAGGTGTGCACAAGCTGTCTAAATAAAGATAAACTGTCCTTGTCTGAAGACTCTACAAACTGTCAGGATTAATAAGAGAATGTAGCAAGAATTTTGATACAAAGTCTACGGAAATCAATAGCATTCCTATACACTACCAATAATCCATTAAAAATGTAAAAATAGAAAGATCCTATTTACAAGAAGAAATTTTAAATAAGAAACTATAAATCTAAGAAATAAATCTAACAAAGCATAAGCTCTCCAAGGAGAAATTTACAAAATCTATTTGATGGGTGGTAGAACAAAGAAAATGGAGATGTAAGCCTGATTCATGAACTGCAGGCCTCAATATTGTAAAGATGTCTGGGCCAGGTGCAGTAGCTCACACCTGTAATCCCAGCACTTTGGGATGCTGAGGAGGGCAGATCACCTGAAGTCAGGAGTTCAAGACTAGCCTGGCTAACATGATGAAACCCTGTCTCTACTAAAAATACAAAAATTAGCCAGGCATGGTGGCACGTGCCTATAATCTCAGCTACTCGGGAGGCTGAGGCCAGAGAATGGCTTGCATCTGGGAGGCGGAGGTTGCAGTGAGCTGAGATCACAACATTGCACTCCAGCCTGGGCAACAGAGTGAGACTCCATCTACAAAAAAAAAAAAAAAAAAAACAGTCCGTTCTGTCCCAAACTCAGTACAATTCTCATCAAAATCCTAATCAGGTGATTCTGAATTTAAGATAATACATTGGTCATAACATAAGCAAATAAAAAAAGGGAAAGGGGACAAATTAGAAAGCCCAGAAACATCTTCTGAAACTTATTAAATGACAGAGACTGTGACAATTGTTTAACTTTATTCCTTCAATGAATAGAAGAATCTACCTAATTCACACTCAACAAAGATTAAAAGTGGGCTTAATATGAATAACAAACCCCTAAATTTTTATTTGAAAATGCACAGAATACCTTTACAATCTTAGAGTAAGAAAGGACATCTTAAACGAGGGCTAAATCATATACCATTTAAAAGAGAAAATTGTTAATTTTGAGCATATTAATATGAAAGTCTCTGCACAAAATAAGACCATAAATCAAACAGTAGCACTAGTCACAAAGAGATTTGCAGTGCACATCACAAAGGATTCATTTCTATAACGTGAAAATTCTTCCAAATCAATTTTTAAAAACACAAAACAATAAAAACGGGTAAAGAATATAAACAGACATTTCCAGAGGGGGAAAAATCCAAATGGCCAGTAAATATTTGATAAGATGCTGTCTCATGAAACAATCAGAAATCCAATTTTTTAAATCTATAATATTTGCAGTGATTTTTCTCTACTAAAGTGCATTATTTGGATGCAATATTTGACTATGCAAAAAGATATTCTGGGCAGGGTGCAGTAGCTCACACCTGTAATCCTAGCACTTTAGGAGGCCGAGGCGGGTGAATCACTCGAGCCCAGGAGTTCAAGACCAGCCTGGGCAACAGGGCAAAGCCCAATCTCTACCAAAAGTACAAAAAGTTAGCCAGCCATGGTGGTGTGTGCCTGTGGTCCTAGCTACCCAACAAGCTGAGGTGGGAGGATGACTTGAGCCTGGGAGGTAGAAGTTAGAGTGAGTCTAGATTGTGCCACTGCTCTCCAGCCTGGGCAACAAGAGTGAGACTCCAGCTAAAAAAAAAAAAAGAAAGAGAGAGATTCTGTATGTTGCTATTTTTGCCACTTGTATATATGTATGTGTCACTGTTTTTAATGAAAAATGTTATAGAAGGATAACATACATATTCAGCAGAGTGCACAAATCATCAGTGTACAAGATGACTTTTCACAAAATGAACACACCATAAAACAGAACAAGATATTAGCATCCCCCGAGAAACCCTCCCTAGCACACAAGGAGAAAAACTACCCTGACTTCTAACACCACAGATTTGTTTGGCTGGCTCTTACCTTTATATCAATGGGATTACATAATATGTAATCTCTCTTGCCTGCTCCTTTTTTTCAACATTTTGTGAGATTAGTTTTGCATAAATCACATGCTCAAGATTCAGTCTCACTTCCAAATAGAATTTTGTCACATATGTAAACTACAATGTATTTATTCATTTTACTATTGATAGATATGGGTTGTGTTCAGTTTTTGAATTTTGCTTCGACATTCTTTTTTGTTTTTTTTTTTGTTTGTTTGCTTGTTTTTTTTAGACAGAGTCACTCTGTCGCCCAGGCTGGAGTACAGTGGTGCAATCTCAGCTCACTGCAACTTCCGCTTCCTGGGTTCAAGCGATTCTCCTGCCTCAACCTCCCAAGTAGCTGGGATTACAGGTCCCCACCACCACACTCAGCTAATTATTGTATTTTTAGTAGAGATGAGGTTTTGTCATGTTGACCAGGCTGGTCTTAAACTCTTGACCTCAGGTGATCCAACCCCTTTGACCTCCCAAAGTACTAGGATTATAGGTGTAAGCCACCACACCTGGCCTGCTTCAACATTCATTGAGGCACAGTGGGATGAAGTGAGGTTGAGTAGATTGCCTAGATGTGGTACTACTGGGAAGTTGTAGGCTCAGCTCTAGCAAATAAAGCTGAACTGTTTTCTAAGAGATTATACCACTTATACCTCCAGCAGCTGTGCAGAAGTGTATCCGCTGTTCCACATCTTCACCAGCAGAGTAGCTTTTCAACATAATATAGAGTTGGATATCACACCATAGTTTATTTGAATCTAATAACTTAAGAGTTGAACATCATTTCAAATGTTTATTGGCCCTTTAGATGTTCTCTTTTGCGAAGTACCTAGTCAATTTTTGATTTTTGTCTTGCTTTTCCCCCTCATTTTGTTACTGGGTTATCGTTCTTTTCTAATTTATTTGTAGGAGTTATTTATATAGTTCTTTGTTATATTATGTCTATTAAAATACATTCTCCCATTTTCAGGGCTAACTTTTCACTCTTTTAAAGATATCTTTTGGTTTCTTTAAAAGACATGAATTTTAACACAGTTGATTTGATCAATCTTTTATGTCTACCATCTTTGTTTCTCGTTTAGAGAAATCTCTTCTGATTCCAGTTCATTTAGACAATTATGCTATTCTTCTACAACTTTTGTTTAGATCTGCGATCCTACTGAGATGTATTTAGATCTGCCCTTTATTTGAAATTCGGATTTTTTTCCTTGTGGGATTATTTTTGTATGTTGTGCAGAGGGCAAGATGGTTTTCCCGTATGTCTAGCACCCTTCATAGAAACATCCATCCTTTCCCAGTGCACTACACTGTTATCCATAGAGAAATCAAGTGACTGTTTCTGGACCCTATTCTGTTCCACTGGTCTCATTGTCCATTCTTTAATGCTACCACATTGTTTTAAGAAAACAGATATCTGAGAGAGTCACAAGAGCTTGTGTGTGCATGTGTGTATGTGTGTTTGGGGTTTTATTTTGAGTGTTGGGCTTTTTGCTTGTTTTTTCAAGACTGTCTTTGCTCTCTGGACCCTTCATTTCCATACAAATTTTAATTCTCCCACTCTATGAATGTGACATAGCCCTCAATTTATTTAGATCTTATTTAATTTCTCTCAATAATGTTTTAAAATTGTCTGTATAGAGTTTTGCATTTTTTTAAAAATTTCTTTGTAGGATTTTTATTATTTTGTTACTATTATAAATGACATCTTTTTAAATTTCAATTTTTAATTGTTTATTGCTGACATATAGAAATAAAATTAATTTTCATATAAGCCTCATATTGCCTACATTGTTATTTTTGCTTACTCCTTCTAATTCTTTTAACTAGAGTTTTTTTTTGGATTTACTACATATGCAATCATGTCATCTGCAAATAATGATAGTTTTATTTATTATCTTTACATCCTAATTACTTTTATTGCCAGTTTTTTTCCTTGCCATATTGCACTGACTAGAATGTTCAGAACAACACCCAGTAGAGGCTGTGACAGCAGCATTTCTTCCTTGTCACCAATCCCAGGAGGAAAGCTTTCAATATGCCACAATGAAAAATGATTTTGCCAGGGAGGATCCAAGAAGGCCGAATAGGAACAGCTCTGGATTGCAGTTCCCAGCGAAAATGCAGAGGGTGAGTGATCAGCACATTTCCAAACAAATTTTTACTGCCCACAGACCAGGAGATTCCTGGGCAGAAAAGCACCACAAGTCTCCAGCGTGGGTGTTTCAGCCGGTGCAGCGGGTCTCTGCACAAAACTCACACAAATCCGGGCACTGTTTCAACTGGCAACTGCAACACCTAGGAGACACAGTGACCCATTCAACTGAAAAACAAAGGGGGCTGAAACAGGGAGCCAGGTGATCTGTCTCGGATGGTCCCACCCCCACAAAGACCAGCAATCTGAAACGCTCTGGATTGAGAGTTTCACCGCAAGCACAGCTAGACCTGGGATGGTCCAGCTCTGTAGGGGAAAGGGCGTCCACCATTACTGAGGCAGTCCACCACTATGGAGGCAGTCCACCACTATGGAGGCAGTCCACCATGACACCTCATAAAGGAGGGCTCAAGCTAACATCTGGCGGGTATCCTTCTGGGATGAAGATAACAGAAGAAGAAACTGGCAGCAACTCTTACTGTTCTGCAGCCACTGCAGGTGATCCCCCAGGCAAGCAGGATCTGGAGTGGACCTTCAGCGGTCTTACAGCAGGGGGTCCTGACTGTTAGAAGGAAAACTAAAAAACAGAAGGAAATAACTTCATCAGCAACAAAAAGGATATCCACTCAGAGACCCCATCTGAAAGTCACCAACCACAAAGACCACAGGTAGATAAATTCATAAAGATGGGAAGAAACCAGCACAAAAAGGATGAAAATACCCAAAACCAGAATGCCTCTCCTCCTCCAAGGGATCACAACTTCTCACCAGCAAGAGAACAAGGCTGGATTGAGAATGAATCTGATGAACTGACAGAAACAGTCTTCAGAAGGTGGGTAATAACAAACTTCTCTGAGTTAAAAGATTATGTTCTAACCCAATGCAAAGAAACTAAGAACTTTGAAAAATGGTTTGACGAAATGCTAATGAGAATAAACAGCTTAGAGAAGACTATAAATGAATTGATGGAGCAGAAAAATGCCACATGAGAACTTGGTGAAGCATACACAAGTTTCAACAGCCAAATCAACCAAGCAGAAGAAAAAATATCAGAGATTGAAGATCAACTCAATGAAATAAAATGAGAAGGCAATATTAGATAAAAACGAGTAAAAAGAAAAGAACAAAACCTCCAAGATATATGGGATTATGTGAAAGACCTAATCTAGGTTTGATAGGTGTACCTGAATGTGACAGAGAGAATGAATCCAAGCTGGAAAACACTCTTCAGGATATTATCCAGGAGAACTTCCCCAACCTAGCAAGGCAGGCCATGATTCAAGTCCAGGAAATAAAGAGAACACCACAAAGATATTCCTCAAGAAGAGCAACCCCAAGGCACATAATCGTCAGATTCACCAGGATTGAAATGAAGGAAAAAATGCTAAGGGCAACCAGAGAGAAAGGTCGGGTTCCCCAAAGGGAAGCCCATCAGACTCACAGCGGATCTCTCAGCAGAAACACTACAAGCCAGAAGACAGTGGTGTCCAATATTTAACGTCCTTAGACAAAACAACTTTCAACCTAGAATTTCATATCCAGCCAAACTAAGTTTCATAAGTGAATGAGAAATAAAATCCTTTGCGAACAAGCAATTGCTCAGAGATTTCATCACCACTAGGCCTACTTTACAAGAGCTCCTGAAAGAAGCACTAAACATAGAAAGGAACAACAAGTACCAGCCACTCCAAAAATGTACCAAATGGTAAACAACATTAACACAATGAAGAAACTGTGTCAACTAATGGACAAAACAGCCAGCTAGCATCAAAGTGGCAGGATCAAATTCACATAACAATATTAACCCTAAATGTAAATGGGCTAAATGCCCCAATCAAAAGACACAGACTGGCAAATTGAGTAAAAAGCCAAAACCCATCAGTGTGCTGTATCCAGGAAACCCATCTCACATGCAAGGATACACAAAGGCTCAAAATAAAGGGATGGAGGAAGATTTACCAAGCAAATGGAGAGCAAAAAAAAGCAGGAGTTGCAACTCCTAGTCTCTGATAAAATTGACTTTAAACCAACAAAAACCAAAAGAGACAAAGAAGGACATTACATAATGGTAAAAGGATCACTGCAACAAGAATAGCTAATGATCCTAAATATATACGTGCCCAATACAGGAGCACCCAGATACATAAAGCAAGCTTTTAATGATCTACAAAGAGACTTAGACTCACACACAATAATAGTGGGAGACTTTAACACTCCACTGTAAATATTAGAAAGATCAACGAGACAGAAAATTAACAAGGATATCCAGGACTTGAACTCAGACCCAGACCAAGCAAACCTAATAGACATTTACAGAACTCTCCAGCCCGAACCCACAGAACATACATTCTTCTCAGCACCACATCACACCTACTCTAAAACTGACCACATAATTGGAAGTAAATCACTCCTCAGCAAATGCAAAAGAAGAGAAATCCTAACAACCAGTCTATCAGACCACAGTGTAATCAAATTAGAACTCAGAATTCAGAAACTAACTCAGAACCACACAGCTTCATAGAAACTGAACAATTGGGTCTTGAATGTTGCTGGATAAACAATGAAATAAAGGCAGAAATAAAGATGTTCTTTGAAACCAATAAGAACAAAGACACAACGTACCAGAATCTCTGGGACACATTTAAAGCAGTCTCTAGAGGAAAATTTATAGCAATAAAGATCCACATAAGAAGCAAGGAAATATCTAAAATTGACACCCTATGGTCAAAATTGAAAGAGCTAGAGGAGCAAGATCAAAAAAACTCAAAACCTAGCAGAATACAAGAAATAACTAAGATCAGAGAAGAACTGAAGGAAATAGAAACACAAAAAAACCCTTCAAAAAATCAATAAATCCAGGAGCTGGTTTTTTGAAAAGATCAACAAAATAGACCACTAGCCAGATTAATAAAAAAGAAAAGAGAGAAAAATTAAATAGATGCAATAAAAAACAATAAAGGGGATATCACCATAGATTCCACAGAAATAAAAACCACCATCAGAGATTACTGCAAACAATTTTATGCACACAAACCAGTAAACCTGGAAAAAAATGGATAAATTCCTGGACACTTACACCCTCCCAAGCCTAAACCAGGAAGAAGTCAAAACCCTGAATAGACCAATAACAAGGGCTGAAGATGAGGCAGCAATTAATAGCCTACCAATCAAAAAAAGCCCAGGTCCAGATGGGTTCACAGCTGAATTCTACCAGACATACAAAGAGGAACTGGTACCACTCCTTCTGAAACTATTCCAAACAATCCAAAAGAGAGAATCCTCCCCAAATCTTCTTATGAGACCAACATCATCCTGATACCAAAAGCCGGCAGAGACTCAACAAGAAAAGAAAACTTCAGGCCAATATCCATTATGAACATAGATGCAAAAATCTTCAATAAAATACTGGCAAACCAATTGCAACAGCACATCAAAAAGCTTATCCATCACAATCAAGTAGGCTTCATCCTGGGGATGCAAGGCTGGTTCAACATACACAAGTCTATAAATGTAATTCACTACATAAACAGAACCAAAGACAAAAACCACATGATTATCTCAATAGATGCAGAGAAGGCCTTCGACAAAATTCAACAGCCCTTTATGTTAAAAACTCTCAATAAACTAGGTATCAATGGAATGTATCTCAAAATAAAAAAAAGCTATTTAGGACAAACCCACTGCCAATATCATACTGAATGGGCAAAACTGGAAGCATTCCCTTTGAAATCTGGCACTAGACAAGGATGTCCGCTCTCACCACTCCTATTCAATATGGTATTGGAAGTTCTAGCCAGATCAATCAGGCAAGAAAAAGAAATAAATCGTATTCAATTAGGAAAGGAGGAAGTCAAATTGTCTCTATTTGCAGATGACATGATTGCATATTTAGAAGACCGCATCACCTCTGCCCAAAATCTCCTGAAACTGATAAGCAACTTCAGCAAAGTCTTAGGATACAAAAGCAATGTGCAAAAATCACAAGCATTCCTATACACCAATAACAGACAGAGAGCCAAATCAAGAGTGAACTCTCATTCACAATTGCTAAAAAGAGAATAAAATATCTAGGAATATAATTAACAAAGTTTGTAAAGGACCTCTTCAAGGAGAACTACAAACCACTGCTCAAAGAAATAAGAGAGGACACAAACAGATGGAGAAACATTCCATGCTCCTGATTAGGAAGAATTCATATGGTGAAAATGGCCATACTGACCAAAGTAATTTACAGATTCAACGCTATCCCCATCAAGCTACCAATGACCTTCTTCACAGAACTAGAAAAAAAACACCTTACATTTTATATGAAACCAAAAGAGAGCCTGCATAGCCAAGTCAATTCTAAGCAAAAAGAACAAAGCCAGAGGCATCACACTACCTGACTTCAAACTATACTACATGGCTACAGTAATCAAAATAGCATGGTACTGGTACCAAAACAGATATATAGATCAATGGAACAGAACAGAGGCCTTGTAGGCAACGCCACACATCCACAAGCATCTGATCTTTGACAAACCTGACAAAAACAAACAATGGGGGAAAGGATTCCCCTGTTTAATAAATGGTGTTGGGAAAACTGGCTAGCCATGTGCAGAAAGCAGAAACTGGACCCCTTCCTGACACCTTATACTAAAATTAACTCCAGATGGATTAAAGACTTACACATAAGACCTAACACCATAAAAACCTTAGAAGAAAACCTAGGCAAAATCACTCAGGACATATGCATAGGCAAGGACTTCATGACTAAAACACTAAAAGCATTGGCAACAAAAGCCAAAATAGACAAATGGCATCTAATTAAACTCCAGAGCTTCTGCCTGCAAAAGAAACAATCATTAGAGTGAACTGGCAACCAACAGAATGGGAAAAAATCATTGCAATCTACCCATCTGACAAAGGACTTATATCCAAAATCTACAAAGAACTAAAACATATTTACAAGAAAAAACAAACAAATCCATTCAAAAGTGGGCAAAGGATATGAACAGATCCTTTACAAAAGAAGACATACATGAGGCCAACAAACATATGAAAAAATGCTCATCATCACTGGTCATTAGAGAAATGCAAATCAAAACTACCTTGAGATACCATCTCATACCAGTCAGAACGGCGATCATTAAAAAATCGGGAGACAACAGATGCTGGAGAGGATGTGGAGAAATAGGAACACTTTTACACTGTTGGTGGGAGTGTAAATTAGTTCAACCATTGTGGAAGACAGTGTGGCGATTCCTCAAGGACCTAGAAATAGAAACGCCATTTGACCCAGCAATCCCATTACTGGGTATATATCTAAAGGATTATAAATCACTGTATTATAAAGACACATGCACACGTATGTTCACTGCAGCACTGTTTACAATAGCAAAGACTTGGAACCAACCCAAATGCCCATTGATCATAGACTGGATGGTAAAAATGTGGCACGTATACACCATGGAATACTATGCAGCCATCAAAAACAATGAGTTCGTGTCCTTTGTAGGGGCATGGATGAACCTGGAAACCATCATTCTCAGCAAACTGACACAAGAACAGAAAATCAAACACCGCATGTTCTCACTCACAGGCGGGTGTTGAACAATGAGAATACATGGACACAGGGAGGGGAGCATTACACACTGGGGTCTGTGGTTGGGGGGACTAGTGGAGGGAGAGTGGTGGGTAGGGAGTTTGGGAGGGATAACATGAGGAGAAATGCCAGATATAGGTGATGGAGGTGGAGGCAGAAAACCACATTGCCATGTATGTACCTATGCAACAATCCTGCATGTTCTTCACATGTCCCCCAGAACCTAAAATGCAATAAAATATATATATATATATATATATATATATATATATAAAAGAAAAATGATTTTGCCAGAGTTATTTTTAAAGGTATTTTTTTACTGTATTAAGGAACTTGCCACTTATTCCCAGTTTACTGAGAGCTTCTGTCATGAATGAATTATTGAAACTCTATTAAGTGATTTTTCTGCTTCTATTTAGATTGTCATATAATTATTCTTCTTTATTCTGATAATGTGGTGAATTGCATTAATTTCCTAAAGTTATACTAATCGTACAATCCTGAGTAAAAGCTTACAATGTTATTGCTTCCTTTTTTGAAAATAATTTGTTTAGGACTTTTTACAACTATCTTTATAAGTGAAATTTACTTGTTGTATTAGTTCGTTCTCACATTGCTAATAAAGACATATCAGGATGGGGTTATTTATAAAGAAAAAGAGGTTTAATGGACTCACAGTTTCACATGCCTGGGGATGCCTCACAATCACGGTGGAAGGCAAAGGAGGAGCAAAGACACCTCTTACATGATGGCAGGCAAGAGAGCATATGCAGGGGAACTGCCCTATATAAAATGATCAAATCTCATGAAACTTATTCACTATCAGGGGAACAGCACAGGAAAAACTCACCCCTATGATTCAATTACCTCCTACCGGATCCCTCCCACAATACGTAGGGATTATGGAGCTACAATTCAAGATGAGATTTGAGGGGGGGGACATAGCCAACCATATGACTTGTGATTTTTCTTTCTGTTACTATCCAGTATTTGTATGATGTTTATTCTAATCTCATGGTACTATTGAGCATATTCTCACTTTTTCTATTTCCTAGAAGAGTTTGTGTAGTATCTGTGTTATTTCTTCTGAATAACAAATTTTCTAAAGAAGTCACCAGAAAATGTTCTTTGCGAGGAAGATGTTAAGAAAAATTTCATTGTTAATATTTTTGTGTCATTTTTAATAAATTGCTTTTGTCTTTCAGAAATTTATTTCGTCCAAATTATAAAAATTATTGGCATAAATTATTTATAATATTTATTACAATTTTTTTGAGACAGGGCCTTGCTCTGTCACCCTAGGCTGGAGTGCAGTGATGCAATCTCAGCTCACTGCAAACTCAACCTCTCAGCCTCCCAAGTAGCTGGGACTTCCCATCTTAGCCTCCCAAGTAGCTAGGACTACAAACACATGCCACCACAGCTGTCTAATTTTTATATTTTTGATAGAGATGGGATCTCACCATGTTGCCCAGGCTGGTCTCAAACTCCTGAACCCAAGTGATCTGCCCACCTCATCCTCCCAAAGTGCTGGGATCACAGCAAGAGCCATCACTCCCGGCTGTCTATGATCTTTTTGACGGCATTAAAGCCTGTACTTATGTTCCATTCCCAATACTAGTTATGATTCATATATTATTCCATTCCTGATATTGGCCAAACAAGTCACATGGCCATGCTTAGCTTCAGGGAGGCTGAGAAGCACAATTGCCCCATATGCCCAGAGGAAGGGAGAGTCAGCCATCAGGGAATATAAATAATGTTTTTCACACTTCATTTCCAAGAGCACAAAGGTTATTAGAAGAAAAAGTCAGGATTAACTCCTGGCCATGCATGAAGCAGTGCACTGCCCCCCAGGGGAGTAAGCAATTCCCCCATTTGGACCTGACCACTGCCTTTCCATCCTGCTGGAGAACACGCATCCTGTGCAGGGCACCTGCGGTCCTGTGGGCCCTGCCCCTGCCCTGGGCAGGCACAGACTGCTGGACCTAAGCACACAGTGGCTTTTAGAATAGACAGCTCTTAGAATAGGTTACAGCTGTCTTTATTATGTTTGAAAAGTAACAATTTTCCCTGGCAAAGTTTTGCATTGAGCAAGTTGGTGTTAAACTTATTATAAGAAAATTACCCTTGGTAATAATCTGAACTTTTAAAAATCCATTTCCCATTTCTGAAATGAGAGCTTAATTTCTCCCCCACTTTTTACTTGTTTCATGGCACAGATTGGAAATAGTACCAATTTTCTACCGGCATATTAAAACTTGTTCTTATTAACTAGTAATTGCAGTGAGACTTGGAAATCAGGAACAAAATGCTTCTGGAGAATTGAAAATCTATATTTCTGATTTCTTTAATGAAAATTATAACTCTATAGTTACTGTAGTTTCTTATGTTTGCCCATCCTGATAGAGCAACGCACATGGGAATTTACTCAATTTCTTCCCAACACGTGAATACTGTGAATCTCAAGGTCGTAGGTAGGAAACTCTGAAGACCACACATTAGCCTCACTATATGTGCAGCCACTTTGGCAGAGTTCCATAAATAAAGCACACAGCATAAGATGGCGCTGGCTTATGGAAACCTTATCAGAACATCTCAGCCTGGGAAACACAGTGGAGACACAGAAAGTCAGATGCACCAAATCCGAACACCAGCTTCACCAATGTATGCCGTGGAATCTGAATGTCGGTGGGCACTAGTTGCCATATCTGGGTAGGGAGAAGACTGAAGACCAGCTTGCAAATTGCCGTGAGGATCAACTGTGAAAAATATAAGCTGAATACTTAGCACCATTCCTGGAACGTAGGTGGCACTCCCGTGGAGAAATTGAACAGCGCTTTGACCAGGTGATGAAAATTAATATCACCACTGAGAAACAGATAGGCACCATATACCCTGAGACGGGCTGCGCTGAGGGGGACACAGGATCACCTCTCTATCATTCTGGCCCAGGATGCATCACGCAAATCTAGCCATGAGGAAACATCAGACAAACCCAAAATCAGGATCATTCTATTTAAAAAGTTGGGAGGAGAGGGAAAGTGACTACATTCTTCAAAAATACTGAAGTTATAAGAGACAAGGAAAGGCTACAGAAATGTTCCAGATTGAAGGAGATTTGAAGGACAGAGCGGCTAATGCAATACCTGATCCTAGACAGATTTTCTACAGGAGCAGGAGAAATGCCATAAAATACATTATTGGACCAATTGACAACACTGGAATATAGTCAACAGATTAGGAGAAAAGTTGCTGAAGTTGTTATTTGCTTGTTTGTTTGAGATGGAGTCTCACTGCAACCCCCAGGCTGAGGTGCAATGGCTCGATCTCAGCTCACTGCAACCTCCACCTCCCGGATTCAAGTGATTCTTCTGCCTCAGCCTCCCGAGAAGCTGGGATTACAGGCACGCTGGTTCACCCATGTTGACAAGACTGGTATTGAACTCCTGACCTAAGGTGATCCACCCACCTCAGCCTCCCAAAGTGCTGGGATTACAAGCGTGAGCCACCGCGCCTGGCCTGAAGTAGTTATTTGAACCACAGAGTGTGTGAGAATGCCTTTTCGTAGAAAATACATACCAACGTGTTTAGTGATAAATAAATGGATATAGATATAGATATATAGATATAGCACAGAGAGAGAGAAAGAGAAAATGAAATAAAGCAAATGAACAAAATGTTAACAAAAGTTGAACGTGGGAAAAAAGTATATGAATATTCTGTGTTCTATTCTGATTCTTGCAACTTTCCTGTAAGTTTGAAAGCATTTCCAGATAAAAGTTTTTAAGTGTTTCTAGTGACAATAAAGGCACTTATGAAAGATAATTATGTAAGGAACTTTCACAGGGTTGTTCCGTGAAATACGGGTGAAAATAAAAGTGGTATTTATGTATTAATATGATTCTATACAATATGTAATTTCAAATATGTATACATAACTAAATTAATTAAACATTATGAGTAGATATTGACTATCTCTTTCTCACCTTCAAAGTTTTTATGTATAAGTTGGCCAAAACTACCTTTTTCTTTCTCTTTTGATTCACTGGGAAAATGGAAGGATCACTATCCCTCCAAATCACCGTATAGTCAGCACATATAAACCACATGTTATAGTGACATCTTCTGGTGGAGCATAATATTGCAGTCTAGTTCTATGACACCTTGCAAATAACCTATACTAAGGTGGTTCCACAGAAGCATGTGGAAAGGAGCAAGAAGCAAGCACCGGGCTCTGAGCTGCACCCTTACCTCAAACAGAACAGTTCAGTTTTTAATGTAGCTTATGCAGGTCTGGAAGCTGCAACAGTAAGACCTGGGTAACTCATGGTCAAGTACAGGTGGATGAGTAAACCTACCAAGGGTGGGTAAGGTGTTGAAAAGTGCATTTTTGATTAAAAAAAAAATCATATCAGTACCTGCTCTTCTGAAACGATGTGTTGATCCTTCAAAATCATTTGATAAGGTAATGCTGTGAAGGAATGCTTAAACAGTGCACAAGTGAAGATCAGCTTCAGGGACTTTTTAGCACTAACCATGAGCAAACTGCAAATAAGTTGGTGAGGAGGACTTCACAAGCTTTTACACGTCCTCAGAAGACTGCTGGGCATCTTGATTGTGTCACACAAGACCTAGAAATAATATTAATTTGAATAACTGTCTGGCAAGGAAGGAAGGATGTTTTCATCATCACCAAGAGGTAACCAGGGATGATGTTACAGAAAATGACGGAATAAGTTACTTAAAGAATCGATCCCTCCATTGAAACGACCATAAGCTGTCAAAGACTGACTTAATCGACTTTTTTAAACTCTGGGCTCTAATATCAAACCTATAGCAACAAAGGGATGGCTTAATAAAGAAAATGGAAGCCAGCTTTGGTAAGAAAGCCTGGTGGCATTTTTGCTCATCTACTTTTCTCCCATTCTGTAGCACAGTGGCATCAGCCATGGTGACAGCAGGCTGCATTCCCCATGTGGCTTGCTGGTGCCAGGGGCTAACAGAGACTTTGTTCTTAAAATATTGTGGTACTGGCTGGGCGCGGTGGTTCACGCCTGTAATCCCAGCACTTTGGGAGGCCAAGGCGGGTGGAAGACCTAAGGTCAGGGGTTCGAAACCAGCCTGACCAACATGCAGAAAGCCCGTCTCTACTAAAAATATAAAATTAGCTGGGTGTGGTGGCTCATGCCTGTAATCCCAGCTAGTCAGGAGGCTGAGGCAGGAGAATCGCTTGAACTCAGGAGGCAGAGGTTGCAGTGAGCCGAGATCATGCCATTGCACTCCAGCCTGGCCAACAAGAGCGAAATTCTGTCTCACACACACACACAAAAATGTGGCACTGTGTATTCATCTGTCTTATGGTTCCCTGGAAGACCAAATTGACTTTTTCTTGCCCTCTTCTTCCCACCTGGTATAGGGAACTGTGGTCAGGCAAGTGGCAGACCAAAAGCCAAAAAGATGGAGGCCAAAAAGTAAGGTTATTGGAGGAATAAGTGCTCAGAAGGGCTGCTGTGTATACTGGCAAAGATAGAAGATAACACACAGGCCCAGAACAGGACACATATGAGAAACATCTGACAGATCTGTGGGCTCCATGCAACCAAGAGGCAAAAGCTAAGGCATAGTTGCAGGCAGCCTGGCTTAGCACTGAGGGAGCGTCCCAGCTCAGAGCCAAGCTGCAAAAGGCAGAACACTAGTATCTTCTCTCTTTCTTACCTAAGCTAGCTTCCCTATTCTTCTCTCTGTCTTGCTTTCTTGTTTTATTCATGTATTTATTTCTTTCTTCCCTTCTTTTTTCTTTTCACTCCAGATATTTAAGGGAATCTCTGGAATGTCACCTGTTGACCACTGAGAAAATGAAACAGAGACTTCAGTGACCACAAATGACAACGAATCCAGTGTTTGCAAAATTAGTTTGGAAAATCACTAAAGAAATAGAGGACAACATTCATCAAGAAGAAAAAATAACAACAAACTCTAGGAAATGGAGATAATCTGATTTCCAGGGTAACCACATTGTAATATTCAAAATGCCCAATTTTCAACAACAACAAAAAAATCACAAGATATAGAAAAGAATAGGAAAGCGTGGCCCACTCATAGAAAAAAATATATATATAAACCATCTGTGAGGAAACCTTGATATGGGAATTACTGGACAAAATTTTTAAATCAACTGTCTTAAAATGTTTAAAGAACTAAAGAAAACCATGGACAACAAACTAAATAAAACCAGGAAAACAGTGCATGTACAAAATGAGAAAATCAATAAAAAGTTATAAATTATAAAATAAACCAAACACAAATTCTTGGAACTGAAAAGTCAAATCGCTGAAATGAAAAATTTGGCCAGATGCGGTGGCTCATACCTGTAATCCTAGCACTTTGGGAGGCCAAGGTAGGTGGATCACCTAAGGTCAGCAGTTCGAGACCAGCCTGACCAACAAGTTGAAACCCTGTCTCTACCAATAACACAAACATTAGCTGGGTGTGGTGGTGCACACCTGTAATCCCAGCTACTTGGGAGGCTGAGGTCAGGAGAATCACTTGAACCTAGGAGGCAGAGGTTGCAGTGAGCCAAAATCATGCCACTGCACTCCTGCCTGGGTGACAGAGTGAGACTGCATCTCAAAAAAAAAAAGAAAAGATAAAAATTCACCAGAGGGGTTAAACAGCAGATTTGAACAGGCAGAAAAATAAATCAGAGAAATCGACGATAGAACAATTGGAATTATCTGATATAAAAAGTAGAAAAAAAAGAGAATAAGACACTATCAAGCAGGACAACATATGCCATATGGAAGTCCCAGAGGAAAACAGGAAGAAAGTGGCAGAAAGAACTATTGATGAAATAATGAATGAAAACTGTCTAAATTTGATGAAAGATATTAAACTCCAAGTAGAATAAATTCAAAGAGATCCACACTTAGACACATTACAAACAGTTCAAAGATAAAGAGAGACTTACAGTTGCAAAACGGAAGCAACTCATCATGTACAACAGATTCTCAATAAGATTAACTGCTAATTTCCCATCACAAACCATGGAGAACAGAAAGCAGTGAGATGATATATTCAAACTACCAAAGAAAAGAAAAAAAAAACTGTGAACCAAGAGTCAATAACCAGCAAAACTAATCTTGAAAAATGAAGTTAATACATTCCCAACAATCAAAAGTGGAGGGAGTTTGTTACTAATATATCTGCTCTACAGGAAATGCTAAAGGGAGTCCTTTACGCTGAAATGGAAGAACACTAAGGAGTAACATAAAGCCACATAAAGAAATAGAGAGGTTACTAAACATAAAAGTCAGTGTTACTTTTTTTTATTTGTAACTCCTTTTTTATTCCCTAAACGATGTAGAAGATAAATGCATACAAAATTGAAATCCGTGTAAATGGGCCCACAACGTATGAAGATGTAATTTGTAACACCAACAATGTAAGGTGGTGATGCAGCTGGATAGGAGCAAAGTTTTCATATGTTAGTAAGATTGAGTTGGCATTCACTGAAACTAGATGGTTATAAACCTAGGATGTTAATTGTAATCCCCATGGTAACCACTAAGAAAATATGTTTTTAAAATCCACAAAAGGAAATGAGACATCAAAATGGTTCACTACCAAAAAAATAATTTAAAAAACAGGTAGTAATGTAGGAAATAAGGAACAAAAAGTATAAGACAGAGAAAACAGATAGAAAAATGAATGAAATAAATCCATTTTTATCAGTAGCTACTTTAAATGTAAATGGTTTAAACTCTTCAATCAAATGCTGAATAGTAACAGAAAGGATTTTTTTTAACATGGTATAACTGTATATTGTGTATTTTTAAATGTTTTTGATTCTGCTATTTAAAAAAGTGAAAGTATAAAAAAGATATTCCAGATTCTGATCCAAGATGGCCGATTAGGAGCAGCTGAGGATTGCAGCTCCCAGTGAAAGCGTGGAGGGTGAGTGGACGCCGCATTCCCAGACAGATTTTTATTTCCCACAGACCAGGAGATTCCCAGGGGGAGGAGCCCCATGGGTCGCCAGCGTGGCTGGTTTGGCCAGCTCAGCTGTTTTCACCAGTGAGGCTGTTTTGGCCGGCGCCCCAGCGTGGCGGTTCCCCATACAAAATACATGAGTCCGGGTGCCATTTTAGCTGGCAACTGGAGCTCCAGGAAGGCAGAGTCACCCATTCATCTGATTAAAAAAGGGGACTGAACAGGCAGCCAGGCCAGGAGATTTCCCGGGCAAAAAAGCACCACAAATCTCAGCGCCCGCTGTTTCAAGCCGGCGCAGTTGGTCACCACACGGGAAACCACACAGATCCCGGCACCTTTTCAACAGGCGACTGGAACACTTGGGAGACAGTCGACCATTCAACTAAAAAAAAAAAAAAAAGGCTCTGAGGCAGGGAGCCAGGTGATCAGGCTCGGCTGGTCCCACCCCCACAAAAAAGCAGCAATCAGAAATGCTCTGGATCGAGAGTTTCACAGCAAGCACAGCGGAAGCTGGGAAGGTCCAGCTCTGTGGGGGAGGGGCGTCCACCATTACTGAGGCAGTCTGCTGCTATGGAGGTAGTTTGCCATTGCAGAGGCAGCCCACCATTGCCGAGGCAGTTCTAACTACACTGGTATAAACAGGACTGCAGGGTAGTTCACACGGCAGCTGGGCGGAGCCCACAGCAGCTCAGCAAAGCCTCTGCAGGCAGACAGTGACTAGGCTGCCTCCTCGCTGGGCAAGGCGGCCCTGAGAAAAAGGCAGCAGCACAAGGGAAACTCATAAATAAAGACCTAACTCCCCGGGACAGAGCACCTGAGGAAAAAAAGGGGTTTATGAGTTCTGCTGCACCAGACTTAAACATACCTGCCCAGCAACTCTGAATGAACAACAGAGCTCACAGCTCAGCACTTGAGCTCCTATAAAGGACAGACTGTCTCCTCAAGCAGCTCTCTGAACCCTGTATATCCAACGAGTCACCTCATAAAGGAGAGCTCAGACTGACATCAGGTGGGTATCCTTCTGGGACAAAGCAGAAGAAGAAACTGGCAGCAACCCTTATTGTTCTCTAGCTGCTGCAGGTGATCCCCAGGCAACCAGGGCCCGGAGTGGACCTCAGCAGTCCTACGGCAGAGGGGCCAGACTGTTAGAAGGAAAACTAAGAAACAGAAAGAAATAACTTCATCATCAACAAACTGGACGTCCACTCAGAGACCCCATCTGAAAATCACCAACCACAAAGACCACACATAGATAAATCCACAAAGATGGGAAGAAACCAGCGCAAAAAAGGAGGAAAACACCTGAAACCAGAACACCTCTCCTCCTACAAGGGATCACAACTCCTCACCAGCAAGGGAACAAGGCTGGATGGACAATGAGTGTGATGAAAAGACAGAATCAGGCTTCGGAAGGTGGGTAATAAGAAAATTCTGTGAGCTAAAAGAACATGTTCTAACCCAATGCAAAGAAACTAAGAACCTTGAAAAAAGATTTGACGAAATGCTAACAAGAATAACCAACTTAGAGAGGGGATATAAGTGAATTCATGGAGCTGAAAAATACAACACAAGAACTTCCCCAAGCATACACAAGTTTCAACACCCAAATCGACCAAGCAGAAGAAAGGATATCAGAGGTCGAAGATCAACTCAATGAAATAAAACGAGAAGGAAAGAGTAGAGAAAAAAGGGTAAAAGGAATGAACAAAGTGTCCAAGAAATATGGCACTATGTGAAAAGACCTAATCTACGTTTGATAGGTGTACCTGAATGTGACGGAGAGAATGAATCCAAGCTGGATTCATTCAGGATATCATCCAGGAGAACTTCCCCAACCTAGCAAGGCAGGCCAACATTCAAGTCCTAGAAATACAGAGAACACCACAAAGATATTCCTCAAGAAGAGCAACCCCAAGGCACATAATCGTCAGATTCACCAGGGTTGAAATGAAGGAGAAAATGCTAAGGGCAGCCAGAGAGAAAGGTCGGGTTACCCACAAAGGGAAGCCCATCAGACTCACAGCAGATCTCTCAGCAGAAACCCTACAAGCCAGAAGAGAGTGGGGGCCAATATTCAACACCCTTAAAGAAAAGAACTTTCAACCCAGAATTTCATATCCAGCCAAACTAAGCTTCATAAGTGAAGGAAAAATAAAATCCTTTGCAAACAAGCAAGTACTCAGAGATTTCATCACCACCAGGCCTGCTTTACAAGAGCTCCTGAGAGAGGCACTAAACATAGAAAGGAACAACCAGTACCAGCCACTCCAAAAACATACCAAATGGTAAAGAGCATCAACACAATGAAGAAACTGCATCAACTAATGGGCAAAACAGCCAGCTAGCATCAAAATGGCAGGATCAAATTCACACATAACAATACTAACCCTAAATGTAAATGGGCTAAATGCCCCAATTAAAAGACATAGACTGGCAAACTGGATAAAAAGCCAAAACCCGTCGGTGTGCTGTATCCAGGAAACCCATCTCACATGCAAGGATACACAAAGGCTCAAAATAAAGGGATGGAGGAAGATTTACCAAGCAAATGGAGAGCAAAAAAAAAGCAGGAGTTGCAACTCTCATCTCTGATAAAATAGACTTTAAACCAACAAAGATCAAAAGAGACAAAGAAGGACATTACGTAATGGTAAAAGAATCAATGCAACAAGAAGAGCTAACGATCCTAAATATATACGCACCCAATACAGTAGCACCCAGATACATAAGACAAGTTCTTAATGACTTACAAAGAGACTTAGACTCCCACACAATAATAGTGGGAGACTTGAACACCCCATTGTCAATATTAGACAGATGAACGAGACAGAAAATTAACAAGGATATCTAGGACTTGAACTCAGACCTGGATCAAGCAAACCTAATAGACATTTACAGAACTCTCCACCCCAAATCCACAGAATATACATTCTTCTCAGCACCACATCACACCTACTCTAAAATTGACCACATAATTGGAAGTAAATCACTCCTCAGCAAATGCAAAAGAACGGAAATCATAACAAACAGTCTCTCAGACCACAGTGCAATCAAGTTAGAACTCAGAATTCAGAAACTAACCCAGAACTGCACAGCTTCATGGAAACTGAACAACTGGCTCTTGAATGCTGACTGGATAAACAATGAAATGAAGGCAGAAATAAAGATGTTCTTTGAAACCAACAAGAACGAAGACACAACATACCAGAATCTCTGGGACACATTTAAAGCAGTCTCTAGAGGAAAATTTATAGCAATAAATGCCCACATGAGAAGCAACGAGAGATCTAAAATCGACACCCTATCATCAAAATTGAAAGAGCTAGAGGAGCAAGATCAAAAAAATCTCAAAACCTAGCAGAAGATAAGAAATAACTAAGATCAGAGCAGAACTGAAGGAGATAGAGACACAAAAAACCCTTCAAAAAATCAATAAATCCAGGAGCTGGTTTTTCAAAAAGGTCAACAAAATAGACCACTAGCCAGATTAATAAAAAAGAAAAGAGAAAATAATCAAATAGATGCAATAAAAAATGATAAAGGGGGATATCACCACAGATTCCACAGAAATTCAAACCATCATCAGAGATTATTACAAACAACTCTATGCACATAAACTAGTAAACCTGGAAGAAATGGATAAATTCCTGGACACTTGCATCCTCCCAAGCCTAAACCAGGAAGAAGTCAAAACCCTGAATAGACCAATAACAAGGTCTGAAGTTGAGGCAGCAATTAAGAGCCTACCACCCAAAAAAGCCCAGGTCCAGATGGGTTCACAGCCGAATTCTACCAGACATACAAAGAGGAGTTGGTACCATTCCTTCTGAAACTATTCCAAACAATCCAGAAAGAGGGGAATCCTTCCCAAATCATTTTATGAGACCAACATCATCCTGATACCAAAACCCGGCAGACACTCAGCAAGAAAAGAAAACTTCAGGCCAATATCCATGATGAACATAGATGCAAAAATCTTCAATAAAATACTGGCAAACCAATTGCAACAGCACATCAAAAAGCTTATCCACCAGGATCAAGTAGGATTCACCCCTGGGGATGCAAGGCTGGTTCAACATACGCAAATCTATAAACATAATTCACCACATAAACAGAACCAAAGACAAAAACCACATGATTATCTCAATTGATGCAGAGAAGGCCTTTGACAAAATTCAACAGCCCTTTATGCTAAAAACCCTCAATAAACTAGGTATTGACGGAACGTATCTCAAAACGATAAAAGCTATTTATGGCAAACCAACAGCCAATATCATACTGAATGGGCAAGACTAGAAGCATTCCCTTTGAAATCTGGCACTAGACAAGGATGTCCTCTCTCACCACTCCTATTCAATATAGTACTGGAAGTTCTAGCCAGAGCAATCAGGCAAGAAAAAGAAATAAAGGGTATTCAAATAGGAAAGGAGGGAAGTCAAATTGTCTCTATTTGCAGACGACATGATTGTATATCTAGAAGACCCCATCGTCTTAGCCCAAAATCTCCTGAAACTGATAAGCAACTTCAGCAAAGTCTCAGGATACAAAATCAATGTGCAAAAATCACAAGCATTCCTATACACCAATAACGGACTTAAAGAGAGCCAAATCAAGAACCAACTGCCATTCACAATTGCTACAAAGAGAATAAAATACCTGGGGAATACAACTAATGAAGGATGTAAAGGACCTCTTCAAGGAGAACTACAAACCACTGCTCAACAAAATAAGAGAGGACACAAACAGATTGAGAAACATTCCATGTTAATGGTTAGGAAGAATCAATATCGTGAAAATGGCCATACTGCCCAAAGTAATTTACAGATTCAACACTATCCCCATCAAGTTGCCAATGACCTTCTTCACAGAACTGGAAAAAAACCACCTTAAACTTCATATGGAACCAAAAGAGAGCCAGCATAGCCAAGTCAATTCTAAGCAAAAAGAACAAAGCAGGTGGCATCACACTACTGGACTTCAAACTATACTACAAGGCTACAGTAATCAAAACAGCATGGTACTGGTACCAAAACAGAGATATAGACCAATGGAACAGAACAGAGGCCTCGGAGGCAACACAACACATCTGCAACCATCCAATCTTTGACAAACCTGACAAAAACAAGCAATAGGGAAAGGATTCCCTGTTTAATAAATGGTGTTGGGAAAACTGGCTAGCCATGTGCAGAACACCATAAAAACCCTAGAAGAAAACCTAGGCAAAACCATTGAGGACATAGGCGTAGGCAAGGACTTCATGACTAAAACACCAAAAACATTGGCAACAAAAGCCAAAATAGACAAATGGGATCTAATTAAACTCCAGAGCTTCTGTACAGCAAAAGAAACAATCGTTAGAGTGAACCAGCAACCAACAGAACGGGAAAAATATTTTGCAATCTACCCATTTGACAAAGGGCTAATATCCAGAATCTACAAAGAGCTAAAACAGATTTACAAGAAAAAACAAACAAACCCATTCAAAAGTGGGCAAAGTACATGAACAGACACTTTTCAAAAGAAGACATTTATAAGGCCACTAAACATATGAAAAAATGCTCATCATCACTGGTCATTAGAGAAACGCAAATCAAAACCACATTGAGATACCATCTCACGCCAGTTGGAATGGCGATCATTAAAAATATCTGGAGACAACAGATGCTGGACAGGATGTGGAGAAATAGGAACGCTTTTACACTGTTGGTGGGAGTGTAAATTAGTTCAACTATTGTGGAAGACAGCGTGGCAATTCCTCAAGGACCTAGAAATAGAAATTCCATTTGACCCAGCAATCTCATTACTGGGTATATAGCCAAAGGATTATAAATAATTCTATTATAAAGACACATGCACATGTATGTTCACTATGGCACCGTTTACAATAGCAAAGACCTGGAACCAACCCAAGTGCCCATTGATGATAGACTGCATGAGGAAAATGTGACATGATATTGATTCTTCCTACCCATGAGCATGGAATGTTTTTCCATCTGTTTGTGTCCTCTCTTATTTCCTTGAGCAGTGGTTTGTAGTTCTCCTTGAAGAGGTCCTTTCCATCCCTTGTTAGTTGTATTCCTAGGTATTTTATTCTCTTTGTGGCAATTGTGAATGGGAGTTCACTCATGATTTGGCTCTGTTCGTCCATTATTGGTTATAGGAATGCTTGTGACTTTTGGACATTGATTTTGTATCCTGGGACTTTGCTGAAGTTGCTTATCATCTTAAGGAGATTTTGGGCTGAGATGATGGGGGTCTTCTAAATATAATATCATGTCATCTGCAAATAGAGACAATTTGACTTGGAACCAACCCAAATGCCCATCAATGATAGACTGGACAGGGAAAATGTGGCACATATACATCATGGAATATTATGCAGCCATCAAAAACAATGAGTTCGTGTCCTTTGTAGGAACATGGATGAACCTGGAAACCATCATTTTCAGCAAACTGACACAAGAACAGAAAACCAACACCACATGTTCTCACTCATAGGCGGGTGTTGAACAATGAGAACACATGGACACAGGGAGGGGGAGCATCACACACTGGGGTCTGTCAGGGGGAAACAGGGGAGGGACAGCAGGGGGTGGGGGAGTTGGGGGAGAGATAGCATGGGGAGAAATGCCAGATATAGGTGATGGGGAGGAAGGCAGCAAATCATACTGCCATGTGTGTACCTATGCAAAAATCTTGCATGTTCTTCACATGTACCCCAAAACCTAAAATGCAATGAAAAATATATTTTAAAAAAAAGATATTCCACGCAAATAGTAACCAAAAGAGAGCTGGGGTAGCTATGTAAAGATCATACAATATAAACTTTAAGTCAAAAGCTTTTACAAAAGACTGGACATAGTGGCTCACATATGTAATCCCAGCACTTTGGGAGACTGAGGCAGGAGGATCACTGAAGCTAGGAGTTCAAGAGCAGACTGAGCAACATCTCAGTCTGCTCTTGAAAGTAAGACCTCACCTCTACCAAAAAAAAATTTTTAATTAGCCAAGCATAGTGGCACACACCTATAGTCCTACATACTTGGGAGACTTAAGTTGGAGAACCACTTGAGCCCAGGACTTGGAGGTTGCAGTGAGTTATGATTGCACCACAGCACTCTAGCCTGAGCAACAGAGTGAGATTCTATCTCAAAAAAAAAAAAAAAAGGCTGTTACAAGAGACAAAAGAACACTATGTAGTAATTAAAAGATCATCAGAAGATATAACTACAAACATATACACACTAAGCAACACAGTCACAAAATATGTGAGCATACACTGACAAAATTACAGGGAGAAGTAGTTCTATAATCATAGCTAGAGACTTCAGTACCTCATTCTCAACAACAAATAGAACATATAGACAAAAGATCAATAAGAAAATGGAGGGTTTGTACATCACATACCAAGTAGACCTAAGAGACACATATAGAACACTCCACCCCCAAAAACAGCAGAATACATATTTTTCTCAAGTGTGCGTGAAACATTCTTTGGGGGTAGATCATATATTAAACCACAAAACAAGTCTCAATAAATTTTAAAAATTAAAATCATGTAAAGTATCTTCTCCAACCACAATGGAATAAAGCTAGAAATCAACATCAGAAGGAAACTGAAAAATTTGCAAATACGTAAACATTACATTTAAATAACCAACGGGTCAAAGAAGAAATAAAAAAAAAAATTAGAAAATATCTTCATACAAAGGAAAATAAAAACCCAACATACCTAAATTTATGAGATGTGGCAAAAGTAGTGATCAGGGCAAAATTTATAGCTGTCAATGCCTACATTTAAAACAGGAGAAGGCCAGGCTCTGTGGCTCACACCTGTAATCCCAGCACTTTGGAAGGCTGAGGCAGGTGGATCACGAGGTCAGGAGTTCAAGACAAGCCTAGCCAATATGGTGAAACTCCATCTCTACCAAAAATACAAAAAAAAATTAGCCGGCTGTGGTGGCAGGTGCCTATCAACCCAGCTACTCAGGAAGCTGAGGCAGGAGAATCACTTGAACCCGGGAGGCAGGGGTTGCAGTGAGCCAAGATCATGCCACTGTGCTACAGCCTGGGCAACAGAGTGAGACTCCAACTAAAAAAAAAAGAGAGAGAGAGAGAGAGAGAAAACTCACATTAATAAACTAACTTTACAACTTAAAAAAAAAACTAGTGCAAACTAAATTTAAACCTGAGCAGGAGGAAGGAAATAATGATGAGTGGAGATGTATGAAATACAAAACAGAAAAACAATAAGAAGAATCACAAAATCAAAACATTGTTCTTTGAAAAGATCAACAAAGTGACAACCTTTTAACTAGACTGACAAAGAAAAAAAGAGAAAGATGCAAAAACCTAAAATCAGAAATGAACGTGGAAACATTACTATGAACTTGACAGAAATTTAAAGGGTTATAAGAAAATGCTACAAACAATTTAACATCAAAAAGTTAGATAACCTAGATAAAATGATAAAAATTCCCAGAACACACAAATTACCAAACTATCTTAGTCTCCTAGGGCTGACATAACAAAATACCACAGACTAGGTGTTATAAACCACAGAAACTTATTTTCTCACAGTAGGCTGAAAGCCCAAGATCAAGGTGTTAGCAGGTTTAGTTTCTTCGGGGGTCCCCTCCTTGGTTTGCAGACAGCTGACATTTCACTGTGTGCCTACATGGCCTTTTCCCTGTGTGCACACATGCCTGGTGTCTGTTCCTCCTCTTATAAGGACACCAGTCATATTGGATTAAGGCACCACACTTTTGGCATTATTTAGCCTTAATTAGCTCTTTAAAGGCCCTATTTCCAAAAACAGTTACATTGAGGTTTAGGGTCAACATACGAATTGGGGAGGGGACACAGTTTTGTCCATTCTACTGATTTAAGAGAAATACAAAATTTGAACAGATGTATAACAAGTAAAGAGATTAAATTAGTATCAAAAGCCTCCCAGCAGAGAAAAGCCCAGGACCAGATGGATTACCTGGTGAATTATACCAAATGTTTAAATAAAAATTAATGTCAATTGTTGTCAAAGTCTTCTAAAAACTACAAGAAGAGGGGGATACTTCCTAATGTACTCCATGAGGTCAGAATTAATTTATACCAAAGCCAAAGACACAAAGAGAAAAGAAACTACAGATCAATATTTCTAATGAATAGAGATGCAAAATCCTCAACAAAATACCATATATCTAAATTCAGCAGCATAAGGAAAGGGTTATGCATGATGGTCAAGTGGGGATTTATCCCAGTAATGCAAAGGTAATTCAATATATGAAAATTAATCAGTGTAATATACATTAATAGAACAGAAGGAAACACAATTATCTCAATGCAGAAGGAGCATTTGACTAAATCTAATACTGTTATAATTTTTAAAAAATACTCAGAAAACAAGAATAGAAGTGAACTTTCTCAATCTGGGGAAGAATTTTTATGAAAAACCCACAGCTAACAGCATATCCAAGAGACAGAGTACAGAGACATTACATTCAAAAGGTTAAAAGATTCCCCCTTAGGTCAGGACCTTAAGATCAAGGATGCCTGCTTTCACTATTTATTTAACATTGTACTGGAGATGCTAGCCAGAGCAATTAGGCAAGAAAAAGAAATTTAAAATATCCAAATTGGAGAGGAAAAAATAAAACCATCTCTAGTCACAGAATACACGATCCTGCATAGTAAATCCCAAAGGGTCTATACAAGAACTGTTAGAGCTAATCAACAAAGTTGCAGGGAAAGGTCAACGTGCAAAAATCAGTTGTGTATCTATATATCAGCAGTAAATAATCTCTAAGGGAAAGTAAAAAAGTCAATTCTAGTTACAATAACATCAAAAATAATAAAATACCCAGCAATAAATTTAACCAAGGATGTGAAAGACTTGTATACTAAAAACTATAAGACATTGCTGAAAAGAAATTTTTAAAGACCTAAATAAATGAAAAAAATATCTCATCTTCCTGGATTGGAGGACTTAATAATGTTAAGATGACAATACTACTCAAAGTCATCTACAAATACAATGCAATCCCTGTCAAAATCAATGGTCTGTTTTTCAGAAATGAAAAAGCCAATTCTCAAATGTGTATGGAATTTCAAGAGGCCATGAACAGCTAAAACAATCTCGAAAAAGAAGAATAAACTTGGAGTACTCCACTTGCCATTTTCAAAACTTACTACAAAGCTACAGTAATCAAAACAGTATAGTGCTGGAATAAGAATAAACATACAGACCAATAGAATAGAACTGAGACTCTGGAAATAAACCTATTGTCTATGGACAATTGCTTTTCTGCAAGGGTATCAAGAACATTCAAAAGAGAAAGGACAGTCTTTCAACAAATGGTGCTGAGAAAACTGGATATCCACATGCAAAAGAATGAAATTGGACCCCGTACTTCATATCATATCCAAATGTTCACTCAAAATAGATCAGTGAACCTAAATACAGTAAAAGAGCTAAAACCACTTTTTTAAATCTTAGGATAAAACTTAGGGATAAATATTCATGACATTGGAACATGTTGGAACTAGATAGAGGTACTGGTTGCATAACATTTTAAATCTACTAAATGCCATCGAATTGCTCAGTGTAAAATGGTTAAATTTATGTTATACGGATTTCCCCCTCAACAAGAAAAAAAAGAAATGAACAAGACTGAGAGTCAGATTGAAAGCTCTAGTTTCTGGCCAGGCTCCGTGGCTCACGCCTATAATCCCAGTACTTTAGGAGGCCGAGGCAGGTCAGGAGATCGAGACCATCCTGGCTAACACGGTGAAACCCTGTCTCTACTAAGCTACAAAAAATTAGCCAGGCATGGTGGCACATGCCCGTAGTCCCAGGTACTTGGGAAGCTGAGGGGGGGGAGAATCGCTTGAACTCAGGAGGCAGAGGTTGCAGAGAGCAGAGATCTCACCACTGCACTCCAGCCTGGTGACAGAGTGGGACTCTGTCTCAAAAAAAAAAAATGTTCCAGTTTCTTTTCTGCAGTGTTTCATCTTGTGGCTAAATGCCCTTAACCTCTGTCTCACTGAAAAATTAGAGATGCAAGTCCCTGCTCTGTGTATGTTACAGGATTCTTAAGAAGGTCAAAAGAAATGATGGACTGAGACAGTCCTTTGGTACTCCTAGGTGCTCTGCCAACACAAGCTGCCATGGTGATTCCTGCCCAGTCTGTGAGTGCCATGCCAGGCCCTGGGCTAGTGTGTACATTCGTGGTTTTATTCTCACAGTGTGGGTGTGGTTACAGAGGGGAAAACCGGGAATTGGAGAGGTGGAAGGACCTGCCTCGTGGCACAGGACTGGAGCTCAGATTTCTAATTCCAGACACGCAAAGCTGTTTCCAACACAACCTCCTAGCCCCTGCAGCAGACTCTCTCAGCTCTTTGCCTTCAGAGTTGCCTGTTTTAGTGGGAATCCTGTGCAAATGGCAGTCATTATGGAAACTTTTCTAAATAACTATTCCGTCACTCGGTTTCTATCCCTAATTCTGATGCCACTCCCAGTCAAGATCACTCTCACAACGGCCGCTCAGGTGCTTCAAAAGAACAAGAAATACCCACAGCAGCTGCTCCCTTATGAGAGATGGTAGTTTGTGCTGAAGAAAAGCTTCCACATAAGCTGGAAAGCTTGCAAGCACAGACCACGACCTTTGCAGCCTCCTACCCACTCACCACCCCACCAAAGCGGGCTGCACGCACCAGAAGGCTGGGTGCATAACAAGAGGAAGTCAATGGGCAGCGTGGAAAGGGAGGGTAGTCCCAGGTGGCCACTCTACCTCTCTGCGAAGTAATAGAGTGATAGTAGCAGCGGGTATTTGCTGCGAGCCTTCCTGCTACAGGCATGGTCCTTAGGAAGGGTTCATTATTCTCATAACAACCATAGCAGGTGAGGACTATTTCCCCATATTCAGAAACAATGACTGAGACTCTGATGATGTCCCCCATTCCTCCATCTGACAGGGTCTGGGGTGGGTGCTGGCAGGGAGCTGGGCAGAGAGCGCAACAGGCACGTTCCTGCCTCAAGCAGCTGACAGTTGTGGGGTTAGGGGCTGGGGGAGACCCTGACCTCCTGCAAAGTGCTTGCTGTTGGTATATTGCCACAATAGGCATCAGTAAGAGGGAGACTGGACAGGAACAGCTGCACAGAGAACAGATGGAGGGGTCAGGGGAGCTGGGTGTGGGGCCCTAGGTGGAGGGGGGAGCAAAGGCAAGAGAGAGCCTGCCAGGACCCTGCAGGGTGGCAGGAACACCCAATCTCACCATTCACTCAGTCGTGCCCTCTGAAGATGAGGTTCTGGGCTGCCAACCCAGCAGCCAGCCACCTTTCCCAAGCTCAGAGGCCCAGCTGGGAGCTGGGACAGGAGTGTGGCCATGGGTGAGGACACCTCCGGAGGAGAAAGGCAGACACCCAGGCTGGAGGCTCGTGGAACCTCTCGCCTCCCGGGACCAGGACATCACTCCATACCTGGGGTTCCAGGCTACACTTAGTGACCTCCTTAGGGGTGCCCTGAGCCCAACAAGTCTGTCTCTCTCAACCGAAGCGCCTTTGTCTGAACAACAGAGAGCACCTCCCGTAGGGCGGCAGGGATTAGTCAGGCAGGCTTTGAGGCAGGCATGGGGGTGACACCTCCTGTACACTGAGCACAGGCATGGGGCTGACGCCTCTAATCCTCGTGACACCCCGGGAAGTAGCAACTATCAGACATTTGACAGCTGAGGGAACTGAGGCACAGTGAGGTCATGAAGCCTGTCTGAGGTCACAGAGCCAATGGGTGTGGGGTTGGAGTCTCCACCTGCAGACCCTGGCTCTGAATGCCCACTGACCCCAGATGAGGGCCCACACCTGCCTGCCCCTCCACCCACCTCAGATCTGGATGGCAGGTGTGCCACATCTCCTGGCAGAGGTCCTAGAAACAGACACCCCTGACGGAGCTTGGCAGAGGACACTGAAGGCAGGAGAGCCACTGAAGATCCCGGGCAGCAGTGGCTGCAGGCATGACATAGGTGCATGGCAAGAAGCGCCAGGCTAACCAGGGAGGGGCTGCCAGCATCGCCTGGAAAGCAACAGAGATAAGGAAAGGCACAGCCTGAGGCCGGGAGCTGTGAGCTCTGTCTTCACCTAACGGAGGGCTTTCAGGGCTCACCAGGTCCAGAGAACCATTAGGTGGAGCTGCTCATTTCTGGGAGTAGAGAATGGAAGACGGTTTTGCCATATTAGATTCCACACCTCTGTGGTTCATGTGCTTTCAGTTAGTGTCTCTGAGCTTACTGAACACTCTTTATACACACAATTCATGTCATCAAAAATCGATGTGTCTGAAGGTATTGAAATCTTTTAAAATAAAGTCAGTATTTCTCCGAAGACTCCAGTTACCCCAACGGATAAATGATCCGGCTTCCTCAAAGGTCACTATATGCTTACTAATATCACACCAGCCAGATATAGGGTGACCATGGAGGTCGATCCAAAAGGGGACACTTTTGAGAGTGAATGGGGGCCCTGTTACGACACTAGAACAGGCAAAACTGGATGTGGCCAGCAAGCCAGAGCACATGATCACCCTGGTCAGAGAGGACGTGAGGAGTGCCGCCATCAGCCAGATGTGCCCCAGCGGAAAGACATCTGACCTCTTACAGAGTGGCATATACTTTCCTGAAGAAGAATAGTTTCCAAATACAGGTCTGTGGTTTTTAAGTCTTTAAATACCTGCCATATTATTATTAGTTTATGCCGTTAAGCTGATCTAAGTTGAACAGAAAAGGGTAGTGAAAAAGCAGGTTGCAAAGTTTAAATTTCCAGTGTCCTTCATCCAAGGAAGTCCTTTAAGGGTGGATTAAATTATCACTTACGCAGAATTTAAATATGTTTTTCTGACTGAGTTACAATTTAGGGCAGAGTTATAATTATGATTTTAGAAATAATGGCAAATCATTCTCAAAATAGATGGGTTAGGCAATGCGGAAGAGTCATTTTAATAAAATTTAACCCAAGCATCAAAAATGGACGAATCTATATTTTTCCATTGCTTTCAAGCACTCTTTTATCTGGCTCCCTAGAGGGAGCTAATTTAATTTGAAAAGATTGGAGATATTGACTCGGATTTGTGTTCCCAGGGACGCCAGAGCAGAATGAGATCACTCAGAAGGAAACTTGTCTCTCATATCTGTAAATGGTGAGATCTACAAAGTCGTCTTCATGAGGAAGCTCTTATAAACCAGAGCAATCTTCAAATCTGATTCCCATCAAAAAACTGTGGTCAGGGTCTAGTTGCTTGTGGGGAAAATCGTGGGCCTGGCGTTCTCTCAGTGTCCCAAGTTCAGCTCACGGTCCGATCCTGGGGGAGCCGGATGCAGTGGCCACAGGTCCCTGCCAAGGCAGAAATCACGGGGTGCAATGAACGCTTACAGATGTCTGTAGACATCCCACTATTTATTACTGGCAAGAAAATCTCATTTCATACAAGTTGGGAATTTGGACTCTGCCCTGAGAAAGGTGGGTTCTCTGATTCAGTGGATAGAAAAAAAATAGGTGCTCTGTCTGGACAGGAGCAGAAGCTGGAGGAAAACCCAGCTTGTAGCAGTCAGGACGCCTTACCTGTGTGCAAGCCAGTGCCTTATGCATTTGATCTCGACTGTTACAGCAGCGCTGTGGTGGATCTGGCAAACTTTCACCAAACCCTTCCCTTGCTCTGGGCACACAATACGGAACACACTTCCCGGCAGCCTTTGCAGCCCTGCACCATGTGACTGCGCTCCAGCCTCGGACTGGGAATGAAGCTGACGTGTGCGGAGTGACCTCAGGCAAGCCTTCTACTCTCTCTCTCTTCCACTGCCTGCAGCCAAGGACATCCAGGAGCCGAGCCTTGGGGGATGCCAGGGACTCTGTCCGCCTGGATCTGTCAGAACTGCAGAGAGCACCTTTCACTTCTCACCTCCATAGACTAAGCTTCCCTGAGTAAGGAATAAAATGCTAAGGTGTTAAATCATGCCACGGGGAAGCTGAGGTTGATCTATTAGAGCAGCTAGCTTTATCTTAGCTGATAAAAACAGCTGGGCTGGGGGAGGGAGGGGACACAGCTGTGCGTGGCCTGCCTTGAACTTAGGCCACCCCAGGCCTCCAGCCTGCACCTATCATGTAGGGCCACAGCCTTCCTACCGGGGAGCTCTCTGTCTCCATTTCACCACCAAGGAAAACATGGCTGACAGGCCAAGTAAGTTGCCTAGGATTAAGCAGCTGGAAAGGGTCACAAGCGGGATTTGAACCAGGGTCCACCCAGATCCAAAGCTGAGTTACTTTATTAAAACGGAGCCCCCGGCTGCCCTGGCCCAGGTGCAGCGCTCCATTCATGCGGCAGCCACGTCCTGCTGCTTCTCACCCTCCAATTCAAGAATGAGCATGACAGAAGTAGTGACCCCAGCAGTTTGTTGGGGTGCTCCTGCCTGCTCCCTCCCATCCTGAATCAGGATGCCCTCCCCCCAGGATGACTGCACTCTCCCCAGTGAGTACAGCTGCTTCAGAGGACCACTCACCCCCTCAGACTGACCACACAGCAGCTCAGCCCCCCACCCCCACCCCACCCCACTGCAGTCTCTGCATCTCAGCACTGCCATCCTGCCCTCCCTGTGGCCGCTGGCAGAAGCCCCAGGGCAGCACCGCTGAGAGCTGGTGTGTCTGCACCAGCCCAGCGTTTCCAGCCTCCCACCAGGGTGGCTGGCTCTCCTGCTGGTAGCCCTGCCTGCTCTCCCTGCTCCTCTCCCACACCTCCCAGGTAAGTGCCTTGGGCTGAGATCTTTTCTTCAGTTTGCTTCTAGGGAAAGAAACTAAGACATGCCACCTGCTGAGGTATGGCCCTGGGCCTGATGGGCTCCAAGACAGCCCTATCTCCCCCTCATCCAGGTTCACCTGTTGACATCCAGCTGCTCTCATCTGTTCAACTTAGTTCAAGAAACGTTTCCTGCGCCCCTGGGGCGGCCGGCCCAGGAAATACAGAAGCGACTCAGCAGGGTCTGCGCCTGAACACAGCCCAAGCCTAATGGGAGAGGCAGGCACAGGGAGAAGAGATTCTGACGTCAGACGGGGAGTGCACGGATTGCCGTTTTTCAACTCACTGAGCCCCTGATCTGCGCCAAGGTCACAGAGTGTCGGCGCGCACCAGGATGGAAAACGAAGAAACACACCCTGCCCTCCAGAGCTATGATTTCAACGGGGGACAGCCAGCCACACAACGTGTCAGATGCCGTCGCTGCTGCAGGACATGCGGAAAATTCGGGAGGAGTCAGGTGACTCCCAGGATTGAGGCCTGAGCAAGCGGAAAGATGGAGATACCGAGACGCCTTCATATGTGAGTAAGATGCAAAGTGCACAGCTGGGAACTCAGGGGAGAAGAGCCGGGAAGGAACGTCTCGATGAATTTAAATTTGTTAAAAGTCAAAACAAGGTTTAAAACACTAATTTTATTATCCAATTCAATTGCTCAGAATTCTCCATGAGCCAGTCTGTGAAACGGAATTTTTACAATTGTGTCCCAGCTGCTACGGAAAGCAGAGTGGCTTCCCTGCTGGAGGTGGGTCCAACGCGCGGCTTCTCCCCCTCAGATGTCGGGGGGATTCACTTCTTCCTTGCTTTACCTCTGCCATGGCAATTTTAGTAACCACTTCTCTGGGTGGCTGCAGGAACATGCTAAGTCCTGATGGAGACACACTAGTCATGCAAGACGTGTTAGCTCCTCTCTCTCTCTCTCTGCACTGTGGGAGACTCCCTAATGCACTTCTAACAAAAATGTGAGCCTGGCCCGGCGCTGTGGCTCAGGCCTGTAATCCCAACACTTTGGGAGGCCAAGGCAGACAATCACCTGAAGTCAAAAGTTCAAGACCAGCCTGGCCAACATGGTGAAACCCCGTCTCTACTAAAAAAATAAATAAATGAAAAAAAAAAAATAAAAAAAAATTCAGCTGGGTGCAGTAGTGCGCACCTATAATCCCAGCTACTCAGGAGGCTCAGGTAGGAGAATCACTTGAACCCAGGAGGCGGAGGTTGCAGTGAGCCAAGATCACACCACCGCACTCCAGCCTGAGAGACAGAGCGACACTCCATCTCAAAAAAAAAAAAAAGTGAACCTGAAAGGCCCAGTGTGGTTTGAGGATGAGGCATCCTCCCTGCCCTGTCACCTACTGGACTCGGGACCCGCTGATGCACACGGTCTCAGACACCTAGCGTATTAGGTTGCGTGCTCTCCCATGGGTGGTGGGGTGCCCCAACCTGGCCCACCTGCTCTCTGCGAGCTGGCGGTGACCGCCTGAGCACCAATCAGAATGTGTGCTCCCAGGTGTCCCCCTCCTCAGGGCCTAGCCTCACTCTAGGCTTATTGAGAATGAGGGCAAGACAGTTCCCAGCCCCTGAGGGCATCAGGATTGAATAGGACAAGCACACGGAGTCCACTCACAGAGACGCCCACGCTGAGTGAGTGATATTCCAGGCCACGCCCTCTTCTTGGCCCAGTCCCCTCCCCCCTGCTTCCTGATGGGAGAGGCCCTTCCTGAGGCTGCACTGGTGCAGGAGGACTCTACCCCCGTGCAAACACTCATGGCCCCCTCCATGTGTCATTGAGGATGGCATTCAGCTGCAAGCAAAAGAAAACCCAACTGACGTGGCCTGCACCTATCCGGGAGATGATATCGCAAACGCAGCAAATGCCAAAGGAGGCAGTCCCAGGCGGGCGCTCACCCTGGCTTCACTCCCCATTCTTTGGCCACAGACAGCTGATCTCCTGGCCTCTTGTTTGTCTAGCAAGAGAGAGGGAAGGAAAGAAGGAACATGACTAGGCCACAAAAGCAAAAGCTTTGCCCGAAACCGTGAGATGGTAACTCTTCACCAGACGGTGTCAACGCGCAAATGCACAGAGGCTAAGGAAGAGACGTTTCCGTCTGGGCACAGTGACACCCAAACAAAGTCAGGATTCCATTCCCAAGGAAGAAGGGAGATGGATGTTAGAAGGACAAATAGCCAGTCTAGGAGTTCAAAGTTTTTATGTTATACCAGATGGGTCTGAGAGGAACTGGGAAAATTTTGGAGTCTGCTCAAAATATCCAGAGAGACCATTAAATGGACAGAGGGAAGGTTGTAGAACCCATGCAGGGCCTGCTTGCCCAATGCAGTAAGACCGCATATCCACGTGGGGTTTTGCCATGGCATAAAGGAAGGCGTTTATTTGCAGGGCACAAAGCAAGGACGGCCAGCAGCTAATGTTAAATTCTGACCTCCCCCAGTGGCTTGCAGGTAAGGTTTCTAAAGGCAAGGGGAAATCTCAGGAAAGCAAAGGTAACAGGCAAAATCGTAAGTCAGTACATGGGAGTTACACGTTGCTTTTGGTCCAAAAAGACGGGAAATCTTAAAACAAGGGGCTTACGGTCATAGATAAATTCAAATATTTTCTGATTTGCAATTAGTTAATGCAAAGAAGCTTTGTTTATAAATTTGGGGTCATCAGTTAGCTCTGGTTTCTGGGTGTGACTCCCTCAAGTCCCTTCGAGAAGAAATTTAGAACAAAGAATTCAGGTCTAGAATTCAGTCTTCAGTAACCCCTTCCCAGAGGCCTGTGTCCCACAGATCTGTTTGGTGGGGGTCCGGGTTTCTGAAAAACAACTCAGGGACATATGTTAAGATGTTATCTTTAATCAGAACCAGCCGTCTGACTCTAACTTCCTTGGCTGTTGTTTTGACTGCTATTACCTTTTTACCTCTCAAGTTGCTCATTCGCTTCTCAGGGCTAGCTGGGTACCTGGAATTTCTCTTAAGGGAACTCAAGATTCTCCTTTATTTCCATGTTTGGGGGATCACAGGCCCTAAAATGGGGGTCCCTGCTCTGTCTCACGAAAATGAAAAAATGTGTGGCTTGCTCTTACCCTACCAGGTATGATCAGGGCAACAAAATGGTTAAACAGTATTCACTTAGAAACGTTTCTCCGGAATCCAATTAAGATCAACAGGCTGAAAAAATTCCCCAAACCCAAAGATATGCCTGAATAGAAGTATGTGAAAACTGCCCCATTTACATTCCTCGAATTCATTCTTCAATTTCAGGTGTTTTGCTTTCAGAGCCTTCAAAAGCCACTTTCCCATTTAGAGAGAAAACTCTCTTAAAGGGAGGATTTTTTTCCAAGATCTCTCTTCTGACAAAATGCCCCACAAACATCTTATGCCACTTGTCTCCTTTACAACAGGGCAAGAATCTCCCAGGAAGAGCTGGCTCTCAACCACGGGTCCACGCTTTCGGTGTGTGCAGCCCCCACACGTGTAAAGTTGCCTGCTCCCCCTACACCAGGGGTCTCCCTCCAGAAACAGAGGGGAGGTTTCCCCATCAACCCTACTTTTAAAAAAGAAAAAGGCGAGGGAATCACTTAGTTGGACCTGACTTTCTAAGTAAATCGTTCCCTTTAGCAGGCTTCAGAACCTTGCCATGCGCCCCGTCACCCATCTGTTCAAAGTGAGATGCCGGAGTCCTGAGCACGGTGTCAACGTTCCGCGCCTCAAAGCGTCATTCCTATCCCACACAGCACCTCGGCAGGAGGCTGCTTTCCCCACTGTACCGTGAGACAGCTGAAGCTGAGGTGGGGTACCTCGTCCAAGGTCATCCAGACAAGCCGTGAGAGGCAACAGTCCGCATTCCTTCCACCGCCCCCCTCACTTCCCTACACATCACTATGATTTCCTGGGGGGAAACAGAAAACTAAAAGAAAAATTGCATACATCTTATGCTAATAAATGCCCAATGTATCACTGTATCTCCTCCTCTTCATGAATCCCCAGTTCCCAGTCATAGCCCCTATTACAGCAGCTCCTAGGTTCTTGTGTCTGGTAAAGCTGGCAAAAATCTTACAGACTTAAAAAGATGCAGAAACACAATCACAAAATTGTCACTGAGAGAAAAATTGAGTTTTTAGAGCCAGATTAGTTTTTTGTTTGTTTGTTTTGTGAGACAGAGTCTCTACTCCACCCAGGCTGGAGCGCAGTGGCACAATCTCAGCTAACTGCAACCCCTGCCTCCTGGGCTCAAGCGATCCTCACGCCGAAGCCTTCCAAGCAACTGGGACTACAGCTGTGCACTACCACACCTGGCTAATTTTTTTTTTTTTTTTTTTGGTAGAGTTGGGGCTTACAGGTCTTAGGTAGATTTAAAGATTTTCTGATTTGCAATTAGTTAATGAAAAGCAGCTTTGTTTATAAATTTGGGGTCATCAGGGAAGAATGTTAGCTCTGGCTCACGGATGTGACTCCCTCACAGCCCTTCAAGAAGAAATTTACAACAAAGAATTCAGGTCTAGAATTCAGTCTTCAGTTCCCTCTTCCCAGAGGCCTATGTCCCACAGATCTGTTTGGTGGGGGTCCGGCTTTCTGGAAAAGAATTCAGGGACACATGTTAAGACGTTATCTTTAGTTTCTATAGAGGAACCAGCCGTCTGACTCTAACTTCCTTCACCTGTTGTCTTAGACTACTATTACATTCTTGCTTATCAAGTTGCTCAGTTACTTCTCAGGGCTAGCTGAGTGGTCGCCTAGCCTCGAACTCCTGAGCTCAGGTGATCGCTTGCCTCAGCCTCCTAAAGTGCTGGGATTGCAGGCATGAGCCACCACGCCCGTCTAGCCAGGTTAGTTTTTACTTAATCAGCCCATAATACAAGAAGAAAAGAACATACCTAAGAGTGGCCCATTAGTCATTCAGTTCCAACGCTGACATACGTATGGCTACACAACCACACACAAACGTGCACACACATCCGACATACACACACCTACACAAATACACACGTACACATAAACACACATCTCTCAGGCAAGTCACATATTTTTAAATACTCAGAGTCATTGATCATAAAGTGCTATCTATTTATCCATCAACCTCTCATCATCATCGTGTCTAAAACCCCCACTATGTCACCTAAAATGTTAAATATTGCCTGTAGTTTTCTTGCTGTCTCTTTCACCAAGTAAGTTTAATTCTAGCTGGCAAAGAAAAAAGTTACACACACATGCACACACACGCGCACGCACACACACATGCACACACACACATGCACACACACACACACATACACACGCATACACACACGCACACACATGCACACATGCATCCACATAACACACGCACACACACATGCACACGCAGATGCACGCACGCACACATGCACACACACGGATACACACACATACACACATGCACACACGTATGCACATACACACGCACACACAGACACACGCACGCACACATGCACACACACACATGCACACACATGCACAGACACACATGCACATACACGTGCACATACACACAGCACATAACACACATGCACACACGCACACGCACACACACACAGACACGTGTACGCACGCGTGCGCACACACACATAGAATTTCTCCAGGAGTATTGTTAGGATTATCTCACCTTAGGAAAAAAAGAGTGAGAATCATGAGAAAACTGAAAATGTTAAGATTGGATTTATTGTTTTGTGGAAAGGGAGTAGCTGAAACCCCGTACTAATGAGCAGAAGCTTTGTTTTCCGTTCTGTGATATTAAACTTTATTTCACTAGGATAAAGCCAACAAAATTAGAACTCCCCCACTTTCATTACAACTACACAGTGGTGCTGGGTCCGTAAGGAGCAGACCCCCAATGTGACCACAGGAGCAGCAGCAGGACAGAGGACCCACCACGGTCGCCGACAGGGACCTCTCAGCCCAGACGTGATGGACAGGGTCCCCCTTGCCTCACCCGGCAAGGCAGGTATGGTTGTGGGGCCAGCAAAGCTCCCCCACCTCACTGAGGGACAAAGACATTCTGCCGGACATGGAAGCTAGAGATGAGGATGAGTGCCAGGTGCCTTCTTTCCCCCTGTACCCCAACAAATAAGTTTCTAATGCAAAGACCCAGGCCTTAGAAGTACTCACGGCGACCAGCACGTGGGGGAGTGTGGGAAGGACTGGGTTAGGACACACAAAGACATACACCTAAGGCAACACTGAAAGAGCTCTCCTCCCTGCCCCTGAGGCCACAGCTGGGGCTCTTGCTGGCGGGGCACCCACAGCATCTAAAAGGAAACCCTCACTGCTCTCTGCTCAGCAGAGATGACCCCATCCTCCCTCCAGAAGGAGGATCTCTGGACAGGCCCATCCAGGACCCCGCCCTTGCTTCACTCAGGTCCCTGAGGTTTGGATTTCTGCTTCCAAATTGTTTAAGCTCAAGGCCTGTCATCTTTTCACCCAAAGTCAAAGAAACCACAGTGGATGCTTGGAAACCGCATCAGGAGGCACGTGCAATTACATGTCCCAGAGCCAACACCTGCACCTCCTCACGCAGACACCAGGTGCTGGAACGGCTTCTAAAGAGCCTGGCGTCCCCCGGAGCAGCAGAATCCAGTGGCGCATAGAAGTAAACCAAAGGCTAGTGCTGGAGGAAGCACAGCCACCATCCACAGAGGATTCTTTAAGACGCTTAAAGGACTCTTGGCCTCCAAACCTCACTTCCACAAAAGCTTATTTTTCCTCTCAACGCTTGTGTGTCCCACCCCCCGGCGTTTCTAAGAACTTGCTAATGCTTATAGTTCACCGCCATGTGTCTCTCACTCCCATCTGTGTGAATTTTCCCAGTGTTAAAGGATCCATTGCCCCTACCAACCAACCCAAGCACGGAGATCATTCCTTCTGGAAAGAGTCCCAAACCCAGCCTTGAGGATGAGGCTGGCATCTTCCCACTGGCCAGGTCCTTCTCTGCTAACTGGGATCTGCCTTCCAGAAGGATGACACCATGGCTGCTGCTTTGTCTGGCTCACCTTGGCCAGGAGCTAGATTCCTGCTGGTGGGAAATACATCACCCACCTGCTGCACCCAAGCCGCTGGAGCTTTCATTCTGCAGCAGTTTCCTCAGGAGCAAGGTCATCCCTAAAGACCAAAGGATACCAAGTTTATAACTTGAGTTTATAATGTATTTCAAACTTTTTTTTTCGAGATGGAGTCTCATTGTCACCCAGGCTGGAGTGCAGAGTGCAATGGCGGGATCTTGGCTCACTGACACCTCCCTCTCCTGGGTTCAAGCAATTCTCCTGCCTCAGCCTCTTGAGTAGCTGGGATTACAAGCACGCGCCATCATGCCCAGCTAATTTTTGTATTTTTAATAGAGACAGTGTTTCACCATGTTGGCCAGGCTGGTCTCGAACTCCTGAACTCAAATGATCCACCCACCTCAGCCTCACAAAGTGCTGGGATTACAGGCATGAGCCACTGCACCTGGCCTCAAACTTTTTGACTATGAAAATAACACACTTGGAAAAGTGCATAAGACATATATTTATAATTCACCCAGTAATAGTAAAACTAATGCCAACCACACCTTAAAAACTGAGTTCCCAGCCATGATGGGATGGAAGGTCATGAATATTCATAGCTCCTCCTACAAGCTGTTGAATATGTATGTTCAGCCAACCTGTTCAGCGCGAAGTTCCTACCACCTCGGTAAAGACCTGGAGCCTGCCAGAAGCCAGGGTCTCTCCCTGACCCCTGCCTCGTCCCCCCACGGTGCCCACCATCTTGATTTTTACCATAGTCAATTCCTCGCTGTGTTTCATTTATTCACCTGCATATACATACCTACACAATATACAGTATTCATAACATCTGTAAATTAAAAATAAAATCCTAAGTTCCCTGCCAACTGAATGGACCCCCTCTTGGCCAACAAAAACCTTTAAAAAACCCAGAAAAACCTTTAAAACTGAGTTCCCAGCCATGATGGGATGGGAGGTCAGACACGCCTCGTTATCCCCCTCCCTTTTGCTTGCAGTATATACACAAGCGACCAGTATTCATGTTAAAATAGAGGGCGTAAGACTGACAGAACAGACTCTGTGGCAGTAAGATGCCACATTATAAACAGGACCCAAGGCCATCCCAGGAAAGGGTTAAGCCCCCGCACCCCTACGCTTTAAAGAATAAACTATTTTCTAACTGCCACAAGGTTTTTCTTTTTCTCTAGCAGCAAAACAAGCACTGAAAACTACTGGTTCATGGTAAGCAGCCATGGAGCATAGTTTCAAGAGCATTACTTAATGCTGCTGTTTTGAAACAACCAAGAAGTCTCCATTCAAAGTGTATGCCGTTGCCCTCATTCCTCCATCATTCAACTGTTTGCTGGCTGAGGCCCGGAATCTCTTTACCAAAGGGCAAAACTTTCCCTAACCTAATAAAGCACGAGGCTGGAAATAGAAATCCCTGCCGTGAGAGCCTGCCGTGGTCTCATGCTCGTAGAGTGAAGAGTAAACCACGCCGATGACAACGTGGCCAGAGCCAGCCCTCGAGGCCCAGCCTTCCCCCACTAACAGGCCTGCTCATGTCCCAGACGTGGTGACTTCAGATCCTGGCCTGGACACAGATTTGTAACTGGGGGGTTTGGGTGGGCCCAACCAGACACAGGCATGGGAGCACTCCAGGAATCCTGAGGGGGAAGGGCAACGTCAGGGGAGTGAGGACCCGCTCTGCCCAGCCCTAGGCAGCTGTCTGTGCATTGGCGGTGTGGTGAGTCTCGCCCCTGCCCTGGGCCCTCCCACGCTGAGGCTGAACTTGGTGTGTCCTCGTCCTAGTGCACCAGCCCCTAACTGTCCTCGCCCCTTCCCTCTGGGATCCACCAGACACGTGGGATGTGGCTACAGTCACCGCCTCCTCCCCACCCCGTACTCCCTCCCCCAGAGCCCGCCTGGCACCTGCTGCAGCACCCAGGGCCTTGCCTCTGGAAACTTCTCTGCTGGTTCCTGTGGAAGGGCCAGGCCTGGGTCAGGGCCCACACAATGACAGCTGGACACAGGAGTCTGGGACCAAGCCCACCTGCTCCCTGGCCAGCCCGTGTCCTGGGCCCCTCACTCCCACCTAAATCCTCTAAGCCCTGGGTTCTGCTTATGTAAAATGGAGAGTCACAGTCTCTTCCCCCAGGCTCTGGTGTGAAGCTTCCTGAAATAGCGATGGCGACGTGCTCTGTTGGTACAGGGCACTGGACAGTGCTTGGCACACAGCAGCCCTAGGCTGCTCCCAGACTCACCCGCAACCTCCCATTGCTGCTGCAGCCTCCACCTGGAGAGCTGGGCTTCCTGGTCAGTCTCTCTGGACCCTGAGCCCTTAATCCTTCTGCATCTTCCATAGCAGGTGACCTGTGGGACCTGCTTCCAGCAGAGAAGCACCCACAAAGCCCAGGTACCACAGGCTGGGACTCCCATCAGGGCAGATGCAGGCCACAGAGGGAAGCGGTGCCCACTGCAGGCCTGTTCCTCAGGAAAAAGCTGGAGTTGCCATCAGCCCAGTGGGACAAAGCCACCTTTTCCCCAGGGCTTTGCAGCTGGCACCTTCCTGTGTCCACTCAGGCGTGCCAGCCACGTGCTCCTCCTCCCCTGCCCGACACTGCCTGCTCATTGGTCAAATTAATAAACAACAAGCAAACATAGTGAGCCAAAGCGTCAGGGGCACACTCCCTCCACGGCCCTCTGAGGGCAATGAGCTGCCTGGATGCCAAGGCAGGGACCTGGGTGGCTCAAAACCCCGTGGGACCTACCCCTCATCCTCCCCCAGAGGCCTAGGGGTATGGCGTGAGCCCACCCTCTCCTTTCCATGAGAATCAGAGCAGAAACGCAGGACCCTCCAGAGCAAAGAAGTGCGAGGTTCGGGAGAACACTGGGTGCCTGCAACCAGGCCTGCCCCACCGATGACTAATTCAGCTCCTCCAGGCTGCCCCAGGGTTCCCTAATAGCCCAACACAAAAACCAACACACACGCACCGGATCCATTACAGAGACGTGAGGGGGAAGCGCTTTCACGCCTGCTTTTTGAAAATCAGCATGTCATCTTCTGTCATTTTTCTGATTATAAATCTGTATTTGTTGCAGAATATTAGCAAATAGAGGAAAGGATGAAAAAGAAATAAAAGCTCTCCCTAATTTTCCTACCCAGAAAAAACCATGGTAAGCAACTCAGTATGTCTTTTATTTTTTAAGTGAAATTATATGGAATATTGCATTTGTGACCTGATTTTTCAGTTAATTGTTTATAATACCATATTCCTGCTTCTTTAGAAATTCTCAAAACCCAGGAATCTTCCTGCCGGCCCTCCCGTTAGATGGGACGTCGCTTCCCATGGCAGCAGCACAATGGCAGTTCCTCGCCCACATCTCCAAAGCGGGCCCACATCCCATCCCATGTGCTCCTCCTGGGCACGCAGCCAGGCTGTGTCCCAGCCTCCCTGCAGGTGAGAGTGTGTGACTGAGCGTGGATGGCCCCTGGAAGCCCCCCACACACTCCCCTTGGAAGCCAGTGCTGATAACGGCAGAGCCTCCATCAGCCTGGGTCCCTGAATGACCCCATGGAAAAAGAGAAGCCTAAAGATCTGTTCAGCAGCCCAGGAGAGCCAGGAGACCAAGAAATACACTTCTGTTTTATGAAGACATGACCTGTTTGGGTCTACTTGTGACTATGCCACTCTCACCAATCCAGTTACATTCCCAGAACTTCTTACCAAATCGTCAGTGTGGCCCACAATCCCCTGCCCCTGGGCACTAAGAGGCCGCGGCAACAACCCCGTACGAGGTGCACGATGGGGGTCTGCGGGGGAGAAAGCTGACTCAGGGCAAAGACTGCGTGCCACATGAGCTCACCTCGATGCTGGGACGCAGGCTCAAAGAAAGGCACCCTCCTGCCTTCCAGCCGCTTTGCACTAGGCCATCAGAGCTCTCACCATCTGCAGGCGAAGACAGACATGGAGCAGGGGCGCAAAGGTATGACTTGGGTTTCGAGTGGGGGAGCACCCCGCACGGGAGCCCCTGGCAGGGGGAAAAATCTACCCACGGGAAGGGCGGAGCTGGAGGGTCTCCCTGAGGGAGTGACCTCCAAGCTGAAATCTGAAGGATGAGATGAGAGAATTAACCTGGTAGAAGAGAGAGACTCAGAAGAACATCCCAGGCAGAAGAAAGAATGGCTGATAATTTCCCCCCCAAATGGTGGTCTTCCTCCACATTCCCCCACCTTAGCAAATCACCCCGTCAGGCAGCCAGCCCCTCCAACCAAAGAGGCAGGGGCGATCCCACACCCTCTCCCACCCACCCCAGGCCAAGGTCCATCTCCACGCCCTCTCTCACCCATGGTCCTTAGCCCAGACTCCACCCTCAGTGGAGTGTCCTTTCATGACCAATCTGGTCACAGCATCCCAGCGTCAATCCCTGCACCCAGTTCCCACTCCTCCGAGAGCAAGACCAAAGCCACCGCCTCCCTGTGACCTCCTGCTGTCTCCACCAAAGAAGGTATATCCAACCCTCCTTGCTCTAGGGACTAGATCCGGCCGGGGGGAGCTGAGATGCAGAGCCTGCCTGCTTGTCTAGCAGAGAGACAGGTCTGTGCTATTCAGTGTCCAACCACTCAAAGTAGAGGCAAGCCCAGGGTCCGTGAGACCGGGAGGAGAGTTGCCTTCTGGGCTCAGGCTGGAATCATGGATGGCTTCCTGGAGGAGGTGGCACCTTTCCCAAGTGTCAAGTAGCAAGTGGGAGTTACCTGGAAAGAGGAGGAGGAGAATCAAGATGACATGAAAGGTTGTCCCCAGGCCCTGGCCTTTTCAGGGAAGGCTAACAGGTCCCTGAGGGTGGGGAGGCAGGGAAACGCTCTGGCTTTCAAACCCATAGCCCCCTGATCCCCTCAGAGGACAAGCCAGGGCAGATGTTGCTTCCTCTGGAAGCTGTCAGAAACTTTGGGTCACCTCTTTTTACACCAGGGTCCCCACATGAGGGGCAATGCTTCCACTGTTTGCCGCTCATCTGCGCTGTTTGTTTGCCGCTAGGCTCCGGGGCCGGCCTTGCTGAGTGTCCTGCGCTCTGGCCCCTGCCCGGATACATGGGTCCTCCTCAGTTTCACAGGGAGTTCTCATTTCACATGAGCTCAGGCACGTGCAGGCTGCCCGTTCCACAGGAGCCTTGCGTTGAGCTCGCCGCGGCACTGGGCTGTGAAGGAAATGGCTCCTCTCCTCCTGTCATTGCCCTACCAAGTCCCGTTCACCCTCCTGACAACAGGGATACTTTTCACATTTGCATTCCCGGCCATTGGCCCTGTGTTGTCTGTGAGCATGTACTGAATAAATAAATGAGACCCTAGTGTCATGGCAGGAGGCCCCAGCTGGCAAGTAAGCCTGGGATTGCTCCCCCGTGCCTGCCCAAAGGGAAGAGGTTGGGCAGGTCCTGCATCTCCCTAAGCATCATCCCGACTCCTGAGACACCAGAGTGGGCCCATAGTCACCCAGGCTGTTGGTGACCCAGGCTGGTGAGCGCCCCCACCTCCACATGCATCTATCTGCCCAGGGCCATCGCCAGGCTGGAGGCTCCTGCAAGGACTCAGGACCAAACTCCCGCCCTGAGATGGGCCCATCCAGAGCCCTCTTGGTCCCCTGGACTCCGAGTCTCTGCCCTGCTCCTGTCTGTGCCTGGTTCAGGTCCAAGGGATGCAACGGTGGGCAGATCCTGCAGGAGGGGCAGGCGGGCTGGAAAGACAGATGGTAAACAAGGAAGTATATCATCTGCTGTCTGGTGGTGATAAACGAGCAGGGTGGAGAGAGGCCGAGGCGTCTGTAGATAGGTGCTGTCTGACAAGGTGACATTGAGCTGAGATCGGAGCAGAGAATGTGAGAGAATATGGGGGTGGGGGAGGACTGATGGGCACAGAGCAAGGGCAAAGGCCTGGGGGACAGCGAGTGTGTGCCACCCCCCATGAGGGACCAAGGGACCACAGTGGCCAGAGCTGAGACGAGCACACTGAAGCAGGAGGTAAAGTTGGGAGGCAGATCCAGGGGGGCCAGGGCAGGCCTGGCCTGAGGGTTTATCCACACAGACGCCTGGGGCAGAGCGGGAGGCAGCTGAGCAGCTGGGATACAAAATCCATCTGGAAAACAAAGGCCTTTGCCTCAAGGAAAGGGGGCCCTCTGAAGAGGGGTGAGCCAGAGACAGGAGCCGCCATCTGCACGAGGGCCTGAGCCACCCCTTGAAGCGGGCTATGGGCACTCAGCTTCCCCCAAGCATGTGAGAGAGCCTCCCACAAAATCGTCACTACGCTTGGTTGCTTGACAAACAACGCCCAGGTTAACACAAACACGTGTGTGCTTCTCCCTGAGTGCAGGACGTGAATCCAGCCCGCCTCCCCAGGCAGAGATGGACAGCCGCGAGGGCGTGAGCAGGTTGATCATGACAGCCACTGTCCTTCCTCCTAATCACTAGGGCTCACTGCCTCCAGGCAAGTGTGAGAGATGGCAGGACCTGGCCTCTTAAAGTCCCCAAAAGCTAGTCTTTATCCTCTAAAGAGAAGTGCAAAGCACCACACTGCGCTTACTATGTGTCCTAAAGTATGTCTTCCATTTAAGACCCAACAGGACAGATGGTCACTGATATACTACTTTAACACAGATGGAATGCAACCTCAATTCATATCAATTTAAAAGGGTCCTGACTCCCACTGTGTGTGTGAGAGGCAGTTACACAACTCAGTATAATACAACACAACAGCACGGTACAGCACAGTACAGTGTAACACGGTATCACATGGTGCGGTGCACGGTACAATGCGATCACATACAGTACCGTACAGGAAAGCACGGCGTGAGCGGGACAGAGCACGGCAGCACAGCACAGTGCAATGTACAAGTAATCGATGCAGTCATCACACAGCCCTGAGGGAAGCGAGACTGCTTGCAAATGCTGTGACTTCGGGCAAGCACCTTCGTCTCTCTCATCTTCAGTGTATTCATGTGGAAAACGGGACAACAGCCCAGTTCACAGGTTTGTGGCAGAAACGGGATGAAATCACAGGTAAAGCTCCAGCCCCAGCACATTTGCCGCCATGCCCCACCCCAGGTAGGCATGCAGAGAGAGCAGTGCAGATGCCTGAAGAGGCCAGGGTCAGAGGAGTCCGAGTCAGACCCTGCAGGACACCTGGGAGGCCAGGGAGGAGGCCGGAGGGGCGCAGCAGGGCCACCCACTGCCCACGGACAGGTGCTCGGGTGAGCGGCTTCTACTCCGTCAATGTCAAGTGGCTGGAACCGCCTCCATGTGCCCTCCAGCAACTCTAGAAAGAACACACAGGTGATTGAGCCTGAACAGCTCCGAGCAGTGGCTCAGCGCCTTGGCCTCATGGCCCAGAGTGAAGCCGGAGTGCAGCCCGGTGCCCTGAGGAAACTTGCTTCGGTGTGGGCCGACAGTGGCCAGCACTCACACCTAGGGCCGTCTGGCTCTGCTGAGCTCCCGGCTGCTCTCACACGGGGTCACCAGGCCCAGTATCCAGTACCCCAGCCTCCCCTAGCCCCTGCCTCCCCTCTGTGAGATGAAGCTGGTGAAGGCCTGGCGCCACTGAGGGATGCCAGAGGTGCCCTGGGGGGAGCCCCGCAGCCGCCAGATGAAGCCTGACTACCCAACTCCAGAGCTCAGCCTGGCCTTCCGCAGCCTCCAGCAGCCTCCCCCGGGGCTAGCCCCGGCCCCCACGGCCCACACATGCTCCACTCCTGCCGTCTGTATTTGTCTAGGGCAAGACCATTTGCCATAGAGGAAAGGATTTTCAGAGGCAAGCCGCCATCCTTCAACAATATTTATGAGGTTGTCACAAGGTGATACAGAAATATTCACAAATATAAAAAGACCTGCCTCCTGATACCTATATTTTATAGGAAGCTCTGGATGCAGACAGTTTTGGCTACACAGAAAAATGATTCTGACATGATTATTAAACTCATGAAACAACTTTTTCCACATTTATCCACAGATGGGGCCTCAAAGGTCCTCCAAAGAAGGGTTCTCTACAATGGTCAAATCTCCCCCACCCACTGTCCGCCCCCACCCCATGAGGGTCCTCCCTAAGCCCACCCCACCATGGGGCTGCAGCACAGGAAGGGCAGGAGATGGCGGAGAAGGCAGGACTCCAGCCTGGGCCAGCCAGAGCCCAGGATGCTGCACTCCAGGTTCTTGCCCTCAGTGCAGCTGGCCCAGGAGGTGCACGGAGCATGGCCAGGAGAAGGGACACCATGCCGAAAAGCAGGCTCCAGCCTTCCCCCGGGTCCACGGTGTTCCCAGGTGCTTTTAGCTGTGGACTCCTTTTCCAAATGAAGTCCGAAAAGAAACACCTCACATAAAACAGGTGAAAGCAGCATGGGCCTGGATCACGTGGAAGTGGAAGGCTCAGAGCCCTGAGGGCTGCGCCTGCCCCTCCTGCCAGTCTGGGGACCCCTAAAGCACAGCCTGCAAGCTCCACAGAGAGAACCCTCCTCCGGCTCCTGAGACCAAGCCCACAGGCATTGTTTGAGGTTCCGTGAGTTGTGCAGCAGGATAAGGCCTTTCCACGAGTGATAGGCAAGACCCCTGAGGAGTGCTGTAGGTGGCACAGTCCACGGGGCCCCACAGGACCAACTGCTTAGCTCGTCCACTTTCATTCCTTGGACACCATGGCAGGTCTGGACCCAGGGGGCCCTGGGAATCCCCAGGGGGGTGATGTCTTTCCAGCTCAGAGGCACCCCAAGTCCACCTGCACTACTGAGGCCTACCAACACGACAGGGACAAACTGGGGGTCCTGTGCCTTGCCCAAAGGGGCATGACCTGACTAAGGATTACAAAGGCAAAAATCACAGTGTGGTAATCTATGGATCCAGCTCGGCTTCTTTCTATCTCTACCGCTCATCATCACGGCTCATCCCATGGTGATGGGACAAGTAGCCAGGGACAGAGGAGGCAGTGCTGCTGTGGGACCGGGAGGTCTCAGCGTCAAAGGCTCCTGGCCCCAGGGGGACACAGGCACCACTCACGACAGGGGTCTCTGCTGCCTTCTGAAGTCCTCCCCGAGGGGCCTCTGCTGCCTTCTGAAGTCCTCCCCGAAGGGCCTCCGCTGCCTTCTGAAGTCCTCCTCCAGGGTCCTCCGCTGCCTTCTGAAGTCCTCCCCGAGAGGCCTCCGCTGCCTTCTGAAGTCCTCCCCGAGGGTCCTCCGCTGCCTTCTGAAGTCCTCCCCGAGGGGCCTCCTCTGACTTCTGAAGTCCTCCCCCGAGCAACCTCCTCTGACTTCTGAAGTCCTCCCCGAGGGGCCTCCATTGCCTTCTGAAGTCCTCCCCCGAGGGGCCTCCGCTGCCTTCTGAGTCCTCCCCGAGGGGGCCTCCTCTGCCTCTGAAGTCCTCCCCCGAGGCGCCTCTGCTGCCTTCTGAAGTCCTCCCCCGGGTCCTGGTCTCAGTTATCACAGCCAAGCACATGCAAACAAACCTCGTGCAAAAATGAAGAGAAACAAGAAACCCGAGAGGCAGGAGCCCACGTCCTTGACAGGGCCTGTCTGATGCACCTCAGGAGAGCAATGGGAAGGCATGGCTGTCCCAGGCCTGGCCCCGTGGAGATGCCTGCTGGAGATGCCCTGTCCTGGCACCACTGCTGAAGCGGGTCTCTTCAGTTGCCTGGGAATCCTAGGCCACCTGTTCCCTCTTTCCTTTGGTCGGAAGGAAACTCCAACTCAGAAGGGCAGGCCCTGGGCTATGTGTGGCCCCACCCCTGCACCGACGCTGGGTTCGACTTATGTCCCCTTTGCCCACATGCGGTGTCTGTCTGTCCCATGAGTGAGAAGCACCGCTCTCCAAGGTGCCTGGGATTTGAGGCACGAGGCGAGCAGGACCCGGCAGCTGAGCACTGGGTGGAAGTGTGGCGTGGCCTGAAGCCTGTCTGGGGCCATGTACTCACAGGTAGTTAGAAGACTGGGAAGGAAGCCCTGAAGGCCCCACTTGCTATGCAGGGCTGGGCTCTGGCCCCAGAAAGGTCTGAAGGGCCATGAAGGAAGGGACAGGGCTTGCTCTGTGGCAGGACCAACCCCAACAAGGAAGGTGGTGGGGAGAATCCCTGCAGGTGACGGGCCAGCATCCCCCAGGAGCAGAGGGAGTCCTGCTGGAGGGGTTGGAGCAGAGGGGTCTCCTGCGATGGGATCTATCTTCCCTCTGCCTGCAAGGCAGCTGGAATCCCAGCAGGGTGTCACTTGTCCACGCCTTGCAGTAAGTTGTGGTCCCTGGCTGTCACCCAGCCCTTCCCTTGACAGCACGCGCCATGGCTGGGTTCTGTGATGGACGGACCTGGCCTCCATGGTGCCACCTGGGCAGTCGCCAGCTTCTTATAGCCTCCTGCCCCATCCAGAAAAAGCCTAAGGGCCCCCTGGGGCCAGTGTGAGGATAACTCGGGAATATCTGTCGTACCCCACTGCTGTGCCTGGAATACAGGGAAGCCGAGAAGACAGAAAAAAGATCACTCCCCCTTCCCAGGCCCCAGCCTCCCTGCCGGAGCTCCCGCTGCCTGGGCACACCCAGCATTCAGCGTCCCCCACAGGAAACAGAATTTATCCTGGTTGGCTCAAGTGAAAGACCGACACTGAGGCATGGATGGGATGGGCCCTAGGGGGCAGCCACAGTGGGGGGCCTCTTACCACCCTCGGCGGGGGGAGGGTCCAGGCAAGGAAGAACCAAGAAACGGAGCCCAGCAGGGAGGGGACAGGAAGGAATGCCCACCCTCATCCCTGCCAGTGCCTCCCACCAGCCAGACCCAGCAGGAAGCCAGTGGGCAAGGGAGCCCCAGCGCGTGTGCAGAGGGTCTCTCCCCCCCCAGGGCAGGGCAAATGGACAGCCCAGCATCCCACAAGGAGCAGCAGCTTCCTGAGGCCTGCCGCCTAGCAGGCGTTTGTGGCTCTCCACATCATCATTTCAGGTCAATCCCACTGACGGAGGGTCACTGACTTTTTCTTACAGAATGTTAAACTGAAGCAGAGAGGGACGACGACCTACCCGGGGCTCCTAGCCCCAGCCAGGCCGGTCCTGTCTGCAGGGAAGGGACAGCGCCACAGAGAGAAGAGCACCTTCTCCAAAGGGCACAGCACAGCCCAGGACGCACGCATGGCAGGCCCAGGACGAGGGCACAGAGGAGAGCTGAGGCACGCGCAGGCTGTGGTGGTGCAAGGGGGCACAGCTGCACAGGATCCAGCAGGACCGGGAGGGCTGGGCGGCAGGAGCAGGAGGGGAGGCCCCAACACCACAAAGCAGACTTGGCGAGGTAGTGCCTGGGGTCTCTCCCAGACAAGGCCGAGTCCTTTATGTGCTCAGAGCTCAGTGGAGTTTTGCTCAATCGCTCACTAAATGAAGTCTGATCTATTTCCACAGGGAAGGAAGCAGGAAAAGACTGTTTCCATGCAATGCCCCCTTTGCCACATGTCAATGTGGCTGTGTCGGTGTGTGCCATGTAGGAAATCGGATCATGGGTTTGATCGCAGGGGGTATATGTGTCTCCATCTGGGCATGTGAGCCCATGGATTCACCCACGTGTGGTGTCCATTCTAAGTGCTCTCCAGCTCACTCCGTCAGCATTTACCCCACTCTGTGCCGAGGGCAGGCTGCTGCAGGGGACGAGCTGGCCCGTGGCCCTGCTCCCGCGGGCAGACCTCCGTTTCCCATGGTACCAAGGCTACAGCCCCAAACTACCAAAGGCCAGTCGCAGGACAGCAGTGTGCATGTGGTAGCTGCATGGGGACACTGGCCATGGGGGTGCAAGGCAGAGGGCAAAGTGGGCTCCCTGGTATTCACACAGCCACACAGGGTGGCACGAGGTGAGCCAGGAAGACGCGGGTAGCAGAATCTCAGGCTCCGGCACAAGAGATGAAGTGATGTGAAAACTCTGGAAGCCACAAGCTCTCTGGGAACCACCAAAGACAGGGCAAGTGCAGCGGGCAGGCCTCATACAGAGGCCACTGGGGCAGGGGCCTGACACGCCAGGCCCACACCTCTCACCGTGCAAGCCTGGGCAGGTGGCTTTATGTCTGAGCCCCAGCTGCAAACAGCCAGGACTAAGGGAGAGGGCACCAGAAGAGCCCCAGCCCGAGCAGACCGTGACAGAGGCCATGCCTTCCATCTCCCCCTGTCCTCTGGCGAGAGCCTTGACTACCTATCAGTCCAGACTCCAAATGGCCTGGAGGCTTCTGGAGGTAGCCAGGGTGTGGGGTTCAGGATCTCTCTCCCTTATGCTCTACCAGACAGGATTGCTTAGCAACTTGGAGGAGTCTAGACAGACAGAAATGGTTGCTTTGGGGAGTCAGAAAACTGATGTTACATCTGCCATTTGGAAGCCACATAACTTGGAGGAAATTACCCAATGCTCTGTGCCTCGCTTCTGCAGTGTAAAATGTGGTGCAACAAGCAGGACTGTCCTGAACTGACCCTGGGGTTCCTCCAGTTTGCCTGGACAAAGCAAGCTGGGACCAGGCAGCCCCTGATCCCAGCGGGAGGGAGTGAGCCAAGCTCAGCTTCTTTCCAGACTGCAGAGACTCCAGGAGCGGGGCAGCTGGAACTCCCAGACAGCGCCTAGGAACATTGGGCACCTCAATCCAGACCGTTCAAGATGTGTCTGCTCGAGCCCATTGCGAAGGCTGGTCTCACACTCGCCCTAAAGGAGGGAATACTGCAGAGCAGGTCCCCACGGGGACACAGCAGCACCTGGCCACAGAATGGAAGCAGACATGCCGAGCCAGGCACAGTGACAGACAGATAGGACAGCCAGGCACAGTGACAGACAGACAGGACAGCCAGGCACAGTGACAGACACACAGGTCAGCCAGGTGCAGTGACGGACACATGGGACAGCCAGGCGCAATGATGGACACACGGGACAGCCAGGCACAGTGACGGACACACAGGGCAGCCAGGTGCAGTGACATGCACAGGGCAGCCAGGCGCAGTGACGGACACACAGGGCAGCCAGGTGCAGTGACGGACACACAGGGCAGCCAGGTGCAGTGACACGCACAGGGCAGCCAGGCGCAGTGACGGACACACAGGGCAGCCAGGTGCAGTGACGGACACACAGGGCAGCCAGGTGCAGTGACACGCACAGGGCAGCCAGGCGCAGTGACGGACACACAGGACAGCCAGGCACAGTGACGGACACACAGGGCAGCCAGGCGCAGTGACAGACAGACAGGACAGCCAGGAGCTGTGACACGCACAGGACAGCCAGGCACAGTGACGGACACACAGGGCAGCCAGGCGCAGTGACAGACAGACAGGACAGCCAGGAGCTGTGACACGCACAGGGCAGCCAGGCACAGTGACGGACACATAGGGCAGCCAGGCACAGTGACGGACACATAGGACAACCAGGCACAGTGACATGTACAGGGCAGCCAGGCACAGTGACAGACACACAGGGCAGCCAGACGCAGTGACAGACACACAGGGCAGTCAGGCGCAGTGACACAGACAGGGCAGCCAGGCGCAGTGACACGCACAGGGGCAGCCAGGCACAGTGACAGACAGGACAGCCAGGCACAGTGACGGACACACAGGGCAGCCAGGCGCAGTGACGGACACACAGGGCAGCCAGGCGCAGTGACGGACACACAGGGCAGCCAGGTGCCATGACAGAAAGCAGGTCTCATCAGCCTGAAACAGGGCTCAGTCATTCCATCAACAAACACTCACGGAGCATCTACCTGTGCTACGTTATTCTAGGGAGGATGGCAGAGCAGGCCATGAAACAGACAAAAGCTTTTCCCTCCCAAAGCTTACATCTACTAACAGAAGACTGATAGTAGATGAATTAGCACACTAACATGTTAGAGTATCTTGAGTTTTGGGGGAAAATGCAGAGGGGGACATTGGCACACGGAGAGGTGCGTATGTAAACCCCCATCTACCACCAGGTCTCTCCGTGGACTCACGCACTGAAATAACACCACTAGAGCCCCGCTCTTGCCTGGCCTGCACAACCCACTGTCCAGATCACACGCCACCGTCGCTTCGGAACAAGAGAACTGGGAAGAGCAGGACCTCACCAGATTCTACATTCAGACAACTGCTAGAAAACACTCTTTCTCATACAAGTCCTCTAACTTGGCAATACATGGAAGCACTCTGTGCCCCAGCCATTCCCCTTCCTATTTGTAAATCAGCATCCTAAATGGTGCCGCTTCAGTGAGCTGGTGACAAATGCGCTTGAAACACATTCTCCTGCACACCCATAAAGTTGATTTAATATTTCAATTAATCTTCCCTCTTCCTCTTCCAGAATTTATGTGGCTGCTTTTTAAGCAAGTCTTCCTTAAAGCTTAAATGAGCACAAGCGTAAACATCAGTTAATTTATCTGTTTTACTGGAGATAATTTCATATCCCTGAAGCACCTCTTCATCCCCTTGACGGACTGGCAGAAGGGCTCCCCTGGCCGGCACATGCGGTGACAGTCTCTAATTGCATTGCCAATGAGGGCATCTATCGTGCTGCGTCTTGCCCACTCTGAGAGGCCATAAATCCAGATGCCCAAGGAAATGAGAAACAGGTACTCTCCCCAGAAGAAGACACTGAGCATGGCAGCCAGTGCATGGGGGCTGGAAGAGACCAAGAGAGTCTTCCTGCAGAAGCAGGGGCAGGCAGCCAGTAGCTCTCTCTGATGCCATCACCACCCGGCCAGTCTGGAAGGTTCATGTAAGCCTTTAGCATGGAACTAAGCTCAGCTCAGAGACTTGTTTTGTGTTCTGCAGGGAAAGCATCCAAAATCCACACCTTAACCACTTTCTAGTACCCTGGGGATACCCCGAGGCAAGGTGTTTCAGGGTAGGTTAATGAGGAGAATTGCATCGCCTATTTCTAGCTTGGGAGGGAAGCCTAAGAGGACGATGCTGGCAGGACAGACACCTGGAGCAGCCTGACAGGCCCACTGTATTAGGCGATACAAGCTCTCATTCAGGCTCTGGAACTGACATGCTCATTGGTCTTGGCCAAGCCACTTTCCCACCCTGGCCTCAGTTTCCTCACGTGAATAGAATAAACTGATTTCCAGGTCCCATAAGGTAGTGGACTTAGCCATGTGGAGTGGCTCTCATCTGCAATCCCAGCACTTTAGGAGGCCCAGGGGGAAAGGATCTCTTGAGATCAAGAGTTCGAGACCAGCCTGGCCAACACAGTAAAACCCCATCTCTATTAAAAATACAAAAAGTAGCCAGGCGTGGTGGCATATGTCTATAATCCCAGCTACTCAGGAGGCTGAGACAGGAAAATCGCTTGAACCCAGGAGACAGAGGTTGCAGTGAGCTGAGATCGTGCCACTGCACTCCAGCCTGGGCAACAGAGTGAGACTCCATCTCAAAAAAAAAAAAAAGATGGTGGACTAAAATGACCCCATACCTTTTCTAATACAGACACCAGGAAATATTGGGTTAAGAATAACAAATATTACATGCATAGCTAAGCTCATAAAATTTTTTAAAATCTTTGGTGACAGAAACAAAGGAAAACCTAAAACCTACACCCTGAAGTATATAAGCTGATGCCATGATGCCATTAGTAGAATGGGAAGGTATTAGTACCAGTTAATTAGAGGGTTAAGTCTTGACATTTATATAGGGCCAGGCAACACGGATTCAAGAATATAAATAACGGGAGAGGTGGAGTGGTGGATAAAAAAAAAGAGTATAAATAACACAGTTTTATAGAAGCACATGCAGTTTTGAAGTGTACTCAAATAGAACTTCTGGAAACACGAACGGTGAGGAAGGGAAGCCGCAAAGCAGTGTTTGTATTATCAACGCTAAGTAGGTATTATTCAGATACAAGTTTAGTGTAAGTGTAAGATGCTAATTGCAATCTCCAAAATAACCACTGAAAAAAATACATTATAAAAACTAAACTAGGCCAGGCACGGTGGCTCAACGCCTGCAATCCCAGCCCTTTGGGAGGCTGAGGCAGGCAGATCACAAAGTCAGGAGTTCAAGAACAGCTTGGCCAACATGGTGAAGCCCTGTCTCTACCAAAAATACAAAAAATTAGCCAGGTGTGGTGGCAGGCGCCTATAATCCCAGCTACTCAGGAGGCTGAGGCATGAGAATCGCTTGTGCCCAGGAAAGAGAGGTTGCAGTGAGCAAAGATCGTGCCATTGCTCTCCGGTCTGGGTAACAGAGTAAGACCCTTTCTCAAAAAAATAAAGTAAATAAACAAATACAAAAAGGCAGTAATGAAAGAACTGAGGAACAAAAAATATATAAGACATACTGAAAACAACTAAATGAAAGAAGTGAATCCTTCCTTATCAATAATTACATTAAGTGTAAGTAGATTAAACTCTATTAGAAGGCAAAAATTGACAGATGGACAGATGGACATATTCTATGTTTTTTTTTTTTTTTTGAGACAGCATTTAGCTCTGTCGCCCAGGCTGGAATGCAGTGGTACACTCTGGACTTACTGCAACCTCCACCTCAAGTGTTCAAGCGATTCTCCTGCCTCAGCCTCCTGAGCAGCTGGGATTACAGGCACCTGCCACCATGCCTGGCTAATTTTTGTATTTTTAGTAGAGACAGGGTTTCATTGTGTTGGCCAGGCTGGTCTCGAATTCCTGACCTCATGATCCGCTCACCTTGGCCTCCCAAAGTGCTGGGATTACAAGCATGAGCCACTGCGCCTGGCCCAGATTAGATTTTTTTAAAAAAATATGATGCAGGCAGTGGCTCACACTTGTAATGCCAGCACTTTGGGAAATTGAGGCAGGCGGATCACTTTAGGTCAGCAGTTGGAGACCAGTCTGGCCAACATAGTGAAACCACGCCGCTAATAAAAATTCAAAAAAATTAGTCAGGAGATGTGGTGGGTGCCCGTAATCCCAGCTCCTCAGGAGGCTGAGGCAGGAGAATCACTTTAATTCAGAAGGCGGAGGTTGCAGTGAGCCACGATCGTGCCACTATACTCCAGCCCAGGCGACACAGCAAGACTCCATCTCAAAATAAATAAACAGATGAAAACATGATCCATCTATATGCCGTCTATAAGACATTTAGATACAAAGACACAAAGGCATTCAAAGTAAAATGATGGAAAAAGATCATTACCTTCCAAAGGTAAAAAATGGAAAAAGATAGCTGATAGAAAAAGCTGAGTAGGCTGGGCACGGTGGCTCACACCTGTAATCCCAGCACTTTGGGAGGCCAAAGCGTGCAGATTACCTGAGGTCAGTGGTTCAAGACCAGCCTGCCCAACATGGTTAAACCCTATATCGACTAAAAATACAAAAATTAGTTGGGCATGGTGGTGCACGCCCATAATCCCAGCTACTCAGGGGCTGAGGCAGCGGAATTGCTTGAATTCAGGAGGCAGAGGTTGCAGTGAGCTGAGATCGTGACACTGCACTTCAGCCTGGGTGACAGAGCGAGACTGAGTCTCAAAAAGAAAAAAAAAAAACAAAGAAAAGAAAAGAAAAAGAAGTTGAGTGGCCGTGTTGTAATCAAACAAAATAGATTTTAAATCAAAAAGGTCACAAGAGACAGACTCTTGTTTGAGAAAAGTTCCAACCCACCGAAAAGATATAATAATTATAAAATGTAAACACCTAGCAGTGGAGCCTAAAAATATATGAACCAAAAATTAACAGAATTGGAGGGGAAAAAAAAACAGACACTGCTATAATAGTTGGAGACTTCAATACCTCGTTTAAAATAATGGATAGCACAACCAGGTAGAACATCTATACAGAAACAGAGGATTGAACAACACTCTAATCAATTAGACATAACAGAACACTCCACTCAACAATAGCAGAATATACATTTTTTACGTGAATCCTACGGAACAGGCCACAAAAAGATAATGAATTTTAAAACATTGAAATCATAAAGTTTTTTATCTGATCACCATGGAATGAACCTAGAACTCATTCTTAACAGGAAATCTTAACAGGAAAACTCACACAAATCATGTGGAAATTAAACAACATATCCTTAAATGACCAATGGGTCAAAGAAAAAGTCACTACAGAAATTAGAAAACCCCTTGCTACTAATGAAAAAGAGAACACAAAAGTACCGAAACTTCTGGGAGGTAATGAAAGCAGGGCTAAGAGGAAAACGCACAGCTGTAAATGCCTACATGACAAAAGAAGAAGTATTACAAGTCAGTAATCTAATTATATACTGTAAGAAACTAAAAATTAAAAAAAAAAAGAACAAACGAAACCCAAGCAGCAGGAAGGAAATAATAAAGATGAGAGTGAAGATAAATGAGATAGCAAATAGGACAACAATAGGAAAAAAATCAATGAAACCAGAAGTTGGTTATTTGAAAAGATCAACAACATTGGCAAATCTTTAGCTATATTTACTAAGTAAAAAAGAGGATACTTGAATTACTAAAATCATAAATGAAAGAAGAGACATTGCTACTGATTATACAGAAACTGATAGGATTATAAGAGAATAGAATGAATAACTGCACGCCTACAAACTGGATAACCTAGATGAAATAGGCAAATTCCTAGAAATGCACAAATCTACCAAATCCAATGAAACAAGAGTTTGGAAATTTGAATAGACCTATAAAAAGTAAGGAGGTTGAATCAGGAAGTCAAAAACCTCCCAACAAAGAGAACCCCGAGAGCAAATGGCTTCACTTTTGAATTATACCAAATATTTATGTAAGAATTAACACCAGTCCTTCTCGCAATCTTTCAAAACAATGAAAAGGAGGGAACATTTCCAAACTCATCTTATGAAGCCAGCATTATCCGAACACCACAGTCAGACAGAGACACCATACAAAATGAAAGCTAGAGACCAATGTCTCTTATGAATTTTGATGCAAAATCCTCAACAAAATGCTAGCAAATTCAGCAGCATATTAAAAAGACTAAACACCATGACCAAATGGAATTTATCCCTGGAATGAAAAAGTGGTCTAGTATTCGAAAATCAATCAATCACTCCCATATTAACAAGGTAAAGCAGGGGACCAGGAACAGGATGCAGAATAAAAGCATTTGAAAAAAATCCAACTCCCTTTCATGATAAAAATAGCATGGGGAGAAATGGCAGATATAGGTGATGGCGAGGAAGGCAGCAAATCACACTGCCATGTGTGTACCTATGCAACAATCTTGCATGTTCTTCACATATACCCCAAAACCTAAAATGCAATAAAAAAAGCATTCAAAAAATTAGGAATAGAAAGGAACGTCTACAACATAAAGCCACATACCAAAAAAAAGCACAGTTAACATCGTACTTAATGGTGAAAGACCAAAAATTTTCCCAGCACAATGAGGATCAAGGCAATGAAACCCACTTTCACCACTTCTATTCAACATAGTCCTGAAATTTCTGGCTAGAGCCATTAGGGGAAAAAGGAAATAAAAGATAACCAATCTGCCAAAGAAGAAGTAAAATTATCTCTGTTCACAGAAGACATATATGTAGAAAACCCTAGAATTACTTACATGTGAGCACACACACACACAGACAGAGAGCTAAGTAAACTAAATCAGCAAAACCAACACCCATAAAGCAGTTGTATTTCTACACACTAGTAATGAGAAATCTGATAATGAAATTTAAAAAACAATTTCATTTACAGTAATACCACAAAAGATAAAATAATTAGGAATAAATTTAACCAAGGAGGCAGAAGACCGGTACACTGAAAAGTACAAAACAGTGCTGAAAGAAATGAGAGAAGACTCGAATGAATGGAAAGACATTCTGTGTTCACGGATTGGAAAACTTGATATGGTTAAGATGACAATACTACCCAAAGTGATCTAAACATTCTTGCAATCCCTATCCAAATCTCAATGGTATTTTTTTGCAGATTAGAAAAATCCATTCTAAAATTCATTTGGAATTTCAAAGGACCCTGATTCGCTAAAACAATTTTGGAAAAGTTGGAGGATCCACATTTCTTGACTTCAAAACTTACTATGAAACTACAGTAATCAAAAGTGTGGTGCTGGCTTAAGGATAGAAATATAGACCAATGGAATAGAATAGAAAGCCCAGCAATAAACCCTCATATTAATTTTCAATTGATTTTCTACCATCCTGTCAAGATCATTTAATGGGAACAGTCTTATTAACAAATGGTGCTGAGAAAACAAGATATCCATATGCAAAAGAATGAAATTGGATCCTAACCTTACCTCACATATCAAATATTAACTCAAAATGTATCAAAGCCTAAATGGAAAAGCTAAAATACAAAATCTTAGGGAAAAATAAGGAAGAATCCTCATGACTTGAATTTGGCAATAATTGCTTAAACATGACAACAAAAGCATGGCAGCAAAAGAAAAAATAGATAAATCAGACTCGATCAAAATTAAAAACATTCGTGCATAAAAGGATACTTCAGTATCAACAGAGTAAAAAGATAACTCAAAGAATGGGAGAAAATTTCAAATCATGTATCTGATAAGAGATTAATATCTAGAACATATAAAAAGTCCTACAGCTGAACAAAAAAATTCAACCAAATTAACACTGGGCGAGGGATTTGCATAGATGTTTCTCCAAAAATATACAAATGGACAATAATCACATGAAAAGATGCTCAACAGTCTGGGCGCGGTGGCTCATGCCTGTAATCCCAGCACTTTGGGAGGACGAGGTGGGTGGATCACCTGAGGTCAGAAGTTCGAGACCAGCCTGACCAACGTGGTGAAACCTCATCTCTACTAAAAATACAAAATTAGCCAGGTGTGGTGGTGGATGCCTGTAAATCCAGCTACTCGGGAGGCTGAGGCAGGAGGACCTCTTGAACCTATCTCAAAGTCCTTAATTGCATCTGCAAAATCACTTTTACCATACAAGGTAACGTGTTCACAGGTTCCAGGGATTAGGATGTGGATGTCTTTGCAGAAGGCATTCAACATTGTTTTTATGCCAATATGCACAGCACCACTCTCCTGTTTTTCACTCAGCTGTTATGATCTTCATGGTCTTTATTTACTTCCAATAGTTCTGAAATGATTCTTTGTGCCATAATTTACTTCATTCCCATTATTGGACATTGAAGATGTTTCCAGTTTTCAGCTAAGTGTACCTGATGAGCAACTTTGTACAGGAGACGTTCTCCCCTTTGGGGTTACCTTTTTTAAGATGGATACCCAGAAGGACATGGTCAGAGTATGCACATTTTTAAGGATTTCAATACATGCTGTCAAGCTGCCCTCCAGACAGATGGCAGCCTATACCTTCCCAGTGTGGGAAGTGTCCACCACACTACACCCTCAGAACTGGCCCAGGTCTCTGCATTCACACTCCCTGAGGAGGGCAAGCCTGGACTGATGAGAGGCTGTGAAGGCACATTCAATGGGGAGTTCCTGGGCCACATGATCCAGGAGCGGCACTGACCTGGCACAGTCACCAAGGAGCCACAGGGCGGCTAGAGCAAGCACATCATGTGGCCAGGTAGAGGGCAGGGCTTAACCACAGGAGCAATAGGTGGACAGGCAGGTGATAAAGGAGGTGGACAGAACACAGCACAGATGGAAATGTGGGCTGCTGGAGCACAGGTGGAGGTGTGGGCGGCTGGAGCACAGGTGAAGGTGTGGGCGGCTGGAGCACAGGTGGAGGTGTGGGTGGCTGGGCCAGGTGGAGGTGTGGGCGGGTGGAGGTGTGAGCGGCTGGAGCACGGGTGGAGGTGTGGGCGGGTGGAGGTGTGGGCGGGTGGAGGTGTGAGCGGCTGGAGCACGGGTGGAGGTGTGGGCAGCTGGGCCAGGTGGTTGTGGGAGCTCCTGGGCATGATGGAGGGGAATCCCTAACTGCGGATCCTACCAAGGGGGATGAGACAGCCCCTAGACGAGAGGCCACAGCCAAGGGCCTGGCTATAGGAGGCCCGATTCCCCCGGGTGCCCCATGTGGCTATGTGGGTTGTTTAGGTAGCAAAGAGGCCCGGCAGACGTCCAGCGGGGATGGGGGCAGTCCAGGTGCACTCTGCCTCCAGCCCATCACCCGGCACAAGGAGATTCACTAGAGGAAGAGGCTCCGTTTTCTGACTCACGCACAGCTGCCAGACAAGCTCCTAGCACCTGGCCATGCCCAGCTCAGGAGCAGGTGTGGAGCAGTTAGTTGCTCAGGGCATGTTTCATGAGGGACTAAGGGAATGAGTGGAGGCAGAATGTCCTAAGACTGCACAAAAGAATCCCCCACTTTACTTCTTGTCGAAGCTTCCACACCACACAAGGACTGCTAAGTCAGGTCTCCCTTCCACGGCTTAAGTGGATGAATGTCCTTCCCCCACCTCCCTGGGGCGCTGTGCCCATCCAGCAGGCCCGGGCCTAGCCAGCAGAGGGCTGGCCTTGTGTCCACAGGCTGCACGAGGTGAGGAGAGCAGACTCTGGAGTCACACCGGCCTCGGGAGACTCCTGCCGTCCCTGCTGTGTGACCAGGGGCTGCTGAGACAGAACTGCCGGCGCACATGGCAGAACAAGGCCAGCCTGGGGCCCACACCCACTCCTAGCTCAGCTCATCCTCACATTACGCTGAAACCCATGGCCCAGGCCCCCGTCCAGGGCCACTGAAGGTGACCCCCCCAGGGCAGGGCTTGGAGCATGGTGCTGCCGCAACACCCCAGGGGGTTTGCTCAGTAATTTGGAGGAAACTGAGGGAAACTGAAAGTGTAGCTCTTCTGTCTGCAGGCAGTCCCTCCCCCACCTCCCCGCAGTCTCCCACCATTCTGCTCCCCCCTCCACAGGGTGCCCCAGGTGTCCCCTCGTGCTCAGGCATGGTGCCCGCCCCTCAGGGGCCAGTCTCCACCTCCAGCCTCCTAGGGGCCAAGGGCCTGAGGACCAGCGCAGCTCCTTGACCAGAGGGCTTTCCTGTTTCCTGGCAACAGGGCTTCTGCTGCCTTCAAGGTGTGTCCCGGGCAAACCAGCCAAGCCTTTAGCCCTGAAGTCAATGCCACCTCCTCGAAGATGGCCTGAGTATTTGCCACAAGTGACATGCTTTGGGTCTTAATCAGACGTTACTTTCCAATCCACGAACGTCCAACAGAATGTTATTGATCAACTCCACAACTGCTGAGTGCGGCATCCAAGCTGGCACCGAGGTCTGTTGGGACCTGCCTCTGGGAGAGGGTGGCTGAGAGCCCCTGCTGTACTGGCGTCTCCGCTCTGAGTCCTGGTCTGTAAACGTGGTCCTCAGAGCAGCACTCAGCACTCTGCAGCCAACACTCTTCTAAGTGGGTTCTGTGCATGTTCGTTCCTCACCCCAGCAACCTCTAAGCCGGATGCTGTCGTTGTCCCATTTTACAGACGCGGTTGCTGAAGCTCAAGTAGGATGCTGGGAGAGGTAGAGGCAGCACAGCCCTGCTCTCTCTGGCGCTCTACTCTGGAGGCCCCACCCAGCAGGGAGCTGCCGCCCTAGGCTGGTGGCACGGCTTCTCCTACAGACCCGGTGACGCACGGGACCCAGGACAGCCAGGCCTGGACCACTCATATAGCTGACATAGGGCCAGGTGTGAATGGGGAGTGGAAATGATAATCACCTCTCGGCATTAGATGCAGGGCGCAGGAGTGACGCTATGGGGGCAAGGAGCACGCGCACATGAATGAGCACGTATGAAACTGTATGCACACACGCACATGCACATACGCACACATGCACGTACACTCGCACACTCATGCACATGCACACACGCACAGGCACGCGCACATGCACACGCACGCACACATGAACGCACGTGCTTGCGTGCCCCAAGGCCAGCTGCGCAGTGTCCACGTGGAGCCTCCTGAGGGCAGGACCGTGCCCGCCTGGCTCCCTTGTGCTCCAGGCCAGCCGTAGGGCCGTGGCGGGCACCCACGGGGAAGGGAACGCCCGGCAGAGAGCGAGAAAGAGCGGGCGCGGACCGCGCAGGGCCAGACCCTTAGCTTCCACCGCCCCTGCGCTCCGGGCTCGCGCTGCGTGAGGCCCCCCCTGGAGAGGCCCGGAAGAGTCTGAGGACTGGGGACCGAGGCTCCAGAGGGTGCGGGGAACTGGACGCATGGCCTCCCCCATCCCCAACTCCAGTCCTCTCCACTTTCCACTGAAACGTGTCAGGTCCACCTCCGCCCTCTACTTGCCCAACCCAGTAGAGCCCTCTATTCCCGCCTCTGCCCAGAGAAGTCTCTCCTGAGACTCCCTTGCTACTCCTGTGCCCAGGCCTCTGCAGTGACCTTCAGACGTTCCCACCTGGATGATCAGGAGAAATCTCGCCCTTCACAGTCACGCTACTGAGTCTCTGCCCCCCCAGTATCACCTACGAGCGCCCCGGCACAAGGCCCAGGAGCTCCGCCAGAAATCACTTCCCCCACCCGACAGCTGAGTGAAGGGCTGCTCGCCAGCCGTCTCAAGGACTCCTGCAGCCTGGCCACACAGCTGCCATCCCCGAATCGCTTCTCCAAGTTCTCTGCCCCGCAGCCCATAGCCCATAGGCACTCCCACCTGAGCCCGTCTGCAGGCCTCGCCCATCAGCTCCTTGGACTAGAATTCAGCTTAGGCCCTTCCTCGACCAGTGCAGTCCTGCCAGTGCTCTGCCCAGCCCCGCTGGGACGGTAGCCACTGGGTTTGTGTGGCTACAGGCAGAGACCTTGCTTGCCCTACTCTGCCTCCTGCACTGGCACCTGGCTCTGAGCAGGCCCAATCCTGTGTCCAGCGCATGGGAGGGTGTGGGCTGGCCTTGAACTCAGGGGTGCTGGAGCAGGCAAGCTGGTAGGGGACTGTGGGCAAAGCCTGGTGGGCTATGTTCAGGAGGAGGCTTGCGGCCCACCAAGCCTGTGGTGGCAGTCAGGGACATGTAGTCACAGGGCTACCAGTAACCCAGGGTCGGCCTCAGCATTGGCACTGCAGGACAGGCCTGGGAGACCCAGCTGTGAGGACTGGACTGGGTAGAGGGTCTGAGGCCCTGGCCAGGAGTCACAGTGGGGCACAGAGCAGGGTGGTTGGAGAATCCTCCTAGGGCAGAATAAGAGATTGAGAACTCAGCAGTAGAGGGGAGGAGTTGGGCATGCCCCCCAAATCTCACAACATCCCACTAGGTACTGTGGGGCTGCCCCTGTCCCCACCACACAGGACGCTGACATATCTGCTGCCTTCCGGCCCAGGTGACTCACCCTAGGCAGTGAGGACAGGGAAACATCCAGGCTGTGAGAGGCTCAGGAAGCCCCTTCCCCCTCTCAGGACCTCATCCATCTGGTGCCCCTTCTGGCCTGGAAACACCAGCGGCAGAATGGCTCTCAGGAACATGAAGCAGGTGCACGGCGCAAGCCAATGACCACAGAGCAAGACTGCAAGGTCTCTGAACTCAAACGGGACCCACCCAGAGCCAGGCACTTCCTCTTATGTGCTAAATCCCAGAACTCCAAACAAACCGTCCTAAGACACCGCAGGGGCCAGGCCAGCAGGGTACATTCCTGAGGCTGGAACATTCCTGAGGCTGCCCTGACACCTGGTGGCAGCCCTGAGAACCAGCAGCTGCACAGAGGAAGTGCTGGCGAGCAGGAGTGAGCGCAGGAAGGGGGAGAGAGAAAGGGGAATGGGAGAGACGGAGTCCATTCTTAGACCAGCGGTCCTCAAACTTGAACCCGCAAGGGCATCATCCTGAGGCCTGTGACTGATTCAGGAGATCCGGAACTGCTGGAAAATCTGCATTTCTTTTTGTTGTTGTTATTGTTGCTGTTTTTGCTGAGACAGAGAGCAACAATCGCAGTGGCGTGATCTCGGCTCACCGCAACCTCCGACTTCCCGGTTCAAGCAATTCTCCTGCCTCAGCCTCCTGAGTAGCTGGGACTACAGGTGTGCGCCACCACCCCAGCTAATTTTTGTATTTTTTTAGTAGAGACGGGGTTTCACCATATTGGCCAGGCTGGTCTCAAACTCCTGACCTTGTGATCCACTCACCTCGGCCTTTCAAAGTGCTGGGATAACAGGTATGAGCCACCGCGCCTGGCCGGAAAATCTGCATTTCTAAGAGGTCGCCAGAGGCTGTTGTGCTTCTGGTCTGGGACCAAGCCATGGGTCTGGGAAAGGAATGGAGGGGTGTCTGTGCTCCTACTGGGTGCCTAGCAGGTAGTACTGTTATTACTATACCTTCCTTATAGAGCAGGCCTCAGAGGCCAAAGAGGCCATGTTCCCACACTGTCCACGTCCATGTCCACAGAAGTGATAAAGCCCTAGGGTCCTCCCTAGGGGTCCCTTCTGCACATCTGTTGAGCAAGTCATAGCCTGGTTTGTTCACACCAGGCAGGCAAAACGGCTCCTGAGAATGGGGACTGAGCAGTCTCCACAGGTGCCCTGATGGCTGAGCCGGGGAACACACAAACTGCTCACCTGGCCTCTGACAGGTTAGTGAAAGAACTGGGCAGGGCCCGCCTGGGGTGCTGCCCAGGAGTACCTGGCTCACTGTCCCCTGGAGATGACCCTGTTTGAGGAATGTCATTCCGATGACACAGCAGGGGCACACCCAGAGAGCCATGCAAAGCCAGTGCCAGGCCCCTTCCTGCCTCCCTCTGGCCAATGAGTGTCCCTGGGCTCAGCAGCACCACAGGAGGGGAGGGGGCTGTACCATCGAGTGTCGCTCCTCTCAGCATCGTACTGAGGTGGAAGGAAGGCCAGGAAGCCTCCTAAAGGAGGGGACGCCTGTCCAGCAGCCCAGCAGACATCAGTTACGAGAACAGCGAGGGAGAGAGAGAGAGGAAGGCTGAGGTCTGCAGAAAGGGCAGGGCTTGGAGGCCAGCATCAGGGGCATCAAGGCTGCACAGAATCACCTGAGGGATGGTGGAAATGCAGATTCGGGCCACCCCAGACCGCCTCAGGACTTTCTGGCTTTAAGTCCCAGGAATATACATTTCTAACTAACCTGCTCCTGGCCACTGGAGTTTGGACCTCAGGATTCCCGAGACCTTGGCAAGGTGGTCAACTTGTGCTCCCAATACACGGTAAAATGAAAGCAAGGTAGCAGGGTAGCCTCTGCCCCAGCTGAGCCCACACTGCCTCCTCCCTGTCTGACGGGGTCCCACAGGTCCCAGAGCTAGCCACCAAGTCCAGCAAGACCTCAGGCCTGTCCAGGTGACTCAGGGCTGGCACACCACGTCTGTCACCTCATCTGTAGGCCCGCATCATAAGAAGCATTTACTGTCAGTAAACTTTTTACTGACATTTCATTTACAAAGATTCCCGGCACCACTCTCCGTGCCTCCCATCTGTGCTGACTCAGTTAATGCACATCGCAGTCCTTCAGGGTGCTCCTCCTGCGCCTGTTGTAATCAAAAGGGGAAATGCAGAGGCGAGCCACTCCCTCGAGCGTGCAGCTGGTAAGTGCCTGGCGATGGCTCAGGCCAGACCTCACTGCCACCATGCCTAACTACCCCCAGGTCCACCAGGTTAGGGTGGTGGTTGAAGGAAGAAAGTTCTGCAAGAAGATTAAAAGTGGGGGATTATGCAAAGACCAGTAAAGGGTCCTGGGAACACAGAAATGCCAAGACTCCACTTTACATTCCCTGGAGGGGCAGAGGAAGCCCTTTCCACCTGCACAGCTCAGGCATGCAGGACCTTTCTTGGCCATTAGAACAAAAAGTGAGTGGTCTCATCTTGGAGGGCTATGGTGACCCCAACTGTCACTTAGTTTTACAAATAACAGAAGAGAAGCTCAGGAAAAGAGGATCAGAGGAAGGGTCAAATCTGCAGAGGACTCAGTGTGCCCAGCACCATGCTCGGCCTTCCTGCACACTCAAGTCACTTAGTCCTCTACCAGCTCTTTGGGCTCAGCATCACCCCCTCCCCTCCAGCCATTCACAGAGAAGGAAAGGCTCAGAAGGGCAAGTCCCGACCCTGGGGCTCCACATGGTGCAGTGTTATCTGGACCCATCACTCTGGTGAGGCCTGGGCAGTGCTCCTACTGCCCCCCCTCCCCAAGTATGGTCTCGCTCACTACTGTGCCCCCTCACTTGGCACGGCACCTGGAGGCAGCTCATTCTGGTCAGCTTTACTACACGGAAAACAATGCTCCTGCCTTCTGTGACATGGAGCCCCTGAGGGGCAGCCGTAAAGGCTCTGCCCCATGAGTCTTATCTGGGACCACAGGGGAGGGAGTGGCCCCTGCAGTGGGGGAAAAGGATGAGAAAACTGCAGAAACCCCCTCTGCTTCCTAAAGCACCTGCTCAAACATGACACACTCATGCCCCCTTCCCTCAGGCACGGCACACCACCCGCTGTCAGTGAGGCTTGGACTCTGTTCCTCCAGTGGTCGAGATGACATGGATGGGCACTCAGCACCAGGCAGGAACTTACAAGCTGCTCACAGGGAAGGGGGAGGAGGACAACCAGGGGCAACAACATAGTCACGCTCAGCATGACTTTAATTTTTAAAGGACAAACGGAATAAGGGACTATATTCCTTGCTGGAAAGGGTAAATATCTTCTCAAGGCCTATCCACACCAGTTGGTAAGTAGGGAAATAAATGATTTGACAGCAACGAAAATATCTGTGACCAAATGACATTTGTGTTGTGTGAACTAACAATTTGCTTATAATTTGCAACCACTGGCTTCATTAAACAGTAAAAACTGTGCAAAGAAGGTTAATATAAACCCGACTTCTACCGAGAATTGAGGATACTTGACAGTCATGATCTGTCATTAACCATGTCCCGTTGTGTTTATCAGCAGCTGAGGTGAGGGTCATTTCTTCCTGAGCTCAGACAACAGCCCCCAGACCTCGAGCACGGAGCCCGGACCACCTGATCAGCTCTCACCACTGGAAGGGCAGCGCCACTCTAGAGCTGAGGATGGGTGTGTCTTCACTGTCTTTCTTCCAGCAGGTTGTATAAGTTCCCACAGCGGATTCCAAGGCAGAGATGAAAGCTGCTTCCGTCCCTGAATGACAGCCTGGAGCAGAAGCCTCTCATCTTGAACCCAAAATGGACTGTGACTTAACAAGAAATAGAGCTTTTCTGCGTTCAGCTGCTGATGTGGGGTGGCTTACTACAGCAGTTAACCTCGTGTGAACCTCGTGTGGACAGCACTGACTAGCACTTCTAGGTCCTGGTGATGCTGGAGGTGAGCTATGAGCTATAGTGCAGGGAACCTTCAGTCACGGACAAGTTCCACACCACATTCAAGAGCTCCCACACCAGGAGTAACTCGTACATCCTAGCATTGTTAGCTATAGAAAAAGTCAAAATGGTAATGGATAAACTATGGGACAAATAAAACGAATAAGCAAGTTCTTTATGTTCTGATATGGAAATATCAGATATGTTAAGTGAAAAACTAAGGCACAGAACAGCATACACAGCAGTTTTTCAGATCTGATCCAAGGACCCTGAGACTGCCCAGGATCCTTTCAGGCAGTCCACTAGGTGTTCCCCCTTTCAACTATACAACTGTGTAAGGATGTACTTCCTTCACATGTCCCAACCAAAAAGCATTACAGCAGTTTGAATGCAAAGATGAAAATCCAGTTGTCTGATTTTGTTTTGAAAAATAAATTTTTCGGCCGGGCGTGGTGGCTCACGCCTGTAATCCAAGCACTTTGGAGGCCAAGGCAGGCGGACCACCTGAGGTCGGGAGTTCAAGAACAGCCTGACCAACATGATGAAATCCTGTCTTTATTAAAAAAAAAAAGAAAAAAGAAAAATAAAATTTTCCACATTCTTTTAAAATGTCACTATAGGCTAGACACAGTGGCTCAAGCGTGTAATCCCAGCAATTTGGGAGGCCAAGGCAGGTGGATCACCTGAGGTCAGGAATTCCAGACCAGCCTGGTCAACATGGTGAAACCCCATCTCTACTAAAAATACAAAAAAATTAGCCGGGCGTGGCGGCAGGTGCCTATAATCCCAGCTACTTGGGAGGCTGAGGCAGGAGAATCGCTTGAACCTGGGAAGCAGAGGTTGCAGTGAGCCGAGATCGCACCATTGCACTCCAGCCAGGCAACAAGAGCAAAACTCTGTCCCCCTACGTCCAAAAAAAAGGGGGGGGGGGGCACTATACGCCAGGCATGGTGGCTCAGAACTATAATCCCAGCACTTTGGGAGGCTAAGGCGGGCGGATCACCTGAGGTCAGGAGTTTGAGACCAGCCTGGCCAACATGGTGAAACCCTGTCTCTACTGAAAAAAAAAAAAAAAAATTAGCCGGGCATGGTGGCAGGTGCCTGTAATCTCAGCTACTCAGGAGGCTGAGGCAGGAGATTTGTTTGAATGTAGGAGGCAGAGGTTGCAGTGAGCTGAGATCTTGCCACTGCACTCCAGCCTGGATGACAGAGCAAGACTCTGTCTCAAAAAATAAAAATAAATAAAATGTCACTATACAATGGGTTTATCATTTTTAAAATCTCAATTTTATTTTCTAATATAATATTGATATAAATCACATTTTAAAAGCTCTTTGGGGGCCTCAAAACTTAGTAGTGTAAAATCATCCTGAGACCAAAGTTTGAGCACCACTGATGTATATAGTATACTACTTTTGTGTAAAAAAGGAAGAAAATTCATCTTGTACTATGAATTTTCTTCCTTTTTTACACAAAAGTAGTATAAGCATTTAGCTTACAATGCATAAAGAAACCCATTAAGGATAATCCACTATCAGTGGTACTGGGCACATGAAAGCCCTTTTACTGAATGTATCTTTTTGTTGTTAACTTTTGAGCTATATATAACCTATTCATTAAAGTAAGTTAAAAAAACAAACCCTAGGAGCCACAGGAAGCGGGAAGGCCAGCCCAACAGAAGATGGGATAGGCCAGAAAGCCTGTGTGTGGATGCCACCCTCTCAACCCAACCCCTCCAGAAACATGGTGTCCAGGAAAAACATCAGAGGATTCTTCTCTAAAGAAACAAAAGTAAGGGACTTAAGAGCTTCCAGGGTGCAGCTCCCTCATCTTAACTGTAACTGGCAACCATGATCCCACATCGTCAGGGTCTACAACATGTGAGAAAACCAGAAAAGCTAGCCCAGAGAGGCAATTCAGAAACTATTTTATTATTTTTTAATATATTATACTTCAAGTTCTTTGGATACATGTGCAGAACATGCAGGTCTGTTACATAGATATACATGTGCCATGGTGGTTTGCTGCACCCATCATCCCGTCATCTACATTAGGTATTTCTCCCAATGCTATCCCTCCCCTAGCCCCCCACCCCCCAACAGGCACCAGTGTGTGATGTTCCCCTCCCTGTGTCCATGTGTTATCAATTGTTCAACACCCACTTACGGGGTGAGAACATGCGGTGTTTGGTTTTCTGTTCTTGTGTCAGTTTGCTGAGAATGATGGTTTCCAGCTTCATCCACGTCCCTGCAAAGGACCTGAACCCATCCTTTTTATGGCTGCATAGTATTCCATGGTGTGTTTATGTGCCACATTTTCTTTATCCAGTCTGTCAATGATGGGCATTTGGGTTGGTTCCAAGTCTTTGCTATCGTGAACAGTGCCACAACAGACATATGTGTCCATGTGTCTTTATAATAGAATGATTTATCATCCTTTCGGGATATATCCAGTAATGGGGTTGCTGGGTAAAATGGAATTTCTATTTCTAGATCCTTGAGGAATCACCACACTATCTTCCACAATGGTTGAACTAATTTACACTCCCACCAACAGTGTAAAAACGTTCCCACTTCTCCACATTCTCTCCAGCATCTGTTATCTCCTGATTTTTTAATGATCGCCATTCTAATTGGTGTGAGATGGTATCTCAATGTGGTTTTGATATGCATTTCTCTAATGACCAGCAATCAGCTTTTTTTCATGTTTGGTTGGCTGCATAAATGTCTTCTTTCGCAAAGTGTCTCTTCACATCCTTTGCCCACTTTTTGATGGGGTTTTTTCTTGTAAATTTTTTCAAGTTCTTTGTAGATTCTGGATATTAGCCCTTGGTCCGATGGGTAGATTGCAAAAATATTTTCCCATTCTGTTGGATGCCGGTTCACTTTAATTAGATCCCATTTGTATATTTTGGCTTTTCTTGCCATTGCTTTTGGTGTTTTCGTCATGAAGCCTTTGCCCATGCCTGTGTCCTGAATGGTATTGCCTAGGTTTTCTTCTAGGGTTTTTATGGTGTTAAGTCTTATGTTTAAATCTTTGATCCATCTGGAGTTCATTTTTGTATGAAGTGTAAGGAAGGGATCGTTTCAGCTTTCTGCATATGGCTATCAATTTTCCCAACACCATTTATTAAAATCATTTTTTAAAACAAAAATAAGAGCCGGGCATGATGGCTCATGCTTGTAATCCCAGCACTCTGGGAGGCCAAGGTAGCAGGATCACCTGAAGTCAGGAGTTCGAGACCAGCCTGATCAACATGGAGAAACCCCGCCTCTACTAAAAATACAAAATTAGCCAGGTGTAGTGGTGCCTGTAATCCCAGCTAGCTGAGGCTGAGGCAAGAGAATCACTTGAACCCAGGAGGCGGAGGCTGCAGTGAGCCGAGATCACGCCATTGCACTCCAGCCTGGGCAAAAAGAGCGAAAGTCTGTCTAAAAAAAAAAAAAAAAAAAAGTCATGTATCCAAAGATGCTGGAAAAGTTATTGGACACACACTGCTGGGGGGATCTGGTTGGGAAAACAGTGTCTGTTTTCTCACAGCCATTTGAAGAGTGTGACTACACAGGCCATTCCTATGTTTGTGGAACTCATGTTCTCATACGCACATGGCACAGGGAACAAGGTGGCATTTTAACATCAGATGTGGAGACCTACTACCTGCACACTCCTGATTAAGTTATTTAACTTCTGAGCCTCAGTCCCTCCAGTGGAACTTGGGTAATACCTCCCTTACAGAGTCACTAAGAATTCAGTGAGTTGTCTCTGATGTGACAATACATTCCAGCACTTGGTAGGTCTTCAATAAATGCCATTCTTGTGATCCATGACAGGAGAAAAAGTTGAGAGTATGTCACTGCCAGTAATTTTTTAAAGACAACAGAAGTCACAAGGAAACATCCTTTAAGGTTAATGCTTTAATGTATTGACATTTTCACTTAGAAACGTACAGTTTGCATATGTAGGAAAAAATCAGTTCTGTAGACACAACAGAATACTAGAGACGGGAAAGCAATCACGAGAAGATCAACTCTGGGGGAGAAAATGGAACTGCATTCCATGCCTTGTATCTGCATACACTAGGGAAGGAAAAAGAAGTTTTACACAGGATCAACACGTGGAAAATACGCTTGGGTCATTTTGTCTCGATTGCAGGACCTTCTTATAATCCAGATGGCTACCTTGAGTCCTGACGGCCTAAAATGGGCAAGTCTGGTCTTGCTCACAAATGATGATGCAAAACATTAAGCACAGTTCTCCCTCTCCTCTTTAATACCCAACACCCTGAAGTTGACTCAAGGAATGAAAAGAACATCAGATCAGCATGTATACAATGTGTCATTAGCCAACTTCTTCAAGGTATGGATCATTATTTAAAAGTACACATGGAAGTAATATGCTTACTCAAACCTAAACAGGAAGTTTCTTCTAACTCACGCACTTCTTGACCTAGATATTAAGTGTAGCACTGTAAACCAAGGACACCGTTGAGAAAGTGAGGCTATCAAAACACTGGCATCTATGGGAGTTGTGGCCAAGGAAATAAAATACCTGAGCCCACCTTATCCCCAGTATGCATTTCATACCAGAATCAACTCACTAATGACAGCCACTTTCCAGGCTCATCTATGGTTGCCTAATGAGACAGGCCCCACAGGGATGGGGACTGGGGAGGGTACACACATGGTGCCGATGCTTCAGTCCACACCTCTCCCCTTCAGCCAGAAGCAGCCAGGGGAACACAGGGACATCTGCCTCAAGAGCATTTCAGCAGCCAAAGTCAATACTCTGTGGTTCCTGTAATTCCCACCTAGTAATTCCAAATTCAAAATTACCACCAGTGCAACATGAAAAACTGTTAATAAAGTGTACATACAACTTTAATAACGATTATAACCTGAACAATGCCATTCTTCTTATAATGCATGGAAAATCCTCAAAGCAACATTTCAAACCATGGACACTAGTGTTGTCATACATTGCATCTATTCAGAGATGAAAGGCACACATCCTTCCACATGGGAACAGACACTTCCATGTTAACAAGTCCCCTAGGATTGGAGAGAAAAAACAGACCCATGGTCACCACTCAGTTTCTCTGGTGTCTGGCTTCATATGGAGTCCTAAATAAGTTGGCTTAAGTTGGCCTCAGAGGGAGGTGGCTGAGCAGTAAAGCAAGACAGCATGAGTGTAACCAGCCAGGCAAAATAACAAGTCTGTGCTACCTGGAGTGTATTTGAGGGAAAAAAGGACCATATGGAGCGTGGGGCAGGAACATTCACTGTGCTAAACTGCCTTTGTAAAAGCACACTGTTTAAAGCATGCAGGGCAGAAAACTGGAATAATTCAGAGCTTGAAAACAAGAAATACCAAAAGTGTGAATATCTGAAATACATACTTTATAATATTGGAAATAAGAGCATTTGACAGAAAGGCTGGACTATGTTTTCCAAAGACTTATACTTTTGGGGCTCAAAATTCAATGTTCTAAGTTTCTCCATCACACAGAGATCAAGAACAAAAGCAAGGGTGGGGGTCCTGGCCAGGCTGAGTGGTACCTTGAGCCAGTCCCTTTGTCCTGAGGGTCCCTGGGCCCCATTTCACATCCATAACCCAAGTCTGCTCAGCTACGGTCTGCCCTGGTGCTCAGTGAACAGCCACAGGGCCCCACTTCTGCAAAATGGGAAGACTCTAAGTAAGGCTCTCCTTCCACTCCCTCACTGTTCCTTTAACATTACTCCCTTAGCAAGTAGAAAAATAGGCTTAGGCAGACACACACTCAAACAGCTCTCTCTGAATAAAGTACATCTGCCTCCACACACTTGTTACTGTTCGGCTTCTCCAAGTTTTAAAGGATAAAGCCCTAAAACTCTCAGGCTCAAATCAACTCCTAATGTGGGTTATGTTTTCCAAGTATGGCTACCAAAACCATACCAGAATAAAGTGAGAATAAGAAACTAGGGTCAGGCAGATTTCTGAAGCATCATTCTTCAAAGGCAGCTGAACCCCAACATCCTGGGCCGACGGCCTTGATGGGGGCCTGTGGAGCCCAGAGGGCAGGTCAGGGGCTCTCACACCATGGCCTCAGGAAGTACCTGGGAGCTTACCAACCCACAACTCCTAAAGTAACATGCAACCAGTTCCGGCCTGTGGTTTGAAAAAGTTAAACGGAAAGAAGCTGTAGGTTTTCTTGCCACTATCACTCATTAGGCATACAACACTGGCATAACATGAGAGTAAATTAACTCTTAAGCACTACACCTAACTCTAAAAAGAAAATGCCTTTCAAAACAGGTATGCTCAAATAAGGTATTCTGAGAGTTCCACAAGGACAGTCTTGGAATGAGCCTGTGCCCCCGGAGAGCCAATCTTTGAACAAAACAGCACAGTTCAAACCCTTCTCTGTGGTACTTATGTGGATTAGTTACAATTATGACATCACTACTTTCAAAGGAACGATTAAAACTATTATTAAAAACATTTGTCACAAACAGAAATGCCCTGCAAATAAATCATCTTATTGCACACAGGGTTGTCAGAAGCTATGCACATCAAGACCTTGAGGCCTCTAGAAGACCCAAAATAGAGACCCTAAGGCCATGCCCGTAGCTGCTCCTGCCAGCATGCCCAGCGCCAGGTCACTGTCATTGTCTCGGTACCGCTTCTCGAATGATGACTTGGTTAGCAGGCGGCTGTCCATAAAGTCCTAAAAGAGAAGGAAAATAGCAGATCTCTGAGCAGCAGTTTGTAAACTTCAACATATGCAAAGCATCAGTTCTTTCCCAACAGGGATCCACTGTCTCCTGCCACACTGGTGCCCCACCCCTCCTCCACTACAGGCACAACACGTGGCCCGCATCCCTGAAACCGCCCTGGGAGGAAACCAAGATCCTCAGCTCACTAAGGGCCAAAGTCCCTAAACTGCAAAGAGCAGAACCCTAATGAAGCTTCAGATTCCAGCTTCTGATTTCTACTTCAGCCCTCCACACCATGCTTATTAAGTGGCAGACAAATGGGGAACATGAGAGATATAGAGTGCCCATCAAAAGCCCAAAAAGGAAATGTCCACCTAAAGCAAATTAGCTTTTTAGTATGCGTGCAAACCAATTTTTAAATTAAATCTTAAATCTGCTCATGTAACTTTTTTTTTTAATGGAGTCTTGCTCTGTCCCCAAGCTGGAGTGCAGTGGTTGGATCTCAGCTCACTGCAACCTCCACCTGCCACGTTCAAGCAATTCTCCCACTTCAGCCTCCTAAGTAACTGGGACTACAGACGCCCACCACCATGCCTGGCTAATTTTTGTATTTTTTTGGTAGAGATGGGGTTTCACCATGTTGGCCAGGCTGGTCTCAATCTCCTGACCTCAAGTGATCTGCCCGCCTCAGCCTCCCAAAAGTGCTGGGATTACAGGCGTGAGTCACCGTGCCCAGCCTACTCTATTTTATTGCATGTCTTTATGGAGAAAAAATAAATACTTATGTTAGAGATGAAAACTTCAAAAAAATAAACTACAAATTTAATATTTAATTAGCAAGATTAAAATTTACAACTTGGAAATGTACTGTTTGCTCTCTTCCATGCTTCACAGCTATATTGCCTAGCAGTTTTCAAACTGCTCAGGTATGAAAAGAGTTAACTTTCCTCCTTGATCTTCTATTCCCCTAATGGTTCAACGGCAGGGCGAGGTGGGCCACAAGTGTAATACCAGCACTTTGGGAGGCTGACAAGGGTGGATCACTTGAGGCCAGAAGTTTTAGACCAGCCTGGCCAACATGGTAAAACCCTCTCTTAAAAAAATTACCAAAAAAAAAAAAAATTAGCCAAGGGCAGTGTCGCATGCCTGTGCCTGTCATCCCTCGCTGAGGCATGGGATTGCTTGAACCTGAGGGGCGGGGGCTGCAGTGAGCTGAGATCCTGCTACCACAATCCAGCCTGGGCAACAGAGTGAGACTCTGTCTCAAAAAAGAAAAAAAAAAAACTACTCACTAGTGATGTGCACATGTGGATGAAGAGCAGAAGTGAAACCTGCAGTGATAACAAAGGTGAACATTTCCAACCACTTACAGCACTACATACGTTGAAATGCTCTGATTCAGGTAAGCGCGCTCTTATCCCTATTTTGCAGATGGGCAAACTGAGGCACATAGCGCTTAACGACAGTAGGGGCACACAAACCCAGGCACTCTGACTACAGTATGCACTTATACCCACTAACGCCTCAAAAACAACAGAGGACGATGGAAGACAAAAATCAAAGGCACAGAGTAGTACAAAGAAACCATCATAAATCTAAGGGCTCATCTGGTACAGGTAACAGTATTGGAAGCAAGTGATTATTTTTGCAATGTTGAAATAACTAGGGAATTATGGCATTTACTTTCACAGTCTTGACATTTTAAAATGTTCAGTAATGTTAAATGTAACACAACAGAACTTGTAAGTGACCTAAGGAGAAGGTCCCATGGGAAATCTACATTCTGCATCCCCTGCAGGTCACACTCCTGTGGCTCCTGCTGAGCTCTGCTCCTGCATTGAGCTCACCTTGCCAGAGTCAGCTGTGGATGCTTCCAGGTCACACTCATGATAATTGCCTAATTTAACTAATATTACATAAATGGTACAAAATGTGAATGAGAAAAAGGCAGACACAGTTTCTATGGCAACTAAGATACTACAGGAAAGACTAAATAAAGGAAGGTTACTTTTACAAATTACCATCAAACCAGGGAATTGAGAAAACTATCAAAGATGGGGGGATGGGAGGGCTATAGTCCCAAAATCTAGAAGTCTGCTCTTGGACTTACCCCTGGAAACTGCAGTGCAATGACGTGTCATGAGGATGGTCTCTACAAGACAGAAATAGAAGACTCCAACCAAAGGAGCCAACTCAAAGCAAACACCTCAACCCCACATCACGGAGAGAGCCGAACGAGTGCCCACTAGTGGGTTAAATCACAGCACAATGTTTACAGAATGTCTACAGCACTCTATACTTTCTCAGTTGGCTGACTGACCACTAGTCCCAATCACACTCAGCAGAAAGCCACAACCAGCTCTGTGCAGGACTAGGAGGGTTCTTGTGGACTAGCTCTAGGCAGTGAGACCCTGGCAGACAGAATGGCATGGAGGTGGCAAAGCACCCATCTGGTTGTCAGCACAAGTTGCTATGCATCAATCACAAACCCACCTGACCCTTCCACCGAAGCAAGTCTGGGGGCTGCGTGGTCATCCCCCTAAGGCAACCTAAGGTCAGCCGAAGGCAGGCTGGCCACAGTGCCCACTGGCTCAGCCCCTCATGTGGCAAGCATTCCAAGTACCGCCTGTGAGAGTGCTACCTCTACTCCACTGAGGAGCGCTAAGGGCGAGGATGAACTCATTTCCAAAACTGCCCTCAACAACCATGTCTGCAATATCTGTGCTCTCTGTACAGTAAGAAACAATGGCAACCGCCCTATTCTGTTAGCTGGAAGCTGAGAAAGAGGTTGGGTCTCATGTGGCAAAGCTAGGGCTTAAACTCACCACCCCCATGGGATCCCAACAGCAAAATGTGCAAAGGAAAATAATTCATAAAAGGGGATATAAACTAAAGCAACTCGATGCTTCTACTTGAGACCTGCCAAAGCTGTCAAAACTTTTAAAGCACAACAGGCAATCTTTATGGGATTACAGATAAACCACTGCATCAGTAACTGCTAGTGGCATTATCAGCTGGTAAATTATTCTGGAATCAACTTGGTGAAATGCTATCCAGATTTAATGTGCATTATCAGATGAAATGATTAAAAATCTAGGACGTCTCTTAAACTAATCCAGAGATAGAGAAAGGAGGCTGAGGTGGAGATAAAAGATTAGACATGAGTGGTAACTGCTGAAGCCAGTGATGGGCACCTGATAGTTCATTCTTCCATCATCCCTATTTTTTATCCTTGAAATCTCTTGTATTTTTAAATCATAACCCAAAAAACCCTCAAAAATGTCTATGCCTCTTGACATATTAACAGAGATGCTCCTCAGCTTACAGTGGGGTTATCTCTCAATAAACCCATCGTAAGTTGAAAACATCATAGTCAAAATGCATGTAATACAGCTAACTTACCAAACATCATAGCTTAGCACAGCCTACCTTCAACTGCTCAGAGCACTTACATTAGCCTGCAGCTGGGAAAATCAACTAACACAGAGCCTACTATAATCAAGTGTTGAAGATCTCATGTAACTGACTGATTACTATACTGAGAGTGAAAAACAGAATGAAGGTAGGAATACCTGAAGTACGGGTTCTACTGAATGCGCATTGTTTTCGCACCATCGTAAAGTCAAAAAATCATTAAGTCAAACCATCCTGAGTTGGGGCCTGTCTGCATACAGAGATACACTCTAATTGGGGGAAGAAAAAAAAAGAAACATATTCTAGGTCAGGCGCAGTGGCTCATGCCTGTAATCCCAGCACTTTGGGAGGCCAAGGCGGGTGGATCACCTGAGGTGAGGAGTTTGAGACCAGACTGACCAACATGATGAAATCCCATCTCTACTAAAAATACAAAATTAGCTGGGTGTGGTGGTGCATGCCTGTGGTCCCAGCTACTTGGGAGGCTGAGGCAGGAGAATCATTTGAACCTGCGAAGCAGAGGTTGCAGTGAGCTGAGATCATGTCATTGCACTCCAGGCTGGGCAACAAGAGCGAAACAAGACAGGACAGGACAGGACAGGACAGGACAGGACAGGGGAAAGGACAGGAAAGGAAAAGGAAAAGCAAAGGAAAGGAGAAAGGAAAGGAGAGGAAAGGGGAAAGGAAAGAAGAATAATACATATTCAGTAGGAAGAAAAAGGAAAATGACTAAAGGTGTTCAAAGCAGTATCTACAATAGCAAAAAAAAGAAAGAAAGAAAAGAAAAGGTGAGGGGAGAGAGAAAAAGAAAACAACAGCCAGTACTGCGAGGTTTAGTAATACCTCACCCAATATGATAATAGGCAATTACTAAAAATATTTACGAGTATTACGTAGCACTTGGGACAATACACAGAATATTTATAAACAAGACCAGAAATACAAATGCATGTTTATAAGGAGAAAAAAAATTTTTTTTTTTTTAAGATGGATTCTCACTCTGTTGCCAGGCTGGAGTGCAGTGGCACAACCTTGGCTCACTGCAACCTCCACCTCCTGGGTTCAAGCAATTCTCCTGCCTCAGCCTCCCGAGTAGCTGGGACCACAGGCATGCACCACCACACCCAGCTAATTTTTGTATTTTCAGTAGAGGTGGGGTTTCACTATGTTGGCCAGGATGGACTCAATCTCTTGACCTCATGATCTGCCCACCTCAGCCTCCCAAGGTGCTGGGATTACAGGTGTGAGCCACTGCGCCCAGCCAAGGAGAAAATATTTTATGTGGAGGAAGTACAGCAGGTCCCAAATAACATTGTTTCATTTAACATAGTTTCATCACAACATTGATAAGAAGAAAAGAACTGATTCCCCTCTGGGCACCACCTGTGTGAGTTTGAGGGTTTTTTTCCCATGTCTGTGTGAGTTTTCTCCTGATAGTCCAGTTCCTTCCCATCCCAAAGATGTGCCCCTCAGGTGAATCGGTGTGTCTAAACCGTCCCAGTTGGAGTGAGAGTGAGTATGGGTGAGTGTGCCCCACAATGGGATGGCATCCTATCCGTGGTGAATTACCACCTTGAGCCCTGAGCTGCTGGGAGAGGGTCCGCCACCCATGGCCATGAACTAACTGGGTAAATTAACTTACTTGTGTTTATTAATCTTTCTTACATGTATGTGTAGCTCACATTAATTTCAATGGTTAATATTAGAAGTGGTGATGTTTTTGTGACCAGAAATAAGCCATAGAAACTTAACTCTTGTTTATACCAATTAGCCTGCGGTAAAACTGGTTTCGTTACGTGTTTCACTGGAAGTCACATTTTCCAATCATCTACTGTTGATGTTAAGTGAGGACTTACCATAATTCAAACAAAAATATCTGTGCTGGGTTCACAAGACAATGGACAAATATTTAAACTGTCATAATTACTTATTATTATTTTATTGGTTTTCAACTTGACATGGAAAAAAGTCAAGCAAAGCAGAATCCTCCAAAGTCCATGCTAGTTGGCTGAATCTGCCCCAGATTCCCGGAACAGAAGAGTATGAGATTTCTCTATTTCTATTCTAGAACCCATTTTAAGTGCTAAATGCATCAAAAGCCAAAGCAACCACCAACAACTACAAGGACACCATCTAAAATTGTAACCTGGAGGTCTCCTTGACTTCTCTGGGCACCACTATTAGTGACCCACCCTTCTGGTACCAGCTTGCCTCCCACTGCCTCTGTGCTGAGACACCATGCTAGTTTTGCTCACAGCCAAGAACCACTCCACCTCCTGCAAACCTCCACATTTCCGTCTCTTCTGAGCTTGGCCTCTGGCTCCAGCCCACCCACCTGTGCATCCGCCTGTGCTATGGTGCTGTGCCCACTGCATTTGCCCGGCCTCACTTCACAGGAACCATCAGCCACAGCTCTGCCCTCCCCACCCTCACTGCCACACCAGCACCATGCGGCCCCAGTAAGTGGCCACCATTGTCCCACAACTCTACCCTGCTGACCCTCTTGCCCAGGAGACCCAGACATGATGCCCTACATCAGTCACTCACACCTGCCATTTGTTTCATGTGACGCGAAGAATAGAAAGAACAGACTTCAAGCCCAGAATAAACACAAGCCCTTCTACTCCACTGTGAAACAGAACATCACCTCAGCAGTGACAACTTTCCAAGGATGTCACCAGAAGGAGAACAGCTGAAAGGTCACCTCTCATCCCTTAAAATGGGCCTCTTACTTTGATTGCTTCTTAACGTAAGTGAATCCCAATACAAATTCCTTCTGAGAACTAATCCGGACACAACAGCAAAGTTCTAAAAATCAAGCCTCCTCTAGCTTTGCAGAGCAGTATGAAACTACCACAGGCTTTCTTTAAAGCATAATAACAGAGTGATTTGTGGTCCACAACCAGAAAATACAGCTCACTTACACTGAAAAATAAAAATGTTTATAGGTCTCTCTGCCTACTCAGTAAATGGAGAGAAACGAGGCACGAAAGGCTGGCGTGAGTTACCTGCATATGGGTACTGGTAGGGCACAGCATACGCCTGCCCGTTCGCAGCATAGACAACTTGAGTTCCTGGCAGGTATGCACCACCGTATGGCCCATAGCCGTATGCCTGCTGAAAGAAACAGGCCAATTAGAAATACAATTGTGAAACCTCTGGTAATGTATTAAAATTGGGTCTCCAGGTTGCAATCGATAAAATTTAACAGTCAATTAAAAAAACAAAACAAAACACGAAACAGTGTAGTTACGCTCCCTTTGTTTTAAAATTACTAAAAAAAAAAAAAAAACACACACAAAAACTACAGCTGAAGCCCACTTTCAGGCTACAGAATGAAGAAGGCAGAAAAATACAACAGAAGAAGAGAACTGGCCTTGCATGAGATTTGGATTTCAATTCAGCTGTACTGTTAACCTGACCTTCAGTAAGTCACCTGGGCCTTCCTTTGCCCATCTGTAAAATAAGGTTCAACCAGGTGATAATGAGATTTACCAAAACTATTCTCCAGGCAAAGCCAGCCTAGAAGCAGAATCCTTTCTAGCCCAAGTTTGGCAATTCCAGGCACAGTATGGAAGATGACGGTGCCCTGAAGTGTGGTACCTGGGCAGGGGACCAGTGGTTTTCTGGCTGCACACACCCATGAAAGGGTACAGCCAGAAACGGGCAGCAGTCCCACCTCCACTGACTTAGTGAATAACCACTATATGCTGAGAAATACTGAAATCAAAGACTGGCCTTCCTTATGTACTCACAGGTGAGAGGAAATCAGACACACAGACACAATTAATGTCGTTCTGTGACAAGTGCTCTGATACAGGGAGAACAAAGATACAGCCAGGCAAACGTGTGTGTAGATCTAAACCTGTTATCATACAAAAGCAGGAGACAAGAAGTTTCTAGAAGATGGAGTAGACCTTCTTTTCCATATTCCTCCTAAGTACAACTACAATCTCTGGACATTATATGCAAAGCAAACAAGAAGACTGAAGAGTGAGTGGCAAGACAGATGGGCTAGGAACGTTAGCACCTGAGGGAGGATGCACGGTAGGTCCCCTAGGATTCCTTTTCGCTTCACACATCCCAAACTGGACAATGGGGAAGGTGGCAAGCTGGAAGTGCCAATCAGTGCAAACCATAAAGGCCCTGAGAAAGCTGCCCTCTTTAAGAAAGAACCTAAACAGGAAAGGGGCAACCTAGCAAGACAGAACATTTTTAGACAATAACCTCTCTACTCCAGGGAACCACCACAGAAAAACCCACAGCCTCACACCAGCAAAGGCCAAGTGTGAAAAGCCTGAATTTCCGTGCTCAGTAGACTATAGCAGGTTACCGCCAGGCCCTCAGAATACTGTCGAAAAGATTGAGTGAGGGACTGAGAATTTCTTCCCTGCCAGACAGAAACAAAACACCCCCAACCCACTGGACAGTGTCCATGGAGACCTTGTGGGGAGCTAGAACCCCACTCCCACCCAGCAGAAATAAGATGCCCTCCCTATCCCACTGAGATGGGATCAGCAGAGGCCAAGTGGAGAGTGAGTCCTTTCAGGACCTCTCAGTGGCAGCCATGGTATCAGTGGAGGCTATGGGGGAAGCAATCAGAAGGAGCCCTTCCTCTTCCTAGACAGAGTGGACTCAGTGGAGACCTAGTGAGAACCCAAATTCACAACCCCCCTCTGCAGTGACAAGAAACCTGGCCCATGGGTGTCAACTGAGGCCCAAGGAGAGCCTGGACTTCCACCTCCATCTGGCAGAAATAAAGCAGCCCCCCCCAGAAGGAGGTCTGCTAAAACACGAGATTTAAATAAGATTCAGAGTCTTACAGTACTTAAAATGTCCAGCTTTTGATCACAAGCCATTCATCATACCAAGAAGCAGGAAGATCTCAACTAAATGAGAAAAGACAACAACAAAAAACACTAACACCAAGATGACAAAGGTGTTGGAATTACCTGGAAAGATTTTAAAGCAGCTATCATAAAAACCCTTCAACAATTATGAACACACTTGAAATACAAAACATCTACCATAAAAGAGAAAAATCTCAGTAAAGAGTATATAAAGACATATATTCAATTTTTTATACATCAAGATATAAAGAATAACCAAAGAGAAATTTCAGAACTAAGAAATACAATAACCAATTTAAATGGTTCAACGAATGGGCCCAACAACATAACGGAGATGACAAAGTGAAGAATCCATAAGCCTGAATATAAAGGGCAGAAATTACCCAATCAGAACACAACAGAGGAAAAATAGACTGAAGTAAAAAAAAAAAAAAAAAAATGAGCATCTCTGGGACACATGAGACTAACAGGGATGTCATCAGAGTGCCAGAAGGAGAGTGGAAGGAGGCTGGGGCTAGAAAAGCACTCAAGAATAATGGTTCAAAATTTCCCAAATTTAGCAAAAAACCCAAACCTGTATATTCAAGAAGCTGAATGAATACCAAACAGGATAAACCCAAAGAAATCCACACAAACACATACATTATAGTCAAATGTTTGAAAACCAAAGGCCACAGAGCAAGCAGAAGGAAGGAAATAAAAGAGCAGAATCAATAAAATTGACAGAAAAAGTGAATGAAACAAAAAGCTATTTCTTTGAAACTATTCAGAATATTAATAAAACCTTTAGTAAACTGTCAAAAAGAGAAAAATCAAATCACCAGTATCAGGAATGAATGAACTGGACGATATATTACTACAGACTCTGCAGATATCACATAAATCAGACAACTTACAAGAAAAGGAACAATTCCACAAAAAGTACAAAGTATCAAAAGCTACTCCATACAAACTAGAAAATTTGAGTGGACCAGTAACTACTAACAAAGATGCATCTGCAGTAGGCCCAGAGGAAAGGTCATGTGAGGATACAGGGAGAAAGAGGTCATGTGCAAGCCCAGGGGAGGCCTTAGGAGAACCAACGCTGCCAGCACCTCGATCTTGGGCTTCCAGCCTCCAGAACTGTGATGAATAGATGTGTGTTGGTTAAGCCAAAACAAAGGAAAAAGAAAACAGATTTTTTCATGTAAAATCTCCCAAAAAAAGAAATCTCTAGGCCCTGGTAGTTTCAATGGAGATTTCTACCAAATTTTAAAAAAGAATTAATGCCAATTCTACATAATTTCTTCCAGAAAAGAGAAAAGCAGAAAACCACTTTCCAATTTATTCTACAAGGCCAGTATTGCCTTGATAAAATAAGACAAAGTATAAAGAAAAAAACTATAGACCAATATCCCTCATGAATATAGATGCAAAAATCCTTAACAAATATTAGCAAATTGAATTCAGCAATAAATAAAAAGAATCATACACCATGACCAAGTAGACTTTATTCCAGGGAATGCAAAGCTGGTTCAGTATGGGAAAACCAATCACTATAATCCACCATATTAGCAGGCTAAAAAGAAGAAAAAATAATAATCATAATCATATTAATTACTGCAGAAAAAGTATTTAACAAAATCACTTTGGGAGGCCCAGGCAGGAAGATCGCTTGAGGCCAGGAGTTCAAGACCAACCTGGGCAATACAGTAAGATCCTGTCTCCACAAAAAAAAAAAATTTTTTTGCAGGCGTGGTGGCACAGGAGGCTAAGGCAGGAAGATCACCTCAGCTCTGGAGTTCAAGGCTGCAGCGAGCTAATGATAGTACCACTGCACTCCAGCCTGGGTGACAAAGAGAGACCCCATCTCTGGGAAAAAAGAAAAAAAACTGACACCCATTCATGATAAACACTCTTGGAAAGCAGAAAGAGAGAATTCCTAAATCTAATAAAGAATAACTACAAAAAACCTCCAGCTAACAGCATACTTAATGAATGCATTAAATACTAAATAAATGCATATATAAAACCAAATACTAAATTCAGCACTAACACGAGGTCAGGAGATTGAGACCATTCTGGCCAACATAGTGAAACTCCGTCTCTACTAAACATAAAAAGTTAGCTGGGCATGATGGTGTGCGCCTGTAGTCCCAGCTACGCAGGAGGCTGAGGCAGGGGGAATCACTTGAACCTGGGAGGCAGAGACTGCAGTGAGCGGAGACTGCGCCACTGCACTCCAGCCTGGGCGACAAAGCAAGACTCCGTCTCAAAAAAAAAAAACCAAAAACAGTAAATTCTTAAAACTGAATACATCTCCCCTAAAATCAGGAACAAGGCAAGAATGTCTTCTCTCACCACTGCTACTCAACATATCTGAAGGTCTAACCAAGGCAATAAGGAAAGGTAAGAAAACAGAAGGCACACAGATTAGAAAAAGAAAGAAGAAAACTGTTCCTATTTGTAGATGACATGATTGCCTATGTAGTATATCCCAAAAATCTATAGGAAAAGGAACTAGAGTAAGTGAGCTTAGAAAGTTTACAGGCTGCCGGTGGGGACGCCATGGTTCACCCCTGTAATCCAGCACTTTGGGAGGCTGAGGGAGATGGATCACCTGAGGTCAGGAGTTCAAGACCAGCCTGGCCAACGTGGTAAAACCCCGTCTCTACTAAAAATACAAAAAATTAGCCAGGCATGGTGGTGGATGCCTATAATACCATCTCGGGAGGCTGAGGCAGGAGAATCTCTTGAACCCAGGAGGCAGAAGTTGCCGTGAGTCAAGATCGCGCCATTGCACTCCAGCCTGGGCAATAAGAGTAAAGCTCCATCTCAAAAAAAGAAAAAGAAAATAAAAGAAAAAGAAAGTTTACAGGCTACAAGGTCAACCCACAAAAACCAATTCTATAAGAACTGGCAATAAATATAAGAAAACTAAAACTAAAAATGTAATACCATATGCAATCACTAAAAAATATAAGAAAACTAAAACTAAAAATGTAATACCATATGCAATCACTAAAAAAAAGTGAAATACTTGTAAATCTAACACAACATATATGGGATTTTTATACTGAAAACCTCAAGATGCTGATGAAAAAATTAAAGAGGATCTAAATACACAGGCAGTCTATGTTTATAACTGGAAGATTCAACATTAAATAAAGATGTCCTTATTCTCCAAATAAGTATGATACACAGGTTTAAGGCAATTCCTGCAAAAGCCTTGCAAGATTTCCAAAAAGGAATCAAGAGGGTGCTAATCAGTCCACCCAGTTTCAAGACTTATTATATAGCTACAATAATTAAGACTGTGTGGTACAGAACAATGGAACAGACCACAGACCTCAGAAAGCTACATACAATAGAGCCCTGAAACAGACATGTATCTTATAAAAAATTAATTCAAAATTAATACAGACTAATTATAAAACCTAAGACTATAAAACTTTCAGAAAATAATATAGGAGAAAATCTTAGGAAACTTGGGCTAGGTTTGTCATGCTAAGTTTGGCCTAACAGCAAAAGCACAATCTAGAAAAGGAAAGGCCACTAAATCAGAATGTGCCAAAATTTTTAATTCTGTGAAAGGCCTTGTTAAGAAAAAGACAAGTTACAGACCACATGTAGACTGAGCATCTCTAATCTGAAAATCTGAAGTGCTTCAAAATGAGACAGTGATACCTTTCTTTGCTTTCTGCTAGCTCAGCATACAAACTTTGTTTCATGCACAAAATGATTAAAAATATTGTACAGAATTACCTTCAAGATATGTAGATAAGGTGTATACAAAACATAAATAAATTTTGTGTTTAGACATAGGTTCCATCCCCAGGATATCTCACTACCTATGTAAATATTTCAAAATCCAAAAAAATCTGTTATCCAGAACACTTCTGGATAAGGGCTACTCAACCTGTAACTAAAAACAATTCATGGCCGGGCACGGTGGCTCACACCTGTAATCCCAGCACTTTGAGAGGCCAAGGCGGGGCGGACTGCCTGAGCTCAGGTTCACATCCAGCCTAGGCAACACGGTGAAACCCTGTCTCTACTAAAACACAAAAAATTAGCCGGGCGTGGCGGCACATGCCTGTAGTCCCAGCTACTCAGGATACTGAGGCAGGAGAAGCGCTTGAATCCAGGAGGCAGAGGTTGCAGTGAGCCGAGATCAAGCCACTGCACCCCAGCCTGGCGAGAGAATGAGACTCTGTCTCAAAAAAAAAAAAAAAAAAAAAGGATTCATTTCTCAAACATATATGTAAGAATGATCAAAGTTCAACATTAAAAAACATACATTTAGAAAATTAGGCAAAAGACATGAAGAAACAGTTCACTGAAGAAAACACAGAGATGGCAAATAAACACATGAACGGATGGTCAATATCACTAGCGATTAGGAAAATACAAAAATCAGACCACAATGAGTATCAATACACACATCAGAACAGAATAAAAAACAGTGACAACAACAACCACCGATAAGAACACAGAGAAACGGAATTATTCACCTACTGCTGATGGGAAAGTAAAGTCACTGGAAAGCAGTTTTTCAGTTCTGTTAAAAACTAAACATAAATTTACCATACGTATGACCCAGCAATTGCACATGTGGGCATTCATCTCAGAGAAAGGTAACTTCGTACCTGCACCGCAACCTGTACACAAGTGTTCACATTAGGTTTGCTGCTAACAGCAAAAGCTGGAAGCAACCAAAATGTCCCTCAATACAAAATTTGGTACATCCATCCCACGGAATACCACTCGGCAATAAAAAGGACTACTGACAAAGAGACAAATCTCAAGGGCAAATGCTGAGTGAAAAACGTTAAACTCACAAGACCACACACTATATGATTTCATTTACATGACACTGTTGAAATGACAGAGCTATGGAGCTGGAGAACGGTTCAGTGATTGACAGGGATGGGCGTGACTATAAAAGGGTGTCACAGCAGGAAGATTTTGTGAAGAATTCTTTATCTTGATTGAGGTGGCAGCTACACAATCGACACGTGAGAAAATGACACTGGATTAGTGTTAAACACCATACCAATTCCAAATTCCTGGGTTTAATTTGATCTAATATTAACAACTGGGGAAACCAGGTAAAAAGCACATGAGACTCTCGATGCTATCTTTGTAACTTCTTGGGAATCTGTAATTATTTCAAAATTCAATTAAAAAAAAAAAAGCAGCATGTTCCACACAACAGACTTAAATACATACCACTAGCTCTGTCAGCACCCCAATAAGGGGACATCGCAAGATATTTGACATGATTTTTTTAAGGGTTATTTTCCCCAAAATATAGCATTTTTTTCTGACTATAAGGAGAATTCAAGTAATTCATTCCATATAAACTACAGATCATCAAAATATCATTACCCAAAGCAACTATTAATATGATGCATTTTAGGTCTATCTTAAAAACAAACTGTGTTACCCAATAATACAGCACATTACAATGTGCTGAACTATACAAAATAGTTGATTTACTTCATGAAAACAAAAGTTGGTAAGAAATCATCTGTTTAAAGAAGAAATGGTTTAGGCCAGGCACGGTGGCTCATGCCTGTAATCCCAGCACGTTGGGAGGCTGAGGCGGCTGCATCACGAGGTCAGGAGATCAAGACCATCCTGACTAACACAATGAAACCCCGTCTCCACTAAAAATACAAAAGTTAGCCGGGTGTGGTGGCGCCCGCCTGTAGCCCCAGCTACTCGACAGACTGAGGCAGGAGAATCGCTTGAACCCAGGGAGGCGGAGGGTGCAGTGAGCTGTGAGCTGAGATCATGCCACAGCACTCCAGCCTGGACGACAGAGCAAGACTCCACCTCAAAAAAAAAAAAAAAAAAAAAAAAAGAGAAGAAATGGTTTAGAGTACGTTTCTAATTTCATTTAAAGAAACAAAACAAAGCAGGACAGCAGCAGAGACCCCAAGCTTCCCTCACCTGGAGGCTCAGGGTTCTCCCTACCTCAGGGGCCGGTGCAGCATAAGCCGTGTATGGTGGCGGGGAGGAAACCACGGATGTCTCATCAGTCATGACTGCAGAGCCCACATACGCCTGTGGGAGAGAGGAGAGGGTGAGGGCAGGATAGCTTCCCAGCAGCTGTGTGCTCAATGATGCTGTGCATGTGTCCCTTTTATTTAGCAAATTAAAAATTTTAAAGTTATATAGCTCTCTGCAAAGTAGGAAAAACTCCCCCATTCCAATGGGGGCCCCTAGCCCTACTCTGGTGTCCTCTAAATGCAGGAGCAAAGTGGCCCTCATTCAGCCCCTAGCAGGATTAGCGCTCTCACAACTAGGAAGGCACTCAGAGGCCCCACTGTTACCCAATACCTTTTAAAAGATATTACACCAAGCCAGGAGCAATGGCTCATACCTGTAACCCCAATACTTTGGGAGGTGGGGGTGAGAGGATCGCTAGAGCCCAGGAGTTCAAGGCCAGCCTAGGCAACAGAGGGAGAGCCCATCTCTACAAAAAACAATAAATTAGCTGAGCATGGTGCTTATGGCCCCAGTTTGTCAGGAGGCTAAGTCTGAAGGATCACTTGAGCCCGGGAGGTCGAGACTGCAGTGAGCCAGGATTGAGCCACTGTACTCCAGCCTGGGCAACAGAGCAAGACCCTGTCTCCAAAAAAAAAAAAAAGATGTTACAGCCCTCTCAACATCCTTTATTCACAAATAAAAACCCTATAATCTAAAATGTATCAGAGATATGTCCTATACATGGTCTGTTTTTACCTTAAAAAACAAAATTCTTCATTAAATTACTCCCCCAGTGTAATTTAAAGAAAAACATGTTAGCTCTTTAAAAAAAAAAAAAAAAATTGGCCAGGCGCTGTGGCTCACACCTGTAATCCCAGCACTTTGGGAGGCCGAGGCAGGCGGATCGTGAGGTCAAGCGTTCAAGACCAGCCTGACCAACATGGTCCAATCTTGTCTCCACTAAAAATACAAAAATTAGCCAGGCGTGGTGGTAGGCACCTGTAATCCCAGCTACTCCGGAGGCTGAGGCAGGAGAATTGCTTGAACCCAGGAGGCAGGGGTTGCAGTGAGCCGAGATCGTGCCACCGCACTCCAGCCTGGGCGACAGAGAGAGACTGTGTCTCAAAAAAAAAAAAAAAAAAAATACACACAAAGAATCAGTTGGGGATCTTGCCCATAACTGTATGGATCATTAATACTAATTTTACCCACAAAAAGGATTTTCACGAAGAAAAGGTAACTGCAGCTGTAGAGTAAGCTTAGAATGAAGTTCTGTGTTGTGCTAACACTGACACTTGGATATTAAGCCTTTTACCTTCTTCTCCCACATGCACACATTCTTGTGTAAGCTTGATCCACTTTCTTCTTTTCTTACAGAGATAAAAGAGGAAAAAAATCCCATCTAAAGAATGAAAGCTCTGACCAGAGTAACACTCCCTTGATCCCTGACAGATAAAGATGGCATTACAAGCTCTACAAATGGGGATCACTGTCTCAGTGACCTCCTAAGGCCAGAAGCAGGACAAGAGACAAGTACAAGTCACAAAAAGGTTTGTTTCACAAGGCTGAGCTCCCGTGCATAAAAAGTATCCTGCAGTTCTTTCTGAGCCTTTACTGCAAACCACAGCAGAATTCTAAGTGTTGCAGAACTTTGAGAAATACAAACATTTCTAGAAAGCAACAATGGAACAAGCATGCCTGTGTGAGAAGGGTGCCTCCTGCCAAAACGTTTGGCAAACCCGGCTTGCTCACTGTTGGTTAAAGGCGCCCTGCCCAGTGCTACCCACCCAGTCATGGCTGGATGGCCAGGAAACCTGTTTTCCCCCTTCTCCAATTGTTACATAAGACGATGTGAAAACATTACTGGTGGCTGGGTGTGGTGGCTCATACCTGTAATCCCAGCACCTTGTGAGGTGGAAGTGGGAGGATCACTTGAGCCCAGGAATTCAATACCAGCCTGGGTAATATAGTGAGACCTCCTCTCTACAAAAAAAATTTTTTAAATAAGCTGGGCATGGTAGCATGGGCCTATAGTCCCAGCTACTGGGAAGGGGAGGCTGAGGCGGGAGGACCACTTGAGCCCAGGAGGCAGAGGTTGCAGTGGGCAGCGCCACTGCACTCCAGCCTGGGTAAAAGAGTGAGACCTTGTCAAAAACAAAAAAAAATTATTGATGATTGTATTAGCAACTTACTGTGTTTGTCCTAGAATCTTGGAGTGTAAATTTCCAGGCCCTGGAGAAAAGAAAAAGGGTATTTAATATTTAAGGCAATCCAACATTTCAATGATTCTCAAACCTGGGTTGGCATCAGAATTCCTGAAGAGATCTGCTTAAAGAACAGGTCTTCAGGCCTTGCCCCAAACCACTTGAGACACGCACTAGGAATATATATTTTTAGAAACCACATTTACAATAGATACATAATATTTAAAACATAATCTATACAATACTTTTTACTTTTTAATAAACGTGAAATGTACTGTCACTTGCTTTGTCAGTTCATGGCATACACACAGATCTACTTCCTTTTTAACAGCTTTGTAATATTCCATGATATGAGTAAATTTAGTTAGCAATTTTTCAACATTAAAAAGAATGGTGGGGGACCAGATGCAGTGCCTCATGCCTATAATCCAAGCACTTTGGAAGGCCAAGGCAGGGGGATCACCTGAGCCCAGGAGTTCAAGACCAGCCTGGGCAACATAGTGAAATCCCAGCTCTACAAAAAACACAAACATTAGCCAGGCATGGTAGTGCATGCCTATAGACCCAGCTACTAGGGAGGCTGAGGTGGGAGAATAGCTTCCTCCTGGGAGGTCAAGGCTATAGTGAACCAAGATCATACCAGTGCATTCCAGCCTGGATGAAAGAGAGAGACCCTGTCTCAAGAAAAATAGAAAAAAGAATGCTATTAACATATTAACATCCCTATTACCCTTGCACTCTTATGTAAACATTTCCATAGGGCAAATTCCAAAGACTGAAACTGCTAGGTCAAAGGATATAAACAGAATTTCAGCAGGTATTGTGAAATGGCCCTGCAAAACGACTCTAACAATCTCTGTGACCTACCAACTTTCCACTATATTGTCAAAAAAACTAGATACCTGAATCTTAAGTATCACAATTAAGTTTCTGCCTTAATTGATAGGCAAAAACAGTCTCTCATCCAGGTGCGATGGCTCACGCCTGTAATCCCACCACTTTGAGAAACCAAGGTAGGCAATCACCTGAGGTCAGGAGTTCGAGAGCAGCCTGGTCAACATGGTGAAACCCCACTTCTACTGAAAATACAAAACCAGCCAGGCGTGGTGGTGCATGCCTGTAATCTCAGTTACTCCGGAGGCTGAGGCAGGAGAACTGCTTGAACCCGGGAGGGAGACAGAGGTTTCAATGAGCGGAGATTACACCACTGCACTCCAGCCTGGGCTACAAGAGACTCCATCTCAAAAAAAAAAAAGCAGTGTCTTGTACACCCACTCATTCCTTTACCCCTCACTTTTCTTACTAACCCCAGCCCTCTTATCTTCATCAATTCCTTTCATTTTTATTCTCATTTTACTATCTCCCTAAGTTGGAAGATTCATTCATTTATTTTCAAGTGTTCTGGCTTTCTAAGGAATGCAGTTAAGTTGCAAAATTCCCCAACAGATTTTGTATGTGGCATACCACTGTCATTCACTTTGCTAAAGGGTATCATATTGGATTATTCACATATGTTATACAAATTTTGTTGTCATTTCAGGTGGAAGAGTCTAGTATGGCCTTTGGTCTGCAAATTCAGTTCTGTTATTTCAGAACATTTTCCTTGCCCTGAATTTCTAATTACCTCTTCTGGGGTTGTATACTTTCTGCACATCAACAATCTTTCTGAACTTTTTTTAGTGTTTCTAACATATCTCTGATCTCTTCTCCAAATCTTTTCATCTTTTTCCCCTCACTGAGATTATCTCCAGTCTCTTCCTCCAGGCCAGTGATTCACTTTTCATTTGGGGTTGTATGCAAGGGAAGACCACTTTCATCAGATTATAATGTGAATAGCACCCTCTTGACAGTGACAGACTTTCTAGATTATAGACACGAGCAGAAAAGAAACATAAATCTCTGCCCTCACATAGCATATATTCTAATGAAAGCAGATGATGAACAAGATAAATAGTTGGTAGATGGTGAGTGTGTATGGAGACGGGGGAGATATAATTTTAAATATGGTGGCCAGAAAAGCATTCCTGAAGACTCTGCTTCTGTTCCTTAGGTTTTATTTTCCTCCACTCTAGGAGCTTTTCCTGAGGCTTACATTTTTCTTTTCTTATTTTTCCTTCAAGGTATATCTGTATAGTTGTCAAGCCACTTCTTTATATCCTGCTCACTTTTTACATAGGAAGTGATATCTAAAACTTCTGTTTGCTCTGATAAGGTATGAGTTATTTCTCCTTGACACCCTCCCTACCTAATCTGGTATCAACTGGTAGCTCCACCCTGTTCCACCTCTGTCCAGCCCAGCAACAGTTTGATGGCTAGGTGTACCCTCAATCAATATTCTATAATCTGAGGGCACAGGGCTGGAAGAGAAGGAAATTTCTTCCGAGATCGAGTAAGTCTTTTCTGAAAAATCTGGGTCCCAGCACATTCCTTTGAATGTCCCATGCTAAGGCTCACTTCACAGCCACAAAATTATCCAACTCCTGTGAGCTTCAGTGCCTTTCACTGCCCTGCAATGATGAGCCCTGGGAGAACCACCCAGCCTCTGCTGAGGTCCCAAGGACATCACATTCTCAAGGATTTTTCCTTAGCTTCTCCAAAAAATATCTTACTCTTAATCAGCATCACTCCAGACTATAGGGTAATACTAAACATTTACAAGGTTTAATTAACTCATCTTGTTACTGCTTCTGGGATTCGGGTAGGATTAAAGAACATGTCAACAGAATCATCAGTTTCTTTCTTTGGCTGTTTGTAGTTTGTGCTTGAAATCAAACTTCTTTATTTGGTTGCGCCACTGAAACATTTTCCTCTCAGGGAAGATGATCTAATCCATTTCACCATTGTTCTCAAAGGTCTCTATTATGGGGTTGAACTGTGTCCTCATGAAAAAGATATGTATAAATCCTAATTCCCAGTACCCACCAATGTGACTTATTTGGAAATAGGGTATTTGCATATGGAATCGAATTAAGATAAACAACTCATAGTGAATTAAGGTGGGTCCTTAATCCAGTATGACTGGTGTCCTTTATAAGGAAAGAGAATTCTGGACACAGACACAACAGAAGAAGGCCATGTGACAACAGAGGCAGAGACCCGAGTAACGCGGCTGCCAGCCAAGGACACCAAAAACTATCAGCACTACCAGAAGCCAGGAAGAGACAAGAAGGGATCCCATCCAGCATCTCAGAGGGAGCAGGGATCTGTTGACACACAGATGCCAGACTTCCAGCCTCCAGAAATATGAGACAATGAATTTCTGCCATTTCTGTCACTTAGTGTTCAGCAATTTATGACAGAAGCCCTAGGAACTCACAGTTTCCTTACTCTTTCCTTTCTTGCTTTTCTGGCCATTTTATTTCAAGTGTGTTTCTTCTTAACAGAATATATTGCTGGACTTTGTATTTTCTGCCCAATCTCACTACTTTTTTTTTGGGGGGGATGGATTCTCACTCTGTCACCAGGCTGGAGAGCAGTGGCACCATCTTGGCTCACTGCAACCTCCGCCTCCCAGGTTCAAGCGATTCTCCTGCTTCACAGCCTCCTGAGGAGCTGGGACTACAGATGCATGCCACCATGCCTGACTAATTTTTTACATTTTTAGTAGACAGGGTTTCACTGTGTTAGCCAGGTCTTGATCTCCTGACCTCGTGATCCACCCACCTCAGCCTCCCAAAGTGCTGGGACTACAGGTGTGAGCCATGGCGCCCAGCCCTCAGATCTTACTCTTTTTAGGTGAATTTCACCAAATCACATTTACTAAAATCACAGAAACTGTCAGTGTAATTGTTGCCAGGACATTTACTGTTGTGCTTTATTAAGTTTTCTTTTCACGAGGAATATTTTCTGTTCTTTTTATTCTTCTGGTTTAAAAATATTATCCTCCACTTCCATCCGCCCAAATTTGTGCCCTTAAAATATGACACATATATAAAGCTCTCTTCTACATCTAGGTTAAGAACCAACTCACTCACTCTTTCAAGCTAAACAAGACCAGCCCTTCAAGTATATATTTTTGCCTCTTCTCTCACGTGCTTTTCTTTTGTTTTTTGAGACAGTGTCTCACTCTGTTACCCAGGCTGAAGTGCGGTGGCGTGATCTCGGCTCATTGCAACCTCTGCCCCCCAGACTCAAGCAATTCTCCCACCTCAGCCTCCTGAGTAGCTGTGACTACAGGTGCGCCCCACCATGCCCAGCTAATTTTTGTATTTTCAGTACGGACACGGTTTCACCACGTTGGAAAGGCTGGTCTCAAATTCCTGACCTCAGGTGATCCACACGCCTCAGCCTCCCAAAGTGTTGGGATTATCAGTGTGAGCCACCACACCCAGCATTCTCCCATGTTTTGTTAAATTACTCTAAAATTGTCGTTCCAAATGTTTTTCCACGTTTCTTTAAAAAATATTTTGTACATGTGATACTGCCCCCAGCAGAGCAGAGCAGTTAAGGACAAAGGGCTTAACTGAAACAAGGGTTCAGATCGAGTCTAGCCTACCAGCTCCAATGCCTGTAGGAAGTGCAGTAGGCAGAATGACAGCTCCAAAGATGTCCACAACCTAATCTCCATAGCTTATGAATATGCTGCCTTACAAGATAAAAGGGATTCTGGGACCAGGTACAGTGGTTCACACCTATAATTCCACCATTTTGGGAGGCCAAGGCGGGTGGCTCGCTTGAGCCCAGGGTTTGAGACCAGTGTGGGCAACATGGCAAAACCCCATTTCTACAAAAATTAGCTTGGCGTGATGGCAAGCACCTGTAGTCCCAGCTACTTGGAACACTGAGGCAGGAGAATTGCTGGGCCCAGGAGGCAGAGGCTGCAGTGAGACAGCACTATTACACTCCAGCCTGGATGACAGGAGTGAAACCCTGTCTCAAAAAAAAGGTGGTGGGGGGAAGCAGGGAAGCATGATTCTGCAGCAAGAATTAAGACTAAGGACCATGAGATGATGAGATTAACTTGGAATATCCAGGTGGGTCAAACTAATCTCGAATCCTTAAAACCGTGTAAACTTCCTGGCTGCAGAGAACCAGAGATGGCAGCAGGAGAGGACTCCACCTACTGCTACTGGCTTTGAGGATGGAGGAAGGGGCTGCAATCCCAGGAATGCAGAGGCTTTGAGGAGGTGGAAAAACAAAACAGATTCTCCCCTAGAGCTTACAGTGGGAATGTGGCCCAGCAGACACTTTGTGACGAGTGAGACTCGTGTTGGACTCCTGACTTCCAACAGTGTAACAGTAAGTAAGTTTGTATTGTGTGAAGCCACTAAGCTTGTGGCAATTTATTACACCAACATTAAAAAACATATAGAAGTTACTTAACTTCTCTATGTCTCCACTTCTTGTAATAGGAGTGACAGTACCCACCTTGTAAAATAAGACATGATGAGGATTACAATCATCTGTGAAGCTGTTAACTGAGTGTCTAGTGCAAAGGAAGTGTTCAATACATGTTGGTTTAAATTATTAAACAGTAGTAACAGAGCTCCAATTTACAAAAGTAGCAAATTAGCTTGACACATGGTCATTTCTCCGTTGGACTTTAGGAAAGCCCCATCTCTTCCAGAATGTGCCATATTTGTATCAGAGTCACTAATATAAATCAGAAGAATGTAAAAAGGCAGCTACTTCTGGGACTTAAAACAGACCCTAGAGTTTGGCATGGAACGACGTTTATACAGAGGCTGAGCGCAGATATGTGTGGCAGGCCCTGACAAAATGGCCTCCAGATCTGTGAAGACATTGCATATCTACAAATATTTCAGTAATCTCTGTTAGTGAATTCTCACAACATCCAGAGTTCACCCACTTAAGTGGTAAAGTAAACAGAAAAACCAATTCCAATTCTCCCCAAATTTCATTCAATCAGTGTTTTCAAGATTCTGATCCAACATCAATGCCAATGTTAGGAGGCCAAGGAGTATTACAATTGCGATTTCCCCATCCCTTCTTCAGAGATGGCAGAGAAATGATCACCAAAGAAGAAAAAGCTGCACAGTACAGATGTGAATGCTTTTCAAAAAGACATTAACATAAAAAGAACCAATCTTAACAAACCATTCAACTACCCACTGTGAATCTAATAACAAAAGAGAGCACGAGGAGACTGCAATTCCTTTCTGCCATTTTCACCACAATGGGATCGGCTCAGGCAGTCCCAGAGAGGCGGACACCAGAATTGGAAAAGCAACTCTTGCACTTCTCTCACGCATCCACCGAGTCCCTTATTCTGATGCCTCAAGGAAAGCTCTACTCCCATTCTTTTCATTTTTTGGCAATCAGACATTAAAATAGAAAATACTTTTTAAATTAAACACATAAGAAAGCAAAACTTACAAGCAATCGTCTGTGCTTTCTGCACAAAGACTAATTGTTTTCCCATCTCGGCAAACAATTTGCAGCATGCAGTCTTTTGACTTTCCATCCGGAGGCTGAATATCTATGAAAAATAAAGCAGAATAAAGGAATTTTTTTCAGGATTTCTTCTTACATGTTCTAAGAACTACCAGCTCAGAGAAGCAAAGGACTAGACAATAAATCAAGTGCTATGAAAGAACCCTCTGCCTTTCCAAGAAGGCAGAAAGAACATAGCTAGGCTGACTGACGGGACGAGCTGCCAAGACGATGTCTACAAAATGTATTCCTTATAATAGATATAAAGAATAACTTCAGGAAATGACATCTCAGATTTTTTCTTTTTCTTTTTTATTTTTTTGAGACAGAGTCTCACTCTGTCACCCAGGCTGAAGTGCAGTGGCACAATCTCAGCTCACTGCAACCTCCACCTTCCCGGTTCAAGCGCCACAGCCTCCCGAGTAGCTGGGATTACAGGTACCCGCCACCATGCCCAGCTAAGTTTTTTTTTTTATTTTAGTAGAGATGGGGTTTCACCATCTAGCCAGGCTGGTCTTGATCTCCTGACCTTGTGATCCACTGCGCCTGGCCAACATTCCAGATTTTAAGCAACTGATTGGAGTCAGCATCAAACAGAAGCCAGTTTCTGAGTATAAAATCAACACAGTCTAGGGTGGTCTGTGCTTCCTGAGGTTCCCAGCACGCTGGTTCCCATTTCTCAAGTAGAAGAGACGTGGAATGGTGAGTTTAACTCAGTTGAGAAAATTGATTTGCCCCTACCATGTGGTTCAAGATCTAAGTGCCTGGGGCCCCACTGTGGTCACCCCTCTAAGATGAAACCCTTCTTCAATCTGTTAATGAAAGCAGAACAGGGAAGGAAGAGGACCCAGCTCCCACCAAGACAGAGGAAGAGCCAAAGACAGAAGTTGGCCAAGACAGGCCAGCTTACCCCGACATTCCTGCCCCGTGCGGATGTTGATGCAGTCCACCGGCATGTGGACCTTATCCTCGACATTCTGCCGAGTCTGGTCATCATAATAGATTAGGTGACCATCCGACCACAGATCAAACCAATTCTTCTTCCAGCGTTTCAAAATAGTACCTGGAAAAAAACAGTAAGGTTAGTAAGTCTTACTATTTCACCCAAGTTGGAATGCAGCGGCTATTCCCAAACATGATCATAGCTCAATGCGGCCTGGGACTCCTGGGCTCCAGCAGTTCTCTCACCTCAGCCTCCCTTTCAGCTGGGACTACAGGCACAGGTCACCGTGCTCAGCTGAAAAGTTGGCTTTGAGCCAAAAGACCAAAGACATAGTCCTCTAATACACAGCAGAAACAAAAGGAACTCTCCCCCGGCCCCTTAATTACACCTGTGTAGAATTACCCAAAGCAATCCATCAGGATGAAAGGGAAAGCAGAGCACAGCAGCCACCCACTAGTGCTTTCACAGGCTGCATGCAGCACACACTGTCAACAGAGAAGGCTGCCAACCAACTTAGAAGTCCCAACACTTTCAATTTAGGTTTTTTTTAAAAAAAAGCTTGTTTTTCAGCAAATGAAACGTACCTAATATTTAATTCTTCATACAGTACTAAAGTTTAAACCTCTCAAACTTTTAAACTTTCTAAATTTCCAATACTGTCTAAATTTGCTAGATTGATCAGAAAATGCCGGACTGTAAAGTCTCTTATATGCAAATAAAAATAGTAATACTTTCCTCTTCTGAAAAAACATGTTTCAGCCAGGTGCAGTGGCTGACATGAGTAATCCCAGCACTCTGGAAGGCCAAGGTGGGTGGATCACTTAGGCCAGGAGTTCAAGACCAGCCTAGCCAAAATGATGAAATCCCGTTTCTACTGAAAATACAGAAAATTAGCTGGGCATGGTGGCTTGTGCCTGTAATCCCAGCTACTAGGGAGGCTGAGGCAGGAGAATCGCTTGAACCCAGGAGGGGGAGGCTGCAATGAGCCGAGATCGCACCACTGCACTCCAACCTGGGAGACAGAGCAAGACTCTGTCTCAAAAAACAAAAGAAAAAACACATGTTTTTCCCTTGTCCTTAAAGAGCTTTCACAGATACTGTTTTCTACCATTTCCCAGAGGAAGCCCACAGTATGGAAGGTGGCCCCTTCCTGATGCATACACTGGAGAAATCAGCACGGCATGATGTAGACCAGGCCCTGCCTGGCCTCCCATGCCGACTCCCATACTGTACACATCCTACTACCTCACACATTTCTGTCAGCTTGAGCGAATTCATCCCTTCATTTGCGATCTTGGACCAGGTATTTAACTTTATAAAATTGTAATTTCCTTGACTGCATGAGGGAAAACCCCGGCAATGGACTTAAAGGCCAGTTGTAGCTCCAAGTCATCTCTGTACCTTCCTCACATCCATTCACTGCCCACTACACCTTCTGTTCCTATACACCTCACCCTGTTCCTGGCCAACACGCACAATCCCATTTCACGCACTTCCCTTTATGCTGCCATGCCTGCAACTGGTGTCAACCAGATACATGCCATCCAGCTTTCCTGCCACTATCAGGCACTCTCCTCGCCAGGAGGGGGTGTCCACTGCACTTGCCCAAGTGACCACTAAGTGATACCCAAGCATCCATTTGATTGACCACCTGAGCTGTGCAGAAACTACCAAATAGGCTGGGTGCAATGGCTCATACCTGTAATCCCAACATTTTGGGAGGCTGAGGTGGGTGGATCACTTGAGCCCAGGAGTTTGAAACCAGCCTGGGCTACATAGCAAGAGCCTGTCTCTACAAAGAAAAAAATAGCCAGGTATGGTAACACAGGCCCGTATGCCCAGCTACTCAGGAGTCTGAGGCAGGAGGACCACTAGAACCTGGAATATCAAGGCTGAAGTGAGTAGTTTCATGCCACTGCACTCCAGCCTGGACAACAAAGCAAGACCCCATCTTAAAAAAAAAAAAAAAAAAGGTCAGTCAGGCACAGTGGCTCACACCTGTAATCCCAGCACTTTGAGAAGCCAAGGCAGGCAGATCATGAGGTCAGGAGTTCGAGACCAGCCTGGTCAATGGTGAAACCCCGTCTCTACCAAAAATACAAAAAATTAGCTGGGCGTGGTGGCACATGCCTGTAATCCCTGCTACTTGGGAGACTGAGGCAGGAGAATGGCTTAAACCCAGGAGGCAGAGGTTGCAGTGACCCAAGATTGCACCATTACACTCCAGCCTGTGTGACAGGGCGAGACTCCATTTCAAAAAAAAAAAAAGCCCTACTAAATAGAACCACAGAAACAGACAGGTGGAACCACTGGGGTCAAGGAGTTCTGATGACAAGTGTATCAGAGACTTGATGACAAGTGTCTCACCTGCCATCAAAGCCCTGGATACAGACTACCAAATCAGGCTGTTCTCCAGAGGCCAGGACTGGGTTCCAACAGTATACGTGGCAATGGCAGGAAAAAGTCCCAAGGACAGCTTTGCCTACCTCACATGTGTATCACCACCGCTCTACAACCCCATGAATGTAATACACCTCACCTCGTTTTATTGGCGTTGATACTTCGACTTTCAGGAAAAGAAGGAAAATTAACCCACACATATAGGTATGGGGTTATAGAATAAGTCTTCTGAATAAACACTTCTGAAACACCCATGGACGAGGACACTGGAAAAGTCTATGTGACTTATTTAAAGTTCATCTATTTTATGTGCATCACCATGCTAGACGCTGATGGGAAGCACAAAATTACCAAAAGGGTCATTGTTCACTATGTTGACAGAGCATTCATATCTAGTTGTAGTGGAAAAGGGAAAGCTTGCCCTCAAACAAAGGTGTGGTAGAGCCCGGAGAGTAAAACCAAAGGCCACTGAAGGGCCAGTAAAGGAGGGCTCCAATATGCCAGGACTGTCTTTGTGAAGCTATCCTTACACCTGTCTATTCTAGGACTACAGGACTTCACCGACAAAGGACCCACAGTTCAGCTCCAGGTTGGGAACACAGAACTAGTCATAGACACACAGGCTGAAGGCCCGTTTCCTGGTGCATACAGTGTCAGTGCTGAAATCAGATAGTCCTGAATGTACATTTGTCACCATAGTTTACATTTAGACAAGTTACCTAACCTCACTGAATCTCAATTTCTTCAACTGGAAATAATACCACTTATCTCACGTGTCTGAATAATAAATGGTATGTGACACAGCTGTTTTTGACTAGAATCATACATGACATAGTAGTCACTTTTCCGTTAACTTCATTCGTTCTAGTATAGCAGAATAATCTGCTTGCTCTTTTCTTTTTAATAAATAAGACTGGTTCTTCCTACTTTAAAACACAGTATGAATCTCACCTGGAGTGACAGCCTCAGAGATAAGCAGACAGTGTATGAAAGATAGGTTTGAAAAGATAAGCCTAGAAAAGTGACTCAAACCCATTTAAAAAAAAAAAAAAAAAACCTGAGTCTCTTCTCAAGTTCTTTTGGAGATACAAAAGTTTTGGTTTTAGATAAACTCATTGCCTCAGATCCTCTTCAGCCACATAATTACAAAGACTCCAATATTTGAGAATCTGAGTCACTACTCAATCCCAAGATAACAGAGGCAAGAGAGACCAGCACCTCTGTGCCAGTATCTCAGCTGGGCTCAGTTACATCCAGGCAGTCCCAGAGCAATCATTAATAATAAAGCACACAGCCGTGTGCAGTGGCTCACACCTGTAATCCCAGCATTTCGCGAGGCCAAGGCGGGCAGATCATCTGAGATTGGGAGTTCAAGACCAGCTTATCCGACACGGAGAAACCCCATCTCTACTAAGAATACAAAATTAGCCGGGTGTGGTGGCACATGCCTGTAATCTCAGCTACTCGGGAGGCTGAGGCAGGAGAATCACTTGAACCTAAGAGGCAGAGGCTGCATTGAGCCAAGATCACACCACTGCACTCCAGCCTGGGCGACAAGAGCAAAACTCTGTCTCAAAATAAATAAATAAATAAACAAAAATAAATAAAGCACGCTAGTGAGGAAAGCAAAAGCAGCAGGGCCTGCCATTGTTTCCTGGTTCCTGACAACTCAGCAAGCAAGGAGGAGCTCCATGGTGTGCAAAGTCAGTTCACAGAGATCTAAGAATGCCCAAGGGGAAACTCAAGGCCACAGTACTAGTAAAACTTTGTTTTTAAACATGATCAGCTTTAAGCAAACAGAAATAGAGATTGCCCTTTGGCAATGCCAATCACAGGCTGCACATCCTGTACTCACTCTGTCGCAGCAACCAGCCACTCTTCACAAACGCCATCTCTTCACCTACAGGACAAGAACAGGCAGGTTCAAAATCATACCCAGAATGAGAATAGCCTGTCCAGCCCAAGTCTCTATCCTTATCCCCTTTGGCATCAGCTGAGGAAGGGCCCAAGGCCATTTTAGCTCAGTGCCCCTCTGGCATTTAACAAGTACCTCCTCAGTGGGGTTCATGCACTCCGCACCCTGTACCATGTCCCTCCCACACTAGCCTTCAGCCTCACCACCCAGCCCACCTGACTGACAACAAACATAAAGCAGCCCCAAGGACATAAGATTTAGCCCTCTCAAGGACATGGAGGATCCTCGTGGCTTGCTGGAGCCCCAGCGTGCCTACATTTGGCATTCCCAGTGGGGTCCACATGGCCCAGGCAGGGGTACTGCATTGGTGTCAGCAGTGAGTGATATGGAGTGGCCAAGTTAGGGCTAAAAGCGGAAGTCATCAAGAAAATGGTTCATAAAGTCAACTCCATAAACATTTAAATTTTCTGTATGGAAAAAAAGTCAAATGTGACTTTAAAAGTGACAAATTAGAAGAAACATTCATGGCTGGGCATGGTGGCTCACACCTGTAAACCCAGCACTTAGGAAGGCCGGGGCAGGTGGCTCACCTGAGGTCAGGAGTTCAAGACCAGCCTGGCCAACATGGTGAAACCTCGTCTCTACTAAAAACACAACAATTAGCTGGGCATGGTGGCAGGCTATTCCAAAGGCTGAGGCAGGAGAATCGCTTAAACCCAGGAGGCAGAGATTGCGGTGAGCCAAGACAGCGGCACTGTACTCCAGCCCGGGTGACAGAGTGAGACTCCATCTCAAAAAAAAAAATAAATAAATAAGAAGAAACATTCACAACTATATGGCAAGAAGGAGCTTATTTCCTTCACTTACAAAGTTTACACATATTACACAGAAAAGGCAATCACTTAGCAGTTCACAGAAAAAGGAATACAAAGGATCAACAAACTCATAAAAAGACACTGAATTTCCCACTTGATTCAACAGATACAATTTCAACTATACAGTTAACTACTGTACCCATCAGGTGGGCACAAATGAAAACCTCCAAGACACCCAGCAAGGAAAAAGTACAATGGCAGAAAAAAAAACTGCTGCAACCTTCCAGAGGGAAATTTGACAAAACCTATTGAAACTTTAATAGTTCATATTACTTGCACCCAGCAATCTCACCATGACTAGGAGTTTGCCACACTGAGGTATGTGCAGAGGTTCACTCACACGTATATATATATAAAAACACTTGCTGCAATATCACATATACTGCAAAAGCACACCACCGCCAACATGCTCCACGATGAAGGACTGCTGAGTGGCACCACCACACAGGACAGATCGCCAGGCAGGCAAGGGGGAGCAGCATGTGCTGCAGGCTGTCTCCTGGGAGGAATCCTAAAACCTGTGAAGGATATGTCTCTGGAAACAAAATGAGGTGATTCTGTGTGTGTCACAGAAAAAGAGGGTGACTGGTCCCATTACCCTCTCCTGTACTATGTGAATTAGTTAACAATTTGCATGCATTATTTTCTTTTTTCTCTCGTTGCAACACCCAGATCTTAGCTCACTGCAACCTCCACCCTCCAGGTTCAAGCAATTCTCTTGTCTCAGCCTCCCTAGTGGCTGGGACTATAGGCACACACCACCACACCTGGCTAGTTTTTGTATTTTTAGTAAAGACGGGTTTCACTGTATTGGTCAGGCTGGTCTTGAACTCCTGACCTCAGGTGATCCACCTGCCTCAGCCTCCCAAAGTACTGGGATTACAGGCGTGAGCCACCGCACCCAGCCATTTTATTTTTTGAAATCAATAGGTATTATTTGGAAGCTGAAACTATGAGTCACTTTTGTGTTCTGCTTTAGCTTTTTTAGGTATTTCTTTAAGGCACTAAGGTTTATAAGGTTAGCAAAAGCCCAAATGGGCACCTCCGAAGAACAAACGAGTCTCTCACGTAGCTCCTTCCCCATATCTAAGCATGGCTGAATTTTCACCTTTCTCCCAACCTTTAAAAAGAACTCCACAAGCCTCAGTCATCCCATACTCCAGCATCCCCAAAATCATGCACACTGAAGCTTCTTGCTCTCTTTGTGGTTTTTTTCAATTTGTGCTATTTGTCCTTACCAAGAAAGGAAATGCTTTTCATCTTTCCCCAATCTTTCTCTCCCGCATTTAGGTTCTCAAACACAATCCCCAGAAAACGAAAGCCAGTCTCCCTGTCTCCCAGAGGATGTGAGAGGAAGCTCACTGCTATACCGTGCTGGCAGCCACCTTCTGACCATGAGGGACCAGCTGGGGGCAACTGACCCAGAGACAGCAGAGCTCACACTGCTGAGCCCACACTGCTGAGCCACCGACTTCACCAACCCCCAAACCCACCCTTACCCAAGACTTTCTACTAAGCAGAATGATAGGTTTATCACTTAAGATGGCTGAATTTGGTTTGCTGCAACTTACAGCCTATAACATCCTAAAACAATTATTTTACTTCCAAAAGGATTTGAGGCAGAGAACTACCAGCATCATATGGTCATTAAACACAATATTCTTAGAGCACCTAATGTGTGCCCAGCCTTGTCCTAGACACTAAGGATACAGCAGTGACCAAGCCTAAATGGTACTTTCATGTAGCTTAGTATAGCAGAAGAAACAGGGGAAACAAAAGAGAGGAGTGTTGTAGACAGTATCACATCTGTGCAGTCGTGTTATTAACCCAGAACACAAAAAAATGAGAGGGCAAAGCATGTATGCATTCACGTCAAATCCTAGATATTTACATTAACACTACAGCTTCCTGCATCCACAATGTGAATTCTCAGCATATTCCATATGAAAAAAAATAAATGGAAACAGGCTAAAAATTACTAGCAAAAGTACTGAGAGCTACCTAGTCATAACAAATATAAAACCTGACTGAAACACAGCCATACATCTTTGCTGGTGGTTATATAAATATATAAATATAAAAATGTGGAGTAACAGAAAGGAGTCTCCTGAATTTCTGTGGTGAATTTCTTTACACTTCTAACCGTTGTTTTTGTTTGTTTTTGCTATCGCCCAGGCTGGAGCGTAGTGATCTCAGCTCACTGTAGGCTCCACCTCCCAGATTCAAGTGATCCTCCTGCCTCAGCCTCCTGAGTAACTGGAATTGCAGGTGTGTACCACCACACTCAGCTAACTTTTCTATTTTTAGTAGAGACAGGATTTCACCTTGTTGGCCAGGCTGGTCTCAAACTCCTGACCTCAAGGGATCCACCGGCCTCAGCCTCCCAAAGTGCTGGGATTACAGGTGTGAACCACCATGCCTAGACTTCTGATGGTTCTTGATATTAATTCAGCTACATTTGCTATCTTTTTTTTTTTTTTTTTTGAGACAGAATTTCACTCTGTCACCCAGGCTGGAGTGCAGTGGCTCTATCTATGCTCAATGCAACCTCTGCCTCCCAGGTTCATGTGATTCTCGTGTCTCCGCCTCCCAGGTAGCTGGGATTACAGGCATCACCACACCCAGCTAATTTTTGTTATTTTTAGTGGAGACAGGCTTTCACCATGTTGGCCAGGGTGGTCTCGGACTCCCAACCTCAAGTGATCTGCCTGCCTTGGCCTCTCAAAGTGCTGGGATTACAAGTGTGAGCCACTGTGCCTAGCCTGCTATCATTCTTAATGGTTAAAATGTCAGACCAGTGTAACACTGAGATTAAGAACAGCTTCATTTATTCAAAGGCCTTTAAGAATCTGAGCCTAACAATCCTACATGCTGTAAGATCAACACTATGACCACTAGCATCTGTAAAGATAAAGAGTTAAAAGAGAGTTTTAGGTGACACCTTAAGGACCCAGGGATTTCCTGGTATCTCTGAGTATTATGTACTAATTGTATGGGTCAACATCTGATTTACCAGATGATATGGTTTGGTTTTGTGTCCCCACCCAAAATCTCAAGTTGAATTGTAACCCCCAGTGTTGGCAGAGGGGCCTGGTGGGGAGGTGACTGGATCATGGGAGTGGCTATCCCTGATGCTGGTCTTGCCATAGAGTTCTCAGGAGATCTCACTGTCTGTAAGTTCACTCTCTCCTGCTGCCATATGAAGACATGCCTGCTTTCCCTTCACCTTCCGCTATGAATTTAAGTTTCCTGAGGCCTCCTCAGCCATGCCTCCTGTACAGTCTGCACAACTTTTGAGTCAATTGAACCTCTTTTCTTCATAAATCACCCAGTCTCAGGTAGTTCTCCTAGAAGGAGTGTGAGAACAGACTAACAAAACAAATGTTGTGCCTATGTTTTCTTTGGTGTTTCCTTGAAGTGGACCTGGATTTCTCTTACTTTTCAGGTAGTTGAGTCGCAAAGGATGGCAACAGGGAGAAACTGCACAGCAGACTTGGCAATCAATTCAGGCCACTTGAGTAAGATTCAAAAGGAAAAAAGAAGTGGAAATGTCTACATCTAGAAGACATTATAAACATACCTTTGGTGTCCCTATATAAAATAACTCAAAACTATTAGAGAAAAGGGAAATCAGATTACGAGACAGAAAAGAAGTTAAACTGGAATTAGCAACAGAAACTCATGACTTTTTAAAAGCTTAATTCCTCTGCTGACTCAAGTCGCTTCTTATCTAGTCTCATACTGTCTATCTCTCCTCATTCTGTGGAAGAATCTCATGTACCTCCCAGAGCCCAGATTTTTATCTCTAACGCTAGTCTCCTCTAAAACAAGCCAGCACTCTTTGAAAATGAGCTGGTTACAGTTTACAGGCAGGATATCTCGAGAGGTACCTAAGATATCTTATTACCAGAAAGCACAGATGCTTTCAAGAGTGCCTTCAGAAAGTGTCAAAAAGCCACCCAGCTTAAGAAAGAGCATCTAAGGGCCAAACTGTGACACAAGTGTCAAGTGTCAAATTCAAAGTAAAAATTACAGCTCATTACAACCAACTAAGGCTGAAAGGCACCCTGGGTTTAAGATGATTAAAATTAGTTATGTTACAGTAGAATGTATTAGAGAAAAGACACACCTTCTGATAATGGTTTGGCTGTATTCCCATCCAAATCTCACAATGAAATGTAATAATCTCCACGTATCAACAGTGAGGCCAGATGAAGATAACTGAATCATGGGGGCAGTTTCTCCCATACGGTTCTCATGGTAACGAGTAAGTCTCACAAGATCTGATGGCTTCATAAATGGGAGTTCCCCACATAAGTTCTCTTGCCTGCCACCATGTAAGACATGGCTTTGCTCCTCATGTGCCTTCCACCATAATTGTGAGGCCTCCCCAGCCACGTGGAACTGTGAGTCAATTAAACCTCCTTCCTTTATAAATTACCCAGTGTTGGGTGTATCTTTATTAGCAGCATAAGAACAGAGTATTACAGTAAATTGGTACTGGTACAGCAGAGTGTATTATAAAGATACCTGAAAATATGGAAGCAACTTTGGAAACGGGTAAAGGCAGAAGCTGGAACAGTCTAGAGGGCTCAGAAGAAGACGGGAAGAGGTGGGAAAGTTTGGCACTTCAGAGACTTGTTGAGTGGCTTTGACCAAAATGCTCATAGTGATATGGACAATAAAGTCCGGGCTGAGGTGGTCTCAGATGCAGATAAGGAACTTGTTGGGAACTGGAGTAAAGGTCACTCACTCTTGCTATGCAGAGAGACTGGTGGTATTCTGTCGCTGTCCTAGAGATCTGTGGAAGTTTGAACCTGAGAGATTATTTAGGGAATCTAGCAAAAGAAGTTTCTAAGCAGCAAAGCATTTGAGAGAAAGCAGAGCATGGAAGTCTGGAAAATTTGCAGACCGATGATGCAACAGAAAAGAAAACCCCATCTTCTGGGAGAAATTCGACCCTGCTGCAGAAATTTGCATAAGTAACAAGCAGCCCAATGTTAATCACCAAGACAATGGGCAAAATGTCTCCAGAGCATGTCAGAAACCTTTGCAGCAGCCCCTCCCATCACAGGTCCAGAGGCCTAGAAGGAAAAAATGGTTTTGCAGGATGGTCCAGGGCCCCCCTGCTGTGTGCAGCCTAGGGACTTGGTGCCCTGTGTCCCAGCTGCTACCACAGAGGCTAAAAGGGGCCAAGGTACAGCTCAGGCTGTGGTTTCAAAGGGTGCAAGCCCGAAGCCTTGGCAGCTTTCCTGCGGTGCTGATCTTGCAGGTGCACAGAGGTCAAGAATTGAGGTTCGGGAACCTCCACCTAGATTTCAGAGGATGTATGGAAACGCCTGAATGTCCAGGCAGAAGTTTGCTGCAGGGGTGGGACCCTAACAGAGAACCTCTACTAGGGCAGTGTGGAAGAAAAATGTGGGGGTTGGAGCCCTCACACAGAGTTCCCACTGGGGCACTCCCTAGTGGGGCTGTGAGAAGAGGGCCACTGTCCTCCAGACCCCAGAATGGTACATCCACCGACAACTTGAATTCTGCACCTGGAAAGCCACAGACACTCAATGCCAGCAGGTGAAAGCAGCCAAAAGGGGGGCTGTAACCTGCAAAGCCACAGGGGCAGAGCTGCCCAAGGCCATGGGAGTCCACCTCTTGCATCAGCATGACCTAGATGTGAGACATGAAGTCAAAGGAGATCATTTTGACTTTAAGATATCACTGCTCCACTGGATTTCAGACTTCCATGGGGCCTGTAGTCCCTTAGTCTTGGCCAATTTCTCCCACTTGGAACAGGTGTATTTACTCAATGCCTGTACCCCCCACAGTATCTAGGAAGTAACTAATTTACTTTTGATTTTACAGGCTCAGAGGCTGAAGAGAGCCTTATCTCAGGTAAGACTTTGGGCTGTGGACTTTTGAGTTAATGCTAAAATTAGTTAAGACTTTGGGGGAACTATTGGGAAGGCATGATTGGTTTTGAAATGTGAGGACGTGAGACCTGGGAGGGGCCTGGGTGGAATGATATGGTTTGGCTGTATCCCCACCCAAATCTCACCTTAAATTGCAATAATTCCCATATGTCAAGGGCGGGGCCAGGTGGAGATAACTGAATCATGGAGGCAGTTTCCCCATATTGTTCTGATGGTAGTAGAATCACTAGATCTGATGGTTTAATAAATGGGAGCTCCCTTGCACAAGCTCTCCTGCCTGCTGCCATGTAAGACATAACTTTGCTCCTCACTTGCCTTCCGCCATGATTGTGAGGCCTCCCCAGCCATCTGGAACTGCTGAGTCAATTAAAACTCTTCTCTTTATAAATTACCCAGTCTCAGGTATGTCTTTATTAACAGCTCAAGAACAGACTAATACACTTTCCAATATGAGTTCAATTTCACACAACTGAGGACAGGGGGATTGATTTAAAACAAACAAAAAAGGTTGAAACACTTGAAACACTTTGATAACTGTGATAAACACTTGAAAAACTTTGAAACACTGTGATAATATCCCCCATTGGATAATTCAAATGGTTACTATGGTAACAGTAGGGCATATTTGTTGCATTTACTACCTAAATTATCGGGATTTCCCTTTTAAGACAAAAGACTAGACTTGTGAGTTGAGAGCTCATGTGTACTGAAACCTGGATAGCAGGGGAGACTGCAGGAGCAGGCTTCAAGTCTGCCTAAACTCAAGCTGCTGGAGAGAAAAGGCTATGGGGAAACCAATCATGGATTCACACAGTAAGGAATATGTTGCGGGAATACACTGGTTTTAGTGACTTGCACAGCTGGGCAAGCACTTACACACCAATCTCCAGAAGTCAGAAGAAAATAAGGGTATATATAACAAAAGTTCTACGACACTGAGAGCCTCCTAAGGTACCTGTGGTACCTTCACCTGAATCACACAGTATCATCAGCCACAAGGCATCTTGGGGGACCGAGGCATTTGTCACCTCAGCAGCTACACTCTTCATCTCCATTAAAAAAATGTGTATCCTTTGTGTCAACTGGCCTCTCCTATCTGTCGGTCACCAAGCTGGGACCACCACCACCACCACAGGGAACATTACTTGCCTCATCAGTTTCCACCACTGGCAGCAACCCACCCTTGCCTTTAGCTCTCAGTCCAAAAGTAGCATGTAGCACAGCCCAGACCCCCCCCATGTGGGCACGATAAATAAGAAACACCAAGGACAACAAGTCCTTAAATAAATGGTCATACTCATCCTCTTCCTAAATGACCCATCTCCCCTATACTGGACTGCAGCGAACTCTTTTTAAAAAAAAAAAAAAAAAAAAAAGACGGGGTTTCACCATGTTGGTAAGGCTGGTCTTGAACTCCCGACCTCAGGTGATCCGCCTGCCTGGCCTCCAAAGTGCTTGGATTTGCAGCCAACCCTTTCTATCTACAGTGTGTCTCCTGCCAGGCTTTTCCACTGTATCCTAATCTTGCTCACAAAGCAGAGCAGTGGACACTGTCACTCGACCAATGTGCCTTCAGCCTTTCAGAGACTTACACGTCACTACTTCACAGGCATCTCCTTCCCTTCACATCCCCATCAACCTAGACCAATTCCTGGTCCTGACATGGCTGGCCTGCCCTGCCTGAGGTTACGTAGGTCCCAAGGCTTACAGGGAAAAACAAAAAGAGGCAGACTTTAAACATCCATCTTTCCATTTTCTTTCCTTATGTTTGTCTAGATAATTCATATTTCTTGTCACTAGACACTATAATTCATAGGGGAGTTATTTTAAAAGGCAGAAGACACAAGAGTGACATTGAAACATGGATCCAAGACAAAAGAAACACCAAGATGGGCAGTGACTCACGCCTGTAATCCCAGCACTTTTGGAGACTGAGGCAGGCAGATCACCCGAGGTCAGAAATTTGAGACCAGCCTGGCCAACGTGGTGAAACCCTGTCTCTACTAAGAAAACAAAAACTAGCGGTGTTGTGGCGCGTGCCTGTAATCCCAGCTACTCAGGAGACTGAGACAGAAGAATCACTTGAACCAGGGGAGTGGAGGTTGCAATGAGCTGAGATCACACCACTGCACTCCAACTTGAGTGAAAGAGTGAAATGCTACAAGAAAGAGAGAAGAGAAGAGAAGAGAAGAAGAGAAAAGACAAGACAAGACCAACCAGTAATATGAAGCTTGACATGCTGGCGATTGCTTTGCAATTTCCAATGTTAATGATGAATTATAAGAAGCACAGATGGCTAACTCCACTCCCTCCTGAAATTGCAACAAAAATGAGAGTTAAGGAGAAAACAAGGCATAAATCCACAAAGAGAACAGCAGCAGACAAAAGCAGATGAGACACAAACAATATTTTGAAGGTTCTAAGTCAACCAGACAAGTGGCAACTAACATAAAATATGGCCACCTCTGCTTTGTCATATGTTAATAGAAGCCAAAACACAGCAAGCCAACTCCTGCCACATAAAAACAGAAAGATTCACAAACTGGAGGTAAGAGATAATTCTAAAGGTGGGGGAGAAAATCAAGAGAATTAATTGAAAGTCTTTAAAAGGGTCACTAGGCACCTTACCCACGCAGACAGTGACCTTCCCTGATCCTGAAGATGACACTTTGGGCGTGACCACACCACATACAACTCAGAGTGACAGGTCACACTTAGAAGGGACATATAGTAGGTGAAAGTCAAATTCTCCATCTTCCTCCTTACTTCCCAGACTCTAGCTATGAGCAAAGTCACAGTCCCAAGAGGAAAGGCTCACTGATACTGACAACCGGGTGTTCTGCAATGAAAAAGCCAATCTTTGCCTAACACCCTCCAGGGAAGCTCACCAAGAGATAGACGTGAAGCACACACACTTCCAACCAGCTTTTCAGTTGCTCTCTTAAATAGTAATATAGAGCAAGCATCATCAATCTGAGTGGAAAAAATACTGGTTTTCCTCTGTTCTCTCATCTCAACAATCAATACAGAAGACTTCTATGACCAAATGTGTGACGGTTTCTCCCCACATACCAAGCAAGCAATCAGTTATGCGGCAGGCCCATGCATAGTGTCAAGCGTCTGTAATCCCAACACTTTAGGAGGCCAAGATGGTGGGGGGACACTTGACCTCAGGAGTTCGAGACCAGCCTGGGCAACATGGTGAAACCCCATCCATACAAAAACTAGTGGGGCGTGGTGGCGCACACCTGTAGTCTCAGCTACTGGGGGACTGAGGTGGGAAGACCACTTGAGCCTGGGATGGGGAGGCTGCAGTGAGCGGTGATCACGCCACTACATTCTGACCTAGGCAAGAGTGAAACCGTCTCAAAAATAAAAAATAAAAAAAATTCTGCAGCAAACATCAACTAGGGGTCCAGTAATTCAACTGTCACACTATCTACCTGGAGATAGCATCAGATCCCACAGGTTGAGGGCTCAGTCCCATAAAACTGCCCACCCCGGAGAGCCTTGGCGGCCGTGGAGGCGGCGCGGCTGCGAAGGAGGCGGCGGCGGTGGCTAAGGAAGAGGAGTGGTGGCAGCGGCGGCGGGACCGGTGCGAGGATGGCGGAGGTACCGCCTGGGCCTAGCAGCCTCCTCCCACCACCAGCACCCCTGGCCACGGCGGCGGCCGAACCCCGCTGTCCCCTTCCCGGCCGGTGCCGCCCTTGCTTGCTGCAGCGAGGACGAGGAGGACGATGAGGAGCACAAAGGCGGCGGTGGCAGGAGCCCAGCCGGTGGCGAGGCGGCGACGGCAGCGACCAAGGGGCATCTGTGCCTCCACTGCCCTCAGCTGCCGCAGGAGCAGCAGCAGCTCAACGGATTGATTAGCCCCGAACTGCGGCACCTCCGGGCGGCCGCCTCCCTCAAGAGCAACGTCCTCAGCGTAGCCCGAAGTGGCCGCGATGACGGCCACCCCTACGGAGGCCCCAGAGCGACTGCAACAAAAGGAGCCGGAGTACTCTCGCTCGAGAGGCCCCCTCATTCCCTCCCTAATAATATAAGAACTGCGGTCGCCAGCCCGGCGGAGGCAGCGGCGGCGAGCGATCCCGCGGCGGCCCGCAATGGACTGGCCGGGGGCACCGAGCAGGAGGAGGAGGACGACGAGCAGGTGCGGCTGCTGTCTTCGTACCTCACCGCCGGCTGCAGCTTAAGAAGCCCTTCGGGCAGGGAGGCTGAGCCTGGGGAGGATCGGACGATACGATACGTCCGATATGAATCCGAGCTACAAATGCCCGATATCATGAGACTCATCACCAAAGATCGGTCCGAACCCTACTCCATTTATACCTATAGATATTTTATCCACAACCGGCCACAGCTGTGCTTCTTGGCCATGGTAGGGGAGGAGTGTGTAGGTGCCATCGTTTGCAAGTTGGATATGCACAAAAGATGTTCCGCAGAGGTTATACAGCCATGTTAGCCTTGGATTCCAAATACTGGAGAAATGGCATTGGTACTAACTTGGTTAAGAAAGCTATATATACCATGGTTTGAGGAAGACTGTGATGAGGTTGTTTTGGAAACCGAAATAACAAATAAGTCTGCTTTGAAACTTTATGAGAATCTTGGTTTTGTTTGAGGTAAGAGGCTGGTCAGATACTATTTAAATGGAGTTGATGCACTGCGACTTAAACTGTGGCTGCGTTGAGAAACTGACATCAGGGAACAACTTTCGACCACACAAAGTCGACCTTTGCATGCAAGACAATTTGTACAGAATTGCTTTGCAGGTGGATTTAGTAATTTCCATACAGCTCTTACCTGTTAATGTCTCATTGAGTGTCGCACAATATTTGTTGCACTTTGGCATGGCGCATTTGTTCTGAATTAAAAGGTTGTTTTAAACTTCAGGAGTTCTTTTGATACCAACAAGATGTGCCAGTTGATAGCCAAGATTTATGTGTTCATTTGCAAAGTCTGCTGACAATGTTATTTACAGTGATCATTTTATCACAGAACCAGTAAGTGGAACACAATTTTTGTTCCTTACAAAAGCCAATGTGGATTGTAAAAGTCTCTAGTATACTAACACTTCACACAAAACCTGCCCTCGTTTTCTGAAGGGGGTGAGGGAAATGCTTCAGTTTTAGGTTTTATTTTTTCAGTATTAAATTTTCCATTCTTGAATATTGGTACCTCAGTGATTAGTGAATGAAAAAAAATGTAGGGTGGGGAATGTCTTACAATGAGTAAAGGCAACAACTAAATTTTGTCTGCCAGTGCCCGAGTAGATAAGTGTATTTGTCTTCATCTCTAGTTTCTGAATGCACGCTATCTTTTCCTTTTCTTCAAGGCCTTTGCAAGCAAACTTTTGTTTTTATTTAAATTTTAAATTTGATAATAAATTGTTTCAGATTTTTATAATTTGGATACTTTTTTTCAGGTGAATGACAGAATGGTTTACGTTAAGTCCCTTTTTCCTTACAGTAACAAGTTGAATCTACTTGTAAAATTGAGAAATGGCTCAAAAGAGATGAGAAAAGTTGACGGAGCTGGGGAATTGCTGGGTTTTAGATGCACTTTTTCTTTTGAGAGTAAGGGAAGTTTTGGAAAAGAATAGGAAATTAGTGTAAATTAGTATGATTTTATTTAATCAGAATTAGTGCTACGCTGTGAAGAACAGCTTTTACAAAGTAGCTGAATTTGTTTTTCCCACTTGATTTGGATTTACGTCGCTTTCATTTCTTAAACTGCTTCACTGTAGGTTCTTGGTCTTGGACATAAATTTCAAGGTGCACTGTATCCATTTTAAGCTGCTTTATTTTATTTTCCCTTGTATGAGCAAATTCTTGGGGAAGCTTTGCTTTTCTTCTGCCAGAAAAACAAAAGGAGGAAATGAAAATCTTTTTTTGGAATGAGTTCTATGGGTTTTCTTAACAGCCATCGTGTTTATTAGTTACATTGTGTTGTGGCCAATCAGTGCAGTGAAACAAATTTTAAAGCTAATTGCTTTCAACTGAGTCATTAAACCTGTGATAGATGATTTATTTAACTGGAAAACCTAGGTACCCATAAGAAAAAAGATTCTCTGTGGAAAATGTTTGTAGGAAACTGTTGTTGTTTTCATTTGAATATGCCGTACGTCTGCTCCAGGATTTGGTTTGGAATATATTTTGTGGCTCTAATTACTGTATTTTTAAAAGCCCTACCTCCATTATAACAGTTGGTAAAGGCCCCTTTACAGGAAAGTTAGTTGCTTTTTTTTTTTTTTCTTTTAAGGAAAGCTGCTCTTTGCTCAGTATAGTGTTTTGAAAGCGAACATGGTAACAAATATTTTAAAAATAAAGATACACAATTTATATTTGAAAATAAAAACTTTCTGCTGGTGGGATTATTTATAGTTCCTTATTTTTAAAGACAACTTTTTCAATTTTATATTGCCTTTGAAAGTTTAATGGGCAGAATACTGGTTATAATAAAAATATCGTAACCAGACAGTACTCAGCTTTTCAGTATGTTTTTGGTCAGACTTCATTTAGGCATTAGCATTTAGAAGAATACCAACCACAGTGATGCTTCTGTTATTTAATATGAAGGAAATTGAACTAAAACATATTTATGTCATCAACTTTTATTTCACTCCTTTATATTGGACTTGCTGGTTGATATGTAATGGTTGATGAAAATATATTTGCTTGAATCACTAATGGGGACGGTTGTAAAGCAGATAGATGGTAGGTCATTGGCTCAACCATTTTTGTGTTTTGCCAGATTGTCAATGAAACCATCATACTGATCTTTTCCTCCAAAATTGCTGAATTTGACTGAAGTGATTGGGTGTTTGTAACATTACATTAGCTGTGTGACTAGAAAGTCAGGTGGCTGCCATATTTGGTGTATGCTGAATGTCACTGTATGCCTTATGTCTTTAATTAGGTATGCAAAAATTTTTTTACTTAAGTAATGAAATTTTAACCTCTAGCATAATAACCCAGCACCAACACTGAAAGACTCCATTTAGGTTGAAGTAACATCAAACATTAATTAACTTTTTGATAATAGGCTCTTATTTTTCTTATATAAGCTTAAAACAGTTCTGCTTGAAATTGATAGCATGGGTTCACTTGGCTAAAACTGAGCAAAATTGGTGCAACTTTCTTTTATTGGGGTGCTGCCTCTTTAGGACTGACTGTACTACCCACTGACGCTGGATTAGCAGTTGGTACTGCTAACGTTTTTATACATGCTACCATGAAGCTATATATGTTAGTACTGAAGAAGCTAACAGGTATACTATCATATTTGATGTGCGGGCTCATTATAATTTCCTGTACATTGGGATGAAACTACTTTAGCAAAGTCCACAGATCAGAAACCAGACAGTAGTTTTTGAAGTTGAAACCAGCAAAATAAGAAAAAATTATTATTAAAAAATTGATTTTAATATTTTCTGCCTCTTTCCAAGATTGCTCGACAAATCTATGTAAAGGAATTTGTTTTTCATGTTTTAACTTTACCTTGGTCTGTGTTATGGTACTGGCTGACACGTCTAAGACTGGATGTGTATATTTATTATGGTGTCTAAAAATCATGAAGTTCATTACTTTTCAGGAGTATAGATAAAATCAAATTGGTAGTGCAACAAAGTTACTTTTCAGTGCACCATGACATCACTAAAATGAGTGCTGTAACGTCACAGGGCTTTCAGGTTTGTAAAAACATAACCATAAATTATATTGATGTCAGATATGAGTTGAGTATCTATAAAATATCACGTGTATCTCAAAATATTGGACTGCTGTTTGACTGGATATTGCTGCATAATTTTCTTTTATTGTCCCATAGCCTTTTGGAGAGAGAGATTTAATGGGATTTGAAATGTGCAAGCTGTCTAAATAAGATGCAGTCAAATAAAGTATGGTTAAGTTGTAAAAATAAAAATAAAAAAAAAAGCTGCCCACCCTTCAGACACTAGCTGCAAGTCAAGGCCCCTGGAACAAGTGACCAACTAGCTTCAAATCAATGAGAAAGAAAAGTAGCTTGGAAACCAGATGTCTCTAAAAAAAAAAAAAGAAGAAGAAAGAAAAGTAGCTCAGAACAATCAGAAGAACATAAGGCATGCAAAATTTAAAAAATGCATCTTTAGTTACCACAGCCTCACCCATGCTCAGGGTTAATTGTTTAAAGACACTTGGGGGCTTTTTAATCTTCCCTTTCCTGTAGTTTCCAGACAAGATGATAAATTACCAAGACTTTTACTACAAGTTACACAATTTGACCCTCACCCATTTTCTGCATGTTCCTGGAATGCGTGATACAAAAAACAACATACAGCCAACCAATAGTTTACGTTCGACTTAGAAACTGTCCCCATTTTTGCCCTTTAAAATCCCACTTGTAACTGTTGCTACTCGAAGCATATATTCAGGCAGGGCAACTTGAACCTATGCTTCCCAGGCTGCTGTCCTCAAATCTGGCCTAAATAAACTCTCTATTTATAGTAATTTTTGCTTCAGTTTCTTTACATCTATTAGAATTCCCATAGCTCCCTGTGTTTAATTTGTTAGAGCAGCTCCTAAAATTCAGATAAACAATGACTTATATTTACCAGTTTATTATAAAGGGTGTTACCAAGGACACAGATGAACAGATGCATAGGGCAAGATATTAGTGTTCAGACCTCTCCAGGCATACCACCCTCCCTCTAGGAACTGCCACATGTTTAGCTATTCTGGAAGCTCTCCAAACCAGACCCTTTTGGGTTTTTATGGAGCCTTCATTACATTAGCATAACTGATTAAACCAATGGCCACTGATGATCAACACACCTTGACACCCTCTCTCCTCCCTGGAAAGTTGGGGGGCAGAAATTAAAGTTCCAACCCTCAAATCCCACAAGGGTGTTTCAGGTGACCAGACCCCATTCTGAAAAAAGTCTGCAGGCCATCAATCAATCATTAGCATACAAAAAGACAACATTTTGAAAATTTTAAGGATTGTATTAAATAGGAGTTGTAAGGCAGGAAATGAGATTAAAGACCAACTAAACATTTCACATATCACAATCAGACACCAGAGAAAAATCCAGGCCATAAAAGATAGGGATTAAAGAAAATAAAATTTTAAAGGAAAAAAGAAATCTTCACAAGAATCAAAGACAATGCTCAGTACAAAAGAAAACTTTAAAAATTTTATTTTCGGCCAGCCACAATGGCTCACGCCTGTAATCCCAACACTTTGGGAGGCCAAGGTGGGTGGATCACTTGAGGTAAGGAATTCAAGACTAGCCTGGCCAACTTGGTGAAACCCCGCCTCTACTAAAAATACAAAAATTAGCCAGGCGTGGTGGCAGGCTCCTGTAGTCCCAGCTAATCAGGAGGCTGAGGCACGAGAATTGCTGGAACCCGGAAGGCAGAGCCTGCAGTGAGCCGAGATCACGCCACGGCACTTCAGCTTGGGGGACAGAGCAAGACTCCAACTCAAAAAAAAAAAACAAGAAAAAAAAAGAAATATTCAGAATTCTCAATTAAAAATAACCAAAATTAAAAATTCAATACAAGAGCTGAAAAGATCAAGATGGAAGAAATCTCTCTGAAATGAAGAGTTTAAAAAAAAGCCCAAGAGATGGAAAAAAATTAAAAATTAGAGGATGAGCGTCAAATATAAAATATTCTGCTGATCAGGCATGGCGGCTTACGCCTGTTAATCCCAGCATTTTGGGAGGTCAAGTGAATCACTTGGGGTCAGGAGTTCCAGACAAGCCTGGCCAATATGGTGAAACCCATCTCTACTAAAAATACAAAAATTAGCTGGGGGTGGTGGCGCACGCTTGTAGTCCCAGCTACTCGGGAGGCTGAAGCAGGAGAATGGCTTGAACCCAGGAGGCAAAGGTTGCAGTGAACCGAGATCGTGCCACTGCACTCCAGCCTGGGCATCATGTGACTCTGTGTCAAAAAAAAAAAAAAAAAAAATTCTGCTTATAGGAGAATTTCATAAATAAACCTCAGAGGAAAGGGCAGAGAAATAATACTATAAAACCATTTTCCACAACAGGATAACACATTTCTAGATTCAAAAGCTCCAGTAAGTGTCCAGCAGGATGACTTTTGAAAGATCCTTCCTCCGTAGGTAGGATGACTGAAATTTTAGAACAAAGAAAAAAACCTAAAAATCTCCCAAAGTAAAAAAAAAGGCATATATAAAGAATCAACAATCAGCAAGGCACAGGACATCTGGAGCAATACCTTCAAAATGCTAAGGGAAAATTATTTCCAAGCCAGAATTCCATACCCAGTCAAATTAATAATCAAGGCCAGGCATGGTGGCTCTTGTCTGTAATTCAACACTTTGGGAGGCAAAAGCAGAACTGCTTCGGCCCAAGAGTTTGAGACCTACCCAAGCAACACAGTGAGACTCTACCTCTACAAAAAAATAAGAAATAAGCTGGGCATAGTAGCACACGCCTGTAGTCCCAGCTACTCGGGAGGCTGAGGTGGGGAAGATGACTGGAGCCCAGGATGTTGAAGCACAGTAAGCCATGAATGATCACGTCACTGCACTCCAGCCTGGGCAACAAGAGTAAGACTGTGTTTGGCTGGCCGGGGGAGGAAATTCCCAGACATCTGTGAAGAAGGACTGGGGGGAAAATAAACAGTCCAGATTGGAGCAGGACCAAGTACTACAGGGGGATAAAAAGTAACTGACAAATTTTCTGCAAGTTTTTGACTCCCTGGTGGACTGAAAGGTTTTACAAGGCAGTAAAAGTCTTCTATGATCAGAAGTCAAAAGATTACATGTAAATCAATAGCAATTTTCCCATATTCACAAAGATAAAATACTATTTTAAAAGGTGCCCCAAAAAGGGTGAAAATTGGCCAAGTACAGTGGTTCATACCTGTAATCGCAGCACTTTGGGAGGCCAAGGTGGGTGGATCACCTAAGGTCAGGAGTTCAAGACCAGCCTGACCAACATGGAGAAACCCATTTCTACTAAAAATACAAAAAAATATATATATTAGCCAGGCGTGGTGGCGCAAATAAAAAAAAAAAAGTGAAACTAGTTGCAGAAAGTAAAAAGTTCCTTTTCAAAGTTTCCCTTCTTGTTAAAGAATAATAATAAATGTTAGAAATAAAAGTTTCTTTTAAAGACTAACTTTCTTCAAAGCCTTCTTGTTTTTTGCTAGTAACTCTTTATTAAGCCCTGTCCTATACAGCTGTTAGATATAAGGGAATAAGTGCATTCTATGTCTTTGTACATTAACCAAGATATTTGTGCTCGACATCTCACAGGCACGTGGCACATTCTACATCCTTGTACTTTAACCAAGATATTTATTACTTTTCTAAGTCCTTCGGCAAGCAACTTCCTCTCTCTTCCTAATTTGGACTTCCTCTTTTCCTTTGTCCTCCATTGCCTTTACCTATTTAGAAAAGTTGTGGGGTGTTTTTTTTTGTTTTTTTGAGACAGAGTTTTGCTCTTGTTGCCCAGGCTGGAGTGCAATGGTGTGTTCTCGGCTCACCACAACCTCCGCCTCCCAGGTTCAACCGATTCTCCTACCTCAGATTGCCGAGTAGCTGGGACTACAGGTGTGCGCCACCACGCCCAGCTAATTTTTAAAATATTTTTAGTAGTGACGGGGTTTCACCATGTTGGCCACAATGGTCTCGATCTCTTGACCTCATGATCCACCCACCTGGGACACCCTAAGTGCTAGGATTACAGGCATGAGCCACTGCGCCCAGCCTAGAAAAGTTTTAAGTTGTAGCCAATCAGGTTCAGTTTAGATTGTGAGGTCTGGCTCCAACCAACAGAGATCGGACACAGCAAAAAGGACCCAATGTGTAAGGAATAAATATGTCTGCCTTTCCTTTGTTCATTGTACTCTCATGGCAAGATGGCTAATGGGAGCAGCCTTTCTGCAGAAAGTAAAATTGCTTTGCTGAGAAAACTTTTTGTCTGAATGCGAATTTTTCCTTGTAGCACCTAGGAAAAAACATTCTGTCTCTAGTTGTCTATAGTTTTAAAAAAAAGGGGGTGGGTAAAACATTGATTTTTTTTTTTTAATTCTAAGGTTTAAAGTACTATTTGTTCTTTTTTTTTTTTTTGGAGAGCAATGGCACGATCTCAGCTCACCGCAACCTCTGCCTCCCAAGTAGCTGGGATTACCGGCACCTGCCACTATGCCCAGCTAATTTTTGTATTTTTAGTAGAGACGAGGTCTCACCATGTTGGTCAGGCTGGTGTCAAACTCCTGACTTCAGGTGACCCACCTGCCTCAACCTCCCAAAATGCTGAGATTACAGGCGTGAGCCACTGCGCCCAACCTATTTGGTCTTTCAATCTAAGTACATGTATTATTTTGATAAATGTAAACATGTAAGCAATAACCTAAACCAAAACTATAACAAAACTTCAACTATATCAAAACATCAACCTAGATTAATCTACCTACTTGAACCTTCTAACAGTGCTCTGCTTTCATTTTTAAATTGAGGAGAGAAATCTGGAGAGTATCTTTAGCAACCAAAAATCATAAAAGTATTATTTTGATCACAGTTTGTTTTGCTTTTGTAGAGATGAAATCTCACTACGTTGCCCAAGCTGGTCTCAAACTCCTGGGCTCAAGGGATTCTTCCACCTCAGCCTCCCAAAGTTCTGGGATTACAGTGTAAGCCACTGCCGCCGGCCCATCATATGCTTTTGAAAATTCATGGATCATATGCTTTTGAAAATTCATGGAACCTAGTGTTTGGGTATAAGCTTTAGAGTCAAAAGACCTATGTTCAAATCCTGACTCAATTGGTCAAGTTACTTTTCCAAGTCTAGTTTTCTGATCTATAAAATGATGTTCGGAAAATTGGGTGAAATAATACATAAGTATTTGGCATGGTGCCTCACAGTTACTAGAACTCAGTAGCTGCTATGACAGCAATTATTACTATTTACTACTATTATTACTATTACTTATTTTCCCCCAACCAAAATTTGCCTAAAACATTCTAGAATAAGCTTGTCCAACTGGTGGCCCCAGCCCAGGACAGCTCTGAATGCAGCCCAACACAAATTTGTAAACTTTCTTAAAACGTTATGAGATTTTTTGCACTTGTATTTTTTAGCGTATCAGCTAGCATTAGTGTTAGTGTATTTTATATGCAGGCTTCTTCCAATGCTGCCCAAGGAAGCCAAAAGATCAGACACCCCCTGTTCTAGAAGAAACAAGGACATCAGGCTGCTTCTCCAATGGCTTAGAAGACTTCTATTTGTTTGCCTTAGCATGCTGAATTTCACACCACTCCATAACTTAATTCAACATTTCACTATTTATTTCCTGGAGCAAAACTGAATGCATAAATTAAAACTCATCAGATGAACACTAGCCCTACCTGTTGGTCTCTAGAGAATAAAATACCAGCAAACTAGCTACAGAATAACATTATTTTTATGATAATAAACCCTATACAAAGCTTTAAAATATAAGCTATATTGAACAATTCAAATTATTTTAAATTTCGATTCGTTATCTCTTTGAAAGCACTGAGTGGAAACAGACAACAGGTGGACAAAAAATACTGCCTTTGGAATCTGAGAGTTCTAAGCCTGAAGCCTACTTTGCCTTCTGTTCACTGGTACGACCTTGATCAAGATTCTGAACTTCTCTAAGCCTCAGTTTTCTCACCTGAATGACAAGGCACAACCAATTACTTACACATAACCAATGGGGTTATTTTGACAATTAAAGGAGATATGTCCAAACAGCCCTGTAGTAGATGGCCCAAAAGTGAAACTGGCCAGTTGCAGTGGCTCACACCTGTAATCCCAGCACTTTGGGAGGCCGAGGCAGGTGGATCACCTGAGATCAGGAGTTCAAGACCACCCTGATCAACATAGTGAAACCCCATCTCTACTAAAAACACAAAAATTTAGCCGGGCATGGTGGCACACACCTGTAATCCCAGCTACTTGGAGCCAGAGGCAGGAGACTCCCTTGAACCCGGGAGGCAGAGGTTGCAGTGAGCCAAGACAGCGCTATTGCACACGAGCCTAAGAAACAAGGGGGAAACTCCATCTCAAAACAAAACAAAACAAAAAAAGTGAGAACTGCTACAACTACATTACTATTTTCTTCCAAAAGCTGGAATTCAGGTTTAACTGTCTACAACGGACTCCTCAGGATATCCCAGTTCTCTAGCTCTCTTAGCTGTAAAGTGGCTTCCTTAGGAAAAAGGAAGAAAGCTTATCTCTGTTCTTCAAGGACAATGAGGAGTCAAAGAGATGTCACAGGTACATTCCGAAACAGAAGGGAAAGAAGGGTTGGGTGACCCATCATCCTGTAGAAGTCAGTTCCTATGTGGCATTGGTCATTTCCAGCTGGGAACCACGTCTTGACAACAAGCCTAATACAAGCACAATCGAATAGCAGACAGGCCAAGAAAGCAAAAAGGCAAGAAAGTCCAACTTTCCGTTTCCATCAACCACTGTGGGAGCAAATATACAACCAATAAAACAACTAGGTCAATTAGCCCCCATTTTGGGAACCTTTTTAATAATTTGTTTTGCAGTTTGGGGTAGTTACTGTCATTAAGAAGGTAATGCTTTAATCTCTTGAGACATACAGTAAGACAGAAGGCAGGCAGAGGAAAGGAGAAAGAAAAATATTAATGCAAGCTGAGAAGCATAAGCAAAGCTTTCAGAAAGAGCTGAGAGAAACCTCCACCTTCCCAAAGAGTAACACCACAAGAGTATCTGTCCTTTCTCTACCACTGCTGTACACATTTAATCAACTCAGTCCTTGAGACTATCGGGAAATTTACTCACAGAATGTACCAACGCCTTTAAAATATAATGCTAGCAAAGCAGTGCTGTCAGGCTCTGAGTTCTTTTCTGCAGTCTTCTTCAATCAGCATTTACTGACCACCTACGAAGTGCCAAACACTATGCTGTCTACCAGGGAAACGCTGCAAACAGTTTGATTCCTGTCCTCAGGAGAGCAACATGTGAGTCGAGTAAAGAGATCACCACCACAGAGAGTAAACACCAGGCACGAGGGAAGCCGAGACAATATCCAGCCAACCAGCCCAAGGTTAGGAACTTTCTGGACCTAAGAACACTCCTGAGCACCACAAATGAACCGGTCCCAGCAGTATTCCCACACACCCACAGGTCCTTAGGCAGACACACCCACTGCGCGGGCACAGATGCACAACTGTGTCTGTGCATACATGTTTTGGTCACTAGCGTATTCAACAAATACTGAGGGCCATACTAAACAGGCAGTTAGCAGTGCCTGCTCGGGTTCCAATTCCTCATGTGACTTCGGACAAGTCACTTCCTGCATTGGCACTGGTTCTATCAAAGGCCACAGAAGACCTTGAAATACTCCTCTCGTTAGCTGTCAGCCCTCCTCCCTCGGCGGTGATTCCACCCTTTCCTAAGCACGAAAAATTTAAAGGCTGAGACCATGAGTCAGTATCATTTTGAATTAACCATGTTCCCCTAAACTTGTAAGTGACCGCTGCACTTCATTCCTTTCTTCCACCCACCCTGAAACATCGGAAATTTACTATTGGCTCATTTATGAAGCCTTTTCTAGTGTGAACCGATCTACATTTGAGATTTGGGGGGGGGGGCGGGGAATCTCTATGCTGACGCGAAATAAAAATCCCTGACCTCCGGAGTTTTCAACCTAGCTGAGTGAAGAGAATCCAACATGAAGACAGATATGTAACATAACGTACACAGAACACCTACGACTAAAGATACTTAAAGGCCGAGAGCAGGAGAAATGCGGCGGGGGAGGTCCGCACCGCGAGGGTAAAGCCTCAGTGCCCCTCAGGACTTAAGGAGGGGGAGACCTCTGGGCAGGAGAACTGAGAAGGCAAGCTCCCTGGAGCAGATCGGGCGCCGAAAGACCCCAGGCGGCGGGGCCGCAGTAGGTCCTGGCAGTCGGACCTGTGGGACACTCCCGAGCGGCCAGAAAGGCAAGGCGGAGGCTGCAGTCGCGAAAAGGGGAGTCCGCGGGGCCGGGGGGGAGGGGGGAGGGGAAACGACCGGAGGGGGACGCCCGGGTAGCGAGCGGAGGGCGGGCTCGAGAGGTGAGGGGCCCACTGGGAGGGCTTGCGGCTGGGCGGCTCTAGGGGAGGCTGAGAGGGCCGACCTGGGGGAAGGGGACGGGTCAGGGGACCGGGGAGGTGGGAGGACCTGCGGCCAGGCGCCGCGGGGGAAATTAGGGAGTGCGGACGCCGGAGAGGTGGCGCGAAGCGGGGGTCCCCTCGGAGGGGCGCGAGACTGGGCGGCTCTAAGGGAGAATCTGAAGGGGCGCGGGCAGGAGGCAGAAGGGGCTAGAGTAGCCTCGACCAAACCGGGACATTCACCTGCGAACCACAGTGGAGAACGTTAAGACGCCGCAGCGGTTCCTCGCCTTCAACAGCAGCACGCTCGGCGTCCTGGCCGCCGCTCTGACGTCACGCCGCGGCGCGCATGCGCGGCGGGCGGCGGCCGGTGGGGCGGGGTGTCTGGGTGGTTTCCCAGAGAAACGGGACGGGAGAAGGCAGGGGGGCGTAAGGATCCCCGGAGGTCGGCGCTTCCACTAAAACGAAGTGTTACAGAGTGAGATCCTGCCTTTAAAAAATAAAAGAATTGTTAGCACCCTGATCTTGGTTTCTGAATACCGCTCTCTAAAAATAGGACCAAAACGCCATAGAGAGTTGGGCGACTCTAGGACCCGGGCGCAGAAAGCGCCAGCTGAGCCGGGAGCGTCTCCTAGGTCAGAAGCTAGAGGTGCTCAAAAAACAGAAGGACGGGGCGTCCAAGGGCGCAGGGACTTGCCCAGAGAGCTCCTGGGGCCACGCCTGGAACAATTTGAGCAGCAAAAGAAAGTACCTTGCATTAAGTTATAACTTAATGTATAAAGTATAAAACATCCCAGAGCCCGTGCTGATACAAATACATGATTAAATACATGAGGGAGAAGGGATAATCTTCCTTGCAGAGGAATTCTAATAATACCTCACCCAGAGGGGTGTGATAATCCGCCCTCTACCCCCAGTGTGGCCTGCGCCTGGGGACGCCCTTTCCAAGAGTACAGTGTGGAAAGAGAGCTGTAATTTCACAGAGGAGGCACCTGACAAGTCACCAACATGAAAAAGTGACAAAGTGATTAGTCACTCCATTTGCCCTTGACATGATGTGATGAAAACACCGTGACCTCAGTCCAACCGAAAGATAAATATCAGGCAAATCTCATTTGTGGGCTATTCCTCAAAACACCTCACCACTATTCTTCAAACTATGAAGGTATTCAAAAGCAAGAAAAACGAGAAACTGTCATATGCAACACGGTGATGCAGATAGGTTATAAACTTCAAATGAAAGTTCAAGTTTAGGTAATAGCAGTTTTTAGTGTTGACAAATGTATAATGGTTATGAAACATGTTAACAGTAGGTGAAATTGTGTGAAGGGTATACTATCTTATAACTTTTTTGTAAGTCTAAAATTATTCCAAATGAAAAGTTGGGCTTTTGTTTTGTTTTGTTCTATTTTGCCCTCAACATCTACTAAGAAGCCATTGCTTTCCTCAGACAGTGGAATCCATTTCTCTTTCTTCTTTTCTTTTCTTTTTCTTTCTCTTTCTTTCTTTCGTTTGTTCGTTATTTTTTTTGAGACGGAGTTTCATTCTCGTTGCCCAGGCTGGCGCGATCTCGGCTCACTGCAACCTCCTCCCGGATTCAAGAGATTCTCCTGCCTCAGCCTCCTAAGTAGCTGAGATTACAGGCATGTGCCACCACACCTGGCTAATTTTGTGTTTTTAGTAGAGACGGGGTTTCTCCGTGTTCGTCAGGCTGGTCTCCATCTCCTGACCTCAGATGGGTGATCCACCCACCTCAGCCTCCTAAAGTGCTGGGATTACAGGCGGTGAGCCACGGTGCCCGGCCAAAGACAGTGGAATCCATTTTTTTTGAGGACAGTAGTTGGGGTTTTGCCCACTATAAACAGGAAGCTGCCCATGCACACAAGAATGGGGAAATGAGAAGAGGCGAAGCTGTGGTACAGGCAGCCTTGCCGCTAATGTCCCTGTTCACAGGCTTCGCGCTCCGCTCTGGGTTGCAGCCTTTTCTGCCTATTTCAACCATCCACAGGAAAGTGAGTGCCCTTTCTCCTCCAGCCCCCCTGAGGCTCTGCTGCTGCTTCAGTTTGCCGTGTTGCTTATTTGCTGTTGAACATCTGTCACCTATTTCACAGGCACCTACAGAGAGACAAAATGTGTTCTTGGCTTCCCATTTTGAGTCCGAAACCCTCACCCTCAAATACTCTCTGCTGTTTTCCATTTCTTGAGACAGGATCTCACTCTGTTACACAGGCTAGAGTGCAGTGGCATGAACACGGCTCACTGCAGCCTTGAACTCTAGGGCTCAAGTGATCCTCTCACCTCAGCCTCCAGAGTAGCTGGGACTAGAGGGTGTGCCACCACACCCCACTAATTTTTTTAAATTTTTCTAATTTAATAAAATATAGGGTCTCACTATATTGCTCAGGCTGGTCTTGAACTCCTGGACTCAAGTGATCCTCCTGCCTAGGCCTCCCACAGTGCTGAGATTACAGATATGAGCCACCACACCCAGCCCTCAACTATTTTTTTATTTTGTGTAGAGATGGGGGTCTCAATATATTGCCCAGGTTGGTCTCAAACCCACTGAAGGGAGTGAGCTGGGAAGGCCAGCAGCATAGTGCTATACAGCATGTCCACAGGCAGGTACAATTGATGCAAGGAGCCTTAAAGGCACATAAGAAAGTCACTAGGAAGAAATGCATTCGAGCATACATTCCTTTTGTTTTTAACATTAAATTTATACAACATAATTTTTAATATTGGCTGCGTTTAACAAATGACTTACAAAATTCCTGGAAATTTGTCCCTTGACTTTCCCTAGTGGCCCAACGCATCCCAACAGCTTGTTAAGCTGTTCTCCTGATGATAAAGGCATGAATGCTTTCCTGTCTGAGGCTATTGTCAATAAAATTATAACGAACATTTCCGTACAAGTCTTTGCATGGACATACGATTGCATTTCTCTTTGGTACAATTTGCAGGGTGATAAGATAGATGTTTAGTTTTTTGTGATTTGTTTTTGTTTTGTTTTGGTTTTTTGAGATGGAGTCTCACTCTGCTGCCCAGGCTAGAGTGCAGTGGCATGATCTCGGCTCACTGCCACCTCTGTCTCCTGGGTTCAAGCGATTCTTCACCCTCAGCCTCCAGAGTAACTGGGATTGCAGGTGCCCACCACCACACCTGGCTAATTTTTGTATTTTTTCTTTTTTCTTTTTATTTTTTTTAAAGATGGGCTTTTACCATGTTGGCCAGGCTGGTCTTGAACTCCTGACCTCAGGTGATCCACCCACCTCTGCCTCCCAAAATTCTAGGATTACAGCCGTGAGCCACCGCGCCCGGCCTAATTTTTGTATTTTTATTAGAGATGAGGATTCACCATATTGGCCAGGCTGTTCTCAAATTCCTGACCTTTGTTATGTTTTAAGACAGGGGCTTGCTTTGTCACCCAGGCTGCAGTGCAGTGGCACAATCATAGCTCACTGCAGTGTCCACCTCCCGCGCTTGACAGTCCTCCTGCCTTACTCACCCGCTACCAGTAGCTAGACTACAGAGTGCACCGCCATGCCCAGGTAATTTTTGTTTTGTTTTGTTTTTTTGAGACAGAGTCTCACTGTTCTGTGTTACCCAGGCTGGAGTACAGTGGTGTGATCTCGGCTCACTGCAACCTCCACTTCTCGGAGTCAAGAGATTCTTCTGCCTCAGCGTCCCCAGTAGCTGGGACTACAGGCACGCGCCACCACGCCTGTCTAATTTTTGTATTATTAGTAGAGATGGGGTTTCATCAGGTTGCCCAGTGAGGTCTTGAACTCCTGACCTCAGGTGATCCACCCACCTCAACCTCCCAAAGTGCTGGGATTACAGTCGTGAGCCACCAAGCCTGGCCTGTATTTTTTTGTAAAAACAGGGGTCTTGCTATATTACCCAGGCTAATTTTGTACTTTTTTAGTAGAGACAGGGTTCATCATGTTGGTCAGGCTGGTCTCGAACTCCTGACCTCAGGTGATTCACCGGCCTTGGCCTCACAAAGTGCTGGGAGTACAGGCATGAACCACGATGCCCAGCCTGATGTTGCACAATTCTTATAAAAGTTTATTGCTAGATATTATATTCATAAGTTATTCATAAACATAAAAACATTTTTAAAATATATTATAAATTTATAAAAATTATAAAAATATAAAATTTATAAATATAACATTGTAAATATAATTACATGTTTATTTATTTACTTCTCCTATAAATAACCCTGTATAAAATGGATCTTTTCTTTGGCTATACCTTTTTTTTTTTTTTTTGAGATGGAGTTTCACTCTGTCGCCCAGGCTGGAGTGCAGTGGAGGGATCTCGGCTCACTACAACCTCTGCGTCCCAGGTTCAAGTAATTCTCCTGCCTCAGCCTCCACAGTAGCTGGGATTGCAGGTGCCTGCCACCATGTCCAGCTAATTTTTTTGTATTTTTAGTAGAGACGGGGGTTTTACCATGTTGGCCAGGCTGGTCTCAAACTCCTGACCTCAGGTGATGCAGCCACCTCGGCCTCCCAAATTGCTGGGATTATAGGCATGAGCCACTGTGCCCGGCCCAGCTATGCTTTCTAACTTGTTATTTAGATACATGATAGCTATTGTTTTTGGTTTTTGCTTCTTACAGAATTCTCTTATTGTTCGTGTAGGCTTTTAGATTATCTCACCTGGTTTGGATGTGATAGTTATATGAGAAATAAATTTCTGTGTGTAAGGACACAGATTTTGAGCTTGTTTACTGAAGCGCATCCTGGCTGTCCTGGCTGATACAAGTGATTAAAAAAAGACTCAACATATGAAATTTTGCAGTTATAGAAAATTTATTCAAGTATTTTATAAATGGAAATGACCAAAATTTCAGAAATCACCACGAAAACACTCATCCACGTAAAGAAACACCATCCATTCCCCAAAAATGATTGAAATAAAAAATAAAAATAGAAATAGCGGGAATCAAATCACCATGTTTATATTCCAATGGACAGATTTAAAAATGTAATGTCCCAATTTTATTTAAAACTATCAACATTTATAGTACCCTAGTTGTGTCCTTTGTAACTATTTATTTATTTATTGGAGATGGAATCTCACTCTGTTACCCAAGCTGGAGTGCAGTGGTACAATCTCGGCTCACTGCTACCTCTGCCTCCTGGGCTCAGGTGATTCTCCTGCCTCAGCCTCCCGAGTAGCTGGGACTACAGGTGTAAGCCACTATGCCTGGCTAATTTTTGTATTTTTTGTAGAGACAGAGTTTCTTTTTTTTTTTTTTTTTTTTATTATTATTTTTTTTTAAAGATGGGGTTTCACCATGATGGCCAGGCTGGTCTTGAACTCCTGACCTCAGGTGATCCACCCACCTCGGCCTCCCAAAGTGCTAGGATTACAGGCGTGAGCCACCGCGCCCGGCCAGAGACAGAGTTTCACCATGTTGGTCAGGCTGGTCTCAAACACCTGACCTCAGGTGATCTGCCCTCCTCAGCCTCCCAAAGTGCTGGGATTACAGGCATTAGCCATCATGCCTGGCCATATTTATTTGAGACAGAGTCTTTCTCTGTCCCCCAGGCTGGAGTGCAATGGCAAAATTTTGGCTCACCCTAGACTTGAACAAGTGGGCTCAAGCCATCTTCCAACTTCAGCCTCCCAAGTAGCCAGACAATAGGTAAGTGCCACCACGATCGGCTAATTGTTTAATTTTTGGCGGTGGTGGTGGCGGGGTGGGCGTCACTGTGTTGACCAGGCTGGTCTGAAACTCCTGGCCTCAAGAGATCCTCCTGCCTCAACTTTCTAAAGTGTTGCGATTACAGGCGTTAGCCACTGTGCCCAGCACTTTGCAACTATTTAAACCTGCACTGAAATCTTACAGAGGTCACTGAAGAACCTTTAGTTGAACTGTAGCTGGTGATGCTTAGGATCTGGTTGCACTCGGTTTGTGCACGGTGTGGTAGGCTGACCAGGCTCCTTCTGGCAAGCACAGGCCTATGATCATGCCCTCTCTGGGCCCTAGCCAGACCACCCACCTGGCCTCCAGCAAAGCCTCTCCCCCACTGGGAAACCCTAGGCCTGTTTCTTAGTGATTGTGAGTTCTTGAAGAAGCCAGTCAACCTCTTTATGCCTAATTTCCTCATTTGTAAGATGTATCCGGTGAAAGTAAAACCGGATTTAAAAATTTAAAAATTTAAAACCTGTTAAAACCTCCAAAACACTTTTAAGCCTTGAGAGATGTTATCTGAATCAAATAATATGGTTTACAATTGCACTTCTTTTTTTTTTTTTTTGAGATGGGAGTCTCGCTCTGTCTGTCACCAGGCTGGAATGCAGTGGCACAATCTCGGCTCACTGCAACCTCTGCCTCCTGGGTCCAAGCGATTCTCCTGCCTCCGCCTCTTGAGTTGCTGGGACTACAGGCACACACACCACCATGCCCAGCTAATTTTTGTATTTTTAGTAGAGACAGGGTTTCACCATGCTAGCCAGGATGGTCTCCATCTTGTGGTCCGCCCGCCTTGGCCTCTTAAAGTGCTAGGATTACAGGCCTGAGCCACTGTGCCCGGCCTATAATTGCACTTCTTAGATTATGCCTTAACTCTTCTCATTTTTATTCTTGTTCTTTTTCATTTAATTTTTTTTTTTTTTTTTTTTGGCAGAGACAAGGTTTGGCCATGTCCAGGCTGGTCTGGAACTCCTGGGCTCAAGTGATCCTCCCACCTCGGCCTCCTAAAGTGCTGTGATTACAGGCCTGAGCCACCGCGCCCAGCTTTTTATTCTATAAACGACTAAAAAAAGACCAGAGCCAGACCTCCACCCTTCCATCACTAATCTTTATTGCAGTAACTCCCTCCTTTGGCGTCCTGTACCTAGCTCAGACAAGACCCTAAACACAAATACGAGGACAGGCAACTCTTCAATACGAAATAGTAAACATACCTCCCCCAGAGACCCCCCCCCGGAACTAACCAAGTCATTCTAACTGTACACTAAGCCTTACCCAAAAATACTAACATTCGGCCAGGTGTGGTGGCTCACACATGTAATCCCAGCAGTCTGTTCCAGACCAGCCTGGCCAACATAGTGAAACCCGTCTCTACTAGTAACACAAAAATTAGCCAGGTGTGGTGGCGGACACCTGTAATCCCAGCTACTCGGGAGGCTGAGGCAGGAGAGTCATTTGAACCCGGGAGGCGGAGGCTGCAGTGAGCCGAGATCGCGCCATTGCACTCCAGCCTGGGCGACAAGAGCGAAACTCCGTCTCAAAAACAGACAAAAAACTCAACATTCTGGGGCACTTCCCTGAATTCTGTCTATAGAAACGATCCCACACTTCCACACCTGAAACGCTGACTTGCGTTCTCTAAAATCTGCACTCCTGAGCGGGCGCCCGCAGCCTCGGCACTGGCGAAGGCTCAGTGAGCTGAGCTCTGCCCGGCTCCCACACCGGTTGGCGGCGGCCTCGGGTGTGCTCGACTCCCGGGTGCCCCGAGGGCCCCGGCCCGCGCCCTGCCGTCCGGGCACACACAAAGGTTCCTGCGACGCGTATCTCAAAATATAAATCAAATATTTAATAAAAAGCTACAGCTACGCTCCAGCATGTTTTTACCACATGGAATTAACGCCTTACTGTGCGGAAAAGAAGGTCCGCACAGGCGACCGCTAACCCTTGCAGAGGCGCCCAGGTCCGCGTGCGCCCGCCTTCGTCCATCCGGGCGCCTCGAAGGCCCCGGCGGGAGCGTGCACGCTGCGCAGTCACGTGCCCGGCGCGCCCCCGCCGCAGCGCGCTCGGGCGGAAGTGAGGTCGGCGACTCCGGTGGCTGCGCAGCGTCGGCGGGGAGCGCGGGCTGCGGAGAGGCGGGCCGGGCCAAGCGGAGCCGAGCAAGCGGGAGCGCGGCGCCGGGAGGCAGCAGAGACGCGGGGCTCGGAGGGTCAGCCCCGTATCGTAGCACGTCTCCTCGGTGCGCCCCCCTCGTTTAGCCCCGACGGCCAAGCCCGCCGCAGGCCGGCGTGCGCTGGTCACTGAGGCCCAGGCCGCCGCCGCGGCGCGGTGAGTGGGGGCGGGCGGCGGGCGACTGCGCGCCCAGGCCGGAAGTGCGGCGCTTTGTGCGGCCGGCTCGGGGCGGCGCCAAGGTCGGCCCGAGACTCGGGATCGCTAGGCGTCCGGGCCGGCCTGGGCTGCGCTTTGTCCCGCGGGCCGGGCCGGGCGGGGGCCGGGGGCGGAGCTCGGCCGGATACGGGCGCGGGCAGGTGCGGTTAGGGCGGAGCGGGACTGCTGCTTAGGTGGCCGAGGTGGCTTCGCGGCGCAGGGCGTTCTCCTAAAGGTCGGGGTCAGAGCCGTCAGGAATGCGAGCGTGAAACCCGGGGGCAGAGCGCTGTGACAATAGTCGTTTCCAAGGTGTAACTCCTCAGTTTGTCTACCCACAAGTAAAAAATATTTTTTTTTTTGCCTGGCGGAATCTGAGCGTCCTCCTTTCAGCTTGGCGATTTAAATTATAGGCTTTTAAGATTTCCTTCAGAGAGGACGTTTCGTGGCCCAGCCTGGGTTAACTTTGAAAAGACAGTGCGCCTTTACGACGTCCACAAATAAGGGTATTTCTGTTTTATGGTGTATGTGGACATGAAGTGTGCATCTCATGGGCTGTTTATGTTTAGTCATTAAAGTTAAACATGAGTATTTTTTAGTGTTTTCGCATGCAAGGACGCTTTACAAATGAAGAGGTTTATATAGTTCCCACTCCTTAAACTTCCAGGTCATCCTTGGGTGATTTGAGATCACTTTTCTCAAATACTATGGATGAAAGATTCTAGATTAAATAAAACTTACTGGTTTTGGCAATAACAGAGACACATTTTAAAGCTTTTGTCGATAAAGGAGTGGGTTATTTTTGCTCTGACAGCCAGGAGTTGAGCAGTGTATGGCTATTCTAATTTTGAAGCTAGTGTTGCAGAAATTGTGAAGATATTGCTTCTTTTTGTCTTTATAAAGCAGGCTTACTTTGGTGGAGTGTTGGCATATGTTACTCATGTAACATTTTGGAATGTTTCTGCATATAAGAAAGCTTTAAAATGAGTTAAAATTAGTTGTGATTTTTGATTAAATGAAAGTTAAGGTCTGGTAGAAGGCGGTCTGCAGATTTTAAGAGTTGGAGTCTGCTTTTCTTTGGGTTCTCCTGGGTGTTCCCTGTGCAGCAGTCACTAGAAATACTTAAGCAGGTAGTTCTCTCTTCTTCCTGACCCTTACCCTTAGGAATCCAGGAAGGATTAAGCTGTGTGTATACGTTCAGTGCCTGGAGCCCAGAAGGAGGGAGGAGCAGCCCAGGTCTTCTTATCATACCCTGATGTGTTTGTTAGGAAATCAGAGCAGTGTGATGCCATAGAAGTAGAGGATTAGAATTGAAAAAAATCTAAAGTGCGTTTTAAAATTATTTTTTTTGGCTCCATAAAGAGAAATTTTACCAAACTTGTCTTATTTAGACAGTTTCTTTTCCTGGATCACCTGAGTACAGTTTTAAAAGAGCAGTACACTAGCTTAATAGAGTAATGATTATTTCATAACTTGTGTCCAGTCTGTTAGGTCTGTCTGATTGTACCGTGCAGAAATACATGAATTCCCAGTAAAATGCAAACCCAAACCTTGGTAGTGAAGGTAAAGTTTGAGGGGGGAAGGTGCAGTACAGAACTTAACTCTTTTTTTTTTTTTTCCAGCTAGAGTTTCAAGCTTTGTTGCCCCGGCTGGAGTGCAGTGGTCTGATCTCAGTTCACTGCATCCTCTGCTTCAGCCTGGTGAGTAGCAAGGATTATAGGCGTGCGCCACCATGCCCAGCTGATTTTTCTATTTTTAGTAGAGACAGGGTTTCGTCATGTTGGCCACGCTGAGCTTGAACGCTCTCCTTGGCCTCCCAAAGTGCTGGGATTACAAATGTGAACCACCACGCCAGGCTAAGAACTTTCTTTATATGCACCCCCACCCCTTTTTTTTGTTTTTGAGATGGAGTCTTGCTCTGTGGCCCAGGCTGGAGAGCAATGGCGCAGTCTCGGCTCACTGCAACCTCCACCTCCCTAGCTCAAGTGATTCTCCTGCCTCAGCCTCCCGAGTAGGTGGGATTACAGGCGCTTGCCACCACTCCCGGCTGATTTTTTTTATTTTTAGTAGAGGCGGAGTTTTACCGAGTTGCCTAGTCTGGTCTTGAACTCCTGATCTCAGGTGATCCTCCGCCTCGGCCTCCCAGAGTGCTGGGATTACAGGCATGAGCCACTGCGCCTGGCGTATATGCTCTTTATTTTATTTTGTTTCATTTTATTTTTGAGACAGTTTTGCTCTGTCACCCAGGCTGGAGTGCGGTGGCGTGATCTTGGCTCATTGCATCCTCCTTTTCATGAGTTCGAGCGATTTCTCCTGCCTCAGCCTCCCCAGTAGCTGAGATTACGGGTGCACACCACCACGCCTAACTAACTTGTGTTTTTAGTAGAGATAGGGTCTCACTATGTTGCCCAGTCTGGTCTCGAATTCCTGACCTCAAGTGATCCACCCGTGTTGGCCTCCCACGGTGCTGGGATTACAAGTGTAAGCCACTGTGTCCAGCCTCTTTTTTTTTTTTTTTTGAGACAGAGTCTTGCTCTGTCACCTGGGCTGGAGTGCAGTGGTGCAGTCTCGGCTCACTGCACCCTCTTATCTCCCGGGTTCAAGCGATTCTCCTGCCTCAGCCTCCTGAGTAGCTAGGACTACAGGCGTGTACCACCACGTCTGGCTCATTTTTGTATTTTTAGTAGAGATGGAGTTCCACAATGTTGGTCAGGCTGGTCTCGAACTCTTGACCTTGTGATCCACCCGCCTTGGCCTCCCAACAGCCTCTCTTTAAAAAAATATATTTTAACATTTTTTGTAGAGATGGGAGTCTCACTATATTGGCCAGGTTGGAAAAAGAGGGGAGAGAAAGGAAAAGAGCTAGATAGTTCCAGATTAAAAGAGATTTAGACATAAAGGCAATAGATGGATTTTGTTTGGACTCTGATTTACACTGAAAAAACTGTAAACAGAGTTTAAAGATATCTGGGACACGACTCAATACGAGCTGGGTATCAGCTGGAATGAAACAATGATGTTTAAGCCTGATAATAGTACTGTGATTATGTATAAATACATAATTTTTTAGAGACATACTAAGGTATATAAAGTTGAAAATGACACGTCTGTAATTTAAAATATTTCTACAAAGGGCAAATGCAACCAAATGTTAATAATCCTTACATCAAGTTGTTGGGTATAAGGCTGTGCACCGTATTGCTGCATTTTCAGTTTTGCATAGTGGAAAACTTCTGGGCTCAAGCAATCCTCCTGCCTCAGCCTCCCAAAGCACTGGTGTTACAGGCAATTGCTGCCATGCCTGGTTTGCAAGCTCTCGTTGATGTCAGACATTACTGAGAATTTCCAATGTTGATTATTCTGAGTATTACATCTTGTATATTAGTGTTTCTGAGAGTGAATTTAAATCTTGAAATTAGGTTGTTGTTGTAAAATTTTAAAGGCCTCGTATTGTAGCATTTCGTAATGTTCTGTGTGGGAACTTGTTAGAGATGGTATATTTTACAAACTAGGGAAACAGTGATGGATCTCTCTTTTTTCTTTTTTTTTTTGTTCTGTGGAGACAGTCTCACTCTGTCGCCCAGGCTGGAGTGCAGTGGCACGATCTCAGCTCATTGCAACCTCCACCTCCCAGGTTCAAGTGATTCTCCTGCTTCAGCCTTCTGAGTAGCTGACTACGGTTATACTGAGTACAGTTAAGTAGGGACTACAGGTGCATGCCACCACGCCTGGCTAATTTTTGTATTTTTAGTAGAGATGGGGTTTCACCATGTTGGCCAGGCTGGTCTTGAACTCCTGACCTCGTGATCCGCCGCCTTGTGATCCACCGCCTCAGCCTCCCAAAGTGCTGGGATTACAGGCTTGAGCCACCACACCTGGCTGGGTCTTTCATTTAAAGATAAACGTTTCTTCTGATTATTATTTGATTTTCAAGTTAGGAATTTTTGTATCATCTTTTTAAAAGTAATCTGCCATTTGTCTATTCTAGATGCAGGTGTAGTACCACCCATAGGAATTGTGACAGTTGAGTCATTTCAAATGGGAAACTTAAAGTGGTGCAGCTCTAGATCCAGCCTTGGGATTGTGTTTCTTGGTCCACACCAAGTCGGACTGGGAAGTTGGTGGTTGCAGGGGAGATGAGTGGCTCTAAAATTTTAGATGGAATGGCGATGGTGTGTTTTTTCTTTAGTTTTCATTATGCAAAATTGAAAATACAGCAATACAGTGCTCAGCCTTATACCCAACATCTTAACTGTTATAAGGTTTAAACATAATTGTTTCATTCTAGCTGATACCCAGCTCTTACTCGGTCGATGTCCCAGATATCCTTAAACTCTGTTTACAGTTTTTAGATGCAAATGAGAGTCTCAACAAAATTCATCTGTTGCCTTTATGTCTAAATCTATTTTAATTTAGAACTCTCTAGCCTTCCTCCTCTCCCTCTGCCTTTTCCCCTCTACCATTGACTTACTGAAGAAACTGGGTCATTTGTCCTCTGGAATGTCCACATTTGAGGTTTGTCTGATTGCTTCATGGTATCATTCAGCATATTCCCTCCTGCTGTCTTTCTTGTAAACTGGAAGTTAGATGTACAGGTTCCTTTTGATTTTTTTGTTTCCGGACAGTGTCTTGCTCTGTCACCCAGGCTGGAGTGCAGTGGTGCAATTTCAGCTCACTGCAGTCTTTACCTCCCAGGTTCAAGTGATTCTCGTGCCTCAACCTCCAGAGTAGCTGGGATTACAGGCGTGAACCACCACGCCAGCCTAATTTTTGTATTTTTAGTAGAGACAGGGTTTCACCATGTTGCCCAGGCTGGTTTTGAACTCCTGGCCTCAAGCAATCGGCCATCGTCGGCCTCTTATAGTGCTGGGATTACAGACGTGAGCCCTGCAACCAGCCGAGTAGAGTTTTTTCTTAGTGGTCTAGACTATAAATCAGATCTGGAAGGAGAGCCTCCTAACATCCTTCAGTGCTTCACTCGGGTTTGCAATTTTTGGCTATTATGAATAATACCGTTATAAATGTTCATGTCCACCTTTAGGTGTAGCATGTGTTTTCACTTCTCTTGGGTATATGCCTAGGAGTGGGAGTGTGGGGTCATGAGGTAACTCTTGACCTATGCTGTTCAGGCAGCTTCATTGACTGCCAGAGGACATCTGCTCTAGCCCACGTTTAAGAGTGGCCACCTGGTGGTTGTAACCTAAGCTGGGTCTCTTACCGATTCCCTACATATAGCCTAAGCTTAAGACAAACTCAGTTGCCAGATATTCCTAAAATGCATCTTGCTTTTTCTCATTTCTGTGGCTCATATGATCCTATCCATTGTTTATTGGAAATGCTTCTCTTTAATTATTATTATTATTATTATTATTATTATATGTTTTTGAGACGGTCTATTCGTCTGTTGCCCAGGCTGGAGTACAGCGGTGCAATCTTGGCTCACTGCAACCTGTGCCTCCCAGGTTCAAGTGATTCTCCTGCCTCAGCCTCCTGAGTAGCTGAGATTATATTACAGGCAGCCTGCCCCATGCCTGGCTAATTTTTGTTGTATTTTTAGTAGAGATGGGGTTTACCATTGTTGGCCAGGCTGGTTCCAATTCCTGACCTCAAATGACCCACCCACCTCTGCCTCCCAAAGTGCTGGGATGGACAGGCGTGAGCTACTGTGCCTGGCCTAATGCTGCCCTTTAATAAGTTTTCCTGACCATTTCTTCCCTCCCCCACAGAATTTTTGCTCTCCCCTCTCAACCATCAGAACACTTTATTCTCTTGGCTCTTAATACTGTTGCTTTGTATAAAAAGTATTCATACTTTTGGTCTTATTTTTATGTCTGCACTGTCCAGTGCAATAGCTGTCACCTACATGGGACTGTTTAAGTTAATTAAACTAAAAATGCAGTTACCGTATTTGGACAGTATAGACATACATTTTCATCTTTTTTTGAGACGGTGTCTTGCTTTGTTGTGTAGGCTGGACTGCAGTGATACAATTGTAGGTCGCTGCAGCCTTGACATCCTGGACCCAAGTGGCCTTCTCGAGTAGCTGGAGACCCAGGTATGCACCACCACATCCAGCTCATCTTTTTACTTTTTGTAGACACAGGGTCCTGCCATATTGCCACGGCTTGTTTCCATGTTTTCACACAGTTCTGTTGGACAGCGCTTTTCTAGATTGTAAAACTCAGAAGAGATTGTGACCTGCCCTTTTGTTTTCTCTGTGGCCTTTGTAGTGCTTTGCTTAACTGGAATTCAATTAAGAAAGAAAAATTAGCTCCTGGCACAGAACAAAGAAATAACGTTTAGGAAATTTTTTGCTTCTTGAGAGATGATAGTTGAACCAGAGAAGTAGATGAAATATTTGCAGACTCCTCAATTTCTCTGTTGCAGATCCACCAAGCGTGGGTTAAAGTACAAGGGGAATAGGGATTGGCAAGTGCCAGTTTGTTTATCCCTAAGCTATAGAGTAAAACACACAATTGATTCTCCTACTTGCCTGCTAGGCCTTCATATACTTGTATTCTCCCTACTCTGAACTGTAGGCCTGCACTATCCGGTATAGTAACCCCTAGCCACATGTGACTGCTTATATTGAAGTTAGATAAAGCTAAAAGATCAAATCTCACACTAGCCTCATTTTTAGGTGCTCAGCACTTTTGGCAGGTGGCTGCTGTAGGGGACAACACAGATAGAGGGGGACATGGTCATTGTGCAAAGTTTAGTTGGTCAGTGCTGGTCAAGACCTATCACTTAGCTGTAGTTGTGAATGACGTGACACATTTGGCATTTGGCTTTTGTTTAGAAGTTTAAAAACATTAGACAGCTGTTCAGGTAATGAATGTTTTAGTTACTAATGTTGCCAGTTTATTCTCTGTTTAATCCAGAACCTCCTGTTACAGAGGCTAAGGATGTGACCTAGTATTTTCTTCTTAGTACAGGATTGCTTGGTTGTGAATATTCTAAATGAGTCAGAAGAGCTGAAAAGTGGTTTCTTTTTGTGTTTTGTCTTTGTAATGGATTTGTACACCTAGAGTGTTCTGAAAGGCATTTGTTTTTAGAAAGCCAGTAGGTAGTTGTACCTATTTTGTACACAGATGTTGTTATTGGTGCTGGAGATAAGTGCCTTTCAGTAGAACCAAGTGCATGTTCCCTGCTTGCTTTGGCTACATTCTAAATGGTGATGTGGGGAAGTCAGACATAAAATGTACATTTTGCATTTTGTTACTTGGAAGCTTGCCATGTTGCCCAGGCTGAACTTGAACTCCTGGCTTCAAGGGATCCTCCCACTTTGGCCTTCCAAAGTGCTGGGAATACAGGCATGAGCCACTGTACTCAGCCTAAAAATAGACTTTTTCAAAGAGCATTTTTAGGTTTACAGCAAAACTGAGCAGAAGGTACAGAGAGTTCCCATTTACCCCTACCCCCACACATGCTGTTTTTAATCTTAACGATCACCTTAATCTTTAACCATATACATCAGTGAATGATATACACTAGCATTTTAGGAGGCTGAGGTAGGAGGATCACTTGAATTCAGGAGTTCAAGACCAGCCTGAGCAATGTGGCAAGACTCTGTCTCTACTAAAAATGGAATAATAAAAATGTGCCACACGTGGTGATGCACACCTGTAGTCCTGGCTACTCTGGAGGCTGAGGTGGGAAGATCACTTGAGCTTGGGTGATCAAGTCTGCAGTGAGCTGTGAGTGACAGAGTGAGACCCTGTCAAATAAATGAATGAATGAATAAATGAATGAATGTAAATAATTCATTCAGTGATAAAATTCAGAGGCGCTTACCTAGAGAATTGAATGGAAATCAATTCCCAACAATACTTTTGGGGAAGGGGTAGAGTCCTGGTTGTGGCTGTATAGGTTCTTGAACTTCCAGGAAAAAGGTTTATGAATGATAAAACATTGAATGGGTTAATAGAGTTGCTGGGCTGTAACCAGTTTGTCTTTTTTAGGAAAAAAAAATTTAACAAGTTTTTAAAGAAATACAGGAAACTAGCGTGGCACGGTGGCACACACTTGTAGTTCCATCTACTCAGGAAGTTGAGGTGGGTGGATCTCTTGAGCCCAGGAGTTTGAAAGCAACCTGGGCAACATGATGAAACCTCGTCCCTATTTAAAAAAAAAAAAAAAAAGGCTAGGCATGGTGGCTCACCAGCACGTCGGGAGGCTGAGGCAGACGGATCACCAGAGGTCAGGAATTCGAGACCAGCCTGACCAACATGGTGAAAACTAGTCTCTACTAAAAATACAAAAAAATTGTCCAGGTGTAGTGGCGGGAGCCTGTAATCCCAGCTACTCAGGAGGCTAAGGCAGGAGAATCGCTTGAACCTGGGAGGTGGAGGTTGCAGTGAGCCAAGATCCGCCATTGCACTCCAGCCTTGGAGACAAGAGCAAAACTCTGTCTCAAAAAAAAAAAAAAAAAAATAACAAAAATAACAAAACAAAACTTAGCCAGGTATGGTAGCACCATGCCTGTAGTCTCAGCTAGTAGGGAGGCTGAGGTGGGCTAATCACTTGATCCTAGGAGGTCAAGGCTGCAGTGAGCTGAGATTGTGCCACTGCTCTCCAACCTGGGCAACAGAGCAAGACCCCGTCTTGTGTTGGGGTGGGGAAGAAATACAGTCCCAGCACTTTTTGGGAGGTCGAGGTGAGCAGATCACAAGGTGAAGACATCGAGACCATCCTGGCCAACAAGGTGAAACCTTGTGTCTACTAAAAATACAAAAATAAGCTAGGACGTGGTGGCGCGCACCTGTAGTCCCACCTACTCGAGAGGCTGTGGCAGGAGAATCGCTTGAACCCAGGAAGTGAAGGTTATAGTGAGCCAAGATTGTGCCACTGCACTCCAGTCTGGGGACAGAGTGAGATTCTGTCTCAAAAAAAAAAAAAAAAAAAAATATATATATATATATATATAGGAAACTGCGAAAGGAACACTAAATCCACTCTGATCTAGAGTCAGTCACTGTTCATATTTTTATATATTTCCTTTGAGACTTTTTTTCTGTTTGTGCTGGGATGCACATCCCTGTACACATAGGTGTGAATTTGGGATCATACTGTGTAATGCAGAATGCTGTATAATACCCTACTTTTCTTTCACTTAACTTTTATTAATTGTTTTTAAACATTTTTTGAAAAGCAGCTGCATGGTATTTCATGCTCTGGATATGTCTTGGTTAACTGTCCCTCTCTGTTAGAAGAACATTTTGGTTACTTGTTTTCTTTCGCTGCTTTTTTTGAGACAGAGTCTCGCTATGTTGCCCAGGTTGGAGTGCAATGGCAGGAGCTCAGCTCACTGCAATCTCTGCCTCCTGGATTCAAGTGATTCTCGTGCCTCAGCCTCCCAAATGGCTGAGATTACAGGTGCGCGCCACCATACCTGGCCAATTTTTGTATTTTTAGTAGAGACGGGGTTTCACCATGTTGGCCAGGCTGGTCTCAAATTCCAGACTTAAGGTGATCTGCCCACCTTGGCCTCCCACAGTGCCGGGATTACAGGCCTGAGCCACTGCAAGCTGGCCTTTCCCCTTGTTTTTAGTGGGAATATAGCTAACAGTTTTTCCCTCTTGGCTTCTGATGGACTGAAGAGAACTATGAAGTAAAGTTTCTGATGCCCTGGTTGGGCACCCCTTTTCTTTTCTCTGCTGGTTGGGGGCAGCATGAAATGCATTGTTTATAGCAGCCTTGAGAAAGGACTCTAGCTACCGGCTCATTTGGGACTGGTACTGGAGAAAGATCTGAGAACAGAAGTGCTTGGCTAAATCCCCCTTTTTTTTTTTCAGTTTTGAAATCATGAATCCTGTTTATAGTCCTGGATCTCTGGGGTTCCCTATGCAAATGCCAAAGGAATTGGTTATCCAGGTAAGTAAAATTTTGTTTTCATTCTTGAACTTTGAATACTTGGTATATTTTCATGTTACTAAGAATGCTTTCTGTTGACAACGCAACTCTCAGGGTAGCTTAGACAAGAAAAAAATATATGGAGGTAAAAAATCAGGTAATAGGACTAGATTTGGTCAAAACTTGATCTGGTGATTCCAGCAGTTGGGACCAGGATCTGGTTTTTCTGCCTCTGGTCCCAGCTTCACTTCCTCAGTATTGACTCAGTGTTGGTCACAGGCTCCACTCTTTCTCCTTATAGTCTCTGAAGTTCAGGCCCCTCCTAACATTCCCTCACTAAGAGCCTCTTTACCTCCACCCTTTAGGAAAGCCTGGTGGGGCTGCTTGTTCCCTATTCAAACCAGTTGTGGGGTTGGTTCTGATTAAACTCCGTGTTCATCCCTGGGCCACTAAGGGGAGTCTGCTGATTGCCTTAGGCCTCATCCACATCCCTTTAGTGGAGTCAGCTAGTCAAATACGGGCTGCAAGTGACAGTTGCAACGAAGTGGATATTGGGGGGAATAGGAGCTGGTTGGTCAAAAATAGAAAATGGTTGTTCCCTTTGGTGACTTTGCACAGGAGTAGTTATTTGTAATGTTACAGTTTCATTTTGGGTTTTGATAATATGATAGATAACCCTAAAACTTTGTTGCTACAAGACTCTCAGAAAATGAAATACAACATTTTGCAAATGTATAACTAAACTTACAGGAGGTAAGGAAAATATCTGAGGTCAAATGTGAAAGCGAAGTTAAACCCAGCTCATTTGGCCTTTGAACTAATGACGTGCCTTTCCCTGGGGACATGTCCTATTTGTGGATTTTAACAACCCACATGGGGGAGAGTGAGTGAGTCTCAGGACCCTTGTGATGGGGAATGGGAGTGAGACTTCTTATCAATCATTCTCGTCCCTCTGGAGGGTGATACTGCCAGCAAAGAGGTTAACTAAACAGTCTAGTCGTCCACTGGCCCCATAAGGAAGTTTGTATGCTTGGGCTCTGAGAAAGGGGAGATCTTTACTAAGACTTCATAAGCATTCAGGGATGTTTGGGGCTCTAGCCTGTGTTATTTATACTCCCCAGGGGGTTCAGAAGTTGAGAAATTAACATAAAAATAGTCTCCAGGCTACATTACTCCTGGAGCACCTGACACTGTTTTCATTTTGAGGCATCCTTTTGCCAAGTGTATTTGTTTTTTGTGGCTGCTATAACAAGTAACCACAAACTTGGTGGGCTAAGGCAATAGAGCTGTATTCCCAGAGGTCTGAAATCAAGGGGTTGGCAGGTCTGTACTCCCAGTGCAGGCCCCAGAGGAAAATCCATTCCTTCTCTCTTCTAGTTTCTGGTGGCTGTCTGCAATCTTTAGCATGTGGTTTTGTGGTTGTATTACTCCCATTTCTGCCTGCATGGTCACATCCTCTCCTGTGTGTTTTGTTTTTGTTTGTTTTGAGATGAAGTCTCACTCTGTCACCCAGGCTGGAGTGTAGGGGCGTAGTCTTGGCTCACTGCAACCTCCACCTCCCTAGTTCAAGTGATTATCCTGCCTCAGCCTCACGTGTACCTGGGTTTACAGGCATATGCCACCACACCTGGCTAATTTTTTTTTTTTTCTGAGATGGAGTCTTGCTCTGTTGCCCAGGCTGGACTGTGGTGGCACGATCTCGGCTGACTGCAGCCTCTGCCTCCTGGGTTCAAGTGATTCTCTTGCGTCAGCTTCCTGAGTAGCTGGGATTATAGTCATATGCCACCACGCCCAGCTAATTTTTGTATTTTTAGTAGGGATGGGGTTTTACTATGTTGGTCAGGCTGGTCTTGAACTCCTGACCTTGTGATCTGCCTGCCTCGGCCACCCAAAGTACTGGGATTACAGCCATGCGCCACCACACCCAGCTAATTTTTGTAATTTTAGCAGAGATGGGGTTTCACCATGTTGGCCAGGCTTGTCTCAAACTCCTGACCTCAGGTGATCTGCCCACCTTGGCCTCCCAGTGTTGAGATTACAGGCGTGCGCCACTGTGTCTGGCCCTGTGTGTTTTAAGAACTCTTGTCATTGGATTTCCAGCCTATCTGGGCAGTCCGGGATTCCAGAATGACCTTATCCAGAGATCCTTCACTTTATCACATATGCGAAGATTATTTTCCCAAATAAGGTCACATTACTTTCTCTCAGCACTTTAAACATAAAATTGTATTTGTCATCTAGTTTCTGTCGAAATAATTTTCTTTTTTGAGACAGGGTCTTGCTTTGTCACTCAGGCTGCAGTGTCGTGGTGTAATCACAGCTCACTGCAACCCCAACTCCTTGGGACGCAAGGGATCCTCCTGCCTCAGCCTCCCAAGTAGCTGGGACTACCTGTGTGTACTACCTTGCAGCCGGGGTAATTTTTTAATTTTAATTTTTATAGAGATCGGGTCTTACTATGTTGCCCAGGCTGATACCTAAAACTCCTGTGCTCAAGTGATCCTCCCACCTCAGCCTCCCAGAGTGCTGGATTACAGGCATGAGCCACCATGCCCAGCCCAGAATAATTTTTGCCTCCTTTAAATTGAGTTTCTTCTCTACCTTTCCCCCAACCCCTGTGGACCCTGCTACTTTAAAAATATCTTTGCTTTTACAGTTATGCAACTAGATGTGATTTTCTTTGTATTTACCTTGCTGTTCAGAGAACTTCTTGACTCTGAGTTGATTTCTTCCAGCAATAGCAGTAGCTCTTCAAATACTGTTTTTTCCACTTTCTCTCCTCTCTTGGAACTCCATCTATAACTGTATTAGACCACGTCAGTCTGTCCTTCCTATCTCTTGCACCCTGTTTTATGGTTTCTGTTTTTTTCTCCATGAACTTTAAAACAGTTGTTACTGATCTGCTTCCATTTCACTCCTGCTAATTCTGCTTTAATTTGCTATAATTCATGTATTGAATCAAGTCTTTTTATGTATTTTCTCCATCTTCTGTTTTTTCCAACATACTACTGAGTTATTTTAAAAACTGCTGCCTGCAGTCTCTAGATGACCTGTGTATCAGTTTTTATTGTCCATTTGTTCTTCGTTTCTCTGACATGTGGTCCTGTCTTGGCATGCCTGGTGTTTTTCATTGACTGTCCCACAAAGTGTATTAGAAATTAGGGTAGTCTCACTGATGATGTGTTCTTTGCTGGCAAGGTAGCTTGCTGAATGGCTGCCTTAATTCACGTGGGAGCTGGGGTTAGATGCGTTTCAGTTTTGGCAAGGCTCGGTCTCCCTTTGTTTTGCCCTCATCTTGGAGCGCAGGGTTTTCATCAGCCTGGCGTGCTCTGCAGAGTCCATCCCTCTTGTGCATCGGTACTCTCATCTTTGTCTCTTCACACCAGGGGAGTAAGGAAAACTCTGCATTTCAGAGATTTTTGTTTTTTGCTGTCTGCTGGGGTAGCTTTTGAATTTGACATATGTCTTAAAGCGGATTTTAGCTGATTTTGAAGCTCCTCTAAGGTCCAGTTTTATCACTGCAGCCCTTCAAGATCACCAAAACCCGTGTTTTTCTGTCCTCCAGCCATGGCCTTCTGTCCAGGGGAGAACCTAGACTTGGCCTCTTGCCTATGCTGAGAATTGACGAGTACCCTCCAGGTCAGCAAGGGCTGTATATCCTAATTTCTCCCTTGTACCACAAATGGTAGTGGACACTGGGATGGAGTTAGGAATGCAAACATTTTTGGGGGCAGCCACTTAGGAAAAGTCCAGCAGGGAGGAAACAGAATTGGAGAGAGCCTCAGACTGTAAGGCACATTTGCCAAACCCACGGCCAGCCCACCGGGTGCTCTGGGGCAAGGGTAAGCAGTTGGAGGCCCACATGAGGCACCAGTGGCCTGGTGCTGCTGCTGAAACTGTCGGCCCACATACTTCTCCTGGCTGAACAGCAGGTTCTTTCTGGAAAAGAGATGCAGGTGGTGTTGCTCACTTCGCTTTGTTGCTTAATGTTTGCTAGGAATCACTCCATACCAGTTCACAGAGGTTTGCCTTGTTTTTTTTGTTTTGTTTTGTTTTTTAATGCAATAGTGCTACATATCCTCCATCTTGTGGGCTTCCATTAATTCAGCCACTTTCCTTGTGATGGGCATTGGGGTTGTTTGAAGTGAGTGCTACTTCGGTAATGATGCTGTGAACAGCCCTGTTTGTGTAGACTCTGTTTGTGGGAATTCTCAGGGTGGATTCCTAGAGCTGGGGTTACTGGGTCAGAGAGCAAATGCACATGTGATTGTTAGGATACTGCTGAGTTCTCGTCTGGATGTGAGACGATTTCCCCACAGCCTGGCTATCAGAATGTGTTGTCCAGCTTTGGATTTCTGCTGGTCTGAAGTGAGTCAGTGTTGTCGTAGTTTGCAATTCTGTCTATTGATTTGGAGGACAGGGTTGTTTGTTTTTCTAGTTTTAAAAGTTACTTACATATTAATTATACTAGCCCTTTGTCTAAATAATTTACAGATATTTTATCTGAATTTGTCTTTTTGTTTAACTGTGGTATTTTTTGCTGTTCTGAAGCTTTTACTTTCATAAAGTAATCAGTCTTGTAGAAATGATTTCAGTTTGGGGTGGCTCCAGTCCCTTGATGTAGGGAGTCTGTCCTTTCCAGCCTACCATTCCAGAAGAGGGCTAGAGTAGATGCTGAAGGAGACAGTCTCTGTGTGGGATGCCCAGAACTATCAGGAATAGGAAGAAACAGTGATTTCTTAACTCTGTTGCTTGGAACCCTGCAGATTCATTGTCTGGAGAGAATGAGAAAAAGAGGCTGGTGCACCCGAGACCAGTTAAAGCAGTGTTGGCAGGGGTCCTTCCAAAGCTGCCTCTGTGGGTTTTGAGTAGCCCAAGTAGAAATCGTTGGAGATAGTAAGGGGAGCCACACTGCAGCTTGGGTCAAGGTGGTAACAGAGCAAGTGGGATGTGGCTGATGGGATGAGGGATGGGAGCACAGAAGCAGCAGAGGCTCTAAGAGGTTGGGGTGTCTTTGACCCCACACCGGAGACCACGTATGTAGTAACATCCTGTTGCTGGTGTTTGGTGATGCCATCTTAAATACTGTCATGTTTTCTGTTTCATTATAGGATGTGTTAACTTCTTGTTAGAAAGTGGGGGATGGGGAGGCCGGGCGTGGTGGCTCACGCCTGTAATCCAAGCACTTTGGAGGCCAAGGCGGGCGGATCACCTGAGGTTGGGAGTTCAAGACCAGCCTGACTAACATGGTGAAACCCCGTCTTTAAAAAAATAATAATAGTAAGAAAGTGGGGGATGGGAAGGACTAAGCAAAGATAACAGTGGTTTTTCAGGGACCCTGAAACACAGTCTTCAGCAAACAAGTCCAGAGCAGACCTCTTCCCTGAGAGTTTATTGGTAGAGTTTTAGGGAGAATGAGGAATTTGGATTTTGTGGAAATTATTGCAGAGGCCTATAGGATATGATCTAGGCCAGTGGTGTTTCAGACTTTTTTTTTAAACAATGAAACCATTGGGGAAAAAAAATTCTCACTGGTTCCCTGGTCTCTGAGGGCAGTTACAGAGCCACCTTTTTTTTTTTTTTTTTTTTTTTTTTGAGACGGAATTTTGCCTCTTGTTGCCCAGGCTGGAATGCAATGGCATGATCTCCGCTCACTGCAACCTCCACCTCCAGGGTTCAAGTGATTCTTCTGCCTCAGCCTCCCGAGTAGCTGGGATTACTGGCATGCGCCACCATGCCCAGCTAATTTTGTATTTTTAGTAGAGATGGGGTTTCTCCATATTGGTCAAGTTGGTCTCAAATTCCTGACCTCAGGTGATCTGCCTGCTTCGGCCTCCCAAAGCGCTGGGATTATAGGCGTGAGCCACCCTGCTTGGCCCGAGCGCCTTCTTGGTCTTCCTGTGCTCACAATTGGGCCTCTGAGGAGTCTTCTCGGCATCTTCAGAACCACTGTCCTGGTCTTCCCAGTGGCCGTTGTGGGTCTGTTTCAAGTTGAATCTGCCCTTGACGTCCAAAATGAGTGAACATTTGACCATCATATGTTGTTATCTGACTAATTAGAGAGGGCAGATGGGAAGGTGAGAATCCAGGAAAGAAACCCAGAACGGCTTCTGCTGAGGTAAAGGGGGATCAGTTTCAAATGAGGAGAGCACCTTTGAAGCAGGGCTAATGATGAGAACTGGGCACTTGTAGGGATTCCGCGGCTGGGGGTTGGTGACTGCAGAAACTTGCAGGATGGCTTAGGGATGTAGGGGCAGCAGCGGAGCAAGAGATCCAGGCTGAGGGGCTGCTAGGAGCCACGTGAGGAGCTGTATTGCGAACTTTCTTTAAAATCCACCTACGAAGATTTTCCTTTTGGAATTCCGTTGAGATCCCCCGCCCTGTTTTCACCTCAACCTTCGGGGTTCTTTGCTTTGGTTACTGTTACCACCACGGTTTGTTCCTAGGGGATCATAACACCTTAAAAATCCCAGTCCAAGTGCCATGAGACACCTTTCTCTAGGCCTCCTTAACACGGTTTCTTTCTTTTCTTTTCGACATAGTCTTGCTCTGTTGCCAGGCTGGAGTGCAGTGGCGCGATCTCGGCTCACTGCAACCTCCACCTCCCAGGTTCAAGCAGTTCCCCTGCCTCAGCCTCCAGAGTAGCTGGGAATACAGGTGCATGCCACCATGCCCAGCTAATTTTTTGTATTTTAGTAGAGACGGGGTTTTACCCTGTTGACCAGGATGATCTATGTCTCCTGACCTCGGTGATCTGCCCGCCTCGGCCTCCCAAAGTGCTGGGATTATAGGCGTGAGCCACTGTGCCCAGCCCTCAACACAGTTTCTTTTGAAGACTGCTCTTCTCCTGCAACTTTATTTACAGGTGAGGGAAGTGAGCAGTAAAGTTACAGCTTCTCACAACTAGTGGGAACAGTAGTCAAGGCTAGGAAACCTGGGTCATCCTGTTGGATGTGTGCCCTGAATAGGAAGAATGCCTTCTAATACCTCAGTGTTAGATATTATGTGATGCCTCCTGTACTGCCAACCAGGAGGGTCAGCCGTAAGGGGAGTAAGGCCTTATTGAAAAGGGCGGATGCCTGAGGCCCCCTCTGCTGGTGGACACCTGAGGGCCAGGATTCTGACTGTAGCACTAAATACCGTATTTGATGTTTCTCTTTTGTTCATGTTATGAATTTTACTAGTACATAATTCATTGTGGTCGTGGTTTAGTCTTAGTAAGATTCGTCATTCGTATTAATAAAAATCAGCTTGTTTGCATATGGACTGCAGTTGGAGTTTTCCATTTCCATGTGTATGCAGTCCCAGTTAGAGCTCCTTCCCTAAGAAAACTGAAGCTTAAGTAAGACACTTACAGCCTGGGTTTATGACTGGAGTCTTAATTTGTTTTCTGCTGCTTCAGCAGACTATCAGACTGGATAATGAACAGAAATTTATCGGGCTCTTGGTTTTGGAGGTTGGGGAAGTCTAAGAACATGGCGATGGTATCTAGTGAGGGCTTTTGGGCTCTATCTTGTGATGGAAGGCAAAGGGCAAGCGAGTGTGTCAGAGAAAGGAAAGACAACTTGTCCTTTTTATCACGAACCTACTCTCATGATAAAGGCATCACCTATTAAAGGTCCCACCTCTCAGTGCTGTTAAAATGACAATTAAATTTCAACATCAGCTTTGGAGGGGACATATGAAAACATATTAGCTGTCAACACTGGAGAAGTTGGGGATTAGAACATCAGAATGTAGCAGGACGTGGTGGCTCATGCCTGTAATCTCAGCACTTGGGAGGCTGAGGTGGGCGGATCACCTGAGATCAGGAGGTTGAGACCAGCCTGGCCAATATGGCAAAACCCCATCTCTACTAAAAATACAAAATTAGCTGGGCATGGTGGTGCGCGTTGTAGTCCCAGCTGTTCGGGAGGCTGACTCAGGAGAATTGCTTGAACCCAGGAGGCGGAGGTTGCAGTGAGCTGAGATCTTACCATTGCACTCCAGTCTGGGTGACAGAGCAGGATACTGTCTTAGAAAAAAAATCAGAATGAAGAAATCTGAAATGAATTTAGAAGTTTCAAACAGTTCCTTACAACAAAAAATAACAGCTTTTAAGTCAAAATATGTAATGTAGGAAATGTCTGAATTCAGTGAAAAGTAGTGACCTTTAAATACCTTTTCCTGTTTACTGTTAGCAGCAAAAAGAGGCCCTTGAGTCCAAGCTAGACCTGAATTCCGATTCTTCCAGAGTTTGTGCCGTGAAGTCATATGAGGGTAGCAGGACCTAGCGCGAGATACTCTTAGCTCTCTTATTATGCTTTCTAAGTAATAATGTGATTAGAGTTTAGAATGAAACTTTCAGAAATGTTAGGGATTTCTTGACTCTAACTTGGGGGGGTGGAGGTGTGTGTGTGTGTGTGTGTGTGTGTGTGGTTTTTTTTCATGATGATGATGATTTTACTGTTCCTGACAGTAGACTTTTAACTCCGTTTCTCCCGAATGTTTCCAGTTGGAGAAAGTTATAAGCATTTACTCATAGGTTTAAAAAATATAATTGTGACCTGTCAAAATTCTGAGAGAAAGCCAGGCATGGTGGCTCATGCCTGTAATCCCAGCACTTTGGGAGGCCGAGGTGGGTGCATCACCTGAGGTCAGGAGTTCGAGACCAGCCTGGCTAACATGGTGAATCCATGTCTCTACTAAAAATACAAAAACTAGCCAGGTGTGGTGGTATGTGCCTGTATTCCAGCTCCTTGGAAGGCTGAGGCAGGAGAATCGCTTGAACATGGGAGGCAGAGGTTGCAGTGAGCTGAGAACGTACCACTGCACTCCAGCCTAGGTAATGAGGGTGAAACTCCATCTCAAAAAACAACAGCAGACAAAATTCTGATGGAAGAAGACAACTAGAAGCACACTGGTGGGCACACATAGTGCTCTTGGGGCTCCTTAAGTCAGTATGTGGAGTTCTGGGGAAGAAGGTAAGAGTGATGGCTTTGCGAGAGCTCTGATGACCGTGTGTCACCACTTCAGTTGATGACATCAGATTGTTTTGTATTTTTCTTAGCTGGCTTTCCCATGGGCTATGCAGCAGCAGCTCCTGCCTATTCTCCTAACATGTATCCTGGAGCGAATCCTACCTTCCAAGCAGGTACGTGCTGGGTGGTAAAATGCTTTGTACATACAGCTGGGAGAGAAAGGTGAAGGGGTGGATTTTGCGAAGGGTGGGTATAGAATTAGGACTTGGTTGAGTCAGTTTCTCAAGTTCATTAAATTAGCTTGTTGATAAGTGTAACAAAAGCTTAATTCTTACTGCACTAAAGCTTCATATACTGTGTTTCTCATGTCCTCCCACAAGACAGATCTGTAATCACTAGGTTGTTACGGTTAACTCTGTGCTGGAGCATCTGTTCATGAAGTAGTATCACCTATTAGAAACGGAAGACTGTCTTGCCATGCTGACAGGTGGAGTTTCTGTGTTAACGTTTTTAGAGATAATTTTTGATTTCTCTAGACTACTTAGCACTTTGACTGTATATTTTTTAGAAAGCATTATTTTCCATGTAAGTATAGATGAATATTTTTAGATTTTGGAAATCACTGTTAATATTGAAAGCGGAATTGGCTTGGTTCTGAATCTTGAGATTGGTTATTTAGTGGGAATCCCTCCTGGAAGCCTGCACTCTCTGGTGTTGGTTCCTTTTGGGCTGTATTCATCCATGCAGAGCTCTGCCTTTCTGCCGCAGCGGTGGTGGTGCACGTTCTGACCCGAGGCTGTGGTTTGGCCTTACTCCTGGGATTGCTGCGGCAGCTTCATCCCTCAACACTAGCTTCATACAGTTAACTTTGACAGAGGAGGAGACAACAACAGTGTCCTTTCCCCCAAGTTCTTCCAGTTTTGTTAATCATAAAATTCTGCCTGTATATTCTGTCTTTATATCCATCTCTTCCTTTCCATTTCCACTATGACCACCCTTGTTCAGCCCTTAGTTCACGCCCAGAGAAATCCTTCTTGACTTGGTCTTCTTGCTCCCAAGCTTTCTCTCCCCGGGTTAACGTCCTTCCCATTTAAACCAGAGCGATGCTCCCAGATCAATTTTTCTCAGTGGTGGGTCTTACAGACCCAGTTATGCCAAGAGTCTCGACTTTCAGTCCCTAGCTATTTGCCACACTGGCCCATTTTTTCCCTTTAGAGTGGTTTTCGTTTGGTGTCTTGCCTCGGAAGAACATGGCATGTGTGTCATAATGTGTATCAGTAGTTCATTCCTTTTTTTATTATTAGGTAGTATTTTGTTGTATGGAAATAAATACTGTAGTTTCCTTATCCTTTTGCCATGTAATGAACATTTGGGTTATTTGCAGTTTTGGGCTATTAGAAATAAATGTTATCAGTACTTGTATGCAAGTTATTGTGTGACCATATGCTTTCATTTCTCTTGAATAAATACAGAGGATTTGAGTAGCTGGCTGTTACGGCAGGTGTATGTTTACCTTTGTGAGAAACTGCCAAACTGTCTTGTAAGTGGCAGTACCATTTTACATTCCCAGCAGCAGTATTTGTGAGTTGCAGTTTCTCCACGTCGTTAACAACTCTTGGTGTGGTCAATCTTTTTAATTCTAGCCATTCTGGTGAATGTGTAGCAGTATCTCATTGTAGTTTTAACTTGAACTTCTGTAGTGACTGATGTTGGACGTCTTTTCGTGTGCGTATTTGCCTTCTGTATGTCTTTGGTGAAGAATTTGTATACAGCTTTTACTGTATATCAGTTGTTGTTTCTTATCGTGGAGTTTTGAGACTTCTTATCAGATGTATGCATGTTTTCACCCAGTCTGTGGCTTTTTCATTCTTTTAACAGCGTCTTTCAAAGACCAGAGGTTTTTAAAGTTTGATGAGGTTTTTAGTTGTTTGATGGATCATGCTTTTGATACCATACCTAAGAAAGCTGTGTAACCTAACTTCACAAAGATTTCTATCTTTTTTCTTTCTTTCTTTTTTTTTTTTTTTGCAGAAGTTTTACATTTACGTCTGTGACCCATCTGGAGTTAATTTTTGCGTATGATGGTAGGAATGGATTGAAGTTTATATCTTTGGCACACGTGTTAATGTGGCATGTGATGACCTGCTGTAGACTACCGTAGCATAAGTTACTCTTCCAGGATTTTCAGAGGTAGCCCGCTTTTAACTCACTGTCTTCATGCGGCAAAAATCAGGGAAAATGTACCTAAAACTTTCAACTTTTTTATTTTACAAGAAAAACCTCAAGTCTATTTCAGACCGACCGAGCTGTTCTTGCCAAAAGTGTGCAGCACTACCCAGCAGAGACAGGGGGGTGTTTGGAGTCCGAGTGCTGCTAAAACTTCCCCCTGTTGGGCGTCTCTGGGCCACCCTGTGGAACATGTGCCAGCCATCTCATTATTATTTGAGACAGGGCCTTGCTCTGTCGCCCAGGCTGCAGTGCGGTAGCATGACCGTGTCTCACTGCAGCCTCGACTTTCCAGACTCAAGCAGTACTCCCACCTCAGCCTCCTGAGTGGCTAGGACTAAAGGTGCAACCACACCTGGCTAATTTTTCTATGTTTGTAGAGCTGGATCTCACTATGTTGCCTAGGCTGGTCCCAAGCTCCTGGGCTGAATTGATTCCTGCTTCAGCCTCTCAAAGTGCTGGGATTAGAGCCGTGAGCTACCATGCCCAGTTTGTCACCCATCTTTTCAGACATCTCTCCTTTCTCATAGGGAGATAAGGCTTGTCTTGTCCCTTTTCCAGGACTGCTCTCAAATTGTTCTGTAATCCAGAAGCTGGGACAGGCAGGTAGCAACCGCAGCTGCCCAAATGACCTGCCGTGTTGAGGGACATCCACTAATAGGTGCCAGGTCGTTGTTGGCTGCCAGACTGCTGGCGTGCCAGTGCCAGATCTTCTGGTCTTCTAGGAGAAGCTGTGAAATTGGTGAATGAAAAAATATAAGGCAGCCAGGCTTGGTGGTTCACGCCTGTAATTCCAGCACTTTGGGATGCCAAGGCGGGCAGATCACTTGAGGCCAGGAGTTCAAGACCAGCCCGGCCAATAGGGTAAGACCCTGTCTCTACTAAAAATACAAAAATTAGCTGGCTTTGCTGGTGCACACCTGTAGTCCCAGCTACTTGGAAAGCTGAGGCAGGAGAACCCCTTGAACCTGGGAGGCAGAGGTTGTAGTGAGCTGAGGTCGCATCACTGCAGTCCAGCCTGGGTTACAGAATGAGACTCCGTCTTAAAAAAAAAGAAGAAGAAAAAGAAAGTTCTGCTGATGTCCTACAAGTGCTGTTGGCCATCTAACCTGAGTCTGGATCATAGCTGTGTGCCCATCTTTTTCTGGGATCCTCTCTGTTTTTACGTCATGAGTGTTTGTTTTTAAGATGGGTCTTGTGGTTTCACCCAGGGTGACGTCCAGCGGTGCAGTTACAGCCTTTTTCTCCTGAGTTCAAGGGATTTTCCCACCACAGCTTCCCAGAGTGTTGGGACTACAGGCGTAAACCACCACACCCAACTTCATGTTTTGAAATTTTTAACTCCCTTTTCAGTGAGCCTTTCCCTTTTTTTGATGAGCAAGCCAAAATTATCACTATAAAAATTTAAGAGAAGTTTTTCTCCCTTTCTGCAGTTTGCGCACTCTCACACTCTCTCTCTTGCACGCACGCTCTCGTGCGTGCTCTACTCGCGCGCTCTCTCTCTCTGTGTGTGTGTGTGTGTGTGTGTGTGTGTGTGTGTGTGTTAGGATCTCACTTTGTTGCCTAGGCTGGAGTGCAGTGGCATGAACTTGGCTCACTGCCAAGCAGTCCTCCTGCCTTTGCCTCCCAAGTAGCTGGAACTATAGGCACAAGTCACCACACCTAGATAATTTTTTTAGATTTTTTTATACAGGTGGGGTCTCACTATATTCCCCAGGCTGGTCTCAAATTCCTGGGCTCAAGCAGTCCTCTCACCTTGACCTCCCAAAGTGTTGAGATTATAGGCGTGAGCCACTGCACCTGGCCCTTGCTGCTTTCTTGATCTGCCTTTTGATTATCTTGCCATCCAGTTTATACTCAATGCTGACCTGTGATTTTGACGCTGTATATGTGGAATTTGGCTTCCAGAGCACTTTTGTAATCCAAATGCCACATTTTTCTTAGTCCTCTTCCAATTGTGACATAAGAGGATTCTGAGAAGCTTGTGATGAGATGTTGTGTTTTGCTGAAGAATTCTATTTCTCAGAGTATGGAAATGGAGACATTGTCATTCATTTTGTCCTCCTGAACAAGGCTGTGTATGCGCACAGCAGGAGCGGTGATGTGGTTTGGCTGTGTCCCCACCCAAATCTCATCTTGAATGATAGCTCCCATAATCCGCACTTACTGTGGGAGGGACCTGGTGCGAGGTAATTGAATCATGGGGGCAGACTTTTCCCTATGTTGTTCCCGTGATAGTGAATAAGTCTCACAAGATCTGATGGTTTTATAAAGGGCAGTTCCCTACACATGCTCTCTTGCCTGCTGCCCCTCCTTTGCCTTCTACTATGATTGTGAGGCCTCCCCAGCCATGTGGAACTGTGAGTCTGTTAAGCCTTTTTCCTTTATAAATTACCCAGTCTTGGGTATTTCTTTATTAGCAGTGTGAGAATGGACTAATACAAGTGGGCTGTCCATTTTTGGAATCAGAGCTTTGGATTATGGAGTTAGCTGGATATAGCTTATACTCCTGGGAAAGTTGTTCAACTTCACCCTTGGCATTGGAATAATGAATCAGTACACTCCTTGATTTGTTAGGGGAGGATTTCAGCCCCAAGCCCATAGTCAGGCACAGATGTCATCTGGGCCAGAACATTGAGGCCTCTGTTCTAGTCCTACTTAGAGTCACAAGTACCTATAACTAATACTTGTAATGACGATCTGAAATTGTCAAAACAGTGTGTTCTTTGTAATAAGCTCTACACACAGGTGGTTTAGATATTTATTACATTAGCACTTATTTTTACAAGATGCAGATGTTGCCAGGAGTGATGAAATAGCTTCCATGGTCATTGCTTGTGCACGGCTGGATGGAGGGCAAATTGGAGAAACTTCTTTGGAGAACAGTTTGGTAGTGTATACTAGAAAGAAGCTTAAAAATGAAGCCTTTTGACCCATGTCAGGAATGTATACTAAGAGCAGTAACTGAATGTGCAAACATTTGTGTACAAGTACACCTGCATTTAATTACAAAGTGATGGAATTAAGCTGTTTATCACACAGTGGTGATCTGGTTTTAGTATTGTTTATGAAGAATATTTAATGATAAGTGAAAATGGCTGGCAGTGGAACTTTCTCTTCTACTTTTTTTTTTTTGTTTTGAGCTGGAGTCTCGCTCTGTTGTCCAGGCTGGAGTGCAGTAATACGATCTCAGCTCGCTGCAACCTCTGCCTCCTGGTTCAAGCGATTCTCCTGCCTCAGCCTCTTGAGAAGCTGGGATTACAGGTGTGTGCTACCACACCTGGCTAATTTTTGTATTTTTAGTAGAGATGGGGTTTTTCCATGTTGGTCAGGCTGGTCTTGAACTCCTGACCTCAGGTGATTTGCCCACCTCAGCCTCCCAAAGTGCTAGGATTACAGACATGAGCCGCCACGCCCAGCCTTTCTTTTTGAACTCAGAATTATATCCATGAAATGAAACCCCTGGTTTGCTTTAAAATTAAAACTTCACGCATGGCAACCAAGCAGGAGAGAATAGCCTTAGAATATTAATAGGCTGTGAGGTCTTGGGAGTGTGTTTTTCCATCTTAAAGGTTTACATTCACATAGGTAAAAGATTGCAGTGCTCTACAAGGCTTTTTATATTATATTTATTTTATTTTTTATTTCATGTTTTTGAGATGGATTTTTACTCTTGTTGCCCAGGCTGCTGGAGTGCAATGGCACAATCTCGGCTTACCTCAACCTCCACCTCCCAGATTCGAGTGATTCTCCTGCCTCAGCCTCCCGAGTAGCTGGGATTATAGGCATGGGCCACCACAGCTAGCTAATTTTGTATTTTTTAGTAGAGACCGGGTTTCACCATATTGGTCGGGCTGGTCTCGAACTCCCAACCTCAGGTGATCTGTCCACCTCAGCCTCCCAAACTTCATTACTGGTGTGAGCCACTGCGCCCCGTCTACAAGGCTTTTTAAAATGAAAAATAGCAAGTTCCCTGCTCCCTTGTGGGAGCCCCCACATTTCACTCCCTATGGGCAACTCGAGCTCTTTAACTCTTTTAAGCTGCTTTTGCTCGTGCCTTCCCCTGCTTCCACACGACATGTTTCTGCTGTTCCTGCTTCTTTTTTGTTTGTGTAAAGTGGCACTGCCTTATTTGACTCTTCACTTTCCTGCCCCAGCCTTCCTTCACATTTCTATTACTGTGGTCATATCAGTATTGTTCACAGCTGTGTCCTGGATGTGGCGATCTTATTGTCCTGTGCCCTGTTGCAGTTTCTTCTGCAACTACTATAGTTTCCCTGGAATTAATACTGTACTTATCTGGTGTCTTTGAAACTTCTGGTCACAGGTTTCTGTGACCACAGCATTAATTAAACCTCCAGCTACCCCCCCAGGTGTTGAGATCTCTTCTTAGCGATTTCCGATACCTGTGTGTTATGTTTTCCTGGTGAGCTCTGAAGCCCCCACCTTCCTCTCTCTTATCTGGACTGGTTGTCCTCTGAGCCAGACCCTGGCGCGGCAGGCTGGGGTGGTAGAGGGGGGGTGTCACTCTTCCTCATCATCCCTGGGCTTGTTTTTGCCCTTCCCTTCTGCCTGAGTTTTTTTCTTTTTTCCTAGTTTACTCTGGTTTTGGTGGGGGATTTTCTTTAGTAACCGCCTGGGGTGAGTATGAGAAAGTCACAGTTTTGAGATTTTCCATGTCTGAAAACATTTTATTCTGCACATACGCTTCATTGATGGTTTGTCTGGATACAGAATTCTGGAGTAGCAATTATTTCCCCCAAGAATTTTCAGGCTACTTTTCCTTCGGAGAAGAGGACATGCATGGGGTCACTGTTTTTAGAATGCCAACTATTTATTTACTAAAATGGATTTTTTTTTTTCAAAAGTACTGTTTTTGAAAAAGTATTCAAAAAAGTACTGAAAAGCTTAGTGGCTTTCCAGCTTCCACTACTGCTGCTGAGAAGTAGAATACCTTGTTGGTGCCTGATTGAGTGGAGCCAATGTTTTTTCTTTGCTCCTCTGTAGGATTTTTGCTTCCAGTGTTCAGAAATTTCATGGTGCTGTGTTTTGATGCAGATCGTCCCTTTTTACGTGTACTTTAGGCTTCTGAATTTTAATAATTTTCCAAATAAATGTCTTTTTTACTCAAAAAATTGTTATAAAAAATCTGGTACATAGTACTTTTGGAAAAAAAAAAATGACCCATTTTAATAGAAAGTTTCTGGTGCCCAAACAGTTGGCATTCTAAAAACAGTGACCCTGTACATGTCCTGTTCCCTAAGGGCCTAGCCAGGGTCATTTGCAGGTTTGGTAAAAGTGGAAGGAGAGAACTTCGGTTCTGTGCGCCTGGGTTGCGTTGGTACAGATGGGCTTCTTGGGGGAGGGAGAATCTGGAAAGCTGTTGTTTTTGAAAGACCTAGCACTGAATGAACTTGATATTTCAGGGAGTCGGTGTATATTTTGGGGGATGATTTGGTAATTGTGTGTATTTGTTTATTTAAAGTTTGTGATGTTCCTGTGGAGTTACTATGGAAGGATATGGTGGACTTAGTGCTGCATGAAAAAGGAAGAAACTTAAGGAAAGTGACAGGCACACGCTAAGTCTTTATTTTATTTTACTTTATTTTTTTTTTGAGACAGAGTCTCGCTCTGTTCACCCAGGCTGGAGTGCAATGAAATGATTTCGGCTCACTACAACCTCTGGCTCCTGGGCTCCAGCGATTCTCCTGCCTCAGCCTCCCTAGGAGTAGCTGGGACTACAGGTGCACGCCACCACGCCCGGCTAATTTTTTTTGTATTTTTAGTAGAGACAAGGTTTCACTGTGTTAGCCGGGATGATCTCGATCTCCTGACGTGATCCACCTGCCTTGGCCTCCCAAAATGCTGGAATTACAGGCATGAGCCACCGTGCCCGGCCCTAAGTCTTTAGTTTTAATTAAAACATTTTTAAAAACTGTTTTAGTTTTTTAAATTTTAAAAATTATCATTATTAGTTTTTAGAGACAGGGTGTTGCTCAGTCGCCCTGGCTGGAGTGTGGTTGTACAGTCATAGCTCACTGTAATCCAGAATTGCTGATCTCAATGAGCGATCCTCCTGCCTTGGCCTCCTAAGTCACTGAGACTACAGGTACACCCCACCATGCCTGGCTAATTTTTATTTTGTAGAGATGAGAGGTCTCACTGTGTTGCCCGGCCAGTCTCAGAACTCTTGGGCTCAAGCAGTGCTCCCATCTTGGCCTCTTAAAGTGTTGGGATTACAGGTGTGCACCACGGCTCTTGGCCTCACACTAAGTCTTAAATTGATAGGGAGCCGTGTTGCCTTTCTTGAAATGCATTTGTCTTAAATGCTGGCTAGAAAATGTTGTGACATTCATGCCTAAACAAAAGACCAAAAGTTTTCTGGTGGGCATTAGAACATAGTCTCACAGTCATAAGAATATACAGTAAGATAATATATATTAAAATCATTGCTCTAATTAGAAATAACTGGTGACTTTTTTCCATCATTTTATTGTAAAAATTTTCAGATAACACGGAAAAGCTGCAGAAATTTCACAGTGATCATCTATAGATGGAATACTAAGATTCTACAATGAAACTTTTAAAAATCTACTTTTATAAGTAACATTTTACTTGTATCACATGCACACATTACTCCATTCATCCTTCAGTCCATCTTATTTTTTGGTGGATTTCATTTCAGACTAAGTTGTGGGCCTCAGTGTACCTCACCCCAATAACTTGAGCATACACATCATTAATATTTGTTTAGTTTCTTTTTGGTTTTGGTTTTAAGTAAAATGTATGTGTGTGAAATGCACATGTTTGGCATCCCGGGCACTGCCTGCTGAGTTGCCTATGCATGCTGCCTTCTTGGAGCAGTCGCCCCTTTTGCTGCAGCAACGCCTACATTTGTGGTAGGTTGTTGTAAGACAGCTTGGGTAGGCTGGGCACAGTGGCTCATGCCTGTAATCCCAGCACTTTGGGAGGCTGAGGCAGTGGATCACTTGAGGTCGGACTTCAAGACTAGCCTGGCCAACGTAGTGAAACCCCGTCTCTAATAAAAATACAAAAATTAGCTGAGTGCAGTGGCGCATGCTTGTAATCCCAGCTACTCAGGAGGCTGAGGTAGGAGAATCTTAAACCTGGCAGGCGGAGGTTGCAGTGAGCCGAGATCGCACCACTGCACTCCAGCCTGGGCAAGAGACCCAGATATCATTTCAAAACAAAAACAAAAAGACACCTTGAGTGATTGGATTGGGAAACCTAGGGCTAGCTGGAGGGGTTTCTGCAGCGGGGAGGCTTCCGGTAGAAGAAAAGGAAGACCTCATGGGTGGGCCCCTTGACGCTGTATTCTAAGGAAGTAAGGCATGAAAAGGACTTCACCTTTTTTTCAGTGGATGTGGGGGCCAGATGAGTGCTTCTGGCTGAGAGATTTCCTCTTTGGAGGGAGGTGTTCTCAGATTTTCCTCGCTTTGGTTTTATACTTTCTTTTAGAGGTTTGTTCAGGTTGGAGACTTGCATCTTCTCTTCACTCTGAGCTCTTTCTGCAGTTTGAACAGACGAAAAGGTCAAGGACTTTCTTATTAGCAATGTTGATGGCTGTAGGTCATGGGTTTATTGTTTGTTTTAACTTCCTCTAACAGCTTTTCCTTTTTCTTCTCATTCTTCAGTGAATCAGTTTATCAAATAGAACTGTGACTTATGTTTTGCACGTTGGTGGTGTATATTGGACACGTACAGTGGCATGGTTTACCTCTTTTTTTCTTTTCCAGCCTATGCCTGACTGCCAGGCCATCTTCCAGATCAGCATGTTTCAGACTGCTGAAGAACCATTCCTGCTGATGGTCTTTTTAAAGGCTTGGCAAAATTTTGTATTCATCATCTTTTTTTTTTTTTTTTTTTTTGAGACAGGGTCTCACTCTGTTGCCCAGGCTGCAGTGCAGTGGCGCGATCTCACGCTCACTGCAACCTCCACGTCCCACGTTCAAGTGATTCTCCTACCTCAGCCTCCTGAGTGGCTGGGACTACAGTCATGTGCCACCACACCTGGCAGGTTTTTTTAAAATTTTTAGTAGAGACAGGGTTTCACCATGTTGCCCAGGCTGGTCTCAAACTCCTGACCTCAAGTGATCCAACCCGCCTCAGCCTCCCAAAGTGCTGGGATTAGAGGCGTGAGTCACTGCACTTTGCTATAATTCATCTTCTAGGGGAGCATTTGGGTATGGCGATCTGTGGGCCCTTTCAGCTAGTTTCCTTACTTGTTCTTTTAGCTCATGCATGACTTATTTCCATGGAGATTTTCTGGCTAGTGTACGTTCTCTCAGTTGTGTGGCTGGCAGCATCTGAAAGTATTGTGTACTTTTCACCTTATTTTTACTTTTTTTAATTTTAAAGACAAGGTTTTGCCAGGTTGGCCAGGCTGGTCTTGACTCCTGGGCTCATGTGATCCCCGCCTCAGCCTCCCAAAGTGCTGGGATTGCAGGCGTGACCTGCCATCCTCGGCCTTCTACCTTATTTATTATTTAAAAAATTAAAATATGTATACAGAAAAGTTGAGGACAGTACAGTGAATGCCCATAGTACCCATCACCTAGATTCCCCCGTGATCCTTTCCCCATATCTGCCTTCCATAAGGATGAGTGTCGTGTGGTTTTTCTTTTATTCTTGCAGAACCAATTCAGAATCATACGTAACCTTTTGTCTTGTCCAGTGGACCTACTTCAGTGTAGCCCTCCCTGGCATGAGTGAGTGTGCTTTTGCATGGCCACACTTAGAAACAGCAGTTCTCTAATTTTAAAAGTAGTTCATATTTACATTTGCCCAGTTACTCCCTACGTTTTAGAAGACTTGGGGGGATCAGAATGTACTCAACATTACATAGTGAATTTGTTTATAAAGTTGAATTTATGTCTCTTATCTCTTTCAATTCATAACAGTCTTCCTCATTTTTTAAAATACTTTGACTTTAAAGGAGTGATTAGGAAACAGTTCAGATATTAAAATACATGGGAAACATAATTCCCATTCATACATTGCCTGGCTTTAGCACAAGTATGTGGGAATATAGTAATTTCTACTCACGCTGGGTGCAGTGGCTCACGCCTGTAATCCCAGCACTTTGGGAGGCCGAGGCAGGCGGATCACAAGGTTAGGAGTTCAAGACCAGCCTAGCCCATATGGCGAAACCCTGTCTCTACTAAAAATACAAAAATTAGCTGGGGAGTGGTGGCGTGTGCCTGTAGTTCCAGCTAGTTGGGAGGCTGAGGCAGAAGAATCCCTTGAACCTGGGAGGCTGAGGTTGCAGTGAGCTGAGATCACACCACTGCAGTCCAGCCTGGGAGACGGAGTGAGACTCCGTTCGCCCCCAAACACACACACACACACACACACACACACACACACACACACAATTCCTACTCACACATCGCCTGGCTTTGGCACAAGGACATGGGAATATAATTCCCACCTACACATTGCCTGGCTTTAGCATTCATCAGCTTATGGCTGATCTCTTTCATCTGGGCCCTGCCACTTTCCTCTGTATTGTAAATCTCAGACATTATATTCATTAGCTTTTTACCGTTGTCGTTCAAAGATAAATTAGAAATATAACTGTCATTGTCACACTACTACCAGGATTGTAATCATTGTTCCTATTTCCAGTTCTTATCTGTCAGGAATGTTTTTAATTGTATGAAGAAAGGGAATTCTGTGGGTTTTTTCCTTTAAACCATCACAAGTTTGCAATGAGATTCCCAACTTTGAAAAAGTCTAGCATCTGTTCTCAGCATGTGACACGGTGGGTAGCTCTGTGTTTTGACACTTTTATAAAAAATTATCATCTTGGTCAGATAAGAGTTTGGTGACGCCTGGAGGATGTCTTTTCTGGCTAGTGGAAATAATGAGGTAGAAGCTGGGATTAAGCTGTACAGTGGGGATCCCGTTGGCAGCGTCCTCCTTTGGATAAAGCTGAAGATGCCTGCTGGTGTCTGGCTGCTGCATGGCTGTGGGAAATGGAGGAGGGAACTATCCAGGATGACCTTTGACCTCTCATCCCCCACAGTTCCTTTCATTTGAGACAGCCTTGCCCCACCCATCCCGCCCTGAGCTGACCCCTCATTGCTTGCCAAGACTGCATAAAATGCTGCTATGCTGGTGGTTTGCTTTCCTGTGATTTTTCTCCCCTGAAGTCAAGCACCTTATGGAGAGGGTTGGATTCTTCCTGATCATCTCTGCTGTGGCAGGGCGTGGCCCCACGTTGATGGTGAATAGCCTCTCTGTGTTCATGTAATGCCCGAGTCACTATGACTAGTCACACATATGCCTGCCGCACACCATGCTTCCTTTTCCATTCCTTCCCTGAGTTAGCTAGTCACGTAGGAGGAATTGGACTGTCTCCGGCCTCCTCCTGGGAGGGTCAGTGCATGGCTAGACATGCTACCTTTTCCTTTATAATTCTTTGATGACTTTCACACTGCCTTTTTCTTTATAATTAAAGAAAATGTTATACAGCCTTGTGGTGGTGTAATTGGCATACAACTAAGCGCACAAATTTAAAGCTTCAGTTTGATGAGTTTTAACATGTATATACCTGTGAAAGCTTTCCTTTTCACTTTCCCTTTTTAGCCTTCTTAAAGACGAGGAGATGAGCAGCCAGAGAAGGGGACTCTGTAACTGCTCTTGTCTTGAAACTTGCTTTTCCAAATCCTGGTGGAAAAATCGGTGTATTCTGCTCTCCTTTAGCTGAGCACCAGTATTAAAAGTTGGTATATTCAAACTTTGTCAATGTTTCTGTTCATGGTTAACATAGTGGTGAGTGAATTTGGAAATACAGGGAGCCCTGGAGGGATCTTTTCTTCTTCTGGTAGAGACTAGCTGAGGTGAGAAGTTGCCCTGGTTTGGGTAGAAGCGTCAGGACTCTGGATGCAGACGAATTAGGGTGTGAGCACCCACTCTGCTGCTAGGACAGGACCACCTGTTGTTGGACCTGCCACGGATCTCAGTCACAGCATCTTCCACTGTGAGACCATGAAGGGGCATGCAGGGGAGTCTTAAGAAGTCTGACGTAATTGATACAGTGTGCAGTATTTAGGTGGAAAAGACCAGACTTCAGCTCTGTGCAATATATCCATGTCACAGAATTACACTGGCACCCCAATCAAAAGGCCCCAGACTGGTGAATTTCCTAGGGGCCAATTATTCTCTTTCCCTTTCAAATTAAAATATGTGGACCAGGTGCATATAATATATGGGCTCACATCTGTAATCCCAGCACGTTGGGAGGCTGAGGCAGGCAGATCATTTGAGGCCAGGAGTTCAAGACTGTCCTGGCCAACATGGTGAAGTCCTGTCTCTACTAAAAATTACAAAAATTGGCTGGATGTGGTGGCACATACCTACAATCCCAGTCACTCACATGGCTGGGCACGAGAATTGCTTGAACTCAGGAGGCGGAGGCTGCAGTGAGCTGAGATTACACCACTACACTCAAGCCTAGGCAGTAGAGCAAGACTCCATCTCAAAAAAATAAAAAAATATATATGTATATTATTTTTTGAGACAGAGTCTTACTCTGTCGCCCAGGCAGAGTGCAGTGGCATAATTACAGCTCACCGCACCCATGACCTCCTGGGCTCAGGTGACCCAAAATTCTTTATACTCAGCTCATTTTTTAAAACTTCAGGTATAATTTATGCACAAAACACCCACATATTAAGTGCTTAACTGGGTGAGTTTTGCCAGTTGTACATGCCCCTGGAGCCACCACTCCAAATAAAACATGGAACACTTTCATCATTCCCGAAGGCTTTCGTCACCTTCTCTCCTCTTTCTAATTTCCGTCACTGTAGGTAAATTTTGTTAGGGAATAAAGGGGGTCATTGCCGGATGTGCTATTCTGTGTCTGGCCTCTTTGTAAAGCTCAGCATGGTGTGAGATTCATCCATGTTTTTTCCTTTTGATTGCTGAGTAATGTTTATATAGACATATGATTTACCCTTTGTCCTGTTGATGAAGATTTGTATTATTTCCCATTTTTGGCTATTGGGAATAAGATTGAACACTTTTTATAAGTCGTTGTGGACCTGTGTTTTCATTTTTCTAGGGGAAATGTTTGGGAGTGGATTGCTGGATGTTGTGGGACGTGTGTCTGGCTTGAGAAGTTGCACTGTCTGACACGGACAGCGTGTGAGTGCTCCACCCGTCCTGCGCTTGCCCACGGGAATGTGAGATGCCATAAGCACTTATATGGAGGTCTGATTTACATATTATAAGTTAATCCTTTTCAGTGTACAGTTTGGTACGTTTGGACAGTCATACACAACTGTGTGACCACCGCCACATTTGGGTGAATGCAGTCTTTGGAAAGGTTTTTGCTTGCCCTCTGGCCCCTGGCACCATTGCTGGGGTTTTGATGACTGTGGGTTAGGTTGGTCTTTCTTAGAGCTTCTGTCAGTACGTGCATCTAGCATGTGTCCTTGTGTTTGGCTTCTTTCACGTGGTGTGGCTTTGCGATTCATCCATGTGCTTGTATGGATCAGCAGTTTGTCCCTTTGCTTGCTGAGTAGGATTTGTATGGATGCACCACAGTGTGTTTACCCATCTGTCACCTGGTGGGCGTTTGGGCCATTGCCAGCTTTTGATCATTGTGAATATAGCTGCTGTGGACATAGCTGTCCAGAGACCCTCTCACTTCCCTGAGACCAAAGCCCTCTTCTCTGTTGGGGTCAGGAAGGGACACCTAACTGCTCATTCAGCAAACTCCACCACTCTTCGAGATGGGGCCTCTTTATCTGCTTCTGGAGGTAGGTTGGTGGCCAGCAGTTTCTGGGGCTTTGGGGAAGGGCTCTCTTGGTGCCAGTGGCTCCTCACTGCTGGCTGAGAGTGCCGCTCTCTCGAGTCTGCTCAATCATCATCCTCCACTTCAGCTTGCCAGGCTTCAACATGCTCTCTTCTCTTCCATTCTTGGTGTGTTTTATGTCTTTTTTCTCTTAATCTGCTTTATTGTCATTTTCATGTCATTTTGTGTGGGGAAAAGCAAGTATATGTGTTCAGCCTTCTCCCTTGACCCAGAGGGCTTTTTGCCAGAGAGTGCTTAGCCAGCCCGGTGTTGGGCAAGTTTGTCCTTTGTTTTTGCTGTAACAACACTATCATGAACATGCTTATAGGTAAGTTTCGATGTGTGTATATATCCGTGTGTATTGCTTTACGGCGGACTTCTGGAAGTGGAATTGTGGGATTCAAAGGCATATATGCGGCTGGGCACAGTGGCTCATGCCTGTAATCCCAGCACTTTGGGAGGCCGAGGTGGGTGGATCATGAGGTCAAGAGATTGAGACCATCCTGGCTAACATAGCGAAACCCCGTCTCTACTAAAAATGCAAAAGTTAGCCAGGCATGGTGGTGCGCACCTGTAGTCCCACCTACTTGGGAGGCTGAGGCAGGAGAATCACTTGAACCCGGGAGGTGGAGGTTGTAGTGATCTTAGATTGAGCCACTGCACTCCCTCCTGGTGACAGAGGAGACTCCGTCTCAAAAAAAAAAAAAACAAAAACAAAAAACAAGGCATATATACTTTTGATGCCAGATTTAGCTCCAGGAAGACCATACCAATTTTAAATTCCAGCAGGACAAGACAGTTTTTATTTCCTGTCCTTGTGTGAGCGTTCCATCTGTAGAACATTCTCCTTTGGTATTTTTTTCTCCTCCCCAACACCCTGCCACCACACACACGTGCAGGCACATACGCACACAAAGTAAGAAATGAAGTCAGATCTTAGTGGAGGAGAGTGGGGGCGGCAGTGGCAGCAGGTCTGGTGAGTTGTGTGGGGCTGACACACAGCCTGGCTCCTCCCTGCATACGTCCTTCCCCCTGTGCCTGGACCGGCTTGGGTGAGCTTAGGCCATTGCCTTGTTTGTTTCAGGTTACAGTCCTGGCACACCTTACAAAGTGTCCTGTTCCCCCACCAGCGGGGCTGTGCCACCGTACTCCTCCTCCCCGAACCCCTACCAGACTGCTGTGTACCCCGTGCGAAGTGCCTACCCCCAGCAGAGCCCGTACGCACAGGTATGCTTAGCTGCACACTGCCATGGGGGAAGGGTTGATACCACCTGGGCCCTGGGACCCTGTAGCAATTGTCTCTCTTCTCCCCCACAGCAAGGCACGTACTACACACAGCCACTGTATGCAGCACCTCCTCACGTCATCCACCACACCACAGTGGTGCAGCCCAATGGCATGCCGGCAACAGTGTACCCTGCTCCCATCCCCGCTCCTAGAGGCAACGGGGTCACCATGGGCATGGTGGCTGGACCACCATGGCCATGTCGGCAGGTAAGTTCTTGTTCCTGGGTGTCTGTCATGTGGTGTTCCCTAGAGCTGGGGGAGGGGGAGTTCATGAATCCTCTGACCCTTGGCTCTAGGTTTTTATGGCTGTAGTTGTGTGGAAGGACAGGAAATTATTTGGGGAAGAAACAGCAGATTATCTTTTACTTTGATTCCCTGAGTGACCTTTTGTGGAGCCCTCTGTAAATCCGACGGGCTCACTTTGTTGGTGAACTGAACCATTTGGCAATGTGGGATGTGCCCCCGACTCCCCCTACCCCCCATGACCGTGTAAAACTTGAGGGGGAAGGAGGACACTTTGTATACCAGGGGTGGCTGGCTCTCTTTCCTTCCCTTGAGGGGGAGCTTGTCTTTGCAGGTCAGGTTGTCTTTATGGGGATGTTTTCATCTAGGAGAGCTGATCTTCTATTGATAGAAGGAACAGCTGCCTATAGAAATCCTTTGGCATTTATCTGCGGTATTTTATACTTCCCAAGGCCTCCTCTAAGAAAATAAACCATGGAGAGATGAGGCCCCTGGCTAGGGTGAGCACATCTCCACAGAAGCCCTGGGGGCTTGATCTGATGTCTAGGGATTGGGTGGCCACCCATATGGATTTACCTCCTGGTCTGTGGGTGAATATGGCCACCTTTACGTCATGCCCACACAAAAAGCATACTGTTTACTCCTTGTTTTTCTGGACTTCAGCGTAAGGAAATCATGCCAGGGAGAGGCATTCCAGGATATTATGTGTGCTTCAACCTAGACTCTGATTTGGTTTTCCCTGTACTTATCTGTCAAGGAACAGGAGACTGGGCATAGACAAACTGCTGGTTTGAGGCACAGGGAAGGTGGGCAGCAGGCACCAGGTTGGGTAGCGGGCATAAGGCAGGGAGTGAAGGCCACTGTGTTGAAGGTGTTGCTGGTCCATAAATGGACCCAGGTAGTTGCAGAGTTTCTGCAGTTGTAGGAAAAATAGATTTCTCTTAAAGACCTCAGAAGCTCATGTAGTTTAGAATCCTCATTTCTTCTTTTTTTTTTAAATTTATTTTTAAATTTTTAATATTTTTTTGAGACAACACTCACCCTGTTGCCCAGGATGGAGTGCAGTGGCATGATCTTGGCTCACTGCAACCTCTGCCTCCTGGGTTCAAGTGATTCTCCCACCTCAGCCTCCCCAATAGCTGGGACTACAGGCGGGTGCCACCATGCCCGGCTAATTTTTTTTGTATTTTTTGGTAGAGATCGGATTTCACCATGTTGGCCAGGCTGATCTCAAACTCCTGACCTCAGGTGCTTCACTTGCCTCTGCCTCCCAGAGTGCTAGGCTTACAGGTGTGAGTCACTGTTCCCAGCCTCTTGCTTTTTATTTGTTTTTACCATCTTAACGTTTTTTTTTTTTTTTTTTTTTGAGACAGAGTCTTGCTGTGTTGCCCAGGCTTAAATGCAGTGGTTCGATCACGGTTCACTGTAGTTTGGAATTCCTGGGCTCAAGCCATCCTCCCCCCTTAGCCTCCTCTGTAAGCGTGCTACTACACCTGGCTAATTATAAAACTTTTTTGTAGAGCTGGGATCTCACTATGTTCATAGCCCAGATGCATCTCAAACTCCTGAGCTTAAGCTGTCTACCCACCCCAGCCTCCCAGAGTGTTGGGATTACAGTCGTGAGCCCCTGTGCCCAGCCCATCTTAACGGTTTTTAAGTACGGTTCAGTAGTGTTACATATGTTCACATTGTTGTGAAACAGAGCTCCAGAACTTCTTTATCCTGCAAATCTGAAACTCCTGTACTCATTAAATGCTAACTCCCCATTCTCTGTCTCCCCCGACTCCTGGCACCACCAGCCCCATTCTACTTACTTTCCGTCTCTGAATTTGGCTGCTCTAGGTACTTCACCGAAGTGGAATCATACAATATTTGTCTTTTAGTGACTGGCTTATTTCTCTTAGCAGTATATCCTCAAAGTTCATCTATATTGTAGCATGTGTCAGAATTTCTGTCCTTGTTAAGGCTGAATAATAGTCATTTTAAAATTTTATAGTCTGTCGTCTGACATATAAAAATTACTGGGTGTGCTTTATGAAGGGGACACCCAAAAGGCTTTTACAAACATACTGTCTGTGGAAACTTGCTGTGTGGATACAACTTTTGGGTGTGGGGAGATTATCTAATCCGAGTTCCGGCAGTGTCTGGGTCGAGACTGTCCCTCTTCCTGTATACCTTCCTCCTTGCAAAGAGGCCAGGACTGTGAGTGACTGTGTGCGTGTCAGGCAATGTGGAGCCGTGCAGGAGGTTGGCCTCATGTTACGTGCTGCTCTTTCTTCCAGGTACCTTGCTGACTGCTCACTCCCCAACTCCTGTTGCCCCTCACCCGGTCACTGTGCCCACGTCACCGGGCCCCAGGAACACCCACTTACAGCTATGTGCCCCCCTCAGTGGTGATCACCTGCAAGTGTAAGTGACCAGTGAAGGCTGAGCCAGCCTTTGACGAATGAGCATTTCCATGGGAGAGTGGCAAATTTACCACATGTTTAAGCACTAAACGAGGAAAGTATGCCTGGCCCTGGATCCAGAGGCAATGCAGTGTTTAAAGTGTTTGCTTTTATTGGGACACTGCAGAGTAGAAGAAAGAAGGAACCACTGAATACCAGCCGTTGACACTGTCCGTCTTGAGCCTTACCTGGAATGTGCTCTAACCTCACACCTGCCTGCTGCAGGAAGTAGGGCTCCAGTGTAATTGGGGGTCTCTAGGAAGGAGGTGGGAACCAGGTCCAGCAGCTTTGCCCATTGCTGCCCTTTCCGACCCTGGTGAACCTTGCCCTCCTTGAGATTTTGGAGTAGCAGTGCCGGAGAGCTCTGTGTGACTGACTGTCTTCCTTTCTGCAGGTTTGAGGACGGAGCTGTGCAGTCACATCATTGGGGATTCCACAGCTGGTGCTGCAGGCCTTGCGCCTCCAACCAGGACTTTCTTCTTAATGCTCTCGACACTTAGCTAAACACGACTGTATCCCGGCCCAGCAGGTCCCAGCGCCGTTAGTCTCCAGCTGACTCTGTGGGTTGGTCTTAAAGCAAATTCTGTTTTGTGGACTGCCTGGCAATTTTTTTAGCTAACTGTAATGATAAAAAGGGAGTATTAACCTATTCTGAATCATATCTAGTTGAATGCATGTTTAAAAAAACACAAAAAGCTTGCTCAATCTACCTGCAGTGACTGATGCAAAACCATCATATGCAAAATCCAAAGGAATGGAAACGTATTTTACAACTTGTATCACTAATGCACTGTTGTAATGTATGCAAAGTCTTAAAGTTATAAGTGTTAAAGTGAATTTTTTCATAGAGCATCTGAAATATCTTAGATGATTCTTCAACCTTTTGGGGTTGATGTGGGTTGCCAGTTAGGGATGTGGACTTTTTAGTTTTCAGCGACCTGTTTCTTTGGCACTGACTGTACCGGGAGGGAGTTGCAGGGTTTGGGAGAGAATAGGGAAGCCACAGCTGCTTGGGTGCAGCCGGTTAATGGGCATCCCTTTGATTTTAGGCTGGGTGGGGTCAGTGGAACAGGGACATGCTTAAAGCTCATCATGAAAGATTATAGTTGTGTGGCCAGCACAATTTGGGGCAAGGGGGTGGTTTATGTGTCAGCCAAGCAGTTTTTCTGCTATCTAAATTTTCATTACAATTCTCTTTACAGAGAGAGATGATGTTTTTATATATCTTTATTGGAAAAGTCCTATGTAAAACTAAATTATTTTCCTGGGATGGAAGAAATGTGAGAGAGAAACAGCCGTGCTTGGAGGAGGTATTGTCTTCTGCTTTATTTAGTTTAGAAAACCATTCCATTTTTTTTCCCCCTGAGAAATGTTTGAATCAGCTGAAAACAGGTAGGCATTGCTGTTTTTCCCCTACAAAGAAGGGCAAAGGTTTCAGCTGTATGTTATGAAGAAAGTGGTATATTTAAGACTGATTAAAAAAGGGAACAAAACTTTATTTAAAATTCCTCCTATTTCTTGTAGAAAGGTAGGGCCGTGGATGTGTCTGGAAATGTAGAAACCTGTGGCTGCTCCCGGGATCACCCACCTGATGGTGGTGACTTGTTCATTGAGGCCAGCTGGAGGGGATGCTTAGAGATGGGGCAAGGGGGAGGCCAGTATCTGTTGTCTGGGAGCCTCTCCTGCCATCTCTCTTGTAGCTGAAGGCACTTGGCACAAAGCGAGCAGAGAGGGCCAAGCAGCACTGGGGTGCATTTGCTGGCAAGGTTTATTGTGGGAAAGGAATTTGAGTTTAGAATCTGGATCTTGTACATAGAAATCAAGAGGCTTCCCCTGCCACACCCGCAAATATGCCTGCCTGCCCCTTATGGATGAGAGTGCATGTCTCTTCTCAGTGACGGTCAGAGGGGGGGTGGGGGCGTGAGGCCTGTGGGCAGGAACGTTGCATCTTCTTCCCGGCGCAGTGTTGTTTTGAGTGCTATGGGTTCTGGTGGGAAGGGGCTGTGCTCCTTTTCTTTCGCTGGCAGCTGGGTCAGGGCACTGATGGCCACTAGCATTCTGCCCCAGTTCGGGGTGAGGGGGGCACCTGACCACTGAGCCTTTGGTAACCTTATTTTTTTATAGTAAGTACTCCTCATAATTTTCTTTTTCACATCTTATTTTATAAGAAGTTTAGGAATATTTTCGCATGGATCATTGTAAACAGCAGATTCTTTATTCCTGATGTCTATTAACATAGAATGTTTACTCATAAGTACTTTAAATTGCTTCATGAGCACTTAACCCATTTTAGTGTCTATGTTTCGGGGTAGACATTACCACAGGCACACAGTTTGTGCCCCTTTCAAGTCTCTGTGGGTAATTCCATCTGTTTGGTGGATGGTTGGCAGGATCAGTAGGTTCTGAAGGTTCCAGGGGTTCAACTGACCAAGTAGCAGAGAAGTCTTTTTCCGATTGAGTGCTAGTAGATTAGGATAAAATCTCATGATTTTAGTGTATGCTTTCAAGAAGCCCCACACAACAAAAATGGAAACATACATGCACAACCGCCTGTAAGGGCTGGAGTCTTGGGGTTCAGGAGGAAGCTCGAAGTTACAGGCATCTCTTCCGGCTTGCTTGGGACTTAGCATACACAGGATGCGTGTTTTTACAAGCGCCTAATTGGTGTTTTAAAGAGTAGGCAGCAACCCCCATGCCATATGCATCAGCTTCATAAACACTTTTTCCTCCCTATAATTTAACCTTTTTTCCCTTTTATGAAGTTGAGTTGAGAGACTTTATGAAATAAGTTTGCATTGCACATCTGTGCAGAAATCTTCTGACTTTGAAACTATCAGGACATCAGCTATCAAATATAAAAGGTAGATAGCAGCTAAGAATCTGGTCTTAGGGAATAGTCGCAAAACTGTCATAGGTTGTAATTTTACCAACAATCGCTTCTAGTAAAGTTAATTAAGGAATACAACTTGGGTCAAAATTCTGTTACAAAGCTGCATAATTTGTCCCTAAGCATATGGTGGAGCATTCTGAGAAATGTGCTTTTTGTGTGTTTGACATTCCTAATTTGGAAGTCCTTCAGCTGAATTACTGTTCTTTTAGAACTTGAGACAGGCGAGCGAAGGACCTAGTTCCTGTAAACACGGACGTCGTGATGGATACTTCAAAGATGTCTGTTCTACACTTTCTCCCCTGAGGCTTGGGAGGTGTGCTCCATCATCTGCGTTGCTGCTGCCGTATCTCTGCTTATGGAAGTCTTGTTTGGGTCTGTGCTGGGGCTGAGTGTTTAGTGTGAGCCAGTGATCCATGAGCTTACTGCTCTGTGCAGGCCAGAGTCAGGGCCGGTCATGGTGATGGGCATGAAGGCACTTCCAGAACCTTTTGTGTCTCTCATGAGCCATCTGTTAAGAACATTCTTCTTGGCCTACCCATCACTATTCTGGGAAACTGTTTCTTGAGTGCTATGCAAATGTGTTCACAGGAGATGGGGGTGATCCTGAGCCTTGGGCTGGGTGCCTGGTCAGTGAGTATCCAGCCCTTTCCCAGCTGGGCGTACAGTTCCTTGCTCCTTCTCGTGGCATCATCTGGCTGTGATGAATGAAGTCTAGGAAATAATTTGCATGTGTCTCGGGGACACGTCAGTAACGAGAGCAAGTACATTATTAGAGTAACTTGCAGTGTAGTAGTACCTGTCAGTGTTGTGCCTCGTAAGGTATGTAAGGTATCTGTGAGTGTGCCAGTGAGTGGTGGTGCAAGGTCGACAGCGTACCAGCTATGGAAGTATTGGTGTCTGCTTGAAAAAGGAGACCCAGACTTGGCTTGTCCCTTTTAAACATTTGAGAACAGTATTACTCTGAACAGTTGGGCCACCTTCACCTCATCCACAGCTCGCCAGTTTGGCCGTTGCCCAGACAGGACAAGACCTGCAGTGGGTGCAGCCGCAGGTGGCAGGGGTGCGGCTTGAGGTGGGCAGCAGCGTCTGGTCCTTCTCTCTGGTGCTTTCTGAGAGGGTCTCTAAAGCAGAGTGTGGTTGGCTTAGGGGAGGGCAGAGTGCGTATTTCTCCCCGTCTGGCACCTCTGCATTTGTGGGTCTTAACTCTGCCTGGGCTTTCTGAAGGGCAGCAGCCTGTTGAGTATACTGCAGAGGACATGCTCTTACTGGTAGGGGTCCTGAGGGCTCCAGGGGCTCAGCTGACCGAGGAACAGAAGTGGGGTGTGTGTGGCCTTTTTGGGTAGGAAACTGCATGTTTCAGGAAGTTTGTCTCTTTTTCCTACTTCCCATTATTTGAAGAATAGAGAGCCTGTGGGGGATAGCCTTGTTTTGGTCCACAGGACTAAAGGGAAGTCAGTTGGGAAGGGGGAGGCAGAGGGAGGTGCGGCATCTGTGTAGGAACCTGGGCCTGCAGAAGGATGGTGTGCTCCTCACCACAGGCTGTGCCGTGGGGCCCTGTGCACACAGTGGGCTAGACGAGCTGGGACGGATCTCAGGCCAGCTGTCTGCGCCCTTGGCAGGGTAGCTGTGCCGGCCACACGGGAGGCCCCAGAGAGCCTCATGGATTGTGACTGAAGAAGAAACGGTTCCTTTTTGTTTTTTAAAATGATTTTTAAATACAGTTTTTTACACCGTTCTCTTGGTACTTTTTTTAAGCTAAGTCAGCATTGTCTTCCAGTGTTAAAGGCATCCCTCACCTCTGCATTGAACTTACGTATCCACGCCAAGGAATGGAATTTCCATCCTGAGCCAGTTCAGTTAGGTGTCAGTTCGTATTATTTTAATTTTTTATGCAATCTGATGAGTAGATGAGCTCAGATTTAAAAATCTCAAAAGCACGTTTATTGTAACAAGAATTGTTATGTATTAATACTGCAGTTTTCAATAAAGATTGACTTGTGTTGCATATTGTGGTTTTCTTGATTTCTGCATGTGCGTTTTGTCCAGAGGTAGCATGGCCTGCCTGGGAGTTGCTGGAGCTTCTCTCAAGTTAGGAGATTGCCTGGGGTTTTGAGAAGAAGGCCACCATGGCTTCCAGCCCGTGACCCTGGCAGTGCTGAAGAGTGTGGTGGAGGCAGTAGGTTGCAGGAGACTGTTTACCCAAGTGGGACAGGGAGGGAAGCAGCCCCATGCTCCCCTCTGGCTTCTGTGGCCAGGGTCCTCCTAGGAAGACACATTCTTCCTCATTTCACCAAGCATGCTGAGCCCCAGAAACATGGCCGACTACTCACCCACCACACTCGTGGGCCAGCCCCAGTTAAACACAGGGAGGCAGTGGGCTTCTGCGGGTTGAATTCGAGGGAGGGCAGAGTCACCTGTATTCCCCACCAGCGTGGCCTGGCCCTGCCCTCTTTCCCCTCGGCAGCCAGCCCCCAGCTTAGCCTGTCTCCACCGAAGCCCAGAGGGTGTGAGCTGCCACAGGTGAGCCCCCACCCCACTTTTAGAGGGAAAGGCCTAGGGTAGTGATAGTTAGCAGCCACTGGAAAATGCCCGCACACCGACAGAAAACTGGCTAGCAGCGAGGTTACTTTTCATAAATTTCTTTATGAAATTAAATGTGGTTTCTGGCTTGGAGAAGGAATAGTGCAAGAGTGACTGTCCATGCTGCTGAATCCTGCGGGCCCCACGCCAGCTCGCCAGGCCCTGGCTCTGCTCCTGGCGCCCCCTGGTGGGACGAGCCGCCCTCTCCACACACTCGCCGCCTGGGCTGTGGGTTAGTCCTGCATGCTGAGCCACAGAATTCAGTCGTTATGGCTTCTCACGCTCACGAGGGTAAGGCAGTCTTCTGTGTCACTAACAAGAATCAATGCTTTTTCTCCATTGGTAGAAAAACAAGAAGACAAAATCCAAACAAAACCAGGAATGAGGTGGTTTCTGGAGCCACCGCAAAGCCACAGGCAGACCGGCCACACAGCCAGATCGGGAGTGCACAGCCGACTGTGGTGTTCGGTCCTTTCCACTACACACACACACACGTGAAGACGGTCTCCGGCAGCCAGGTGTCTAGAGGGGGCTGGGAGGTGGAGGGCGGGCTCCGGGCCCAACAAGGGTAAAGAGTTCCTGGTTCCTGCCCTCCCAAGTGGCAAGCTACCTGGCACCACTGGCCAGGCTGGGGACTTGGAAGGAGAACTAGAGGGCAGAGGGGCATATGGTGGCCTGGCATTGCAGGCCGCAGAAGGCCAGAGTCCTGTCCAGAAGAGACGAGAAGAGGGAGGATTAGGATTCCAGAGAAGAGGGTCCCGGGGCAGGCAGTGCCTTCTCCTCAGCCAGGCCTGGGCTGAGCTAGTTCCCCCGCTCCAGCAGTGACCCCCTACACGGGTCCACAGGGCAGACGGGGCCCAAACTGCAAGGTGGCATTGGTGTGCGGGGTCTGCCCCCCTTGCTGTTCTCTTCACGGCAACAGGAGCAGGGAAAAAGAACAGGAGTACAGACCTGGCACGTCCTGGTGGCACAATCCACTCCCCCAGCCCAGCCCTGCTCACTTCCAGGCAGAGGAAGGCCAGGCGGAGTGGGCCTGGGGGAAGAAAAACTGGGGGCCTCTGGCAGGAAGGCCCGGCAGGTCCCATCAGGCAGGCACCAGTTCACTTGCGGAAGGGTGCCAGCCGGCTGATGCTGTGCCAGAAGGTGGATGGCTTCCGCCTGGGCTCCGCCAGCACCAGGACCTGCTGCTGGGGCCGGCTGCTGGGCAGAGCTGGGTGCTTCTGGCGGGTCAGGTAGCAGGGCCGGCCAACAGCTGAACAGAGACAGACAGCAGGGGGTCATGGATGCTCAGGGCAGAGTGCCACCCCAGCTGTTGAGGGCAGGATGGGGCCCACCCCAGGGCTCTGCTTCAGAGCCACCGTAGGAGGCAGTTGTGCCACATGGGATTTGCTCTTGGAGAGCTGACCACATCCACAAGCCCAGCCTGCCTGGGGCCTCTGGCCTGGGCCTGGCCTCCTGCAGCACCCTGAAGAGCGTGGCCTGTGCAAGGGCATGTGATGTTTCAGGAGCATGGCTCTCTGTAGAAACGGGGGAGAGCAGCTCCATCCCCACCCCCACTCTGGATACCTGTCAGGAAGGGGTCCTGGGAAAACATGCATTGTCACTGATGGCCCTGATCTGGGGGAGCCCAGGTGTTGAGAGTTAAGAATGTCAACCATATACTGACCCAAGCTTCACCAGTGGCCCCTTATCACCAACCTTTGGGAACAAACAGCTGCAAAGGGCAGTGTGCCCCCCCTCAGGCCCGGTGGCTAGCTGGCTTGGCTTTGCGGGTCAGAGAAGGGAATGCGAGCAGGCAAGGGCCGGGCCAAGGAGGTGGGGCTGCTGTCCACCTACCTTTGGGCTTCCCTGTGACCTGCTGCTTGCTGGCATTCAGCATGGCCTGCTTCCTCTGCAGTTCCGTGATGGAGAAGCCTGAGGGAGGGGCACAGGTGAGGCTGCTGTCCCATGCCTCCTTGCACTGCACTTCTGGCCCCAGGTGCAGTTCTCTGCACACCTGCCCCTTCCTGGTACCAGGGGTCTCATCATGTCCTGGGGACTAAGTGCTGGCCACAGCAGGGACTGTTCTCCATTCTGCAGAGTCAGCCTGCCTTGGCCAACCAGGGCAGAGGGCATACTCTGGTGCCTTGTCCTGGGGCTCCTGGCGGAAAACAAAGATCCCCGAGTGCTTTCTTTGCCTGCCCATCTCTCACCTTGACTCTGTCTAATGTCGTTTCCACTGCACTGGAGGCTCCTTCCCAGACCAAGCGCTGACCTGGTCGCTGCAATGGGTAAAGTGGGGGCCCGTGGACAGGAGGGGAAGGTATGGGGGGGAGACGTCTGCGTGCAGGGGGCCCGGGAGGCTTCTGAAGCCAGAACCACAGCCCTGTCTGTATGCTCGCCCAGGGCTTCTGCTGGCTAGAAAAGGGGCCCCCGCTCAGGTCCCAGCAACCCAGGGTACTGAGCAGAGGGCCCCATCCTATGGAGTGTGTGCATATGTATGCATGTGTAGTGAAGCAACTCCCCCAGAAGTGAATAGACCCATGCCTTGGGGTGGAACTCTGAGGAACCGTATCATGGGATAGTCAGGAAACCCTCCCATTGAGGTGATGAAGGCAAAGCCTTATGCTCACCACTGGGACCTAGAGGTACCTGGAGCCTCGCTACCCCCTGCAGCCTGAGAGGCCCTAGTGGCGCTGTCCTGACTGCCAGGAAGCCAGTCAGGTGGGAGTGCCGCGTGGGGCCCTGGGGGCCGGGGCAGGGCCCAGCAGGGACTCGCACCTGTCTCCTGGTCCAGCCGCACCTGCTCCCGCTCCCTGGCAAAGGCCTTGAGCCAGCGCTGCTTCTGCTCGGGCTTCCTGGTGCATAGCAGGTGGCTGTCCCCTGTGGTGCCACAGTGCAGCCGGAAGGCGTTCTTGATGCTCACATGGAGGTCTCTGTCCTTCCCGTCCTCCAGGTCCACCACCTCCAGGCCGTCCATGTCCAGCCGGCCCTTGTAGTACAGCACGTCCCGGCGGAGCAGGTCCTGCCAGATGCTGTCTTCAGCCCTGGCTGCCAAACCGCTCCCCTGACCATTTCCTGGCCGCTCCCACCTCCTCTCCCCAGCCACAGGAGGGGCTGCTGGTGGTGCCTCCACCTCCCCAGCAGAGAGGGAGATCCTGAGGGCAGAGCAGGCCTGCTGCGGCCCACAGCTGTGCTGAGCCATGAGTGGAGAGGCCTTGCTCCTTTAATGCACAGCTACTGACTAGCCCGGGGTTGGCCCTGTCTTTGAGGTGGGGGAGACTAAGACAGTGGCCCACACCACACAGAAGAGCACCCATGGACAAGGAGGGCTTCGTGGACGCAAGGCCACTGGGCCATGTTTTGAAAGAGGAGCACAAGCTGGCAGCATAGAGGAAGCTGGGAGGTGGCTAGAGCAGGGGACTCGGGCTGGAGAGAGGGGATGTGGAGGTCTGCAGGGAGAGAAGAGGGAGCTTGAGGAGCAAGCAACCGTCAGGTCAGGAAAGACCGTGCTCTCGACAGCACCTGGCCTGGTCAGCCTGTGAAAGCTGCCCGCTGTTCCCGGGCCACCAGGCTCACCTGCAGAGAGCCACCCCATCCCAGGCCCAAGGGTCTAGCCAGGCTCCCCCGAGTCTGGTCTGGCCGGCACCTGTCTTCTAGGTAGCTGCTCCCAGCCCTCAGCTCCCCCTCCCTCCACTTGCTCAACTTGGGCCAGCAGAGCAGAGCAGCTCTGGTACCTTCTTACAGTAGATGAGCTGGTGGTCGAAGAGAAAGAACATTCTCTGCTGGCTCCTGGCTTGAGGCTGTGTAACTCGAGTCAGCTCCCCCGAGTAGATGAGTTCTGAGCTCCTGACCAAGAGATCTTCCCCCTGGGAAGACCCCCAAGGAGAACCATGAGCCTAGCATACCCCAACTTGGGCTCCAGTTCCTGCCCCCATCATAGGTGGGGACCTCCCCCTCGCCTTGCCTGCAGCACCCAGCTGGCCAGGCCACAGTGGGGAGGGGGGGAGGAAGAGTTGGCTATCTTTGCAAAATAGGAGCCCCCATCACCAGCGGCCTCTGGTGGCTCTTGAGCCCTGGAAGTGTGGCTAATCCATATTAGATGTGATGTCAGTGTAGGACACATACTGATTTTTGAAGACTTCGTATGAAATAATGTAAAATATTTCATTGATGATATTTTAGTTGGTTACAAGTTGAAATGCTCTTTTGGAGTTAAATGAAACATTAAAATTAAATTCACTTGTTTCTTTTTTTCCCTTTTTAAAGATGGCTACTGCGTATTATATGATTCCGTATGTGGCTCACACGCTAGTTTGATCGGACAGCGCTGCTCTAGAGAAGAATTGACTGGGATTCACGTCCGAGGCCAACCTCTGAGAGCTCTAAGGAGGCCCTCTTCCCAGCTAAATGCATTGAGTACCTGAAGCTCCATCATCTGCCCTTGGGCTTCACACTTTTAGACTAAGCCCTGCCCTGGTTCCTCTTTGAAAATGCAAACCCCAGCCAGGAGTGGTTGGCAGTGGGCCATTTTGGGTGAGTAAATCTGGAGGGCCCTGAGCCAGGGCTGGGCCTGGAAAATGACTGCCCCAGGGCTTCTGATTCAGTGTCCAGGGTGGGGCCCTGGAATTTGTATTTTCATAATGTTCTGTGACTGACAGTGATTGAGTTTCCAGGTCATTTCTCTCCCTGATAGCTGGTGGAGCGCACGGTGGTGGCAGCACCCATGTGGGTAGGGAGCGCTTCGAGCAGATCAGGAGGTGACAGATTGACAGATACAAGTGGGGGTGGGGGTGACGGAACATTGTCATTAGTTCTAAGGCAAGATTCGCAGAGGCAAGGGGCACACACAAGTGAGACAGAACCGGGAGGCTCTGACGGGCGGCGATGCATTTTTGGTCATGCTGTGTTGGGCCTGCAGCCTCTGTTAGGAGTCCCAGAAATGAACTAAAACAGGGATCTGGCCTGTCCCCTGAAGGCAGAGAGACAGAACACTTCTGGGGAACACACTTCCACTGTTTAGGGCTTCTCCTGGGCTGGCTGGCCACTTGTGGGAGGAGTCTCACATAGAAAAGAGGCCACCAGGTGCCAAAGCCTGTGAGGGAAGGCAGCAATGCAGGTCCGGAGCCCACGTGGGGATGGGCTTTCCCACCATGAGCATCTGCTGTAGCTCCCAGGAGCGCAGCTCCCTGCTTCAGCTCCTTTCTAGATTTTTCAGAGGCAAGCATGATTTTAAAGCAAGGGGTCAAGACCTCACGGAGTTTTCTGGCCCCGGGCCCTCACCTCCCAGTCCTCGATGGAGCTCTGCCACTGAGCAATCTTGTCAATGTTTTCAAGTCTCCGCTTCCGCTCATTGATGAGCTGGGCCACGTTCTTCATGGCATGCAAGGCAGCTTCAACGTCCTTGAAGTCCCTGGGGCAGAACAGAGATGGAAGGCTGCTGCAGGCTGGAGACAGAGAAAGGATGAGGATACCTGCAGCCCCCATGTGTGGAGCTGCTTTCCTCTGACCACATCCTCACTGTCAGATGCACAGCCCCTCTCTTCTCCATAATGGCAGGCAGAGAGCAGAGCTTAATATCCAGGTGGCATCCTCCTCCCCGCTTGCAAGGAGAGCTCCTCAGAGCAGGGCTAGTTTTCTGTGTGTTGCCCTGGGGCCTGCAGCAATGCCCAGCATACTGCTGATGTTTAAACTGGTTGACTGGAGGCATGCAGAGACGTGGGCTGCCTCCCTGCCTCAGTGCCCTCCTACCTGTGCTGGGGGTGCGTGTATTTGAGCAGCTCGGCCAGCTGCAGAGGGTACTTGCAGATCTTCTGCACCGGGGTCAGCAGGAAGCCATCCAGGGAGATGTCAATCATCTTCTGCAGCAGCCGGCAGGCCTCGAAGAAGTACACGTACTTGCTGAGCTTGGTGAGCCGGGAGAGCTCCACGCAGGCGTTGGGGTGGTTATTGCAGTACTCGGAGTAGATCTGGAAGTCGGCTTGCTGAGGGGCACAGCTGGAGGTTAGCAGAGCCTCTCTGCTGCTCCCCCCAGGCAATCCAGCTGCATGTCTGGGAACGGTAAGAGCCTCTACATTTCTTTCCTTCAGGAGCTAGGCTGGGGGCTAGGGGGGACCCAGGCTCTGTGTACCTATTTCCGTGTGCCACAAGCTACGTGAAGTCACACCCGGGGTGGGAATGGTGAGAATACGAGCAGGTGTCCTGGCTGCACGTTGGCCTTCTGAGTAGAATCCATGATAACAAGGACTAACAAAGCCGAAGCAGCGGCCGTGGTGGAAGGGGACAGGTATCCTCTGCTCACCCTTGCTCGACTGCCCGAGAGGGCCAAAGCAAGGCCCTTCTCTACCAGGTTAGGTTGGGAGGTGTCCACTTAGAGCGGCCCAGTGAACCTTGGTAAATGCCAGCCGGCATCTGCCGCGTATGCAAGCTGTAAATTCTCCCTGCGTGAGAAACCCCAGAGCCCACTCTGAACAGCCCCTGGGGCGCTCAGCAGGCCTCTGCCCTCCTCTCTGTCAAAGCAAGTACTTCCCCCGGCGGACGCCCCAGCCCTCTGCTCCCAAAAGCGTTCCCCGACTTGGTTTCCCCACCCAGAAGCAGAGACCCTCCTAAAACTGTCCCGAAGGCCGGGCAGATAGAGGCCTGGAGCTGGGGCCCAAGCGTGTGGAAGGTTTTGGGAGCAGCCACCCGCTGTCGGTGCTTGCGCCTGCGGCAGCCTCTGTGAGCTCGGCGCTGGTGGGGGCGGGATGTTCGGGGCGGGGGCCGCGCTGGGGGCGGGCGCTCACATGCTCCAGGAAGCAGGCGCCCAGCTCGCTCAGGTGCGGGCGCTCGCGATCGAACCTCTGCTCCAGGGCCTTCACGAAGGCCTTCTGGCAGCGGTATATGTCCTCGATGTTCCCGAAGATGGTGCGCAGCTGCTCCTCGCTGAACATGTCTGCGCGCTTGCGGCACTGCCGGACGTAGCCCTGCGGGCGGACACGGTCAGGCCTCCCCCGACCCGGTCCCCTGTGCCCCGCTACCCCCGGCCGGGCCTCACCTCGCAGATGTCGCGCAGGTGCTTGATGTAGTCCCGCTCGGTGCTGAGGATCTCGTTGATGACGTTGGTCCGCATCTGATCCTTGCTGCTCTGCGCCTCCGCCCCGCCGTCCTCCTCCCCGCGGTCCCCGGCCCGAGGGGCCTCGTCATCCGCGGGCTCGTCCTGGTTCACCCGCAGCTGCAGGCCATGCGCGGCCGGTGAGTGCCCCGCGTCCCTCGGAGCAGCGGGAACCGAGTCTCGGAGGCCCCGCACAGTGCACCGGGCGCGAGGCGGAGGGCTGGCCGGCCACCTTCCCCCACCACGCCACCCTCGCAAGTCCTGGACCGAGGGATGGCGGCTCCGACACCCGCAGCCGCTGTCAGTGTGATCCTAACATCACCCTGGCCTCCTTCCCAGACCCTCTTGTGCCGGGCACAGAGCCTGCAGTGCTCCCTGCAGTTCCTGAACCAGTGCCTGCTCCTGCCGGCCCCCCGTGGGCTGAAGCAGGGGGATGGGTGGCGCATTCCACTGGCTAACTTATAACTCAGGGAAAGGCTTAGGGCGCGGAGTGTACAGTTTCCTAGGGGGCCTGGGGCAGGAGGAGCATCTGAACACCAGGACCTGAGACCTCCCTGTGGACGGCCCTCAGCTTGGACGCCCTCAGCCAGGCCTTTTGGAGACTGCACCTGGATTCCTTCCTTGAAGACCAGAGACCCCTTAGATGGAATCCAGGACCCCTCTCTGCAATCTCCAGGGCTAATAACTTTTCCGTGCCTCAACTTCCTCAGGTGTAAGTCATGGTTCCCACTCCAAAGGCTGTGTGTGAGATGAACAGTCCCCTATCTGTGCTCTTCAGGGCTTGGGAAATGTCTAGCGCCTGGAGCTGTAGGGGTATCCCAGAGGGCAGCCTAGTGTCGGCACACACTCGTTTCTGAACTGCTCTGCTCTCTGGCCCCTGAGGGCTGGCCAGAGAAGGGTTGGGAGCAGAAGTAGTGACTCTCCAGGAGGAGGAAGGCTGTGACATTGCGCCCCAACACCACCACCCAGCACTCTACACCAAGACCACGCCCAGCACCTCGGATACCAGAGCTGTTTTGGGCTTGGATAGCTCTGCAGAACCAGGTAGTGCTTCATGGGCTCAATGGGGAAGAAGCCCCGGCTGGAACCATACCCGAACGAAGCTGGCTGGAAACCAGCCTCGCCGTCGGCGACCCGGCCCCACCACCACTCTCTGTTGGTGGCATCCATCACTTCGATGACGTCCCCCAGCTTTGAAGCCCAGCTCCTGGTCGTCCATGGTGACATGGTCCCAGAGTGCTTCAGCGCAGACCACACTGCCATCGCTGATGAGCTGCGGAGAGAGCCACAGGCAGGCAGGTTGGTGGGGGAGGCTGCCTGGGCCTGCCTGCCCTCTGTCCCCACCTCTCAGCAGCCCTGGGAAGAGGGGGATCCTGAGTCCTTCACAGAGGAGCCGACAAGCCTGCCTCTCACAGGAGCAGGGCTTTCCTGGGGCAGGGGCTGTGTTCTGGGCATGTCTAGATTATCAAGGCTCAGTGACGGAGCCAGAGATGCACTGACCACAGAATCTGATCCTGTCACTGGGACTGCCAACCGCTCCCTGTTAGGCGTTCCCAACCCAGCATTCCTGGGGGCTGCAAAGCTGCTGGAGAGAGGGGCTGGGGGCTGCAAGGCTGCAGGAGAAGGGGGCTGGTGCCCTCCTGTGGGCTTCTTGTGGATGAGCATTGCCTGTGAGGTCAGCCACCAACCACAATGCCCCTTCATCCAGGTCGACAGTGCCCTGCCGTTGCAGTGGCTGCAGCTTGTTTGCTGTGTTTAGTTCAACACTTGCAGAACCACCCTCATGGCACCCCTGCTCCCACCCCAGAGATGCCAGCACCAGCTGAGCAATGCCCCTTCTTGGAGCTCTAGATCCCAAGCCCTGTTTGAGTTATTCCAACCTATGCCCTTTATTTCCCAAGTTCTAGAAGTAGGAGCGTCTCGCCACTGCTACCTCTGTGATAAGCACTTCGGGACTGCTCTTGTGCAGTGTTACCCAGTCAACCGCGTTATACCAAGCCGACCATTCTTCACATGCTTCCCTCTGCTCAAGTAACTGGCGTGGTGCCTTGCTCCAGAGTGGTGTGGACGGAGACACTGGGAGCTACGGTCCCCTGCCCCTCCCAGGCAGCCCACACACGCCGCGCTGCTTTTGGCTGACTCCTGCTTTCCCCTAACTTGGGGTCTGTTTCTGTTCCCTGAATGTGAGCAGCTCCAGGGGCTTAGGGCAGGAGAGGAGGGGTGGGCCAGAGCTGCACGGGAGGTGAGGTCCACGCCCCTCCCTGCTGGGACCAGGTGTTGGCACCTGGCTAGGCAGTCAAGGATGAGAGCGTCACAAATAGGCCCTCTTCACTGACCATGCCTCCTCTGAGCTGCTGCTACCCCAGGTGAGCCCTCCCTTCACTTCATTGGGTGCTCCCTGAGCACTGTGTGAATCCTCACCTCAACATGGAAACCAGGAGTGGGGCCAGTCCTGTGTTCCAGCCGCTAAGAGGCCTCTGCCTGCATGGGCAGGGTGAGGGCTGGGGCTGGCCACTGGAGCACTGGAGCTCCGGAGCCTGCCTGGGATGGTGCTTTCCTCCAGGGATCCTGAGCAAGCAAGTTCAGGGAAGGACAGATGCCCTCTTTCCTGGGGGCTCCAATCCTGAAGAAAGCTGTCCTCAGAGTGGACCATGAGCCTGTGGGCACAGGCACTCTCAGTGTGGCAGCCCCCCAGGGGCTGCAGACCTCCAGAGGCCCTGTGTGTCCCAGGCACAGATCCCTGGGTTATTCCTGGGGGCAGCAGGTCTCCACAGGAGGCCACTGCTCTCACTCCCAGCCACAAAGACCTTCTGGGGGTGGCCTCCAGGATCGTGACCTGCTGCTGTCACTCAGATGGGATGAGATAGGAGAGCTCAGGAGACCATATGGGAGGAGCCTGCCTGCCACGGTGGGGGAGCTGGCTCACCCTGCTGAGGCCCTGAAGGACGAGGCTCCAGGGAAAGAAAGAAGCAGACATGGCGGCCTGGGGAAGCCAGTGAGAATGTGAGCTGTAGGTGACATGCCCTGACCTGGGGTCTGTGACACAGCCTGTGGGAAAGTGACCAGACACACTCAACATGGCTCACTTTCCCACTGCTTCCCTTCTCAGGATGTTCCTGCCTGCTATTAACCAGATGAGATGTCACCCTCTGTCCCTAGGTTCCCTTAATGAGCCCTGAGCAAAAGCCTGGTGCCCCCTTCCTTTATGCTGCCCGTCCTTGCAGGCAGGGCTGGATCCTGCAGAAGTGGCCTCCCACATAGCTGCCGGGGGAAGCTCTCCAGGTGTCGGGCAAGAGGAGGGCTTCACAGAGAGACCAGCTTCCAGGCACCATGAGTGACAAGCCCCCACACCTGTCCTGCCGGTCACCTGGAAGACCTTGGGAGAGGCGGGGAGGAGATAATTCCCTTTGTCGCACCCTTGTGCCAGATGGAGCCTGGCAGAGGGACACGTGCCCTGAGCAAGCTCTCTGATCACCTGTGCCTCCCACCAGGGTAAGGATGTCAGCCTGGTAGCAGAGGTCCTCGGTGGCAGAGGTCCTGCATAGGCTCAGACTCAGGGGGTACTCTAATGAGTTACAGGGAATGTGAACTATTTATGTTGTCATTGAGACAAAATGTGGCTCTGTGACATCAGAGTCACGCTCCACCTCCGATGCTGTTGGGCTGGGTGCCTTTCTGAACAGAGGTCCTTTTTGGTGCTTGTAGGCATAGCTGCACCTGCGCCAAGACACAAGCCAGGCAGGCAGGCCCCCAGGGCAAGGAGTCCAGGCTGCCGCTGCCTCTCCGCCTGCAGGGAGCAGAGAAGCAGAGACTGGCTCTGAGACACAGGGTGGCTGTGAAACTGGCTGTTCTATTGCAGGGGAGGGTCCCAATGGAGGGGCACATTTAAGACTAAGACAGCCCACGGCCGGGAGCGGGGACACCCTCCTGTGCCTCCGAGGTTCTGACAGGCTGCCGAAGGGCAATGCTGCCAGGCTCTGCCTCCAGCTGCTCCCTGTGACGGCCACTGCCCTCCCCACCCTGCCCACCTACCAGACTCACAGGGTGGGGGCAGCTGGGAACACCCACCAGCTGTGCAGCAGGGGTGGGTGGGGGGTTCAGAGGGCCCACGTGCAAGGGGGGGCAGCAGGGGCTCTGCTCGTGGGGGAGACTGACACCACGTATTTTAAGGCCTAAAACGGGAAAAAACTGCAGGTAACATGCGCAGCGGTACCAGAAAAACTGCAGGTAATATGCGCAGCGGTAACCAGGCATCTTCCACACACCTGGCTCAACCCACACAGATGCAAGCGTGTGTGGCTCACCCAGCGGTCACATGCACTCCGTTTCCAGACAAGCAGTCGGTGCGCCCCAGCTGAATCTGCACCCTCGGTGACACGCAGAGACGCGCCATTTTGGCCCCCCCCACGGCCCCCACCCCCTACAGGGCACACAGGACAGAAGGACCCTGTCCCACACGTGCCACCACGCCCCTCAGGCACCCGCTGGGCGACACCCCCGGACCAGGCCCTGGTAGTGAGCACATGGGATGGAAGGGAGGCCTCCCCCTCCGCGACCACTGCGGAGGCCGCGGGTGGCAGCTGCTGGAGTGCGGTCGCCCGCGCCACTCACCCCGGCGCGGTTCCCCGCGGCGCCCTGCGCTGCCGCTCAGCGGAAGGCCAGCAGGAAGATCAGCACGACGTTGATGAGGACCAGGAGCGCCAGCACGGCGGAGACCACCACGCGCTGGGCGCCGGGGGGCAGGTTGCAGCGCAGCAGGGCGCGCAGAGCGTTCCCGGGCGCCGCGGGGCCGCGCCGGGGCTGCGGGGCCCTCGCCATGGCGCCCGGCCTCCCGCTCCTTGCGGCCCGGAGATCCCGCCGCGGAGGGCCGAGCCGACGGCTTGCAGCGCCCGGGGGAGAGGTGGAGCGCCTGCGCTCGTGGGCCTGGGGCTCCTCCCGCGCAGCCGGCGCCGTGCACGCGGCGCCTCCCAGGCCCGGAGCCCTGGCAACCCTAGCAACTAAGCCAGCTGTGCGGGCGGGGGCGGCGGGCTCGACAGGCTCGGAGGGGGCCGCGGCGGCTCGGGCGTGCGCTGCGCTCCGCCCTTGGCACCTCCTTGGAAAGGGTCGGGAACCTCCACGCCCGCACAGTGGTCCTGGCCCTGGGCTGGCCAGTGGCACAGATGGCCACGGGGGCGCTGAGGGATGTCCCCGGGACCTCGCCGTTTCAGGCATACGGAGGCCAAAACGCCTAGCACCCGCGCTCCGGGGAGGGATGGGCCAGGAACTCTGATTCCTTACAAGGGCTGCCCGCAGGCCCCCACTTCACAGATGAGTAAACGCGGCTCTGAAAGGTCAGGGAATCTTCTCAGTCATAAAATCGCGCAGGTATGCAGGGATGGTGGAGGCAGGATTTAAACTCCGGTCGGAGCGATCCGCGCTGAGGGGCCCCTCTTCACTGATCACAGCGTCAGGGCAGCATGATGTTCTTTTGGAAAAGTCAGGCGTCAGAGCTTCCTCTGCCTCTGCTAGACACAGCCTGCAACCTTAACCCTGTAGGTTTCAAAGCTCTTGGGCAAGAGCACTCATTCTATCCCTGAGAATGACAGCCCTGGCACAGTGTGTCCTTCTGAGAGGTGAAAAGACTGCAGGGGAGAGGGCTAACACTGCTTAGGCGTGGGCAATTTCTGTGCAACAAGCTCAGGCTTTGAATCCGGGAGCAAGAAGAGCCCTTGGAGGGCACAGAGGGGCACATAGAGGGAATGTGTGCAGAGACTGGGTGTTCCCATGGGAGTGATTTCATATACTCTGATCTCTGTGTGTGTGGCCAGCTCTTGGCCACCCCTTGCAAGGATAGGTGAGTGCACCCTGAATGTCACCATCCTGTTGAAGACTATAAAGCAGAGTGGATGCCATTTGTGTGTGTGTACGTGTGTACACAAGGGGTACCTGTGTGTGCATGTGCGTAGGTACCTCTGTGTAAGGGGATACCTCTGTGTGTGCACACATATGGGCATCTGTGTGTGGGGTTTCTATGCATGTGTGTGTACCCATGTGGGTGCCCGTGTGTGTGTGCAGAGGATGGTCAGGGATGGGTCCAGAGAGGCTGTGTGCCTCCCTCACATGTGAAGGTTCAGCCCGGGCCCATCTGTCTGGGGTAATGCTCACGCCCAGTTCTTTAGAAAACTCCAGGCTCAAGGTTTGCTCCCCCAAGCTCTCAGGAGAACTGGGGGGGATCAGAAGACATCTAAAGTCTCGTTGGCACCCCTACATCCCAGCACTCCTCTGGTAGGATGGTGATGTGCCCTCTCAGGGGTGTGGCTCGAAACCCCTGATGTGTGGATGCTTCACTGTGCACCTGTGGCCTCTCAACAGCAGGCCACACAGGAGGGTACATGTCCTCATGGCCCTGGCACAGTGGGTTGGTGAGCCTGATGGCCAGCGCAGGCACTGAGTGCTGGAGGGTATACAGCACCCTGCTCGGCCACTGGGCCAGGCCCTGGTTGGTTCTTCAGTCCCGGATGGGTCCTGGACACATCCTCTGCCCCGTGCACAGCAAGGCACCCTGGGGAGGGCTGAAGGTGGCTGAAGCACCTCTGACTGAGGACTGAGCGGGGTCTTCCTCCCTGCCCAGGGGTCCCCAGCCTGTATATCCCAGAGAGCTGGGTTTATGGCAGGAACGGCAGTGCTAACAGCTTTCCAATGTGAGTTTCATGACCAAAAATTTAACAGAAAAGCTTGAAGGCAGACAGGGTGCGGTGGCTAGCACCTTGTGAGGCCAAGGCAGGCAGATCGCTTGAGCTCAGGAGTTCGAGACTAGCCTGGGTTTCACGTAGTGAAACCCCATCTCTACAAAAGATACAAATATTAGCCAGGAGTGGTGGTGGGTGCCTTAGTCCCAGCTACGAGGGGAGGCTGAGGTGGGAGGATCACTTGAGCCTGGGAGGTGGAGGCTGCAATGAGCCAAAATTGTGCCTTTGCACTCCATCCAGCCTGGGTGACAGAGTGAGACCCTATCTCAAAAAAAAAAAAAAAAAAAAAAAAAAGAAAAGGGAAAAAAAAAAAGAAACCTTGAAGGCAAAGGCCTATGCCCTTGAGGGGCTGGACAGATGGCTTCCACCAGGGAGGGGAGTAGCGCAGCTAGGCTGGTGACAGGACTGATGTAGGAGCAGAAGGGAGACAGTGTCTGGGGCAGATGAGGGCTGAGCCCCCAGTGCTGTGGCCTTGGGAGGACAAAGGGAAGAGGAAACCCACTTTAGGGGAGCTGGCCACCAGGTGACCTTGCAGCCCTGCGCAGAAGTGGCAGCAGTGGCCCCAAGGGACTGTGAGCTCCTCCTGCCCTGACTCTTGGAGCCCCTAAGCCCAGCTTGTTGTCCAGCCTAGTGAGGATGAGCACCAGGTGTCTGGGGCACTGACAGGCATCAGGCTCCTCCCCCAGGGCTGAGGAAGGGGAACAAGAGCCAGGTCAGGCCTGGAGAGGGATGTCCAGCCTCACGGGAACTCAGGGGAAGACTAAGACACCTGGAGTGAGTCACACAAACTCTGAGGGGTGGCCAACAGCTGGCCTCATGTCCTGTAGTGTCCTTGGGGTATCTCATGGAGAATGCCAGCAGGGCAAGGGTAGCGAGATTGCTTTCTATTTCAGCTGACACTGTGGCTGGTCGGCAGGACCGTCGGCTCTCCACTCGGGCTGGCCTAGTTACTGCTGGCACCACCTTTATGCTTCCAACCTAGTTGGGATGACAAGTTCTATGCCTGTATGTCCTGGAGCAGGGAGATCAGAGTGGCACTACACACAGGCATGAGGAGGGACCCCAAAACCCCAAGGCTCTCAGAGCCTTGTGGGGGAATGGACAGAGTTAAGGAGGAGAGGAAGCTTTGGCTGTGACCTCATGTCCTGCAGGACATCTGTCCCCAGTCCGACCTGGCTCTTGTTCCTCCTTCTCTTCAGCCCCAGGGAGGAGCCTGATGCCTGTCAGTGCCCCAGACACCTGGTGCTCGTCCTCACTAGGCTGGACAACAAGCTGGGCTGAGGCACTCCATAAGACAGGGCAGGAGCAGCTCACAGGATGCTGCAAGACATGAGCCAGGGGACAGGCTGCAGTCCACAGGTGCCAGTGGGCAGTGGGAGACCCCAGACCTCTCCAGCAGGAGCCAGGTCGTCCTCTCCCCTGGTCGCATTATGGCTTGCACTGGCAGCACCGCCCACATGGTGGGGCGGGACTCAGTGGTCACTCTCACCAACAGGCACTTCTGGCTTTAGCTTCAGAAAAAGTCCAGTGGGCTTAGGGTGGCCTTGGGCCTGACTGCAGAGGGACAGCGCAGCCCAAGAGGGCCAAGGGGGGGGAGGGCGAGGAACTGGGCAGACAGGCCCAGGCCTGGGCTATGGCCTTGGAGGTGGGCCCTAGAGGGGTCAGTGCTGGAAGAAGAGAGGACACTCCTGGGCACCGAAGACAGTCAGCGTCTGTGTTCCTTAATTTGTCTGGCAGGGACTGGACACTCACGAGGGGGCAGAGCACAGGTAACACAAAGAATGCAGAAGGAACGAGACGTTATGCCTCTTTGCATGTTCCTCAGGGCCGTTTGGAAAAATGCAGGGGCCACACGGACACAGCCTGCGGGCAGCCCTCTGCAGGTAGGACCATGGCTTCTGCACAGCTGCATCCTAGGGCCTGCTACCTCCCTGACACAAGTAGTCAGTACACACATGTTACATGTATGCAACACACCCACACCCTTCATGTACAGCACGGGCATACACATCTGTGTCCAGGCATAAAACTCACTCGTGTACCTGGAATGCAAACTGCCTGGCTGCTCTCCCCGAAGTCGGCCGCTCTCTAGGCCAGCGGGTTTGCATTTGTTCTGCTTAGGAAATTGTAAGGTGGTTTCCGCTTTCGAGGGGAGGCATCTGGCTAAATTGTGACCCTTTCTTGTTCATGCTGATGTCAAACAGCTTAGATATTCCTCAGCCAGAGCATCTTAGAATGGACAACTTGTCAAGGAACTGAGAGCCCCAAAAGATAAGAAAGGGTCACAATTCACCCCCACATGTTCTTAGAAAATAGAAGTGAATATATGATTTTAGGGCAAGCCAAATATTATTTAGTGAGGGCTTTTCTGTGACACCTGTTGCTTTGCTCATCTCAGGTATGAAAGTCATGCTGACCCCCAGCTAAGCTTCTGGCTGAGCCCTCGGGAGTGCTGCCCTGAAGGCCCAGAACTAGCGGGACAATTACCTCTTATCTTTTCAGTTTCCAATGAGTGAGTCCATTTAATGCTTCTGCCAGCTCCTAACAGGTAGGCACCACCTTTCCTGAGTCTGCAGTGCAAGTCGGGCACAGCGAGGGCTCTGGTGCCACATCTGCCCACAAAACACAGAGACTGCCTTGCCGCCATGCAGTGCTGGACCCAGCAAGGCCTCCAAACCCGGGCCTGCCCTTCTTACCCCTCTCTCAGGGTGGCCTTTTACATCAGGATTTGGAAGCATTGGTCGCCTTCATGAGGCGGGTGGGTGCCGTTGGGACAGCAGCCAGTCTCCCCAGCGCCAGCCTGCGGCATCGCTGGAGATGGGCTCCCTCTGCCTGACTTCTGCTCTCTTCTGTGATGTGGGTGTCCTTCTCCCTGGGGGACACGCGCCCTGAACGTAAGGCATACCAGCAACACCCCGTCTGCTCAGTAACCTCCAATGCCAGGAGAGACCTCTAAACCAAACAGGAGTCAGACCCTCGAGGCAGCCCAGACAGGCGCTCACATAACAGGAGTCAGATCCTCAGAGCAGCCCAGACAGGCGCTTACACATCCAAATCTACATTGCCTGCCTTCCCTCATGAAGATGACAGAGCCTCGTTTCGTTTTTTCCAGAGAATTCCAGGCTCTTGGTCTTCCTCGGCCAAAGCATCTTCGAATGAACAACTTGTCAAGAAACTCAGAGCCCAAAAAGATACTTCCTCACCAGCAGCAAGATGTGATGGTCCATAATTTCACCCTCAGGTAGGAGACACAACTATGAAACGCAGACGTAAGATCAATGCAGCCATAAGCCAGTCACGGAGCCTCCACCTCTGCGGAGTCCCTAGGGATTTGGTTGCAATGATCATCCTCGTGCTTGGAGACGTACTGAGGGCCCACCCGTGCTGGGTGTGTTGAGTCGGTTGCCATCAGCCCTGCACAGCCTCATGCCATCCGGTGTCACGGCCACGTGAACCAGCTCAAATGGTCACTGCTCAGTGCTCCAGGCCCCACATCCGACAGGCCCCCTTGGGGTCCTCTTGCTGGGACTGAGCCCCAAGGTGGAGGAGACAGCCTTGGTCTTCTAAAAAAACGACAACTATTACCTGTGAATTCATTTCTGCTTCAGGTGACATGACTTCAGAATACCTTCTATCGCAAATAGCTTATGAGAGGCACTTAAAGAGAAAGGGTTGTTTTTGTTGGAAAAGCTTATTTGCATGTTTATTCTTTATGCATCATGGATTTTGACTAGTGCATTATTCAATGATCCTTTTGTTTATTTATTTTTGAGATGAGTGCCGTTCTGTCCCCCAGGCTGGAGTGCAGTGGCATGATCTTGGCTCACTGCAACCTCCACCTCCCAGGTTTAAGTGATTCACCTGCCTCAGCCTCCCGAGTAGCTGGGATTACAGGCGCCCGCCGCCAAGCTCAGCTAATTTTCATATTTTCAGTAGAGATGGGGTTTCACCATGTTGGCCAGGCTGGTCTCAAACTCCTGACCTCAGGTGATCCACCCACCCTAGCCTTCCAAAGTGCTGGGATTGCAGGTGTGAGCCACTGCGCCCAGCCTTAATGACTGTTTTAAATCATCATCTAGAGCTGGGCCTCTAGGTGGAGTTCATGGGCCTTTGACTCCACTCCTCTGTCCAGTGGGTAATGAGGACGCCACCCTCCTCGCTGGCTTCTGAGAAGCCTCCCAGCTCATTCATTCACAGAAAAGCCTAACTCTTCCAAAACTGATCCCTTCTTAAGGAAAAACCTGAGTGCTATAAGATCCCGGGTTGTCAGAGTCCGGTTTTAATGAAGCAGAAACACACCAGTACCTTCTGACTGGAGAACATGGCGTTTGCTATGGGCATGTGCTTGTGCTGGTCATCCGGTTACACTTCCATGACATTCAACAACCCCCTCTAGTTAAGTAAAAGAGGCTGAGAAAGTAGGAGGGTGAGTGAGAAAGAGAGGAGCGTCAAAGCATCACGATTCCTCTCCCATGGGGAATGAGAAAGGAGAACTCTGATGGGAACCAGTTTTGCCTGGATGAGGATTCTCACGGATTTCTTCTGCTTCAGTAGGAAGAGCAAAAACACAGCAACTCACATGCAGCTGCCATAGCAACAGCAATACTTCTGAATTCCTGGTGTCAACAGGAGAGAAAATACTTTTCCCTCGCCTTGTCCCCAGCCTGCCCAGATGGCTGGTTGGAGGGTCAGGGGCTGAAGTAACTCGAGAAGCCCTGGCCTCCCTTCTACTAAGTACAGCTCCTCCAGCTGAGATGGTGCTTGGCAGCTGCTGACTAGGACAGCCTCATGAGGCGGACCAGCATGCCCACATTGCATCTGCTCTGTGGACCCCAGCAAGGCACACAGAGTCCTGTGTTGGACAAACCCTGCTCTTGACACCATACCCCAAAAGCAGGACCACAGGCTGAAACTGTGCTGAGTGTAGCCAGCACCACCAGCATCCGCATGGAACATGGACTGCAGGCATCTGGCCTACATGAGCGTGCTGGAGTCCCCTGACAGTCAGGGCCACATCTGCCCAGCCTGTCCCCTCCCTCTGCCCACTCAGCCCTGACCCTACCTCATTGATAGCCAGCTGCTCACCACCCCCTCCAGAGTGGCTGTAGTGGTGGCTGGAGCCGTGCAGGTCATCATACAGGTCCTCCTCGCTCCCCACTTCATCAGCGCGGACAGCTGTGTCCAGAGCTCCATCAGGCATGGCTGGAAGGAGAGACAGCAGCTGGGCAAAGAGGGGGTGGGCTGGGAAGGGCTGAGGGGAGAACATGCAGAGAAGGAGCCCAGTGGGTTCAGGGCAAATGCTCCTTCTGCAGGGGGAGGATGCAGGTTGCAGGGCTAGGTTCTCAAACCATCCTTGCCGCAAACATTGGCCTGGGTGAAAGAATGCATCACCCCAGTCTATAGCAACTCGGCTGATGAGGAAACACAAGTATTCACTCTCACACAGCTCAAGAGCCCCTTAGGTTGTATTCAATGACAAATCATTTTCCAGTGTGTTGGCTACAGTATTAGGCCCTTAGGAAAAATGTTACCATTTTGTTATGCAATATATATGCGTGTATTCAAAGAAAATACACAGTTACATACATACAAATATGGTTTGAAATTTAATACAATCAACAGTCCTGGCACCCATCGCTCTGCTTAAGAAAAACACCAGAAACTTGACCTTCCACATCCTGTATATCCCACTTTAGTCCCATTCCCATCTCCCTCCTGTAGAGATATCCAAGAGTTAGAACTTTTAATAAATCATTCCCATGCCTTTGTCTTAGCATTTAGTTCTGTCAGTTATGCCAAGTTTTGACCTTGTCTAAAGGGAGCCAGTAAATCCACTCTTCTCTGGCTGGCTCTCTTTACTCAACTGTGTGTGTAGCTGTGATTATTTCGTTTTCACTGCTGTACAGTCTTGTGTTGTATGATCTTTCACATTTTGTACGAGTCTTTCACAGATACCTCTGTCACTCAGATGTGCCACAACTATCTCCTCCCAGTTTGTGGCTTGTTATTATTATTATCGTATAATATTATATAATAATATCCAGGCTGCAGTGCAGTGGCACCATCTTGGCTCACTGCAACCACTGCCCCCCCGGGTTCAAGTGATTCTCTTGCCTCAGCCACCTGAGTAGCTGGGATTACAGGTGCATGCCACCATGCCTGGCTAATTTTTTGTATCTTTAGTAGAGACAGGGTTTCACCATGTTGGCCAGGCTGGTCTTGAACTCCTGATCTTGTGATACCCACCTCGGCCCCCCAAAGTGCTGGGATTACAGGCGTGAGCCACCATGCCTGGCTGTGGCTTGTCATTATTTTTAAGGTGCCTTTGATGAACAGAAGTCCTTAATATAGACAAATTTGTCAATCTAGTCCTATTTGGTGTATGTTTTCTGTGTCTAGGAAATTCTTTCCAACCTTAGAGTCATAAAGTCTTCTCTGTTATCCTTTAATGTTTTATAGTTTTTCTTTTGACATGTATGCTGTTAATCTACCTGGAAATGATTTTTGTGTATGGAGTGAGGTTGGAATCCAATTTCTTTTTCTCTAAGGATAATCAGTGGTCTCAGCACCATTCATGAAATGGGCAGTCCTTTCCATGGACCTACAATGTCTTCTCTGTCCTTGAGTTGAGTTTCTATAGAGCTGGGTCTGCATCCGGACTCTCTTTTTGCAGGAGGCAGAATAATGGTCTCCAAAAGATGAAAAGATGGCATCCCCAGAGCCTGTGAATATGTTATGTTATGTGAGGAATTACAGAGGAATTAAGGTTGCACATGGAACCAGGGCTGCTAACCAGCTGACCTCAAAATGGGAAGATTATCCTGGATTATCCACATGGGCCCAACGTAAGTGAAAATATGAACTTTGAAGACTCACTTCAAGCATTTCCTCCTCTGTGCGAGTCCCATCCATGCCTCTATCTTACTCTCAGAAAGCGTGAACAGACAACTCTCACAGAAGGAAACACATCCCTGTACGCTTGGTGGCCTGACTCCCCCCAACTAGACACTGAGTTCCCTGAAGGCAGGAGCCATGCCTTACTCATTAATGTCAACATTTAGGAAATGTTAAGTAAATAAATGAGTAAACAGATGGAAGAAACAGATAAATGGTGATGAAACAGATGAAGAAACCGATGGAAGAATGAACACTTGAACAGATGGAAGCTGGGGAGGATGACTAGGGTGGCAAATGGCAAGTTCCTCAAAGGTGGAGCCCAAAGGCCTGGCAGAGCCAATGTCAGGAACACAGTTAAAGCTCCACATGTGACCCCAGAACTGACCTGGGAAACCCTCTGGGATATGGTTTAGATTTGTGTCCCTGCCCAAATCTCATGTTGAATTAAAGGTGTGGCCTGGTGGGAGGTGATTGGATCATGGGAGCAGCTTCCCCCGCTTACTGTTCTCGTGATAGTGAATGAGTTCTCATGAGATCTGATCATTTAAAACTGTGTGGCACTTCTCTCTTTGCTCACTCTCTCTCCTGCTGCCATGTGGAGAAGGTGCTTTCTTCCCCTTCGCCATGAGTGTAAGTTTCCTGAAGCTTCCGCGTCTTGTCTCCTGTGATGCCTGTGGAACTGTGAGCCAGTTAAACCTCTTTTCTTCATAAATTACCCAGTCTCAGGTATTTTTTTTATAGCACTGTGAGAATGGACTAATACACTCTGTCTCCCATTTGCGGGCAGTGGCCTAAGCCCAGCCTGCAAGAAGGAGCTAAGGGCCTGCTCCTAACCTTGTACGCAGCCACAAGTCCCTAGGAACACTCATGATTTTTATTTCATTTGTGTTTAAAAACTTTTATTATGGAAAGTTTCAAAAGTGCACAAAGGAGAGAAAATAGCATAAGGAACCTTGTATATTCATTGTCCAGCTTCAACAAAAACATGCGGTCACTTTTGTTTCATCTAATTCCCCCTCTCCACTGGACGGTTTTTAGGGAAAATCCAAGACAATGTAATTTCCTCTGTGAACATCATAGCATAAGTGTCTGAGATATAAGGATCCTGTCTTTCTTTCTTTAAAAAACATAACCATGATATACATCTAAAACAAATTGCAATCCATCCAAAGTTGTCAAATTGCCATACCTTCTCCCCTAGGGCCTTAAAATATGTTTTATTGTGAAATGGTTGTAGTCACAGGGCATATCACTATAGTACAGAGGGCACTGTGCACTCTCCACCCAGGTTCCGTCCATGGTCTAGCTTTCACAAGTCTAGTGTGATCTCACAGCCAAGAACCTGACATTCGTGCAATGTGTGTGCATAGGTGTATGACACTGTGTCACCAATGCACGTCTGCATAGCCACAAGCAACCTCAATGTAAATTTTTGAGGCTGGCCTTTTTACTCAGCCAAATGCCCTGCACTCTATCCCAGCTGCTATGTGTATTAATACTTCAATCCTTTTTACTGTTGAGTCATATTCCATGGCATTCCATGCCCCTGTTGGTTTAACTATTCACCCGTTTAAGGATATGTGTGTTGTTTCCAATTATTGCTTATTATGGATATGGCTGCTATGATCATTCATGAGCAGGGGTTTGTGTGAACATAACTTTTCATTTATCTGATATAAATGCCCAAGAGTGCAACTACTGGGTCAGATGGTAACAGACTATTTAGTTTTCAAGAAACTGCCAAACTATTTTCCAGAGTGGCTGTGCCATTTTACGTTCCTATTACTTTCAATGTCTAAGAGTTCTAGTTTCTCTGAATCTTCAGCAGAGAAACTAGAATCTTCAGCATTTGGTATTGTCACTATTTTATATTTTAGGCATTCTAATAGGTGTGTAGTGATATCTCATCATGGTGTCAATTTTCATTTCCTGAAAGTCTGATGATGTTGAATATCTTTTCATGTGTTTACTTGCCATATATCCTCTTTGGTGAAATATCTCTTTATGTCTTTTGCCTATTTTTTTTTTTAAGAGATGGGGTCTTGCTTTGTTGCCTAGGCTGGAGTGCAGTGGCATGATCCTGGCTCACTGCAGCCTCAAACTCCTGGGCTCAAGGGATCCTCTCACCTCAGCCTCCTGAGTAGCTGGCACTACAGGTGCCACCACACTCGGCTAATTTTTTGAAGAAATTTTTGTAGAGACAGTGTCTCACTATGTTGCCTAGGCTAGTCTTGAGCTCCTGGCCTCAGCCTGCCAAAGTGATCCTGCCAAGTGATCCTCCTGCCTCAGCCTGCCAAAGTGCTGAGATTACAAGTGTCAATCACCATGCCTTGCCCTCTTTTGCCTATTTTCTAATTGGTGTTGTAATGTTGAACTTTGAAAGTTCTTTTTTTTTTTTTTGAGACAGGGTCTCACCAGGTTGCCCAGGCTGGTCCTGAACTCCTGGGCTCAAGTGATCTTTCCACCTCAGTTCCAAAGTAGCTGCGATCACTGGCTCGTGCCACCACATCTGGCTCTGAGAGTTCTTTATATATTCTAGATATGAGTTATTGCTCAGATATGAGGTTTGTGAGTATTTTCTCTCTGTCTGTAGCTTATCTTTTCATTGCCTTAACAAGGGTTTCATAGTGCAAAAGTTTGAAATTGTTACAATGTCCAGTTTCTTGACTTTTCCTTTTATGAGTCATGCTTTTGGTGTCCTGTCTAAGGATTCCTTGCCAAACCTTGGTTCTCAAGGATTTCCTCTTAACATTTTCTTCTAAAAGTTTTACATGGAAATCTATCATTCAGTTTGTGTGTGTGTGTGTGTGTGTGTGTGTGTGTGTGTGTGTTTGTTTTTGTATAATGTGTGAGGATTAGGTCAAGGTTCATTTTCATCACCTATGGATAGTCTAATGGTCTTATTTCTGGCATCATTTGTGAAAAGAATATCTTGTCTCCACTGAATTGCTTTTGTACCTTTTTAAAAAGTCAAAAGTTTTGATGAGGAAAGTAAGAACACTACCACCTGTTTTACAGAAATAAAAATGATTATAAAAGAATACTATGAACTGTTGTACACTAACAAATTACATAAAACTAGATAAAATGGAAAATTTCTAGAAACAACATAATCTACCAAAACTGATTCAAGAAGAAATAGGAAATCAGAATAGAGCTATAATTGGCAGCAAAATTGAGTAATCAAAAAACCTTCCAATAAAGAAAAGCCCAGGACCAGATGGCTTCTACCATCTGGTGGTGAATTCTACCAAATATTTTAAGTATAATCAACACCAGTTCTTCTCAATTCTTCCAAAAAAATTGAAGAGGAAGGAATACTTCCCAACTCATTCTATAACGTCAGTATTGCTTTGATAATAAACCCAGACAAAGAAACTACAATAAAACTACAGACTAATATCCCTTATGAATACAGATGCAAAATTCCTCAATAAAATACTAGCAAATGGAATTCAATAGCATACTGAAAGGATAACATGTCAGGACCAAATGGAATTGATTTCTGGAATGCAAGGATGGTTCAACATAAGAGAACAAATCAACATAATACACTAAATTAACAGAATAAAGGAAAACTACATGATTATCTCAATCTATGCAGAAAAAGCATTGACAAAGTTTTTATAATTAAAAAATTTAATAAACTAGAAATAGGAAGAGTCCTCAACGTGATAAAGGCCACATATTAAAATCTCACAGCTAACATCATACTCAATGATGGAAGAGTGAAAGCTATATCCCTAAGATGAGGAACAAGACAAGGGTGCCTGCTTTCTCCACTTCTATTCAACATAGTACTGTAAGTCCTGGTGAAAGCAAACAGTCAAGAAAAAGAAATAAAGGACATCCACATTGAAAAGGAAAAATAAAATGATCTCTGTTTGCAGGTGACATCATCTTATATGTAGAAAATCTTAAAGAATCCACAATAAAATTGTTAAAGCTAATAAAATTCGAACTACAGAATATAAATTAACACACAAAATCAGTTTTATTTCTGTATATTTGCAATGAGTAATCTGAAAATGAAACTTTCAAAAATTTCATTACAATTGCACTAAAAAGAATAAAATACTTAGGAATAAACAACCCAGGAGGCCAAAGATGTGTAGACTAAAAACTACAAAACACTATCGAAAAAAATGAAAGAAAATCTAAAAAAAAAAAAGAAACACATCCCATGTTCATAAATTGAAAGTCATAATATTTTTAAGATGATAATACCACCTAGCACAATCTACATATTCAATACATTCCTATCAAAATCCAATGGCATTTTGTGTTTTGAGATGGAATTTCACTCTTGTTGCCCAGGCTGGAGTGCAATGGCATGATCTTGGCTCACTATAACCTCCACCTTCTGGGTTCAAGCGATTCTCTTGCCTCAGCCTCCTGAGTAGCTGGGATTACAGGTGCCTGTCACCATGCCCAGCTAATTTTGTATTTTTAGTAGAGATGGGGTTTGTCCATGTTGGTCAGGCTGGTCTCAAACTCCTGACCTCAGGCGATCCATCCTCCTCAGCCTCCCAAAGTGCTGGGATTACTGGCCGTGCCCGGCCCCAGTGGCAATTTTTACACACATAGAAAAAGTCATCATTAAAATTCATATGGGGATCCTGACTAGCCAAAATTATTTTGTAAAAAACAAAATTGGAGGACCCACATTTTCTGATTTTAAAACATACTGCAAAGTCACAATAATCAAACAATGTGGAAATGGCATAAGGATAGATATATAGACCAATGGAACTGAATAGAGGATCCAGAAATAAACCCTCCCATATGTGGTTAATTGATTTTTGACAAAGGTGCTAACACTGTGGGGGAAAAGACAGTCTTTACAGTGAACAGTGTTTGGGAAGCTGGATACCCAAATGCAAAATAATGAAGTTAGAACCTTACCTAACACATATAAAAATTAACTCAAAATGGATGAAGACCTAAAGATAAGAGTTAAAACTATAAGACTCTTAGAAGAAAACAGGGGAAAGCTTTACAGCAATTAATCTGGAAATAATTTCTTGGATATAAGATCAAAACACACGCAACAAAGGACAAAATAGACAAACTGAACTGTATCAAAGTTTAAATCTTTTGTGCATTAAAGGACAGTATCAAGAGAGAAAATGCAACCTATGGAATGGGAGAAAATATCTGCGAATCATATATCTGATAAAGGAATAACACCCAGAATGTATTTTTGAAAAACTCCTACAATTTGAAAAACAAAGCAAACAAAAAACTCAAAAAACAGCCCAACTCAAAAACAGGCAAAAAACTTGAACAGGCGTTTCTCCAAAGGGGATATACAAATGGTCAATGGCATATAAATAAGGACATACGACATCGCTAATTATTAGGGAAATGCAAATAAAAATCACAGTGGTATGCCACTTCATCCTTAGCATGGTCATTATAAAAACTACAGCAATAACAATATATGGAAACAACAATGGCATGTGGATTACACCACGACTTAAACAACTAGTTGGCTGTCCTGGTTTGGTACTGTTTCTGGATTCTCTATTCTGTCCCATCAATCAATGTGTTCATCCTCCTCTGATAGCAAATGGTCTTGTTTTCTGTGGGTATACAATAATTCTTGAAGTTTGGTAGAGTGGTTCCTCTTACTTAGTTCCTCTTTTCCAGAAATGTTTTAGTTATTCTTGTTTCTTTGCCTTTTCCGTGTAAATTTTAGAATAATCTCGTCTATAGCTAGAAAAAAATCCTGCTGGGATTTTGATAGGAATTGCGTTAAACCTATGTATCAACTTGGAGACAACTGAAATCTTTATTTTCTTGAGCCGTCCTATCCATGAACACAGGATCTCTTTCCATATTTAGATCCTCTTGGATTTCTTACAATCCTCCATTATTTTAAAGCAAGTCCCAGACATCATGTAATTTGATCTGTAAATAGCATAGCATATGTCTTAAAAGGTAAGGCATCTCTGTCCCTCTCTGTCTTGCTGCTACACTTTCTTTTCTGGGGTATTTTAAAAATAATGGTCTCTCTAGGGGAATAAGACAGATTTATTGTGGGAGTCACTACTTTTCTTGGCTTTTTGCTAGTTCCAGTTGGGGTCTCAGCAGTTCACAAAATGATTGCTCATCTAGCAAATTTGCAGCCTGGGAGAACAGAAAAGCAAGTTTCAACATGAGTCTCCCAGTAGTTTTACTCATCATTTTACATTCCAGTTCCCAACACAGGGTGTGGGGCTGAGGAGGTGTTTGCTTCGGGTTTCACAGCTGCATGAACGAAGGGATGAGCAGGCGCTCGTGAGAGAGGGAGTGAAGGTGAAGGTGGGGGAAGGACTCCAGGACTGAAGCCAGGAGATCCAGGCTCTGTGTAGACAGCCAGTGGCAGAGCCAGTCACTTGTCTGCTCAGACCGGGCTCAAACTCTTGTAGAAAACAAGGCTACTGAGGGTCTCACACAGCTAACTCATAGGATGAGACCATGTGCCCCGTGGTGTCTGCAGGTGACTCAATGAACAAAAACAACACAGCCTGGCAACACAAAGGCCAGTTTTTATTCTGGATTTTAAATTTTTATATAGGAAGACAAGTCAGTGGTCTCCGATCCATTCTGAAATTCCAACAATGTTTAGACAGCAGAGCAGCTAAGAACTCTAGATTCTAGACAAATGTTCAGTGAGGGTGCCTTTGCCTCTGATGAACAGCCGCCAAACAATTCCCTGCTTCCCCTTACAAAGGAGGGCAGGTAGCTCTGCCCACCCAGGGAGAGAGGTGGAGGAATGTCCTCTGTATGCATGTTTCCTGTATGCATCTACTGCCCTGGAAGTTAGTGGTTCTCAAAGTGTGGTCCCCAGACCAGCAGCAGCAATTAGGGAACTTGTTAGAGATGCACATTCTTGAGACCCCTCCCCAGACTCACTGAATCAGAAACTCTGGGGTGGGGCCCCCCAGGTTGTGTCTGCATAGCCCTCTGGATGACCCCTGTGGTGCATGCTGAAATTTGAGATCCACTCCTGTCCATCAGGAGCCATTAACAAAGGGAGTACCAGCTTACTGAGCTCTGCTCCAGCAAAGGCAGGCAACGCAGACTTTGACACGGCCTTGGGGCCCTTTGAGAAATTTCTCTAAAGAGCTCGGCATGTGGTCTTGGAGTAGAAACAGGTATCCGGGCATGGCGGGCACTGGGCAGGGTGCAGGCAGCCTGACTTTCATCCAGCACCAACCAGCCAGGGGCTTCCAGTTTACTGTATCTGTGCATTGGTTCATTGCTTTCTGAATTCACGCAAATGTATTGATCCAGGGCCCACTGGGTGTGTGCCACACATACATGCAGGGTTCTGAGGATGCAATGTGACGAGGGTGATCAGGGTCCGGCAGGAGATAAGGGAGTTAAACAAATGATGTTGCGTGGTAATCCTAGGGAACCACAGGCACAGGAGGCCCTACCAGGCCCAGGAGATCCTGGAGGGACACACTGGGAAGTGTCGAGGTAGCGAGGTGGGGTGAAGAGTGTTCCAGGCAAGAGGGATAGCATCCAGCCCCAGAAGCAAGAGGGTGGGGTTGCTCCAGGTCATGGAAGATCTGCAGAGTGGCTGGAGTAGAGTGAGAAGTGGGAAGGAGGGTCAGAGGTGAGGCTCCCAGGCAGGCCTGGCATGCGTGTGGTCCCTGCCCAGGCAGGGTGGGAGGTGCAGGCTCCCCCGGTGGCTCTGAAGTGCAGGACTGGGATATGTTTCCTGACGTGACCCCACAGGGGCCTCTCATTTCATCCTTGTGACATGAACAAGGAAGGCAAAATGATGTGTCCATTCTACAGATGAGGAAATGGGCCCAGAGAGAGAAAATTTCTTTCCTCAAATCACACAGCTCACAAGGAGAACAAACCTTGCAAGCCAGCCAGGTCCCTGGACTGTCTGCACTGGACTGGGTTTATTTATGTGGCATGACTTCTGCAGGACGGTTCCTGTTGACAGTGAGTCCAACAGTTAATGCTGGAAAGGTGCTAGAGGAGGAAACAGCGAGCAGTGTCTGCTTACCCGCCGGCAACCTGTCAGCTGCAACCAGGCAGGGCGCCCTGCACTGCACTCTGACAGCCAGGTCTGGAAGGTGGGAACCGCCCCAGGGATGGAGCGGGTGCCCCATGCTGGGCCTGCCTCACCACCCGGGGTGCTGGCTCATGACTGGTGTCTCCTCCCTTGCCCCTGTTTGGCCTGGTGCCTTGATTCACGGGTTGGCATTTGCCTCCTGCTCTGTCTAAATCCTCTCCAGCTTTTGTTTGTTTTGAGACGGAGTCTTGCTCTGCTGCCCACGCTGGAGTGCAGTGGCACGGTCTTGGCTCACTGCAACCTCCACCTCCCAGGTTCATGCAGTTCTCCTAGCATCAGCCTCCCAAGCAGCTGGGATTACAGGCACGCACCACCATGCCCTGCTAATTTTTGTATTTTTAGTAGAGATGGGGTTTCGCCATGTTAGCCAAGCTGGTCTCGAACTCCTGTTCTCAGGTGATCTGCCTACCTCGGCCTCCCAAAGTGCTGGGATTACAGGCGTGAGCCACCAAACCTGGCCCAGCTTTTTAAAAAACAATTATTTTTGATAGACTTTTAAAGAACAGTTTTAGACTTACAGAACAACTGGTCAGTCAGCACAGAGTTCCCAGGCACCCACAACGGGACTCCCCGACCATAAGGTCTCGTGCTAGTGTAGCACATTTGTCACATGCACGGAACAGCACTGACCCACTTGTGGTCACTGATGTCTAGATTTTGTTTAGATTTCCTCAGGTTCTCCCAAATGTCCTTTTTTCTGTTTCAGGATCCAACACTATGTTTAGTCATCTCAGCTCCAGATTTGTAATTTTTAGGTTGTACAAAAGGCTCACTGAAAATCTCAGCTTTGGAGAGCTTTCTTCCTTTGGCAGCACAAACTCTGAGCCATCTACAGCCCCAAGCATGAATGCCCTCCGCTGCGGAGACCTGCCTCCGGGCCCTCCTGGGAAAAATTGAACTCTCGGCCTCCCTTGTCTCCCAGTTCTCTTCCTGGTGGGGGGAAATAACCTCGTCTGAGAATGTACAACCCTCCTGCTGCTGTGTGTATGATTCCAGCCTACCTGTTAGGCAGGGAACATTAGGTGTGCTGCACAGATACAGGCTCGGCAGCTCGCACAGGTGAGACACGCTGAAGTCCCGCAGACAACCTGCAGCCAGGGCAGGGGAAAACTGCTCCCTTCTCTTAGTGCCCACCCCTCTCCACAGCTCTCCTACCCCTGGGTCTCTAGCTGTTCTGCCTTCACAAGGAGAACCCCTTCCTGCCCCAACCCTCCCTCCCACAAGGGCCCCTGGCTATTTGGTGCTGTGATGCCATCTCACTGAAGGTTAAGAGGAGCCTTTACCCAAGGAAAGCAGTGACTCCTACAAGAAATCTGTTTCATTCTCCCTCAGGGAGACCACTGTTTTAAACATGCCAGAGAAAAAAGTGTCGCACAAAGAGAGAGACTTCATGTTTTAAGGCACACACTATGCTATTTACAGATCAAATTATATGTCAGAGACTTGCATGTGTGTACCTATGTAACAATCCTGCAAGATCTGCGCATGTACCCCGGAACTTAAAGTATAATAATAAAAAATAAAATAAAATCATAGAGCATTGAAAGAAATCGAAGAGGATCTAAATATGCAGAGAGATTCTGTGTTCATGGATGGGAGGACCCCACAGGATAAAGATTCCAGTTGCCTCCAAATGGATGCATAGGTTCAATGCAATTCCTATCAAAATCCCAGCAGGACTTTTTCTAACCTGGGAGATCAGCCAAAGGTCAGGTCTTCATGAACAAACAAGACTTTGTAGTCACAATTACTTCAAAAAGTAATTACAGAAAACATGGCTGCGCCAGGCTTTAGCGGTAAGTGCAGCATGACTTCCGACACATGGTAGTGTTATGTTAGGCACCTGTGAAGTCCGAGGAGATTCCTCTAAATTTAGGTTGCTGTAAAATTCAGGTAAGGATTTTCATTTTTCACTGAAGAGAACCGGTCTGCAACTCAACATTTTAGGTCATAGACTTTGGAGTACAAACCCAAGGAATGCAATATCTTTACCAAATTATAAATTTTGGCAAATTAATACAACACTGTATATAATATAATGAAATTATGTCACATATTCCTTTAATGTAAATTTTCATTATTTTCACCCTAATGCTCTACAATAAAATAGAATCATGTTATGATTAACAATTTTAGCCACAAAATTACTTAAATACCATACCAAATAAAGCGCCATCATTCTTCATGGTAGATTATAGCTAAGCTGGCTATTTTAAACAAATTAGGCCGGTTGTGGTGGCTCATGCCTGTAATCCCAGCACTTTGGGAGGCAGAGACCAGCAGATCACTTGAGCTCAGGAGTTCTAGCACAGTCTGGTCAACATGGTGAAACCCCGTCTTTACTAAGAATACAAAAATTAGATGACTATGGTGGCATGCACCTGTAATCCCAGCTGCTTGGGAGGCTGAGGTGGGAGAATTGCTTTAACCCAGGAGGTGGAGGTTGCAGTGAGCCGAGCTCGCACGGCTGCACTCCAGCCTGGGCAACAGAGCAAGACTCTGTTTCTAAATAAATAAATAAATACATTAGACTTCTAAAATGGTACAATTTCACCCCTCTGCTGTGCCAGCCACTTGAGGTAAATGCATCGGACAATCAGGCAGGAGAAACTCTAACGTCTGAGCTTACAGGGGTTGGGCATGCCGATCAGTTTCAGGTTGAAGTAACCACCCAAGCATCATCAGAGCTACAGCACACCATGCGGCCTTCTATGCTAGCTGGTCTCGAGATCAAGCGCACGCTCTAGCTGACCACTTTGTTGGTAGACCTGCACCTCTCTTCGGTTTGGATTGAAATTTATGCAGCCTTTCTTCAGCACATTATTTTAAAGAAACGCCTAATAGATAATCACGCCTTTTAAGTACAAATACAAATACATCTATTGCCAGGCTGGTGAGAGCTGGGCACCTTAGGTTGTATCTACTCCTGACAACCATGCCTCTCTATCCACACTGTGGTGTGCCCTGTGCTTCCTCCTCTGAAGCTGGCAGTTCTTCTGTCTCAGCGTGTAACATCTGAAGATGTCACAGTTGTCATTAGTCCTAGGTAGCTGCCGAGGTGAATCTTTTCATAGTGATTAAGGGTTCTGGAACCGGAATAGTGTTTCCTGGATCTTGAAGGTGTGGTTTTTACATAAATTTCTCATCTTGTACGTGTAAAGAAAATATTGGTAGACTTCCTTTTCACTGTGCTCTCCACAGAGTCAACTGGTGAATGTCCTAGCACACGGCTGGGTGCGGTGGCTCATGCCTGTAATTCCAGCACTTTGGGAGGCTGAGGCAGGTGGATCACCTGAGGTCAGGAGTTTGAGACCAGCCTGGCCAACGTGGTAAAACCCCATCTCTACTAAAACTACAAAAACTAGCCGGGCATGGTGGCATGTGTCTGTAATCCCAGCTATACAGCAGGCTGAGGCACAAAAATCGCTGGAACCCAGGAGGCGGAGGTTGCAGTAACCGAGATTGTACCACTACACTCCAGCCTGGGCAAAAGCGCAAGGCTCCGTAACACACACACACACACACACACACACACACACACACACACACACAAAGAGTCCTGGCACAAATGCCTTGGTTCTTGCTATAGAAAGATGTGATTTCACAGTGAAAGGCATCCGCACTCTGTGCTCAGGGCCCTGTGTTCACGGTGAAAGGCATCCGCACTCTGTGCTCAGGGCCCTGTGGCCTTGCAACCTCAGTATCTTCTGTCTGACACAGCCAGGCTTCAGTTTACTTTTGGGTATTTGGACATTTCTGCACTGCAGTCATTGTAAAGGCCTCCTATGGGTGGTCAAAGAAAGCTCTAGGCAATGAAGTGACCCCTACCTCCTGCCACCCCCAGTATCTCCTAGGCCCTTGCTGAAATGCCTGATATGCATCTCAAGATTAATATGCCCCATGGAGAACTCCTGACCACCCACCCAAACCTGCTCAGCCACAGGCGCCCTGATTTCAGCAGCAGACAACTGCATTCTTTCGGTGGCTCCTAACCAAAATCTTGGCACGGATAATTCTGCTTATCTTTGACACCTGTCTTTCTCTCAGTTCACATCAATATTTATCATCAAGTCTATCAGCTAGCCCCCCCTTTACTTTATTATCCAGAATCCAACCGTTTTTCATCTGTCCAACAACAACTTCCAGTCTTCTATCTCTGCCCTCTGCCACCCCCCACAATCCACTAGTGACACAAGAACCTCCAGCTCGTCTTCCCACTGCACAATATCCTGAGTGGTCCTTGGTAAACTACAATAGATCACATCATTCCTCTGCCTGATCTCTGCTTTAGAGTGACAGTCCTTATCACAGCATCCAAAGCTTGCTGCCCATCTGGCCTCATTTCCTCTCTCTACCCCACCCCCTTCAGCTCCAATAGGCTCCTGATCAATCTAAGTTGACCAGTTTTGAAAGGAGCCACCAGGAACCACCAATGTGGGCATTAATAGCATGCAATGCTGTCCAAAGTGGCTGATACAGAAGCACATGCCTGAGGTCCTGATATTCAGGGGATCTGAAGTCCTAAGATACTGCTGGAAACATGCAGACTTCCCAGAAATTGAAGTTTTTTCCCTCTTCTGCTACCTCCTTTTCCTACCGACCCTGACACTGTCTATTCAAATGCACACATCCTTTACGACAGATAAAAAAATTTGCTGAAGGCTACTTTTCTCCCTTTGTCAAATATTTCCTGTAAAATTCCTAGGCATGAGCTTGAACACAGGTGAAACTGAGGATAATCTGAGGGTGGGTGAAGGGGCGAAGGTTGGGATAAAGGAGGCTGAAAAGGTCAGATATGCTGAAATGCCGGGACTATTTTGTTTTACTATCAAGAAAATGCAATATGAACTTTTTGGACTCAGGTTCGACAAACATTTTTGTTTACGCCTTTGTTTACTGTGTTATTTGACTTCATTTCACGTAAAAGAAGTCCTGCAGCACAGGGAAAGGCTTTACCAGCTCAGAGAGAAAATGGCAGCAGAATTCGGACACAACCCTAAGACTTGTGGCTTCAAACCTGTGTAGTTTCCAACACACACATACACCTCTGCTCTAACAATTTACTCGCCTTTTTTTCCCTTAAAGACCTGTCCAAAATGGACTTAAAAATACTGTCCATAATGGATCTACTTTAAACACATAAACACGAACTTGATCTCTAAAGTGGAAATGCCTCTGCAACGCTAAGATGTAGGGCTCTGTAAGGACGTGGCTTTAGCTTCCCTTCATTATGTCCCAAGTGCACAACCAAGTAACCTCAGCCACAACAGTGACACTTGCTGTGCCTCACCCACGGCATCCAAAGCTTGCTGCCCACCTGACTTGGTTTCCTCTCTCCTCCCCATGCCCTCAGCTCTGATGGGCTCCTGACCAATCTAAGTTAACCAGTTTTAAGGGAAACTACCAGGAACCACCAATGTGGGTGTGAGTAGCATGCAATGCTGTCCAAAGTGGTTGATACAGAAGCACAGGCTTACTCTTCAACAGAGGCCATTAGGGTCAACCAAAACCTAATTTTCTCACATCAGAGAATGTAAAAAATATCCCTCTCAATTGCTCAATGAACAAAATATTTATTTTATCTTAACGGTTTCTAATAATAGTGGAATGGCTACTATCAGACAAACAGTGCAAATAATTATACCCACTGGGGGAAAAAGCACAAAAAAATGGCTACCTGATGGCACTGGAGAATGACCCAAAGCTGGCAGGAATCAGGGGGAATACCCCTGGCCGAGTTTCCTGCCCTTTCAGCTTTCTGCCTGCATGCAGGCACCAAGGAGTGGCTAAAATGCAGATAGAAACCTGCAGTCACAGTGTCATTGACTCAACAGAACAAAGATTTTAGAGTGATCTTAGAAGCATGAATGAGGAGGACAATCTCAGAACAAAGAGCTGCAGAGAGGAGCTACAGACAAAACTCTGTGTGGAGCTCTGCCCAAATCTCTGGCTGACTGCTGAACTCTGAAGGTATGGGGAATGCTCCAAGCAGCCTAGTCGAGGCTACAAAACCTGAATGTGGAATGTGAAGTTTTAATTCAGCCACATTAACTTCTTGCTAAAAGGCAGAAAAAGAAAAACTCCGAGAAAAAACAGAGTCCAAAGACTCTATAAACTATTCAGTGGCCAAGATACAACCCAAATTTACTAGACACATGAAGAAAAGGAAAATGTGATTGGTACCCAAGAGAAAAGTTAATCAGTGGAAACCAGCACTTAGGTGATGCAGGTGTCTGCAGTAACAGACACCTGCTCAACATTATTGTAATAAAGCTCAAGTATATTCAGAAGCACAGACTTCTAAAGCATGAAATGGGAAATGGCAAAGAAATGGACACCACAACAAAGAATCAAATGGAAATTCCAGAACTGAAAAATATAGTATCAAAATACAAATATTTACTGAATGGGCTCAACTGCAGATTGGAAACACCAAGAGAAATAGCTTGAAGAAAGGCCAATAGAAATGATCCACTTTGAAAAAGAGAAAAAAATGTTGGAAAATAATGAACAGCAACTTAGTGACTTGGGAAAATACTATGGTCTAACATACATGGGGAGTGAAGCAGAAGCGATTCTGAAGAAATAATGACCAATAATTTCACAAATCTGGTAAAAGAATAAACGTACAGATTCAAGGAGATCACTGAATTCCAAGCCAGAACACAGAGAAACATAACTAGGCAGATGTTTGTGGAATGACAGTTGACTGTAATGAAAGACAGAGTGTAACAACATCTTGAATTGCTGAAAAAGAAAACCTGTCAACTCAGAATACTACATCAACAAAAATATTTTGCAATAATAAAAGTGAAATAAAGACATCTTCAGAAAAATGAAAGATGGGATTGCGTGTCCCTGGTGGTGACCCATGGGATGCCAGCACATCATCTGCTGTTCAAAAAAAAAAGAACAAGAAAAGCTAAGAGAATTATTGACCAGCAGATGCTTACTACAAGAAATGCTAAGTGAAGCTCCTCAGGCAGAAGTGAAATGATGACAAATGGAAATTCTGATTTTCAAGATGAAATGATAAGCGCCAGAAGTGTTCAATTGTGGGTATATAAAACACACTATTTTAAAATTAATTTCTTTAAAACTATATAGCAATTTAAAGCAAAAATTATAACATTATATTGTGGGGCTTATAGTACATGTAGATGAACATATAAATGACAGCTCTATCCATAAAACATGAAAGGAATAAATGAAATTACACATGTGTAAGATTCTTACATTTTACATAAAGTGGTAAACATTACTTTCAGTAGACTCTAAAAAGTTAAAGATATATATATATTGTATGTATATATAAAATAATGTTCAGAGCATCCATTACAAAATAACACAAAGGAATAGTGACAACCCGATATAATAATATAGGATTTTTAAAAAAAAGAATCAATTAACCTAAAAGAAAACAGAAAAGGAGAAAAAGAGTAACACAAATAAGATGTGACAAAAAAAAAAGAGCAAAATGGCAAATGTAAGCCCAACTCTATCAATAATCACATTAAAAGTTAATGGACTAAATACTCCATTTAAAAGAAAGAGACTGTTGTGATGGTAATGTTCTATTTCTTGATCTGGATGTTGGTTGCTCAAGAATATTCACTTTGTGAAAATTCATTAAAACATACACTTATTGTTGGTGCACTTTTATGCGTGCATATTATACTTCAAGAAAAGTTTTACAAAGAACAATTATGTCGATCCAATTTTTCTACTTTTAGGATTTTATATTAAGAAAACAAGTACTCAGAAAAGCACATAAATATGTATTTACAAGTATATTGATTCCACCATTGATTCTAATAGAAAAACCCTACAGACAAACAACTTGAACATTATTAAGGGACCACTAAAATAAATTAAGGTACATTTATATAATGAAACACCATGCAGCCAATTCAAAAGAATAATTTAGGAGCTGGAGCAGTGGCTCATGCCTATAATCCCAGCACTTTGGGAGGCTGAGGCGGCTGTATCACCTGAGGTCAGGAGTTTGAGACCAGCCTGGCCAACACGGCGAAACCCTGTCTCTACCAAAAATACAAAAATTATCTAGGTGTGGTGGCAGGCGCCTGTAATCCCAGCTACTTGGGAGGTTGAGGCAGGAGAATCACTTGAATCTGGGAGGCAGAGGTTGTAGTGAGCCGAGATCTCACCACTGCACTCCAGCCTGGGGCATAGAGCGAGATTGTGTCTCCAAAAAAAAAGAAAAGCATAATTTAGCTTTATATTTGTCAAAACTAAAGTCACTAAAAGGATACTATTAAATTAAAAAGTAGCTTACAAAGCAGTATGTAGAGTGTGATCTTATTTATGAAAAATAGTAAAAAAAAAAACAATGAAAAGGCCTAGATACACAAAAGGTGATGTGCCAAATAGTTAACAATGTCTATTTTTGGACTGTAGGATTTCAGGTGAATTTAACTCTAATTATTTTCTGTTATGTTGGATTTGCCAAGATGAATATATTATCTTCGCAATCAGAAAAAGCAATAAACATGTTCATATTTTAAAACAATATCTGTGAAGAATAAATAAAAAATAGAGGAAATATCATAGCCTATAAAAAGTAAGAAGAGCTTAAAAAGTTGAATGAAAAAGTAATAAATATCTATTTGAAGGTATCAGAAAGACATTAAAGAAAGAGGAAACTACAGGGCTAAGATGTAGGAGAGGAGAGAAGGACAGGGACGTAAATTCAGTATTTTGGCCACTTTCCCCTTAGGCTTGGGCTGACTCCAAATACAGGGATGGGGAAGCTGAGGGGCTCCTTGGAATAGACACAGAGACTGGGGACAGTAGGAATCATAGCGGTGCCCACCATGTAGAGTGTAGACATCTTCCACATAGAGGATGGAGAACACAGTAGGTCCATAAGTTAGCGTTACCGCAGTCTCCATCACAAACACCTTTACTCTTTGAATTTCTCTGAAATTCCACTGCAATTTACTACACCCTATGCCTTGTATTTTAGTGGAAGATGTACCTCATTGTCTTCCTTTCTCGAGTGTGAGAACCCTGAGTGCTGTGACAGCCTTGCCTCAATCTTAAGTCACAGGACGACCAATTTCACTTACACTCCACTTCCAAACCTCTTACAAGCACCCGACTGTGTTGAGCAGGACCATCCAGACTATTTTTGGCCCCTTTTTATCCCTTGGACTTAGCCGATGACTTGGCCTTTTGCTTCCTTCCGTCACTTGGACTTGGTCTTTCAGCCTGTCTTCAGACCCACTCCCAGGACCTAGGTGTTGGTGCTTTGGTGGGTGGCCTTGACCAACCTGCTCTTTGCTTAATAGTCTACTCCCCAGCACAAGCAGGGCCAGAGGGATTGAGCACAGCACCCTAAAAACATAAAAGATCCGTAAGTAAGTGTCAGGATTCTACTCTGGAAGGATTTCCTGTTTGGGAAAATGGTGGGAATCGAGTATTAAAATGCAAATTAGCTCCCCATTCCCTAACTGGTGAATAGTAGACAGATGGCTCCTGGATGGCATTCCCTAATGGATGACAGTTCCTCATCTACTCAGTGACTGACAGCCAGCCAGATCCTGGGCTGCTGTTAAGGCCCTGGGCCATGTGACTCCCACGGGCAGGGCTGCACATATTAGTTTCCTATTGCTGCCGAAACAAATGACCCCACATTTAGAAGCTTGACATCACATACATTTGTCATCTCAGTTTCTGTAGGTCAAGGGCCAGGCACGGCGTGGCTCAGTGAGTTCTCTGCTTGGAGTCACAGAGAACCTAAATTAAGGTGTCATCAGGGCTGTGACCCTTTCTGGAGGCTCTCCAGACGAATCCACTTGCAGTCTCATTCAGATTATAGACAGACGTAGTTCCAGAGGGCTGTCAGACTGAGGTCCCTGGGGGGTTGAATTGTCTTGTGATGCCCAGGGTCTATTACCGTTTTCCAAGGAGGACCCAGTGGCGAGGATTGGGTTTCCTATCCACAATGGCGGATTGAGTTCTTTCGTGTTCAGTCTCTCTTATCTCCTCTCCTGGCTTCTTCTGCTGTTTTTAAGGGCTCACATGATTATGCTGGGTCTACCCAGATAATCCAGAACAATCTCCCTACGTTAAGGTCAGCAGATTAGTGACCTCAGTCCTACCTGCAAAGTCCCTTGCAGGCAGTCCCTAGATTCGTGTCTGGCTAGCCAGTGGGCAGACGTTTTGGGAGCATCCCGAGAATTCTGTCTACTACAGACATACCTTCCAGACCTTTTGACAAGTTGCCCAGCATCGTGGGTCCCTGTGATCCATGGCGCGTCTCCCCCCCAGTGCCCACGCAGCCTGGCCCCTTCGGCGCTGGGCACTCCCACCCCTCCCTTCCCACCTGAGGGCACAGGCCAGCTCCTCTGTGTCCTCTGCACACTTGGGGTATGCGCCCAATTCCCTGGGACTGGGAAGACTGGGGCGGCCCAGGAAGCATCTCCAGGGCCACAGCTTTTCTTAACATACAGAAATCTCACTCACAGATCTCAGATGCAAGTAAACCACCCCCAGAAGTGCACTTCAACACAGAACAGGACTGGGCGCCTCTAATCCCATGTCGGCAGAAAGCAAGGACTTGGAGCCCTGTGGGAGAGCCTGTGGGAGTGGCTGTTACAGGAGGGCCCTGCCGCTGGAGGGCAGCCCTGTGTGGACACCCCCCACGTCATCAGCAGCTGGGAGGACTCACCCTTCGCTGCACTTCCCGATTCCTACCTGGACATGGGGAATGGGGCCCGAGCCCTCTTCAGGATGCTGCTGTGTCCCTCACAGGACACACTCAAGTCAGCTTGGCACGCAGAGTGTGACACAGACCAGGCCACTGCCGACTGCGATGGCTTCCAGCCCCTTCCCCTTCCCCCTCTTGCCCCACACCTGCAAAATCAATGCAAATCCCAGGCGAGGGGGTGGCGGGACCCTCACCCTGGCTCCCCCTCACCACAATACAGCCCTCAGCTGCACTCAGCCATGCAGGGCCCCCTTTGCTGCAGCTGTTCTGGCTGGTGCAGCCTGTCCTGCTCTCATGGCAAATCCAGCTAGCCACAAGTCTTCCCACCCTCCTGGTGTGTGTGTGTGGTGTTATCCTTCTCTACATCCAAATCACACTGTGGAGGAGGGGAGTGGGGTTGCTCCTGTCCCCCATGGGGCAGCCACAAAGCCACCTGCAAGCTATTTGCCAACATCAGACACCAGAGTAATTACAAGAGCAGAGACGTGGTTGCCAGAAGGGCTCAGCTAAAGTGTGTGTGTCCCCAGGACAGACCATTCTTCATCCTTTAGATCATTCACAGAGATCTGGACCTGGGTTTTGTGAGGCCATGGTGGGATAGAGACACCTCACACCCTAGCGGGAGAGCTGAGGGTGGTAGGCACTCACAGCCGGGTCAGGCCTGGACAAGGAGGGCCGTACCCTGCCACCAAGTGAGCCTGGCCACCCACTCACCTCCCGGTGGCTGTCTCCTTACTTTGAGGAAGACAATTATGGAGTGGAAATACCTTCGAATGTGGTTAAAAAAACTAACAGAGATTCCTTGATTCCACAGGCATACACAGGGCCTGCACCACGCTGACCCAGCTTCCTTCCTTTCTTGTCTTTCCCAGAAGTAGGTCTGGCCTCTCTAGGGTGTGCAGGGGTTACAGGTAGGGAGTGAAGATCCTCCTACCCCCGACTCTCCCCACCAAAGATGCTCCTTTGGCTGTTGAAGGCTTTGGATTTTTTAAAAGTGCTGTTTCAGTGAAAACTTGTGAGTGGTCCCTGTATAAATATTTCCAGGTCGTTATTAGCCAGTTACCCCAGTTAAGTTCTTTCTAATTAAGCCCATCAATTTCAGAATAGCCTACATCCCAGAAGACTGATCTGAAGCCATCAGCTGACAGACGTATCTAGGCTATGCTGTCAGATGCAGCAGCGTTTCTGCATTTCAGGCTCGGTCTAGCAACTGCCATCACGTACTGTCCAAAGCAAGGCAGACTAAATTAGAGATCAGAAAGGATTATCCCAATCTTAACAGAAGTGTCACTCAGACAGCAAGGCAGGCTGACCTCACGTACTGCAGGGCCACCTTCCTCCTCATTGACAGCCAAGTATGGACAGAGAAGCTTCTAGATTTTCACACACCTGCCCACAGGCAACTAAGCCTAGTGCTTCTGGGAACCCAGTGAATTGTGCCTTCCCATCAACTGGTGCTTACTGAGTGTCTCTGCCTTGGCCAGAACTCTGCTTAGAGGAGCTCCAGAGAATACTGCAGAAATGATGAGAGATGGGTCTCACGATCAAGAAGGAAGAAACTGGAATCCACTGAGCGGTCATGATGCGCCAGGAGCACTCATGTAGATCATTTCTCTTAATACAAAAACAGTGTGGAATAGGAATGGCCATTGTTTTATAAATCAGGAACTGAGGTGCAGAGGGGGAGTGTCTTATGGCATGACCTGGACCTCTGGGTACAGAGTGTGTGCGGGATAGTCCTCCATTCCCCTGGCCTCGTGGCGGCCCGGTGCTTTAGAGAGTTGATGCGTGCAGTAGAACAGCGAATGCCCCACCGTCAAGGCCACTGTTAACTAACGCTCCTCATACCAGAGGCACTGCGGGACCTCTGAGAGCAGGGATCTTTGCTTGTTGCCCTCTGGTCCCCACAGCCCCTACTTGCACAAAGTTGGGGTGTAAAAATATCTATTCAGCAAATGTAGTAATTAAGAGCCAACCCTGTTTATGCATTAAAACAGTTCCTCTTAGGTGACTACTTAAAATACCACAGGGCTAGGGTGCTCATTCTATGAACTCAGAATTGTAAACCAACAATGTTGAAAAGTTAATATAGGAGGCAAACCAGCAGTTCTTTCAGACTGTCCATTCCATCAGCAGAGACTGATTCTACAGCTCTTTAAGCATCCAATTCAAGGAGTAAAGAGATTAGCTACATATTAACCTTTTCAAAAATTATTTTAAGCATTAAAATTTCTAAGTTTTGAAACATTTTAAACTCGGCAAGCTCCATGAACAGGGCATTGCATGCCCCTTGTTCACTGCTGTACTCCAAGCGTCTAGAACAAAGCCCTGCAGCTAGTCGATGCTTAGTAAGTATTTGTTGAATAAACGTAAACTAAACATACAAAGAAGTACGGAAAATAGAAAAGAAAGTATTCCCCTGTGGCCATCCCAGAGATGAAACACATGCCAGCATTTTGGCATATTTGCTACTTATCTCCCAAAATATTTTATTTTTATTTTTTTAAATTGCATTTTAGGTTTTGGGGTACACGTGAAGAACATGCAAGATTGTTGCATAGGTACACACATGGCAGCGTGATTTGCTGCCTTCCTCCCCATCACCTATATCTGGCATTTCTCCCCATGCTATCTCTCCTCAACTCCACACCCCCCCACTATCGCTCCCCTATTTTCCCCCCCAAAAGACCCCAGTGTGTGATGCTCCCCTCCCTGTGTCCATGTGTTTTCATTGTTCAACACCCGCCTATAAGTGAGAACATGCGGTGTTTGATTTTCTGTTCTTGTGTCAGTTTGCTGAGAATGATGGTTTCCAGGTTCATCCATGTCCCTACAAAGGACACGAACTCATTGTTTTTGATGGCTGCATAATATTCCATGGTGTATATGTGCTACACTTTCCCTGTCCAGTCTATCATCGATGGGCGTTGGGTTGGTTCCAGGTTTTTGCTATTGTAAACTGTGCTGCAATGAACATTTGTGTGCATGTGTCCTTATAGTAGAATGATTTATAATCCTTTGGATATATACCCAGTAATGGGATTGCTGGGTCAAATGGAATTTCTATTTCTAGGTCCTTGAGGAAGCGCCACACTGTCTTCCACAATGGTTGAACTAATTTACACTCCCACCAACAGTGTAAAACTGTTCCTATTTCTCCACATCCTCTCCAGCATCTGTTGTCTCCAGATTTTTTCATGATCGCCATTCTAACTGGCGTGTCTCCCAAAATATTAAGGGCAGGGCTGAAGCCTCACCCCTCTTGTTACCTCCCTAGCTTCCTCTCCAGAAGCAAATCTGTGCTTAAATTCTTCTGTACTATTTTCATGCATTTTCTATAATCTTACTAAATACGCACATATCCTAAGGTGTACTGTTGTGTAAACTATTATTTGTGTCTTGTAGATTTATACAAATTCAATCATCCTACATGTATCCTTCTGAAGTCTGCTGCTGCCACATTTCTTGGGTATAACCTCGAAGCCTCAGCACACAGCTACCTGCCACGTGTGCACGGAAGAGTTTATCTAGGACACACAGAGAATCATGTTCGACTTTACTAGATACTGCCAAACTGACTTCTGAAGTATCTGTTTAAATTTACGCTTCTCATTTATAAGAATTCTGGACCCTGTACATCCTCACCGATACTTGGCATTCACACAACATGTCTGCCAATGTGAAGGGTATGGAATGGTTCCTCTTGTTGCTTCTCTTGATTGGCAGTGAGGTTGAACATTTGTTCACATATTCATTGATTATTCGGGTTCCTCTTCTAAGAACTGCCCATTCGCATCACATGCCCGGTGTTATGTTACCTGTCTTCCTGTTACCCATCTTCGGTTCTTTTTTTGAGACAGAGTATCACTCTGCCGCCCAGGCTGGAGTCCAGTGGTGCGATCTCAGCTCACTGCAAAGTCCACCTCCTGGGTTCAAGAGATTTTCTTGCCTCAGCCTTCTGAGTAGCTGGGATTATAGGCATGCATCGCTACGCCTGGCTAAATTTTGTATTTTTGTAGAGATGGGGTTTTGCCATGTTGGCCAGGCTGGTCTCGAAGTCCTGACCTCAGGTGATCTGCGTGTTTGGCCTCTCAAAGTGCTGGGATTACAGGCGTGAGCCACTGTGCCTGGCCCCATCTTCAGTTCTTAATATGTTTTTTACACCAATCCTTTGTCACTTGTAAGATATTGCAAATATATTTCCTAGCCTGTGATTTAGTCTGCTAAGTGTGCCACTACTCCCCATATGTGAAAAGGCATACTGTTTAGAGAGTGTTTTTGAAGTACAGGCTTATATTTTAATGTTATGCAATTAATTAGTCTTTTCCTTTATAATAGGGCTTTTTTCTTTTGGCTTGGCCTTTCTCCTACTTATTTTAAAGCTTATATATAGTTTAAGGTTTATACATTTCCCCTGGAATTATGATTGTGGCTTCAGTTTCTCATTCAATTCTAAATCTGAAAACCTAGATAAAATAAGTCAACCTCTAAAAATGTACATAAAATGGTAAAATTGGCATAAGAGAAAATCTCAGTGAACAAACAAAGACTTAAGAAATTGAAATGGTAGTTAAAAAAACTTCCCTAAATCTCTTGGCTCAGATGGTTTTGTACAGAAGGCTACCAGTGTTTGAAAAGAATCATTCATTCCCATCTTTACAGGTTGCTTCAGAAAATAGAAAAAGAACAAAAAAATGTCCAACTTGAGGCCAGTGCTGTCTTGATTCCAAGACAAGATAAAAGAAATGCAACTAAAAAGTCAGATTACCATTTCACTTATGAAAGTAGATATAAAATCCTGAACAAAATATTAGCTAATCAAATGCAATGGTGCATTGAAACTAATGTAGCATACTTAAATAGGGGCTTATCCAGAAATACAAGGTTGGGTCTCCATGAGATCAATGAAGTTCACCACAATAATAGACAAAAGAGGAAATAAACTATAAGATATTACAATGAATGCTGAAAAAGCATTTTAAAAAGTTTAATGCTTCGTTACAAGAAACCCTTTCTAGCAAAAGAGAATTTTCTTCTTTTTTAACCTTTTTATTTAAAAATTTTAAAACATTTTATTATGGAAATTCCTAAATACAGGTAGTTCTGCTCTAATGGAATAAATGTGTTTCTAAAAAGCACTGTGCTGACCAGGCATGGTGGCTCACGCCTGTAATCCCAACATTTTGGGAGGCCGAGGCAGGTGGATCACCTTAGGTCAAGAGTTCAAGACCAGCCTGGCCAACATGGTGAAACCCCGTCTCTACTAAAAATATACAAATTAGCCAGGCATGGTGGTGTGCACCTGTGGTCCCAGCGATTTGGGAGTCTGAGGCAGGAGACTTGCTTGAACCCAGGAGGGAGAGGTTGCAGTGAGCCGAGATCATGTCACTGCACTCCAGCCTGGGTGACAAGAGCAAAACTCCTTCTCAAACAAAACAAAACAGAACAAAAAAACAACGAAAAAAGCACCATGCCATGTAAAATCATGCAACAAAAACCACAGGATTTAGGAAAAACGGGCTGAGGGAAACCACCCTCAAAAACTTGGTTAGTAACACATCTACCAAAAGATAGGAGCTTATTCAAAATGGTAACCCATTAAGAGAATGAAAAGAAAATCCACAGACCGGGAGAAAAGATTTACAAAACACGTTTGAAAAAGACCTGGTATCAAAAATACACAAAGAACACTTAAGACCTGATTATAAGAAAATAATCCAATTACAACATGGGCCAAAAGTCTGAACAGACATCTCACCAAGGAAGATATATAGATATGTCATTAGGGAATTGCAAGTTAAAACGGTAACAAGCCACCCCTACACATCTACTCGAATGGTTACATACAAAACACGGACAACAGCAAATGCCGGTGAGGATGTGGAACACCAGGAGCTCACATCCATGGCTGGGGGGGAATGCAAAACGGCGCGGCCACTTTGGAACACAGTTTGTTAGTTTCTTATGAAACTAAACCTACTCTTACCATACGATCCAGCAATCACACTCCTTCGTATTTACTCAAACGAGTTGAAAACATGTTCACACAAAACTTGTACACAAATGTTTATAGCAGCTTTACTCATTACTGCCAAACTTGAGAGCAATCAAGATGTCCTTCAGTAGGTGAATGGATAAACAAACTGTGGTGCATACACACAATGACAAATTATTCAGCAAGAGAGAGTAGGGAGCTACGAAGCTATGAAGCCATGAAAGACACGGAGGAAACTCAAATGCATACTGTAAGTGAAAGAAGCCAATCTGAAAAGGCTGTGCATGTGGGATTTCAAGTACATGACATTATGGACGAGGTAAAACTTACGAAGAATGTAAAAAAAATTAGCAGTGGCCAAAGGTTTGGGGGGAATAGGTGGAGTGCGGGGGATTGTTAGGGCAGTGAAATTACTCTGCATGGTACTGGATGGTAGACACCTGTCATTATACATTTGTCAAATCTCATAGAATGTAAACACATGGGGTGAACCCTAACCAAGGCACTAGACTAACCAAGATATTAATAACTGGTGACAGGGTGAGGGTTACATAGGAACGCTCTGTACTCTGCTCAATTTTTCTATAAACCTAAAACTGCTTGAAAAAATAAAGTCCATTCATTTAAACAGTGATACCACAATTTTACACATGTTAAATGGTTAGGAAATATATAAATACTACAGTAAATATGGCACTATGTGAAAAAGTAGAAGTGGGTGTCAAAGCTTATGAGTTAGTGGGAAGTGGTGAAAAGGAGGGGTCTCTGAAGTCACAGGTGAACTGTGACTCTAGATGTGGTGGTGTGGCTCACGACACATGCGGTGACTGCCTGTGTAGCTGGACACTATCCCAGGTATGCGTCTGTGTGTTCCTACTCAGCTCCACTCCTGGGGGAGGTGGGGGGCAGTGTTTCTGCATTCACCTGGTGTTTCTAGTGGATGAAATTGCACATAAGCCAACATGAAATTTACATTACACTCAAACGATACTCTAATACATCAATCCTTTTGGGACAAATTTGAGTGTTCAAAACAAGCATTAAAGCAGAGCAGGCCATATATAAAGGCAGAATATATAGTCTACGTGCTCATTACTAGCTTCAACCTTGCAGAATTAGGATTAGAACTGCTCAATATAGAAAGGAATTTTCTTAACTTGGCAAAGGTTATTGCCGAAATCCGCAGCACATGCTGTGTATAATGGAGAAAGTTAAGATAGGTTTGCTTCAAGACAGAAAACCAGACAAGGATGCGTGTGATCCCTGCTACTCGTGGCTGGAGGGCTTGCTTATACTGTAAGTGAAGCAAAAGAAACGAAAGGCATTGATTATAGGAGAAAAAGAAGTCACAATTTACAAATAACCTAATCGTCTACCAAGAAAAAAAGCACAACAAAAGCATCGAACTATTAAGAGAGTTCAGATAGATGCTTTAAATATTTTAAAAATTACACCAGCAATAACAACCTGCTAGAAGGTTGCATTCATAATAGCAAAACAAGCTGAACAACAAAACCCTTAAAATATCTAGAAAGTAACCAAGAATTAACTCATAATTAATGACCTCTAACAGTTTGAATCTCTATAAAGGAAACACAGAAAATCATACGAATAATTAGAGAAAGAGTCCATGTTCTCAGAGGCTCTCAGATACGGTAACTTAAAGACGTTCATTATCTACCCATTGCTCTATAAATTTAATGCAAGCCTGATAAAAATTTAGTTAGAATTTTTGAGGAATTTGACAAACTAACTCTACAATATAATGGAAAAAAGTGAAGGACCATAAATAGATAAGTCAACTTCAAAAAAGAAAAGTATCTTCAAAAATGGAACAAATTGGCATATTCAAAACAATAGCGATAAGAACAATAGACTTTAGAGCAAGAACAGCCAGAGGAATGCACCAGTGAAACCTCACAGAAAGCTCAGGTCATGCATACATGGAAGTGTAATCTTTGGTAAAGATGGTGCCACAAAGCCAGAGGGGAAAGGAGCAGGGAGCGTTGGGAACACTGGACTACTGTGTGGGAAAAGGATCTGGATACCCATCAATATGCACAGAAGTGGGCTTCACGTGACTTAAAGACTTATACATGAATAGAAATATATAAAATTGAAAGTTCATAATGTAAGAGAGATACGGGCAGTGAGTGGCTTCTTTAGTAGCAGCACAAGGCAGAAGCCATAAACCAGCAATACTGATTGCTCGACTTTTATGCAGTAAAAGATAAGATGGCAGTTAGCTGACAGACTGTGAGAATATATTTGCAATATTTATATCCAACAAAGGATAATATATTCAAAATATAAAAGGAGCTCTTGCAAATCAACAAGAAAAAGACAGAAACCCAAACAGAAATATTGTAATTAGAGAAATGCAAATTAAAATGATGACTTGTCACTTTACATCCCATAGACTTAAAGGAAATTAGAAAGTTGGAACACCCTGGGTTTTGGTGGTGGTAGGGGGGATGCAGGAAGTCTCATGCTGCTGGTGGAGAGTATACTGGTGTGCACATTCTGAAAAAGTTACTGAGTACGATTTAATTAAAATAAATGCAGGTCTTCCCTAAGGCCCAGCAGTCTCTTCCGGGATAGGCATCCCCCCCAAATTCTGACACAGTTTACACTAGATTTTTTGTGGTAGCGATTGTAGGAGTAGACAGCTGAAGGCAATCTAGGTGTTTATCACTGGAGTAATTGGTAAAATGTGGTAGATGCACATTATAGACTCCAGAGAGAATCAAAGGACTGAAAATATACACAGCAACATAGGTCTTAAAAATGTAACGATAAGGGACTTCTGCTTTTGGTAATGGCAGTCTATAATTCAAAAAATTCACTAGTGGAGAATAGTTAGAAAAAGTAGACAAAATATAAAATACATGCACTTCAAGACATGACGCAGCTACTAAAATGTAAAGAACAGCCGGGTGAGGACACGGAGGGAATGGGAACAGGCAGGTAAGACAAGTGTGCAGGGCTGCCTTGCCTGGGGAGCGGAGGTGCTCATTCCTAATGAAACAGAGCTATGGTTGAAAGGCTGAATAATACTTTTAACAACTTCGAGGGCTGGGGGGAGGGGAACTGGGTGCAAGACCCCCCAAGGCGTGAGAGTGGAAGTCTCGCTTTGTGGTGGGACTCCACATGGCTGCGGAGCTAGGAGCATGGGCGAATTCTACATGGAGAGTTCTACATGGAGAGGCCGCTGCAGGACATGGCTCAACTCTAAATAATTAGAAATGGGACTCAAGTAACCTTAATTGCTAGTTCTAGAGTTCTTTGGCAGAAGCAAATATAAATCTTTTCTGGAGAAAGATAATATCATCCTAAGCCAAAAATTATTGTCACAAAGTATTCTGCAAATACTTTGTTCATAACCAAATAAAATATAACCAGGCACATATGGAGGAAAGGCAACACATACAACAGGAGTAACTTCAATAGCTACGGATCCACAAGAGGTCCAGACGATGGCGTTGCTAAACACAGACCTTAACACTAACACACTTGTGGGCTCACGGAGACAGAGGCAAGGTTGACTATCTCAGTGGAGAAGTAAAAACTCCAGGGAAAGAAACAAACGGAGCTCAAGAGCCAAAATAGTCAATAACTGAATGAAACTCAATGCATATGTTTAACAACATGCTAGGTACAGCTGAGTAAAGAAGAGAGGTCAGACAGAAAGATTCAGAGGAAGGCAGAAAGAGACAAAAAGACAGCGAGCTCAGAGGAGAAGGCGACATATGCTGCACATTCACTCACAGAGAAGTTTCCATGTAATTACAGTCCCAAAAGACGAGGCAGAGGGAATACTGGAAGCAATATTTGAAGACAATGGCTGAGAATTTTCCAAAACAACTGACAGACATCAAGCCACTAATCCGAGAATCCCTGTGAACCATAAGCTGAGTAAAATTTAAAATATCCACATCTGGGCACATCTTTAAGACTGCTGAAGTACCAGGCACAGATAACACACTGTGTGGAGTCCGAGAAGGAATCAGGTTGACTCTGAAGTCCAGAAGTTAGAACAGCTGATGTTTCAACAGAAGCAATGGAAACCAGAACACAATGTAATGACACCTATAAAGAGTGCACTTCTATACCCAACACTGAAGGAATTAAGGTAAGAAAAAAGGCATTTTTAGATAAGAAGAAAACAAAAATGAAAACGGAAAGAATCCATCTCTAGAAGACATACCTTAAAGAAAACACTAGGCTTGTGTATCCTGGCAGAAAGAGAAGGATCCCAGACAGGAAGTGGAGATTCGGGAGAAATGAAGAGCAATGAAAATGCAATATATGGGAAAACTTATATGAAAATGGACTTTACAAAACAACAATGTCTTACTGTGTTAAAAAATATAAGGAGAAAAATGGTCGGGAGCGGTGGCTCACGCCTGTAATCCCAGCACTTTGGGAGGCTGAGGTGGGTAGATCACGAGGTCAGGAGTTCAAGACCAGCCTGGCCAACACGGTGAAACCCCATCTCTAGTAAAAAAAAAAATATATATAAAAGTCAGCCTGGCATTGTGGTGGGCACCTGTAATCCCAGCTACAGGGAGACTGAGGCAGAGAACTGTTTGAATCTGGGAGGTGGAGGTTGCAGTGAGATGAGATCGCGCCACTGCACTCCAGCCTGGGCGACAGAGAGAGACTCCATCTCAAAAAAAAAAAAAAAAGGAGAAAAAAAATACATGGAGAATTAAATCTATTAAAAGTCCTGATTTTGGGGGGGAGGGACAAAAAAAAAAAGCCGGGCACGGTGGCTCATGCCTGTAATCCTAGCACTTTGAGAGGCTGAGGTGGGTGGATCACCTGAGGTCAGGAGTTCAAGACCAGCCTGGCCATCATGGTGAAACCCCATCTTTAAAAAAATAAAAAAATAAAAGTCCTGATTTATATTTGGCTTTTATAAGAGTGGTCTGCCCACATGATTTAATTTCTACGATATACACTAAAATAAGAATAAGAGTATATATATTTCAACCTAACAAAAGACTTAAAAATGGAAAAGTATAAAATGGCCAAACCAGGAAAAGCAAAAAGGAGTTAAAAAGCAATTCAAAACACCTGGGACAAATGTAAAGATTATTAAGATGGAAGATTTAAACCAAATATATTACTAATTGTGTTGCACATAAATGAAATAAATATTCCAATTAAAAGGCAACGGTTATTATCCTCAATTAAAAAATTCACTTACTTGCTGTTTATGAGACATATCTAAAGCCACGGAAAGTTTAAAAATAAAAGAACAGGCTGAGCGTGGTGGCTCACACCTGTAATCCCAGCACTTTGGGAGCCAGAGGCAGGTAGATCACCTGAGGTCAGAAGTTCAACACCAGCCTGGCCAACATGGTGAAACACCATCTCTACTAAAAATACAAAAATTAGCAAGATGTGGTGGTGCATGCCTACAGTCCCATCTACTTGGGGGGTTGAGGCAGGAGAATTGCTTGAATCCAGGAGGCGGAGGCTGCAATGAGCCTCGATCGTGCCACTGCGCTCCAGCCTGGGTGACAGAGTGAGACTCCGTCTCTAAATAAATAAATAAAAGAACAAAAAAGGTATGTCATACAGACTCTAGCCAAAAAAGCTAGAATAGTTGAATTTATATTATGGTAGACCTTAAGGTGACATGCATTACCAGAGAAAAGAAAAACATTTAATAATGATAAAGGTTAATACACAAGAAAGATAACAAAATCTAAATTTGTATGCTTCTATTAAGATAGCCTCGAAATATATAAAGCAAACAGAAAAACTTAAAAATCCTACTGATTTAGCCATATTTTCCTCAGCAACCGATAAAACAAGCAAACACAGAGACTTGACTTAAATGAAATTCTGCATCCAACAAGAAAATATGCATTCTTTTTAAGTAAATATGAAACACTAAAAATATTGTGAAAGTCAATCAAGTTTCAAAAGGTTGCAAAGGGTTGAAATCATACAGAATTTTTCTACTTCCTAATACAAATAAGCCAGAAAATTTTTAAAAAGTTGATTAGAACATCTGTGTACATTTGGAAATTAATACGTCTCAATAACTCATGAGTCAAAAAAGAAATTTCAATTAAAATGAGAAAATATTCAAACTGAATGATAATTAAAATAATTTAAAAACTGTTAGAATGCAACTCAAACTGCTTGAAGGAAAATATATAGCCTTAGGCTTTCACTGGAAAAGAAGGAGGCCTTGATGTTCGTTTTTTTGTTTTGTTTTGTTTTTGAGACAGTCTTGCTCTGTCGCCCAGACTGGAGTGCACAGGCGCTATCTTGGCTCACTGCAACCTCTGCCTCCAGGGTTCAAGCGATTCTCCAGGGTTCAGCCTCCCGAGTAGTTGGGACTACAGACGTGCACCACCACGCCTGGCTAATTTTTGTATTTTTAGTAGAGACAGGGTTTTGCCATGTTGGCCAGGCTGGTCTCAAACTCCTTGGCTTCATGTGATTTGCTCACTTCAGCCTCCCAAAGTGCTGGGATTACAGGCATGAACTACTGCACCCGGCCGATATAGGCATTTTAACCTCACTCTTGAATAATACTTTATTTGGATAAATAATTCTTAATGCTTTAAAGTTATTGCATCTCTTCTGGCTTGTACTGATACTGCTAATAATCAGGTTTTCAGTCTAGTGTCATTCTTTGGTGGGTCATCTGTCCCGACCCCTACATCTCTCTCGTTGCTTTAAGTATCATCTACTTGGTCTTTGGAGTTCTGCACTACCATGAATGGCACATTGTTATTGTTGAATTGAAGAGTCATATCTTTCATCTATTTTGGAAAATCTGTATCCATTCATTTTTCAAATACTGTCTTAGTCTATTTTCTCCTTTTTGAATACCTGCTAGATATATAACTATTTCTCAAATGCCTTATATTACTAAATAGGAACCAAATTTTAGATTATTTCTCAATTTGTAAAATTTCTCAATTTGTAAATTTCCCAATTTGCAGACTGTGTGAGTTGATGTAAATTTGAACCCTATATCCATGTGGGGTATATGACTAAGATTTCCAATTCTCAAGGAGAGAATTTTTACTTTACCCAAAATTCAGAGATACTAAGAATTAAGGGGAATAAAATAAGTCACTCTTCCACTGAGCTCTCGGAGGGTCTCAGGCTTGAGTAAGGTCTGTAGCTCAATTGGTAAGCCTTGCATGGGCCCAATCTGTTCCCAAGTGGATAATGACTCCAGCTGCTGTGTTTCCCAGGCTGAATATTCATCTCCTCCATGCCAGCTGCAGAATCAGACTACATGATCCTCAACTCTCCTCTTCAGGATCTCCCCCTTTAATTCCTATGAGTTTAGCTGTGCATTTAAGGCAATTTTTTGCTGTTCTTTATCCAGCATAACTAGGGTTTTATAGCAGGAAAGTTTTTATTTTATTTATTTGTTAAAAAAATTTTTTTAGATTGCATTTTAGGTTTTGGGGTACATGTGAAGAACATGCAAGATTGTTGCATAGATACACACATGGCAGTGTGATTTGCTGCCTTCCTCCCCATCACCTATATCTGGCATTTCTCCCCATGCTATCTCTCCCCAACTCCACACCCCCCCACTGTCCCTCCCCTAGTTCTCCCCGACAGACCCCAGTGTGTGATGCCCCCCTCCCTGTGTCCATGTGTTTTCATTGTTCAACACCTGCCTATGAGTGAGAACATGCGGTGTTTGATTTTCTGTTCTTGTCTCAGTTTGCTGAGAATGATGGTTTCCAGGTTCATCCATGTCCCTACAAAGGACACGAACTCATCGTTTTTGATGGCTGCATAATAGTCCATGGTGTATATGTGCCACATTTTCCCTGTCTAGTCTATCATCGATGGGCATTTGGGTTGGTTCCATGTTTTTGCTATTGTAAACAGTGCTGCAATGAACATTCGTGTGCATGTGTCCTTATAGTAGAACGATTTATAATCCTTTGGATATATATCCAGTAATGGGATTGCTGGGTCAAATGGAATTTCTATTTCTAGGTCCTTGAGGAAGCGCCACACTGTCTTCCACAATGGTTGAACTAATTTACACTCCCATCAACAGTGTAAAACTGTTCCTATTTCTCCACATCCTCTCCAGCATCTGTTGTCTCCCGATTTTTTAATGATCGCCGTTCTGACTGGCATGAGATGGTATCTCAATGTAGTTTTGATTTTCATTTCTCAAATGACCAGTGATGATGAGCATTTTTTCCTATGTTTGTTGCCCTCATGTGTGTCTTCTTTTGTAAAGTGTCTGTTCATATCCTTCACCCACTTTTGAATGGGCTTGTTTTTTTCTTGTAAATCTGTTTTAGCTTTTTGTAGATTCTGGATATCAGCCCTTTGTCTGATGGGTAGACTGCAAAAATTTTTTCCCATTCTGTTGGTTGCCGATTCACTCTAATGACTGTTTCTTTTGCCATGCAGAAGCTGTGGAGTTTGATTAGGTCCCATTTGTCTATTTTGGGTTTTGTTGCCACTGCTTTTGGTGTTTTGGTCATGAAGTCCTTGCCTACGCCTATGTCCTGAATGGTTTTGCCTAGATTTTCTTCTAGGGTTTTTATGATGTTAGGTCTTATGTTTAAGTCTTTAATCCATCTGGAGTTAATCTTAGTGTAAGGTGTCAGGAAGGGGTCCAGTTTTTGCTTTCTGCACATGGCTAGCCAGTTTTCCCAACACCATTTATTAAACAGGGAATCCTTTCCCCATTGCTTGTTTTAGTCAGGTTTGTCAAAGATTGGATGGTTGTAGATGTGTGGTGCTGCCTCCGAGGCCTCTGTTCTGTTCCATTGGTCTATATCTCTGTTTTGGTAACAGTACCATGCTGTTTTGATTACTGTAGCCTTGTGGCATAGTTTGAAGTCCGGTAGTGTGATGCCTCCTGCTTTTTTCTTTTTGCTTAGAATTGACTTGGCTATGTGGGCTCTCTTTTGGTTCCATATGAAGTTTAAGGTGTTTTTTTTCCAGTTCTGTGAAGAAGGTCATTGGTGGCTTGATGGGGATAGCGTTGAATCTGTAAATTACTTTGGTCAGTATGGCCATTTTCACGATATTGATTCTTCTTAACCATGAACATGGAATGCTTCTCCATCTGTTTGTGTCCTCTCTTATTTCATTGAGCAGTGGTTTGTAGTTCTCCTTGAAGAGGTCCTTTACATTCCTTGTTAGTTGTATTCCTAGGTATTTTATTCTCTTTGTAGCAATTGTGAATGGCAGTTGGTTCTTGATTTGGCTCTCTTTAAGTCTGTTATTTGTGTATAGGAATGCTTGTGATTTTTGCACATTGATTTTGTATCCTGAGACTTTGCTGAAGTTGCTTATCAGTTTCAGGAGATTTTGGGCTGAGACGATGGGGTCTTCTAGATATACAATCATGTCATCTGCAAATAGAGACAATTTGACTTCCTCCTTTCCTATTTGAATACCCTTTATTTCTTTTTCTTGCCTGATTGCTCCGGCTAGAACTTCCAGTACTATATTGAATAAGAGTGGTGACAGAGGGCATCCTTGTCTAGTGCCAGATTTCAAAGGGAATGCTTCCAGTTTTGGCCCATTCAGTATGATATTGGCTGTTGGTTTGTCGTTAATAGCTTTTATTGTTTTGAGATACGTTCCGTCAATACCTAGTTTATTGAGAGTTTTTAGCATAAAGGGCTGTTGAATTTTGTCAAAGGCCTTCTCTGCATCAGTTGAGATAATCATGTGGTTTTTGTCTTTGGTTCTGTTTATTTGGTGAATTATGTTTATAGACTTGCGTATGTTGAACCAGCCTTGCATCCCTGGGATGAATCCTACTTGATCATGGTGGATAAGCTTTTTGATGTGCTGTTGCAGTCGGTTTGCCAGTATTTTATTGAAGATTTTTGCATCTATGTTCATCATGGATATTGGCCTGAAGTTTCCTTTTCTTGCTGAGTCTCTGCCGGGTTTTGGTATCAGGATGATGTTGGTCTCATAAAATGATTTGGGAAGGATTCCGTCTTTTGGATTGTTTGGAATAGTTTCAGAAGGAATGGTACCAGCTCCTCTTTGTATGTCTGGTAGAATTCGGCTGTGAACCCATCTGGACCTGGGCTTTTTTTGGGTGGTAGGCTCTTAATTGCTGCCTCAACTTCAGACCTTGTTATTGGTCTATTCAGGGTTTCGACTCTTCCTGGTTTAGGCTTGGGAGGATGCAAGTGTCCAGGAATTTATCCATTTCTTCCAGGTTTACTAGTTTATGTGCATACAGTTGTTTGTAATAATCTCTGATGATGGTTTGAATTTCTGTGGAATCTGTGGTGATATCCCCTTTATAGATTTTTATTGCACCTATTTGATTATTCTCTCTTTTCTTTTTTATTAATCTGGCTAGTGGTCTGCCTGTTTTGTTGATCTTTTCAAAAAACCAGCTCCTGGATTTATTGATTTTTTGAAGGGTTTTTTGTGTCTCTATCTCCTTCAATTCTGCTCTGATCTTAGTTATTTCTTGTCTTCTGCTAGGTTTTGAGATTTTTTGATCTTGCTCCTCTAGCTCTTTCAATTTTAATGATAGGATCTCGATTTTAGATCTCTCGTTGCTTCTCATGTGGGCATTTATTGCTATAAATTTTCCTCTAGAGACTGCTTTAAATGTGTCCCAGAGATTCTGGTATGTTGTGTCTTCATTCTTGTTGGTTTCGAAGAACATCTTTATTTCTGCCTTCATTTCATTGTTTATCCAGTCAGCATTCAAGAGCCAGTTGTTCAGTTTCCATGAAGCTGTGCGGTTCTGAGTTAGTTTCTGAATTCTGAGTTCTAACTTGATTGCACTGTGGTCTGAGAGACTGTTTGTTATGATTTCCATTCTTTTGCATTTGCTGAGGAGTGATTTACTTCCAATTATGTGGTCAATTTTAGAGTAGGTGTGATGTGGTGCTGAGAAGAATGTATATTCTGTGGATTTGGGGTGGAGAGTTCTGTAAATGTCTATTAGGTTTGCTTGGTCCAGGTTTGCATTCAAGTCCTAGATATCCTTGTTAATTCTCTATCTCGTTGATCTGTCTAATATTGACAATGGGGTGTTCAAGTCTCCCACTATTATTGTGTGGGAGTCTAAGTCTCTTTGTAAGTCATTAAGAACTTGCCTTATGTATCTGGGTGCTCCTCCTGTATTGGGTGCCTATATTTTATAGGATCGTTAGCTCTTTTTGTTGCAGTGATCCTTTTACCATTATGTAATGTCCTTCTTTGTCTCTTTTGATCTTTGTTGGTTTAAAGTCTATTTTATCAGAGACAAGAATTGCAACTCCTGCTTTTTTTTGCTCTCCATTTGCTTAGTAAATCTTCCTCCATCCCTTTGTTTTAAGCCTTTGTGTATCCTTGCATGTGAGATGGGTTTCCTGGATACAGCACACCAATGGGTTTTGGCTTTTTATCCAATTTGCCAGTCTGTGTCTTTTGATTGGGACATTTAGCCCATTTACATTTAGGGTTAATATTGTTATGTGTGAATTTGATCCTGCCATTTTGATGCTAGGTGGCTGTTTTGCCCGTTAGTTGATGCAGTTTCTTCATTGTGTTGATGCTCTTTACCATTTGGTATGTTTTTCAAGTGGCTGGTACTGGTTGTTCCTTTCTATGTTTAGTGCCTCTTTCAGGAGCTCTTGCAAAGCAGGGTCGGTGGTGATGAAATCTCTGAGTACTTGCTTGTTTGCAAAGGATTTTATTTTTCCTTCACTTATGAAGCTTAGTTTAGCTGAATATGAAATTCTGGGTTGAAGGTTCTTTTCTTTAAGGATGTTGAATATTGGCCCCCACTCTCTTTTAGCTTGTAGGGTTTCTGCTGAGAGATCTGCTGTGGGTCTGATGGCCTTCCCTTTGTGGGTAACCCAACCTTTCTCTCTGGCTGCCCTTAGCATTTTCTCCTTCGTTTCAACCCTGGTGAATCTGACGATTATGTGCCTTGGGGTTGCTCTTCTTGAGGAATATCTTTGTGGGGTTCTCTGTATTTCCTGGACTTGAATATTGGCCTGCCTTGCTAGGTTGGGGAAGTTTTCCTGCATAACATCCTGAAGAGTATTTTCCAGCTTGGATTCGTTCTCTCCATCACATTCAGGTACACCTATCAAACGTAGATTAGGTCTTTTCACATAGTCCCATATTTCTCGGAGACTTCGTTCATTCCTGTTTACCCTTTTTTCTCTACTCGTGCCTTCTCATTTTATTTCATTGAGTTGATCTTCGACCTCTGATATCCTTTCTTCTGCTTGGTCAATTCAGCTGTTGAAACTTGTGTATGCTTCGTTAAGTTCCCGTGTTGTGTTTTTCAGTTCCATCAATGCACTTACATTCCTAAGTTGTTTATTCTCGTTAGCATTTTGTCGAATCTTTTTTCAAGGTTCTTAGTTTCTTTGCATTTGGTTAGAACATGTTCTTTTAGCTCACAGAAGTTTCTTATTACCCACCTTCTGAAGCCTGATTCTGTCAATTCATCACACTCATTCTCCATTCAGCCTTGTTCCCTTGCTGGTGAGGAGTTGTGATACCTTGTAGGAGGAGAGGCATTCTGGTTTCGGGTGTTTTCATCCTTTTTGCGCTGGTTTCTTCCCATCTTTGTGGATTTATCCACCTGTCATCTTTTTAGTTGTTGACTTTCAGATTGGGTCTCTGAGTGGATGTTCAGTTTGTTGATGGTGAAGTTCTTTCTTTCTGTTTCTTAGTTTTCCTTCTAACAGTCTGGCCCCTCTGCTGTAGGACTGCTGAGGTCCACTCCAGGCCCTGCTTGCCTGGAGATCACCTGCAGTGGCTGCAGAACAGTAAGGGTTGTTGCCAGTTTCTTCTTCTGCTGTCTTTGCCCCAGAAGGATACCCACCAGATGTCAATCTGAGCTCTCCTTTATGAGGTGACTCTTTGGATATATGGGGGTCAGGGAGCTGCTTGAGGAGACAGTCTGTCCTTTATAGGAGCTCAAGTGCTAAGCTGTAAGCTCTGTTGTTCATTCAGAGCTGCTGGGAAGGTACGTTTAAGTCTGCTGCAGCAGAACTCATAAACCCCTTTTTTTTTGCCAGGTGCTCTGTCCTGGGGAGTTAGGGCTTTATTTATGAGTTTCCCTTGTGCTGCTGCCTTTTTCTCAGGGCTGCCCTGTCCAGTGAGGAGGCAGCCTAGTCACTGTCTGGCTGCAGAGGCTTTGCTGAGCTGCTGTGGGCTCCACCCAGCTGCCCTGTGAACTTCCCTGCAGTCCTGTTTGTATAGGTGTAGTTAGGTTAGAACTGCCTTGGTAATGGTGGCCCACCTGTATAATGGTGGACTCTCTCTGTAATGGTGGGCTGCCTCAACAATGGCGGGCTGCCTCAGCAATGGTAAACAACCTCCTAGTGGTGGACTCTCTGGGTAATGGTGGACGCCCCTCCCCCACAGAGCTGGACTGTCCTGGGTTCAGCTGTGCTTGCTGTGAAACTCTCAATCCAGAGTGTTTCCGATTGCTGCTTTTTTGTGGGGATGGGACCAGTGGAGCCTGATCACCTGGCTTCCTGCCTCAGAGCCTTTTTTTTAGTTGAACGGTTGACTGTCTCCCAGGTGTTCCAGTCGCCTGTTGAAAAGGTGCCAGGATCTGTGTGATTTCCCGTGCGGCGACCCACTGCGCCAGCTGAAACAGCGGCGCTGAGATTCATGGTGCTTTTTTGCCCGGGAATCTCCTGGTCTGGTTCCGTTTCAGTCCCCTTTTTAATCAGATGAATGGGTGACTCTGCCTTCCCGGAGCTCCAATAGCCACCTAAAACAGCGCCCGGACCCATGTATTTTGTATGGAGAACTGCCGCACCGGGGCACTGGCAAAACAGCCATGCCGGGCAAACCAGCCGCGCTGGCGACCCATGGGGCTCCTCCGCCTGGGAATCTCCTGGTCTGTGGGCAATAATAATCCGTGTGGAAATGCGGCATCCACTCACCCTCTGTGCTTTCCCTGAGCTGCTCCTAATCGGCCATCTTCAGCAGGAGAGTTTTTAAAGTCATCTTAGCTCACCATTTTGCAGAACTGGAAGCTGTAATTTAATCTTTCCCAGTGCACAAAATGCTAGCTGAACTGCACCTTGTAGAGCTCTAAAACTCACCAAGAAACTAATAATAAAAAATAAAATCTCTATTTTAACAGACAAAGCATAGAATCTTGCTCTGTTAAGTGTCAGACTGGTGAACTTTTCAATTCTTTTTTCTTTGTCACCAGTACCCAAAACACTTCTATGAACAAATGCTTTAACACATCTCTTCAAACTGTTTATAAGACATATTTTCCCCTCAGCTACAGAGATTTAAAAAGAGAAACGGAATTGAGTTAAGCAGAAAGAAGCTTAAATTTTGTACACTATTTTCATTAACAAAGTAAAAATAGTAAAACTGTTAAAAATTTGTTCAAAAACTTCAGTTACTATCCAGAGATCATTACTTAAATGGGCTAATTTCCTGTACCTTTCCTACCACAGCTCCTGACCACAGTTCTTCATACCTAGAATGGTGACCTTAGCCTTACATCGTAACCATCAGTGATGGTCCTTAGAGGAAGCTGGAGAAAGATTAAGCACGGATTAAGCATTTACTATGTGCCAAATACTGGACTAGGAGCTGTCCATTCAATATCTCCATTCATAGAGTATCATCAGTCTTCGTTTTGGAGATGAGAAAATTGAGGCTCCAGATTAGATAGCCTGCCCTGGTTCACAGAGTGCCCCAGGGCTGGAGTGGGGCCTGACCCCAGGTGGGTCCGATTTTCAACCCTACGTTATGTATACTGCATTGCAAAACCTCCTTCAGCATCTGCTGATATTTAATCAGCAAAGAAAAATATTGAATCAATGTCTCTGGATTAAACTAAATAAAGGGGAAAATAGATTTAAAGAGTTTAGGATGGAGACACAAAAACATCAAACCATTTGACTGTTTAGTCCTTGGCTATTCAGAATATTTTTCTTACAGAATTAGCAATTCTATCCCTGAAGGTTGAGCTGTGTTCATATGATATCAGTTCATTTTATGTACAAAAATTTTTACTGAATCTGCGAAACCTTGAAAGCTTATCTGAAGCCAAAACCCAGGTCCCAAACAACTCTAGAGTCCAAAGCTGCAAGTCTGTATAGATCACAACACACAGTAGAGGTGGGGAAGCCCCAGGTGGGGATGCTGTGAGAGTGTGTGAGCAAAGACGCCATCCGGGCCGTGTGTGCCGGCAGAGTGGCGACGGGGTCTGTTTATGGGGAGCTGTCTTCTTCTGGCCTCTGAGAAGCAGCAGTGTGATCGCACCTGGAAGTGTGATGCTGTCTCCAGGGACCGTGGCGTCTTAGCTACATGTTACCAGTGCCTTACCTCAGCGGCCACAAAACTGGTTTTTCCTTTGCTTTTCTTGACTCTCAAATCCTGCTAAAGAAAGTCGCTAAAGAGCATCTGCTCAGTGCTCAGGCCAGTGCTAATGCGATGTCAGACATAGGAGGGTCAAACACAAACAATTTTATGTCTCTGTCATAAAGTTGACAGAGACAAGCCTAGCACTTCACCCTACACACAAATCATACCAGCAGAAGCACCGAAGAGGCTACAGGGTGATCCCAGCTATGACTAAATGCACAGTAAACAAAAATCTGGAAGGAAATACAGTATCCTAAAATGTTACAAATTGATCTGACTGGGAAGAGAAGTGATGGGTAATCTTTTCCTATTCGGTTTTGACACTTGTTCTTTCTTCTTTTCAAAATCACAGTAACGTACAATGCTAAAAATATGAAACGCTTCTATTATTTTATAACGTATGTTATTTATGATACTGTATATTTTTCTAACATAAACATACTAGCTCCAATAAGTGATTGAAAATATAAGATTATCCTGTTTTAGGGATTCAAAACACACGGTTAAAAAAACTATAGTCAAAATCTCATTCAAATTTATATCAGAAACCTTCAAATTTATATATACTTCAATGCACCAAACCTACTTCTAGAAGTTTGTCTTCAGAAAACAATTATGGAATCTCTCTCTCTCTCTCTCTTATATATATATATATATATACACTCACACACATATACACACACACACACACACATATATATATATACATAGATACACATATACAGACACACACATATATATACACAGACACACCCAAAGATATGTGGAGAAGAATACTCATTACAGTGTGGCTTAAAATACTAAAAAACTAAAAGCAACCTAGATGGTCAACAACAGACTATATTGATTACAAATGATATGACATATCCGTATGATGGACTAACATGTAGCCATGAAAATAATATTGCTGAGAAATATTTAGTGGCATCCAGTGAATCCCACAATGTATTATTAAGTGGGGGGTAAACAGGTCATGAAACACGATGTACACTATGAGCTGTACTTCATTAATGAGAAAAGCTTATCCACAGAACCAAAGCTGGCCAGTACACACCAAAATGTTTACAGTAATTATTGCTGGGTTGGAGATTTTGAATGATTTTTTGGTAAAATTTCTATAATGAGCATACATTACTTTGGTAATAATAAAAAAGGATAAAAGTGAATTTTAAATGTCTCTGAAATAGAGCCCATCTCCTTTCTTAGTGCCCACACATCACCACTTCGTAGGGGATCCAATCTCCAGCCTGCTGAGGCAGACACTTTCTGGCACACAGCACTCCTGCTCACACGTGGCTTAGAGCTGTGAGTCTGGACTTCCCAGGCTGGCAGAGAGCTTCCCACCTGAGGTTGCTCCTGTGAGCCTGGGTTCACGGCTGTGGAGGAGGGTACTGCCAGGCTCCCAGGGTGCTCACTGGACACAGACAGAACGACCTGTCCACAGCAGACGCATGTGACCTGTTTTTTCTGCCAGTCATTCATTGTATCCATAAATGTATTGAGCATCTAGTGTCTGTGTGCCAGGCAGTAAATTAGGTGCATGACTTCCTTTAATTCTCATGAACGCCCTCATGTTATCATCCCGATTTTACAGATGAGAAGACTGCCACAGAGAATTAGGTCACCTGTCAGTCTGTCACAGTGAGTGGTACAGCTGGGGTCCAAGCCCAGTGTCTGTGTGGCTCCTAAGCTCAGCTTTCCTTACAGTACTCCAACAGCTCCCAAGACTTCTCTTAAAATAAATTCAAAGATCAGATCTGATGCTTAGAGTGTGAATCCATCTCTCTCACTACATTTACACTCTGCTTTTCCCATGACAATCACACAGCCACCCCGGCCTTGGCCTAGCTCACAGTGCCCACTGCTGGGGGCTTGCAGGCTCTCACCCAGGACCCCAGAGAGAAAGGTGAGCAAAATGCACCACTGTCTCCAGCCCTTGGGAAGTCCTTCTGGAACCTGGAAAGGCAGGGCAGTCTTCCCCCTTCCCAGAGCCAGCTCCCCATGACCCACTCAGATGTGTGTGGTACCACGTAGTGCAGTGCTGCCCACGGCTCTGCTCCCTGGCCTTGCAGCAGGTGACGCCTGTGCCTGCAGTGGCTCCTCCACACCGTGGGGGGTCCAGCACGGCTGTACTCCCCGGCACCCAGGAGGCTGCTGGAGAACCATGTGTGAAGCACAGAAAAGCCAGCATCGGCTTGCTGGGTACGAGGTTTAAGGATTCTCAATTCCGTGCAGCTTTCCAGGGCAAGATTGTGCTCCTTCCGCCTTCACCTCCCTGGTGCAAACCACCTGGGACTGTGTGACCCAAGGCCCTCCTGTGGGCCTAGGCAGCTTCAGAGCCTGTTAACGCCCTGCCAAAAGCAGGAGAAAGGAGGCAGCCAGAGAAAGGGAGCTATTGGGAGAGCAGGGACTTGCAGACAATTATCAAGCAACTTATTTCACCCAAATCATTATTTCTGTGTCTCACATCTAGCTCCTTCAAAATCCTGTTTGCTTAGGGTGACTCTTTGTTTTTCCTGCTGGGCACACATTGCTGCTGGGGCGTGTCACAAGACCCATCTGGTGGTCAATCTGGCTGCCCCTCATGGCCTCCTGTGTACAGAACAGCTGCACTCTCACACCACGTGTTGCAGACCCCTTTCCACCTGCCAGCACAGGGCCTCTCCCCTACTGAAGGCCCCAGCGCCCTCTGAGCTGCTTTCTAGCAATCTGTGTCCTCTGCTGCACATGTATAAATAGAATCTTTTTAACCAGACTAGCAGCTCCACAGGGAGGCCTCCCAGAACGTATGTCTGGCTCAGTGGGGATTCAGCCTGTGCCTCCAGGCCAGGGCAGCCAGGATCCTCCCCTAGTCCAGACACTAGGCCTCTCCATATGAACACACTGCCACATGCAACCTGGGGCCCTGGGCTGCCCAGGCCAGCCAGAGCCGTCAAAGAGGGCTGATGCAGAGAAAGGCCGTGAAACCACACACAACACACACATACAACACACCCCATGCACACACACACTGCATGCACAGCACACACAACATACACACGAACAGAATATACACACGCAACATGTATCATGCACACACAAAAGACACAAAACACACCACCATAAAACACATCATGCACACCACATACACAACATATATACAACACAAAGCACACATACAACATACACAATACACAAAACATGCACACACAACACACACATCATACATGCTCAACACATACCACACACACAACATACATTCAGTACACACCATACATGCACAACACTCAACATACACATACAACACATCCCATGCATGCACATCACGCACACACAATGCACACAACATACACAATACACACAGTGCACACACAACACATACAAAACTATGCATGCACAACACACACAACATATACACACACAACACACACTGCAAAATATACATCATGCATGCATAACATACATCATACATACACACACACATCACACATACAACACACTTGAAACCCACCCAATAGTCCCATAGACAGTTGTTTTTGGATAAACATAGAAATGGACCCTTCTGCTGTTAAAGCTTGAAACTTATATTTGTTTGATGTGAGTTCCTTCCTCAGGAAAGGACTTTGAGGAAGTATCAAAGAACTGAAACTCACCAGATCACCACACCAGATGCCTCCTTGCCCCTCCTTCGTTCCTGTTTTCCTGCACACTGTTGCATTTCTTCCCTGCTGTATAATCCCTTCATATTCTTTTGCAGGGGGGTGGATTTGAGACTGAGCTCCCATCTCCTTGGCTACAGCACCTGATTAAAGCCTTCTTCCATGGCAATGCTTGTCTCAGTGATTGGCTTTCTGTGTGGCAAGCAGCAGAACCTAGACCACACCCTTGGTATTTTGGTAACAGATTTTGGTTCCCTGACCAGGAACGTGTTGTTTGTGGCTCTGCTGCCCTGGGCCTGGAGTCTCAGAAGCCCTCTTAAGCTGCCTGTCCAATTTTGGCTGGAAGTGAGTTTCTGTCTCTCTCTGGCCCTGCTGCAGCTGGCCCCAACTGTGTTCCTGATTGCCTTAGAAGGACTGCCTTTAAAGTTTGGCATCTGCATCCAAAGAGCTGCATGTCCTTTGTGGGCCCAGAGAGCAGGATCTGCCCCCTCTCAATTTGGGAAAATTTTAAAGGAATTTCTATTTGCAGGCTGAATAAGCCCAACTGATTGAAAGGGGAGCACCCTGACTGTTTCAGTATGGATACTCTTGGGGGCTTGTTTGTAATTGTGTGGTGTGTGGGCAAGTGAGTGTCTTTTGTGGGTAACAGAAAGCAGGATCAGCTCCTCTCAATCTGGGAAATTGTAAGGAATTTTTGTTTGCAGTTGATCAAGCCTAACTGACGGAGAAAGGAAGCACTTGTGACTGTTTCAGTTTGGACACTTGGGGCTTGTTTTTGCAGCAGCAATTGGATTGTGTCCTGGTGATTGTTTGTGTGTGTTTGATACAGTCATGGGAAATTAGAATTTGGTACACTTGATATTCTTCTGCAATACTGTTTGGCCACAATATTGTTTGGAATCTGGAGTTTGCCATTAAATGGGAAAATGGGATGGAGTTGCATGTATCCTGGTTTCTGTGCTGCTGTTTTGAGCAGGGTTGAGTCTGGTTAGTATGCAGTGCACTCCTTTTGTGCTGTTTGGCCACAGTGTTCTTTGGAGTCTGGGGAGGTTTGGCCTTTAAAAATTAAACTGCCATGGAAACTACCCAAAATTTTGGTTCACAGCCTTTATTGGATTACTTACTGGGGAAAACAAAGTATAACTATGTAACATTGGTATGTCTGTATTGCTATCTCATGGCTAGAGTTCCAAGGTAAAAGCTACTGGATCTTCGTGTAGGTACACATGTCTATATTTGTGTATTTGTATGTACACATATTGTTATATCTTGCATATACCAAATTGGCTTATAAATAAAACAGTGCTCATTGATTAAATAAATATGTCCAAGCAGTTTTCAAGTTCATGTGACTTAAGTAAATCTACTTGCTTGCTTTAAAATTGTTGGTAAAATAAAAATAGAAATGTCCTCAGAATTGTCTGGATTTTATATTTGTCTCTGGTAGATATTTTGAGATGTCAGGGTTTGGCATAGAAGGTTATAAAACGATAAAGCCAGCCAAAATAAAATGATCTTCATGCAAATTTTTTGATAAGACTATGTTATTGGTTTAATGAAAACAGCTGCATCTTCTGACTTATTAGTGACAATGCCCATGTAGTTAACTTTAAGGTTCTTATTTCAGTGAATGCCTGATATTCACAGGTTATAAAATGGTTAACAGGAAATAACTAACTTTAAATGATTGTGTCTAATATGTCAGTTTTCAAAAGTAATCTAGATAAACTGCTAAAAATGAAAGAATTGAGTACATGTAAATGGGATAAATGTTTTAGGTAAGCTTTTTGTGTAATTTAAAATCTGAAAATTATTTTTGATGCTCATTAGATATGTGGGTCACTTCCAATTAAGAAAGGGTTGTGATATGGAGAAATGTATTTCCAAAAAGTGTGGAATTGTTCTTAACTATATAAAATGCTCATATCTGATAGTTCAGGATTTCTTGCTTTTTAGGGTTTCACTAAAACATAAGGTTACTAAGGATAAGAATTATAGTTAATATTTAATTCTGTATATAAATGTGCCAAAAAATGTGCTATTAGAAAAATAGTAATTTTGTCTAATTCGGAAGTTATCTAAAAATCAGTTTAAATTACAGATTCAAAAAGTTTATTTGTGAAACAAGGTAGAAGGAATCAATAAGTAAGGGAGAGAGATGTGAAGAAAGTTATGCATATGAAGATGTATTTTTGGTAAGGAAGGTTATAAAGAAAAGATAATTTTCTATGAGAAAGAATCTTGAATGGTAAACTCTTTTGGCCTAGAGTAAAATGGTAAGAAAGAAAAGAAAGAAGAAAAGAGGAGGAGGAGGAGAATGAGGGGGGGGGAGGAGGAGGAGGCGAAAGGAGGAGGAAGAAAAAAATCTCAGACTGAACAGAAAGTCCAGGCATGTCATGGACGGTCTGTGTAAGTCATATATAATTTTTTTCTGTTTCTCTGTGTATCTATCTTCATGCATATACAGAAAAAAAAAAAATAGAAAGTTGAAAAAGTTTAGATAATAAAGTATTCTTTAAAACCTGATAGAGAATTGAAGAAATTTGGCTAATTAACATTTTCATAGTTAATGCTCTTAGTCCTGATTAAAATAAAATAAACAGTATTATAAAGAAATGCATTGGCAGTTTGGCAATTCTTTTTAACTGTAGTTAAGAATGATGTAGGTTTTAGTGTACATGTTTGCATTGCTTCACACTATGTCGTTTTGCATGGATAGTGTTGGCACTAGTGTACTTACTGGTCATGTGCCTAGAGTGAATTTCTCGATTGCATGGGATATATGGTAATATTGGTGGACTTAAGGATACTGAATTGTGTATCAGGAATAAAATATTCATTATATGGGGTTTTCTGGGCTCTGGGTAACACTATAGCCTCCAGGGTAACTGAGTGGGGGAAAGGATGGGGTAAGTTTCCTCTTTATTTGTTTTTGCTTCTAATTTTCACTGTTTGCTGTTTGTTTTCCTTTGGGTTTTGCTTGTATATGCATAGATATAATAAAACTGATGTTTTTTAGTTTCCATTAGAAGGCATTTATTTGGTTCAGTGTATAATTGTTTTATTTCCTAAGCATTTCTAGCAAGTCATTATTTGTTCTATTTATCTGAAATTCCTAGGCTATCTTTATATGGCCTTCAGGAATTGATGGGGCACAGCAGCCATTTGAAATTTGGTTGGTTTTGCTTGCCTCTAATGATCTAGAGAGCTATGAGAGTTTTAAGGTTTCCAGCCATAAAAAAAGGAAATAATAAAAGACTTAAGTTCTAAACAGGAATAGTATATTATGTATTTTGTTATTTGGAAAAAGTAGGTGAGAATAGAAATGTTTAAATGGTGTTTATATCCAAGGTAATTCAATTCAATCAACAATTTGAGTTGATTTCAGATCTTTTCCTTTGGGTGGCGAAGATACACTGTGATATGGGTACCTAGTTTTCATATTCAGGAAAGACTTGCCTTATCCTTAAGGAAATTATATTGATTAGAATTTCTCTCAAACTAATTTAAAGTGACATTCACTTGGATTAAGTAGTAATTTAAAGAAAGGTTAGACTTCCTAGTGATTTGTGATCTCAGCTGTTTATCACTGATGGGCCTTCATGTATGGACCTGAAAACAACATATGTGCAGGTGCTGCACTGGTTTACAGATCTGGGTGTGAAGGTTGCCTAATCAGTTGTCGGTACTGTATCTAGAAACCAATCTTGGAAATGGGTGATGATGTGTTTTCAAAATAGCTTAAAAGAAAGAAACTGCCGTGTGCTTGTTCTTACTTTCTCCTTGTTTTGTTGTATAGTATTTAAGTGAAAGGAGATTATTTCTCATACTAACTTTCCAATAGTGATATTTGCATTTATCATTTTTTAATGATAGAGAAAAAAGTTAGTCTTACTTTGGTAAGTTTGGCATAGAACTTATAACTTTTTTTTTTTTTTCTGAGACAGGGTCACACTCTGCTACCCAGGCTGGATGACGTGGGCTTGGCTAACCACAACTTCCACCTCCCGAGTTCAAGCGATTTTCCTGTCTCAGCCTCCCAAGTAGCTAGGACCACAGGCATCCGCCACCATGCTCCCATAATTTTTGTATTTTTAGTAGAGATGGGGTTTCACCATGTTGGCCAGGCTGGTCTTGAACTCTTGAGTTCAGGTGATCCACCTGCCTCGTCATCCCAAAGTGCTGGGAATACAAGCATGAGCCACCATGCCCAGCCAGGCTTATAACATTTTTATGCTTTTGGTCACAGTTCTGTCACTAGAATACTAGCAATTAGAAATATGTGATGAGTAACCTAACTACTTTAATACCCTGGTTTGAAGTATTGCCACAGTAACTCCTAAACACCAATTACATTGTTTTAATTTGTAACATGTTATAGAGAATGATAGTTAAGTATTAGGTCTTACGGTTTGGGAAAGTAAGTTTCCTCTCTATCAAAGAGTAGATGTTTTTGTATTATAATTTTCGCTACCTGAATGACTATTTTATAAAAACTTGTGATCCTATTTTGTGATATTGAATGTCTGTCTGAGACCTTTGAAATCTGACAGATTTTCTAAAAGCAAAATTTCAAGTTTGTTTGTTTTTTGAGACAGAGTCTTGCTTTGTCTTCCAGGCTGTAGTGCAGTGGTGCAATCTTGGCTCACTGCAACCTCTGCCTCCTGGATTCAAGCAATTCTTCTGCCTAAGCCTCCTGAGTAGCTGGGATTATAGGTGCCCATCACCACACCCGGATAATATTTGTAATTTTAGTGGAGATGAGTTTTCACCATGTTGACCAGGTGGCTCTTGAACTCCTGACCTCAGGTAATCCGCCTGGCCCAGCCTCTCAAAGGGATTACAGGCATGAGCCACCATGCCTGGCCAATTTCAAGTTTTCAATTCAGTCTTTTTGATCTCAAAGTAAACTTTTTGGATATTGGGTCCCTGAAGTTTAAGAGAGATATGTTGGGCTTATTGGGCTTGTTATGTTAGAATTATGTAGGAAGCATTGTCAAATCTTAGGTGGTGTTTAGCTTCCTTTGAGTTATATTTATATAGATGTGTTGCTAACATGTGTTCTAGGATTATATAAGATTCCTACAATTCTGCTATGCCTTAATATGTCAGTAACAATTATGATTGTCATGTTAAATTGTTGTATGCCACAGAAATAACCAAATTTTCTTGTCAACTGTGTCATTAACTATAGCTGTCTTAAGATTTTTATCATCTACAATTGATGTTTTGCTTCTCTAATCCGTCTCAAAAAAGTGGCTTATAGTTAGCTACAGTCCAAGGCTTGCTTCTTTGAAGTTCTTGAAAAGGACTCTTGAGTGCAAGTTTCTTTGGAGATTGTGTCATTGAATTAGAGAGAGAACTTCCACTGCACAAATTGAAAGATTGATGTGTTCCGAAAGATTGCTAACCCAGTATGAAGCAGAGCAGGTGATTTCATGGACTGAACTATTGGTGGACAGAAATAATTTTTTATGGCTTTTGTTGTTTGAAATATTGCTGATTCTTTTTGTTTTGTTTTTCAGAGCCTGGAGAATCTTTTTTTTTTTTTGGAGCTATTTATAGCCTTGAAATATACTTTAAGTGTATTGAATATACTTTTGTAAACAGAATTAGAGTCAGATTTCTCTGCCTAATTTCTCGAGAATTTGTGAACTATTTGTGAATATTCTTCATTCATGGCAATGTGTCTGTCTGCATGAAGACCACATATTTTCTTTTGTAATGGGCCACAATTGAAGGGACTGGTTTTTTTCTCAGGGCTTTGACTGAAATGGTCTTGTGAGATGTTTCAGCAAAGCCAATTTGGGAGAGTCTATGTGGACAGAGTTTCTTGTTGCACTCTGTGTGAGTAATTAGGCCAAGAATATGGTACTGAAGCTTATTATGCAGCTAGGTTGGTCCTGCTGTGATTTGTCTTTGGCAGAAGTGTGGACCAAAGAGAGAAATATTGTATGTCAGAAGAAAACTCTGTATTAGGTTAACCTTCAATTCCTGGGTGGCTACATGGTCAGGTGTGGTATGGAGCTGCCTAGGATACCCCCTCCTCAACATGAAGCAGCCAGAAAGATCAATGACTGGATTCCCCATGATTGAGGAGGGGGGACCGAAATACAAAGAGGGGGGACTGAAAGCAGCCCAAGAGTCCCATAGACAGTTGCTTTGGGATAAATATAGAAATGGACCCTTCTGCTGTTAAAGCTTGAAACTTGTATTTGTTTTATGTGAGTTCCTTCCTCAGGAAAGAACTTTCAGAAAGTATCAAATAACTGAAACTCACCAGATCACCACATTAGATGCCTCCTTGCCCTCCCCCTGGTTCCTGTTTTCTCACACACTGCTATATAAAGCCCTAGTTTTAGTTGGTCAGGGAGATGGATTTGAGACTGAGCTCCCATCTCCTCTGCTGCAGCACCCAATTAAAGCCTTCTTTCTTGGCAATACTTGTTGTCTCAGGGATTGGCTTTCTGTGTGGTGAGCAGCAGAACATAGATCAAAGCCCTGGTGTTTTGGTAACACACTCATGACACACACAAAACTCACCATGCATGGACAACACACACAACGTACACACATAAATGTGAAACACCACACATGCACAAGACACAAAAAATACACCATGCTTGCACAATGCACACAGCACACACATACAACATACATGCACAACATACACAACACACACACATCATATGCACACAACACACAGGTACAATATACAACACATAACACACCACGCAAAACCCACAACTTACAACATACACCACACATGCACAGCATACACACGCAACACACCACACAACCATTATACACACAAAGCACACACAACATAAACACTACACATGGACAATATACACGCATCACACACAAAACATCACAAACACACCCCATACACAAAAAACACTACACATCACACCACACACACAACATATACAACACACAATATAGGCACCATATGCTACACACACACCACACACTAACACACTTACTACAAACACACAAACTATGCATACTAACACCACACTAGCACACACCACACACTAAACATGCACAGTACACACCACACACAAATCACACACACACCACACAAAACCACCCACATCACACCACAAACACAACACACAATACACACAAGCACAGCACACTACACACTACCATACACAGACATCACAAACACATCACACAAACCACACACACTAACACCACACACACCACACAGTAACACATACCACAAAACACACCACACACTCACACCATACACCAATACACCATGCACACTAACACACACCACAAACACATGCCACACACAGTAAATATACCACACACACACAATGCACACTAACACACCACACATACATCATGAACACACACCACCCATACTAACACACCACACACACTTTGCACACCACACACTAACACACATAGTATGCACACACACACCAGACACACACCACAAACACGCCACACAAGCACACATACAGCACACACACAGTACCACTTCCCTCCAGGCTCTCTGCAGGTGAGGCTGTGCTTGGCTTTCTGATGGGCCCTCTTCTGCGGGAGCCAGCATCTGCCATCTGCCAGGGCTTGGCCCCAGTCTGAGACCCCACCTTTTCCTTCTCCAGCACTTCCTACACATGCAGAGTTTTCAGTTGAGGCTGTAGGCCTCGTATTTATTTCTGAAACATCCTGGAGTGAGGCTTTTCATACCTGCCTTCCTATTTCCCCCATCCCCTCCCTGTGAATCACCAGCTGGCGCAGTTATTGGCTGACTTTAGTGACCGAAATTCCGAAGGCTGTTTGAAAGGCCTCCGACGGCCTAACCATCCTCTCCCCATGCTCAGAGCTCAAGAAAGGTGTGCAGCATCTGCGTGCAGGTGCAAGTAGGAAACTGAGGCACTTTCCAAGTGTGATCCTCAGAAAACTAGTCATATGAGATGTGTACAAACACACGATTCTGGGGCCAAATGAGTTTTGAGAGCTCTAGATGCAAATAGGAACGTCCTAGGCTCTGAGATGCTTAACCATACTCTCCAATGTATCTGGCTAATGAATCCCTTTTCCTCTTACCCCTCAAGACCAGTGCCCTGGGCCACACACCCTGGGATGTTCCAGGACGTGGCTGAGCTTCTCCTTCACACTCACCACCTTGCACAACCTCTCCATGTGTCCATTTCCTCACTTGTTTCATGGAGACTAGAGGCAGTCCGAGCACAGTCGACATGGGATCTGGACAGACCTGAGGTTGACCCTGGGCTACTCCAGCAGCCAGCCTGTGATGGACCCCATGGGACAGTTATTTAGCCCCCAGGAGCCCCTGTCTTTCTTACCTATGAAACAGAACTGCAGTGAGGATGGAGTGGAACCCTCCTCAGTGCCCGCCCTTTCCTTGCCTGCCTCCCTCAGCAGTGTCCTCTGCCTCTGACTGCACAGAGCACTGTGATGCCACAGTGACGCCTCAGGTCCAGGGCTGGACACCAAGCAATGACTCCCAGGGTAGTTTGTGTTAAGAGATGTGCCAGTGATTTAATCACATGTGATAAGATACAGAGACACGGGAATGGCTGTCAAAGAAGACATGTCTTACAGTTCTGTAGAAGTGGGGTGCAGGACATGCAACATGCAGTCTTCTGGGCAGCACAGGTGGGTCTGGAGGCAGGGAGCAGGGCAATGGGGGCAAGAGCCTTTACTGTGTCTTCCGTGGGAAAGGCAAGGCAAGGGGGCAGGTGGGCATAAGACTGCCTGGTCTGAATGATTTCTACTGGCTCTGGAGTGAGGGCTGTCCTGAGTTGTCTGGTACCTGGGCCTGGGGTGACTGAGGTGGGGGCCCAGTGGCTCAGCAGGTGAGAGCCCAGCAGAGGAGGTTTTGAGGGTATGGGCTATGGCCTGGTGGTTTTCATCTGAAGAGAACACTCTCAGGTGCGTATTTGCAGTCTCTAAGAATTAGCTAGCTCATGGCCGGGCATGGTGGCTCACACTCGTAATCCCAGCACTTTGGGAGGCCGAGGCGGGCGGATCACAAGGTCAGCAGTTCGAGATCAGCTTGGCCAATATGGTGAAACCCTGTCTTAAAAAAAATAAAAATAAAAACAGAACTGGCTAGCTCTCCGAGGGGTAGTTTCCATGGTCTGGAAGGCCCCAACATGTCAAAGCATCAGGAAATACAGAAAATTAAACAATGATTAATACAATTAGCTCCTTAGATACTTGGAAGGAGAGGATGTGATCCCCCCTCTGTTAAGTCCAAGTTGTCCACATGTCCAGAACTTAATTCAGTATCTCCCCCACCTAAATTTAATTTGTCCTGGACGTGGCCCTCAGACAGTATGTCCATCCATCCAGGCACCCAAGGCAATCCCTGGGGGCCACAGACATTGCCCTTAAAAAAAGAGCTTTACACCTGAGACTGAGTAACTTATTTTTTAAAAAAAGGAAAAGGAAAAAGAGCTTTTATATTGATGGAAAAAAATGATTATTAAAATAAACAATTCTTGTGTTATTGGTCTGCTTTTAATAAGAGGCTGTAGAAGGTTATCTATTGTTTTCTCTGTAATCTGCCTTGATGGCAGAGATTGTGTATATTATCAGAATCAATTCTTGTGTTTTCTGTTAACTTTGTCATGCCCTTATTTCAGAAAACAAAAGTTTCTTACTCAAAAACGTGGCCAGGCGCAGTGGCTCACACCTGTAATCCCAACACTTTGGGAGGCCACGGCAGGTGGATTCCTTGAGCTCAGGAGCTTGAGATCAGTCTGAGCAACATAGCAGAACCCCATTAAAAAAAAATAACTAGGCATGGTGGCACACGCCTGTAGTCCTAGCTACTCAGGAGGCTGACTGGGGAGGATTGCTTGAGTCTAGAAAGTATGGAGGTTGGCCGGGTGCGGTGGTTCAGGCCTGTAATCCCAGCACTGTGGGAGGCTGAGGCAGGAGGATCACGAGGTCAAGAGATCGAGACCATCCTGGTCAACATGGTGAAACCTCGTCTCTACTAAAAATAAAAAATTTAGCTGGGCCTGGTGGTGCGTGCCTGTAGTGCCAGCTACTGGGGAGGCTGAGGCAGGAGAATCGCTTAAATCCAGGAGGTGGAGTTGCAGTGAGCCAAGATCACCCCACTGCACTCCAGCCTGGCAACAGAGTGAAACTCTGTCTCAAAAAAAAAAAAAGTGTGGAGGTTGCATTGAGCCGAGATTATGCTATTGCACTCCAGCCTGGCAGACAGAGCCAGACACTGTCTCAAAAAATAAAAATAAAAAAAATAAAAAGAGCTAGGGTTCTTTACAGTTATGTTCATTTAAAAATATTTTGTTGTTCTGTAGGCCAAGGTTGACAAAGAAAAAATTATTGTCACTTTGGTCAAATAGGTAGCCATGTATTTATTGTTCTTAGCAGCCCATGTTTCTATCTTTTTTTTTTCCAGACAGGATCTCACTCTGTTGCCCAGGCTGGAGTGCAGGGGTGTGGACCTCAGCTCACCGTAGCCTCAACCTCCCTGAGTCAACCAATCCTCCCACCTCAGCCTCCCAAGTAGCTGGGACTACAGGTATGTGCCATCATGCCTGACTAATTTTTTGATTTTTATTTTTGAGATGGAGTTTCACTCTGTTCCCCAGGCTGGAGTGCAATGGCACAATCTCGGCTCACTGCAACCTCCACCTCCTGGGTTCAAGTGAGTCTTCTGCCTCAGCCTCCTGAGTAGCTGGGATTACAGGCACGCACCTTCATGCCCGGTTAATTTTGTATTTTTAGCAGAGATGGGGTTTCACCACGTTGGTCAGGCTGGTTTCGAACTCCTGACCTCGTGATCCACTGGGCTTGGCCTCCCAAAGTGCTGGGATTACAGGCATAACCCACCACACCTGGCTTTCTTTTTCTTTCTTTTTTTTTTTTTTTTTTTAGGACAGGTTTTACCACATTGCCCGGGGTGATCAAGGATCTGCCCTACTCAGCCTCTCAAAGTGCTGGGATTATAGTCACTAGCCATTGCACCCAGGAAGATTCTATCTTAATAAGTGTTTAAATCAGATGACTTTTGATGACAGACAACTTTGACATTTTGCCTTTCCAAAATCAAATGCTAAATGACAACCTGTGTACCTAAAATTATCTTTGAGATTTCCCAGTAGGTGCTTGGAAAGTCATAAATCATCTGTTCTCTCACCTTGTAGAAAAAACAAGTGCTAGGAATATTTAGGTTTTGATATGTAATATTTGCTATGTTACTGCTGATGAGCTGAATGGGGAAAAACTGTCCAATCAGAAAAGATGCTGAGCCTTCTCTGGGTTGGATACGCACGGGTAAAATGGCAAATATTTCGGAAATGTTATGCTGCATGGGAAGCTCCTGGAGAAATGCCAAAGTGCTCACTGTCCCTGATGGGTTTTCACGTAACAGAGCCCTGCTGCTGCTCTGCCTGGTATCAAAGAGTAACTTGGAAGAAGTACTAGTATGGGGCTAGGAGTCATAATTTCATTTATTTTATTTATTTATTTACTGTTTTGAGACAGAGTCCTGCTCTGTCTCCCAGGTTGGAGTGCAGTGGCACAATCTTGGCTCACTGCAGCCTCTACCTCCTGGGTTCAAGTGATCCCTCTTCCTCAGCTTCCTGAGTAGCTGGGATTACAGGCCTGCAACATTATGCTGAGCTAATTTTTGTATTTTTAGTAGAGACGAACTTTCACTGTGTTGGCCAGGCCGCTGTCAAACTCCTGGCCTTAAGGGATCTGCCTGCCTCAGCCTCTCAAAGTGCTGAGATTACAGGCATGAGCCACCTCATCTGGCCTCACTTATTTTTTAAATGTTAACTTGATTGCAACTTTACTTCTTTTATTTGAATCCAGCTTCTTGTAGGCCAGTAGTTTTCATCAGGGGTTCACATCACTTACCTGTAGAGGTTTATTAATATTCAGATGTTTAGGGATTGCTCTAGACTTACTGAATCTCTTTATAGATATTCTTGGTATAATCTTCGTGTATTCCAACTGTACACTTGGTATATTCATGATGTAATTTTGTCAAGATTATAATATGCTGTATCTGAAGATATTAAAGATTATGTTCATCCATTTCCATAATTAGGTGTAATGTTAATTATCTTTTTTGAAAATAAGGTTAATCATTATATAATTTTGCTGTCTAAAATTTGTTGATTGATTTTATCTTATTTTGCATATTGCAGAAACAGTCACATTTCCTTGTCAGTTGCACTATCCTCAGTACGAGCTCTCAGCAGATCTTTCACTTTTTAAAATTATCAGTAACACATTAATCACAGCCACTTTAAGTCTTTCACAGATAGCTTTCAGATAGGTTTTTGTTTTGTCCTGAAGCTTCAGCTACTGGCCTGAGTTGTTTCTTCAACAAAGAAGACTGTCTCTTCTTTGGAAAGGACCTTGCCAGGAGCTCTTGGGTGAAGGCTTCTGATGATGTCATGTCAACAACTTTGAGACCACAACAGAAGGCTGAGTCAGGATGTCCAGAACTCTAGTTCTGAATGCAGGTTCAAGAGACTCCAAGCTCTAGACAGACTGCAGCAAGGATTAATTACATAAAACCAAGTGAACTCATGAAGATGACCATGGCTCTCATCTGAAGCATTGCTGATATTTTAGTGTTCTTTTTCTGGAATATAAGGATCCCCCTTTTCTTTACTTTCAAGCTTTCTTTAACTCACTGATAGGCCTTTAGTAGACTATGCTCTTACAGACTGAAATGAAACATTTGTAAGTGATATATTTTTCTCCTGCCCAACCCCTCCAGAATTTGGAAACTCTTATTGAGTATTCATATTTTCACAGCAATATAATTATTTCATAGGTTCAGTAAGAATCTGTCTTCCTTGTTAACAGGACATTTATTAGAAACATTAGTTATACAACCTGAAGCTTTGACTGGAAAGACTTATTTCAGGATGATTTTCATTCAATTAAATATAACCAGACACTTTTAGGAAGCAAGGTTGGCTTTATGGAGCCAATGCTTACAAAGGCCTGTTGGAAAAACTGGCCTAGTACCTGGCTTATGGGGCTCCCAGCCTTACAGATTTCAGTAAGGAAAGTCACTTTCGGGCAGACTCAAGAATCTGAAAATATATTGGAAATGTCAGAAGAGAGAAATTCACCAAAATGTATAGGCACTGCAGTGAGGTCTGGTGGGGAGTTCTCGGTGTGGCCACCTCGCCTTAGACGTAGATATACGATGTTTATAAACTAATGCCATACTGTTAAGATTTCAATCCTCTCAAAATTGATCTACATATTCAACACAATCCATATCAAAACTCAAGGGGATATTTTGTAGATATTGACAAGTTGATTCTAAAATGTATATGAAAAGGCAAAAAAGAATAAAACAACGTTGAAAAAGAAGAACAAAATTGGAGGACTCACATAACTAACTTAAACTACAGTATGGAACAGAACGGAGATAGTAATAGACCCATACAAATATAGATTGTTGTTTTTTGACAAAGGTACAAAGGCAATCAATGGAGGAAAAAATAGTCTTTTAAACAAATGATGCTAAAAAATTGAATATGCATATGCAAAAAAATGAACCTTCACCCTTATCTCGAACCTTAAAAAGTTAACTCAAAACAGATCATAGATCTAAGTACAAAAGATAAAACTGTAAAACTTTCTAGAAGGAAACATAAAAGAAACTCACTGTGACCTCAGGTTAAAGAGTTCCGAGATGTAACACCAAAAGTATGTTTTATAAATCAGAGAAATGAAAAATTGGATTCCATCAAAATTATAAACTTTAGTTCTGGAAAAGACACTATTAGTGAGTAAAACACAAGCCACAGACTAGAACAAATATTTGCAAATCACATATCTAACAAAGCACTTGCACTCAGAATATATAAAGAACTCTCCAAATACAACGATAAGAAAACAAACAATCCAATAAAAATTATGCAGTCTGAATGCTTCAACAAAGAAGATATATGTATGCCAAACACCTACATGAAAAGATTCTCAACATTAGGAGTTGCTAGGAAAATGCAAATGAAAACCAAATGAGATATTACACACCTAACAGATGGCTTTTTTTTTTTTTAGATGGAGTTTAGCTCTTGTCGCCCAGGCTGAAGTGCAATGGTGCAATCTTGGCTCACTGCAACCTTTACCTCCTGGGTTCAAGCGATTCTCCTGCCTCAGCCTCCCAAGTGGCTGGGATTACAGGTATAAACCACCATGCCCGGCTAATTTTTGTATTTTTAGTAGAGAGGGAATTTCACCATGTCGGTCAGGCTGGCCTTGAACTCCTGATCTCAGGTGATTCACCTGCCTTGGCCTCCCCAAGTGCTGGGATTACAGGTGTGAGCCACTACGCCCAGCCTAGAATGGCTTAAAAAAAACTGGCAATACTAATGGTGAGAATACACATCAAAGGGAACCATAAAATGGTAAAGCTACTTAGAAAGAGTTGACAGTTTCTTTTCCCCCTTTTTTTTTTTTTTTTGAGACGGAGTTTCGCTCTTGTTGCCCAGGCTGGAGTGCAATGGCATGATCTTAGCTCACTGCAACCTCCGCCTCCTGGGTTCAAGAAATTCTCCTGCCTCACTCAGCCCTCCAACTAGCTGGGATTACAGGCATGTGCCACCACGCCTGGCTAATTTTGTATTTTTAATAAAGATGGGGTTTCTCCATGTTGGTCAGGCTGGTCTCGAACTCCCAACCTCAGGTGATCCGCCCACCTCGGCCTCCCAAAGTGCTGGGATTACAGGCATGAACCACCCTGTCTGACCCTGAAAGAGCTGACAGTTTCTTATACAGTCAAACATGCATTTACCATATAACCCAGCAATGCACTCCTAGGTATTTACCAAGGGAAATGATTTTTCATCCATACAAAGACTCGCACACTAACGTTCACAGCAGCTTTATTTGTAAAACCCTAACAGTAGGAACAATCTAAATATCCTTCAGCTGGTGAATGGATGACAAACTGGTACATCCACTTGCTGAAATACTATTTAGCAACTAAGAGGGAAAAAACCTAAGGATAAATGCAACAACATGAGGATGAATCTCAAACACAATACATGAGGTGAAAGAAGCCAGAGTCAAAGAGCAACATGATAGGATTCCATTTCTATGGCATCATGGAAGAGGCAAGCCTGTAGGGATGGAGTCTAGATCAGCGAGGCATAGGAGGCGGGGGAAGGAGTGGACCACAAAGGGCTGCACTCATGTTCTGGGTGATAAACTCTTCTATATTTTTATTATGGTGCTAGTTACCTGCATGTATTTGTCAAACTCTTAAGAATTGTACACCAAAAAAGTGTGCCTTTTACTGTATATAACTTTAAAAATAAATACAGATGGCCTCTGACATAATGGTAGTTTGCATAAGATTTTTTGACTTTACTGTGGCGCGAAGGTGATACACATCAGTAAAAACTGTACTTCGAGTACCCATACAACCATTCTGTTCTTCCACTTTTAGTACAGTATTACATGTTATGTTCAACACTTTATTATAAAATCAGCCTTGTGTTAGATGATTTTCCCAGCTGCAGGTTAATTAAGTGTTCTGAGCACGTTTAAGGTAGGCTGGGCTAAGTTACAATGTTCAGTAGGTTAGGTACACTAAACGCATTTTCTGCTTAAAATATTTTCAACTTAGGAGTTTATCACATATAACCCCACTGTAAGTTCAGGAACATCTCTAAGGAAACAGCAAGCAAGCAAAGTGGCCACAAAAATTTTCTGTTTAAAACGTCTCCACGGCTCCAAATATCATGGATAGCTGGTATTTCTTTCTTTTCTTTCTTTCTTTCTTTCTTTTTTTTTTTTTTTTTTTGATGGAGATTTGCTCTGTCACCCAGGCTGGAGTGCAATGGCACAGTCTCAGCTCACTGCAACCTCCTCCTCCCGGGTTCAAACGATTCTCCTGCCTCAGCCTCCCAAGTAGCTGGGACTACAGGTGCATGCCACCACACCCGGCTAATTTTTGTATTTTTAGTAGAGACGAAGTTTCACTACGTTGGCCAGGCTGGTCTCAGACTTCTGACCTTGGCCTCCCGCAGTGCTGGGATTACAGGCGTGAGTGACTGCGCCTGGCCGATATTTCTTATTTCTTAGCAGGCAGCTGCAGCCGGCCTGTCTCTAGCCTCATCTCTTACAATGTTCTTCATTTCATACATTTGCAACTGCTGCAGACTGAAAGCAGCTAATGCAGTACCTAGCACAGGGGCTCAGGGCACATGGGTTCCCTTCCTTCCTACTTCCTTCTGCATTTGTTTATGTTAGTCCTCTCTCTCAAAAGCTGTTACCAAGCTTTGTTGCTTACCAAGGCTAACCTGCAGGTGTTAGGTCTCAGGGAGTACCTCCTTCCGAATGGTTTCTCTAAACCATTTCCTTCCTGATAGGTTGGGTCTGGTGCTCCTACTTTAAGCTTCCTCATCTGTGTAGTAAAGGCTTGGGGGATGTTTAAACACACTACAAATTCCAAACGAAGAACTGGCCCTTGACCAGCTCCTAGGAGATCACCTCTAAGCCCTAGGAATATCCTAACTGATCAGAGTGACTTTGTGTATCTGGGGCCTTGGGCCATGTGGATAATTTCCACCAACAATGTGATTTATGGTCGGGGGGGCCTTGAACTACGCTGTTATTAGTCTGACTTCTGGAGGGGCTGGAGACTGGGTAACTAGGGCCAGTCTTGTGGGTGCCGCATGCCTATATAACTGACCCCCACATAAGAACCCCAAACACCAAGGCTTGGGAACCTTCTCTGGTTGGCAATATTTCACAGGTGTCACATATTGAAGCAGAGTGAATGAAGCCCTGTGCATGGAATTCCACAGGAGGGGGACACCTGGCAGCTGGAGCCCAGCATCTCCTGGCCTCTGCTCTAAGTACCCTTTGCCTTTGTTGGCTTCAGTCTGTACCCTTATGCTGGAATAAATCAGAACCTCTAGTATAACCATGTTTTTGAGCTCTGTGAATCCTAACAAATCAACAGCTGAGGGTGGCTTGGGCAGCCCCATTCGTCGTCCTGAGGGGTGTGCTTCCATCAGACTGCTTAGCACACATACTGGGGCGTCACCGTCTGTCTCCCTGTGCTGTGATTTCTTTAAGGGCAAGAAGTGTGTATGATTCATCTACCTCCTCTAGAGCCTAGCACTGTGCCTGGAATGCAGCAGGTGTGAAATAAATGCCTGGTTGCAGGAGAGTCCTAGCCGGTGGATGCTCCTGGGGCCGGATGCATGCCGCAGAGGCCTGCAGGGAAAGGTTGAAGCAGCATAGCTTCTCCACCAAGAAGAGATCCCATGACACTGACCATGGAAAAGCAGGTGAAAGTGAAAACTGTCAGCCCCAGAAGCCAAAACTGAGAATTAAGCTTGTCTGATGACACATCCAGAACAGAAATTGTGAAAGCCTCAGCTGAGTACCAGCAGTGTGACAGCACGGCTGACGGGCTGGAGGCTCAGGGGGCCCGAGGGGAGATGAGAACAGCGGGGGCAGAAAGAAGGGCAGTGGAAATTCCACCCCGTCAGCTACATTTCGTGTTCGGATTCTGCCTCAAAGGGAAGTCCTCTCCACAGCCAGATGAACGGTATTTCAGTGCAAATGCCAACACAGAGCATTTAAGAGCCTTTTGAAAGCAAGGCGAGTCTAGAGGTCCTGCCTGGATTCCCTGTCTACTGCTGTGCCCTGCAAGGGCACAGTTCCAACCACTAACTTTTCAGATTATTGCTGGGAACTCCAAAAATGTTTAGCAACAGGCCCCATCACAAAAATCACACAATAATCAAGCGGATCCCTTACTGGGAACTCTTAATCTTCCTTAAGAAAGAAACGCAGTTCAGTTAAACACACGTGTCCTTTGTCTCAGCTGTTAAGACTAGTCAAACAGAAACACAACGTGCAACCAGTGCCGACTCAGTGGGGGAGGAACCCCCAGATCAATACCTCTGACTACAGTCATGGCATTTTAGAGGTGATTAGCAAAGAGGTCAGATCTTTGCTTTTAATTTCCTTGCTTTGCAATAGGAAAGCTGGCACCCAGGAAAAAGCCATGATTGTTGAATGAAAACAATAACATCAGCAAGTGTGTGAGCAGCCAGGACTATTTCAACTATTCCAATGCACCAGCCAGACCGGCACACTGCCCGTCCTCGCTGGCACAGACCGGCTGAAAACCCAGCAAAGGACCCCATCATGCTACACCCACCCGGGCCTGAAGCTCTGCTCAGACACAGCCCCATTAGGTAACCCTGGATAAGTTACGACACCTCTGAGCCTATTTCAAATCCAGATTAGCAGGGAATATTGTACCTGGCATGTAGAGAGTACTCAAAAGATAACCTTCCTTTCCTCTTCCCTTCAAGGAATATTTACCAGCCTTTTCCAACCAGATTTCCTTATCTGAACCACATATTCAAAGAGGCGCCTGTTTCCTCAATTCCTCCCAAGGAAGGGAAATAGCCAGTGCCATTGTAGAAGAGACGTGACTCCTAGGCACCACAGTTAATTCTGTCCCAGGAATCCAGTTGAGAAGGACAGACAGCTTCAGACTGACACAGCTAAGGCATACACGGCAGTGTCTTTTTACACATCAAGTGTTGATCACTGCTGATGCAGGTCCTACCAAACACGGCAGGAAGACGGGGCAGAGAGGATGGAGATGTAACTTTAAATGTCTTCCTCAGTGCCTCTGTGACTGGTTACTGACTAGCACCCTCGGTGCAGCGTGCTGCCTACGGACCTAGAGTCACCCAGAACCCACCCTCAGTGGTTCAGTGTCTGTGAGGGGCACAACATTCATTTCTGGGTCTCACATCAACTCTGACTGCATCACGTTGTTTTAAACTCTGCCCTGCCATTGCTGGGCAGCCCTGGGCCCCTCAAAGAGCAACCTCCTGGGCCTCAGCTTTTACCCTGTCCTCCTTCCCCACCCCCTACCCCCAACACACACACACACACACACACACACACACACACACACACACACACACACTCTCTCACACACTCTTTCCAGATCTTCATGCAAACATCGTTGTCATCTCTGAAAATCATCCCAGGCTGCCTCTGTGTCCCCAGGTTGGTCTGGCAAGTCCCTGGATCTCAGGGCTGCCTAATAAACTTGGGTCTCTGTCATTTCCATCTGTCTCACTGGTGCACTTACCCTGGGATGAAAGGAAGAAAGGAGGAGGTGTCCCCGGGAGGACTGAGGCCACCTCCCCAAGCCGTTTTGCCTCCGAAAAGGAAGGAAGGTCATCTGAGTAAAGAAAGGGCCAGGGGTCGTCTGCCAGTTTGCTTCATGCCCCACTTAGGGTATGATCTAGCTTGGGGTTCCCAAAATGGGTTCTATTTAAGCTTCAGAGTGGAGGGAATGGACAGTTTCAAGGGGAACCGGGATGTGATGGACTCAGAGCTGCAGAACAATGAAAAACTCTCAGCTGGAGGAGACGTCAACCGCTGGATTACTCCACTTTTTTGAGTTTCATGTGTTTTGGAAGACGGAGATGAGTCATTAAGTGCTTAATGTAGAGGTCTGCATGTCCTTCACTTCCTTCTTCCAAACTCGCTGACTGAAAAGTCCTGAACCTGTCATTTAAGGTGCTCCAGCCCAGCCAGAGCCGACCTTGCTCTGTGCCTTCCCAACAAGGTCTGCGCTCCACATTCTGCCATCTGTATGGCCCCCTGCTCCTCTGGCTTTGATGCTCTGACCCTGGCCTCAGAGTCTCATTCCACACCTATGTGAGGCCCTGCAGCTTTCACAGGCTGCATCTCCAGCTCCATGCACAAGCATGGTGGGTGTATAACTCCCTCATTTCCAGGCAGCAACTGTCGCCCTTTACAAACCCCACTGCAGAAGCTACAATATTTGAGAGTGTTTGCGAGAAGTGAAATATAAAGAATTCTGTCACCAAATAAGCAAGGGCAGGTGATCACCATTCATAAAACCACTCTTGACTTCCTTACTCCATTAATATTTAGGGCCAAAACCTTCCTCTCAGCCAGTAATCCAAATTCGGCCCTCCAGGTAGATTTGGGAGCACTACAGGGAGCACAGAGTCCCAGAGCAATGCCAGGTCCGTAAAGCACACTCTTGGTCAGAGGGCCCAGGACCAGCCCCCTCCGCTGGGAGCCACAGTTCTGGGGTCAGGGCCAAGCGCACTCACAGCCAGGTGAAGCAATCCGTCCCGCCCTCCGCCAGCAGAGGCCCTCTTCCATCCTCCTGGCTTTACAGAGGCTAGCAGCTGCGGTAGGGAAAGCCAGACATGTGCAACCGGTCAAGAACAGTTTGGAGAAAAGGAACACATCACATCGGGCACCAAATTCTGGTCTCACCTTAATCACTCAGTTTCCCAGTTGACAACGCGCCCTGGTAGGGGGGCCAACAAGCTCCCGGCTGTTAACAGGTGGCCACCGGTGGACGTGGATCAGAGAGACAGGTAGGGGGGAATCGGAAGAAACAGAGAAAAAAAGAAAAGGAATAGCAAGGCGAAGCAATGGGAAGGAAGAGACCAGGAGATGGAAATGACAGGCAGAAAGTGAGGGAGGAGAAGGAAAGGCAGGAAGGACGAGGGGCGCAAGAGCACTGACCCGGGCGCGGAGGGCGCGCGCGGCGCGGGGGCGGCGCCCTTACCGGCGGTGGCCGAGCGCAGGCTCTCCAGGCTCCAGGAGCGGGACAGGGCGCCGCGCATGCCCCCGCTGCCGCCGCGGCCGCCGCACACCACGCCGCTGCTGTCCGAGTCGGAGCCCGGGACAGCCCGGCGCTGCTGCTGCTGCTAGTGCCGAGGTCGCCGCTCGTCTGCCCGCTCGACTCGCTGGGGCATTGCTGCGCCCGCTTGCAGGCGGGCCCGAGCTCCAGCCACAGGCTCGGGGGAGGCTGGGCCGGGGGCGGCGGCGCGGCGGCCGCGGGGCTGCCGGGCGACTGGGCGCGCGAGCCGGGGCCGGGGTCGCCGTCGGAGGGCGAGGGGCGTGCGGGCGGCCGAGCGGCGTCCTCGGCCCCATCCTCGTCGCCGCGCGGTCGCCGCTCCGGGCCGGCTGACATCATGGGGCTCCGTTAAGGAGGCTCTCGGCCGGCCCCCCGCTCAGGCTCTGCGGTCGCTGCGGCGGGGACCCTCGGCAGGCTTGGGGCCAGGCCAGGCGCCCTCCGGGCAGGGCGTGACGCGTCAGCTCGCTGCCCACTCCCGGCCGCCCGGCGGGCGCTGAGCCGCGGCGGCGACCCGGGTGCGGGTCGCGGGCCCGGTCGGCACGCGCTCACGCACGCGCGCACGCAGGCCTGGAGCGGCAGCGGTGGCGGGCGCGGGCGCGGGACTCCGAGTTGTCCTGGGTGGCCGCAGAGCCGCGCCGCCGCCACCTGCGTCCGCACGCGAGTGTCAGGACAGGGCCATCCTTAGGAGGCGACGCCCAGACTAGCCGCGGCCGCGGTGGTGAGTAAGGCTGGCGGGCGCCCACTTTTCCTTGGAAAGGATTCCAGCTCGCACCGCTGGCGGCGCAGCCCACGCCATCCAGGGCGAGGACGCAAGCAGGTGGCCCCGCTCGATCCGGGGCAGACACCCGGCGGGCAGGCGTGCGCGCCGGGCTCGGGGCGCGCGCTTGGCCGGGACCCGCCCCTCGTCTCGGCTCCGCCACGCGCACGGTGAGCGGGGACCACCCGGCGCCTTCGACCCTCCCGTACCCGCCCCGCCCGGGGCGCACCCTGTGGTGAATAAGGGAGCGTGTGAAGTGGAGTCCTAGTACATGCCAAATGATTTTAGAAAGGGTATGGAAGAGTTCCGTGGCTGGATTTTAGAGTGCAAGAGTTCAGACACGAAGATGGGGGCCACGAGGCACACAGCAAGGAGCCAGGAATTACAGTTATTTTTTCGGTGTGTGTATGAGTGAGGGAGTTGCGGATAGGGAAGGGCATTGGTATTTCATCTGCCCCTCCCCAGTCACTCACAGGTTCTGGTAGGTTCTTGGAGTCCACCCAGAGGCCAAGATACCTGGGTAGCTCCCCACAGGTGACAAAAGTCAGGATATGAAATGCAAATGCAAATTCCAGGAAGTGAGAAACTGTGGGAGACTTGGTCTTCCTTTGGGGGTTGAGGGGCAGTCGTGATAGGGGCTAATCAGGGCTGCTGACAGCCTTCCCCTGACCCCCACCATATACACAGCATCATCATTCCCCCAAAGCCCTTGGGGGCTGGCTCTAGTGTAAGCGGCAGAAGTAGTGAGAGGGAGAGGATGAAATGAGAGGTGCATGCGTTGCTCCAGTACGCCAGCTAGTATAGGGTGGTGCTAGAAAGCTGGGCATTTGCCGCCTCTTCCCTCCACTGGGGTCCATTTCCTGTGGCCAGCCTCCATCCTGAAGTATATGCTCCCAGCTCTGTACCATAAGTGGCACTGCAACTTCATAGATGCTGTCTCCTCTCCTTGTGAGACCTCTAGTATCTTGTCCATCATGAGAATATGAATATCCAACCTAACAACCCAGGGGCTGGGGCAGTGGGCCACCACAGGCCTAGGTAGACTGGAAGCTGTGTAGATGCATAAGGTAATACCCGGTGTTGGTGGGTGTTTAATTGATGGGAATTGAGGGGAGTAACTCAGCCAGATCATCACATCAAGGCCCCCTCCTAAGTTCCTCCAGGAAAGCGTGCCATTCCTGGCCTCTCTATACCCGGGACACACCCTTCCAGCCTCTGCTTCCTTATTTGTTTTTTTTTGAGACAGAGTCTCGCTCTGTCGCCAGGCTGGAGTGCAGTGGTGCAATCTCGGCTCATTGCAACCTCCGACTCCCTGGTTCAAGCGATTCTCCTGCCTCAGCCTCCTGAGTAGCTGGAATTACAGGCACACAGCACCACGCCCCGCTAATTTTTGTATTTTTAGTAGAGACAGGGTTTCACCATGTTGGCCAGATCTCCAGATCTCATGTTGGCGGATCTCCTGACCTTGGTGATCCGCCCAGCTCGGCCTCCCAAAGTGCTGGGATTACAGGCATGAGTCACCACGCCTGGCCTGCTTCCATTCTTTCTTGTCCTTGGGAAGAGCAGCTCTCCCATTCCTCATCCCTCGTGCAGGCTCCTCTGCATGGGTCACCATCTGTGTCCTACAGCTGGCCTTTGAAGGCTGCAAGCTCAGCCCTGGTGGATGCAGAAGGGATGACCACTGCCGGAGTCCACTACCCCTCCTAGGCCATCAGCAAATCTTGTGGGGTCTACCTCCAAAATAAATGTCCAAGTTGTCCATTTCTCTCTACTCCACTGCTACCACCGCCATACTGTGCTTGGCAACAGTCTCATCCACTGAGCAGCCCCAGGGAGCTCTAAAATACACATAAATCACGTCTTGCTCCTCTCCTGCATCAATATCTTCAGAGGGCTTCCCTTCACACTTTGTAAGACCCAGAGATGCTGCACGTTCTGCCTGACTGATTTCCCTTCCTCTTCCTGTTCTTCTCTGTCCCATGCTCCCTGCACTTCTGCCACAACTGCCACCTTGGTGCTCCTCCTTCTCACCTCAGGGCCTAGCACTTACTGCCCCTTTCACCTGGGATGCTCTTCTCTTGGCTTTTCATGGCTTGGTTCCTTCTTGGTCTTCAGATCTCAGTGAATGTCCCTCATCAGTGAGGCCTCATTGATTCCTTCCCAGCACGTATTCCGTCAGTGCCTTGCTGCTTCTCCTGTGTCTGCGCCCTGTAGACCAGGTGCACCGTGAGGGCAGAGGGCCTTACCCACCACTGTGTCCAGGGAGTACAGTGCACCTGCTGCAGGCTCCGTGCTGGACAAGCAGCCATGGAGGAATAGGGGATGGACTCCACGGCCAGCTGGGCAGGAAGGGGAGGATTCTCGCTGTCTGGGTTCAGGACTTTTAGGGATCTGCGGTGTGCTGCTAAGTGGAGGGTGCCATGCTAGTGCATACAGATGGCCGTGGATTGAGCAGATGGAGCCTATGTGAGCCACTGTGTCAACCGGATAGCTGAACCCCATGCTTTCACTCAGTCCGTTTCCCTTTTCAATCTTCCAGAGACCTCAGTAAATGTGAATCAGGTCTCTTGTCCTAGCTGTCCTGTGGGAAAGGGTAGAGTGTCCCCATTTGAGCTCCAGTGTGAAAAGGGGATCCATGTTTCCTAAGACGCTGGCAGTGAGGACAGCTGAAATTAACATTTAGCATCAAAGGTGCTGGGGATCTCTGGGGACAAAAACTGGTGCAGGGAGACTTAGCTGCCTTCACCAGGGGAAGATTCCGTCCCCATAGGCCCACTTCTGATACTATTAAAAGAGAGAGACGATCCCTTTACCATCACATGGTGGGTTTAAAATCATAAATAATCATTTAGGGGCATTTACATATATTGTTCATATACAGTCGTGTGTTGCTGAACAAGGATACATTCTGAGAAATGTGTTGGTAGGTGATTTTCTTGTGCGAACATCATAGAGTGTACTTACACAAACCTAAACGTGCAGCCTACTGCACAGCTAGGCTATATGGTATAGCCTGTTGCTCCTAGGCTGTAAACCTGTACAGCATGTCACTGTAGTGGATACTGTAGGGTGGTAACACATGGTAAGTGTTCTTGTATCTAAACATATCAAAACATAGAAAAGGCAAAATAAAAACGTAGTATAAAATATTAACATGGTAATGGTATACTTGTATAAGGACTTAATATGAATAGAGCCTGCAGAACTGGAATTTGTTCCGTAATGTATGTAAAGTCTACATAGTGTACGGTAATGTTCTAGGCCTTCACATTCACTCACCACCTGATGATTTTTTTTAGCTCCATTATAATCTTAGGGGACCATCATGGTACATGTAATCTGTAACTGATCAAAATGCCATCACGTGGCACATGACTTTATATATATTGTGTGTATACATATTGTGTGTATATGTAAGCAACGTGTGTGTACATTCATAATGCAGTGTCTTTATCAGAAAGGTCAGCACTGAAGGTTCAGTGTTTTTGAGGCTGGCTTGAGAATGGGAAGGTGGCAAATGAAATTCTGTTATTGTACATGTAAAAACAGAAACAGAACGAGATCAAAGCTTGTCTAAGTCTAAAGACGGGCTTCTGCCCTGTCTCTCCTAATTAACCCTGCACTTCAGTTTCCACAACAGTGCTGGATGGAAAGAAGCCCAAGGCCACAGTGATGTGGGTTCAATCCTGGGTTCAGTTCTGTCTCTTACTAGTTGTGACCTGAGGCAAATTACTTAATCTTCCTGCAACGTTCTCTCCTCATTCACAAATAGGAATACTGACAACTACTTTTGCAGAAATATTGTGAGGATTAAGTGAAATGATGTGTAGATATGCAGCTGCACCTAGCAATGTTGGAAATATTAGTTGGTATTTATTAAGCATATATCAGATGTGAGGTACTTTGCATATATTATTTATTCTCTGCCACTTTATCTGATAGCTACCATTTTAGCCCCATTTTACCACTGAAATTAACTGAGGCTCAGAATAATCCAAGATTACACACCCAGGAAGTGGTGGAATTGGTTCCAGTGCTCACCACACATGCTTTGAACCATGGTGCAACTTATTGATTCCCTTTCCCCCCCATTTGGAGGATTCCCCAGACACTTTGTGCTGGAATACCATCATTGTCCTTGGCAAATGACACTGTAAATCTCCTATGTGCAGAACATCATGCTAACTGCTGGGGATGTAAGAAGGAAGTTTAAGAGGTGTATCTAGGCCTGGTGCAGTGGCTCGTACCTGTAATCCCAGCACTTTGGGAGGCTGAGGCAGGCAGATCACTTGAGGTCAGGAGTTCAAGACCATCCTGGCCAACATGAAGAAACCCTATATCTACTAAAAATACAAAAATTAGCTGGGTGTGGTGGCACACGCCTGTAGTTCTAGCTACTTAGGAGGCTGAGGAAGGAGAATCACTTGAACCTGGGAGGCTCGCTGAGAACCAGTGAGCTGAGATTGTGCCACAACACTCCAGCCTCGACAACACAGTGAGACCCCACCTCAGAAAAAAAAAAAAAAAAAGAGAAATGTATCTAGATATGCCATGAACACAGCCATTCAACATCTGCTGTAAGACTCTCACTGAAGTGATCAATACTAGAGAAAATGAGATTGACTTTTGCAGGATAGTGAGAGGAACATCACTGATGCACTCCTCAGTGAAACTGGTGAATACTGTTTTAAAAACAGCCATTTAAAACCTCTGGAATGGTCCTGAAGAGTAAACAGCAAATAAAGAAACATCTATTCAAGGCCAGGAGCAGTGCCTCATGCCTGTAATCCCAGCACTTTGGGAGGCCGTGGTGGGCAGATCACTTGAGGTCAGGAGTTCAAGACCAGCCTGGCCAACATGGTGAAACCCTGTCTCTACTAAAAGTACAAAATTTAGCTGGATGTGGTGGCACACACCTGTAGTCCCAGCTACTCAGGAGGCTGAGGTGGGAGAATTGCTTGAACCAGGGGAGTGAAGGTTACAGTGAGCTGAGATTGTGCCACTACACACTCCACCCTGGGTGACAGTCTCCAAAAAAACAAAGGCCAGGCGCGGTGACTCACACCTGTAATCCCAGCACGTTGAGGCAGATGGATCACGAGGTCAGGAGTTTGAGACTAGCCTGGCCAACATGGTGAAACCCCGTGTCTACTAAAAATACAAAAAAGTAGCTGGGCATGCTGGTGGGCGCCTGTAATCCCAGCTACTCAGGAGGCCTTTCAAAAAAGAAAAGAAAACAAAACATCTATTCAAGAAAATCAATGACAATTCAGTAAGAAAGGTGAGATTCTGTAGGGTTTTAACCAAGATTGTTCCCCTCTCCCCCTTTACAGCTTAGTGAGGCAGAGACTCCACTCCAGACTACAGCCAGCAACACAGGGCTCCTTCTCCCTCAACCTCTCAGCTAGCGATCTTTCTTCCCTGGAAGAGCAGGAGAGCGGCATTTCTCATCCTGCCCCCGGCCATCTGTTGCTGAGGCTCAGTCTGGAAACCACCTATACTGGTGAGAGTGGTAAGCGGGGGTGGCTTCTTTCTTTGGCATGCTGAGAATACTGAGGCTTGGATAGCCTTTTCCCCTGCTTGTAAGGTGGTGGTTCCACGGTAGGAGAGGCAAGGTCAGAGGACCTTAGGCTACTGCTCTTCCTCCCTGAGGGCTCCACAGAGTGTCACTCATAGAGAAGCTTGCCATTCTCCCCCACCCCAGAGCAAAGATTTTGCCTGGGGGAAGCAGGTTGTAAAACAGATAGCTCCTGATCTGGTGCCAGAATTTGATTGGATTAGCTTGTAAAGCAATTTATGCCCTAGGACAATATTGAAAATAACAGAACAATCAGCAACCAGTGAGTGGAGCTTCACAGTGTGGTGTGGTCAGAGAAATATAGAAAAGAGCCCTAGTAAAGCCACTGTCATCCATGGGTGACTGTGGGCATACCCAGCACTATATCTCCTTTAGGAGCAACATGAGAAGCTTAACCCCACAGGAAAGGAAATAGACTTCACTAAAACAGTTCATCTAGTTACTAAATAAGTAAGCAAATAACAATAGCAAACCTAGTGGGGAAGCATTTCTCTGAGTGGCTATAATATTATCTAAAATGTCCTGTTTCCAACCAAAAATTATGAGATATGCAAAGAAGCAGGAAAGTTGGACCCATACAATGGGGAAAAAAGCAGGCAATAGAAACTGCCTGTGAGAATGACTACATGTCAGCTTTATCACATCCAAAGTTGTAATTATAAACTTGTTCACAGAACTAAAGGAAACATGATTAAAAGACAAAGACTGGCTGGGTGCAGTGGCTCATGCCTGTAATCCCAGCACTTTGGGAGGCTGAGGCGGGGGATCACAAGGTCAGAAGTTCAAGACCAACCTGGCCAACATGGTGAAACTCTGTCTCTATTAAAAATACAAAAAATTAGCTGGGTGTGGTGGCAGGTGCCTGTAATCCTAGCTACTCGGGAGGCTGAGGCAGGAGAATCACTTGAACCCAGGAGGTGGAGATTGCAGTGAGCAGAGATCGTGCCACAGCACTCCAGCCTGGGCAACAGAGGGAGACTCCATCTCCAAAAAAAAAAAAAAAAAAAGATGAAGATATAGTGACAATGTCTCATCAAACAGAGAATATCAATGAACACATTCAAATTTTTTTAAAAAGGAAATTTTGGAGTTGAAAATACAATAATTGAAATAAAAAATTCACTGGAAGGGCCCAACAGCAGGTTTGAACAGATGGAAGAAATAATTAGCAAACTTGAAGCCAGATTGATAGGAATTACACAAGCCAAAGAACAGAGGGAAAACCACACACACACACAAAAGAACAGAGCCTCAGAGATGTGTAGGACACCATTAAATGCACCAACATATGTATAATGGGAATATCAGAAAGAGAGAGAGAAAGGAGAAGAGGAAAATATTCAAAGAAATAATGGCCAAAAACTTTCCAAATTTATTGAAAAACAGTAACCTACACACCCAGGAAACAGTTATTTCCAAGTAAGATAATTCCAGAGATCCACAAACAGAAACATCATAGTAAAAATGTTGAAAGTAAAGACAAGGGGGGAATATCCTAAAAGCCGCAAGAGAATAGCAGCAAACAACATATAACTTACCAAGCCTTCTTCAATACGATTAACACTTGACTTCTAGCAGAAACTATAGAAGCCAGAAGACAGTGGGATAGTGTGTTAAATGTGCTAAAAGGATTTTTTTAAGGAAGCCTTGGCAACTAAGAATTCTTTATGCAGAAAGCTAACCTTTCAAAAAGGAAGACTAAATAAGGATTTTCCCAGATAAACAAAACTGAGAGAATTTATTGCTAGTAGACCTAACTTATAAGAAATACTAAAGGGAGTTCTTTAGACTAAAAGCAAGTGACCCCAGATGATAATGTAAATCCACATGAATACAAAAAGTACTAGAAAAGGCAATTATGTAATTATAAAAAACACTATATATTCTTATCTTCTCCTTTCTTCTCTTAACAAGCAATTGTATAAAATAATATGTGTATAATGTATTATTGAGCATATAACATAGAAGTGTAATATATGTCATAACAGCATAAAGGAGGTAGATGAGAAAAAGCTGTAATAGGCTAAGAAAATGGTGACAGATAGTAATCATTTTACTAATGCACTGATGGGCTTATAACATCAATAGGTATAATATGTATAACAATCATACCACAAAAAAGGGGGAAGGGAATACAGCCATAAAGCAGTAATAGTTCTATATATTACTGAAATTAAGCTAGTATAAATCTGAAGTTGATGCTGGTAAGTTATATATATATACTAAACCCTAAAGCTACCACTAAAAACAAACCTCAAAAAATTTAGTGAAAGAATCATTAATAAAACTAAAATATATTAGAAAATATTCACTCAGTGAAAAAGAAAGCCATAAAGAAGGAATAGAGCAATAAAAAAGATGAGACAGAGAAAACAAGAAGTAACTGTAGACATAAATCCAAATATATCCATAATAACACTACATGCGAGTGGATTAAATAACCCAATCAAAAGGCAGAGAGTGTCAGATTGGATAAAAAACATGATCCAACTATATGCATTACCTTGTCTTTTGTGCTTCACAGATAGTGTGTTTTTTACATATTGTAGCTTTGTGGCAACACTGCATTGAATAAGTTGATCGGTGCCATTTTTCCAACAGCATGTGCTCACTTTGTATCTCTGTGTCACATTTTGGTAATTTTCTCAATATTTCAAACTTTTTCATTGTTATTATATCTGTTATGGTAATCTGTAATCAGTGATCTTTGATGTTACTACTGTAATAGTTTTAGGGATGAACTGTGCCCATAGAAGATGGCAAACTTAATCAATAAATGATGTGTGTTCTGACTGCTCCACCAACCATCCCTTCCTCTGTCTCTCCCCCTCTCCTTGGGCTTCCCCATTCCAAGACACACAATGTGGAAATTAGGCCAATTAATAACCCAGTAATGGCCTTTAAGTTTTCAAGTGAAAGGAAGAGTCACATTATCTCTAACTTTAAATCAAAAGCTAGAAACAATTCAGTTTAGTAAGGAAGACATGTCAAAACCCAAGATGGCCCAGAAGCTAGGCCTCCAAGCCAAAGAGTCCATTCTGAATGTGCAGGAGAAGTTCTTGTAGGAAATTAAAAGTGCTACTCCAGTTAGCACGTGAATGGTAAGAAAGTGAAATGCCTTATTGCGATAGGAAGAAAGTTTTAGTGGTCTAGACAGAAGATCAAAGCAGCCACGATACTCTTCTGAGAAAAGGCCCCACCTAACTCTTTTCAATTCTATGAAGACTGAGAGAAGTGGGGAAGCTGTAAAAGAAAAGTCTGAACCTAGCAGAGGTTGGTTTCTGAGATTTAAGGAAAGAAGACATCTCCATAGCACAGAAGTGCAAGGTAGTAGAAGTAATCCAATTGCTCATCAACAGATGAATAAGCAAACTGTGGTGTATCCCTACAATGGAATATTATTCGGCCATCGAAAGAAATGAAGTACTGATACATGTGACATGTAGATGAACCTTGAAAACACTGTTATAAGTAAAAGAAGCCAGTTACAAGACCAGATCCTACATGATTCCATCCATATGCAAATCCAGGGTAGGGAATTTATAGAGACAGGAAGTAGATAAGTGGTTCCTTAGGGTGGTGGTGGGGGGTAATAGCTAAAGGGTACAGAGCTTATTATGAGGTGCTGACCATGTTCTAAAATTGACTGTGGTGATGACTGCATGTGTCTGTGAATATCCTGCCACTGAACTGTATGTAACAATAGCTCAACAAGCTGTTTAAAAAATAGAGAGCATCCTTTACGAGTACTGGAAACTGAAGAAAGGTGTCAGCCACAAGATACAATGAAGTGACTTGAAGAAAGAGGTGACCTACAGCTTGTGAAATAATCATACCACCATGTATTCCTGGTAAAACACTGCCTACCCTACCAAAGCCACAGGCATGAACTCTGGAGACACCAGGGACTCACAGAGTCGCACCTGGCCCTGCCAGCTCCACTGAGAGAGGGCCGGGTGTGGTGGGGTTTATCTTGGCCACCGACTTGCCAGGAAGAGGTGGTCTGCTCCCATATCAGGCTGATTCTTGGCCACCCCTCCGAACATGGAGAAGAAATTCTAGTGAGGGGGAGGGGCTTCCTGCCAGGACTGCTGATGGCTCTGGCCAAGCCTTTAGGCACTGACTCATGGCGTTCATCACAAGAAAGCCTTGCCATCCTCATCCTACTTCAGCTGTGTTTGAAGGATCTGAACAGGAACCCATAACAATCCTGAAAGAATGCCACTTCCAGTGCTACTTGACAACACACTACTGCTGGGGGAGGTCTGCTATCTGCATGGATGAGCAAATAAAGACATTTCACCTATTAATAAAAAAGCTCAAAAGAGGCCAGGCGCAGTGGCTCATGCCTGTAATCCCAGCACTTTGGGAGGCTGAGGCGGGCGGATCACCTGAGGTCAGGAGTTCGAGACCAACCTGGCCAAAATGGCGAAACCCCATCTCTACTAAAAATACAAAAATTAGCCAGGCATGGTGGCAGGTGCCTGTAATCCCAGATACTTGGGAGACTGAGGCAGGAGAATTGCTTGAAGCCAGGAGGTGGAGGTTGCACTGAGCTGAGATTGATCACGCCACTGCACTCCAGCCTGGGCTGGAGTCTCAAAAAAAAAAAAAAAAAAAAAAAACAAACAGAAAAACCTCAAAAGAAGAGCAGATGAATTTGGAAATGAACTGAAATTTGGAAATAGTGAGAAAACTTTACAAAAATCCTGATGTTCTGTTCTTAATGGCTTCAAAAGGAAATTGGAAAGATTGTTGCAGATTAAAAACATGATCACCAAATCACAAACTGCCAGTGAAGACAGTGAACACAGGTGAGAGAAAAAAAAAACAGGAAAACTAAGCAGAAGATGAAACTGAGGAATTTTCCCAGAACTGAGCAGAAAATTTATCAAAAATTGAGAATGATGAGAGGTTCCAGGGATAGAAACTAGAAATACAATCTGTATAAAGTAGAAATCCTAGAAGTCAGGAACAGATCAGTTGGAGTGGAAGCAGTAAATAAGGAAAGAGAAGAAAGCTTTCCTAAGCTAAACTCAGAGATCCAGGCTAGTCCCTCCCCTTATCCTTACAAGATAGGAAAACAGGAGCTATCACTCCTTTTTTGAAGAAAAAGGAATCTGATTACTTTCTTGCAGAATTTCTGAGAAAAAAGAAAGAAAAAAGGTACCCGAGATATGGGGAAATAGAGGGATGTGTCCAGTTTCTCACCCCAGGAAGAACTGTGGCCAGAGCCCTGACCTCTGACTTCCAGAGCAGTGCTCTTGGTGTGCACACATGCTCAGTGACACTGGTGTCACTGAGGTTTTAAAATCTCTCTGCAGTGAACTCATTTGCCAGTTAATTCAAGTGACACACTGAAATAATAGGAAAATACGATTATGAAGCTCTGAATTTTAAGGAGGTATTGACTTGAAAGGCCAAAATCAGCTTTGAGGATTCGCTATGGAAAAAGATTCCTCTCCCCCGGTTACCGTCCTTTCCACAAGACTCTAAATAACTCTACGACTTAATGAAGGGCTCATGCAAGAAATTGGGAAAGTTTGTTCAATAGTTGTCAAGCACCTTCATAACTTTGCTTGTGAGTTTAAGATAACAGTTGTATGTGGGAAAGAATAAAAATCCACTTCACAATGCAGCCTAAATATATCCATCTGCTGATGGACAACCACCATGTCCACCAACTAATCTGAGCAGCCGGCTCCCGCAGGACCAGCTGCATCAGAGCTGATTCCCTAGCATATGCCTTATATACCAAACTCCAGCCTTCGGGGCTGACCACCATGCATCATCATCGTCTGCCTCACCACACTAGCTTTCTATGAGTCTTCAGCACCGACAGAACCCGACTACCAACAGCCTCCACTGCCAGCCCACTCCTCCCAAACGTGGACAAGGCATGTGTTTGACAGGAGTGGCTGTTTTGTTTTTCTAACTTTCTTAGGGAATTGCCCTTGTTTATTTTTCTTCAACACCAGATTTGGCCCCTTCCTCCAACAGCCATGAGCTTTTAGACTGTAAGGTCACCACCTAACACAATCTGTACCTGCTCAAGACCTGAGACCCCACATCTGTCCTTCCACCAGAAGACAGATGTTACACATAAAGAGACCCCATCCTGGCTCTCACCTGTGGCCCAATTACCTTCTAACATGGACAGCCAGGCCTTTTATGACAAATATGTGATGTGATGCTGTTTGCTACAGTTTGGAGAAAGGGATTCATAGAGGCTGCCATAAAACTCAAGGAAGAGGCCATTATACCTTACATGGGAAAACACCCAAGTTCCATCAGCTGATGATCAGAGGCAGCTCCTTACATGATTCTGTCTCCTTGAAGTTACATATCCTACTACGAGACAAAGGGACAGCAGTAGTTCTGCTCAAAATTAACTACTAATGAAGCCAAGCTGGGGGACTCAATGGAATCTGCCCCAAGCTAGGAATTCTGTTGTTTTTTTTTTTTTGAGACAGTGTCTCACTCTGTTACCCAGGCTAGAGTGCACGATCTAGGCTCACTACAACCTCTGCCTCCCAGGTTCAAGCAATTCTCTTGCCTCATCCTCCCGAGTAGCTGAGATTATAGGCATGCATCATCATACTGAGCTAGTTTCTGTTTTAGTAGAGACAGGGTTTCACCATATTGCCCAGGCTAGTCTTGATCTCCTCAAGTGATCCGTCTACTTCAGCCTCCCAAAGTGTTGGGATTACAGACACGTACAGACATGAGCCACTGCTCCTGGCCAAGATTTCCCTTTCTTTTTTTTTTTGAGACGGAGTCTCGCTCTGTCACCAGGCTGGAGTGCAGTAGCGCGATCTCGGCTCACTGCAACCTCCGCCTCCCTGGTTCAAACAATTCTCCTGCCTCAGCCTCCCGAGTAGCTGGGACTACAGGTGCGCGCCACCACATACCCAGCTAATTTTTGTATTTTTAGTAGAGACGGGGTTTCACCATGTTGGCCGGGATGGTCTCGATCTCTTGACTTTGTGATCCGCCTGGCTCAGCCTCCCAAAGTGCTGGGATTACAGGCTTGAGCCACTGCACCTGGCCAAGAATTCCCTTTCTTTGGGTAGTAGGCACTCCTCCCTAACTGAAGGATAGGGGACAATTGTTTATCTCTCTCACCTTCAAGCTACTTCTGCCAGGCAAGTGGATACACCTGCCAACAGCACTCTCTTCTATCCTTCATAAAGGATCCAGAGTACATAGCAAAAGAGGGAGATGTGTAACTCACCAGTGTCAGGTGTGTGCTCTGGCCAGCCCACGTGGTTCAGTCCTGTTGGAGCACTCTGTGAGAGTGGATGGCTTCTTCTAGGGAGATTAAAAGACTCTGGAGAGGTAATGATCGTCTTTCTCCAGCACTGGAAGAGGAAGGAAGAGGCAGAGGGCAAATGAAGAGAATAAATGACAGGCTGTCATTGCCATCCTGCAGTTTTTCTAATAGCTGAGGACCTTTCCTTGTGAACAGAGCACACAGCCAAAATCTGCACAGCTCCAAGAGGTGCCTTTCACATCAAAACTTACGAGAAAAGCTTCACCTGGAGTCTGTAGTGGACAACCTATCTGGCCACATGGATAGGTTGTCATTCCATGGGTGAAGTGAGGACTGTGGAGGTCTTCACATTCCCAACTCCCCACAACTGGTCAGCCATACAGCCTGACATTTCCCCCAAAAGCAAGAGTGTTAGTTTTAGCTAAGGCACATTCTTTTTGGAATGCTTCATTAAAATGCAATTCACGAAATTCCTGACATCTCCTAATGATGAAACGTACACTGCCCTTCAGATAGTAAGGACCACTGTTGGCTGTGGCTTTGGGAAGGCCACATTATCCAGAGATAAACCTGGGCCCCTCTTGTTTTTTTTTTTACTTCTACCTTATGAGGTTATTGTATTAACTTAAAAATTGTGGTATATATTCAAATAAATGCTTGTTCCCTTTTTGTTTTTGTATTCCTCATGCTACAAGCAAACAGTGCTTGGAAAATTATTTTAGTGATTTCCAAAAACACCAATATTCAAACAATGATAAAGATGGAGTACACACTTCACCCCATCCATTTGATCACAGTGGAAAATCTTTGGGCAGAATATGTAGATCAGCTGTCTGAGGACTCTGGGGGGAACAGCAGCAGGGGGACTGGGGAAGGAAACCAGAATTTGAAGTAAAACTGATTCTGCAGTGAGTTTCTTGTCTTGTTGTTCCTGTGTTGTGCCCTGGTCTGAACTCAATACCAGCTTGAGACTGGGCATGGACATAAAGGACTCTAAAAGAAGCCCGCTCAGATCTGAAGAGAGGGAAAAGAGTCCTTAAGGGTATGAGGGAATGAAAGACGCGTATTTGAGGGATGATTTCTCCCACCCTATTCCCTTAGGCAGTCTTATTATAGTAATGGCAGTGGTGGTCATGCAGACACCTAAAATTCTGAGAGACAGGAATCCTTCTCTGACCAGAGGAACTGTGGTCCCAAGGGCATGGGAGAGAATCCCTGTTTCTTTTTTCTCTCTCTGTCTTCCTGCCTCTTGGTTTAAGAGGCAGAAACAGTTGCAGGAAGTGTACAGCAGAGTGGGAAAATGAAAGCCCCAGCTTTCATTAAGAAAACTGGGAATGGAGGACTCCCAGACACCAGGAAGTGCCTGGGACAATGCCAAGAGGAGGGGTCTCAAGTAGTTGGATCCCATAATGTTGTGTATGACCTCTCGGACTTACCCCTAAGCTGTATGAGTGGTTCTGACCCTGAATAGTGTATTAGAGTCTTTGAGAACTGAACCAAGGGGTAGAATATTTTATAGGTCCCACAAGGGCCACTGGATGATCCACATTATCTAAATGGCACTGCAAACATCTAAAATCTGAACTGACATGAGAAACAGCCCCTGAAGGGTCAGTAAGAACTTGCAGCCTAAACTTAACTGGGTCAACTGCTTAAGAAATTTAATAATCATTATTCTCCATAGGAACTAAACAAGGCCCAGAGTCTTGTAACATAATATTTAAGATGCCCAGGATGCAATCCAAAATTACCTGACACACAAAGAACTATGAAATCTCAATAACTTGTGAGGGAAAAGATAGTCAATAATGGCAACACCAAGATGACATAGTTGTTGGAATTATCAGAAAAAGACTTTAAGGTAGCTCTTGTATCACCATGCTCTAAGAAATAATGGTGAACACTTTTGACATAAATGAAAAATAATAGATAAATAGAAAAAAAGAATCAAATGGACATGTTAGTACTGAAAGATATAATAACTAAAATAAAAATCCACTGGCAAAGTACAGTTATAAAATGAGATGGAAGTGGAAAGAAGCAGTAAGTATGTAAATAGTTCAACAGAAATTATCTAATTGAAGAACAGAGAGAAAAGGTTGGGGTAAAAATCCCAGCAGAACTTCAGGGACCTGTGTGACAACAATAGTGGTCTAATACTCTGTCATCAGAGTTCCAGAAGGAGAAGAGAGTGGGGTGCAGAACAATAGCAAGAATAATTTCTGAAAACATCCCAAATATGATTCAAAACATTAACTTAACAGATAGAAGAGCTCAGCAAACTGCAAGCTGAAAAACCCAAGGAAATCAATGCCCAGAGGCATCATAAACTGCCAAAAACTAGAGACAATGAAAAAATCTTCAAGCAGCCAGAAACCACAGCAGATCATACATAGGGGAACATTCATTCAAATGACTGCAGATTTTTCATGGAGGCCAGAAAGAAGTGGAATATTTGTAAAGTGCTAAATCACTGTCAACCCAAAAATCTACATCCAGCAAAAGTGTACTTAAGGAATGAAGGTAAAATAAGAACATTATCACATGGAGAAAAACTAAGAGAAGTCATAGCCAGTAGACCTGTTCTAAAGAAATGTTGAAGGAATATCTTGACACAAAAGGAAAATGATATCAGAGGGAAACTTCAAACTTCAGAAATGAAGGAAGAGCAACAGAAATAATGAATAGCTGGGTAAATATAACACACTATTTTTCTCCTAAGTTTTAAAAAATGTTTGACAGTTAAGCGCAATATTATAGTGTTATCTAATGGGGTTTTCGATGTATGCAGAGATAATGCAAATGACAACAACAGCACAGAGGCGGAGGTTAAAGGAACCTATGTCTACATTCCACTCGAAGTGGGAAAATACTAATTCTAACTAGATGGAAATGTTAAGGATGTATAGTAATTCCTAGAGTTACTAAAAAAAACTATACAAAGAAATATAGTTAAAAGCTCAATAGCAAGTTAAAATGGAAGAATAAAAAATACCTAAATATTCCGAAAGGAAGCAGAGCAATGAAAATCATAGAACAAATGATAACTTGGTAAACCTAAATCCAAACACATCAATAAGTGCATTAAGTTTGAATACACAAAACACATAATCAGAAGAACAAATATTAAAATAATTAGGGAAAAAACAACATATAACCATATGCTATCTACAAGAAATCTTTCAAAATAATGATAAAGGTAAGTAGAAACTAAAAGGGTGGAAAAACTATGCCACACAAATGCTAATCAAAAAGAAAACGTAAATGGCTATATTACTATCAGACAAAACCAATTTCAGAGCAAGAAAAATTACCAGGGACACAGAGAAACATGACATCATAAGAGTGAATTCACCAAGAAGACATATGACCCTAGATGTCCATGCATCTAACCACAGACATTCAAAATGTATGAAGCAAAAATTTAATTTAATTTAAAGGAGAAATGGAAAATTCACATTGATCCATTTCTGATTGGAAACTTCAACACTTTTATCACAGTAATCAATACAACAAATAGACAAAAACAAGGTAATAAAACAAGGTAATAGACAAAGTGAGCAACACTATCAACCAACTGGAACTAATTGACATTTGTAGCATATTCATCCAATAATAGCATACACATTATTTTCAAGTGCACATGGAACATTCACCAAGAGAGGCTATATCCTTAAGTGATAATCATAATAATGAAATAACAATAATAAAAACATGTTCGAAAGTATGAAATCATACAAAGTATGTTTCTCTGACCACAATGGTATTAAACTATAAATCAGTAATAGAAAGGTAATTCTGTTACATTTCTTGAAAAGGAAATCCTCATCTATTTAGAAATTAACACACTTCCAAAATAAAAAGTCCACCATAGTCCAGTGACTGCTTTGAGAACAGTGATCTAGTGCTCTGGTTTACTCACCATATGTGCTATTATTCCTGCTGTTCTGACCCTTGCATGTTATACTATATTATTACTCGCTTCTTTTCATATCTTTTGAGAATTGTACCTGCAGTTTAACTTTCTGTGTTTACACAAAAATGTGGTTTGTGTATACTTGAGTAGTTGAAACTATTAGAAACTACCAAACAATATTTGACTCAACTAGTCAAATATACTCAACTAGTATATAATCTCTATTTTCTATAAAATTATCAGAAATTATCTCTAGGCCTCCAAACCTTTTACAATCAAAGAATCTTAGTGTTGGAATTCTCTCAACATCTACTTTAATCCTGGTTAGAGGGAAACTGGACCCTGTACATGTATACATGCAGGCCACATTACATTTGATTGTTTAAAAAATAGCCATTTAAGCTTGTGACTACAGCTGGCTCTCAAACAACATCGGTTTGAACTGCATGGGTCTATTTATACATAAATTTCTTCCACCTCTGCCACTTCTGAGACAAGACCACTGCTCCTCTCCTTCCTTCTCCTTAGCCTATGGAATGTGAAGATGATGAGGATGAAGACCTTATGACAATCCACTTCCACTGAATAAACAGTAAATATATTTTCACTTCCCTCTGATTTTCTTAACATTTTCTTTTTCTCTAGCTTACTTTATTCTAACAATACTATATATACTACTTATAATATCTTACAACATACAAAATAAGTGTTAGACTGTTTATGTTATCAGCAAGGCTTCTGGTCAACAATAGGCTATTAATAGTTAAGTTTTTCAGGAGACAAAATGTTATACATGGAGCTGAGCATGGTGGCTCATGCCTGTAATCCTGTAATCTCAGTATCCTGGGACTCCGAGGCGGGCAGATCACTTGAGCTCAGGAGTTCGAGACCAGCCTGGCGAACACAGTGAAACACTGTCTCTACTAAAAATACAAAAATTAGCCAGGCATGGTGGCATGCAATCCCAGCTACTAGGGAGGCTGAGGCAGGAGAATTGCTTGAACCCAGGAGGCGGAGGTTGCAGTGAGCCGAGATCACACCACCGCACTCCAGCCTGGGCAACAGAGCAAGACTGTCTCAATATGCATGTATGGGATATATACATGGATATATATATTGGATATATACATGGATTTTTGGCTGTGTGGGTGGTTGGTGCCCCTAACCCCCGGATGGTAAAGAGCCAACGGAATATCCTTTTGACAAAACGTTTTCTCAAGTTAACTCCCCCATGAGTTACTTAAACATTCTCTAAGTCTTCCCTTCATGTTCTACACCAAATTTATCATGTCATTTTCCGGTTAAAAACCCTCAAAGGCTGCCTGCTGCTTACAGAATAAAGTCAAGATCTATTGGCATGGGGCCCAGAGTTCTTCAAATATTGTTTTCTGACTATTGTAACAACTCTTTCCATCCATCTCTCTACCACCAGGCACCTGCTCACTACTTCCCTGATACTCCATGAATTTTCATACTACCATGCCCTTAATGTTGCTATCCTCTCTGTTTGAACTACGCTTCCATGCTGAAACTTTATCCATTCTTAGGAAAGTGAATCCGTTTATGCAAAATCTTTCCTTATGTTCCATCTACACCGAATTACCCACCTCCTCCTCTCTGTTAACAGTATTTTGTTGATATCACTGTAGCAACTGTATTGTTGTATAATTACTGTACAAATTTTAGTACTTGGAAGTGGGATACAGCTGTAACAAACACCTACAAATTTGGAAGTGACTTTGGAATTGGGCACTAGGCAGAGGCTGGAAGAAAAGATATAAAAAGAATACACGCTAGAAAGGAAGAAATAAAACTCCCCATCTTCAGATGATATGGTTGCTTACATAGATAATTTCAAGTGATCTATAAAAAACAACTAACTTTGGACTAACATGGATTCAGCAGAGCCACAAGATACAATATTAAAACATAAAAATCAACCACATTTCCATATACTAAAAATCAACTTGTGGAAAATGAAATTTAAAACACAATATTTGTAATAGTTCTTAGGAAAATTAAATACAAAAGTATACATTTAAAAAAATGCATAGGATCTATATGCAGAAAATTACAAAATTCAGGCAAAAGCAGTTAAAACCTAAATAAATGAAAAGATGTACTTGTATTCTTGTGTTGGGAGACAAAACATGATAAAGATGACAGTTTTCCATCAATTAATTTATAGATTTGCTGCAGTCTCATCAGATTCTCAGCAAAGCGTGCATAGACGAGCACAAACTTATTTTAATATTTACTATTGGAAGGAACTAGCCATTCAACAGGTAAAACAATGTTGAAAAAAAGTGGAAAGACTCCATCTAATCAACGTGAAGGCTCAGTACACAGCTATGCAGATCAAGCCAGTGTGGCAGTGGTGGAGGCATAGACATAGAGATCAGGAGTACCAAACAGAGAGCCTAGAAACAGGCTTAAGTATATCTAACTGATTTCTTGCAAAGGTGCAAAACAAATTCAATGAGGAATAATACTCTTCTCAACAAGTGGAAGTGGTCCAACAGTATCCATAGGCAAAAAAAAAAAAAAAAAAGAAAGAAAACTTCACCGAAATCCCACAACTTAGGCAGCCATAAGAAAAAATGAGATCATTTCCTTTGCAGCAACATGGTTGGCACTGGAGGCCATTATCCTAGGAAAACTGACGCAGAACAGACAACCAAATACCCCTTTCTCACTTATACATGGGAGCTAAACATTAAGTACATATGGACACAAAGAAGACAGCAACAAATTCTGGGGCCTACTTGAGGGTGGAGGGCAGGAGGAGGATGAGAACTGAAAAACTACCCATCGGGTACTATACTTATTACCTGGGTGACAAAATAATCTGTACACCAAACCCTTACAACATGCAATTTACCTATATAATGAACCTGCACACTTACCCCTGAACCTAAAATAAAAGTCAAAAACTGTAACTGCAAGTTAATCATAAACTTAAATGTGAAAAGCACAATGATAAAACTTTAGAAAAAATAGAATAAAATCTTTGAAACTTAGGGGTCACTGAAGAGTTTTTACACATGACACCGAAAGCATATCCATAAATGGAAAAAACTGGTTAACTAGACTTCAACATTCAAAAACCTTTGTTCTGTGAATACCCTGGTAAGAAGATGAAAAAACAAGCTACAGACTGGGTGATAATGTTTGTAAACCACATATTCAACAAAGGACTAATATCTGGAATATGAATATATATAATACACAGACACATATACACTCTGACTCTCAAAGATCAACTTTACAAAAATGCCTTGTGGGGATTTTCTGGCAAGATGGCAGAATAGGAACAGCTCTGGTGTGCAGCTCCCGGTGACAGCAACACAGAAGGCGGATGATCTCTGCATTTCCAACTGAGGTACCTGGTTCATCTCACTGAGACTGGCTAGACAGTGGGTACAGCCCAAGGAGGGCGAGCTGAAGCAGGGTGGGCGTTGCCTCACCTGGGAAGTGCAAGGGACTAAAGAACTTTCTCTCCTAGCCAAGGGAAGCCATTTGGGACTTTTCCCAGCACTCTGGCACGCTGGCTTAGATACTGCGCTTATCCTAAGGTCTTCAGAAGCTGCAGACCAGGAGATTCCCTCCAGTGCCTACAATACCAGCGCTCTGGGTTTCCAGCACAAAACTGGGCAACCATCTGGGAAGACACCAAGCTAGCTGCAGCAGTTTTTTTCTTTGTACCCCAGAGGCACCTGGAATGCTAGCGAGACAGAATCGCTCATTCCCCTGAAAAAGGGGGCTGAGGCCAGGGAGCCAAGTGATCTGGCTTGGTGTGTCCCACCCCCCACAAAGCCAGCAAGCTAAGATCCACTGGCTTGAAATTCTCGCAGCCAGCACAGCAGTCTGAGCTTGACCTGGGATGTTCGAATTCGGTGCGGGGGAGGGTCATCCACCATTGCTGAGTCTCGGGTAGTTGGTTTTAACTTTGCCTGTGTAAATAAAGTCACCGGGAAGTTTACACAGCAACTGGGCGGAGCCCATGGTAGCTCAGCAAGGCCTCTGCAGGCAAACTGTGTCACTAGACTCCCTCTTTGCTGGGCAGGGCATCTCTGAAAAAAGGGAGCAGCCCATCAGGGACTTCTAAATAAAGCCCCACCCTCCTGGGACAGAGCACCTGGCAAAAGGGGCGGTTGTGGGTACAGCTTCAGCAGACTTCAACATCCCTGCCCAGCAGCTCTGAATTGAGCAACAGATCTCCCAGCACAGTACTTGAGCTCCGATAAGGAAGAGACTGCCTCCTCAAGTGGCTCCCTGACACCCATATATCCTGACTGGGAGACACCTCCCAGAAGGGGCTGACAGACACCTCATACAGGAGAGCTCTTGCTGGCATCTGGTGGGTACCCTTCTGGGACAAAGCTACCAGAGGAAGGAACAAGCAGCAATCTTTGCTGTTCTGCAGCCCCCACTGGTGATTCCCAGGCAAGCAGGGTCTGGAGTGGACCTTCAGCAAACTCCAGCAAACCTGCAGCAGAGGGGCCTGACTGTTAGAAGGAGAACTAACAGAAAGAAATAGTTGCAACATCAACAGAAAGGGCATCCACTCAGAGACTAAGGTCATCAACTTCAAAGACCAAAGGTAGATAAATCCAAGAAGATGGGAATAAACCAGTGCAAAAAGGCTGAAAACTCCAAAAACCAGAATGCTGCTTCTCCTCCAAGGGATCACAACTCCTCACCAGCAAGGGAGCAAAACTGGATGGAGAATGAGTTTGATAAACTGATGGAAGCAGGCTTCAGAAGGTAGGTAATAACAAACTTCTCTGAGCTAAAGGAGCATGTTCTAACCTAATGCAAGGAAACTAAGAACCTTGAAAAAAGGTTAGATGAAATGCTAACTAGAATAACCAGTGTAGAGAAGAACATAAGCAACTTGATGGAGCTGAAGAACACAGCATGAGAACTTCATGGAGCATATACAAGTTTCAATAGCCAAATCAATCAAGCAGAAGAAAGGATATCAGAGATTGAGGGTGAACTCAATGAAATAAAGCGAGAAGCCAAGATTAGAGAAAAAGAGTGAAAGAAATGAACAAAGCTTCCAAGAAATATGGGATTATGTGAAAAGACCAAGTCTACATTTGATCAGTGTACCTGAAAGTAATGGGGAGAACGAAACCAAGTTAGAAAACACTCTTCAGGAGAACATCCTCAACCCACCATTCAAATTCAGGAAATACAGAAAACACCACAAAGATACTCCTCAAGAAGAGCAACCCCAAGACACATAGTTGTCAGATTCACCAGGGTTGAAATGAAGGAAAAAATGCTAAGGGCAGCCAGAGAGAGAGGTCGGGTTACCCACAAAGGGAACCCCATCAGACTCACAGCAGATCTCTCAGCAGAAACCCTACAAGCCAGAAGAAAGTGGGGGGCCAATATTCAACATCCTTAAAGAAAAGAATTTTCAACCCAGAATTTCATATCCAGCCAAACTAAGCTTCATAAGCAAGGGAGAAATAAAATTCTTTATGGACAAGCAACTGCTGAGAGATTTTGTCACCACCAGGCCTGCCTCACAAGAGCTCCTGAAGGAAGCACTAAGCATGGAAAGGAACAAACAGCACCAGCCACTGCAAAAACATACCAAATTGTAAAGACCATCGACACTACAAAGAAACTCCATCAACTAATGGGCAAAACAACCAGCTAGCATCAAAATGGCAAGATCAAATTCACATATAACGATATTAACCTTAAATGTAAATGAGCTAAATGCCCCAATTAAAAGACACAGACTGGCAAATTGGGTAGTCGACACCCATTGGTGTGCTGTATTAAGGAGACCCATCTCACATGCAAAGATACACATAGGCTCAAAATAAAGGGATGGAGGAAGATCTACCAAGCAAATGGAAAGAAAAAAAAAAGGCAGGTGTTGCAATCCTAGTCTCTGGTAAAACAGACTTTAAACCAACAAAGATCAAAAGAGACAAAGAAGGGCATTACATAATGGTAAAGGGATTAATGCAACAAGAAGAGCTAACTGTCCTAAATACATATGCACCCAATACAGGAGCACCCAGATACATAAAGCAAGTTCTTAATGACCTACAAAGAGACTCACATGCAATAATAGTGGGAGACTTTAACACCACACTGTCAATATTAGACAGATCAATGAGACAGAAAATTAACAAGGATATCCAGGACTTGAACTGAGATCTGGACCAAGTGGACCTAATAGACATCTACAGAACTCTCCAATCCAAATCCACAGCATATACATTCTTTTCAGTACCATATCACATGTATTCTAAAATTGACCACATAATTGGAAGTGTTTTACTTCCTTTTTTGCATTGTCAGCAGATGCAAAAGAATGGAAATCATAACAGTCTCTCAGACCACAGTGCAATCAAATTAGAACTCAGGATTAAGAAACTCACTCAAAACTGCACAACTACATGGAAACTGAACAACCTGCTCCTGAATGACTGCAGGATAAACAATAAAACGAAGGCAGAAATAAAGATGCTCTTTGAAACCAGTGAGGACAAAGACACAATGTACTAGAACCTCTGGGACACATTTAAAGCAGTGTCTAGAGGGAAATTTATAGCACTAAATTCCCACAAGAGAAATGACAAAAGATCTAAAATTAGAGGAGGCCGAGCATGGTGACTCTCGCCTGTAATCCCAGCACTTTGGGAGGCCAAGGTGGGCAGATCATGGGGTCAGGAGTTCAAGACCAGTGTGGCCAACATGGTGAAACCCTGTCTCTACTAAAAATACAAAAACTAGTGGGGCATGGTGGCACATGCCTGTAATCCCAGCTACTCTGGAGGCTGAAGCAGGAGAATTGCTTGAACTGGGACCTGAGAGGTGGAGGTTGCAGTGAGCCGAGATCACGCCACTCCACTCCAGCCTGGGCTGTCTCAAAAAAAAAAAAAAAAAAACGAGGAGCAAGATGAAACAAATTCAAAAGCTAGCAGAAGACAAGAAATAACTAAGATCAGAGCAGAACTGAAGGAGACAGAGACACAAAAAAATCCTTCAAAAAAATCAATGAATCTAGGAACTGGTTTTTTGAAAAGATTAACAAAAGAGATAGACCACTAGCCAGACTAATAAAGAAGAAAAGAGAGAAGAATCAAACAGATGCAATAAAAAAATGATAAAGGGGATATCACCACCAATCCCACAGAAATACAAACTACCATCAGAGAATATTATAAACACCTCTATGCAAGTAAACCAGTAAATCTAGAAGAAATGGATAAATTCCTGGATACTTACATCCTCCTAAGACTAAACAAGGCAGAAGTCGAATCCCTGAATAGACCAATAACAAGGTCTGAAATTGAGGCAGCAATTAATAGCCTACCAACCAAAAAAAGTCTAGGACCAGATGGGTTCAGAGCTGAATTCTACCAGAAGTACAAAGAGGAGCTGGTAACATTCCTTCTGAAACTATTCCAAACAATAGAAAAAGAGGGAATCCTCCCTAACTCATTTTATGGGACCAACATCATCTTGATACCAAAACCTGGCAGAGACACAACTAAAAAAGAAAATTTCAGCCCAATATCCATGATGAACATTGATGTGAAAATCCTCAATAAAATACTGGGAAACCAAATCCAATAGCACATCAAAAAGCTTATCCATCATAATCAAGTCAGCTTCATCCCTGGGATGCAAGGCTGGTTCAACATACACAAATCTATAAACATAATCCATCACATAAACAGAACCAAAGACAAAAACCACATGATTATCTCAATAGATGCAGAGAAGGCCTTTGACAAAATTCAACAGCCATTTATGCTAAAAACTCTCAATAAACTAGGTATTGATGGAACGTATCATAAAATGATAAAAGCTATAGATGACAAACCTACAGCCAATATAATATTCAAGGTGCCTAGTTTTCAACAAAAAATTATGATCCTGGGAAACAAAAAAGTATGGCCTGCTCACGGAAAGAAAAGAACAAAAACTGTCCCCGAGAAAACACAGGGTCTTACTAGACAAAGACTCTAATAAACTGATTTAAATATGCTTAAAGAGCTAAGAAACAAAAACAACTAAAGGAACCAGAAGAATGATGTCTCATCAAATGTAATACCAATAAAAAGAAAGTATTAAAAAAACATATTAAAGTTCTGGAGTTGAAACACCTAAAATTCAATATAACAGTATTGTGAGTAGGCAGAAAAAAGAATCAGTGGATTTGAAGATGGCCAATGGAGATTTTCCAATATGAGGGAAAGAAGCATGAAGAAAAGTAACAGAACCTAAGAGAAGCATGAAGAAAATTAACAGAATCTAGGGCACCATCAAGCACAACAACATACCCATAATGCAATCTCAAAAGAAAAAGAAAGAGAGAAAAAATCAGAAAGACTTTTTGAAGAAACAAGTGCTGAAAATTCCTAAATTTGATAAAGTACATGAATCTACACATCTAAGAAGATCAGTGAACTCAATGGTGGATAAACATCAAGACTCACACTGAGACACATTGGAATCACATAGCTGAAAACCAAAGACAAAAAGTGAATCTTGAAATCAGCAACTCACCATGTACAAGTGTTCCCAATAAGATTAACGGCTGATTTCTCCTCAGAAACCATGAGGCCAGAAGCCAGAGGCATGAAAAACAGAGAAAGAAAAAAAAATGTCCACCAAGAATTCTATATCTGGGAAAACTGTACTTCAAAAATGAATGGAAAAATTATCCCATGCAAAAAGAGAGCTGGAGTATCTATACCAGGTACCTATAACAAAAGAGACCTGGAGTATCTATACCAGCACCAGACAAAATAGACTTTAAGTTGAAAGCTGTTATAAAGACAAAGAAAGACATTACAGATTTACTAAAATGTCAATTCATCAAGATAATATAACAATCACAGACATATATATACCTACCAACTGAGCAACAAAAATGACAGAAATCATGTGAGAAATAGACAGTTGTGCAATAATAGTTGGAGACTTCAACATCCTTTCAATAATAAATGTACATAAAGTCAAGGAGGAAATAGAGGTCTTGAACAGTACTACAAACCAATTAAAACTAACAGACATATACAGAACACTCAACCTAACAACAGCAGAATACACATTCTTCTCAAGTACACATGGAACATTCTCCAGAAGAGACCATAAGTGAGGCCAGAAAATAAGTTTCAGTAAGTTTTTTTTTTTGAGATGGAGTTTTGCTCTTGTTGCCCAGGATGGAGTGCAATGGTGCCATCTTGGCTCACTGCAACCTCCGCCTCCCGGGTTCAAGTGATTCTCCTGCCTCAGCTTCCTGAGTAGCTGAGATTATAGGCATGCATCACCACGCCCAGCTACTTTTGTATTTTTAATAGAGACGGGGTTTCACCAGGTTGGTCAGGCTGGTCTCGAACTCCTGACCTCAGGTGATCAGCCTGCCAAGCCTCCAAAGTGCTGAGATTACAGATGTGAGCCACCACGCCCAGCCAGTAAATTTTACAAGACTGAATTCATACAAAGTGTCTTTTCTGACTGCAATGTGCTGAAACTAGACATCAATAGCAGAACTGGAAAAATCACAAATATGTGGAAATTAATACAATATTAAACAGGCAGTGAGTCAAAGAAGAAATCACAAGATTTCACAAAAAAGAAAAGAATAAATCACAATATTAGAAAACACTGTGAGATGAATGAAAACAAAAACACAACCTATCAAAACTTATGGATGCAGCGAAGGCTATGCTGAGAGGGAACTTTCTAGTTGCAAAAGCCTACATTAAAAAAGAATTTCTCAAATTAATAGCCTAATTTTCCACCTTCAGTAATAAGAAAAAGAAGCAGAAACTAACCCCAAAGCTAATAGATGGAAGAAAATAATAAAGATGACAGTAGAGATATATTAAATATAGAGGCCGGGTGCTCATGCCTGTAATCCCAGCACTTTGGGAGGCTGAGGTGGGTGGAACACTTAAGCTCAGGCGTAGGAGACCAGCCTGGGCAACATCGTGAAACCTTGTCTCTACCAAAAATACCGAATACCAGTCTCATAACTCCATCTCTAGATAGATAAATAAATAGATAAAAAATTTAAAATGGAATAAAATAAGAAAAACAATAGAGAAAATCAAGACAACCAAAAATATATTTTATGAAGACCAACAACATTGATCAACACTTAGCTATACTGATGTAAAAAAAAGAAAATGCAAATTACTAAAATTAGAAATGAGAGTGGGGGCATTACTACTGATATTACAGAAATTTTAAAGGATTATAAGAAAACGCTATGAACAATTGTATATCAGCAGATTAGATAATGTAGATAAAATGGAGAGATTCTTAAGAAAAACACAAGCTATTAATATGAAAATGACTCAAGAAGAAATGTAAACTCTGGCCAGGCACAGTGGCTCATACCTGTAATCCCACACATTTTGCAAGTCCAAAGCGGGTGGATCACTTGAAGTCAGGAGTTCGAGACCAGCCTGGCCAATATAGTGAAACCCTGTCTCTACCAAAAAATGCAAAAATTAGCCAGGTGTGGTGGTGCAGACCTGTAATCCCAGCTACTCAGGAGGCTGAGGCAAGAGAATCGCTTGAACCCAGGAGGTGGAGGTTGCAGTGAGTCAAGATCGTGTTGCTGCACTCTAGCCTGGGTGACAGAATGAGACTGTCTCACCAAATGAAAGAAAGAAAGAAGAAAGAAAGAGAGAGAAGAGAGAAAGAAAGAAAGAAAGAAAGAAAGAAGGAAGGAAGGAAGGAAAGAAAGAGAGAAAGAAAGAAGGAAAGAAATAAAGAAAGAAAAGAAGAAGAAGAAATATAAACTCTGAGCAGATCAAGTAAAGAATTGTTTTTTCACCAATCTGCTGCTAAAAGAAAAGAAAAAAAATTGAATCAGTTATCAGAAACCTCACAACAAAGAAAAGCCTAGGACCAGAAAGCTTCACTGGTGAACTCTACAAGACATTTAAAGAAGAAACCTTCTCAAACACTTCCAAAAAAGTAGAAGAGGAGAGAGCACTTCTTAACTCATTCTATAAGACCAGAATCACCCTGATACCAAAGCCAGACAAAAACATCACAAGAAAAGAAAATTGCAGATCAATACGTATTCAGTGTAATATACCACATTAATAGGACAAAGAAAACACACGTGACTATTTCAGTTGATGCAGAAAAACTGTCATGAAAACTGATCATGCACTTGAAAAATCCAGCACCCTTTCATGATAAAAACACTAGAAATACAAAGGAACTTCCTTAACACGATAACACGGCATTTGTGAAAAACACACAGCTAACATCATACTCGATAATGAAAGACTGAAAGCTTTAATGCTAAAATCAAGAAGACAAGGATGCCCGATTTCACTAGTTCTGCTCAACGTTGTTATGTAAGTTCTACCCAGAGCAAGCAGTGGAAAAAAAAGAAATCAAAGGCATCTAAACTGGAAAGGAAGAAGTAAAATAATCTATTTTTACAAATGATGCAATCTTATGCATAGAAATTTCTAAAGAATCCACAAAAATATTCTTACAGCTAGTAAATGAATTCAGCAATGTTTCAGGATACAGGATCAATAAACAAAAATCAATTGTATTTTCATACTCTAGTAATGGATAATCCCAAAATTAAGTTTTTAAAACTTCGTTTATGATGTCATCAAGAAGACAAAAATACTTAGGAAAAATTTTAACCAAGGATGTGCAAGACTTTTACAGTGAAAATGACAAAACACTGCTGAAAACAAATCAAGAATTCCCCCCCCCCAGAAATGGAACGACACCCAGTGTTCATGGATTTGAAGACTTAATGTTATTAATATGGCACTACTCTCCAAAGTGATCTACAGATTGAATGCAATCCTATAGAAATCTCAAGGGCCTTTTTTTTTTTTACAGGAATGGAAATTGAATTATAAGATTCATATGAAATTGCAAGGCCGAGCAAATAGCCAAAACAGTTTTGAAAAAGAACAAAGAGCACTCACACATTCCAATTTCGAAACTTATTATAAAACTATGATAATCAGAACAATGTGGTACTAACATAAAAAGACAGACATATAAACTAACAGGATAGAATGGAGAGTCCAAAAATATACCCACACATCTAAGGTAATTTGATTTTCTTTTTTTTGAGACAGGGTCTCACTCAGTTGCCCATGCTGGAGTGTAGTGGTGCAATCTCGGCTCACTGCAACCTCCGCCTCCCAGGTTCAAGCAATTCTCCTGCCTCAACCTCCTGAGTAGCTGGGAGTACAGGTGCACACCACCATGCCTGGCTAATTTTTTTATTTTTAGTAGAGACAGGGTTTCACCATGTTGGCCAGACTGGTGTTGAACTCCTAGCCTCAAGTGGTCCACCTGCTTCAGCCTTCCAAAGTGCTGGGATTACAGGCATGAGTCATCATGCCTAGACAGTAATTTGATTTTTCACAAGGATGCCAAGGCCATTCAGTTAGGGAAAGAAAAGTGTCTTCAACACATGGTGCTTGGATAACTACATACCTGCATGGAAAATATTACAATTGGACCTCTATCGCACATCACACAAAAATTAAATAAAAATGGATCAAAGACCTAAATGTAAAAGCAAAAGGTATAAAACTCTTAGAAAAAATCAGGTAAATTTCATTACTTGGATTTGGCAATATATTCTTAGATATGATCTCAAATGCACAAGCAACAACTACAAAAATAGATAAAGTAGATTTCGTCAAAATTAAGTACTTATGCATCAATGGATACTATCAAAAAAGTGAAAGGCACTCTACAGATGGGAGAAAATATTTATAAATCACATATCTGATAATAGTCTTACATTCAGAATATGTGAAGAATTCCAGGCTGGGTGTGGTGGCTCACGCCTGTACCCAGCACTTTGGGAGGCCAAGGCAGGTGGATCACTTGAAGTCAGGAGTTTGAGACCAGCCTGGCCAATATGGTGAAACCCTGTCTCTACTAAAAATACAAAAATTAGCTGGGCATGGTGGTAGGTGCCTGTAATCCCAGCCAGTCAGGAGGCTGAGGCAGGAGAATGGCTTGAACCCAGTAGGCAGAGGTTGCAGTGAGCCAAGATCACACGCCACTGCACTCCAGCTTGGGCGACAAAAGTGAGACTCTGTCTCAAAGAAAAAAAAAAAAAAAAAAAGAATTCCTACAACTTAACAACAAAAAGACAATTAAAAATTAGCAAAGGATTTGAATAGACATTTCTCCAAAGAAGATATATAAATGACCAACAAACATTTGAAAATGTGCTCAACATTGGGAAATGCAAATCAAACCAAAATGAAAAAAAACCACAATGAGGTATCACTCATACCTACTGGGATGGGATAATTAAAACAACCACCATCACCACGAAACAAAACATTTAACAAGCGCTGGTGAAGAGGTTGTGGAGAACTTGCAACCCTCAACCACCGCTGTGGGAATGTCAAATGGGGCAGCCATTGTGGAAAACAGCTGGGTGATTCTTCTAAAAGTTAATTATATAATTATCATATGGTCTGGTGATTCACACCTAGATACATACCCCCCAAAATTAAAAGCCTGTATTCAAACAAAAATTTATATTCTAGTCCTGGCTGCACTATTCACAGCAGCCAAAAGGTGGAAACAATCAAAATGCCTATCAATGGATGAATGGATGAACGAAGTGAGACAGGTACTGTATAATCACGTAACGAAATGTTACCTAGCCATACAAAGAAATGAGGTACTGATATGTGCTACGACACGGATAAACCTTGTTTCACTTACAACCCTAAGTGAAAACTGCCAGCCACAAAAAGTCACATATTATGTAATTCCATTTACATGAAAAATTCAGAATAGGAAGACCCATAGGGACAGGAAGCAGATGAGTATTGCCAGGCTCTGAGGAGGGGAAATGGAGAATGACTACTTAATGGGAATGGGGTTTCCATTAGGAGTGATGAAAATGCTTTGGAACTGACAGAGGTGGTGCCCACAAAACACAGTGAATGAATATATTAAATGCCCATAAATTGTTCACTTTAACATGGTTAATTCTACATTATGTGAATTTCACCTCAGTTTTAAAAAGTTGGTCTTCACGGATAAGGTGAGACTCAGAGATGTGTACTTCACAAACACTTGATAATACATATTGCTAATTATAAAAAGAAAGAATAAGAAACTCCTGTCAAAGATTGGGTAACGGGTATGATGTCTACACTATTAATTCACTTTTTAATAGGCTGTAGGTTTCGTGCAAAAAATCATGTTGTCAAAGTGTCCTAGAGACAAAATTGAATGGAAAATGTAATGACTTTAATTGGTTAAGATTGTTGTATTGAAATGATCTGTGCCTCTGTGAGTGGCAGAGCCAATGCTGGGACAGTGTCTAATCGTGTTGGGCACACAGTAGGCACTCATTAAATGGCCGTCTTCTCTGCACTACTACCTTGCATGGGGCTGGCCACAGGCAGAGACACACCACAGAGAAGGAAGAGGGGGCCCTGACTTCTGTGGCTCTGGGGAATGTGCTGCTCAAAGTGTCTCTCCTGCAGGCCCTAGCCTGCGGTACTCAATGTGGCCCAGGCAGCATGCTGTAATCGTAGGGGGTGCAGGGTGACAAGTTATAGCACAGGAGAGTCAAGGGAAAGCTCAGGAGGCAACAGGAAGCTGCAGAGAGAAGGGGATACCAGGCCAAGTCTGAGGGTTCCTGACCGGGAACAGCTTACCTTGGCTCCATCGTTGTGCACCGTCCCTATGTGCAGCCTCCTTTCGACGTGGGACTGGTTCTGCAACTTCTTTCTCTGTGTCTTCTCCAGCCACAAGTCATCCAAACTGACGGGTGAGCGGTAAGGGATGCCCCTAGGCTGTGAAGGAGCCTCCCGGCGGACAGCCTCTGCAGAGACGCAGAGGAGGGCCCATGTCACCATCTCAGTGGTGAAGCAGGGCTTCTGGGCTGGCTCCGTGTGGAAAGCCTTCTGACTGTGAGAGCAACTGGGCTTCTCATCTGCTGGCTCCTCCCAGGGCATGTGATTCTGGAGAGCAGAGAGAACGGGTCAGGGGTCAGAGGTCAAAGGACATATCAACTGGGGACACGCTGTCCTTCCTCTGCCCAGTTCCTTTTGGGTTTAACGCTATGTTTTGGTTAATTCTCAAAGTACACAGTCCAGTGAAATACTTTGTTCACAGTCATTTTGGAAAATGTGAAGATTAGGAACAAAACCAATCTTGTTTCTGTTAAAATGTCTACTTTAAAGATTCTTTTAAAAAAATCCAGTCTTCTATTTTGATCAAATAATTAGGCCTTGAAAGTAATTACTGAACTTGGCATGCTCCTTAGAAATACTTTTTAAAGGCCAGCAACTGGGGTAAGGGGTCCTGCTGAAACAACACCCCTTATAAGCAGAACTGAAGCAGAAGCACACATCCAGAGCCCAGTACCTCTTCTAGCTAGATGCCAACGCTCACTGAAATGTACACAAGGCTCCGCCTCACCAGCGTTGCCACCACCATCCCTGGTTGCCATTACGCACCAGGCACCTTAAGGATTTCAAAATAAAATATGTCCACACTAGCAGAATAGTTAGGCCTGTGCTCGCATCACCAGCATCTCTTTTCTTTGGAATGAGCCACTGGGAGAGGAAACCCTTTTCTTCCCACATGTTGTCCAAGTCTAACGACAAACACTCCATGCCCACCCCATGAACATCCACTTCATAGCAGCAACCTCTATGCAATGGCATCCCCAAGTCCTCTGTGTGTACTGTTTGCTAAAAACTAGGTGAAATTTCTCTTAACTATGTCAAGAGTCTGTCTTAAAAATGTGTCTATGCTGGAGGACTGAATCGGATGAGGCAATATTTTGCTGATATATTGTTCCCAGAAAAAAGGGTTGGCAAGAACAGCCCTCACTGGAGACTATCACAGGGCTGACTGCTCTACCCGACACTCTACTCCAGTTGTACAGGCGACTGTCTTTGCTGTAATTTCTTACTGACGTATCAGTTGGAGGAAAGTGGGGGATGATCACTTAATATGGGATCTTGAGGTTTTGCCTCTCAAATATCTCTTGCTGAACAGAACATGATGTTTATTTTGTAGGTAAGTACATGGAAAACGAAGTTCTTGTTTTAAATTAAGCTCCTTGATAGAGTTTATTTTTATGGTAGAAATTGTAGGGAGTCCTACAATTAGATGGGAAAGTGATTAGATGTATTTGAGAGATTAGAGTATTTTGCATAAGAGTTTTCTACAAGATTAGGATTTCATTATAGATTTTCTGCTTAATCTGAGGTATTCTAAAATTAAAAATGTATGCATATGTATATGTATACAGTGAAAGAAAGAGATGGAGGAAGAGAAAATGGATGGCTGGATAATTATTACATAGTGGTTTTGGGGTACAGCCTGAGAATTGAGACTTTTTCTAGCTCTCCAGGTAATTCTAATGTGCAGCCAAGGTTGCAAACCACTGATCTAACGTGTTTATTTGAACTCCCATATATTACTCTACATTAAAAAATCGCTTTTAGCTAGTTCTTTCTCCCCAAGCACCTTGTGGATCAGAAACAGCTGGTATTTCCTCCCTTAGAAACTCAGAGAACTTAAGAGACTTGCCTCAGAGCAAGTCCTTGCCTACAGGTACCCAGCTGAGTCCTCTCGGCTATGCAGCAACAGATAGACCATACTCCTGGGAATTGGTGAGAAATGCAGATTTTCAAGCCCTGAGGAAATGGTTGGCAATTTGTGTTTAAAATGCCCTCCAGGGAATTCTGAGGCAAGGCTAGTCTGAGAGTTACTGTACTAGAGAGATAGGTAGATTAGAGAGAGGCAAGGTAGCTCAGGCTGTCCTGGTAGTCCTCATATGTCCTAGGGGAGAGTGCCAGACAGCAGACTTTGGGGTGGGATAATCTGAGTTTGGCTAAAGGAACGATTGTCCATCATTGTATTCCCAAAAGGGCAGCATTAAGAAATGATGAGACGATGGCAGATGAGAAAGTTCACGAAAATCTGGAAAGGGTAAAGTGGATGTAGGCAGGGTAGATGGTGCTGCGGAGCACAAGAAGCTATCTAAAGAAATGCAGATGACTTGGAGTTCGCAGGGAAGAAAGCAGGCAGAGGTTCTGTTTTTTTTTTATTGCATTTTAGGTTTTGGGGTACATGTGAAGAACATGCAAGATTGTTGCATAGGTACACACATGGCAGTGTGATTTGCTGCCTTCCTCCCCATCACCTATATCTGGCATTTCTCCCTATGCTATCTCTCCCCAGCTCCCCCACCCCCCCGCTGTCCCTCCCCTAGTTCCCCCCCAACAGACCCCAGTGTGTGATGCTCCCCTCCCTGTGTCCATGTGTTCTCATTGTTCAACACCCGCCTATGAGTGAGAACATGCGGTGTTTGATTTTCTGTTCTTGTGTCAGTTTGCTGAGAATGATGGTTTCCAGGTTCATCCATGTCCCTACAAAGGACACAGACTCATCGTTTTTGATGGCTGCATAGTATTCCATGGTGTATATGTGCCACATTTTCCCTGTCCAGTCTATCATCGATGGGCATTTTGGTTGGTTCCAGGTCTTTGCTATTGTAAACAGTGCTGCAATGAACATTCGTGTACATGTGTCCTTACAGTAGAACGATTTATAATCCTTTGGATATATACTCAGTAATGGGATTGCTGGGTCAAATGGAATTTCTATTTCTAGGTCCTTGAGGAATCGCCACACAGGTTCTGGTTTAAAGTTTGCAAGCATGACCCTCAGTGAAGGTCCCAGCTCAGTCAGCCATGTGACTGTGTATACTCCCCTTTCTATTTCTCCTTCCCTCAAACTGCCAGGCAAGATCAAACACAAGACTTATGGTCCTGAATAACTGAACAAGAATCTCCAGCTTGTGGGGACCACAGACTTACTGGTGAAAGCAGTGGAGAGGTTTGGGATGAAAACAGGATAACAAGAAAACCTGCATCGTGAACAGGGAGCCACGCAGTACCCTGCTTCATTCTTTCCTGGTATAATCCTCTATCTCCTCAATAAGTGACTGGAGGATACTGCTCTGGAGAAGCTGACCCACCTCAGAGAAGGGACTTCTAAACACTGACTTATAAAATAAGCAACTTCTCTTTTAATCACTCAACAGGAAAGTACACTAGCTGATTAGCTCCACACGTGCTCACATAATATCTAACAAATATTTGATGTCTTCCTTTGAGTAAATATGAAATTCACCCAAGGATTGCTAGGCATTTAGGAAAAACCTTCAACTAAAATGACCAAAATAAACAAATAGGGGGAAAAAACTAGGAAAGAGAAAATGTAAAGGATAGAAGAAAACTTCAAAAGAACTAAAATTAATAACCTGAAGTAGAAAAAGGAAGACACTGAAATCATTAAACAAAAACAGTATGCTATTTAAAAAAAAAAAGGAACTTCCAGTTCTGGACAAGATGGCACAGACACACTTCTCCCTGTTTGTTTCACTAGGCACAGCTAAAAACCTAAGACATTATATATAAAACAAAGATATGGAAACAAAGACATCTGAATGGTGGAGAGAAGAAAGTAGACCAGCTGAGGGTCCTAAAATGCAAGGAATGACACTCCAGGGAGTTCCCTAGGTTTTCTTTTGCTGCACGCATACCACTCATACATGCTTCCTATTTAGATGCTGAACAGTCTTGCTGGAGATGTCAGTAGGTCCATACAGAAAAGCCCCAATGGAAGCCTATATTCTCTAGCTAAAGGACAAGCCTAGTAAGACAGAAAACTTTTAGACAAATGCTCTACTGAAGCCAAACATTAAGCAAAAATCATGCAACATACCCCTGTCTCCCTCACACCCCAGCAAAGCCTGAGTGAAGAACTCCCAACCTCACCTGACTGTCATGAGTCACATATGTCCCTGAGCCAAGTGGTGTGAGAGAATGCTGACGGGAAAGCCTGAACTTCTTCCCCCTCTCAGTGTTAGTGAGGCTCTCCGCCACAGTGTCTGTGAAGACAATGTGTGAAGTGAGTCTTCCATCCTCTACCTGGTGTCAGTGAGGCATTCCTCCCCCTGCCCCGCTGGGGTCTAGGAGAAGGGCTTCTAGAGAGCCAGCACCTTCACCTCCAGCCAAAATTCACAAGACCTCCTGATCCTGCTGACAAAGCAGGAGCATCACTGCCTTGGACAAGCACTGCCATTCTAAAGTCCACCCTGATTAAAAAAAAAAAAAAACAGGGAAAATGTGGCACATATACACCATGGAATATTATGCAGCCATCAAAAACGATGAGTTCGTGTCCTTTGTAGGGACATGGATGAACCTGGAAACCATCATTCTCAGCAAACTGACACAAGAACAGAAAATCAAACACCGCATGTTCTCACTCATAGGCGGGTGTTGAACAATGGGAACACATGGACACAGGGAGGGGAGTATCACACACTGGGGTCTGTGGGGGGAAAAGGGGAGGGATAGTGGGGGGTGGGGGAGTTGGGGAGGGATAGCATAGGGAGAAATGCCAGATATAGGTGATGGGGGAGGAAGGCAGCAAATCACACTGCCATGTGTGTACCTATGCAACAATCTTGCATGTTCTTCACATGTACCCCAAAACCTAAAATGCAATATAAAAAAAAAAAAAAACTGCCTAAATCTAAAGGGCATCAACCTAATGACTAAGGTCAGCATGACCATAAACCACAAATAACATCTCTGATCAGAAACATTCCGAACCATTCCCTGACCAGAGACATGCTAGCCCCGAGATAACCTCCCCCTCCAGCCAGAGAGATGTCAGCCCCAACATAACCTCTCCTCCGACCAGAGACATTCCAACCCTGCCGTAAACTTCTCCCCCCAACAGAAATATTCTCTTACCAATAAATACTCTTAGTCTGTAAGGGAGAGTGCTCCTGACCAAAATTGACCAGAAGCCCCTCTCAGGTTTATTCTCCAAAATAAACCTGTCTTGACTGTTGAGCTGCTTTTCATGTTTCTTTCCTCTTTCTTTAACTCTTATACCCATGCTATCAGTGTAAGGTTGGTATAGAATCTGAACTCCCATCCCTGCCCATTAGTAAATAAAACACCCATCCTTGCATAAGTTGTCAGCAGAGGCCAATAATGGAATATGGGGTTTTACCCAAACCTGGCAGTAATGTGGTAGTGCCCACACCAGAGTGGGGTCAGAGATGGTTTTCCAGAACAGAAGATTTAAATAAGATACAAAGACTCAAAACACACCCCCTAAAATATCCAGAATAGAAACTCATTAATCATACCAAGAACAGGGAAAATCTCAACTTGAATAAAAAAGAGAGTCAACAGACACCAGCACTGAGAAGACACAGGTGCAGGAATTATCGAACAAAGATTTTAAAGCAACCGTCATAAAGATGCTTCAGCAAGCAATACAATTCTCCTAAAACAAATGAAAAATGGAACATCTCAGAAAATGGAGAGTCTTAGCAAAGAAATAGAATATATAAAGAATATCTAAGTGGAAATCGTAGAATTGAAAAATGTAACTGAAATAAAAAGTTTACTGGATGGGCTCACAGGAGAATGGAGAGGATAAGAGGATCAGTGAACCTGCAGATGGAAAAAACACAATTATACAATCTGAACAACAGAGAGAAAAGGAAATCAATCAATCAATCAATCAATCAAATAGAGCATCGTATACCTGTGAGACCTCAAAGAAAGATCAAACACTAGACAACTGGAGTCCAAAAGACAGAGGAGAAAGTGGGTTGGGGTGAAAAAGTATTTGAAGAAATAATGCTCAGAATTTCCTAAATTGGCCACACATATAAACCCATAGATTTAAGAAACTGTGTGAAGTCCACATAGTATAAATTAAAAAAAAAATCCACATGAAGAAGAAACATAATCAAACTTCTGAAATCCAAGGACAAATAAAAAATCCTGAGAGCAGTGAGAGGGGAAAAAGACACCTTCCTTATAAGGGAAAAACACTTTAAATGGCATCAGACACCTGCAGGTGTCTAAGCCCTGGGCTTAGGAGGGACAGGGCCTGTATGGGTGCCTTCAGCAGACGCCGGATCCTGCTTCCCCTGGAATCAAAGCCTCTCTGTCCCCAAACCTGAAATCCTAGAGGAAAGAAATCTCTAAATGCAAACAGCACCTTTCACACCAGAGGGCTGCCTCGTGCTGATCTGCATCACACACACACACACACACGAAGAAATACGTCACGATCTCACAGGTGGGAGTTGACACTGTGGAAGATTAAATTCTACAGCAATATACAGGTGAGGAAAACAATCCTGTCAAGAATGTCGCTAAAGCGTCAGGCACCAGTGGGGGATGGCACTGCTGAGGGGGAGTCCTCCATGTCACTAACATATGAGGCTGGACCTTACAGGATCTATGGTTTCCTCGTTACTTGAGACTTGGTTCAAATGTCAGACCCAAAATCTCCAAGCCAAGGGTGCCCCACCCACCGTCAAATCTCTCAACTCTTTCCCATTTCCTCTTATCTGAAATAATCTTACTCGCTCACTAATTTATTGACTTCCCCATACTGTCCTGTTGTGAGAACGGACATTCTGCTGTATTATTCCGTGTCTGCTGCATCTAGAAAATTGCCCGCCCACAAGTGGCGCTCAGTGAGCTCACTTTATTGACTTGAAGATCACGTGAGAGGAATTGGTAGACTGGTCAGCTACGCTCACTGTACAGCTACAGTGATTAGGATACTGTGTCAGTACAAGGATGGACAACAGACGAATGGAACACAAATGCCAGTTAGAGGCATCTCAGACACCTACATGTAATAAGCAAGACCGTGAAAGCTTTTAAGAAGGTAATTTAAGGGATTCTTTTCATGACCTTGGGGTAGAGAAAAGATGGATACATTTGACAACATTAAAATTAAGAATTTCTGTTTATCAAAAGATATCATTATGGTGACAACATGGCTGGGCGCGGTGGCTCATGCCTGTAATCCCAGAACTTTGGGAGGCCGAGGCAGTTGGATCACTTGAGCTCAGGAGTTTGAGACCACCCTGGCCAATATGGCGAAACCTGTCTCTACTAAAAATACAAAAATTAGCTGGGCGTGGTGGCTCTTGCCTGTAGTCTCAGCTACTTGGGAGGCTGAGATGGGAGAATTGCTTGAACCTGAGAGGTAGAAGTTGCAGTGAGTCAAGATCGTGCCACTGCACTCCATCAAGACTCTGTCTCAAAAAAAAAAAAAAAAGAGATATCATTAAACAGGGAAAAGATAAGCCACATGAAGTGGGAAATATCTGTGGCACATTTACCAACAATGCAATTCTCTCCAGCATCAGTAAGAGAAAACCCCAAAACAAATGGACGACAGATTAGGACAGACATGTCCCACAAGAGAGTGAGAAAAAAAAAATTATCAGAGGAATGTGAGCCCTTTAAATTATCAGGCCCAAAAGGCATTTAAGACGTAACAGCAGTCACATCTCACTCCCCCCTTCAGCTAAATAGCTGCCTCTTGGAGCTACTCGTTATATGGGGCTCTAGACTAACTCACTCTGAGTAGCCATAAAATGCCACGTACCTTGTAGTTCAACAAGGTACAGCCAATCACCAGCCAGTGTTACTTCCATAAACCAGTGAGAATTCCTGATAAACAACTTTTGTACTCACTCCCTCTCCTGATTCTTCCTTTTTTTCTTTAAAAAATTTGAGCCCCTCTTTGTTCTCTGGAGCACTCTCCATGGCAAGTTGGAAGTGTGTCCTGGACTGCAGTCCTCAACCTCTGTGCTGAATAAACTCTTTTTAAACTAGATTCTGACATTTTTTATTATTTTAGTTTGACAAGGGTACCCAGAGTGTCAAAAGACATATAAAAATTCCTTAGGCCGGATGCAGCGGCTCACACCTGTAATCCCAGCACTTTGGGAGGCTGATGTGGGTGGGTCACTTGAGCTCAGGAGTTCGAGACCAGCCTGACCAACATACTAAAAATAGAAAAATTAGCCAGGCATGGTGGCGGGCACCTGTAGTCCCAGCTACTGGGGAGGCTGAGGCAGGAGAATCGCTTGAACCCGGGAGGTGGAGGTTGCAGTGAGCTCACACCACTGCACTCCAGCCTCAGTCACAGAGGGAGACTCAGTCTCAAAAAACAAAAACAAAAATTCCTTAGCCTCTTCAGACATTAGGAAAATGAAAATTAAAATCACAGTGAGACACTGCTACACACCTAGCAGAATGGCTAAAATTAAAAAGGCTGACAATATCAACCAAAAGTGAATGGGAATACAGAGCAAAGGATACTCCTAATGACAGAGTATAATTTGATGCAATCACCTTGGAAAAATAACTTGACAGTAATTAGTAAGACTGAAGGTATGCATCCCCCAAGGATACAACCATGCCACCCCCTAAAAATGCACCCCATGGAAATACGCATGCACGTGCAGCAGGCCCCTGACCCAAATATTCACAGCAGCCCCAAACTGGGCACAACCCCCAAGTCCATCAGCAGCTCACTGAGGAATACACTGTGTTGTGATGATTCAGAGCAATTCAACATGATAATGAGAGAACTGGAGATTTTCGGCACAGGATGATTCTTAATTAGCAGGAGAAGGCAGAGACAAAATAGACCGAGTAAGGTTTAGATGAATGCGTAAGGTTTTATTTATATAAAGCTCCAAACAGGCAACCCCCCACACCCATGGTAGTAACATAATGGCAAGTAAACACCATAAGGTGAGGCATAGTGGGTAGGGCAGACAGGAGGAAGGGAGGCAGCAGGAAAGGGGCAGGGTGGGGCATGTGGCCTTTCATGACCTGGTGGAGGTCACCGGTGTGTGTTGATAATACGTATCTACACAGTTATGCATTCTGCTGTTCTGTTTGACTTCTTTATTTCTTGACTTTAAAGAGCTTAAAAAAAAAATTGCAGGTTGTAAAATAATAGAAAATTAAGATCTCTATACATGATATTATCACAGCTGCGTTAAATATATGACTTTTTTGTGAAATAAATCTAGAAGAAAACAACAAAATACTAATAATGGTTGTTGTAAAAGATTGGGATAAGAGAACTGCTGCTCCTTAATACCGTTGTGCAGGGAAGAAGTGGGAATGCTGACTGAATTCCTTGCAAATTACTGACCTTCAGAGCCTGCTCTCCCAGGAATGCCCACAAGATGGCGCAGTCATTTCTCCAAGGGCAGTTTCATATTCTAGCACAATCCAGGGTTCCACCAGCCAGAGGGAGTCTTTCCAAGCTTGCTTCCCTTCCGGTTCCCTGTGTACCTGCTGTTCTGTCTATGATCTGATGTGCAGTGTACTAGGCCTTCCTCTTCTCCGGTAAGGAGTGAAAGCGAAGAGGAATAGGAACTCACATTTATCCGGCACCTGCTTCATGCCTGGCCCTTTGCTGGATACTTTCCAATTATCTTCTCACTTACTGTTTGTTAAAATCCATGCCTACTCCAGCTGGGGCAACGTAGTGAGACCCCATCTCTACAAAAAATTAAAAAATTATCTGGGTGTGGTGGTGCATGTGTGGGGGCTCAGCCACTTGGGAGACTGAGGCAGGAGGATTGCTTGAGCCTGGGAGATCCAGGCTGCAATGAGCTGTGATCTTGCCATTGCATTCCAGCCTTGGAGACAAAGCAAGACCCTGCATCAAACAAAATAAACAAAAAACAACAACAAAACAAAAAAAAGGGAGAGAAAAAAAAAAAAAAAAACAAAAAACCAAGCAAGCTGTCCAGGTGTGTGTCTGAGGCCCAATACACCCGCTCCATCCCATGCACAATGCCAAGTGAGCACAGGGACCACCTCCAGGAATATCTCTCTTCCAGTAGGTGCTTATGCACGGCATATGTGTGTGCATGTGTGTGTATACATATACACACACAGACACATATATCACTATTACATCAGGCTTGTTAATTCAAATACTGTAAAATCTTTTTTTGACTACTTGATTTAACTCTGAGTTACCTAACACTCAAATGTCTTTTTACTTTTAAATCAAGTTCTCTACGTATTTCCAGATGATCAAAAATATAGAAGGGCAATAAGCAACTAAGTTGGAAGGGTGTGAGGAAATGGGCACTCAGGGACTGCTGTTGAGTGTTGATTGCCACAGTCATTTCAGAAGTAATCTGAAAGGTATTAAAATACACCTACCCTTTGTGCAATCCCACTTTTATATCCGACAGAAATAAAAGTATCTCTGTCTAAGAACACATGCGCAAGGGTGCTGCTTCAGCGTTATTTATTAATGACCCCAAATTAGAGAATACCTCAACGCCAATCACCAGAAAAACCGTAGAGGAAATACAGCTTAGCCATGCTCTGAACTGTTATGCAACTTCTCAGCAGAGCCATGAATATGAGGCGCTGGAGCACTGTAGCTGCTGTATTAAGCAAGCGAGAAAGATGGAGAGCAATGTTTAGCTCTGACCGCTCCGTGGGACTCCCTCTCCCCAAACAGTCCCGTAAGCCCTGTGTGAGAGCACAGTGAAAGATGAGACACCTTAGCATAGTGCAGTGTTACCTCGGTGGAGTGGGATCCGAAGGTTTTGGGGAGAGGCCTTTTCCTTTCCAGATCTGTATTGTTTGACCTTTTTTTTTTTTTTAACTTTAGTAGTATTAGTAATGAAAAAAGTAACCCCAAATGAAAAAAACAAAATCTTCAATGTTTAACTGTGTACAGATGCGGAAATAGGCTGGGGGAGGTAAAGCGGTTTCCTGCTGGTAGTGATCCTATTTGACTGTCCGCGGTCCACTCAACCGTGTAGGATGCTCCGCTGGGAAACCCCTTCTCGCCCAGCTCCGCCCCTCTTAGCAGCCCACCGAGCCCGGAGGCACTCTGCCAACACCTTTTCTGTCACCCTCCCAGCCGCGCAGCGTGGGGAGCCCAAGAGTAGCTGACCTCTGCCTGCAGATGGAGGAGAGTGCCCGAGAGGCCACTGCAAGGGGGGGCTGTGGCCTGTGCTCCCTGGCTCTGGGCGTGCAGGAGGCGCTTGGTCTAAGGAAGCGAAGGGAGCCTCACTGTTTACTTTTCACAGTCTCCAGGGCACTCTCTTTCTGGAATTTCCAGAAAAGCTCCCTCCTTCCAAGGGCAGCCGGGCCGAGAAATCCCACCCTTGTCTGCTTTATCCTGTGCCTGACCCTGCTAACCTATCCCAGGCAGAAGCGGTCGCTTTGCGGGAGAGACCATCTTACTACACTAAACATTTCAGCAGCACCAACAATTCCTGTCTCTTTATACTAAATAAGTCCCACTGGATCAAATTCTAAATAAGATGAAATAGAAGCCATCAAACTACTAGAAGACAACATGGGGAATTTTTAAAAATGCCACAGTGGAGAAGACTGGGTTTAACACAAAAGCCTGCACAGACCGTTCAACAGAAAACGGGCAGTGCCTAGGGGAGCAGGCAGTTCATAGAAAAGACAATTCAGATGGCTTGAAATTTAAGAAAAACACAGAACGAAATGACCATGAAATGCCAATTCTTGCTTCTTAGCTTGGTAATGTTCAAGAAATTGGTCACACGCTGTGTTCGCTTGGGATGGGGGGTGGGGGTAGAGACTGAAAGTGTAACGGGGCAATTTTGGTTTGCCTTCTTACTTTACCTCTCCCCCTCACTTAGGAAGATTCCCCGCCTGCCACCTCCTCTTGCCTGAAGAGGTCAGGAAAGGCTTGGTGCGATTCGGATACTCACCTCACTCCCAGGAAGGCTCCTGAGCCAGGGCGCTGCGCCCAGGCCGCGCGGACGCAGGCCTCCTTCCCTGCTCCCTTGCTTCTGCTCATCCTGGTTTAGCGTCTGCAGAGAAAGCAGGAGGCTGGTCCGGGCCTTGGGAATCTTGGGTCTTTCAGGGTCCTCTGAACTGCTGTCCGCGTAGCCGAAGCTTCCAAGGGAAACCATGGAGATGGCGCTACCCCTCCCGGGGTAGTGGAGATCCGCGCGCTGAGCACTAGGCCTGGGACTCAGGGGTTTGGGGCTGGTGGGTCTGCAGGGCGTGCCGGGGCTTTCATATGCCAGGCAACAGGCAGAGCTGGAGGGCAGCGTGTGCGCGATTCCAGCCTGCTGGGCCCGAGGGCTGCCGGGGGGCGCCAGCCAGGACTTTTCAGGAAAGATACCTGAAGGTAGGTACCTCCCGCCTTCCTGGGCGGCCGTGCACTTGATGGTCGGCTCACTTTTCCTCCTGTGCTCTGGAGGAACTAAACTGCTGGAGGACAAAGCTGTGGGGGCAAGCGGGGGGTGCCCAGTGATCGCTGAAAACATAGTCTTCTTTGTCCTCGGGCCGCTCCTCACCGTGGCCGTCGGTCTCTGCTGGGGGAAAGAATCTCGGGTCCTGGCAGCGGACTCACGAGGGCGGGCTTCTTGGGGCTTTCGGCGTCTTTGCTTTTCAGAAACCCCCGCCAGGAACCCTGGCGCAGCCTGCCCTTCTCCTTCTCGCCCTTGGGAGAACCTGGGGGAACGCTCATGGGTGTCTCTCTTCTCTAAAACTTTTGACTCAAAAAAGTTTGAAAAGGTCTTATGGGCCAAGGCCAACCTTGCCCTGAGCTTTTTCTCGGTTGTTCTGAGTCTCTTTGTGTTGCAGCTCTCGGAGAAAGGCCCTCGGCTACCAAGGTCCGCTGCGGTCCCCATGTGCCCAGCTCCTCCCGCGGCCCCGTCGCCTGCGGCCTGCGGGGCGAGCTCGGGCCCCGCGCTGGCGTCGCGGAGTTGCAGAGGCGGCGCGTCCCAGCGGGCCACGGCGGGCGGACTCTCCGCGGGGGATCCCCCTCAGGGCCTGAAGAGCCCCCCCTGCGGCCCTGGGCGGTCGGGGCCGGGACCGCTCCCGGGCTCTCAGCTGCCAAGGGCCTGCCCCTCCTGAAGGAGGTCACCTTGGAAAACGTCCGGCGCTTCCCCGGCTCCTGCGCGGCCTTGAGGAGCCCACAAGGCGGCGGGGACGCCTGGAGCGCCGGGGCTGCTGCAGCGCCGCCCTCAAGGGCCTCCCCCGCGCCGCGCGCCCCCGGCCCGGGGCTCTGAGGGTCCCCACGCAGTGTCTGTCCCGGGGGCTCCTCTGTGCTCGGCGTCTCTTCCGAAGCAGCTCGGGGGACCAGCACGCTCCCAAGCTCTGCGGCCGGGGCCACCGGCTGAAGCGCCCCCTCGCCAGCTCCCTGTGTGGGGGCTGCTGGCAGCTCACACTCCTTGCCACCGGCTGTTTTCCCCGCCGCGGGAGACTGACAGGGGGTTTCGCCAGTTCTCAGGGGAGATCCCCGGGGCTTTCCTCAGGGAAGTCACGGGGGCAGTGTTTCTGGAAGGGGCCCCGCATTCCTCCTGGTGGCCTGAAGACCTTTCTGCTCCACAGATACAATGATGAGAGCGCCCCTGCCCCTGGAGGCCTCGCTGCCTGCTTTTGAGCTCCAGCTGCCGGCCCCGGGGGACCCCCAGACGCCTGTTCAGCCCCTTCAGCCCCAGGGCCGCAGTGAGACACCGTGGCGGCCCTGAAGTCTGAAAGACCTTGCAAAGCCTGTTCCCTGTAGTTGGGGTCTAGAACCGTGGCCTCTTCGGCTGCCTTTGAAGTGTCTATTGCGCTTGACTTCTGGGTGGTCTCTGGGGTATCTGAACCGTGACTCACTTCCGAGCAGCCCATCAAGTCTCCACGCCACACCTGGGTCCCCTCACTGCTAGGCTGCCGTGGGAACTTGGCCCTAGTAGGTGGCTTGCTTTCCCCGCTGAGCACATACTTTGAAGTGTAATTACTGGTTTGGTTTCCTGCCTCTACAGAAATGCCCCAAAGGTGCTGCTGCTCTCTCTCTCATCAGAAGCTCTTGGTGTGAGTTGGGTGCCTTGGGGTTCCTGGGTTCTTTCTGGGCTTTGCTCCGACTTGCACTCAGCGGGCCCAGGCACTTCCTCTGCACTGAGCTTCACTAACTCCGAAGTGAGGCATGACCTGGAATCCTGTCCTAACTGGTTTTCCCGCAGGAGACCTGCAGAGGGAGTGTCCTGAGAGGCCCTTTGCAAGTGAAACCCACTGGGCTTGCAGGGACCCTGCAGATGAGGAGCCCCACTTTGAGAAGCAGGAAGCAGGCCAGGTAGCTGGGTGGGTGCAGGGGAAAGGGTGTTTTGTGTTCTTGGATCTCGTTCATTTTCTGCCCCTTCCTTCACATGGATCCCAGATTTCACAACATTCTGTCCCACGGGATCCTCAGCGCACCCTAAGGAAAGCCCTGCTATGGAACGGGCCCTGACCAGTGCCCTCGTGTGCCCACAGTAGTGTCTGGGGGATGTCCTCTTCTTGTCACCAATAGTTTCTGGGGCACTATGGTGACGCTTGGTGTGTAGGAGGCAAGATGTCCTCAAAGGAGGCTGGCTGGGGACATCAAAGTGGGGGATGGGACCAGAGCAATTCTGTGTCCCCTGCAGGGCCTAGAGTACTTTCCTTCTCTGTCCTGGTCCCCAGAGGGGCTGCACTGTCCAGTGGGCCTCTGCTAGGTAGCACCGGTACCCTGGCCCTGTTGTGGATATGTGGCCAACTCCGACCCAGTTTGCAGCACCAGAGAAGGAAGGGCCAGACCACTGGGATGCCCAGATAGCTCTCAGACCTGGATTTCTGAAGAGAAACACCAGACAACCCTCTGAGGTCTTGAACAGCCACCCCCTGTGCTGCCTCGGGACCACTGCTGTCTGTGGCCCTCTGTAAGCAGCACCCTGTGTGTCGGGGAGCTGCTGGCAGCAGACACTCTCGCTCCAGGCTGGTCACGCAGTCCCAGAGGTGTACTGCCTCCTCTTCTCCAGCGACTGCAGCAAAGGCTTGCAACCCATTTTTGCAAGAGTCTTCCTTTAAGCCAGGGGACAAATTGAGTTCTTCCTTTGCATGAAGCCCAGGAACACAGGTCAAATGCTGCTCCTGAGGGATTTTAGTTGCTGAGACATCAGTGTATTCCCAAGGCGCTTCTGTGTCTACGGGGGGTACCTCTTAGAGGGTGGAAGACTCCCCTTGGGAGGTTCCCAGACAAGGACTCTGTGTCAGAGGCACTTTCAAAGGAGTCAGTTTTTGTGTCTGATTGACTTTCACTCTGCTGGGACAGCGTCTCAGAATCATCGCGGTCTGTTTGCTGGCTCCATCCCTGCTCTTGTTCCGCAGGGGATGCGGGGAGCTGGTTATCTTCAATCTCACCTTCACCTGGCAGGTGTGTACCTGGCTCTGGAGTCTGAGAAGGCAAGAAGAGAGGAGTCAGAGACAAGGCCTGAGGGCATCTGTGCACATGTTTACACCATGCCTGCCTTCCTCAGAAAGAGGAAGGCTTAGAAACGGCTCGTTAGTTCCCCATGTGCCCCATAGGAAGGGAGGTAACTATGAAGGACTGCCTTTTATCAACATGGAAAACAAGTGATGAAGCCAAACCCAAACAGTAGGGAGAAAAGGTAGCACGTCCTTAAAACAACCCCATTAAAAACCAGAACAGGACCAATGCGCATGTGCGTTTAGTAAGTATAAATACGTTGCATGAGTCATGGCGAAAAGCATATCTCTGCCTAACATTTTCAGCAAGAAGGAACAAATTAATATGTCTGCATTGTTTGTTATTATGTAACCAACTGGTTAAAGTCAGTGCCCTTCCATTTAAGCAGTGTGTTCTGAGTTTGGTTTGTTAGAGCAAAAAAAAAAAACAAAAACAAAAAAGAACAGCAGCAATAAAAACGAGAATGATCCAAGTTGCAAATACATTTTGGGATGTTATAAAGCCTTGAAGACAAGAAGGAAAATAGAGAACTGTGCAAGTATTTCTTTCTCTTGTTACACATTTCTTAAAAGACTTATTGAGATACACATATCCAAGCATCCATTTAAAGTGCACAGATCTATGAGATTTGACAAACGTGTACATTTACGTAACTACCACCATGATAAAAATCTAGACTGTTTCCATTTCCCCAGAAAGCCCCTGCCCCTCCCTAGTCAATCCCTGCTTCCCTCCAACTCCTCACAATGACCTGCTTTCTATCACACGGTCTTAGTTTGCCTTTTCTGGAGCTTAAAATAAACAGAATACACAGTAGCCCCCCTTATCCACAGGGATATGTTCCAAAACCCCAAACTGATGCCTGAACCACTCCTCCCAGTACCAACCCTATATATATTGTTTCTTCCTATATATGCATACCTATGATAAAGTGTAAGCTATTAGGCACAGTAAAAAATTAACAACAACATTAACAAAATAGAACAATTATAACAATATACTGTAACAAAAATTATGTGAAGTGGTCTTTGTCTCCCTCAAAAAATCTTATTGTACTGTACACACCTATTTTCGGACTGCAGTCTCAACCTTGAGTAACTGAAACCTTGGATAAAGGGGGGACTATTGCATGTTTTTTTGGGTCTGGCTTCTTTCCCTCAGGCATCACGGCTGTAGCATGTCTCAGTACATACAATGACTTGAATTCTGACATACTGCTATGCACAGCAGTCAATGCTCAAACTCCCCAAAGTTCCCCCCAGGTCCAGAGCTGGCCAAGCACTCAGCCCCATTTCTCACCAAGGCTCCTTCACACAAGCTTTGTACAGAAGCAATTCACCCCTCCAGCCCCCCTCAGGCATGGTTTCTCAGGACTTCTCATAGAGATTTCTCAAAGTAAAATTGCTTTTAATTCTAAACTGAGAGAAGAAAAACAAACACACACGCAAAAGCCAGTGCTGTGTGAGGCTTGTAAGGGGCAGGGTAGAGCATGAGGAGTAACATGATCCTGCAGTTTCAAGTAAGTTGCAAAGCAGAAGGCATTGCGAATAGAAAAGGAAACATTAAAAATCAAACCATTAGGGAAGGAGGACGGTGTGGTTGCTACAGGACGTCCCAGGAGAGAAGTGAAGGAACCGGGGGTCTGCTGCAGGAACCAGCTCCGGCCGCTGCCTTCATGGGGCCAGGCACCCCGACTGTACAGCAGGGCCAGACGCCTTCAGCATGCCTACCTCCCACGGTCAAGTGAGGACCAGTGAGACACGGATGTGCACACGCCTGGACACGCACAGAGAACTGTGCAACTGCGAGTGGGCGCTGTCATGACCGAGTGAACTGAGAAGGCTGCTGCAGGCCGGGCAGGATGCTCGGCTCAGTGACGCCTGCCCTGCAGAGCGCCTGCGGCCCCTCATCTCACCAACCCGGCTATTACACCAAGAACTGATCTGTCTATGGGATGCTGGAGCCATCCTCTCAGCATCGACATGGCTTGATGTCACCTTCCAGACTCATGTAGGCATCATCGCTTACATGCGCAGTCCCAGAGAATCCCACGTCCCAAGTTCCAAATGACTAATGATCAGGGCCCTGGTGACTAAAATGCCAGTAGCCTCGTTTCTGCCCTCCCTGCCCAGCGTCGCAGCCCAGGACACTACCCGTGAGGCAAGGGCTGACATCTTGCTGGGGGGCGGGTCCAGCCTTTGTCTGAGTTCCAGATATTTTGCAAGAGGCCTCCCTCAGTCTCAATGAAAATAAAAGCCTTTGGGGAGAAAAAAAAAATCTAAGATAACTCTTCTGTGTAGTCTACGCAGCTGCCCTGGAAGAGCAGGTTTGATTGGTTGAAGTGTGCGGATACTGAAATACAATGAGTACATTAAAAACCACATTCGATTTGATTGAATATTAGATTCTAATCTTATGAAGAAAGACTTTCTTCCTGGGTTGATTCAGGAGTGATCCTCAAATAATTTCTCAGCATAAAGTGATGTAAGTCCAGGGTTATGTCCTGGGAATGGCCTGGGGCTGGAATCTAGAGCAAACAAGTATTCTTTCTGCAGAGGCTTAGGATTTTTACAGGGGTGGAAGTGGGTTAAATCTGAAAGTCTGAAGCAGGCAGGCTCCATTTTGCCACAGGCCTGGCAATTCTCGATTGTCTTATTCTATAACTAGATGAGGCTTCAGGGCAAGATGTTGAGATTGTCTCCTGTAATAAACAGCTGCAGTGAGTGTTCCACCGCGGGGTGAACTGCTGACTACCAGCCCATCAGGAGGGGAAGATGGTGCTGACCAGCGGGCGCTGCATCCCACCTCCGCCTCCTGACCTCACCGCTTCCCTCCCCGCTGCCCCAGTGTTGGCTGAAACCTCCTCCAGTGGAACTAGCCCCACCCCGCCTCTCCTTTGCCCTCTGCAAACTCCTCAATAACACAGTTTACATTTAATCTGCACACTTCCTTATGTCTCATTCACTTGTTAGAGAATATTAGTATATGAGGACACAGTGCCCTTTCTAAAAACCACTAATCTATGGTATGTCCATTATCTCAGCAATTCTAATTTCTCTTTGATGTGTGACTTTTTAGAAGTATGTTTTAGTTATCTTTTTTGTTTCTCATTTCTATTTAATGACACTGTTATCAAAGAGTCATCTGTGTGATACTGATTTTTTGAAATTAGTTGAAACTGGCTTTAGGACGTAGTGCAAGGTCCTACTTTGGAAATGTCAAATGTCCCATGCGAGTTTGAAGGGACGGTGCATTCTCTAACGGGTCACTGCGGTGTTAACAAGGGCTCATGAGATCAGCCTGGTTGACTGCTTAAGTCCTCAGTAGTCTTACTAGTTTTTCCTCTGTGATTAGGAAACTATGTGGAAATCTCCCACTGTCGTAGTGGGTTTGTCAATTTCCTCTTTTAATTCTGTTACAGTTCAGCCTTATGTGAGTAGGTACATAAACAAGTTCAGAATTGTTACCTCTTCCTCTGAGCTCCTTTATTACCAGTAGTAATAAAGGCTTTTACTTTCTTAGCCCTAAGAAAGACTTTTCCTTTAAAGGCCATCCTCTGATATTAATATACCCACATCAGCGTTCTTTTGGTTAGTGCTTACCAACCATGTATTTTTTCCGTTCTCTTAATTGCAATCTTTCAGTGTTCCTTAAGTGCGCTTTTCATAACCAACATATAGCTAGATTTTTCCAAATTCAATCTTTCACTCACTTTTAACCAAGTGTGGCTTGTGAGCATTTCTGTGATCACTGCTCTCCCTGGGGTTCTACCTCCCACTGAATTCCAAGCTTTTTGAACTCTCCCTTCTTTTTCCACCTGGGAATTTCTTTTGAGTGTGTGAACTCAACCGAAGATTGGTTGGATAATACGTTTTACTTTTAGATTTAGCTTCTGTTGTGAGGAGCTTTTCGGGAAATGTGTACTTGGCCATGATTCTGGAATCACAAGTTCTGGACGCTGCTCCCACAGTCTGGCCGCCAGCGCGCCTGGCCCTCAATCAGCCAGCAGAGGCACCTGTGACACTGCCAGATGCAAGGCTCTTTGTTTTCTTTCCTTTGTGTTGTCACTATTTACTTTTTTGCGACTTTGTTGATGTATAATTGTCATTAAAAAGGCACACATATTTCTTTTTTTAAAAGTAATTTATTTATTTTACTTTAGGTACATACTATATCTGGCATTTCTCCCCATGTTATCCCTCCCCCACCCTCCCCTCCCTCCCCACCCTCCCCACCCTCCATTGTCTCTCCCCTAGCGCCCCAACTGTCCCCTGTGTGTGATGCTCCTCTCCCTGAGTCCACGTGTTCTCGTTGTTCAACACCCACCTATGAGTGAGAACATAAGGAGGCACACATATTTCAAGTGTACAATTAAAGTTTTGACACATCTATAAAACCACGCCCACAATCGATATGACCATTGATCTCTCATCCACAAAGTTACTTTATGCTTTTTGCAATCTTTCCCTTCTGCCTCTCCTCACTCCTCCCTCAACGCCCCAGGAAACCTTTATCTCCTTTCTGCCTTTTCTTTTTTTTTTTTTAGACAGAGTCTCACTTTATCTCCAAGCTGGAGTGCAGTGGCACGATCCCAGCTCACTGCAACTTCCGTTTTCCAGTTTCAAGCAATTCTCCTGCCTCAGCCTCCCGAGTAGCTGGGACTACAGGCACGCACCACCACGCCCAGCTAATTTTTTTTTTTTTGTATTTTTAGTAGAGACGGGGTTTCACCATGTTGGCCAGGATGGTCTCGATCTCTTAACCTTGTGATCCGCCCGCCTTGGCCTCCCAAAGTGCTGGGATTACAGGCGTAAGCCACCGTGCCCAGCCTCCTTCTGTCTTTTCTAGAATTTCATATAAATGGAAGCATACAGTATGTATTTTTTTATCTGGCCTTTCCCACTCAGCGTAATTATTTTGAAATGCACCCATGTTGTTGCGTACGTGAGTAGTCCATTCCTTCTATGCTGACCCATGTTCCAGAGTACAGCTGTAAGACAATTTGTTATCTGTTCACCTGCTGATGGACATGTGGGTTGTTCCCAGTTTTCAGCTTCTCACATAAAGCTGCAGTGAACATCTGTGTACAGGTCTTTGTATGGACATGGGCTTTCATTTCCCCTGGGTAAATACCAAGGAATGGGTTGATGCTGTACCAGATACACAGGGTAGGGGCATGTGTTCAACTGCCCAAGAACCTGCTCTCCATTCTCTTCCACACTCCCCACAAGGTATGAGGTCCCGCTGCTTCACATTGTCCCCAGCACCTGGTACCACCAGCCTTGTTAATGTTAACCCTCCTAGTGACTGAAGTGATGTCTCCTTGCGATCTGGATTTGCATTTCCTTCAGGGCATATGATGTCGAGCATCTTTTCATATGTTTTTTTCCATCTGTACATCTTTTTGGTGATGTGTCTTCAAGTCTTTTGCCCATTTTTAAAAACTGGGTTGTGTTCTTACTGTTGAGTTCTAAGGCTTTTTTGTATATCTTGTATATAAGTCTTTTGTCAGATATATGTTTTCCAAATAGTTTCTTCCAGTCTGTGGATTGCCTTTTCATTTTATTACCAAGGTCTTTTAAAGGGCAAAACGTTTTTATTTTGATGATGCTCAGTTCATTGTTTTTTGTAGGTCATTTTTGTGTGTTGAATTAAAATCTTCCCAACCTAAGGTCACTAAGATTTTTCCTATCACTTCTCCCAGACGACGGTAGGAAGAATAATGCCCCTCGCCCTCAAACATATCCATGTCCTAATCCCTAGAACCTGTGAATGTTACCTTTTATGGAAAAAAGGATTTTGCTCATGTGATTATGCGAAGGGTCTTGAGGACGAACGTATCCTGCGTTGTCTAGATGGGTCCTTGTAAAGGAAAACCGAGGCCAGAGAGTCAGCGTAGAAGATGTGACAATGGGAGCAGAGCCAGAGAGATTCCAGGAAGGGACAAGAGCCGAGGAATGTAGACAGGAGCACGCCCAGGAGCTGGAAAGGCACCCATCCTTCCTAGAGCCTCCAGAAGGAACCAGCCCCACAACGCCTGGATTTCAGCCCGGTGAGCCGCGCTTTGGACTTCCTGGCCCCCAGAACTGTAAGATGATAAACGTGTGTTGTTTGGAGCCAATAGTTTATGGAGATTTGTTACGGCAGCTGCACGGAGCACACAGACCAACATGCTTCTTGCCTCCAGTTTACCTGTCCTGCCTGTGGCTTCTGACACTTAACCACTCCTTCCCCAAACTTTCCTCTTAGGGTTTCAGCACATCGCTTACTGCTGGTTTTGTTGGGTCCTGGAGAGTGGCTTCCGCATCTCCATTTCTTGGTCTCCCATGAATGCTGGCTTCATCATTCTTCTTCCCTTCCCGACTCACTTGCCCTTCCCTGAGCAACTCCCCCAATTCTCGCAGTCTCAACTGCGCTACATGAAGATGAGTCCCGAGCCTACGTCTCCAGTGTTCCCCCTCTCGGGCCAGACCACGTGTACCACAGATATTCACAAGAAGGAGGCCGAGATCTTTCCCCACCACAGACCCACTCCTCTTTGCTGGTGTGAATTCTGAGGATAGCTACTATAGTGACTAGAAACATGGGAAGTGATCTCTTATCTCTCTTTTCCATCTTTTCCCACTTCTAATTTGTATCTGTTGATTCTTACTAAAACAGAAGCTGCCCAAGGGCAGGGATTTTGGATGTTTTTGCTCACCACAGTCTCCCCAGTCCCTATAATATGATCTGATACATAATAAACATTTGCTGCGAAGGTGCTGAATATTTGTTAAATGATCCTAACTCTGTAGCATCATTTTTATCTCCACCCACCCCCATTCTCACCGCCCTGCCTTTGCTGAAGTCCTCCAGCTCTTCCTGGATGCAGCAGACGGCCCCAGCATCCTGCCTTTTGCCTCCTCTAAGCCTCACTCACACTGGGGGACTGTGAGTTTCTACAACAAAACCGGAAACTGAGCAAATCCCTCCTCTGCTGACTGTTGATTTGCTTATTGCCCTCGACCTCAGGGTAACATTTAGACTTCATGAAGCCCTGCTCTGATCTGGACTTCATGAAGCCCAAGCTCGTCTCCTCCTGCCCATTACTCAGCCCTTCCCGCCCCCAGCAGCCACACCTGCCCAGGCTTGCGCACCTCTGCTCAGGGGACCTTTCTAGTTGATGAATGCCTATGCATCTGGGTAGACTTGCATCACCCGGAAGCCTCACATGCCTATTCCAAACCTACCCCTAGCTGTCCAATGGAGTACTCGCTCCTTCCAGGTCCCACTGTACCCTGCACAGGTGCCCTTCACAGTGCCTACAAGGTTTTATTGTGAAAGTCCATTTACACACACATCATCTCTACCAGAATGAGCTCAGAGTCTCTCAGGTGGAGAGATCGGTCTGAAACATCTCTATGTTGCCAGCTGAGAGTCCTGGGTAAGTTCTCATAAAATTGTTGTAGAACACACAGTTGAATGAAATATTTAAATTGGAAAGTATTTTAAAAGCTTCCTTTAGGAACTCATTCTGAATGCTGGATAAGGGATCTGAACTTCTGGAACTAAACATCCAGCTATACAACTAGAGTGCTCCTCAAAACAATTTCTCACGTTCTAAAAGGATCAGCTGCACATTCCCCAAATAAGGATTTTCTTCCTATGTCCCTTTTTAGGACCAGAGGAGTCCAGGCTATGGCGCTATGTTAAATTATTTCATCTGCAGGGACTAACTTGCTGTTTTTCATTTTCATTTAACATTGGTAATTGATAGCAATATTGGCATGAAGGGTGAAGATCATGTAACATAGACCTATAGTGTTGGAAGTCCTGGCCAGAGCAGTCAGGCAAGAGAAAGAAAGAAATGGGATCCAAATAGGAAGAGAGGAAGGCAAACTTTCTCTCGTCATAGGTAATGTGATCCTTATGCCCAGGAAACTCCACAGTCTCTGCCCAAAGGCTTTTAGAACTGATAAACAACTTCACAAAGTTTCAGGATGCAAAATCAATGTGGGAAAAGTCAGCAGCATTTCTATACACCGACAATATCTAAACTGAGGGTCAAATCAAGAATGTGATCCCATTCAAAACACCACAAAAAGAATATAATACCGAGGATTACAGCTAACTTGGGAGGCAAAAGATCTCTCTTAAGAGAATTACAAAATAGTGCTGAAAAAAATCAGAGATGACACAAACAAATGGAAAAACATTCCATGCTCATGGGTAGGAAGTTTATCACAAAACTAAACATATGACCAAGCAAACCCACTTCTAGATATCTACCAGAGTGAACTGAAAAATTAGAGTCATACAAAAGCCAGTATGTAAAGTTTTATAGCTGGAACATACAGTCACAATCTCCACAAACAGAAAACATCCCAGATGTCCTTCAACAGTTGAATGGATAACCAAATTAACCATGCAGCCATACAATAATATAACTCGGCAATAAAAGGGGCAAACTATGGATCACACGGTAACTTGGAAAGACCATAAGCACATTCTGCTGTGTGAAAGAAGCCAGACTCAAGTGGCTGCATATTGTATGATCTCATTTATATGGCATGTTGGAAAAGGCAAAGCTACAGGGATGGTGAACAGATCAAGGGTTTCCAAGTGCTGGGGACTGGGCACTAGAGAAGGGTTTGACTACTCAAGGGCAACGTGAGGGAATTTTTTTTTTTTTTTTTTTTTTTGAGATGGAGTCTCGCTCTGTAGCCCAGGTTGGAGTGCAGTGGTGCAATCTCGGCTCACTGCAACCTCTGTGTCTGGGTCCTGGTTCAAGCAATTCTCCTGCCTCAGCCTCCCAAGTAGCTGGGATTACAGGTACAAGCCATCATGCCCAGCTAATTTTTGTATTTTTTTAGTAGAGACAGGGTTTCACCATGTTGGCCGGTTTGGTCTTAAACTCCTGACCTTGTGATGTGCCCGCCTTGGCCTCCCAAAGTGCTGGGATTACAGGAGTAAGCCACCGTGCCTGGCCAGCATGAGGGAATTTTTTAAGTGATCGAACTGCTCTGTGGTATAAATTTGCCAAAATCTACTGAACTACATACCTCCAGGAGTACACTACTCTATACAAATTAAACACACCCATACCCACACCCACACCAGAACACTGGGGGAACCCAAGATGGACTATAGACTGTGACAGATGACTCTAGCTGCACTCCAAATTAATGATTTAGCCATGCTGACAGGGGCAGGAAATAAAGGAGCTAACCTAAGTAACTTTAGAGAATGAGGTGTAGATTGGATACCGTGAGGCTGAAGACAAAAAGAACTTTATGTAGTTGCTACATTTCTGTCCTTTAGTTGCTACATTTCTCACAGAGTTATGGGTTAGGAATCTGAAACTATTTTACATGTATACCAGGGCTGAGTAAATAACTAAATACCTTGTGGATAATGAGAACCAGGTTTCTTACCATTAGAAAAGGAAGTTACCAATAAAGGCTTAAGGCTAGAATGAATCCTGTGGTGCTGGGTTGGAGTTGGAGGTATCAGATATCAGGTAGCTCACACTTAAAAGTACATACACACACACACACACACACACACCCTCATATGCACTAACCCATACACACAGATCAATAGGCAGATAATGAAACAACATAAATGTGTGTATATATGTGTTAATATCTATATATAACATATGTTTATCTGCTCCGTCTACTGGGAGAGCTAAAATCAGTGTCACCACAGTGGCTATGAATACACTTTGAACCCAAATCTTGGTTTCTAAATACCATTCTATAAAACAAGAACCCAGGTTCTCCCTGAAGAAGTGGTCGATGCCAGGACTGGGGAAGGGCAAAGAGAAGATGAGCCTGGAGCACGCTGTGGTGACAAAAATTACAGAAGTCCTCAAGAATTAAAAATAAGGATGGGAGCTGCTGAAGGGCACAGAAGCCAACTGAAAGGCGCTCTTGACAACCAGAAAGGGAACAGTGTGGTAAACAGCATAAATAACCAGAGGATTGGATTATAATCCAAAGAATAAAGTACTTGTCTATAAACCCATACTGACATAAATAAGTGACTGGATAGAGTAGTCCCCCCCTTTTCTGTGGGGGATATGTTCCAAGACCCCCAGTGAGTGCCTGAAACTGCAGATAGTACTGAACCCTATATACACTATGATATTTCATGTACATACACCTATGATAAAGTTTAATTTACAAATCAGGTACAGTAAGAGATAAATAAAACAACTAGTGATAAAAATAATTATAACAGTATACTGTAATAACAATTATGTGACTGTGGTCTCTTCTTCTCCCTCTCAAAATATCTTCCTGTATTATACTCATCTGTTTTAGGACCAGGGTTGACCTTGGGTGACTGAAACTGCAGAAAATAAAACTGTGGATAAGTGGGGCTACTTTAAATGCAAAATGGAGGAGAAAAGAAAACTGTTCCTTACAGAAGAATTCGAATTAATAAATACTGAAAAAACGAGGGAAATGGAGAATCACCATGAGAAGTCTACAGTAAGAGTCCCTGCAGGGAAGATATACTAATGAATGCTAAATTATGATAGTCATTAAAAGGTCATACACTGACCAGGTAATCTCTCTTGGGAGATTCTAACTTAAGCAAAGATTCAGCAATGTGACATGTTCATTCAAGTGTTCTTTGCAAGAAAAAAAAATAAATGACTTGTGCTCAACAGTAGGAAAATGATTCAGCAAATTAAACTATATGCACGAAATGGAAATTAAACAGCCATTAAAAACTTAATTTATAAGAGCTATTTAGAAAAGAAAATATAAAATGTGAGATAGATAATTTTGTGTATTCTATAGTTAAAGAGCACTTACAGAAATATTTAAAAAATTGAAATAAAATATACTGAAGAAGCAATAAATAATACTTTTTGTTTGTTTGAGACAGAGTCTCAGTCTGTCGCCCAGGCTGGAGTGCAGTGGCATGATCTCAGCTCACAGCAACCTCCACCTCCCAGATTCAAGCGATCCTAATGCCTAAGCTGCCCGAGTGGCTGGGATTACAGGCGAGTGCCACCATGCCCGGCTAATGTTTGTATTTTTAGTAGGGACAGGGTTTTGCCAGTTGGCCAGGCTGGTTCTAAATTCTTGGCCTCAAGTGAGCCACCCACCTTGGCGCCACAAAGTGCTGGGATTACAGGTGTGAGGCACCATGCTGGCCAGTGTTTTTGTTATAGTCAAAATTGTTTCCTCTCTTCTATTTGCCACATTATAATTGAAAAGTATTTGGAGAAAAGTTGGGCGTCCTTTTATATACATATAAAATTGTAGGTCATCTTGTCAGGAATTCCAACAGACCACTAGCTCCAGAAGGGGTCATGGCAGTCACTTCTCTGTAGTCCCTACAATGTTTAGGTGCAGTCCTGATTACAGAAGAATCTCAGTGTTTGGATCCTGATTGTCAATATTCCTAGCTGCAGCTGTCATATCAAATGGATGGAGTGCTTTTTCTCTTCAAGCGACACTTCTGTTTCATCAATGGGGAACTTGCACTTCTAGCCCCACCTGGCAGTAATGAGGCAGTGTTCCCCTCCCCACAGAGCAGAGCCAGAGAGGCCCACTAAATCCCAATATTTAAATAAATCTCGAGGCCCATAACACCCAAACTGTGCAGAATAAATAGAAAATTATTCTTCATATCAAGAAGCAGAAAAATCTCAGGGCCGGGTGCACTGGCTCACGCCTGTAATCCCAGCACTTTGGGAGATCAAGGTGGGTGGATCACCTGAGGTCAGGAGTTTGAGACCAGCCTGGCCAACCTGGTGAAACCCCGTCTCTACTAAAAGTACAAAAATTAGCCAGGCGTGGTGGCGGGCGCCTGTAATCCCAGCTACTCAGGAGGCTGAGGCAGGAGAATCGCTTGAACTGGGCGGTGGAGGTTGCAGTGAGCCAAGATCACGCCACTGCACTCCAGCCTGGGCAACAAGAGTGAAAGTCTGTCACAAAAAAAAAAAAAAGAATATGGGCTGTGGATCACAGGGGAGATGTGAACAACACTGGTCATTAATTTGACCCGATAATTAATGGTTGCCAAACAGACAAACACAGAATCTAAGAAAACACAGAACATTCTCTTTGGCCAAAGTTCCAGCAAGAAGAAAGCCCAGGAAGGATTATGCACACTCAATGGCAGCAGTAGCCTGGTCAGTGACAACAACAGATCCCAGGGAGGCCACACCAGCCCAGCAGGGTGATCTGCTCACAGCGCAACCTGGGCAAGCCAACACCGCCCTGCCAGGAGCAGGCTGTGTCAGCAACCTGCATGTCTCCTGGCCCTCCATCCAGCAGCAGAAAGCAGCCTGGAGCGAGGGTCTCCCAATCGTCTACCCAACAGTGGAGAACAGTCTCTATCCTGACTCTGCAGCTCCAGGCCCTTTCCAGGGGTAGAAGGTGGCCCAGACAGCTGCTTCTCTCCCGCAGTGGCAGTGGCAGAGGTAGAGACAGAGAGGGAAGCTCACCAGCACTGGGTGGTTGGAGAGCAGGCCAGGGGAAGTGCCCTTTATCCTGTGGGTCAGGATTCCCACCCCCACCTAGCAATGCCAGCCAGCCCACGGAAGCATTTCCAACCTGCTGACAGCACCAATGGAGATCAAAAGAAGGCCCAGGCTGGGCACGGTGGCTCACTCCTGTAATACCAACACTTTGGGAGGCCAAGGTGGGTGGATCTCCTGAGGTCGGGAGATTGAGACTAGCCTGACCAACATGGAAAAATCCCATCTCTACTGAAAATACAAAACTAGCTGGGCATGGTGGTGCATGCCTGTAACCCCAGCTACTCAGAAGGCTGAGGCAGGAGAATCGCTTGAACCTGGGAGGCGGAGGTTGCAGTGAGGAGAGATCGCGCCATTGCATTCCAGCCTGGGCAATAATATCGAAACTCGGTCTCAAAAAATAGAAGAGCCAAGCAGAAGAAGAAGCCAACCGGGAGAGCGTTGCCAGAAAACTAAACTGTCACTGAAAATTGTAGCCAACAATATAGGCTAGAGTTACATGCTAAATCTAAAAAGGGCAAATGCTTGCTACAATAGAGGATCTACATAGGGTCAAGAATGTCTACACCATAACTAAAAATCACTTGTCACACCCAGAATCATCAAAAGCACAACCTGAATGAGAGAAAACGATCCATTGATCCCAACACTGAGAAGGACCAGATAGAACATCCCGACAAAGATTTTGAAGCAGCCGCCAGAAAGCCGCCCCAATAAGTAATTATCAGTGTCCTTGAAACAAATGAAAACATAAAACGTTTCAAAAAATTATAAAAAAGAAGCAAATAGAAAGCATAGAATTGAAAAGTATGGCGATGGAAACACAACTAAATGAATGGATTTGACAGCAGAATGGAGGGTACAAAAGACAGAATCAGTGACCTTAAGGACAAGCCAATAAATTCTGAATTCCAGAGAGGAAATAGACCAAAAAAAATGATCACAGCCTCAGGGACATTTGTATTACTGAAGCTCTGGAAGGGGAGGCAAAGAGGGAAGGCCTGAAGCAGGCACTCAACAAAGAGTGGCTGAATTCTCCAAATTTGGAAAAAGACATAGGCCATAGATTCAAAAAGCTGAATGAACTCTAAATAAGATAAACTCAAAGAAATCCATGGCAAAAATACATCGTAATTAAGCTTCTGAAAGTTAAAATCAAAGAAAAAAAATCTTAAAAGCAGCCAGAGAGAAACAAGACGTTACCTACTGAGGAGCAGCCATTCAAATGACAGCTTTTCTCCTCTGAAACCACAGAAGAAAGTGGTACATTTTTTCAAGTGATGGAAAAAGAACATTCAGTTTTGAATTCAATATCCAGTGAAACGAATCTTCAGTGATGAAGGGGGAATCAACATAATCTCAGATGAAGGAAAACTAAAGGAATCTATGGTGACAAGACCTGCTCTTAAAGAGTGGCCAAGGCAACTCTCCAACAGGAAGGAAGGAGTTATGGGAGAAGATCTGGAACTTGAGAAAGGAAAGAACAACATAGAGTAGGCAAAAACAGAAGTGAGCATAACACACTGTCCTCTCTCTGTGAGTTTCTTGAAGCGTAGTTGGCGGTTGAAGCAAAAATTTTAACATCGTTTGTGCCAGTGTTCAGTCTACACAGAGGAAATACTGGAAGCAATCACGTTTTAAAAGACGATGAGGCCAGGTGCAGTGGCTCACGCCTGTAATCCCAGCACTTTGAGAGGCCAAGGCAAGCAAATCACATGGTCAGGAGTTTGAGACCAGCCTGGCCAACACAGTAAAAGCCCGTCTCTACTAAAAATACAAAAATTAGCTGGGTGTGGTGGTTCATGCCTGTAGTCCCAGTTACTTGGGAGGCTGAGACAGAAGAATCACTGGAACCTGGGAGGCAGAGGTTGCAGTGAGCCAAGACCTCACCATTGCACTCCGCCTGGGTGACAAAGTGAGACTCCGTCTAAAAAAAAAAAAAAAAAGAGAGAATGATAAAGAGAGCTAATGGAAATAAGACTTCAATGCTCCAGTAGAACCAATAAAATGTCTATCAGTAGGTGGTTAGTAGTCACATGTATATATTGTAATACCTAAAACAACCACTAAGAAAACTACATAAACATATATACTCAAAAACAGTGTAAGTAAGATTAAATCCTTCAAGTAATCCGCAGGAAGGCAAGAAAAGAGAAACATAGGAACAAAAAACAGAGGAGACAAACAGAAAAAAAATAAGAAAGCAGCAGGCGTAAGTCCTAACACATCAATAATAGTCTTAAATGGAAGTAATTTCTAAATACACCATTAAAAGACAGATTGGCATACTGGATCAAAAAACATGATCTAACTTTATGCTCTCTAGCAAAACACTCTTTTCAAACAAAGCTTAAAGTTTTTAACACAGGTTAAAATTTAAGAGATGGAAAAAGATATATCATGCTAACATCAATTTTTTTTAAATAGCAGGTGTGGCAGGAAGGCAAAGCAACCTTCAAACAAACAAACAAATGAAATTACCAGGGGCAAACAATAAAATTTAATAAGAAAAGAGTCAATCTAACAGAAAGATCTAACAATCTTAAAATATGTATACACCAAACAAGAGCTTCAAACTACATAAAACAAAAATGGAGCGAGCTCAAAAAGAGAAAAAAAATAGAAAAACCCAGTTATAGTTGGGGACTACCAGCAATTGATAGGACTACTAGACAGATTATTAGCAAAAATAGAGAACAACTAAATAGGGTAATCAACTAAGTAGACCTAATTGACATTTATAGAACAGCCCACTCAACATCAGCAGAATATACATTTATTACTGTCTATGAAACAGTCATCAAAATAAATCTCTTGGGTCACAAAACAAACCTCAACAAATTTAACACAATTGATATCATACAGAATATGTTCTCTGATTGTATTAGAATCAAACAAGAAATCAACAACAGAAAAACAAGGAGAAAATGTTCTAACAGTTGGAAATTAAATTACACATTTTCCATCGTTCAAAGAGGCAGTCTCAAGGAAAGTTTTAAAAATACACAGACTTGAAAGAAAATTAAAATGCAGCATTTGAGAAGCTAAGGCTGTGCTTAGAGGGAAATTTATAGCACTAGATTTTAACAGAGGAAAAGTCTTAAGTCTATAATCTAAATTCCTACTTTAAGAAAGTAGGAAAAATAAGAGCAAATAAACCCAAATCAAGGAGAGGAAAATAATAAATATAAAAAAAGAAATCAATGAAATTAGAAATAGGACAACAAAGGAAAAATTCAATGAAACAAAAAGTAGCTGACTAAACTTTAGCAAGAACAACAAAGATAAAATGAGATGATGTATAAAAATCAATTTCCAGAATGAAACAGGATATCATGATACATCCTGCAATTATTAAAGGGAATACTACAAAAACCATTATACTCATTAAATATATATTCAATAACACAGAAGGAGTGGACTAATTCCTAACATGACACAAACTACCGAAACACAACCAAGATTAAATAGATAAACTCAATAGTCCTTTAACCATTAAGAAAATTTTTATTTTAAAGCTCCTGAAAAAGATCTTTAGGTCCAGATAGTTTCACTGGAGAGTTCTACCAAACATTTAAAGAAGAATTAGCAACAACTTTACACAATGTCTTCCAAAAAAAGAGAAGAGGAGCCAACACTTTCCATCCCATTTCCTGAGACCAACATTACCTTGTTATCAAACCAGACAAAGAAAGTATCAAAAAAGAAGACAATAGACTAATACCTCTCCTGAACTTAGAGACAAAAATCCTCAACAAAATCTTATCAAATAAAGTTCAGCAATATACAAAGAGAATTACATATCATAACCAAACAGGATTTATTCCAGGTATACAAAGCTGTTTCAACATTGGAAAAGCAGTCAAGATAATGCAACATATTACCAGGCTAGGAAAAAAGATAGTAGGCTCCTATCAACTGACGGAGAAAAACATTTCACAAAGTCCAGTATTACCCACTCATGATGAAAACTCTCAGCAAGATAGGAACAGCGAAGAGTGACTTCAACTAGATTCACCTGGCAAGATGGTCGGGGTGCGGGCAGGAATTACCCGGAAGGAATTACCCATCCTCTGCCCCACCTTACCCTAATTAAAAGGATATACAAAGGTGGAAAAGGAAAACATACGGCTTATGTGGGTTATGTTGAAACTTTTTTCTTGAAAATCTATTTTTGTTTACACTAAAGAGAAACGTTTTTAATTTCTCCCCAGGCCCACTTTGCAAGGCTTACAGGGAAGCAGGCACCACGGGAAGGGCAGGAGGCTGGGCTCCATGCATCCTGTGCCATGCTCCCAGCTGCCCTGCCATTCCTCATTTCCCTACTGAGCGCCTGCTCCCACTCCCAACAAGGCTAACTCAGTCCTCCCTTCATCCAGTCCCCCTTCTCCACGCCTCTCCCCATCTCTTCTAGAAGACAACCTCACCTCCTCCTTCCTGGACTACAAAGCCATCAGTGGGGCAGACTTTCAGATTCTTGCCCTCAATCCCCTGCAGCTTCATGAACACCGTTCTCCCCTAGTACCATCTTAGTCCTGGTCCCTTCTTCCCACCTCCGTTCCAGGCCACATCCTCCTGACTCCAGCGATTGTCCCATCTTTACTCGATGTTCACCTTTTCACTGGCTTCTTCCCAACAGCACGTAAACATCATCTCATGCTTTCACTTAAAATAAAGACCTCCTCCCAACGACCTTGACTTCCGTTCCCTCCAGCCACCACCCCTACCCACACACCATTCTTTCATTCACTGCTGCCTGAGTCCCTTCCACCCCCAGGAAGTGCTCTCCCCTAGGGCGCCAGGGACCACGCTCTTGCAAACCCAGACGACAGTTTTGGTCCTTGTCTGACCTGACCTCTCAAGAGCATTGAACTTCAGCTGCTGCCTGGAAACACTCTGTTCCTTTGGTTTCCAAGCACCACACCCATCCGGGTTTCTTCTTCCTGCTTTCCTGGTTCCTCATCCTGCCCCGTGGTCTCACTGCTGCTTTTCAGGCCTCGTGCTGTCTCATGCAGGAAGCTCGGGAGGGGGATCCCAGCCACATAGGTGACCCTGAACCTGTCACCATCCCGGACCTATATGCAGGGCGTCGCCACTCAGGGTCTCACAGTCACCTATATTATCAGACATCTGCAAACCTAAGCCCCTCCACCACCCGTCACCCAGTCTCTGTGAACAGTTATCCAAGCCAGGACCTTGGGTCTCCCTTGTAATGCATCGCTCTCCCACCCCCTTGATCCCAAACAAATCACACTCACCTCTCTGTCCCACTGCTGTTTCTGCGTTTCAGGCCATTACCCTCTTCCACCTTCTAAGCAGTGTGCCAGCCTCCTCTAGCCACAGTCCTTTCCATCCCCAGAGCACCATCAAATGAGCTTCCCAAAGGCTCCCTCTCACCTGCCTAGAGCCTTTGGCGGCTCTCCCATCTTCCTTCCTGTGCCCGTTGTCTCTCTGGCTCCTTGAAGTCCACCAGTCAAGAGTACTGAACCACCACACAGCAGACGCACACGCTGTCCCTTCTGCCTGGACCGTCCCGCTTCCAAGTCCTGCTCATCATTTCAGGCTCAACTTAGATATTCTTCCTCCAGGAAACTGCCCTTGCTTCAGCGAGAGAGGCCTCCTGAGCACTGCACAGTGCTGTGTGTTCACTCTTCTGCGGCATTCATTAGGCTGTGTTATAATTGCCTGTGATCAATTATCATTCCCCCATGATACTTGAAGGCACAGGCACTGTGGTGGGCAGAATTTTGACTCCCATGACCTTCACCTCCTGGTATTATACCCATGAATATGTTATGTTATGAGACAAAGAAAACTTTGCAGATGTGGCCAGGTGCGGTGGCTCATGTCTGTAATCCTAGCACTTTGGGAGGCCGAGGTGGGCAGATCACGTGGCCGGGAGTTCGAGACCAGGCAGACCAACATTTAGTAGAAACTTTAATAGAAACCCATCTCTACTACAAATATAAAAATTACCTGGGTGTGATGGTGCGTGCCTATAATCCCAGCTACTCAGGAGGCTGAGGCAGGAGAATCGCCTGAACCCAGGAGACAGAGGTTGCAGTGAGCCAAGATCATGCCACTGCACTCCAGCCTGGGTGACAGAGCGAGATTCTGTCTCAAAAAAGAAGAAAGAAAACTTTGCAGATGTAATTAAGGTTATTAATCAGGTGACCTTAAAATAAAGAGAGTACCCTGGCTGGGCTGGATGTAATCACATGCTTAGAGGAAGAAGAGGAAGGCAGTGAGAAATGGCAGAAGCCAGGGATTCCCAGGATTCCCAAGGTGTCAAACAAAGCACTGAGGCTTCCTTGCTGGCTGTGAGCTGGAGGGGCTACATGCAAAACTGGTGCTGCAATAGAGAATTCCATGCACAGGTGAGAAGCTGGGAATATGAGCTGCATGCGTGTGTTTGGGAGTAGGGTGGGGATCTTCCTGGGGCCCTCGTATCAAACAGAACCCCTGGTGTGCTGCAGTGAAGCCATCAAATTCTGTCCACAGAGGCTGTGCGAGTGTGTGAACTACAGGGCCTTCCTTTCCAGAGCTTGTGACCCTGCTTAGTCCTGAGAAAGGTGTGGGCTTAGTCTGCCTTCTCATCTGTCTGTCATTGTGTTTGCACCCACCGCCTTCTCCTCACAGGTGTGTCCTGGCTGATCACAGGACCCTGCATATGTGTCTGCCCAGAGCACTTACCATGGCCCCTGGGAACCCAGACCTTCCCTTCTCTTTCATCCTCTCGGCAACCTAGCAGTGCGGCTGCCCCAGCATGCCCTCCCAGTCCAGATCCACTATGACGTGCTCCCTTCTGCACTGTAACATTTCCCCATTCACTGCCTCCTGCTGAGTCTCTGCCCCATGCCAGGGCCTGTGCTTGGCACTAGGGACATGCAGAAAGATGTAGGGTCAAATCGCATCTCCACAGGGGCACCTTGACCTGGAGAAGTGACATAACCGCTCATCCTGAGCCCCCCGCCCCCGTGGAAGGCCCCCTGCTTCTTCACAGACTTGCCTGAGTGCAGGATTTGAAATGGTGGGTGTGAACACAGCAGTGCCCAGCACGCCGTCAGCCTGCCACACAAGTATGCTGCAGTCATCCACCCTCACACTCAGGATAGGTTCAGCTCTGTCGAACTCCTGTCCAGAGAGGGCTGTAGCCCCAGGCACAGGGAGGAAATGTGGATGACATGAAACAACTTCCCTACAAATAAATGAAAAAGAGAACATGCCGAGAAACTGAGGAAGCTGCAGAACCAAAGAGGTGGCCGCGTCTTCCTTCAGGATATCAAGAAACCAGACCATGATGACTGGGAGAGCGGGCTGAATGCGATGGAGTGTGCATTACATTTGGAAAAAAAGTGTGAATCAGTCACTACTGGAACTGCACAAACTGGCCACTGACGAAAATGACCCCCGTTTGTGTGACTTCATTGAGACACATTACCTGAATAAGCAGGTGAAATCCATCAAAGAATTGGGTGACCACGTGACCAACTTGCGCCAGATGGGAGCACCCCAATCTGGCTTGGCAGAATGTCTCTTTGACAAGCACACCCTGGGAGACAGTGATAATGAAAGCTAGGCCTTAGGCTAATTTCCCCATAGCCACGGGGTGACTTCCCTGGTCACCAAGGCAGTGCATGTATATGGGGGTTTCCTTTACCTTTTCTATGAGTTGTACCAAAACATCCACTTAAGTTCTTTAACTTCTTGGTACCATTCCTTCAAATAAAGAAATTTGGTAACCCCCCCAAAAAAAAACTAAAAAAAAAAAATGCATTTTCCCTATTTACAAATTTAAATATTAACCTCAGCACACACACGCATAACCCCGTATTCTGCCTGTACTTGTATATTTCTTCTGGCACACTCACGATGGATTAATATGAAGGTTTGTTTTGCTGCTTAAACCTAAAGTGCAAACACAGCTAATGTAGTTTCTGCTGCTGGCATTTGCCAGTCTGCAGCCTTTACGATCATTACCTCTTTTGATCTTCCCAGTTGCTTTGTGCATTACCCTCACCCCCCAGTGCTGAATCAGTAGCAAAATGATATTTTAGAAAAACAAGACTTTTCTGGAAGAGTTGCCACCTAGCTGTGTGTCTGTGGGTCAGCGACCTGACCTGCCTGAACCTTAGCTTCCTCACCTTGAGATGGAAGAGAGCACACTGTGTTATAGGTGCCTCTGTGAGTTCAAGCAAACAGCAGGAGTAAAATGCCGGCAAGTAGTGGGCATTCAACAAATACCGGATCTCTCCTCTTTTAGTTTCAAACTCACAAGCTGAAGTGGCCAGAACTCAAACCCACGCCCTCTGCCTCAAGGCTTGTGCCCCTACGCTGCTCCAGGTTAGCCCTCGTGTCCCGCCAGGCCCCACATGAGCCCCTGGAAGCCAGTCCTTGGTGTTGATAGGGCAGTGCTCACCTCTGGGGAGCTAGATTGCGTGTGGGGAGCACCCACGAATCCTCTCGGCTCCGCGGAAGCCTAGGGCTTGCCACAGATGCGTGGATTCTCTCAAGACCCCAGAAGCCACAGGCCCACCCCGCGAGCTCCCGAGGAAGCGCTAACATTTCCACAGCTGCAGCCAACTGCTTCAGCCCACCCGGGCCCTGGCTGTTCACTTCCCCATACACTGCTTGTGCTTTGTTTCCTGGGAGGCAAGGGCGTATACATTTTACTGTGTGCTGTTGGTTAGAAAAGCAAAGCCACGTCCAGTGACACACAGGGAGTGTGCTGCAAAGGGAATGTTCCTATTCCGCTAGCTAGCATTTTCGCGTTCACCGCAGGTGCCTGGGGCCCAAGATTCCTCTTTCACTGAACCTCGCAGGCACTAGTTCTCCTCCCTTCCCCAGCCTGGTGATCCAGCCGGGCAAACTAACAAAATGTGGCACATATACACCATGGAATATTATGCAGCCATCAAAAACGATGAGTTCGTGTCCTTTGTAGGGACATGGATGAACCTGGAAACCATCATTCTCAGCAAACTGACACAAGAACAGAAAATCAAACACCGCATGTTCTTACTCATAGGCAGGTGTTGAACAAAGAACACATGGACACAGGGAGGGGAGCATCACACACTGGGATCTGTCGGGGGAAATAGGGGAGGGACAGCAGGGGTTGGGGAGTTGGGGAGAGATAGCATGGGGAGAAATGCCAGATACAGGTGATGGGGAGGAAGGCAGCAAATCACACTGCCATGTGTGTACCTATGCAACAATCTTGCATGTTCTTCACATGTACCCCAAAACCTAAAATGCAATAAAATATATATATATATAAAATAAATAAAATAAATAAATAAAAAAACAATAACGTAGTAGCTACCACACACCTGGCATTTTACCTTATTTAATCCTCACCCCCAGATGATCATGCTCGCTATTCCCATGCAGCCTCTGCTGCCACTGAACCACTGGAGAGCCCCCAACACGAGCAGCGTGGCCCTGCTGCTCCGAGACATGGACCCTGCTCTTCAGGGTGTCTGCAGCCCAGGTCTCACAGGCCTACTCCTTCCTGGTTCTTCTCGGCCAGCCCTGGTCCTCTTTGTTTGCCAAATGTAAGTGACAGTGGTTCTGAAAAATTACGAATCTAGTAAGAAATGTGAAAATTACTGGTAGAGGAAATATAATAGAAAGACAATGGGCTCAGCTCCACGCTCTGCAGCTTATTCACTGTTGTACCAATAGCCATCCTCTCTGGGCCTCACGTTTCATCTGCAAAATGGGATAGCCATTCTGATTTCATATTGCTGTGGGGACGGTTCGGTTAGGTGCCCGGAACGTAGTGGACTACTGCAGTGAACGGCAATGTCCTTCCCATCTCCGCAGGTGGTCCTTATGCTGTGAGCTGAGAACAGTTATGTAGCGTGGAAGCCCTGAGCCATTGCTGCCAGGAGAATGGTTTCTGCTTGGACCACAGCAAACAGGAGGCTCTCCCTGTCTACCCTACACAGAACCCTTCCATTCACCAGCATGGATGCCTCCGAGACCACACAAGTACTTACAAGAATATGGCATTACAAGTATGGTAGTACAACAGAAAGAACAAAAGTTCATGTATTAGCATTTATGTAACATTGTACATAAATGTACATTGTTATGTACATTAGCATTTATGTAACATATTGTACATTGCCTTAGATTAAAAACCAATCAAAAAGACTATATAAAAGTCAAGACCTGGCAATTTAACGGAAAAAGAATAATAGTCTTCCAACAAATAGTACTGGAACTATAACCATATGCAAAAACTACAAAATACCAAAAATAAAAAATAAAAATAAACCCCACCAAACCCCCAAAACCCACACCTCACACATAAAATTAGCTCAAAATAGATCATATATCTAAGTATTAGGACTAAACCATAACACTCATATAAATAAATGTAGAAGAAAATATCCATGACCTTGAATTAAACAAATAAGATTCCAAAAGCTCAAACTATGAAAGAAAAGAGTGAAAACAGAACTTCACAGGAATTAAAGGCTCTTGCTGTTTAAAAAACATTGTTAAGGAAAAAGCAAGCCACAGTTTGAGAGAAAGGATTTGAAAAAATATGTATCTGCCAGGGAATCATATCTAGACGATGTAACAAACTCTTACACACTGTAATAAGAAGGTGAACAACCCAATAAAAGCATGGGCAAAATTTTGAACCAACACAGAGGATCCACAGATGGCAAATCAGCACATGAAGTGATATTTAGAATCACTAGTCATTAGGGAAATATACATGAAAACCACAATGAAAATCGCCAAAACCCAAAAAGCTAAGGATACCAAGTGAGGCAGGACACAGAGTGACTGGAGCCCTGCCCTCAGCTGGGGTGGCCCAGCAATTCTGCTCCTAGATGTCTACCCAAAAAAATGAAACCTACGTTCACATAAAGATTTGTAAGCGGATGCTCATAACAGAGGCGGTCATAATAGACAAACTGGCCACAGCCGAATGCCCATGGCTGGTGAACGGTAAACACATGGCAAGGAGCCACAGGCCACTCCCCAGCCGTGAAAAAGGAGTGGGCTGCTAACACTCGTGACAGCATAGTGAGGTCTCATGGGACAGTGCTACGTGAAAGCAGCCACACATCAAAGGCTACACGCTGTGTGATCTCATTTCCATGGGGCTCCAGAACTAAGAGAAACCTAGAGTGGCGAGTGGCAGAGCAGTAGGAAGGGACTGACCAGGTAGGGGGCAGAGCAAGGGCTTTTTTAAGTAATAGAAAAGTTCTTTTGGTGATTGCAGGGATAGTTACGCAACTGTGCATATGTGTCAAACCTATCAAACTGTTCAGTTCAAAGTGAATTTGCTGTATATAAATTCAACCTACATAAAACCAACGAGAAAAAAAATATTCATGCTGTAATCTCCGTAAGATAACCAGGAGAGGAGCCACAGAGGAAACTAATGGGGGGGGAGGGCATGTCCCCTGAACAACTGCATAAGCCTGGCCACGCCTAGACTACCTAGAGGCTGGGGATTGCCCAACCTCCCGCCACAGAAGGAGAGGCCACAACAGGAGCCACAGAACGGAGACAGAGTAAGAAGGAGCAGAAAAGTTCTGACTCACGGTATTGTTAAGGAGCCTCACTAGTTCTTCCATTCTACACACATACAAAATATTACTCTTTGAAAAAAGTAGAAAGGCAATAGATGTTTTGTTATGCAAACACACAAAATTGCAGAAGGATATGAAATAACAGTAAAATCTTCTTTCCTCCCCTCACTGGCGCAGTCCTGCCCCCGTGGCAGAGCTGCACCCTCGCCTGAACTGCTCCCACTTGGCAAGATTCCTGTGCAGGTGTCTCTGCACCTGCTTACTGAGAAAGGACCCAAAGAGACTACTGGATTTAGTTCACAACCCAGGGACTCAGAATTCATTCAACTGTCCTTGTCTCCTTGATGAAACCTCAAATCAAAGGTTCTCCAGGGCAGTGTCTGTAGTAACATGCCCCTCCTGACCACGTATTTGTGAACAGCAGGCAGTGGCTGTGGTCAGGCAGTGGGAGGCCCATGAACATGGGCAAGTGCATTTGGGACATCATCACGGTTACTTCTGTGCTTCTGTTTAGCTAAGTGAAAACTTAGTTCAGGTCAATAAACAGCTCCTACAGAAAGCAATTATGTCTATGGAAAACTGGTGCTATGTCTACCACGTGAAACCCACAGACTCAGGTTCAAAATTCTGAAACCGTAATGACTGATAGCTGTCCCCACGGATGGCCTGCCAGTGCCTGCCTCAGCTCCGCCAGGGCAGTGGCTGGCCCATCTCATTCAGACCCTGGGGAAAGGGCAGACCAGCCTACAGGCTTCTTAGAACCATAATAGGACCATCTCAACTCCAAATTTACTCTCCGTCTAGGTCTCACCAGGTCTTGTCTCTTCCCAGGCACAAGACCAGCCTGCTGTCTAGATATCCCTGTGGCTTTTCTCACCTGCTAAATCTGGAGAGAGCCCCTGGGCATTTGCAGTGACAAGTGCCTCCTTAGGCCCCTTCTGGCTGGGCTGATTCACAGGGCAGGGGAGTGGTACCACATCTGATGGGTCAAAATAGAGGCTCAGGCTCTCCTCCTTATTCAACACCATTCTTGCTCTGTGGACTTTTCCTGGAGCAAAGCAGGGAGGAGATTCTTGCCTGCCTTCCACCCTGCCCAGTCATGTGGTGGAAGCACATGGAGCAGCTCAGCTCACCTCAGCATCCCCCGCACCTGCAGCCATGTGTGGGGATGCTGAGGTGAGCTCCCAGCACCATGCCCCAACAAAGCAGAAAAGAGTCATGGCAGGCACAGGATAAAGGATTGAAAAATAGGCCAAGGCAGTTTATAATCAGGTGGCATTACTTACTCTCCATAATTCAATGATTTATTCAAACATTGTTCATGGGACACCTACTGTGTGCCAGGTGCTGTGCTACGAAATGGGGGATGTGGAGATAAAAGGCCATGCTTAGCCCCAGAGAGGACAGCACAGGAGGGGGCTTGGACAAGGTGGCAGAGATAATACAGTTCATGGGAGCTCCCATCCCAGGTGAGCCAGGGCAGGCAGGAAAGGCTCTCTGGAGGTAGGAAGGCAGGGAACTAAACTTAGGAAAATGAGCAGAAAGAGAAGGCACAGTGGACAGAGTACGTGGTGCTAAAGATGTGCTCGCAAGAGAAACCTGGAGTGAAACCACAGGTGGAACGTGTCCTAGAAATGACCAAGAAAGGTGAGATTAAGGCTTGACAGGCAGGCAGGACCAGGTGCAGGGGCCTTGCACACCACACTTGGGGTCTGTCCTTCACCTGCAAGCATCTGCTTGGGAAGCCACTATCCTGTAAACAGTAAAGTAAACCAATGCTTTTCTAAGGGAGAGTCTCCTATGGTGGGGGAGTGTGGAAATGGACATTCAGAAGGCAGGGACAAGGAAGCCCATGTGGACCCCAGGAGCAGGAGGGTGGCTGCTGGAGGGGGTGCCCCGAGCTGGACCCTGAAAGGCAGCAGAATTTGCACAGCCACCAAGAGGAGAAGTATTAAGAATTCACTTAAGATGGTGGCAAAAATATTAGCAAAAAAATAGTAGAGAAAGTTACAGAATATAGTCTCAAACCCTTTTAGAAGGCCTAAAAGTTTTTTCTATAGTTCTTGTCTGAAGGCAGCCAGAGTCTCTTTGCAGGAGCCAAAGAGATTAAGGCACAAAGACAAAAGGATGTAAGTAGTTTACCTAACTAACTTATTTACTCGTTAACCTTTAACCATTCCAGATGGCTCTCTCGGGGGAGGTTGACCAAGGATATTATCCACTAATAGTGTTTGCTTTAAGCACCAGAACCTGTCCTTTAATCCTTAACCTCTAGTAGTGTTGACTCAAGCCTTTGTCCATTAAACTTTACTGAATGAATCTGAGTCTCACTGGCTAGTAAGGGCCAGCAGTCGCAACTGTTTACAGCACTCTCCAAGGTGCCTGTAAGCTGCCCAGACACACTCAGTCAAACTGGCAAAGCATAATATCTGTGCATCAGTGTACTTTAGTAATCTGTTGCTAAGTCAAAGTCTGCAAGACAGACCCCTGTAAGTAGTGACCCCGACAGAGAAGGAGCTGGGAGTTCAGGAGAAGGAGCCCAGGGACAGACATGAAAAGGTGAGCAGGGGTCTGCGTGTGGCTTGCAGGGGGCCGGGAGGGCTAACCTGGCTCTGGAATGGGCTCCACCCTGGGTGTGGTCCTTAGCCTGCTGGGAGGTAAGCTGTGTGCCCTTGGACAAGGGCTCTGCAACTGAACTAGAAAGGACTGTGGTCAGTGACCTTTGTTTTACACTTGGGGCACAGGCTTGGTGAGGCCTGAGTCACAGCCATCACAGAAAACTGTTGAACTCAAGAAGGGAGGTTATGAGACTCTGATTTATAGCCAGTTGGTAAGAAGCACAGGTCACAATCTGGGGCTTGTGACTGGGTCTGAAGTAGGGGCAGTCTTGTGGGACTGGGCCCTTTAACTTGTAAGATGTGATGCTAATCACAGGTAGAATGTGTCAGAAATGAGTTAAACTGTGGGACACCCGGTTGGTGTCTGCTGTAGAATTGCCTGTGGTGGGGAAGCTCTCCACATCTGGTCACTGAAGTGCTCTGTGTTGTGAGAGCAGCAGGAACCTCAAGACCACTAGGTCAAGGCTGAGTGCTCTGAAGAAATATTATTCAAATAAGTGTTGTCACATTTACATCAATCCTCTTTAGATATTAACATAAGACTGGTGCAGCAGGTCATGCCTGTAATACCAGCTGAGGTAGTAGGATCACTTGAGCCCAGGAGTTTCAGACCAGCCAGGGAAACACAGCAAGAACCTGTCTCTCTAAAATTTTTTAAAAATCGAAAAATTAAAAAAAAAAAACATAAGCAGTTAGCAAACTACAGTCCGTGAGCCAAATCCAGCTTCCACCCGTTTCTGTAAGCAAAGTTTTACTGGAACACAGCCATGCCCATTTATCTGTGTATTCTCGATGGCTGCTTTGGGTTCTGTGATGGACTGAATTGTACCCCTCTTCTAACTCCTGCATCAAAGCCACAACACCCAATATGACTGCATTTGGAGACAGAGCCTTTAAGGAGGTAATGAAAGTTATCTGAGATCGTAAGCATGGGGCCCTCATCTGATAGAACTGGTGTCCTGATAGGGAGAGATACCAGAGGCACGTGTGCACAGAAGTAACGTCGTGTGAGGAGACAATCAGAAGGCGGCCGTCTGCAAGCAGGAAGAGGGCCCTCACTAGAAACCAACCCTGCTGGCAGATCTTGGGCTTCCAGCTTCCAGAACTGCGAGCAAACACATTTCTGTTGTTTACACCACCCGGTCTGTGGTATTTAGTTGTTATGGCAGCTGAGCTGACTGAAACAGGCTACAGTGGCAGAGTAGAGTAGCCATGAATAGCCGCACAGTCAGCAGAGCCTAAGGTACTTATTACCTGGCCCTTCACAGCAGTTTGCCAACCAGTGATCTAAGTGTTCATAGCTGGATATTGACAAACGTTCAACAGGCAGATACAGCTCAAATGAGTTGAATTTTATTGCTATTTTAGCCATTTATTAATTATTAATATACATGTATATTTGCACCCCAACCATGTACCCAGAACACTGAATCATTCAGTCACTAAATATCTGCTGAATCTTGTCCTAGTCATGACAGTCACGGGATGTGTCAGACACAGACCCTGCCCTGGAGGAGCTCACAGTGAGTCAGAGACTTAAATTTCAGTTCCGTAAAAGCTTCCTGTGCCATAATCAATGAGTCTGCCTCTTTTCTACATGTGTGTGCTGTGGAGAGGCCTCTGTGAGGCAGAGCTAATCTCACTATAGATTCCAAGCAAGGATCAAAGCCTCTCTCTGCCTCAGAGGTCTGTTTCTCAGAGCTTCTAATTCAAGCTGCAGGAAGATGGTAGAAAAGAAGTAACAGAACCAGACACAAGCATCTCTGTGTTCTTACCTCTTTGAGAGACGTAATGATACTGCATAGCCCGAGGATTAAAGGAAATAATACAGGCAAAATGCCTGAAACTGAAACAAATATGTTTACTGTGTTTAACAAAACAAAAGACAAGCTTACGTATCTACAGGGAACAGGAAACTAGAAAGAACACCTGAAAATTAAAATTCCTAAAATTTAAACTCCAATAAAAGGCTTAGAAACCCAACAGATAGCTTTAACGGCAAATCAGACGCAGTTAAAGAGAAATTTAGTGAATTATGAGATAGGTTAAAAGAAATTTACAAAATATAGCACAGAGAGGTAAAATGATGAAATCGTTTTGGTTTTTCTTTAGAGGGAGTTTCACTCTTGTTGCCCAGGCTGGGGTGCAATGGCGTGATCTCTGCTCACTGCAACCTCTGCCTCCCGGGTTCAAGTGATTCTCCTGCCTCAGCCTCCCAAGGAACTTGGACTACAGGTGCTCGCCACCACCCAGGTTAATCTTTGTATTTTTAGTAAAGATGAGGTGTCACCATGTTGGCCAGGCTGGTCTCAAATTCCTGGTCTCAAGTGACCCACCTGCCTTGGCCTCCCAAAGTGCTGGGATTACAGGCATGAGCCACCATGCCCAGTCAAAATGATGGAAATTATGGAAGAAAAGAGACAGGAAGGGTAAAGTGACATTGTTTAATATCAGCTTAAACTGGATTTCTCAAAGGAGGAGAGAAGATGACAAAGACACAGTATCTGAAAAATTAATGGCTGACAATTTTGTAAAAATGACATTCATACCTTTAAGAAGTCCAACAAATCTCAAGCTGAATAAGGAAAGTGGGAAATCTACCCCTAAACAAACCAGTGAAACTATAAAAACTCCAAAGAAGGGGGTGAAGGTATTTTAAATTCAGCCAGAGGAGGAAAAATGCTATTATCAGTGTAACTTGCAAAGAGTTAGACTGATAATAGCACCAGTAGAAGCCAGAAAACAATAGAATGAAATCTCAATATGCTAAAAGGAAGTAGCCGCCAAACCAGAATGGCAAATGTGCAATGAAAATGCCATTCCATAGTAAGTACATTTAAGAAACAAAAAGCTAGGCCAGGCACGGTGGCTCACACCTGTAATCCCAGCACTTTGGGAGGCAGAAGCGGGTGGATCACCTGAGGTCAGGAGTTCGAGACCAGCCTGACCAACGTGGTGAAACTCCGTCTCTAAAAAAAAAAAAAAAATACCACAACTGAAAACTAGTGGGATGAAGATGAAACACTACTTAAGGGAACAATTTATGGCCTGAAATACTAGAATAGAAAGTCTCAGCATTAATAAACTCAGCATTTTTTTAAAAGTTAGAAGATGAATAGAAAAATAAAGCCAAACCAAATAAAAGAAGGAATACAGCAAAGCTAACAGCAACATTAATACAAAAGAAATTCATTATAAAACAGAGGATCAAAAAAGCCAACAGGTTTTTTTTTTTTTTTTTTTTTTGAGACAGAGTCTCACTAGTCACCAGGCGCCAGGCTGGAGTGCAGTGGCGCGACCTTGGCTCACTGCAACCTCCGCTGCCCGGGTTCAAGCATTCTCCTGCCTCACCTCCCGAGTAGCTGGGACTACAGGCGCGCGCCACCACGCCCAGCTAATTTTTTTGTATTTTTAGTAGAGACGGGGTTTCACCATGTTGACCAGGACGGTCTCGATCTCTTACCTCGTGATCCGCCCGCCTCGGCCTCCCAAAGTGCTGGGATTACAGGCGTGAGCCACCGCGCCCGGCCCAGCCAACAGGTTTTTAAAAGACGAATGAAAATCATGCTGGAAGACCCTGGGAAGTTGCACACACCTGCTTCCTCCCATTTCCAGGCACACAGCTTGACACCTGTCCAGTGCTCCCTGACAGACCATGTCCCTGGACTCAGGTCTAGTCCATGGAATGTGACCAAGAATGACATTTGGCCCCAGCCCACGAAACCCTGCTGGCGTGGTCCTCCGTCCTCCTTCCCAGTATGGTGGGGGCAAAGGATGCCGTCCTGGAGACCACAGGGTGAGGACGGGCCAGGCCAACCACAGAAATGGCCTGGCTTCCTGAACTGTCACTTGGAGGAAAGCTACCAATGATTAGAAAGGCTCATTCAGTGCCGGGTGCCGTGGCTCAAGCCTATAATACCAGCACTTTGGGAGGCCGAGGGGGGTGGATCACGAGGTCAAGAGATCGAGACCATCCTGGTCAATTGGCAAAACCCCGTCTCTACTAAAAATACAAAAATTAGCTGGGCATGGTGGTGCACACCTGTAGTCCCAGCTACTCAGGAGGCTGAGGCAGGAGAATTGCCTGAACCCAGGAGTTGGAGGTTGTGGTGAGCCGAGATCATGCCATTGCACTCCAGCCTGGGTAACAAGAGTGAAACTCCGTCTCAAAAAAAAAAAAAAAAAAAAAAAAAAGAAAGGCTCATTCAGAGAAATAAACTGCTATAATAGTATACTTTTGGCTTTTTGTTATTGTTTTCAGAAACCAAGAACTCCCTAACTGATATGTTTACAAACTTCAAAAGATTGATCAAGGAAAAAGCAAAGGCATATGTAAACTAATAGAGGAATGGAAAAAAGCAGGATGAATGTCATAGACATTAAATGACACTAATAAAAGGGTTATGATAAAAATAGGTCAATTAATGTGAACATTTAGATGAAATGGACAAATTCTCACATAACTGAACAAAACTAGACTCAATATTATTGTCAATTCTCCTATCTGATCTGCAGATTTGGTGCAATCCAAATCAAAACTCCAGCAGGCTTTTGTTTTGTTTTGTTTTGAGAAAGGGTCTTGTTCTGTCATCCAGGCTGGAGTGCAGGGGCATGATCATGGCTCACTGCAGCCTCCACCTCCCGGGCTCACGGCACCCTCCTGCCTCAGCCTCCTGAGTAGCTGGGACTATGGACACATGCCACCATGCCCAACTCCAGCAGGCTTTTTGTAGAAATTTTAATGTGAGTCTAAAATTTATGTGGAAGTACAAATATTTTAGACTAGTTAAAATAATCATTAAAAAGAAGAACAAAATTGGGAAACTACAGTGCCTGGTTTCAAGATTTTGAAGACTATAAAGCCACAGTAATCAAGATAGTGTGACATTGGTATAAGGCTACTAACTAGATTAATGGAACCAAATAGAGACCAGAAATGAATCGACATGAGCCTACAAACAGAGTGCTTTGTTGACGCCACAGTCATCACTGGGGGAAAGGACAGTCTTTTCAACAGATGGTGCTGGACACACTGTATATCCACTTACAAAAAAAAAAAGTACCAAAAGTGACTCAAGAAGAAATAGTAACTGTGACTACTTCAACAACCATTAAAGGAATTGAATCGCTGGGCAAGGTGGCTCATGCCTGCAATCCCAGCACTTTGGGAGGCCGAGGAGGGTGGATCACGAGGTCAGGAGTTCAAGACCAGCCTGGCCAAGATGGTGAAACCTCATCTCTACTAAAAATTACAAAAAAATTAGCCGGGCACGGTGGTACACGCCTGTAATCCCTGCTACTCAGGAGGCTGAGGCAGGAGAATTGCTTGAGCCCAGGAGGTGGAGGTTGCAGTGAGCCAAGATCATGCCACTGCACTCCAGCCTGCATGACAGAGTAAGACTCTGTCTGAAAAAAAAAAAAAAGGAATTGAATCAGTACTAAAATTTTTTTTCACAAAGGAAACTTCGTTAGCAATTTTTGTCAGACATTCAAGGGGTAAATAATCAAATCTTATAAAAATCTTTTAGAAATCTTTTTTGTGAGGTAACACTTGTCAATTCATTTTATAAGATTAATACCTCCTTGATCTTAAAACTTGGCAAAAACAGCAATGAGAAAGAAAAACTACAGACTAATTTCATCTGATACAGAAATCTAAAACAAAGTATCATCAAACCAAATCCAGCAACATAGTAAGAATAAAATAAACAGTGGGCCAAATTGGGTAAACACCAAGGAGGCAAAGTTGATTAAATACAAGAAAACCAATGAATGCAATTTCCAGTAGTCACAGATTTAAAAGACATCTGAGCACTCCAACAGGTGCCGAAAGAAGAACCTTGATAAAATTAAACATGTGATCACAACAGATTGGGAAGGATTTCTAGGGACTTCTGGAGTGCTAGGAGTAAACCGTCTCTTGATTCATGGTGTGATTATGTGGGTATTTGCTTTATAACTCTGTTAAACTGTACATGTCTCATGCAGTTATGAGTATATTAAATTACAAAATAAAAGAAGAAAAAAGAGAAAGAGTGTTATGGTTTGAATGTGCACCCCCCAAAAGCATGTGTGGGAAACTTAGTTGCCATTGTAACAGTATTAAGAGGTGAGACCTTTAAGATGTGATTGGGCCATGAGGACTCTTTCCTCTTGAAAGGATTAATGCTGTTATCTTGGGAGCAGGTTCCTTATAAAAGTACAAATGTGGCTCCCTCTTGCTCTCTCTCTTGCTCAGTCTTGCCCTTCTGCTATAGGATGTTGCAGCAAGAAGGCCCTTGCCAGATGCCAGCCCCTTGATTTTGGACTTCCCAGAACTGTGAGCTAATAAATTTCTGTTCATTGTAGATTGTCAAGTCTTGACTATTCTGTTTGAGGAGTAGAAAATGAACTAAGACAGGCAGATAAAGAGAGGGGGAAGTAGGAACATACTAGGCTAAAAGGATGTTAGTTCTTTTGTCCTTTGTTTCCTGTTCAATTCATACCACCATAGGTGATGCAATCTTATTTTCAACCCTGTTGACTTTCCTCTTAATCGTGGACAAGACCGTCCCTCAGAGCAGGCCACAATGCAAAGGTAAACATGACTACAGTGCCTTCAAAGATCTGACAAATTCCCAAGCTCAGAGCCACTCCAGTGAAGGGAGATGAGACAGTAGAAAGGCTGACAGTATTTGGAGCCGACATGCATGAAGGAGCAGTAATAAGGTACCGAAAGGTGGCAGTGTGGAGTAGATTAGCAATGGCATCATAAACTTGAACGCCTTCTAACTACGTACACTTCCAAATATGGTGCCGCATTTCATTCTCTCCTACAGCCCTGTAAGGTAACAGATTTTGTCTTCATTTCTTGATGAGGAAGCTGGAGGCGCCTACAGAGGCCAAGCCTCTTCCTGATGAGCACAAATCTTGAAGAGTCCTCAGCCTGCAATCAGACCTTTCTATGGTGTAAGACTCCAGGAGGCAGCAGTGTCCGGGCTCAAGGGTCACCAGCCACATTCTGCTGGCCCTGGAAACAAAACAACCAGGTCCTGGCCCTTCAACAGGATTTCACTAACTCTGCTGCCGCTCAGGGGCACTTCTGTATATTGCTTTGTATCATAGTTACTTGTGATGTTTTACCTCTTCCAGCAGAGGCACTTAGAACAGATGTTGCGAGATGCCCTTCAGCCCTCAAAATAATGAAAACCAGGTCAGACACCACATACCAGGTACGTTGCTGCTAATAATACCAGCTCACACTGTTGAGTGCTTTTCATTGTAATTACAGCCCTCTGAGATAGGCATTATAATCATCCTCATCTTACAAAATAATACACTGAGGCATAGAGAATGTAAGCAGCTTCGGCGATGGTACATAGCTCAAAAATGGCAAAACGAGTCATCTAACAAGTGCAATCTGCTTCCGGGGTCTGTACTCTTTAGCCATTAAACTATAGTGTGTGTGTGCACCTGTGCATGCATATGTGTGCACATGGGCCTGTCCATGTGGATGCATGTGTGTGTATGTATAAATTAAATTGAGTTTCTGTCAATGCTCTCTTACCTGTTCAGATGCTGTAACTGATCTATCTCCAGTCTCAGGTCATTTCCTGCCTCCTTCAAAAGCCTTTCCAAATTTGGTGAAATCATGACACCCTTTTTGGAATTTCCACACACTTCTTGCCATCACAACATAAAATAACTTTGTATAAAATCAACAGGAGGGCCGAGCGCAGTGGCTCACTCCTGTAATCCCGGCACTTCCAGAGGCCAAGGCGGGCGGATCATGAGGTCAAGAGATCGAGATCATCCTGGCCAACATAGTGAAACCCCATCTCTATTAAAAATACAAAAACTAGCTGGGTGTGGTGGCCTGTGCCTCTAGTCCCACTAGGGATGCTGAGGCAGGAGAATGGCTTGAACCCGGGAGGCAGAGATCGCAGTGAGCCGAGATTGTGCCACTGCACTCCAGGCTGATATAGAGTAAGACTCCATCTCAAAAAAAAAAAATATATATATATATATATATATATATATATATATATGTATATATCTCAGTAGGAGGATAAATAACTTTGACGATGATGTTGGCCATGACAACAGCTAATATTAGTGGAGCACTTCATTATCCCATGAACTTTACAGGAATTCACTCATTTAACGCTCAAGTACCCTGGAAAGATACCTATTATTCCACATTTTATGGACGAGGACGCTGAAGTTCAGAAGGCTGAGGAATTCACACGAGGTCAGAGACAGTGACAGACCCCCGTTTCCAGCCCAGGCCATCTGGCTACAGACACCAGGAGGCAGGAGACTGGTTTCCTAAGGCCTCCTGGAAGACCAGTGTGCCCACGGCTGTATCAGGTGCCCCACCCACGTGCCTGCATTCACCAAGGCCCTGCCTGTCCCGCTTGCTGCCCCTGCAGACATGCGTGGGCCCTGCCCCTGGCTCTGTGACTATGCTGGGTCCAGGCGACTCCATTCCTGCCTCTGGCTTCCCAGGTCCCAGCTACTAAGTCAATACCACACAGGACATTTAGAAAAGCGTTGTAAATAATAGAACGAGGTATTTTTAATGGGGAAGGGAAGGAAAAGAAAGATGAGAAGTCGATCTGTTTATAGTTGAGCTTTTTTATTCTGAAAAAAAAAATTTTGCTTCTTCACACAGGGAATGATAAGCACATTGCTCTGGCATTCCACAGAAAAGAAGAGGGAGCTCTGGGACCCCAGGGACCTCAGGACCCTGCCGTCATTCAGGGAGGAGGCCGCTCACCCGGCACACTGGGTCTCAGCAGGGAAGCAGGAAAGCAGCCTGTCAGGGAGTCCCCATGCCCACCGCCACCCTCTTAGTCTGGCAAGAGAAGATGCTGTGGGTCCACCCAGTCAGTCCAACAAATCCTCGCTGGCTGCCCCTACATCTGAGTGCCGTCAGAGAGGGCAGAGAGGTTCTGGCATCTCGCTCCTCGAAAAACCCTCAATCTCTCAATGGTATCCTGGAAAATAACTCATAGGGGCTAGAGGTGGAAAGGGGACAGGAGATGCGTCACTACCAAAGGTGTGGGGGGAGTCAGCTATGAAACCTTCCACAGAAAGGGGGAGCCCAAAGTCTTTTTAAACAGGCAGAAAAGAAATAAAAATAAAAACAGCAGCTAAAATGACAAAAAAGCAAACATTCTAGACCAGATGTCCAGCCCTGTGTCCCTGTCCCTCTGGGGGCCCGGGCAACTGTGGACAGGGAGGATCTGCTTGATGGGGTACAACCTGAGACCCCTGCCCCAGCCCCCCTGCTTACACCTGCAGACATTTCATTTTATTATTATTATTTTTTGAGATGGAGTCTTGCTCTGTTACTCAGGCTGTAGTGCAATGGCACAATCTTGGCTCACTGCAACCTCCGACTCCCGGGTTCAAGCAATTCTCCTGCCTCAGCCTCCAGAATAGCTGGGATTACAGGCATATGCCACCATGTCCAGCTAATTTTTGTATTTTTAGTAGAGACAGGGTTTCACCATGTTGGCCAGGATGGTCTCGATTTCCTGACCTAGTGATACACCCACCTTGGCCTCCCAAAGTGCTGGGATTACAGGCGTGAGCCACCGTGCCCAGCCTCTGTCTTCTTTTAAATGAGAATGTCCCCGAGAGAGGGTGTGGGTGAAGTGCCCTGCCTCTGTGTTCGCACTAGTTTGTGGCGGTTTTCTTTAGTCAGTAACCTCCATGAGTAGAAGCAGGGTTTGGACTTCAGGCTTGCAAAGGACGGAAGGCTTCTGTCCCTCCCCCCAAGTTCATATGCTGAAATCCTAACTTCCAAAGTGATGGTATTGAGAGGAGACCATTGGAAGGTGGATAGGTCATGAGGGTGTTGCCCTCATGAGTGGGATTAGTGCCCTTATGCAAAAAGCCCCAGAAAGTTCACTTGCCCGTCCCACCACGTGAGGACACAGTAAGACGGTGGCCTTTTCCAACCTGGAAGGGAGCCCTCCCTGGAACATGGACGTCCAGCCTTTAGACCTGGGGAAACAGATGTCTGCTGTGTAAGCCACCCACCCAGCCAGCCCGAGCTGACTCAGACAAGCCTGAGGGCAGGAAGCAGGGTGGAACCGGCCCTCCATGGGCACCCACATCTGTTGCTTCATGAATGATCTCCTCTCTGTCCAAGACCTGTTGAGACCCTTTCTCAAAAAAACAAACACACAAACAAACAACTAAAACAAAACAAAACTGAAAAACCCTCCTATCTTTTGTGGAAGGAGCTGAGAACAGCTAAGACCACGAGAAAGCGGGCTTGGGGATTTCTTCGCAGGTCCATCCCTGTCTGAGGCTGTCAGTGCCTACGCTCTCTTCCTGTCTGGCCGTTCTCAATGTCCTGCTCACACTAGTGTTTTTGACTGCTGCACTCCAGCCTCTCTTGATTACCCCAAGCCCTGCCTGGGGCTCTGTGTCAACCACCACACAGACCAGAGATGGGGTATTTGTTTTGCCAGGCAGCTCAGCCTGGGCCTCTAACCACACCCTTTTGGCCCAGGCGGTTCTCCTACACACGTGCTGTAACCAGACCAGTCACTCCCTGCTCAGCACACCAGCCCGCAGTCCTCACTGGCTGCACGCGGTGACACCGTGTGCTCCGGATCACCATCTCGCCCACACAGGGCCGCTCACCAGGATGGTTCTCCAGCGCTTCTGAGCCACAGTGAATGCTCCCTCCTCACATCTCCCGAAAGATGCACTTTAGCAAAACCTTTTACATCTGTGCAGGATGCCCTCAAACACAGCTCATGCACAGCTGTAGTCTCTTAGTGGCGAAGTCCCACCAGCAAGGGCAGAAGCCCAAGGTCTCAAGTCACTTGGCCCTTGAATGTCATATATTTGGACTGTACCATCCACAACCACTGTTACTGCAGCTATGTACTGAGCCCTACATCACACCCCTTAGCCCTTGAGGATTTTGGTTTCCAATTCACTGTCATCTCTACCCCAACACTAATCTTACCCTAATCCTTGGCAAATTCAACATCGTGCTGGATATCCTCTGTGTCCAGCTCTGTGTTGAAAGCTTTACAAATAATGCCTCATTTGCAGGGTACGGAGGCTCATGCCTATCATCCCAGCACTTTCGGGGTGGATCACCTGAGGTCAGCCTGGCCAACATGGTGAAACCCCATCTCTATGAAAGATACAAAAATTAGCCAGGCATTGTGCCTCACACCTGTAGTCCCAGCTGCTGGGTGGCTGAGACAGGCGATTCATTTGAACTTGGGAGGCGGAGGTTGCAGTGAGCTGAGATGCCACCACTGCACTCCAGCCTGGGCGACAGAGGGAGACTCCATCTCAGTAACAACAACAAAAAACAAATAATGTCTCATCTAATCTTCACAGCAATCCGTTTCTCAAAGAAGGAAAGAGACTTAGAGAAAATTTGCAGTTTGCTGAATACCATGCTGTTATTTAGCTGTGAAGCTAGGATTCAAACCATGCTGCTCATATTATGAGTCTGTGTTCTTGACTGCTATGCTCTGTTGCCTCCCATTATTTAAAAAAGAAAATGTGGCCGGGTGCTCAAACCTATATAATCCCAGCACTTTGGGAGGTCGAGGCAGGACAACTGCTTAAGCCCAGGAGTTCAAGACCAGCCTGGGCCACATAGTGAAACTTCGTCTCTACAAAACGTTTAAGAATTAGCTGGAGGCAAAAACCTGGAACCAACCGAAATGCCCATCGATGATAGACTGGACAGGGGAAAATGTGGCACATATACACCATGGAATATTATGCAGCCATCAAAAACGATGAGTTTGTTTCCTTTGTAGGGACATGAATGAACCTGGAAACCATCCTTCTCAGCAAACTGACACAAGAACAGAAAATCAAACACTGCATGTTCTCACTCCTAGGCGGGTGTTGAACAATGAGAACACATGGACACAGGGAGGGGAGCATCACACACTGGGGTCTGTAGGGGGAAATGGGGAGGGACAGTGGTGGGTGGGGGAGTTGGGGGAGAGATAGCATGGGGGAGGAACACCAGATACAGGTGATGGGGGAGGAAGGCAGCAAATCACACTGCCATGTGTGTACCTATGCAACAATTTTGCATGTTCTTCACATGTACCCCAAAACCTGAAATGCACTTAAGAAAAACAAGAAGTCAAACATAAAAAAACTACATATTGTATGATTCCATTTATATGAAATTCTCTTACAGCACAAACTAATCTATAATTACAGAGGGCAGATCTGTAACGCCCCAGCAGTGGTTACCGAGAAGATGTGAAGGGGAATTGATTGCATGAGGCAGCTTTGTGGGGGTGACGGAACTGTTCTGTATTTTGATTGTGGTGCTAAGTGTTAGAAGATGTATTCATTTGCCAAAATTCACCCCTCTGTTAAAATGGTTGCATTTTATGTATGTAAATTATACTTCTATAAAACTGATTCAACAATTTGTTTAAAAAAAAATTTAAGTAATCTGTATATAAAATGCAGCCTACTGCTTTTCAGCAAACTTTTGTATTCTTAATTTTTATGAGTACATAGTGGGTGTATATATTTATAGGGAACACGAAATATTTTTATGCAGGCATATAATGTGTAATAATCACATCAGAGTAAATGGGATTTCCATCACCTCAAACATTTATCTTTTTTTATGTTACAAACATTCCAACTGCACTGTTTTTTTAATATCATTCTATATTCTATGTACATAAATACATGATTCTATGTGTTTCTCAAAACCCATAGGAGAACGCACTATAACCAATGCATTTTTTAAACTTCATTGATTTTAGGTTCAGCAGTACTTGTGCAGATTTGTTATATATGTAAATTGCATGTTACAAGGATTTGGTGTACAGATTATTTTGTGAAACAGGTGATAAGCATAGTACCCAATAGGTAGTTTTTTGATCCTCTCCCTCCTCCTAAGTTTCACTTCAAGAAGGCCCCAGTGTCTGTAGTTTCCTTTTTTGTGTCCATGTATAATGTTTAGTTCCCATTAATAAATAAGAATATGTGGTAAAAAAAAAAAAAATTAGCTGGATGCAGTGGCACAAACCTATAGTCCCAGCTACTTGGGAGGCTGGGGCAGGAGGATCACTTGAGTCCAGGAGCTTGAGGCCTCAGTGAGCTAGGATCTTGCCATTGCACTACAGCCTGGGTGACAGAGCAAAACCCCGTCTCAAACAAAAGCAAAAACCTAGCTTTTGTGGAAGGAGCTGAGAACAGCTAAGACAAATGGGAAAGAGGGGTTGGGAATTTCTCTACATGTCTATCCCTGACCTCGGCCTCCTTCCAACTCAAGCTACTCCTTCTACTATTAGTTACCACCTTTGATTATATTGAAACTTGTAGGCATATGAGGACACCTGTATTCTGAGAAGGCAGTGCTGGTTTTTCAGGCAGATGGACATGGATACAAATCCCTGTTCTATCATCAGTCAGGTGAGTAACCTTGGTAGATGACACCGCCTTCCTGAGCCTCCACTTCTGAGGCAGCAGGGGTGGTGCGGAGAGCACAAATTGTGGGGATCAGCCCACCTGGCCCCAAATCCCAGATCTCCGCCAGCCATGACCCTGGGCAAAGTAAGTCTCAGGCTTTCCACCTGCCGAGAGGCTGCACAGGCTGTTGTGAGGAGTAAATGGTATCATGTGCTTACAGCCTCCAGGCTCTGCGTGAGCATGGCTCACAGTGCCAAGACATGGACTCAACCCAAGGAAAGGCCATCGGCGGCGAACAAAGAGAAAAAACATGGTATATATACACATGGAATATTATTCAGCCTTAAAAAAAAACATTGTCTGTAGTCCCAGCTACTTGGGAGGCTGAGGCAGGAGAAGCCCTTGAACCCAGATGTTCAAGGCTGCAGTGAGCTAAGATCGTGCCACTGCACTCCAGTCTGGGAGACAGAGTGAGATCTTGTCTTAAAAAACTAAAAATAAGGCCAGGAGCAGTGGCTCACGCCTGTAATCCCAGCACTTTGGGAGGCCGAGGCTGGCGGATCACCTGAGGCCAAGAGTTTGAGACCAGCCTGGACAACATGGTGAAACCCCGTCTCTACTAAAAATACAAAATTAGCGGTCATGGTGGCTGCTGCCTGTCATCTCAGCTACTCGGGAGACGGTGGTGGCAGAAACGCTTGAACATGGGAGGTGGAGGTTCCAGTGAGCTGAGATCGCACCTTTGCACTCCAGCCTGGGCGACAGAGGGAGACGCTGTCTAAATAAATAAATAAAAATAAAAAAATAAGAAGGAATTCCTGACATTTGCAATAGCATGGATGCACCTGGAGGATATTATGCAAGTAAAAGAAAGCAGATGTGGGAAGGCAAATACCGCATGATCACACTTATACATGGAAGTAAAAAAATTCACCTCATAGAAACAAGGAGTGAAGCGACGGTGACCGGGGGCGGGGTGTGGGGATTGCGGAAGTGTTTATCAAAAGACACCACATTTCGGTCAGACAGAAGGAAAAAGTTCAAGAGATCCATTGCATACCATAGTGACTACAGTTAATAATGACATCTTAGGCTTGAAAATTACTAAAAGGGTAGATTTTGACAGTTCACACCAAAAAAAAAAGTAAATTAAGTGAGGTAATGCATACGTTGGCTTGATTTAGCCATTCCACGATGTATACGTATATCAAAATGTCATGTTGCACACCATACATATATATGATTTTTTTCGATTTTTAAGGTACAGTAAACAAAAAAATCTCCTGTAAAAGAAACATATCTTCCATACAGAAGAATTCCAAATTAATACCTAATTAAAAAGATCTACACACAGTATTTGCTGAGTAACTTGCCTGACAGGATATGAGGATTAGATGAGTCCCTAAGCAACCAGCTCCTGGAAAATGTAGCTTCTTCTCTCACTGCCTCCCTTCCGGCCTCATTACCACAGGCCCCTCCCACCTGTGCTGTGCTCTGCCGCGCCTGCTCCTTTGATCCTCTGTGGTGCTCCCACATGCCTCTGAGCCTCTGCCTGAGCTGTAGCCTCTACCTGGACATCCCTTCTCTCCCATGCTGCCTTGCCTGGGCATCCCTTAATGACCAATCCAAAAACTACTTCCTCTCTTATGTGTCCCCTTGATGCCTAAAAAGTGGCCAGGCACCCCTTTGTACTGCCAGAGCAATGTGTATGCTTCTGCCGTGAACATGATACATTACAGCTGCTAACAGCCCATCAGTATCTGAAGCATGGGGACCATATTTCATTTCTCTTTGTGTCATTAGTCCCAAATATGTTTCCTGGAATTCACTGAACTCCATTCAATCTGATTGAAAATGTAAAGGAATGAAGCCTAAATGGAGCGAATTCACACAAGCATTGCTTCACATAGTTATCATGGGATGTGCTTTTAATTCACTTCTCCAGGCTTCTAAGGCTTAGCGATCCCAAACAGGCATTGGCCTGCCTAATCATGCCTCCTGGAGCCGTGCGTGGTGGTGCACATGCCTCTAGCTCCAGCCGCGTGGGAAGCTGAGGTGGAAGGGTCACTTGCGCCATTGAGAGAGGCAACCACTGGCCCTGAGCATCCCTGCACATACGTGCTGGGAAAGCCAAGAATGCACAGCCTGGTTCCATTCCTACTCATTGCTCAGGGTCGTGTTTGCAGCAAGCAACCCTGAGGGATGAGGTAATGTCTCCTTCCAGAACAAAGAGCAGGCTTGCCATAAAGGAAGGGACTGTCCTCAGCTGTGACACAAACCCACTGCTCACACAGCATCCAGTTGGGCCCTCTGTGCTGGCTCTGGCTCTGTGTCCTACAGAAAGCAAGGACTGCCGCAAATAGGATGCTCTTCCGGCCTGTGAGTAATAAAGTCCTTTGTCTCTGACCCCAGGATCTCATGTCTTCTGACAGCATCTATGAAACAGTGACAGGATAATTTACTATCTCAGAGGCCAGCAAGCTACAACTTGTGGACCAAATCCAGCCCATGATCTGTTTTTGTACAACCTGTGAGCTAAGAATGATTTTTGTGTTTTGAAAGGGTTGTAAAAAAAAAAAAGATAAAGAATATATGACAGAGACCTTATACTGCCTACAAACCCTAAAATAGTTATGATTTGACTCTTAAATTTTTGGCAACCCCTGTATCATCCTTTAAGGAGAGTAAAGGTAATCTGAGTCTCTGACAATCCAACTCTCCATTTAACTTCCTGAGAGGAGGAGTGCCACCATCTCCTCCTAAAGTTCCCGTAGTACCAAGCAGGGGTGGGTACTGGACGAGGCTGGAACAAGACTAAAGCACCCCCTCCTTCACTCAACACAGATTCAGTGCCTGGCGCTGTTTCAGGAAACGGTGATACATTAAAGGAAACAGTCAAAATGCCCAACCCCATGGCACTGACCTAACAGAAGTGATGAATAATAATAACTACACGTCAGATAGTGGTGAGGGGGTGTGGAGAAAACAAAAAAGAATAAGAGAGATACGTCTTTCCAAGGTTTGGCTGCTTGGGGTGGAGAGGGGTAGCTCATTTGCTTTTTTTTTTTTTTTTGAGATGGAGTCTCGCTCTTTCACCCAGGCTGGAGTGCAGTGGCGTGATCTCGGCTCACTGCAACCTCCACCTCCCGGGTTCAAGTGATTCTCCTGCCTCAGCCTCCCAAGTAGCTGGGACTACAGATGCACAGGGTGGCTCATATTTTGTGCAAGACAGAGAAGGACTCTCTGAGAAGGTGGTATGATTATCTATGCATTTATTTTTTGAGGTAGGTCTCGGCCTGTCACCCAGGCTGCATTGCAGTGGTGGATCACAGCTCACTGCAGCCTTGGCTTACCAGCGCAAGTGACCCTTCCACCTCAGCCTCCCACGCAGCTGGAGCTAGAGGCATGTGCACCACCACGCACGGCTCCAGGAGGCATGATTAGGCAGGCCAATGCCTGTTTGGGATCGCTAAGCCTTAGAAGCCTGGAGAAGTGAATTAAAAGCACATCCCATGATAACTATGTGAAGCAATGCTTGTGTGAATTCGCTCCATTTAGGCTTTCCACAGCACATGTACATTTCAAAACAACATGTTGTGTACAGTAAATATATACCATATTTATTTGTTAATTAAAATAATAAATTTTGAAATAAATAAACGATTTTTTTTTTAAAAAGCACATTCCATTTCCACTTTCCGGCCCATGGTTTGCTAAGCTACGCATTCATTTGAGCTGGACCCACTCTGAAACCCCCGTGTCCCCCTTGCCCTTGGAGTTCCGCTTCTGCACAGCTCCCTGGGAGCCGGAAGGAACGCACTGAGAGCAGGTTGGAGCCTGCGGGTTCTGAGGACCCCATCCCCACCAGGGAGGGCTTCCTCGTAATCTTCCTTTGGCACTAAAAGCCCCAAGTTAAGAATCACTGTACCTAGATCCTTTTATTTTACTCTATCAAATACATATTAATTTTCTGCCCCAACACACATGACTGCATATATTTGCACATATCTAAAAATCTCAGATAAGATCCATATACACGTAACAGCCGCTGAGCCTTTACTTCAGGAGAAAGGACGACACTGAAACAGCACAGGCTTTGGGATCACCCAGAGCTGGATCCACATCCCTCCTTCCCCTCTAGTTAGCTGGGTAAGTCACTTTAACTCTCTTAGATTTTGTTCGCTCATCTTGAGTGGGAGCTAATAATACCTATCTCTTTAAAAAAATGATCATGCAAAGCACCTAGCGCACAGTCAGCCCCACATAAAGCGTTCTGTAAGTGCTGGCCTCTCCAGAAGCTAGGACTGAGTCCTCCACCCACTCGGCAGCATTCACGTGGTGCTCCTACTGCCTGTCGGGCAGCGTCCTGTGATGCGGCCCCTCCAAACCCCAAGACCGTCTGTGCCCCCCAGGAGACTGCCGAGCAAGACGGACAGCAAACAAGCCGTGGCGATCCAGAGTGACACATGATGGAGGGGAAGCACCGGTGGGATGAGCACATGGGGAAAGCCTACCCTATGAGCGGCTCAACCAACTCGAAGGTAAGGTTCCTGGCCGGAGAAAAAGCTAACATTCCAGGCAGACGTGGCATGTTAAGGAAAGGCTGGAGGCATGTGCCACGCGGTGAAGCCATGTGATAGGAGTTACAGGAAGGGAGAGAGGGTGAGGAAGAAGGCGCTGAAGCTAAATGGCCTTGTCTTGCCACACTAGGGAAGCTGGACTAGTGTTAAAGACTGGCTTCCCTATGGAGACATAACTAGACGGGGGGATGACTGGAGACCGCAAGAGAAGTTAGAAGCTGCCCAGAAGCAAGTGTGGGAGGCGGGAGGGAGAGAAATGAGACTGAGTTTGATCCACCTGTGGAATATCTTGGTAGGAGCTATGAGTTAAGTGTGTCCCCCAGAATTTGTGCTTTGGAAATTTGGTCCCCGGCATGGCAGTATTGGCAGGTGGCGAGATCTAAGAGGTGATTAGGTCATCATGAGGGGTAATGCTGCTGTAGAGGGACTGGGTTAATCCTCCTGGGAGTGAGTAAGTTCTTGCGGGGACTGAATTAGCTGCCATGAGAGCTGGCTGTTGGAAAGCGGGGCCACCCCTTTCACAAGCGTCTGCTTCCCCTTCCACATCTCCACCAGCTGATGATGCAGAAAGAGGCTCTCCCCTGACGTCCAGCAGATGTGGCTGTCGGATCTTGCACTTCCCAGCCAGCAGAACCATGAACCAAAACAAACCTTTTTATAAATTACCCAGTCTCAGGTGTTCAGTTATAGCAACAGAAAACTGACTCAGACAGTAGGTATCCAGGAAAAGATGGAAAAGAATGATATCTGGGCTGGAGACTGATGTGGGGCCATTGATCTGTAGATAAAGCCATGCAGTGAGATAATCTAGAGTTTGGATGTGGAGGAACAAGAGAACAAGGCTGATGGAAAAAGGCCGAAGAGACAGCTGCAAGACAGAAGCCCATGAAAGAGAAAGAACAGAAAGGGAACAGGGGAGAAGGAAGACCAGAACGTTTTCTAATTTTAAAGTCATCTTCCAGAGGAACGATGTCAGCAAAACAGCAGCTAGAAAACTCCAACAGAAACATCAAAAAACTAAGCGGCGTTGCCCGAACCAACTTCGTAGAGCCTGGAAAACAACAGGGCTTATGGCAATCACAGGCCATATGCACGACTTGGATGAATCTCCAGAGAATGACGCCGAGCAAAGACATTCAAACCCAAAATGGTATATACTGTATGGATCCATTTTATACTATTCTCAAAGTGACAAAATTATAGAAATGGACAGCAGATTTGTGGGTTGTCAGTGTTAAAGACGGGAGGCGACAGTGGCTGTGAAAGAACAGCATGAGCCACGCTGTGGTGACGGAAATGCTCCAGGTGGCTGTCCCTGTTGAGATCCTGGGTGTGAGACTGTGCTAAATTTTGCAAGATGCTACGGGGTGGGGAACGGTAAAGGGTACATGGTAGATCTTTATATTATTTCTTAGACCGGCATGTGAGTCTGTAATTATTTCCCCAAAAAGTTTAACTTAATTATGAAAGCAATTGTATTCCCACCCACTAGCTGAGTCCTAGAGTACCCGTTAAGGAATTTTGTGCAGATTTTGTTTATTCGTCATATAAGAAAAGGCTCAGAGACGTGATCCCTCCAAGGCCACGCAGGCAGAGGCGCAATGAGTGGACACCCAGTGGGCCTGAGGAGGGCCTGGCCATGTCAGCAGCATGACTTGGGGACAAAAGGCTCCTCAGCTCCCTGCCAACATGCTCCTGCCAGGATTCCTGGGGACTGTTTTCCCAACTCATGAGGAGGAAATGAGGACAAACTGTTGGTATGGCCACCTCGTGGTTTGTCTACTGAAAAGGAGAAAGAACAGAATGGAACGGAACTGCCAAACGTCTGTAGGGACCCAGCCTCTGGTTTTGCTGATGGGGAGATCCTCCAGCATGGGGTGACTCACTGGGGCAGAACAATTGGTAAGCTGCTTGAAAAAGGAGAGTTCAAAGCAATTTCTTTTCATTAGTGAAAGAAAAACCAGGGCTGAACTCAGCTGCTGGGCCTAGGATGGCTAAGGCAGAGGCAGACAAAAATGTCCACATCCCTCCTGAATCGGGAGAGCCATTTTCAAAGCACCCAGGGCTTTCATCAACTTAGGAAAGTGTTAGATGCAATCTGTCCGGCAGGGGGCACCAAGGAACCCCGAATAGCTGTCACTTCACTGCAAAGCAGCCTGGATGAAATCGGGTTAACCAGGGAACTTAGGGGTGCCTGGAAATCCAAGGCAACATAGCCTGCGCCAAACCCCACCCCTCCACAGTGCTCGTCACCCACCTAGCCCCAGGATCACCCCATCTGGCTTCTGAAAGGCAGGTTGGTATTCTAAAAAGAAACCTCTCAGTGGAATTAGATGTCCTAGTTAGTTCTGTCGTTAGTTAGCTAAGTAAAAAGTGGGTCTTATTTTCTTCCTTCGTAAGATGGAGTAAGGCTGATGACAACAGTTGTTGAAACTTTGCCACGGGCCAGCCTCATGACAACCATAGCAAATGTGCACTGCATGCCGTTTGACGACAATGAAGACTCGGCACAGTGAGATCCATTGGCTTTTCCCAGTCACACCGGGTAGGGAGTGGAAAGATCTGAATCCAGGCACTTTGGCTCCGGAGCCTGTGTGTGCCCATTCCCCTGGAGACTGGGGAAGGCAGCAAACGAGCACGAGTGCCCACAGTCAGCCCTGCCTCGGCTGCCTGGCACAGAGCCTTGCAGCCTTGCAGCCTCTATAGGTGTGCTCTACAGGCGAACACCCCTAGCCTCTGCCCGCATGCCCCAGGTAAGCACGTGGATGGCGCATGCACGCAAGTGCCGGGCCAGCTGCAGGCAGGGCTCAGGGCTGGTTCCACACAGGCAGGCGACCATGAGGCCTGACCCAGCCCCCAAACTGCACCAAGGTCCTGTGAGGCGCTGCTCCTCCCGGCCGACATGTATGGAATTTGTGTCCTGGCCCATTCTTCTCCTCTGCTCCTTTGTATCGCCTCCCTTATAACCCATAATCCCGAAACAACAGGGAAATTCTCCCTCTGCTAGGATCTGGCAGGAAAACAGTCTCCTTTCCAGTGACTCCATCAGAAACCCCATTAAAAGCCTTGCAGAAGTCAGACAAAAGAACTTGCCAGCAGTAAGATTTGTGATTGTACCCAGTGGTCACGGGAACGGGACACACAATCGTCGTGATTCAGCTCAAGGGAGGAGGTGCGGAGGAGGGCTGGGGATGGCAGGAAGCTGAGCCCTGGAAAGGGGCCTGGGTGGGGAGGCCTGGAGGGACCCTGCTTTGGACAGAAGGGCCTGGGGCTGCAGGAGCCTCCAGGGCCCTCTTTCCCAAGGCAGCCTCAATTTCAAACATTCATCTGCCATCAATCGCATGCTCCTGGTGTGTTCTGGAGTCAGGGGAGGCTTTTGCGGGGAGGGATCAGGGTCCGAACGCGCCTGACGCAAGGCCGGTGTCTCTCACGCACCCTCTCTGCCAGCTCCCTGAAGCTTGAGCCCTGTGTTTTGATAACGAGCAGAGTAAGAGCTAATCCGCTTTACCAACATGGCCAACTGCTAGAAATAGGCTTTAACTCATTTTTAGAAGGCTAAGCCTATTCCCGGCAGAGGCAGGAACTAACAGTTTGTTCCCAGCTGGGCCGATCGCGTGCCCTGACCTGAACCGCGCCGCAGTGCTGGGAGGCCCTGTTGCTCCATTTTGCAGGTGCACAGCTGGTGTTCTGCTAGGCTGAGCGCTCACCTGAGGCACACGGCTGACAGGCATGTGCTAAGATCTTCATCATGCTGGACAAGCTCCCACACCCACCCTGGTTCTGTGGATCTTTATTTGCGAGGAAGAATTAATCTCAAAACCAGGAAAATGAGGTCTCTCCATTTTTCCTTCTCCACTGGCAAGAGTAAGAAAAAGCGCTGGATTTTTCATGAATGAGGGATCAGAGGCCTCCAGTGTCAGGGAGAGTGGACCTGAGTTTCCCCAGATTGCTGGCATGAAGCATCCCCTGAAACAGAGTCCATGGGATTTAGAGGACAACAAATGACGGGATGGGTGATCAGATGATTTTGGAAATGTTATATTTTTCCTACAAACTTCTGAAAGCCTTTGTGTGCATATATATATATATATATATATATATATTTTTTTTTTTTTTTTTTTTTTTTTTTTGAGATGGAATTTTGCTCTTGTCGCCCAGGCTCACTGCAACCTCTGCCTTTCAGGTTCAAGTGATTCTCCTGCCTCAGCCTCCCAAGTAGCTGAGATTACAGGGGCCCACCACCACGCCCAGCTAATTTTTGTAATTTTAGTAGACAGGGTTTCACCATGTTGGTCAGGCTGCTCTTGAACTCCTGATCTCAGGTGATCTGCCTGCCTTGGTCTCCCAAAGTGCTGGGATTACAGGCGTGAGACACTGCACCCAGTCTGAAAGCCTTTGTATATTAATGGGCATTTTATAGCTCTAGGTGTAGAAAGCTGAGGTTTAGAAAAGTCCATTTTGCAAGCCATGTGGGGAGGAGAGAGCTGACCTGTGCCCCAGCCCAGCCACCCACAGGTCGGGCCCCTTTATGTCCCCCAGAGGTTTTCATGGTTGAAGTGAAGTGACTGTCAGAGATCCTCTCCACGGACACTGTGACTGAAGACATGCTTCTAGGGAGCCCCTGTGCACACTCTGATGCTCACCACGACTTACCTAGCGCCAGGCACTTCCTCTGCAAGCCTCAATTCCTAGGCTGATGGTGCTTAGGTCTGGGAGCGCTGAGGAGGCAGGAGATCTGAAACACCTACCCCACCCCGCCTTGCACCTAGCCAAGAGTCAGCCAGGTCTACGCTCCCCTGGGAAGCCTTCCCTGCTTTCCCTTCTCTGTCACCAATGCCAACCCCCATGTCCGGCTGGTGACCATCTGCTGCTTCCAGGTTACTCTGGCTCATCTTGACCATAGCCTCATAAGAAATTAGATACCTGGCACATAAGGAGCACCCCCAAAGTTAGTTCCTTTCCCCTCCCCAGGGACAGAAGATCTTGGTCTCTCTATCCTGGCTTTATCCCTGACTGTTGATGACTGGGGCAGTTTCGTTCTCTGACCCTCACTCACTTCAAGGTGCATGGTTCTGAGAAGGTCACATGGGAATGTGTGCGGGAAAACAAGGAGGCTGTTCAACACAAGGCATCAAAGGGAAGGAGCAGGGCTGAGGGGCCCTTCCTTGCCCCCTTTCCTGGACAGTGTCCTGGCAGCTGGGGGACCCTGGAGTGCTCCCCCTCAGCTGAGCCATCCCCAGCCCTGCCCCTGCACGCTTCAGGACTATTCCTACTTTTCCATCTCAGCGTGCCCGTCGCTCCATCTGAAATGCACCCTGCTCCTGATATCCAGTCCTACTAAAGGGCCTACCCTGCTCCCAGGGGCTAAGTCCCAGCTTGTTCATTCAGCCTTGTCCTTGCCCCTTCAGCCAACACTCACCTACCCTGGGCTGGGGAGGAGGCGCCACGAGAGGGAAAAGCAACAATGGCCATGGAAGAAACTGGGCACCTCCCTCCCTCCAGCAGTGTCTTGCTACAAGGCCCTACAGGGGGATGACAGCAGAGGGGCGAATATTGTTCTCAGTGGCAGGGAGACTTTCATACTGCACCAAAACGCTGGGCCTCTTCAGTGAATGTACCCAGAAAGGCAAATAATAGAGCTTTTCAACTGCTGCCAGCACCAGATTGAGAGCTCAGAGGGTCCCGCGGGCCACACCGGGTTCCGTGGAGGGGCCTTGTTCAGCCCCCCAATGTGTGCACACAGTGAGGGTCCAAGAAAAAGCTCTGCTCCCAGTCTGAGCCCCTGGTCCCCCAAGGTTAACACGAAAACACAAAACCATTCTCCTCCCTTTTCTTTCAGGGTTTCAGGTGGCCTCGGAAGAGGCAGCAGTTCCCCAGCCCAGGGACTACTCGGTGTAAACGCGATGCGTCAGCTCCCTGCTCTGGCCGGGCTGCCGGTGACGGCTGCCTGGCACTCCCCCCGCCTCGCTGGCTTCCTTCCACACCCTCTCTTCTCTCTAACTGCAGAAGTCATTGTTCCCCAGCAGCTTCTGTACTAATTTCCCAGTAGCTTCTACACTTCTAATTCTAGACACAGTCCCTGAGTCATCTCATGCCATCACAGATTCAAGCACTGCCTATGTGCTGGGCATGACCAAATAGCTGACGCCAGCTGCCTCCCGAGACTCAGGGGCTTCATGCCCACCAAGCTTCCATGCTTATCTCAGGGGTAACTCCCTCTTCAGTCCATGACACCACCAGCAACCCGGCTGATGAAGGCAGAGACCCGGAGCCCTGCTAGACTTCCTTCCTCACTCATTCCACATCTATCCAGTTCCAAGTCCTCTGGGTTACAGTTCCTGAGTGCTCCAGCTAAATCCTCTCTCCCATCCTCACGCCACTGCCCCTGCCGTACCTTCCCGTCACCGGCACGGATTACTCCTCAGCTTACCAACCACTCTGCAGCCTCCACCCTTACTCTTCCTAGGCTCTCTGTGGCCAGACAGATCTTTCTATGCCTCAAATTCAACAGCTGTATCACATCACTCCCTCCAATCAAAATCTGTGAAATGCCCTCTTGGTAGGCTGAATAAGGACTCCCAACATGTCCATGTCCTAAGCCCAAGAACCTGTGAATATTGCCTTTGAGGGCAAAAGGGACATGGCAGAGGTAATGAAGTGCATGAGACGGGGACATTACCCAGATTATCCACGTGGTCCTGATGTGACCGCCGGAAGGTGATGTGATGCTGTAAGCAGAGAATGAAGTGACGCCTTTAAGGACAGATGGGCCATAAGCCAAGGAATGTAGGTGGTCACTGGAAGCTGGAAAAGGGAGGAAGCAGAGCCTCCTGGAGCTTCTGGAACAAACCAGCCTGCAGGCAGGCACCTTGGCTCCAGCCCAGTGCGGCTGGCTTTGGGTTTCTGTCCTGCAGCTGTAATGCACTGGCTGTATTTTAAGTCACAATATCTGTACTCATTTGTTGCAGCAGCTACAGGAAACTCATACTTTCCGCATAAAATTGCAACAAAATCTAACCACCGTAGAACGATCACCAAGTCCTACCTCCTGCCTGGCCTGGCCTGGCCTCTGCCTGTCTTGCCTTTTCCTTGGGTGTTCTGCTGCACAGTGTCCCGATGGTATGAAATCCTTAGCTTGTGTCTGAGAAAGACACCAGGCTTTCTCCCGCCTCGGACCACAGCTGGTCTCTGCACCTGGTACACCCGCCCCACACCCTCCTCCCCTGCAGCTAGCTAAGAGTCAGCCAGGTTTGAGCTCCCCTGGGAAGTCTTCCCTCCTTTCCCTTCTCTCCCACCAATGCCAACCCCCAGGTCCGACTGGGTGACCGTTCACTACTTCCAGGTTACTTCGGCTCATCTTGACCATAGGCTTGTAAGAAATTATTCCATAAGGAACAGACGTCCAGACACAGTAAAAGCACATCCACCCTGCTCCCACCGCACACAGCTTTGAAGCCAAGATGCAATGCAGGGGGCAGTTGCCTGAGGACGCTTCAGAGGAAGCAGCAGCAGTGGGACTGGGGGAGAAGGCTGGAATGTGAAGGACGCTGAGGCAAGTTCCTCATCTTATCTCTGGTAGCTCCCAATCTGCAAGTGGGCACGAGGGCGCAGACAAGAAAGCCCTGGGGAACACTTAGTACAGGCTTGAAGAGAAGGAACAGGGACTCATGACACTCAGAAAGGGGGGAAATTTCCTGTAGATTTACTTCTTTTTATTCATTCTGTTATGTCCCAAGAAGAGCCACAACTGAAATTAGAATATATTTTGAACTGAATGAAAATGAAAATAAAATATATTAAAGAAACCATCATTACAGATACCATGGACATTCAGAGGATAGCAGGGACATTGTGAACAGCTCTATACCCTCCAATTTGATAATGTAGGCAAAATGGATCAATCCCTTGAAAGACACAAAGATGGTACTTATATTCACATAGGAGAGACATATAATCCAGGAAGGCCTATACCTATTAAAGAAATTGAATCAATAACTAGCATTTGAAAACAGAAAGCGCTAGGCCCAGATGGTTTCGCAAATGAATTCTACCAAACATTTAGGGAACAAACGATACTAATTCTCTGCAGTCTCTTCCAGAAAACAGTAGAGAGAACACTTCCTAACTCATCCTAGGAGGCCAGCATTTCATAATCAGAAAAGAACATTACAAGAAAGAAAAACTACAGACCAACTGCTTTCATAAACACAGTTGCAAAAATCCTCAACGGAATTCTAACAAATACAATCCATCAATGTATCAAAAGAATTATACGCCATGACCAAGTAGGATTTGTCCCAGGTATGCAAGGCTGGTTCAAAACTCAATTCGTGTAATCCATCATATCAACAGGCTAGAAAAGAGAAACCATAGACCAATCAATAGATGCAGAAAGAGTTATTTGGCAGAATTCAACACACCTATGTGATAAAAACCCTCAGTAAGCTGAGGATGCAAGACTTCCTCACCTTGATAAGGAACATCTATAGAAAACCCACAGCTGACATCATGCTTTCTAGTGAGAAGTCCCCTTTGCCACATAACAGCATGGAAGGAGGACCAGAGGATTGAAGTCATGGCGGCCAAAATCCTGCTTGCCACAGGCTCTTTTTCCTTCCTTCCTTCCTTCCTTCCTTTCTCTTTCTTTCTCTTTCTTTCTTTCTTTTCTTCTTTCTTTCCTTTCTCTCTTCCTTCCTTTATCTTTCTTTCTTCTTTCTTTTCTTCCTTTCTTCCTTTCTTTCTTTCTTTTCCTTCCTTTCCTTTCTTCCTTCCTTCCTTCCCTTCCCTTTCCTTCCTTCCTTCCTTCCTCCCTCCCTCCCTTTCTTTCTTTTCTTTCTTTCCTTTTCTCTCTTCCTTCCTTCCTTTCTTTTTCTTTTCTTCCTTTTCTTCCTTTCTTTCTTCTTTCTTTGTCTTTCTTTCTTTCTTTTCCTTCCCTTTCCTTCCTTCCTTCCTTTCTTCCTTCCTTCCCTTCCCTTTCCTTCCTCCCCTTCCCTTCCCTTTCCTTCCTTCCTTCCTTCCTCCCTCCCTCCCTCCCTTTCTTTCTTTTCTTTCTTTCTTTCTTTCTTTTTCAGACTTTCACTCTTATCACCCAGACTGGAGTGCAGTGGCACAATCTTGGCTCACTGCCATCTCCACCCCCTGGGTTCAAGCAATTCTCCTGCTTCAGTCTCCAGAGTAGCTGGGATTACAGATGCCTGCCACTACACCTAGATATTTTATTAAAAATTTTTTTTGGTAAAGGTGGGGCCTCGCTATGCTGCCCAGGTCAGTCTCAAACACTTGGCCTTAATTAATCCTCCCACCTCAGCCTCCCAAAGCTCTAGGATTACAGGTGTGAGACTGGGCAGATGCAATGTTTTTATTCAATCCTAAAGAGAGCTTCCCTGTTCAGGTCCCTGGACTTAACTTAGCAGCACACGAAGAAAAGCCCTAGGATTTCAGTCCACAGTGGAATGTGGCAGTCAAAAGAGCTAATTCTGTGATGGAATGTATCAACCGATGTGCATCACTCAGGAGAATGGGGTGTGAGTCTCCTGCCCCTCTGGGCTGGTCAGACACCAGAGGTCCCATCTCAGTCCGAGGCCCACGCTCAAGTAAAGGACAGACGGATTTGATCACAGCCTGACACCAACAGCCTGCTGGATGCAGAATGATTCAAGCACTGAGCTTGTTTGACCCCAAGGAGGGAAAAAACGATGACTGGAGGCAAAAAGAAAACAACCTATCTTTGACTTTATTCACCATCACACGGAAAAGAAACCAGATCAACAGCTGGCAGTACCGGGGGGCGTCCTAAGTGTGGGATTTGGAATGTGACTGTGGCTAGATCACTACATACCTAAGGACCAAGTCCTTCCATCTGGAAAATAACCGTGATGACAAGGAGGAGGGGCTGACATGACCTGCCTCATGTGGGAGGAATGACCTGAGAGCGTGTTTCCGAGGCTCAGCACCATTTTGGCAATAATAACTGCACCATCAGTGCTAGAGTGTTATTAACAGGAGAGAGATTTCCATTTAACACAAGGCATGACTTTCAGCAACTGGGCTGCACAATCTCTCCTGGGCTGCCCCAGAAGGCACTTGAGGAGGCTCTAGATGGGAGCACTTGATAAATACTGGACACGTGGCTGCCATAGTCCCTCATAACAGGCAGTTCTCTAAATCCCTGTCATCGGTCTGCCTGCCTTGGAAGGCTCAGGGCAATTTCTTCCCTCTTCTGAGAACCCTGTTACGACTACTCCAACCCTCCCTAAATTCTTTAAAATTTTGAATTGTGCTTGTAGATTTCATAATCAAACCCTTGCTTACGTAGCAAATCCCTTCCCTGAGGACAGGGAGCACAACCTGTAACTTGCATCACTGTATGGGCTTTGCATACAACAAAAAGGTTCAGGAAGCACTGGCTGGTTGGCTGGCTCCGCTCCCAGAACACACAGCCATGTGCGTCTGCATCAAAGGAAAGGTGCTTCAGACAGCTGCCATCACTCACATGCTGTTTAAAAAGGATTTCTTGAGCTGTAATTCACATACCATACCAATTACCCACTTAAAGTAGACAACTGAACGTTTTTAAGTAAATTCAGAGTTGTGCAACCATCGCCACAATCTACTTTTAGCACATGTTTGTTCTAACACTTGCTGTATGTTTTTTTATTTGAGACAGAGTTGAAAGGCTCTGTTGCCTAAGCTGGAGTGCAGTGGCATGATCTCGGCTCACTACAACCGCCGCCTCCTGGGTTCAAGCAATTCTCCCCGCCTCAGCCTCCCGAGTAGCTGGGACGACAAGGGTGCACCACCATGCCCGGCTAGTTTTTATATTTTTAGTAGAGACGGGGTTTCACCATGTTGGCCAGGCTGGTCTAAGAACTCCTGACCTGTGATCCACCTGCCTCGGCCTCCCAAAGTGCTGGGATTACAGGCCTGAGCCACTGCGCCTGGCTGAAACCCCATACTTCTTAACGCTCACTCTCCACTCCCCTCCAACACTCCACCCCTCACCCCAGCCCCAGGCAACTACTAATCGGCTTTCTATCTCTATAGACCTGCTGGTCCTGTGTATTTCCTAAAAATGGAATCATGCAGTAAGTTGTCATTTGCGGCTGGCTCCTGTGACTAGGCATAATTATTTCAAGACTCATCCATGCTGCTGCATGTGTCAGTAACACTCTTCAGTTGCTGACAGTATTCCACCCTATGGATATCTCATTATTTGTTCATCCTCCCAATTGCTGATGGACATTTGAGTTGTTCACAGCTTTGAACTATTATAAATAAAGTTGCTTTGAGTATTTGTGTCCAAGTCTTCGTGTGGATGTGTGCTTTCATTTCTCTTGGATAAATACATAGGAGTGGAATTGCTGGGTCATGTGGTAACTCTAGCGCTTAACATTTTGAAGAACTACCAAAGTGTTTCCAAAGAGGATGCATCACTTTACAATCCTACCAGGAACGTACGAGGGTCTCAACGTCTCCATATCCTTGACAAGACTTGCTGCACTTTTTACTGGTCGTGTTGATGGGGGTGAAGTGGTTTTGATTTGCGTTTCCCTAATGACTAAGATGCAGAAGAAATTTCTATGTGCTTATTGGCCACTTGTAACCCTTCTTTGGAGATGTGTCTATTCAAGTCCTTGCCTATTTTTATTTTTTATTGTTTGTTTTCATGTTCTCTTATGAGGTTGCATCATCCTTTGCTTACTTTTATTTATTTTTATTTTTTATTTCCATAGGTTTTGGGGGAACAAGTGGTGTTTGGTCATATGAATAAGTTCTTTGGCGGTGATTTCTGAGACTTTGGTGCACCCACCACCTGAGCAGTGTACACTGTACCCAGTTTGTAGTCTTGTATCCCTTAGCCTTCTTCCACCCCTTTTCACTGAATCCCTAAAGAACATAGTATCATTCCTAAGCCTTCCTTTGCTTACTTTTAAATCGGGGTATTTGTGTTTTTATTATTCAGTTGTACAGATTTTTGTTTTGCTTTGTTTTTCCTTTGTTGAGATGGGGTCTCACTAGGTTACCTAGGCTGGTCTCAAGCACCTGGGATTAAGTGATCCTCCTGCCTTGGCCTCTGAAAGTACTGGGACTACAAGCATGAGCCACCACACTTGGCCTGTAAGGATCGTTTACGTGTATTCTGGATACAAATTCTTTATCAGATATATGATTTGAAAATGTTTTCTATCATTCAGTGGATTGCCTTTTAACTTTCTGTAGTATTTTCTGTTTGCAGCACAAGGTTTTCATCTGAATGAAGTCCAGATTTACATAATTTTTCTTTTTTGTCATTTCTGCTTTTCTTGTAACTAAGAAACCAATGCCTAACCCAAAATACAAAGATTTAAAGATTTACTCCTATGTTTTCTTCTCTAAATTTGTTCTTTTTTTTTTTTAATTTCTTTCTTTCTTCTTTTTTTTTTTTTTTTTTTTTGAGACAGAGCCTTGCTCTGTCTCCTAGGGTGGAGTGCAGTGGCATGATCTTGGCTCACTGCAACCTCCGCCTCTTGGTTCAAGCCATTCTCCTGCCTCAGCCTCCCAGGTAGCTGGGGTTATAGGCATCTGCCACCATGCCCGGCTAATTTTTGTATTTTTAGTAGAGACGGGGTCTCATCGTGTTAGCCAGGCTGGTCTCGAACTCCTGACCTCAGGTGATCCACCTGCCTCCACCTCCCAAAGCGCTGAGATTATAGGTGTGAGCCACTGTGCCAGGCCTGTTCTTCTTTTTAAAAATTGTTTTGGCTATTCAGGATCTTTTGAGATCCCGTCTACATTTTAGAATGAGGTCTTTTTGTTTTGTTTTTTCTACAAAAAAACATTTATTGGGGATTTTGCTAGAGGTTGCATAGAATCTGTAGATCACTTTGAGTAGCACTGACATCTTAACAGTATTAATTCTTCCGATCCACAAACACAGAATGTCTTTTGATTTATTTATGTCTTGTTAAATTTCTTTCAGCAAAGTTTTGTAGTTTTCAGTGTACAGATCTTTCACAAGTGTACAACCTTCTCTGTTAAGTTTATTCCTATGTATTTCATTCTTTTGATTCTACTCTAAGTGAAATTCTTTTTTAAAAAAAGATTGTTCGTTCTTCAGAAAATCAAACACCGCATGTTCTCACTCATAGGCGGGTGTTGAACAATGAGAACATATGGACACAGGGAGGGGGAGCATCACACACTGGGGTCTGTCGGGGGGGGAAAAAGGGAGGGACAGTGGGGGGGTGGGGAGTTGGGGGAGGGATAGCATGGGGAGAAATGCCAGATATAGGTGATGGGGAGGAAGGCAGCAAATCACACTGCCATGTGTGTACCTATGCAATAATCTTGCATGTTCTTCACATGTACCCCCAAACCTAAAATGCAATAAAAATATATATTAAAAAAAAAAGATTGTTAATTCTTCATCCTTTTTAATGTAGGTATTCATAGCTATAACTTTCCCTACAGCACCTTTTAGCTACATCCTGTAAGTTTTGTTGTGTTATGTTTCTGCTTTCCTTCACTTCAAAGTATTTTCTAATTTTCCTTGCGGTTTCTTCTGTGACGCATTGATTAGTTAGGAGTATGTTGTTTAATTTCTACATATTGTTAATTTCCCAACTTTGGAAAACATACTTTGTATGATTTCAGTCCTTTTGGATTTGAGGGCTGCATATGGACTATATATTTTTTTTTCTTTTTTTTTTTTTTTTTTGAAACGGAGTCTTGCTCTGTCGCCCAGGCTGGAGTGCAGTTGCATGATCTCGGCTTACTGCAACTTCCGCCTCCCGGGTTCAAGTGATTCTCTTGCCTCAGCCTCCCGAGTAGCTGGGATTACAGGTGCACACCATCACGCCAAACTAATTTTTTGTATTTTTAGTAAAGACAGGGTTTCACCATGTTGGCCAGGATGGTCTCCATCTCCTGACCTCGCGGTCTGCCCACTTGGCCTCCCAAAGTGCTGGGATTACAAGTGTTAGCCACCGCGCCTGACCCGTGGACTGTATTTCATATGCAATTGAGAAAAATGTGTATTCTACTTCCCTTTGGCGGAGGACCCTGTAGACGTCTGTGAGGTCTAAATGATTTGTAGTGCTGTTCAAGTCTTCTGGTCTTCCGCCTAGTTGCTCTACCAATGAAAGAAAGCCTGATCGCCAACTATTGTTGTTACATTGTTTTCTCTCACCAATTTTGCCTGTTTTTGCTTCGTGTATTTTGGATTCTCTTAGTAGGTACACATATGTTTATAATTGTTATATTGTCTGGATAGATCTAAACTTCTATCATTAGAAAATGTCCTCTTTATCTGTGGTAAAATTTTTGTTTTAAAATCTATCTAGCCTGATATTTGTATAGCTACTCCAGCTCATGCTGTTATCACGGTATGTTCTTCCACCTTTAACTTTCAACATATTTGAATCTTTGAATCTAAAGTATCTCCTATAAAAAGATATAGTTGGATTTTTTTTAAAAGAAAAAAAATCATTCTGACAGTCTCTGCCTTAGTTTGGGTTGTTTAATGCACTATTGGTATGGTTACATTTATATCTGCCATTTTGATTTTTGTGTTTTTTTATGTGTTTTGTCTTTTTTGTGTCTCCGTTCTTCCTTTTGCATTTAGTGAATATATTCTAGTGTGACAGTTTAATCTCTTTAATACTTTTTTTACTATGTAAGTTCTTTTCTTAGTGCTTGCTGTAGGGCTTACAATATTCATCTTAGCTTGTAGAATTGACTTCAGATTTATACTACTTAATTCTAGTCAGATATATAAACTTTACTCTTTTATAGCGCTACTCTCTGTGTGCATGTGTGCACTACTAATGTTGCACATATTGTGTTTCTGTATGTTACAAACCTATCAATACATTGCCTTATATGATCTTATGTCTTTTCTAAGGAGCTGAGAGGAAAGTGTATATTTATAGAGCTTATTATATTAACTTTTTAATTTCCCATTTCTGATTCTGTCTATTTCCTTCTATGGATTTGGGTTGGCACCTGCTAAGCTTCAATGTGGCTTTGTTCCCCAATCATCTCCGTGCTTTTACTGTTAAGTATATTACATTTCTATATGCTATAGGTCCACCAATACAATGATACATGGATTATTTTCTGTAATCACTTTCTAAACAGTTAAGAGAAGAAAGAAGAAAAAATATGCATGCACTGTTTTTTATAATTACCTAAATAATTGCCTTTACTGGCAATCTCTATTTATTCACATGGATGTGAATTTTTCTCTGGAGTCACTTGCTCCCAGCCTGAAGAATTTCCTTTAGTATTTCTTGCAAGGCAAATCTGCTAGCAACAAATTATTTCCATTTTCTTGTATCTGGGAATTATTTTATTCTACCTTCTCTTCTCCTCTTATTCCCATTATACGTATGTTGCTGCACTTAAGAGTGTCCACCATTTCTGAATCTTTGTTCATTTTTCTTCATTCTTTTTTTCCTCTGTTCTTCAGATTACATAATCTCTATTCATTAACCTCACTGATTCTTCTGCCAGCTCAAATCTACTGTTAAGCCCCTCTGGTGAATTTTCCATTTGGTAATTTCTATTTGGTTAATTGGTATATTTTCCGCATCTTTAACAATGTTACGTATTTGAAGAGACATTGCTATCACACCTTCCTTGAATTCTTTATGCATGGCTTCCTTTAGTTCTTTGAACCTAGTTATCATAGCTGCTTTGAAGTCTTAGTCTGCTGAGCCCACCAGTGACACCCCTTCAAAAAGATGTTTCTATGGCTTGCTTTCCTTCCCCTGTGTATGGATCACACTTTCCTAGTTCTTTGCATGTGTTTTATTTTTTGCTTTGTTGTTAAAAACTAAACATTTCAGATAACATTATGGCAATTCTGATACTAATACTTGTCCTGTGGGTTGTTGATATTGTTCTGGTTGTTCTTTGATTGGTCAATTATTTGTTTAAACTTCTGGTTGCCCTGCCTTTTGTTTTTTCCTGAAGTAAGCAATAAAGACTTAACTCAGCTGGCTTGGATTACTCCAACTGCACATTTCATAGTAAAGACTGGCTATTGATTGGCTCCTGGGGAGATCATCTCTGAGGTCTTGGGATATCCTGCCTTCTTTTTTGTTTGCCTGAGGTGGGGGGCCGGAGTCTGAATAGTTAAGTTCAGTCATGCATGGACCCATGCCTATATGACTGACCCCAGTAAAACCCTGGGCACCAAGGCTCAGGGGGAGCTTCCTGGTTGTATCACTTCACATGGGTTGTCACACATTGTTGCTGAAGATTAAGCACTGCATGCCACTTTCTGGGAGGGGACACCTGGAAGTTTGCGGCTGGTCTCTCCTGGACTCTTCCCTCTCTCTGCTGACTTAAATCTGTATCTTTTCACTGTAATAAACCATAACCATGAGTATAACAGCTTTTCAGAGTTATGCTCATGGTCCTGTGAGTCCTGACAGTCCTTGGATTGTCAAGCCTGCAGGTGGTCTTGGTGACCCCTGACTCATGAACCTACCGGTTTCCTCTTAGTTGTTCTCCACTAAGAGCTGCACTGTTTTTGGCAACTTTTTGTTTAAAGTAAAAAGTCAGACTCCTCTAGGAAAGTTGCATAGCCTGCCTTTCCCCCTGGGCAGAAGCCCTGCATCAGAACACAGAGCTGGGGGTGGGGGCTTGCTTTTCCCGATGACATTCCTGCTCTACCAGTGGGCACTGGTTGGCTGGCAGTCCTTGGTCTTCTTGTCTCGCCCCCTCCTGGCATGGAACCTCCGTCCTGTGAGTGAGTTCAGACGGGGGCACTGGGGCCCCAGTATCACAGCCTGCTGTGCCTGGAGCATTCCTCCGCCCCATAGTGTGGGTTGGGTGTGGAAGTGATCCCCAGACTTCTCAGCAGCACCTGCCAGGAACAGAGCTTCTGCAACATAGGGCTGGAGATGAGAATGCCAGCAGCCTGACCCTCCTGGGGTACAGCCAAAGCACCAGACTGGCAGAGGACAGGAGTCAAAGCCCTGTCTTCTTGGCCATACCTGCTGGGGCAGAGATTCCCCCAGTGTGTGCTCCACCCTACTTTCAAGGAAGAGGTGGGGCGTGGTGATCTCAGGTTTATAGAGCCACGCTCCACAGAATAAATGTGCATTATTTGCCCTCCTGCCAAAGCATGGGCTCCAGGACAAGGGTCTCAGCCTGTGCCACTGCTGATTCCCAAGCAGCCAGGACAGGGTTTGACCTATAATTTTAACACCTGAATGTGCCTTACAGCTATGACATAATTAATGGTTCTGTGGATTTTATTAACCATTTTTGTGCAGGTATGCTATAATTTTTTTATTTACTGTTTCTCTTTTATTGGTCATGTTTCTTGATTTCCCAAGCTATTTCCACATACGTCATCAGATTTTATCCTCACAGTGACCCTACGAGGTGAGCAGGACAGGACATTCCCATTTGACAGATAAGAGGACTAAGACCTCTATCCTACAAGCTAAGTAACCTGCCCAGAATCTCATGGCAAGGCTGGGACTAGCCTGCAGGTGTGACTGACCCTCCTTCAAGGCTAACTAAGCCCCCTGTAGTATTTCTGTGGCCTGCATCCTCCAGCTCACCTCCCAATCCACACCGTAGGGCCCCACGGTTCCTGGGAATGATGACAAGGCTTGTGTGGTTTTCCCACAACATTGGACCCAAGCAAGGCTGCTGCTCACATGCTGTGTCCTGGTGCTGTGCCCACTCCCATTGGAGAGGGGCAGACTGCACCATGGGCCCCCAGGAGAGCCAAGGACAACAGGAGACGTTGCTCTTCCTGGACACCGATGTGCAGAGGCGCCAGGACCACATGCAGCCCACTCCTGGCTCAGCAGCTTATCCCCAGAGGACACACAAGAGGCCCAGGCCTGCCCAGTGGAGACATGCCCTTCCCTCACAGCGCCTGTGAAACAGGCAGGTGGAGACTGACCATATGCTTTGCAGAGTGGCACGTGATTGAGGGTCAGAAAAGAAGGGAGAGGTGGCTGCACGAGATCCCTTGTCTAGACCCCACCTGGACTAGGGAAGTCTGAAAAACAACTCTGTGAAGCCAGCAGGATGTTCCAGAGAAAAAGGCAAAAACCAGCCAAGCAGCATGCCCAGAGCAGGTCTCCTACCTCAGGCTTGGGGCTCCCTCCTCCACCTGCTACTCTGAATTTTCTGCCATCGGGATCCATCACTGGCCACGTGCACAGTAACATGCACTGTGAACCGTCATGCAGATTCTCTGGCAGACCCCTAATTGGGCCTTGGGATAGGCGTGGAGGAGTCTAGGGTGCCTTATGGTGCCATATGAAGGTGGAGCAGGGCTGTGGAAATGGCCTCCTGGAACCCAAAGCACAAAACACGCATGGCCTTGATGCCAGACGCGCTCTGCTGACCCTCAATGGGAGTGTCAGGCTGCTGAAAGGAGGTTCTTCCCAGCTGCCCAGGTGGCAGGCCCGGCCCAGGGTGAGCAGTCCTCTCTGAGCCCCCAGAAGGGCGGCTGCCTGCTGCCAAGCTCCCAGCTGCCAAGACTGCCCTCGTCTCGCTCAGCCCTTCTCTGTCTGCTCCTGGGCTCTGGGCTCACGGAGGCCAACCCTGAGGAGTGGCACCTCCAGTGCACGCTGGCTTGAGACTCAGCACAAGCCATGTCTGACTGTCTCCCCAGCGTGGCTCTCCACCCTGCAGGAGGCAGGCGTCGGGGCTCAGGCCCACCGCAGTCCTGCTCGCCTTCCAGACCTCTCTCTCATCCTGCGGAGACTCTTGGAGTTCTGCACACCATGCTTGCTCAGGAACATCAGCCTTTGTGCTAGCGTGTCCCACCTTCTGGGCCAGGCTCCCCCAACCACCCAACAGTCAGTCTCGTCTGGGGACTTCTCTGGGCTCACAGTCCATCCCCGCTCCCGCCACTGCCGGCTCACAGTCAGTTTGGCCCCGAGGGCTCTCCCATCCACAGTCAGTCTCGCTGGGGCATTGCTTCATTTGTTCAGCATCCTTGGAGGTCCTGTGGCAGAATGGCACCCCAAGGCCGTGCCCTGAGCCTGTGCCCTGTCTGACACCACGCCGTGGTCTGCTCTTACCTGTCCATCTTCTTGGCTCCCCGAGGCTCCCCTTTCCCCTTTGACAGTTTCCTTTCCTGGGCTTCCCACCCAGGATGTCCCTGGTCCTATCCCTCACTGCACAGGTGACTGTTGCTGCTGGCCAGTGCACCTGTCTCTGCCACTAGACCCATGGGCTCATCAGCCTCCGCATCCCCAGCCGCAGTGCAGGGTGGGCAGTGGAGCAGGCGCTCAGCTCATCATCACTGGTCATTAGAGAAATGCAAATCAAAACCATATTGAGATACCATCTCATGCCAGTTAGAATGGCGATCATTAAAAAATCAGGAGACAGGCCGGGCGCGGTGGCTCACGCTGTAATCCCAGCAATTTGGGAGGCCAAGGCAGGTGGATCATGAGGTCAAGAGATCGAGATCATCCTGGCCAACATGGTGAAACCCCGTCTCTACTAAAAATAAAAAAATTAGCCAGGCGTTGGCACGAGCCTGTAGTCCCAGCTACTTGGGAGGCTGAGGCGGAAGAATTGCTTGAACCCGGGAGGCGGAGGTTGCAGTGAGCCGAGATTGCACCACTGTGCTCCAGCCTGGGGACAGACAAGACTCTGTCTCAAAAAAAAAAAAAAAAAAAAAAAAAAAGAGACAACAGATGCTAGAGAGGATGTGGAGAAATAGGAACACTTTTACACTGTTGGTGGGAGTGTAAATTAGTTCAACCATTGTGGAAGACAGTGTGGCAATTCCTCAAGGACCTAGAAATAGAAATACCATTTGACCCAGCAATCCCATTACTGGGTATATACTCGAAGAATTATAAATCATTCTATTATAAAGACACTTGCACACGTATGTTCATTGCGGCACTGTTTACAATAGCAAAGACTTGGAACCAACCCAAATGCCCATCGATGATAGACTGGATAAGGAAAATGTGGCACATGTACACCATGGAATACTATGCAGCCATAAAAAAGGGATGAGTTCATGTCATTTGCAGAGACATTGATGAATCTGGAAACCATCATTCTCAGCAAACTGACACAAGAACAGAAAACCAAACAACTTATGTTCTCACTCATAGGTGGGTGTTGAACAATAAGAACACATGGACACAGGGGAGGGGGGACATCACACACTGGGGTCTGTTGAGGGGTGGGGAACAAGAGAAGGATAAGAGGGGGTGGGGGGATTGGGGAGGGATAACATTAGGAGAAATACCTAATGTAGATGAAGGGGGCATGGAGGCAGCAAACCACCATGGCATGTGTATACCTACGTAACAAACCTGCACGACCTGCACGTGTACCCCAGAACTTAAAAAAAAAAAAACTCAAAAAATAAAAAGAATAAAAGTTGTGAGGTTGGAATGTTTCATCTCCCCCATAGTAAAAATACCATCTGGAATAATACAATAGCTACAGATGAAGTGTTGCCACGTGCCGTGTGTCTTTCAGACATTATTTAATCCTAAAATGAGGCAAGTCTGATTGTCTTGATTCTCCAGGTAAGGAAACTGAAGTTCAGGACAGTTAAGCACCAACCTAGCAAGTGGTGGCGTTTGAATTTGGACCAGATCTCCCAGCTTCTACAAACGTTAACTCACGATGTCTCATCTGGGCCTTACGCACGCCCCGAGAGACTGGCAGAGCAAGTCAACACCCGTGCATTTCCTGCTGGCTGTGTCCGTGGAGGCCCTGGGAGGGTCAGGAGCTTATTTCAGCTCACGGATGAGCTGAGGACAGCAGGAGTCAGAAGATCACAGTGGCCAAGAGCCGTGTTACTCTTCTTTGTGTGACCCACAAAGTGTCAGGCTCTGCCCTGCTGCCCTGCAGACAGACTGGAGACCCCCACCCTGTCCACTCCATCCTGTCAGATAGAGACAGTGTGCAGCCGCTCACCCAGGCCCGGAGCACCTGCCCAGTGAGTGAAGGGGCAGGTCTCGGCAGTGCAGCAAAGTAGCACTCCCCAACCTGCACGAATCACGCCAGGTTCTGGCTAGAGCACGTTCTCACCCCATTCCCAGCCACCTGTGTCGTGGGAAGATGTGGGCTTCCTTCCCCTGAGAAGACACAGCAGCCGAGAGCACCAGCGCTGCATGGCTAATGGATGCGAACCAGGGCTGGCTACAGAGCCGGCGCCAGCACCCTCCTGACCGCCGGCGCCAACGACAGAGGCATCCAGATTAGTGCCTCTCTGCCCCCGCATTCCCAGGTCACAGCCGCCTAGCTGCCAGGGCAGGGAAGGCACATGCTGGCCTCTGGCAGCTCCTATCCCAAACATCCGTCTCAAAGTGCAGGCACTTCTCAGCTCCACAGCTGTCAGAACTGCGGTGTTCACGGCACGGAAAGCTGGAGGACCCACGTCCTGCCTGCCCTCTCACAGCTCTGCAAGGGAACCCAGCAGGGTGGTTTCTTTGGTTGTGCAGCAGAACGAACCCACTCCAAGGAGTTGAGTGAATGGCCCAAAGCTGGAAACTCAGGGGCCGCTCAGGTTGCACGGAGGGCCTGGAGCCCCTCAAGCCCGTGTGGTGCAGAAGCCTCTCCCTCTGACAATGCCCCAGAGAAGCTCATGCATGACAGAGGCCCCGCAGCCTAGGATGCCATCCAAAGGCATGTTGTTGGAAAGGCTGCACCGTGGCAGGGGGTTTGACGCTGACTCCTGCTCCCCCTTCCCGCGTGGCTCTGCTCACCTCCACCTGCACCTCGGTCCCCTGTCTACCAAGGGAGGCTCCATCACGTGGACAGTTGAAGGTAGGGAAGTGGGGATACGGACACCACCCTATGACCCACTGCACCCCTGCTCAGGGCCCTGCTGCCCATGGGCTATGTGCCCACCTTGTGGACTGGACCACCTTGGGGAACCTGTGTCCTTGTAGGGGGAAGTGCTGGGCGATTCAGACTTGGGGAGTCCAGCAGCAGCCATTTGGATGCTGACTGTGGATGATGGATGGGCTGGAGAGGCTCCCAGGACAGGGCTCATGGAGGGAGCAGACAGAGCCAGCTCCCAAAAGCCCCTGCCACGGGCAGCAGCACTTCTAGGCAGACTTGGGACATGGGTATGGCCAGAAACACCTGCTCTCCATGGTGTCCTGAGAGGAGAACCCTCTGCATGAGGGGTACCAGGGACATAGCAGGCAGTGGCCAATGGCTCTCCTTCTCCAAGTACAGACAGGCCTGATCCCATACACTTCCCAGGGGCCCCTGGAGAGGCTGCCCCCTCCCTGGGGCACTGGCCCAGCTGCTTTCTGTGAGTCCCTCTGAGGATGCCCTAGAAATGTGGGCTGCTTGAGAATCCCCATGGGACCAGGAGGCTGACCCAGCAGTAGGGGAGCCTCCCCGGTGGGGTAAGGGTTTGGGACCTCCCTGGAATACCCCATGCTGGCCCCAAACCACATGTGCAGTTACAGCCATCCTGTTTCCTGCTTACAAGATGTCGCTAAGTCAAGGAGAGATTTTGAGGGGGAAAAAAAATCACTACGTTAAATATACACATCAACTATAAATGCATTTTGATTTCAAAAGTACTAACTGTTTTAAAAAGCATATCCTAGGCTAGGCAAGGTGTCTCATGCCTGTAATTCCAGTACTTTGGGAGGCTGAGGTGGGCAGATTACTTGGGGTCACGAGTTTGAGACCAGCCTGGACAACATGGCGAAACTCTGTCTCTACTAAAAATACAAAAATTAGCTGGGACGTGGTTGTGTGCACCTGTAATTCCAGCTAGTCAGAGGTTGAGGCAGGAGAATCACTTAAACCTGGGAGGAGAAGTTTGCAGTGAGCCGAGATCGCGACACTGCACTCCAGCCTGGGCAACAGAGCAAGACTCTGTCTCAAAAAATAAAAAATAAAAAGTGTATCCTAGATGACGGAAAGGCAGTGCGCAGCAGTGGTCCCTCTGCCCAGAAATTGAGGGTCTCCTCCTTCAGGTTCAGGGCAGACAGGTGGTCTGGGCCAGACTATGGGGTGCCCCCCAGGAGCAGAGTGGCTGCCGTGCCCCCACCTCACAGCCCAGGCAAGTCTGTCTCTATAGCAGCAAAGGGGGTGGCCCTCCCTATAGTGCATAAAAAATTTCCCTGCACCCTAAAGCCTCCCCCGCCCTGCCTGCATCTCTCTGTCCCTCTGACATGACATTACACACCCAACAAAACAGGGTGTCATTGCCCCAGCGCTCCCCCAGGTTTTTCATCACTCTCCCGTTACTCGTAGGGGAGCTCCGGGGAGGTGGGCACATTGAGAAACAAACTAAAGCTGGGACACCGAGAGGGGCCATGTAGCCAGAACCCAAGCCTCAGATCCCAAGGGAGGGGCGGAAAGAGGTGCTCTCAGCTGGGGCTGGGGATCCAAGGAGGAGGGGGGTAGCAGGGGAGTCCCCATCAGCTGTCCTCTCCTCCTCTGCCATAGGGGGGTGCACAGGTGAGTAGTGCCCCCACCTGGCCTCCCTGGGATGGAGGGTCCAAGGTTCCCCAGGGCCTGCTCGTCTTCTCCAAGGCGCAGCTCCCATTCTGCCCACCACCCTCCAGCTCCAGGGCAGGGGCCGGCGCCTGGCACCTCCCCCATCAGGGCCCATCACCCCGAGCCTCGCTGTCCCACCCAGGCCTGTCTCCTGTGCCCTGTCTCCCTGTCCCACCGACACGACAACCACACACATCCCCTCGGGGCCTGGTCTCACCCCAGACGGGGGAGCCAAGCATCATGTGACTAGAACCCTCCATAAAGCACGCACAGAGCCCCAGCTCCACTCAAAGCTCCAAGCCCGGCACTGGAGGGGAGGAAAAGACACAGCATCACCATGGCACTGTCAAGAGGAGCTGGGGTTTGCAGCAGGAGCCTCCCTGCGGTCTATGGGCTCCTGGACCCGGGAATGCCAGGCCGGCGGTGCCTGCTCACCCAAGTGGGGAGGGTTTCCAGCACAGGGCTCAGAGCCTTCGCTGAATTCTCACAAGGCTGCCAACCTTTACCACCCAGAGGGCTCAGAAGCCCCTGTTCAGGGGCTGCAGATGTGTCTCGCTCATGGCTTGGTCTCCCCCGGCAGCCAGCACAGGCCTGGCTCTGTGTGTGGATGAACGCGCTGGACTGGGGTCGAGTCGGTGTGCTGGGGCAGGGAACAAAGTGGTTCAGATGTGACACTGGCCTGAGGGCCTGCTGCCCTACACGGCGGGTGGGAGCAGCCCAGAGCACAACTCCACAGGCCTGCTGCAGCCCCTCTGAGGTCAACGTCACCCTTCAGGCCAACGCCACCCACCTTGTGTAGATGACCTGCTCTGACCCTGGAGACTGGCCTCAGCCCACCCTCCCTGCCCGCCTGGATAGAGGCCCTGTGTCCTCGGGCCACTTTCCTTCCTCTCCTCTGGAAGAGTCCTGCAACCACGTGGCGCCCTCATACCCATGGCCTCCATTCAGCTGGTCAGCTTTGTCCCTAGTTACACCCCAGCCCAGTGGCCCAGCTCCAATCCCACACACTCCTGAGGCCCAGGCCCAGCCTCTCAGAGGGGCCGTGGGGAGGGTCAGGGCACACAGGCCCTTGTGCCAGAGGCAGTGGAGCTGGCACAGGGCGGGTGGGAAAAGCAGCTGGGCCACAGCATTGAGCACTCAAGGTCTGCAGGTAAAAAGGAACATTCCGCAAACGTCAGCACATGTGCCTGCCACTACCGTGAGGGGCGAATGATGAAATCACACCAAATGTGTGCAGTCTCGATCTTTCGGTGCCTCCAAGTCGAATGTGGTGACTGAAACCTCCCATCCTCCAGATCCCTCTGCGTGGCCATGAGGTCTCAAGCATTTCCCCCGCCCTCCTCTGCTTTGAGGCTCACACTCCAGGTGAAAAAGCAGATTCAAGAGGAAGCAGGAGGCACCCCAGTCACTAATATCATCCACTTTGTCAGATTCAGCTCAGGCACTGAGCAGCGTCCGGAAAGGCCGGATTCCTGGGAGGGGAAGGGGGAGCCTGCTTCTGGAGCATGCAGCGGGCTTGGGGGCTGGCTGTCCGGCAGGGGCGAGGCTGGAAAAGGCCTCAGAGTCGCCTTGACGGACCCAGGGCATCAGGAATCCACATGCAGCTCTTAGCCCGCGCACAACACAATTACACCCAGGCTTTCCCTAAAAGACCTGCTCAGGCCTCCTCTGGACAATCGAATCAGGGGCCTGGAGCTCCCGTGTCTGTGGATATGGTGGAGACACATCCTGTGTATCCCGCGTCCAGCAGGCCCTGATGCTCCTGCTAAACATACCCGTGTCACGGAACTTGACCCCTCGGGCTCCACAAGTCCCACCCCATGACGGTCAGGAGAAGAACAAGGCGCTCTGAACTCAGGTTTGAGTGCAGACAAACATGCATTGCCCCGACCACAGAAGCCCCAGCAATGCCCTGCACCAGCTGCCTGCATGCCCCGGCTGCCTTGCTGTCCAGCTCTGGCCTGGGCTTTCTTCTTCCTTCTGCTAAAGAAAGACCCCTGACCCTAGAGTTGCCCCCACGCCTCCCACAGGCGTCCATCTGAGCAAAGTCCAGCTTCCTGAAGCCCCTCTCACCAGGCCTGAATCCTGTCCTAAATCCCTTCTCTCTCGCCGACCCATGTTGCTCTCCCCATGCGTACCTCCCCACGGTGGGGGTCACAGCCCCGGCAGGCAGGTTCCTGAGGGTCTTGGAGAGAGGGCACTGGCCTGGGAGCGCTGAGAGGGAGGACTGGCTTAGGCTGCACAGCCAAGCAGGGCAGGGAGGCTGGCGCAGGGACAGCAGCCTGGTCCTGTGTGGCAGTTGGTGTGGGTGGCTCCTGGGATCCCAGCACCTGAGATGAGGCAAGTCTTGGGTTGTGGGGGTCTCAGATGACCAGTCACCCCAGGCTGACAGTCCCCAGGCCCTAGGCCCTGGCGGCACCAGCCAGCAAGGACACAGCACTGATGACGCACAGACAGGCTTGGTTTCAGCTGAGCACTCAGCGGAGGAAGCATGAACCACTTGTCTCAGCGAGCCTGGCTCATTGTGCTGCCAGCCTGCTGCCCTAGGATCGTCCTGGGCTCCGGGCATGAGGCACCCGGGGAGCGGATGCAGGAAGCAAGGGGCTTGTTTGAGCGCTCAGCGAAGGTCCTGAGCAACAGACCGTGGGCAATGCCTGCAGGCCTCCTGGCCGAGGTGGTCCTCGTAACGGGTGCACAATAAACTCACACACTGGAAGTGCACCTGAGGGTTCCGACAGGAGCAGAGTCTCTGCGAATCTCCACCGCCTCTGTCCTTCCTCATCTGCCCTCCCACCCCGCCCGCCCTCACCTGTCTCCAGGCAGCCACTCGTGCTTTCTGTCACTGTAGGTTCGCATTTGGGACCACACCGTAGATCTGGCTGCTGCCTCGGGGCCGGTTCCCCCGGAGGCCCGCCCGGGCTGGTGTGTACGGCAGCAGCTCCGTCCCTCCTGGTGCTGCTCTGGGGATGTGCCACCCGGTGAGTCTTTTCCAGGTTTTGTCACAAGCCTGAGTCCTCACACCGACAAAAACCGTGCCACCAGACCCGGCTTCTCCCACCCGCCACACCCACTGTGCTCTGAGGCGGATGTCCTTATAGTCAGCAGGCCTCTGTAAAAACACTTTCTTTTGTTCTGTTTTGTTTTGAAACAGGGTCTCTTTCTGTTGCCCTGGCTGAAGTGCAGTGTCACAATCACGACTCACTGCAGCCTCGAACTCCTAAGCTCCCATGATCCTCCTGCCTCAACCTCCCAAGTAGTTGGGACTACAGGCGTGTGCACCATGCCAGGCTAAATTTTTTGAAACATTTTTGTAGAGATGGGGGCCCCACTATGTTGCCCAGGCTGGTCTGGAACTCCTGGGCTCAAATGGCCTCCCAAAGTGCTGGGATTACAGGTGTGAGCCATGCACCCAGCCAAAAACTCATTTCTACCTAGAGCAGGAAATTTGGCCAGCAATGTCAGGCAGCGTCACACTTGGCCAAGTGTCAGAGATGGGTTTCCATTCAGCTCCACTGGTTATAAGAAAAATACGTGATTGAGGGGCATGGCTAGAGTTGGGTGCTCTCTAGCATGCCGAAATTCACATGCTTTTCCTTGGTTTTGTTATTTTTAATTTTCACATACCCCTGAGAGTGGATGGGTTAAATGAAGGTGCCCCAGGGCACAAAGCTCTATGGGGAGAGTGGGCCCACCCAGGGGCCGCCATCGTCACAAAGGGACCCTGGAAGAGGGCAGCTTCCGAGGAGTGCTCCCAGTAGACCACTTCTCAAGCATGGGCAATCTTTAGTTCACAGGCAAAAGGCTGTAGAAGAGAGAAAAATCGACCCATTTGGTACAAACGTGGCTGATACCCAAGACATTTCAAGCTAGCCAGGGTGGGGCAGGGTCTCTAGGGTTTACTGCCTGGGTTCACATCCAGCCAACAGGGCCAACAGCACTCTGCCCACCAGACAGGGTGGCCTGCCTCCTTTACAACAGGGCAACGTGGGGGCTGGAGGCCTCACAGGCAGCACCCTCCCCCATCCACAGAAGGTCCTGGAGCCAGGGTCGCGCCCAATGGGCAACATTGTTCAAACCTTACCACCTTACAACTGGCAGAAGGGGAGGGGGAAACCCATTTCAGAGATGGGGAAATCACGTAAGGGCTCCAGAAATACAGCATTTCTCCTGAGCCAGGGAGCTAGCTGCACTCAGTGGGAGAAACAGACAAAACCGGAGACCCAGAGTAAATGCAAACCCTCTGTGGGTTCTGGCATCTCCCCGGCTTATAAACAGTGGCTAGAGTCTCAAGAAGGGCTGAGGACACCTGACTGAAGCCAGGGGGAGGACAGGCACACAGAGGAGGGGCAGGCTGTGCCCAGCCCACGCCTGGAGAACAGGGCTGTGCTGCACCCAAGTTTGGAGAGAGGGTTTCAGGAGTCCACTTCTCTAGAAACATCAACCTGGGGCCCTCTGGACTCGGGGGCCCCCTTGGGGTTCTGATCTGGTCACACACAGACTCAGCGCATTTCCTGAGGACACGCTGTGCTCCAAACCCTGGCCCTGCCCTCCAAGCCAAGCCCAGAGGGAGAGAACAACCTCTGGAGAGGCCGCGTCATGGCCCAGCACACAGGGGCACTTGAGAACGTGTGTTGTACAGGAGGACCATCTGGTGAGGTCAGGGGAGGGCCCCGAGGGGCACAGGCAGGGTTTCGAGGAAGGGCACAGGCAGGGTTTCGAGGAAGACAGGTGCGGGGAGAGGAGACCTATAGAAGGAGGAAGCACTGGTGCCTCTGAGCAGCAGCGCGCCCCAGACCGGCACGTCCAGGGTGGTGGGAGGCATGGCCCAGGGGAGGCACCGAGGGCCTCCTGGCAGGCTGCTGGCTCCCCTGCTGGGCCTGGCCCGCCCACTCCGTCATGCAGGACACCAGCCTCTGCAGGGCTCGAGGACAGCCCATCCTGGCTCAGGGTCTCCAGCCGCGGGTTCCTGCTGTGACCTTCACCCGGAAGAGTTCAAGGACGTAGGTGGTTCCCTGGCAGAGGCCCCAGTAAACTGGACTTGAGACCCTCCTTCCCCACAAAAGCGGAGGGGCCAAGCGAGTCCCAATGGGACTTCTCAATCATATGCCATGAGTGGGCTTGGGTTGCCCTGTGCTGAACAGCTACTGGGACTGGGGGGTAGGAGGACACCCCAAGATAATAGAAAATCTGGCTCCATCTATCTTGGAAATAGAAAGGAGGCAGCTATCCTCTCGTCCCATCCTCTGGCAGCTCAGCTAAGCCCCGGCCAGGACCCTGGCTCTTGAGGACAGACCTCACCGCCTACAAGAGTGGCTAGAGGGTGTTATCAGCAGGGCAGTGGAGCCCATGCCCTGGGCAGCTGCACAGGCCCCACACGCTTCACCCCCTTCATCCCTGCACAAGCTGAGCCAATGCGCTACCCCCAACCTGCCAAAACGCTGCTTTTTTTCACTTAACTGGAGCCCTTTTCTGTCTTTGGCAAGCAAGATCCTTCACTAGTAGAGAAACCGGTACCCGGATGCTTGCGGGTAAGAGATCAGCAGGAAGGTGGGATGAGAGCTGGGACTGGGCATTTCGCCTGGTTGAAGCCAAAAGCAGTGGAAATACATTAGCACTGTGGAAGATGTGGAACTCTGGCATCTCACTGCCTGCATGGCCAGCCCCAGAATAAATTATCAATGGTGGCCAAGTGACGACTGGGTGCTTTTTGGGGGGGAAATGGCTCTTGTTACAAAATCCAAATGAAAGGCATGAAGAATCCAAGCACTGTCAGGTGAGTTTGCTACTTCTAACTGCCCTGGACAGCTTAACGTGAGGGAATAACACACTCAGTCCTGGCAGGGGCTCTCTACCACGCTACATAAAGTATGAGTATCTCTTCTCTCCTGCAGCCACCAGCCTGAGAGATCCCTGGACCGAAACAGCAGTCTGACTCCACCAATCTGCAGACTGCACATTATAAAGCCAGAAGGATGTGTTGTTTTCTTGCTCCTCGAGTGACAGTCAGGGTACAGTTTGGGAAGAGCGGGACACTCACCATAGGAGTGGGAATGCATTGTGGGCTCACAACCCCACTGAGCCCTCGCTCCTCTCCCTGGCTGCTTCAGGCTGTTATGCCTTCCCCAGTGAGTTACCCTGTAGAGTGAGGCAGGTTCTGCTCATGCCCACCCTGGCCCCTTTCCCTGCCTTCAGGCCAAAGAGGAGAGTCAGACCCCAGCATGGCCAGGGGAACCAATCACAAGTGAAACCATCAAGGAAAAGACTTATACTTCAGAGAATGATGACAGTGCCAACACACACCAGCAAAAACCCCAGAGAATGATGAGAACGGGTTTGGAGTGTCCCCGACCGTGGGGGGAAGAGCATCACCCCACCCCAGGCTGCTGTGGGTGCACCCGCCATGCTGGAGTTCGAGAGTCAACAGGTGAGCTGTTGCTTCCCTGAAGCCTCAGCTTGATAGCGGCTCCACAAAGTGAAACGGAAAAGCCAAAATCCCTTGAAGGAATCCAAATATCCGAAGGGATACAGTGTTGGTGGAGACCCATCAAGAGCAACCAGCTTGTGGGGCGTCCCTAACTATGTCTTCAGGGAGCCACAAAGACCTGCCCCAGCCCAAAGCACCAAGAAACACTTAGGAAGGAGAACGCCAACAGCTTGGAATATTGTCACAGACACTGTTCTCTGCCAGCTGGAGATGCTGATGGGAGACCTTCTCATTGGTGGAAACTCTACAGGTGAGAACCGTGAGGCCAGCATGGGTTAGCACGACAGAGGATGGAAGGAAGCATTCAGGTGCCGGCAGCCGGAGGGGCACCAGGATGTTCTATGCTGAGGATCCTTGGCACTGATGAGTCACTCATGGCACTGCTAGGACTGAAATTAACAGGTAATGCCAATAGAGTCCTATTTGATGTGTGTAATATTAATAGAAATGTGAAAAAACAACTTTTAAAAACTAGGTCTGGTAGGCAGGAGTCTACCATGAGTGCCTAGAACAATATGTGGTACGTAGTAGGTGTTCAGCAAATATTTACTGAATAAACCCCATTGCCCCTTGCCCAATTCCCAGATTTTACTCAATAGACACAAAGCTCCTTGAGTTGTGGGGAGGCTGGTCACCTGTGGAACAGCACAGGCTTAGCTGTGAATCTTCCAGAGCTCCTGGACAGAGAAGTACCTGGACCTCCCGGGACCTCTGAGGGCTGGTTGTGAGCTGACACTGTTCCAGGTGGCCCAGGAGGTCCACAGCCCACCCCCAGGAGTAAGGCTTGCCGGAGGCAGTGGCACACAGGCCATGATGGGAGCTGTGCCCCACGTCTACGTCATGGCAGCCCACTGGATCGCAAACCTGTCCTGTGGCAATTTCCCCAGCTCCTGAGTGCTCAGGTGACAAACACATGCCAGTACCTGGCAGGAACTCCATCCTGGCTCCCTGGGCCATGGTGTGGACGCTTCTACAGTGGGAGAGACTACCTGGAAGGGTCTGCAACACCCTCCCCTTCAAAATAGGGTCTCATTAGCAACACTTCGTCCCTGGAGACTGAGGAACCACCAGCACCCAAGGCAGGAGACGCTGCTGCATCCCCCTCACCTGCCAGGTAGACACGGGGCCTTGAAAATGCAGTGGATGGCTCTGGGTTCAATCAAGTGGGTTCTCTCATCAGCTGTGCTGTCCCACTATGACCTCCCTACTGGACAGAACCCGTCACAATCTTTGGCATAGTGTAGAGCCACTGATTGGATGAAAACTCCGTCTATGTGTGTGTGCGCCTGTGTGTGCACCTGTGTATACACCTGTGTGTCTGTGTGTGTGCCTGTGTGTCCCAAGTGTGTATGCCCATGTGTATGCCTGTGTGTGTGCCTGTGTGTGCCTGTGTGTGAACCTATGCTTGTGTGTGCCTCTGTGTGTCTCTCTGTGTGTGTGTGTCTGTGTATGCCTGTGTATGTGTGCCTGTTTGTGTGCCTGTGTGTGTGTCTCTGTGTGTGTGTCTGTGTGCCTGTGTGTGGCTATGTGTGCATCTGTGTGTGTGCCTGTGTGAGTATCTATGTGTGCCTGTGTGTGCTTGTGTGTGTGCTTGTGTGTGAACCGATGCTTGTGTGTGCCGATGTGTGTGCTTGTGTGTGTGTCTGTGTGTGTGCCTGTGTATGCCTGTGTCTGTGTGTGCCTGTAAATGCCTGTGTGTGTGCCTGTGTGTGCATGTGTCCCTGTGTGTGTCTGTGTGTGTCTGTGTATGCCTGTGTATGTGCACCTGTTTGTGTGCCTGTGTGTGTCTGTGTGTGGCTGTGTGTGCCTGTGTGTGTCTGTTGTGTGGCTGTGTGTGCCTGTGTGTGGCTGTGTGTGTGCCTGTGTCAGCACCTATGTGTGCCTGTATATGCCTGTGTGTGTGCCTGTGCCTGTGTGTGTGCCTATGCCTGTGTGTGCCTATGCTTGTGCCTGTGTGTGCCTAGCTTGTGCCTGTGTGTGTGTGTGCCTGTGTATGCCTGTGTGTGTGCCTGTGTGTGAGCCTATGCCTGTGTGTGCTTATGCGTGTGCCTGTGTCTGTGCCTGTGTGTGGCTGTGTGTGCCTGTGTGTGTGCCTGTGTGAGTACCTATGTGTGCCTGTGTATGCCTGTGTGTGTGCCTGTGCCTGTGTGTGAGCCTATGCCTGTGTGTGCCTATGCGTGTGCCTGTGTGTGTGTGTGTGTGTGTGCCTGTGTATGCCTGTGTGTGTGTGCCTGTGTCTGTTGTGTGTCTGTGTGCCTGGGCATGCCTGTGTGTGTGTCTGTTTGTGTGCCTCTGTGTCTGTGCATGTGTGCCTGTGTGCATCTGTGTGTGTGCCTGTGTGTGTGTCTATGTGTGTGCCTGTTTGTGTGCCTGTGTGTTGTGTCTATGTGTGTGCCTGTGTTGTGTCTATGTGTGCCTGTGTGTGTGCCTGTGTGTGTGGCTGTGTGTGCATCTGTGTGTGTGTGCCTGTGTGGGTACCTATGTGTGCCTGTGTGTGAACCTATGCCTGTGTGTGCCTATGCGTGTGCCTGTGTGTGTGTGTGTGTGCCTGTGCATGCCTGTGTGTGTGTCTATGTGTGTGCCTGTGTGTGCCTGTGTGTGTGTGTGCCTGTGTGTCTATGTGTATGCCTGTGTGTGTGCCTGTCTCTGTGTATGTGTGCTTGTGCGTGGCTGTGTGTGCATCTGTGTGTGCATCTGTGTGTGTATCTGTGTGTGTGTGCCTGTGTGTTGTGTCTATGTGTGTACCTGTGTGTGCCTGTGTGTGCGTGCCTGTGTGCATGCCTGTGTGTTGTGCCTGTGTGTGCGTGCCTGTGTGCGTGCCTGTGTGTGTGTGCCTGTGTGCGTGCCTGTGTGTGCCTATGTGCGTGCTTGTGTGCGTGCCTGTATGTGTGCCTGTGTGTGTACCTGTGTGTGTGTTTCCTGCTCGCAGTACTCAGGGATCTGCGGAAGTGGGTTCCCTTCCCTGCCATGGGGCACAGCATCCCACCATCACTGGCTTGTCTTTGCTCACTGATTCTGTGCCACGATTTAGCCAACAGAGACCTTGACCTTTCTCTCCCGAGGACCTCATGCGGGTCTTCTGCACACTAGGTCTTGGGGGGAAAGCAAGTAGCAAAGTACCTTAAGTGTTAGGACATACAGGTACCAGAGTGTAGGACATACATTCTATGAAAATACAGGGACCTGCCCCTTCAGTGACGGCTCCAGGCAGGCAGCAGGGGTGTCCAGCTGTCTGGAACATTTTGGGATACCCCCTTGAAAGAAAAGCATGCTTGGTCTACACACGATGCTGGGTGAACCCCTGGATTTTTGAGACAACATATTTTCCTCTTGGGTGTGCTGTTCCTCTGACTCGTTTGCTGGGTGACCCCCAAGGCGGTGCACCTGTGTGGGTCTCTGGCAGGTGCAGGCACTCCGTCTGGTCTGCCTGCACGGGGGAGGGACTCTGCCACATGGCTGTCATGCCCCATGGATCCCAGGGTGCCCAACATGCCCAAGCAGATCTGAGTGCTATGTAGAGTCTGCACCAAGTGCTACCTGGGGCTTTGGGGTCCTCCTCCTAGGCTTGGTGGAGACTAGCTGCAGTTCAGCTAACAGAGTCTGAGTGGGGAGACCCGGAGGATCTGAGGTTCCCAGAATGAAGTGGGCATTTTCTGGCCCAGTCCAGCACCCATCATCAGGGGATCCCCCATAGGACCAAGCCCAGGGAACACCAGGAGGCACCAAGTGGTCACTCAAGCAGGTAGCTCCCTCGCCTGCCCCGCAACCTGGGTCATCACGGGGTATTCCTTAGATCTGGGGTCTGAGAGAAACAAGTACAAACTACGTTGCCAGGGGCTTGGCAAGACACACTAGTACAGCCAGAAGTGGGCTGCTGTGGCAGTCAGAGCCCCTCCCATGTGGACAGCACCCTCTGAGTACAGGTGATGCTCTCTGCAGTGTGCATGGAGAGGCCTCAGGTGTCTCAGGACTTACAGGGACCTGAGGCAGACACAGGGCAAGAAGTATGGAACGGCCTCTCTGCATAGATGGGGAATTGGAGGACAAAGTGTCTCAGGAATACTTCCCCAAAGCTCTCATCCCGGGATCCTCCCAAGCAGCAGCAGACAAGGTGGCTGCCCAGAGATGTCCAGCAGCCTCTGCTCCTGGAGACTCCTGGGCCACCCCCCAGGTGACTCAGATTCTGCCCCGCCACCTTCCCCCTCACCTGGACAACTGCTTACCACCCTTGCTGTAGGTGCAGCACAACCGAAGTCCAGGGATTATAAACACACTCAGGCCTGCCTTCCTTCCTTCCTTCCTTCCTTCCTTCCTTCCTCCTTCCTCCCTTCTCTTCCTTCCTCTCCTTCCTTCCTTCCTTCCCAAAGTCCAGGGCTCACCACCTCATAAACACATGTTTTCCTTCCCTTCTTCTGTAGGGCTAATGGCCCCACAGGGTCGTGGGGTGAGCTCTTATGCTGCGCTGAGGCACAGGATCCGAGAAATAAAGTGACAGGACACAGAAGTACAAGGAAAACGCAGCTGGGCTCGGGGAGGGCACATCACCTATAAGCAGAGTCAGGTGAGGCCCCGGACTATCCAGAAGTGTGAGTATTTATTGTGTATAGGTTAGGAGGCAGGGCAGTGTAGTGAAGTCATCTTTAAGGATAGTGATAGGGTCGTGAGCAATAAAACATGGAGTCCACCCCCATTAGGTCACCTAGGCCAGGAGGTGGACAGCACGCAGCCGGGGCCCGTTCCCATGAAGACAAGGGCCGTGTGCAGTAAGGGGTCCACCCCCATTAAGTCACCGAGGCTTGAAGGTGGGCCGTGCGCAGTGAAGAGGGTGTAGTGTGCAATACTTCTATCTATGGGCAAACTACTTCTAAGAAGATTTATAGGAGGATGCTTTAAGTCACATAGCAGTGACAGAGCTGTAAGGTTACCGCCACCTTCTGGCAGCTTCCAGTGAGTTCTATGGGAAGATGCTTTTTGAGCAGCACAGTAGCAAGAGCTGATAAAGTTCACAGTCACCAAGGTGGACTGCCATTCTGAGGGCAGCCTTCCACAAGAACTGGAGGAAGGTCCTACAACTCCTTTATCAGGAGGAGTGGCTCTTGCCCCAAGCCTGCCATACAGCGGTTACCTCTATAATACACAACGCTGCCGCCTGGGCCATGCATTCTTGTCCTGGTATAACTGTTTTTCCCTTAAATCATGCTCTGCACTGTGTCTGCTCTAGGCATTCCTCCGATTATGAGCTACTTATTCCTTAATTCATGCTCTGTACTGTGTCCACTCTAGGCATTCCTCCGATTATAAACTTAGATATAATTATAGGCATATATGTAGGGAAATATTCTTTAGGCACTCATACTATCAAGTATTATATGATTATATATAGATGATTATATAAAGGGATTCTTCCAGCCCTAATTCTATAAACTAATATATGATTATGTAAAGGATTATATAAAAGGAAATAGCTGAGTAGTAACACTATAAAGTGAGATATTCCTCAAGCCCTAACTGTGCCAGGGTTCTTGCTTAGCTCTCATTCCTCGGTGCCTATATGGGGGGTTACCCACATTCCTCCCTCCTCCCTTCCTTCCTTTTTTTTCAGGACAGAATATTGGTCTGTTGCCCAGGCTGGAGTGCAATGGTGCAATCTCCGCTCACTGCAACCTCCATCTCCTGGGTTCAAGCGATTTCCTCCTGCCTCAGACTCCTGAGTAGCTGGGATTACAGGTGCTCACAACCACACCTGGCTAATTTTTGTATTTTTAGTAGAGACGGGATTTCATCATGTTGGCTAGGCTGGTCTTGAACTCTTGACCTCAAGTAATCCACCTGCCTCGGTCTCCCAAAGTACTGAGATTACAGGCGTGAAATTACAGGCGTCAGCCCACAGTCACTAATAAGACCTTCACATTAATCCTGAAAGGTGTGGAGGGTGTGGAATCATCACCCACATTTTTCGAAACAAAGACCCAGGTGGTTGTGTGATTTTCCCAAGATTGTACACCTCCTCAATGACAGAGTCAGCATTTGAAGGGGGTCTGAGCTCTTCCATGACATCTCCTGCACTCACCAGTACAGGTTTCTGAAAGGCTGCCTTCTGGTTGTACCGCCCTCTCCACCTCTGGATGCCTGTATCACTTCATTATTGCTGGGGGTGGGAGCTGATGCCTGGCCAGTGGAGAGGCTGAGCGAGGGCAGGGCTCCTGCAGGTCTGCCCTGGGTCACTTGGCTTCCTGCACCTTTCACCAGAGCACTCAGGGCCACAGAACTTCAACCCCACCCTCCTGTGTTCACCTCAGGCAGGTAGCTCCCTTGCCTGCCCCGCAACCTGGGTCATCACGGGGTATTCCTTACGACCGGGGTCTGAGAGAAACAAGTACAAACTACGTTGTCAGTGGCTTGGCAAGACACACTCGCACAGCCAGGACTGCTGTGGCAGTCAGAGCCCCTCCCATGTGGACAGCAGAAAGGAGACCCTCTGAGGGGCACAGGTGATGCTCCCTGCGGTGTGCATGGAGAGGCCTCAGGTGTCTCAGGACTTACAGGGACCTGAGGCAGACACAGGGCAAGAAGTATGGAAAGGCTTCTCTGAATAGATGGGGAATTGGAGGACAGTGTGTCTCAGGAATACTTTCCCAAAGCTCTCATCCCGGGTACCTCCCAAGCAGGAGCAGACAAGGTGGGCTGCCCAGAGATGTCCAGCAGCCTCTGCTCTTGGAGCTCCTGGGCCACCACCCAGGAGACTCAGACTCTGCCCCGCCACCTTCCCCTCACCTGGACAACTTTGGAAGAAGGTGGTTGCACAGCCAATTAGGGCACCCTCCCCGCCCCCTCCTGCCCCGACAGCCCCACACAGGTCTCCCTCCCCCTGGACCTGCCTTTGAGAGCTGGCGGCTCTTTCCGCCTCCCGCAGTCAGAGCCCAGCACCATCCGGCATCGCACCCGCCCTCCCGCTGGCTCACCTGGGCAGGTGGGGCTTGGTAGCCTGCGGCCGGCTACCCCCTGACAGTGCCTCGGAGCCCCTGCCCACCTCGGGATCCCTGTGGGGGGCAGCGAGGTGGAGGCGTCCCAAAGGAGTGGGTCCCCGATGGCGAGCGGGCCGGAAATCGGGCCAGAGGGGGCACCCTGTGCAGGAGGGCAACAGCCCGGGCCCCGACCCCGGCCCCAGCTCCAGCCGCTTGCTGCTGCGCCCTCGCGTACCCTTAGCCCGGGAAATAACACAACAGCAGCTATTTCTCCCGCACCTCCCAGGCCGGCACCAGCCGTCCTTCCCGAAACAGGCGTTACTGCGCCGAGCGGCAGAGGCTCCGAGTGCCCCGCGCGCCCAGGCCGGCTCAGGGGCTCGCCCCGGGACCGCCGTCCCGACCGCCCCCAAAGGAGCCCCCTCCTTCCCAGCGCTCAAGTCGGCCTCACTGCGCAGGACTCCACCTCCGGTCTGCACGTCGGAAAAAAAAAAGTGGGGAGCGACGAGGGTGCTCCCACCCACCCGGTGCCCAGGGGACTGCCCCGGGCGCCCCCGGCCAGCGCAGGCTGTGCTCCATCCCACTAGCGTACGGCGCCGCGAGCCCGACCCCGAGCCCGCACGCCGGCTCTTACCTTGAAGAAGCTCCGGAGGAAGTGCACGACGCTGAGCATGGTGGCCGCCAGGGCGCCCGGAGCCCGCCAGCAGCATGACGAGCTGGGCCGCCGAGCCGGCTCCACCGACGCCACCCCCGTCCCGCCCTGGGGTCCGCCCCGGTGCCCGCCCCGGACCGCCGGGACGCTCCGCCTCCCCAAACCTGGCCGCCGGAGGGTCACTGAGCGCTGGTCAGGCTCCTGCCCCGCCCGCCCCGGGGCTTTGATCACCCGCGGGAATGGGCACGCACAGACACACAGATCCCGGGGCCCCCGGATGATCCAGCCCGCCGCGCTTCCTGGGCCCCCTGGGAGCCTAGGAGTGTTTTCTCAGAGAGAGCAGCAGGCGCCTTGCACATTTGTACATCCCCAGCGCAGCGCGGGTCCCCTAGGTCTCTCTTCTGCACGGAGACTCAGGTTGCCTCTGCCCTCCTGGGGTCAGGGGCCGCCTCTCTTTTCTGCTGAGATCTCTGCTTACCAAGCTCCGAAAACTTTCAGAGCTCAGTCCGCCCAGCGTTCTCGTTTACCAGTTGAGGAAACGCAGGCCCAGCGAGGCTCAGCAGTGCGCCAGCACTCACACACCTGGTGGGGGACAAGTGTGGACTAGGATATCTGGGACCTAAGTCTTGGCCTCTGGCTCCCTCTTGCCTCCCACCTCCCTTTCCAGGCATGTCCTGCAGATTAAATGTAAGTGAACCGTCACACCCACACCGGGGCAGAGGGAAGTCCTCGCTGCTTTTCTTTACGGAGGTTGAGGACGCACGGCCTAGCCCACGAACACTCTAACCAGCCCTAGGACCTCACTGTTTTAAAATCAGAAGAGAAAAACTGGGTGTAATAAAATTATAATGAATCCAGCCTGGAGTATATTCATCTTTACAAGAATGCAGTTGTAAACTCTGATTTTAAATATTTTATTTCATACAGAAGAGGCCCACGAAGGCTAAGTGCCCAGTGTCCATGTGCACCATACTGCAGCCCTGCTCTATCCACCATTTCTGGGATCCGGGTCCCACAGAGGGGGAGCACTCTACCCAGACTGGCTTTTTGCACCCCAACTCAAGCCTGCACCCTTGCCCAAGTCCTGGCCCCCACTGAATGCTATGCGTGGTCAGCAGTGCATGTCCAGGGGTGCCTGGTAGAGTGTACCTCCCCTACACCCAACTGTCTCTGCCTCTCCCCCAGGCCCTCAGAGCAGCCAGGCCAGGGCAAGAAGCGTGGGAGATAGATGCATAGAGGAGGCAGTGTGGGGGCCATCTGAAGATCCTGCGTCCCCCTGTCCCACACTTTTGTCACCCAGCATCCATGACTGTGCTAGAAGCATGTCCCTGAGGCCCATGGTGGTGGAGGAGGGTGTGGGATTCAGATCTGGACACCTGGCTGTGCTGCACATCAACTGTGTAATCGTGATCATCTGCTCCAACACGTATCTTCTTTAACGTTAGAGAGGAATGACCGCCTGGTGGGGTTGCCATGGAGAGTACCTGAGAAATTAAACCTCACAGGTGCTCAGCACAAGTTAATTCCCTCTTCTTTGATGGCTTAAAGAGCTAATCCCCTGGGGGGGGTCCAGTGACAATAGACAAGCCCTGGCCACAGGTTCCATTGTTATCTGGACTTCTCCGTCTGACCAGTGGACAGCCCTGAGCCTGGGTTCTCAGACCTGAGTCAGGACAAGAGCTTAGGCTGCTGCCCTAACCGCCGCCACCACCCCACCTCCGCCCCCCCCCGCACAGGATCTGGGGTGGGGCCTGAGAATTTGCATTTTAACACGTTTCCAAGTGACCCTGAAGTTGCTGGTCCTGGGACCACACTTAGAGAACCCCTGGTTCAGGCTCTGGGGCCTGGGCCAGCCTCCCCCGTTTAGCAGAGGATCAGACCTCAGTTTGAAGGATCAACGTCACAACGGCTCCATTCACCAGGCACCTGCTATGTCCCCCACACGCCCAGATCCTGCCTCAGCGAAACCTCCCAGGAGAAATGGCATCTAATGCTTGAAGGGAAATAAGACAACGGTAGATTATGTCTGTCTTTTCCTTCTGGAAAACACGATTTTAGGAGGACACTTGACTGCACTGCGGTGTGCTCTCTTTGCCATTATTAAAAATAAGAAAGGCAGGCCTGTTGGATTCACTGAGGGATTTGCACAGCAGGGTTTCTAATCAGTGGAGCTTGCCATGTTTAAATATGACTCCGACATCATGCGTGTCGCATACTGCAATTAAACAGGCTCAGTAGCATTGGGGGTGAAGCGAATGGTAGGAGAGAAAACATCGCAGCAGATGACAAGCGGCCGGGGAGAGCGTGGGCTCGGGACAGACCGAGGGAGCTCACGGGGGCCTGTGCTTTCCTCGCTGGGTGGCCTGGGACATTCTCTTTACTTCTCTGACGCAGAGACCACAGGCTCACATATAGATGGGCCAACACTACCAGCTGGGGCCTGAGAAACACAGAAACTTCCCCTGGCTACTCTAGCAGGAAAGGGATTTTTGCAAGAATATGGAGTAAGGCATAGGCTGGTGGAGGTGTGCTGACCCGGGAAGCAGGCAGCCAGCCAGCCACAGCAGCAGCAGCAGCCAGAGCCCACCAGACAGACTGTGTACTAGGGAGCCTGGGGCTGGCGCCTCTCCCCCGAAGCTTTGCTCCTAGACTCTGGCCTCCTGTAGCCTCCGCCAACGATCCCTGGGTCCCTGGTCTTGATCAGCCCCAAAGATGTAAAGTCCAGGACCACCCACGTTCCCTGTCTGACTGCTGGGGGAGCTGAGGCCAGGAGAGCATGAGCCATCAGCTAGCTTGGTGGGGAGCCAGCCTGCTTGCATGGCTGTCACAGACGAGGGGCAGAGATCAGAGACAGGTTGGAAACAGAATATTAGAAGAGCTCCTCAGGTCAGAAAGTGGGGCGGACCCCATGATGGCATTCTCTGGGGTGAACATGTAGTGCCGAGTTCAGACCAAGTGATCCCTGACCTGAGGGCAGGGCCTGCAGAGAGCCAGCTCAGACAGTCAGGGAGAGGTAGTGGTGGGCGGTCAGCCACAGACAGATATGGGGACATTGGTGTTCCCTCTAGTCTGGGCCCAGGAGGAGGCAATGCCCAGGAGAGGGTTCACTGCCTCATGCCCAAGTGTTCAAGTTACACTTTCTCTGCCTGCCTGCCTTTTTCTTTCTTTCCTTCCTTCCTTCTTTCCTTCCTTCCTTCCTTTTCTTTCTTTCTCTTTCTTTCTTTCTTTTTCTATTCCTTCCTTCCTTCCTTCCTTTCTTTCTTCTTTCTTCTGTCTTTCTCTCTTTCTTGCTCTCTCTCTCTTCTCTCTTTCTTTCTTCTCTGTATCCCAGGCTGGAGTGCAATGGCGCAATCTCAGTTCACTGCAACCTCCACCTCCCAGGTTCAAGTGATTATCCTCCCTCAGCCTCCCGAGTAGCTGGAATTACAGGCATCCGCCACCACATCCGGCTAATTTTTTTTTTTTTTTTTTTTTTTTGTATTTTTAGTAGAGACTGGGTTTCACCACATTGGACAGGCTGGTTATGAACTCCTGACCTCAAGTGATCCGCCCACCTCGGCCTCCCATAGTACTAGGATTACAGGTGTGAGCCACCGGGCATTTTGAGTTACATTTTCATGGGGACTTGGGACAATGGAAATGCATCCATGGGCTCTTACAGACTGACTGGTGATCCTGGAATGATGGCATGTGGGAAAGGCATCGACTTCCTCCAAGGGCCACCAGAGCCCTTGACGTAAGGAAGCCCGTGACGTAAGGAAGCTCCCTACAAGGACAGACAGAACAGCTGCAGAAGAGGCAGAGCCTGGCAGGGGCCACAGGCCTGTGAAGGTATCAGCAGAGCCCACAGGAGAGTCGAACTCGCTGCAAGCAGAGCCTGAGGGTCTGCAGTTCCAGAAGAACTGGTTGTGCCCATTGCCCCACTGCCTGCCAGAGCTACCTCCAAAAGGACCAGAGGATCAGAGTAGCCCCATTGCAGATGAGGCACGAGCACCACATGGTCTCCATCTGCTGCCCTCTTTCCATCTTTCCATCTTACTGCCTGTGTGACCCAGCATCCAGGCTGCCTCGGGCCAAGGGAGACCTGGAGGACCATTGAAAACAACACCTGGCAGCTGATGGGCATTTCCTTGGCACAGAAACTCACACAGAACAGACAGGAGGCGGGAGGGTGAGCAGAGTTACCTGTATTACTCTTCCCACCTGAGGAAATTGGGGTTCAGAGGGGTAAAGCACCTTGTGTCTTGGCCCCAGGGGCGAAGCCAGATGGGCTCGGCCTTCAGGAGGACCAGCACAGAAGGGTCAAGGACAGGCAAGCCTAGACTATGGAGTGAGGTCAGGACCTGGGGTGGCCGAGCAGTGGGGGGGTGAGCCCCGAGGCGCAAGGTCTCTGAGATGCTGCACAGAGGGGCCTTGAAAGGAGCCAGGATTTGAGGAGGAGAAGGGAGGAGAAGGGAAAGGAGGGCTCTTGTGCACACCTGGGGTGTGGGGGAGGGGGATGTCCACTGAGCCCCCTGCCCTCGCCCTCGCCCTCGCCCACAGACCCTGGCCAGGTGCTACCCTGGAAGCAGCAAAGTGAGGAATAGTCTAATGGGAAGCCCATGAGGGTGATGCCTTCAGGGAGCTCTGCTGTACACCTGTTACCTCTCACCCTCAGTCACGCCTCTGGGGCCTGGAGCTGCTGGGACACATTGACTGGAAGGGGCTTGGGGGCACAGGGAGTGAGGGCCAGATAAGGGTGGGGCGGCCCAGGGACTGGCAGAGCTGGCCTCAGAAACTATTGGTCCCACTGAAATTCAAGTACCCCTGCCGCTTCCCCAAATCGCAGTCTGAGTGAAGACAGAGGCAGGGTTCGAGCCTGGAGCCCAGTCACTGCCCTCGTTCCCTGACAGTGGAGTGCATTCCCAGCAGGGTGACCTGGAAGTGGCCCCCTTAGCACACTGGCTGACCTCCTTCTGCCTGTTCTGAGAAGCCAGTCCTACACCACTCAACCTGAACACAGGGGAGGCAGGGGGAAGGGGCAGGAGGGTCCTCCTATGACCAGCACCACCCCCAGGGCCCTTGCTGAGTCAAGGACCCCTCCTCATTGTGCCCCTGCTCCCCACATCTGCACGTGGACAGGACTGAGGTTGCCCTGTGTCAGGACCATCGAGGCTTCAGGCTGGGAGAAGGTAGAAGGTTCCAGAGCCCCGGAACCTGGCTCTGCTGTCTGATGCTGGAGCAAGTCACCTAACCCCCCTAGCCTCAGTGTTCTCATCTGTGAAGGGGGCTGATGACAATGCCAGCTCTCAAAGCTTTGTCTTCACCCTTGGCATTCAGTGTCATGATCGTGCAGCCCACTTACCCCTGCCCTCAATGAGAGGGCCAGGTCTGCTTATCAACACTTTTGGGATAATGGTCCTCCCCTCCCATGGTGACTGTGAGGGGCGTGAGTGTGGCCAGTGTGCAGCTGAGAAAATAGACGTGAGCCCTCTCGATTAGGAGGGGAAGGTTGGACAGGCAGGCTGGCTTCCCTGTGGGCACTTGTTGCGGGGAGTCTCACCAGGCTGCCTGGCCTCAAGGGTGGGGGATTAGAGCTGCTTTCATTGACTCATCTACCGTGGATAGTTATTTCCAATCCACTCAATACAGCATTCATCTGAAAAATGTTTCAGGCACTGAGAACAGTCTGCTTTGCCTGCCCTCAGAGGACTCTTGGAAATAAATCAACAAACAGAAAATTATAAGATAGGTGAAGTGCTATTAAGGTAAAACGTGCAGGGTCGAGGGAGGGAACAGTGATCTGAGTGGACAGGGAAGTCCCTAGTGAGCCCTGGAGGCTGAGAGGCATGGGGAGGTCCAGGGAAAGAGGGTCCTTGTAGGGGGTAAGTGTAAAGGCCCTGGGGCCGCAGCGAGTTTAGAGAGGCAGAAAACTCACATGGCTGCACCATGGGGAGCACAGATGAAGGTGGGTGAGATGGGGCAGAAGCCAGAGTGGGGCAGAGCAAGAGGGCCCTGGAAGCGGGGAGGAATGTGGAGGACCCTGAGGGCCGTGGGAGTCCTCTGAGCTGGCCATGGAGGAAGCAGAACCTTCGAGACCTGTCAGGAGGCCTGAGGGGAGAGGGCGGTGGTGGGAGTGGCCGAGGCAGTGCGAGTGGCTGGGAGGGGGTAGGACTGAGGTGCATTTTGGAGGTACATTTAGCAGGAAGTGCTGGTGGATTGGGTGTGGGGTTTGGGAAAGAGAGGACTCTGGTTTTTTTGTCTGAGTCAGTAGTGGGGTGGTAGTGCAGGTAGATGGAAGGAACCCTGGGGAAGGTGCTCTTGGGTGGCACGGAGACAAGAACTCGATTTTGGACATGTGAAGTTTGGGGTGCCTATGCTGTGTCCGGTCCCAGGGGACTGCAAGGGCATGAGAGCAGGTGCTCTGCCCTCATGGGGCTTACAGTCTGGTGGGCAGATTGGGGGATAGTGACATAGGGATTAGGAACTGTGTGGAGTTGGGGGGCTTGTGACTGTGTGGAAGGCCTGTGAGCCTCACCCTCTGAGGCTGAGCACAGAGGAGGATTTGATGTGAGCTCAGCCTTAGGGGCCTTGGGGATCCCCCTCCTGGCCAACGTACCTAATGCACACGGCCCTGATCCTTGCCCCTCTGACGGTGTTCACTGCTGTGGGATGCCATACTGGCCTCACTGTTCTTTGCTCCTGGAATGTCTTCTGCCCCCCCTCGCACCCCACCCCTGCTCCCCTGTGTCAAGGCAAGTCGCTGCTCATACCTAGTCCCCGCCCCCACATGGGGCTTTGCCTGCCCTCTGTTTTGGTCCACAGGAGCCCTGCACCCCACCCTACACTGACTCAGCTGCCTCTCAAAGGGCTGGGCTCCCTGGGTGTGGGGTAGGCCTGAGTCATGGATGTGCAGGCCCCATGTCTGTCCCTGGCCCCAGGCTGCAGGGCAGGTGGACGCTGACGTCAGGGAGCAGCAGGAGCAGCACCCTCGCTCCTGCAATAAGCAAGCCCATCTGCAATGAGGCCCCGCTTGCCACACAGGAGGCCTCAGAGCTCATGAATCCTCAGAAACCCGGTTTAGAAGGAGCAGAGGCCACCATGGGCACAGGGAAGGCTGGTGCCAGGAGGAGGAAGGGGCTGCATCAGAGAAACACTGGAATCTCTATCTTGCAAGTGCTCTTTGAAAATGTCTTACAAGTGCTGTGTAGGAAAGTGTCTTTCAGATGCAGACAGCTGCACGAGCCCCTCAACCTGACCCACCCAGGCATCGAGGCCTGCAGCAGCGGGAGCTGACTCCCACACCGCCTCACCCACCCCACCATTGGCCCTTCACGGATCCCAGCCCACGCCGCGTCAATCATCACCTGACCAGAGGGGTACCGTGGTGTAATGCTTAGCACTCTGGACTCTGAATCATCACCTGACCCCAGGTAGGCATCCTTGCCTGTAAACACACCCAAATGACAGGCTGAGCTCCCCTGGGCCAGGCAGCTCCCCCTGGCACAATGGAAGCCTCCCACTCCGTTATCAGACAAGCTCCGAATCAGGCCCTTTGGCAGACAAATGTTCAAGCCAACCCCCGAATAAACAGGAGCCACATCTGCTCTGCCCTCAGAGGGTTTCCAGGGGAGTGGGAGGCAAGCACCCTGTAGGGCCCCAGAGGCCTTCCTGGAGGAGGTGGCCTGCCCCCACAGATGTTCAGAGTGACACATATGCACACAGTGTGCACACACATGCAGGACGTACCCTTCCCCAACCCCGTGGTCTGCACATCTGGCATTTCCAGATTTCCAGGAGCTGATGGCTCTGTGCATCCTGAGCCGGTCCAGCTCTGAGTCTCGAAGGCACCCTGGTGGGAGGCAGCCTGAAGCTCTGCCTCAGAGGCCTTCTCATGCCCACCTGCATTCAAACTTGCTTCTGCTGAGGAGCTTGGTGTGTCTTCCTTCTGGGCAGAAGGCCGAATTTGAGAGCGCAGGAGCAGCGCCTGCCCCCCCCAGGAACGTGGCTCTGGCTAAACTGTAGGCTCAGTGGCTTTGGACAGGAGAGCACCGAACATGCCATACCCACATGGGCATGGTTACCGCTGCCCCGGGGAAAGCGGGTCAGGCCCTGCAGCAGGGACTGCCACACATCCCAAAGGGCTGGGAAGCCATGGCCAGGGGGGAGGCCATGCTCTGGCTCTCTAGGGCAGAGCTAGCTGCAAGGAGGGTAAAGTTGGCCATCTTGAACCCAGAGAAGTGGAAGACTCAGCAGCAGTACAACCAGCTCAGTGCATTAATACACAGTCCTCTCCCACCTCTCCCAAGCCTGAAAACAGCTCAAACGAGCCTCTGTGCAGCTCCCCGAGGTCATGACTCACAAACCATGTTTGTTGCAGGGAAAAGAAAAGCATCTGCAGTCTCTAGCCAACACCGCAGACTGTTCAAAGGGGAAAAAGAAAAGGAATGCCGAAGAAGAAAGGAAGAAAAAAGAAAGAACCAGTGGAGCCTTTATCTGGGAACAATGGGGACCTTCTTTTCTGTCTTTGCTCTGGGGCTGTGGGAACCCCCCAGCCAGGAGCAGAGCAGGGGTGTCTCAGGGAGCTCCCACATTTTTGCCTCCGATCTCACCCCCTACCCAGAGAAGTCAATGGGGGTCAGGACAGTGGAAGAGGAGCCATGAGGGACAAGCACAGGCCCTGGTGGGGAGGGGCTGTGGCTGTGCCAGGGCTGCAGAAAGGCTCCCGGGGGCTGAGCTGAGGGGGGATGTGCCTCCTTGGGGGCTGCCTGCGTCGGGTGGGAGATGGGGTCTGCAGTACCCTGGTGTGCAGGACCCTTTCCCCTCAGCCCTGCCTGCTCCTCCTACCAGCCGGTCAGGCTAGGGATACCCGGCTTTCTGCCCCAGCTCCAGGAGCAGGGGCTGCTGCAGGATATCTGTGTCACAGGTGACTTTTAGCAAGGAGCGAAGACCATAGCCAAGGGCAGACAGGTGAGGATGTGTTCCTGGGACCTAGCCTTGGAGTCAAGGTCTGCACATGACGAGGAGTCAGTGACAGTAGGACTCCCAGGCGGGCTGGGTGGGGTCCCTCAGGTGTGGGGTCCCTTGGGTGCAGGGAGGAGCTGGCCACAGGGGCACCAAGGGATATGGGCTCTGAGGCCTGGCCAGCGCTGGCTGTGGGGCTCAAGCAAAGTGATTGACCCTTCTGTGCCTCCGTTTACTCACCTATAAAACAGGGCGGCCATGCACCTGCCTCCCGGGCTGCTGTGAGCGCCACCAGGTGAACGTGCGTGGGGCTGTGGCAGGAGCTGCGCTGGCCCAATTCAGCCCCTCCCCTCCTCCAGCGCCTGGCCGGAGTGAGTGTTAATGAAAGTTAATGACAGTCAGCTTTGACACCCCACCCCCGCTGCCAGTGGCCACCTGTTGGGGAGGCTCTTCCCTGCACATACCTTTGTGTGTCTGCATTCACTCATTATTGCTTTAATGATAAGTGGCCCCCAGTACGAGGAAGCAGGACCTCCTGCTGGCCAGGCAGGTATGTCCCATGACTGGCCCTGGGCTCCTTCCAGGGACCTGCTCCACCATCTTCCTCCCATCCAGAATCCCCAGCCTCACCCAGCAGGCCTCCAGTGGGAGCGGTAATAACAGGAGGATTTATTAAAACCTGGGCTTGGGGGTGCTTCCTGCCTCCTGTTGCCGAAGTGAGGCTCAGAGCGTGAGCAGGTGAGACAAGGATCGTGTGACTCACACCACCGAGACATCAGCGTCATTTCACACGGTGCTGTGTCTGCGCTGTCCCTAAGTTATCAGCTACCCCCAGCGAGCAGGATGCTTCAGGGAGAGTGACGTGCCATCCATGCCTGTGTGTACTGCACCTGGTGCCGCACAGGCTGTGACACAAAGCCAGGGCGATGGCGAGTGTGGAGTGGTCCTGGGGGCCTCCAGGGTGTAGCAGCAAATGAAGTGGAGCCCAACCCGTGGGGCAGGGCCCCGGAGGAGAGACCAAGAGCACATCAGACTCCCAGCTCACGGGAGAGGACCTCAAGGGGGTACACGGGGGGCAGCAGGCAGGGCAGCCGGCCGGTCTGGGAGCCAGGGCCAGGCTGGGGCGGGGGAGAGAATGACTGGGCCGGAAGGCGCCAGTCTCCAGGGTGACGCTGGTCTCAAAGTGAGAGGCCAGAATGGGCTTTTGTGTATAGCAGATGGGGGAGTGTGTTCCCAGGGGGAGAAAGGGGTGGAGGAGGAGCGGTCGGCAGGAAAGAAAGGGCCATAAAACATGGCAGGGATGCCCACCTCGCACCCTTGCTAGGCAACAAATGGCTTTTACCCCAGGTCTAGACTGGGGTCTGCACGCTCTGAATAGGGGGACTGGCTGGGGACTCGGGGGCCTGAGAGAAACACCCCATTGGGGTGGGGCAGGTTTGCAGGCCTGCAGGCTTGTTCCCATGGCAGGATCTCCTCCCGCCTGGGTGAGAGCAGAAGATGCCAGGTGTGGTTGGAGGGAAGAGTGATTGAGAGCCAGAAGCCCAGTTCTCTGAGCTGCAGCCTCAGCCCGCACTGTGGGCCTGCCCAGACCGTGGATTCTGTGAGTTCTGTGTCCTGTCTTGGGGGCGGGCCTGGCTCTGAGGGTAGGCATTGGTTCCCCCGGGGATGACCCTGCCTGGCCCTGGCCGTGCCTGCCTGTGTTTCAGGTGGGGCCACGCAGGGGTGGGTGAGGGCCCCTTTGACGGGCAGACAGCATGACCAAGGGCCTCTTTTAAGGGGGACCCTGCAGCAGGGCACTGTCCTGCATGCTGGGCCTGGTGACTACACACTCCTGCTTTCTGAATAAGGGGCTGAGGAGGCTGTGGGGGAGGAGGTGAGGACCCTGAGAAATCTGCAGGATTTCTCAGACCCCAGCGAAAGGCTTGTGCTGGGCCAGCCTTTGTGAGCTGGGGGTCCCAGCCCCAGCTCCCTCGTAGGGTGGGCTGCAGACTGGGCCGAAGCTCAGTGCTTTGGAGCAAAACCTGGGCAGGGGATGGGCAGGCAGCCTGGTGCTTTACACGTTACAGTTTACAGTTTCTTTCTTTCTTTCTTTCCTTTCTTTCTTTCTGCAGCACCGATCACCCACTACAAGGTGACCCCTGAACACTGCACCCGGACAAGCTCCATCCCATGGCAGCCTGTGGGATGGACACTGGGTCCCTGTGCTTGGGAGCCAGGACAAGGCTGCTCTGAGCAACGGCATACGCAGGGAGAAGTCGGCTCATGGCCCTGCGGTGCCTGGCTCCTGGCCACTGCGATTGTGTGCCTGTGTCAGATGCCTTTACAGAGGGCACAGTGTGTGTGTGTGTGCGTGCGTGCGTGTGTGTGTGTGTGTGTGTGTGTGAATCACTCTTGCTTACACACAAAACCTCAAAGCTCAAGCAGAACAAAAAGACTGAATGAGGCCTGTCACAAGGGGGGCACTTGGGAGCGTCTTGGTGACTCATCTCCCACAGGCAGCAGGAAAAAAAAAAGAGATTCCGGTTTTCCGTGTAGTGTGTGTTTATGTCTTTGGGAATCAATTGTCTTCCACATGAAACATCACAATTTTCCAGATAGGAAGCAGTTTAGCAGATGTGTGTGAGTTCACAAGAACCCTGAGGTTTTCACTGAAGAAGCAGTCCTGGTGACTGGGCCGAGGCTTCTCGGGATGTCCTGCCCCGTGTATGTGCAGGCCCTGTGGGCAGCTGGGGTGCTGGCTGCAGAGTTTCTGAGCTGGGACAGCTAGGCACCGACCGCCCCGTGGGCCTTCAGACGGCTGCTCTCCGGGGGACCCAGATGCATGGTTTCCCACTGTAGGCCAGGTTCGGAGTAGCCCTTCACCTCCATCAGTGACCCATTTCACAGATGAGGAGACAGAGGTTCAGAAGTCACCCCCCTCCAACGTGTCAGGATTCAAACTGCATGAAGAGAGGTGTTTTCTGATTCCATGGTTGGGGGGTCATGGGGGTATCTGCGGAGGAAGCCAGGTCACTGAGGCCTCAGTGTGGGTGTATGTGGCCATGTGGGGAGTGCAGCTGGGACTGAGTGGCTGGAGGAAAGGCCCAGGGCATGTCCGTCTCCAAGTGCAGAAACATGTTGGGCAGGCAGGGCTGCAGGGCCTGGGTGAGTGTGTGCTTGTGACTCTAAGTCCCCCCCACCTGGGACCTGGGACCACAGGCCTCCCACACTGTCTCAGAGGGTCCCTTGGGGGATGGGGGGGATTGAATGGGCATTGTGAGTGAGCGAACGTTAAGCAGGGTCTCCCGGCCTGACCTTGCTGGCTGCTTTCGTGACCACCCTCCCCAAATGTACTGTGCAGGGTGTATTAAGTCCACAAAGCCAGGAAGTGACAGAGCCAGGACTTCCCTGGGGCCCAGGGTCACCCCAAAGGCTCACGATGCGGTGCCAGAGACCGAGAGGAGTGACACAGCTCAGGCACTGGGAGCATCACAGCGAGGGGCAGGCGACACGGCCCCATGAAGGAGGACAGAACTAAGGAGAGGCCAGCCTAGCTCCCCGCACAGATGTCGCCTGGAGATGGGGGACAGCTCCACAACCCGCCGGGAGGAATGTCGGCCCCTGCACAGGAGGCTCAGAGCCAGAGGGGCCACAAAGGGGCTTTTCTCTGCTCCCCTCGCAGCCAGACCCCAGCGCCTTCCAGGGGAAGGCGGCCCTCGTGGTCTGTCCACTCAAAGCCTGCTCCGGGCTGGCTGTCAGCAAATCCTGCCCATGTGGGCTGGCAGCCCTCAGAGCCACCCCACAGCCACCTGCTACTCTCATCCTCGTCGGCAGCTGCAGCCTCCAGGGATTCCACACCTTCCCCCAGCACACAGATTCCAGGGTTACCAGCTCTCCACAGGAGCCAGCCTGGCCATCCCTTTCCAGCCTCTCGCTGCCCCCGAGAGTAAACCCCTCCTCAATCCCACCCCTAGACTCCACGTGCCTGCCCCGCAGGTCCAGCAGTGCCTCACAGGGACAGACACCCAAGAACACCGTCCAGCTGGGAGGACACAGCCAAGGAGGCCTCCAAGGTGAGGCCTCTCCTTGGATAGGCAGGTGGGCCAGACCCACCCTGAGCGGAGCTCTGAAGGTTTAGGGGGAAGGAGCGAGCTGCCTTGGGGTAGAGGGGAGGCCGTTCCCCAGAGCAGCACAGCCCAGGTAGGTCAGGGTCTTGCCATGTCAGCTGGCACCCCGCTGAGGCCTGGATGCTGACAGACGAGCAGGGCACCTGGGCCGAGGGCACCCATGGCTGTGGCTGAGGCCCCTCAGTGTAGACGGCTTTCCTCCAGCTGGAGTCTGAGCCACGGCTGGAAGCCAGGGCCAGCAGAAGGAGGTGGCCTGCTCAGAGGGGTGGGCCTCATTAGAGGCACACACACTCACAGGCTGGGATGCATGTGCCTCATCCCGCGAACCCAGGACACTGTGAGAGGCGCAAGTTATTACACAGGGACCTCAGGTGCCAACTGAGTGTGCGCTTGACCTTCGCTTACAGACCTTCGCTTGGCGTCTATTAGCTTTTAGTTAACAAATAATCTCAGCAGTGATCTAGGACGTTTAGTTTTCCAGCAATAGCAGGGGGACTCCTCCCACTGCTCCCTCTCTCCCTTCTTCCCTGCTGACTTGAGGCCCCAGCTCAAGGAAGGCAAAGACACCAGCCTTGCGCTTGCCGATGACCCTGCTTGGCTAACACTCACCTGTTAGCAAGTAGCCCACATGCACGTGTGAACACACACATGGACACCCACTTCCAGCCCCACAGGCTCCCGCACACAGGGTACCCAGCCAGGTCTCTGATGTGCAGGGCGACCCTCCCCGGGGCTGCCCTGCTGGGGTTTGGGGGCAGCGTGGTGTGTCCGCCCCAGCGAGAGCTGGCCTTTCTCCTGGCCCTCCTCATGCACGCTGCCCTGACCCCTCTCTCCGGAGACTCTGAGTTTGCCCACCACTCCTCCTTGTTGATTTAACCCATGGCTGCCAGGATGGAGATACATACACCCAAATATAATCACGGCCTCCAGGCGCAGGTCTGCCTGGAGGAGCCCACCCCAGCCCCGTTGTGCCTCCCTGGGGAGCGCCTTCCCAGTGCGGCAGAGGCGGTGCCTCCCCACGTCCCAGGACTCAGGCTGGGCCCCACGCTGCACGGGCTCTGTCTGAGGGCTCTGGAAGCGAATTTGTCATCCACAGCGGTGGCCCCAGACCACATCCTTCTCCTGCTGAGGAAAGTTGGCATCCAGCTGGGGTGTTTTCTTTCACCCAGCACAGCCTGTTCGTTCTGAAGCTCTGGGAGGAACATCGAATTTTCTGTGTGGGGCGTGCGTTTCTGTGAGTGCACAGGGGAAAGGGATACGATGATTTCACTCCCTTAATCTAGCTGCAATTCCGTTTCCTCAGCCTTTTACCCAACTGAGCACCGCGGGTGAGGCCTGGACGCCTCTCACAGTCAGCAGCTCAGAGCCAGAGGTGCTAGGCGTGAACCTGCCCTCTGTCAGGAGCAGCACTCAGAGATGGTCAGAAGAGCGTAGCTACAGTCCGCTCCCAGGCCACGTGGCTCTGACCCATTGGGTGGCTGAAGACCAACCCCAGCATGGGACCATGGGTAGGCCTGGCCCGTCATGGCTGGCCAGGTGTCAGGGATGCCCAGGTCTCCTGGCTCTGTGCTCATGGGCCCCTAGACCCTCCCTTCAGCTCTGGTCTGCGTCTGCCAGGGTAGCGAGAAGCTGCTGTGTCCCAGCTGGGCCTGGGGCTGGCGGGCTCGGGTGGCTGGAAGGAGATGGAGCCAGGGGTAGCCTCCTTGCTCTGGCTGCTGCTTAACCCTTAGCTCTCCTGTGGGCAGAAACCCAGTCACCTCACCATGACTGCTTCCATGGTTTTCCCATGGAGTGGACACCGGTTGTTTCTGGGCCCGTCAGACACTCTCATGAGTTATTTCTCTCCATCTCCCCCGCATGCATCCACGAGTAGTTGTTTACACCCTGTGGAAAGTACTGTGAGGACCAGCAGAGGACAGGCAAGCAGAAGAGCCGGGCCAGGGGCCTGCTGGCAGGCCCGGAGTGAGTGTTGATGAGTTAGTGACAGTCTAGAGGGAGGAAGTCTAAGGGAGGAAGCAGCCACCACACCCTAAGGACCCACGAACGCCTTCCCCCTCAAACATACATTTCCACTCAGCCCAGACAGCCCTCAAGTTGGGCAGTTTTACTCTCGGCTTACAGAAGAGGGGACCGGGCACTGGAAGTCCTGGCAAGGTCTGTGTCTGCGTGATTCCCATCTGTGCTCTGCTTGGCCCGGGCACAGCTGGGGGAGACCCAACCTAGAGGAGGCAAGTATGGGGCAGGTGCGCCCAGCAGCTCTGCCCACTCAGAGGGCACTCAGAAGGGGGCCAGGTTGGGGAGCAGGCCTGGGCTGACAGCAGGCGGGTCACACTGGTGAGGGGGAAGGAAGGGCTCTGGGGGGTCAGCAGGCTCCCCCGGCACTGCCCTGGTTTCCCAACAGTGTTGCGTTTCCCAGAGTTCTGAGCTGGGACGTGAGCTGCGCTCACAGATGGGAATTTTTCCCCCTTCATTTTCAGGCCAACACCCAGGAAGGCCAAGCCTCTCATGGTCCCAACAAAAGCCAGATGTGCTGTCTCCACGGGAACAGGGTTAGAACGAGAGTGGGGGTCCACTGTCATGACCCTGATCCTCGGCTCAGAGCACTCCACTCCCAGCAGCTGCTGCCAGCTCAGGAGACAGCATGGGACTGTGCACACACCCCAGTCCCAGAAGAGCTCTGGGCGGCGCGGGGCACTCAGACCTTCACCAGGGTCAGCGGGACACAGGAGACTCAAAGAGGAAATGCTTCCTTCCCCATGAGCTCTCCTCTCCACATCCTCCGGTGCCCCTGCCACATTGATTCCTGCCTCAGGGCCTTTGCACCTGCTATTCCCTCTGCTGAATATCTGCCCTCAAGTCGCTGCAGGGCTATCTCCTTCTTGCCATTCAGGACCTGACTCAAATGCTCTGGGCCTTCCCTGGACACCCTTTCTAAGCCCTCCTCCATGGTCTTTGTCCCTCTCTATCACAACACACTATTTTTCTACACAGCACTTAGCAGTATCTGGGATTATTACACATATATAGATTTCGAGGCGGAGTCTCACTCTGTCGCCCAAGCTGGAGTGCAGTGGCTCAACCTCAGCTCACTGCAACCTCTGCCTCCTGGGTTCAAGCGGTTTTCCTGCCTCAGTATCCCAAGTAGCTGGGACTACAGGCACCCACTACCACGGGGTTTCATCATATTGGCCAGGGTGGTCTCAAACTCCTGACCTTGTGATCCGCCCGCCTCGGCCTCCCAAAGTGCTGGGATTACAGGAGTGAGCCACCATGCCTGGCCCATATATTTGTACCATTTCAAGCATTCTGCAAAGTATAATTAATACTATTAATATAACAAACACTCACTTAGCTATCTCCTAGCTTTGTCAAATCTTTGTGTCATTTGCCCTCTTTGCTTCAGAGGTTTTTCTTTAAAGAAATAAAACCATGGGCCGGGCACAGTGGCTCATGCCTGTAATCCCAACACTTTGGGAGGCCGAGGCGGGCAGGTCACCTGAGCTCAGGAATTCGAGACCACCTTGAGCAACATGGTGAAACCCTGCCTCTACTAAATCACAAAAAATTAGCTGGGCATGGTGGTTCATGCCTGTAGTCCCAGCTACTCGGGAGGCTGAGGCATGAGAATCACTTGCATCCAGGAGTTGAAGGTTGCAGTGAGCCAAGATCACACCACCACACTCCAGCCTGGGCAACAGAGTAAGACTAACAAAAAAAAAAAAAAAAAAAAGAAAAGAAAAGAAAGGCGGGGTGAGGTGGCTCACTCCTGTAATCCCAGCACTTTGGGAGGTGAAGGACGGTGGATCACCTGAGTTCAGGAGTTTGATACCAGCCTGGCCAACATGGTGAAACCCTTTCTCTACTAAAAATACAAAAATTAGCCGGGCGTGGTGGCATGTGCCCGTATTCTCAGCTACTTGAGAGACTAAGGCAGGAGAATCACTTGAACCCGGGAGGCGGAGGTTGCAGTGAGTTGAGATCACGCCATTGCACTCCAGCCTGGGCAACAGAGCAAGACTGTCTCAAAAAAAGAAAGAAAACATGAATAGAAAGGAAATAAGTTCCCGCCCACCACGGACTCCTTCCTAATCTTATTTCGCTCCCTCCCATTCTTTTCCCCCGCAGAAAAACATATTGTGAATTTCGGTCCGTTGTTTCCATTCCTCTCCTGTGAGCTGGGAGTAAAACTGCCCAACTTGGTGACTGCCCAAGCTGAGTGGAAATGCATGTATGAGGTGTAAGGTATTCATAAGTGTATGAATACACCTTTATGGATACACTTAGTCCATAAAAAGGCATAGTGTTGTTTTGTAGGGGTTTTAAAGTATATGCACAGTTTCATTCTCTAATTATAATTCTGCCACTTAGATTTTTACCCAGTAATTTCTGTTTGAGATTGATTCAGGTGGAGGATTATAGCTCTAGCTCATTTAATTTTTGCTATCCTGTAACATTTTATTTCAGTGACATATCATAATTGGTTTATCTTTCCTCCCACGGATGGAGGTTTACATTGTTTCTAATTGTTTGCTCTACAAACATTGTTTATTTGTTATTTTCTTCTATGGAGATTTAGTATGGGAAAAGATCTATTAGTGAAATTACTAATCATGTTTATGTATGTTTTTAAATTTACTATTCTTACCAAATTGCTTATCTAAGTGATGGGGACCAATTATAGTCCCAGGAGTGGCGTATGAGAGTCCCTGTTTCCCCACAATTGCTGTAGACCTCAGGTCAAATGGAATGCATTTTAATGTTTGCCCTACAGACGGATGCTATGTGGCATTCTGTTAAATTTGCATTTGCAAGATGACTCGGTGCGTTAATCATGCCTAGTGTGTTTGTTAGCCAGTCTAGTTTAATTCTTTGCTCATTGTTCTAGTGGAGTGTTTGCTTGTTTTTCTGGTGAATTTATAGCCATTATATATGATGGATAACTTCACTGTCAGTCATTTGTATTGCAAATATGTACTCACAGTTTGCAGCTGGTTTTCTCTTTCTTCTTGAGTCAATTTTGGTAATTTTTAATATTTCTAAACAATTATCCATGTCCTATACCTTTATAAAATTGTTGCTGCTATGCTAATCATAGTATTCTGTCATCCTCTCATGAGATTTTGATTACATGTTTCTTTTGTCTTTTTGTCTTTTTTTTTTTTGAGATGGAGTTTCGCTCAGTACCCAGGCTGGAGTACAATGGCGTGATCTCGGCTCACCGCAACCTCCGCCTCCTGAGTTCAAGCAATTCTTCTGCCTCAGCCTCCAGAGTAGCTGGGACTACAGGTGTGCGCCACCATGCCCAGCTAATTTTTGTATTTTTTAGTAGAGACGGGTTTCACCATGTTGACCAGGATGGTCTCGATCTCTTGACCTCGTGATCCGCCCGCCTCGGCCTCCCAAAGTGCTGAGATTATAGGCGTGAGCCACGGCACCTGGCCTTTGTCTTTTTTTTTTTTTTTTGGTGCAATCACAGCTCACTGCAGCCTTGACCTCCTGAACTCAAGCGATCCTCCAACCTCAGCCTCCTGAGTAGTTGAGACTACATGTACGTGCCACCACATTTGACTAATTTTAAAATTATTATTATTTTTTGCAGAGACGGGGTTTCACCATGTTGTCCAAGCTGGTGAGGAACTCCTTCTGGGCTCAAGCAATCCACTTGCCTCGGCCTCCCAAAATGCTGGGATTACAGGCATGTGCCACCACACCTGGCCTTTTATCTTCTTTTTAACGAATGCATTTAAGGTTTATATTTACCTGTAAGAACGGGTTTACCTGAATTTCACATAGTTTCATTGTTCTCAGTTCTTAAAATTTCAAAATTTCCCTTGTGTTTCCTCCTTATCTTTGAGTTTTCAGCATCTTTAAGTCTCTACACAGGTTTTTGACAGAAGTCTTATTGTTGAGTTCATAGTTATCACACTGCATTAGAGGATCTGGCCTATGTGACTCCAATTCTTAGGAATACATTAAGCTTTCTTTTGTCTCTTTCCTTGAGCACACTGCCCCCGGCCAGCTCTCTGCCAGGGCAGCTGAACACTAGGGGGTACTTGGATCCCCCCACACCAGCCTAGAAGCTCCTCTGAACAGAGGTGAGTCCAAGCTCCTGCAGCCTCAGCATCTGAGCCTACGTTGGCATGGATGAGACCCCACAGCCCAGGGTGGAACCAGCCCGTCTGTCCAGGGGCCAGGCCCAGCAAAGCAGGAGGTGCTCTGGAGTGGACTGCACAGTGCAGGGAGTTCAGACCCAGCAATCAGCTCTGTGCCAGACACAGAGAAATGCTTCACAAAATATTAAAAGGACAAAATCAGAAAGTCATGGCCGGCCTTAAATGTTCTCAGATCAGCAAAGAAGCAGGACTGCCAGCTAGTGAGCTGGGGTAACGTCTCAGGCTTACTGGAGGCCCAGGCGGAAGGGGGCGCTTTGATTCCTGCAGGGTTTGGGGTATGAAAAATGACACTGCAGCCACGATCGATGCGGGACAAAGAATGGAGGGAAGGGTGATGACTGAAGGATACGCAAACGGATCTGAAAACTTGTTTGCTGAGTGCCACTTGGTTGACCACACCCACAGTGGGCCTGCCGGATCAGCGCTCCTGGGAAAGACACTGGCCTCCAGAAACAGTTGTGTGAGCCTCGCTGACCAGTGCATTTCAGAGTGTCACTCAGAGCTCTAGCAGATGTCCGACCCTGACCCTCAAGCCGCAGGATTAAAGATGCCCCAGCCTCCTCCCTGGCATGATCCTGAGCTAGAAACATAACATAACAAACATGCTACGAGTGCAGCGTAACATGGCAGAGCCTCAGCCGCGGTCCTCTTGTCCACTCAGGTCATGATGCAGGGTGTCAGGCTCTCCCCGAATGTGATCGGAGTTGGGGGGTCTCAGCATGGTGTATGCTGAGATGACTGCCTGAGCACTGGACCAGCCTTTCAGGGGAGATCAGCCTTCAGGGAATCATCTTGGAGAAGTTAATGCTTCCCTCTTACCAAGAAATATCCAGTGGGACACAGTGGCTCACGCCTGCATTCCCAGCATTTTTGGAGGCCAAAGTGGGAGGATCACTTCAGCCCAGGCGTTGGAGACCAGCCTGGGTGACACAGTAACACCCTATCTCTACTAGAAAATAATAATCTCACGCCATTGCACTCCAGCCTGGGTGAGACCCTGTCTCAAAAAAAAAAAAGAAAGAAAGAAAAGAAAAGGCTGGGTACAGATATAACAAAAAAAGAAAACTTCAGGCCAATAACTCTCTGATGAACATTGATGCAAAAATCCTCAATAAAATACTGGGAAACCAAATCCAGCAACACATCAAAAAGCTTATCAGGCCAGGCACGGTGGTTCACGCCTATAATCTCAGCACGCTGAGAGGCCAAGGTGGGTGGATCACCTGAGGTCAGGAGTTCGAGACCAGCCTGGCCAACATGGTGAAACCACGGTCTCTATTAAAAATACAAAAAATAGCTTGGTGTGATGGTGCCTGCCTGTAATCCCAGCTACTTGGGAGGCTGAGGCAGGAGAATCACTTGAACCTGGGAGGCAGAGGTGCAGTGAGCTGAGATTGCACCATTGCACTTTAGCCTGGTGACTTCACCTTAAAAAAAAAAAAAAGACCTTCTGCACAGCAAAAGAAGCTATCATCAGAGTGAACAGACATTGTACAGAATGGGAGAAATTTTTTGCAATCTATCCATCTGACAAAGGTGTAATATCCAGAATCTATCAGGAACTTAAACAAATTCGCTAGAAAAAAACAACCTCATTAAAAAGTAGGCAAAGGACATGAACAGACACTTCTCAAAAGACATTTATTCAGCCAACATATGAAAAAAAACGCCTCAACATCACTGATCATTAGAGAAATGCAAATCAAAACCACAATGAGATGCCATCTCATGCCAGTCAGAACGGAGATTATTAAAAAGTCAAGTTGGCCAAGCATGTTGGCTCACGCCTGTAATCGCAGCACTTTGGGAGGCCGAGGCAGGCAGATCACCTGAGGTCAGGAGTTCAAGACCAGCCTGGCCAACATGGGGAAACCTCATCTCTAACAAAAATACAAAAATTAGCCAGGTGTGATGGCGCACGCCTATAGTCCAAGCCACTCAGAAGGCTGAGGCACAAGAATTGCTTGAACCTGGGAGGAGGAGCAGGTAGTGAGTCAAGATTACCACCACTGCACTCCAGCCTGGGTGACAGAGCGAGACTCCATCTAAAAAAAAATTAAATTAAAATAAAAAGTCAAGAAACAACAGATGCTGGCAAGGCTGTGGAGAAACAGGAACACTTTTACACTGTTGTTAAGAATATAAATTAGTTCAACCATTGTGGAAGATAGTGTGGTGATTCCTCAAAGACCTAGAACTCTGCAGAAATATAATTTGACCCAGCAATCCCATTTACTGCGCATATACCCAAAGGAATATAAATCATTCTATTATAAAGATATATGCTTGTGTATGTTCATTGCAGCACTATTCCCAATAGAAAAGACATGGAATCAACCCAAATGCCCATCAATGATAGACTGGATAAAGAAAATGTGGTACATGTACACTGTGGAATACTATGCAGCCATGAAAAGGAATGAGATCATGTCCTTTGTAGGGACACAGATGGAGCTGGAAGCCATTATCCTCAGCAAACTCATGCAGGAACAGAAAACCAAACACTGCATGTTCTCACATGTAGGAGCTGAAAAATGAGAACACATGGACACAGGGAGGGGAACAACACACACTGGGGTTTGTGGCAGGGGCGGGGAAAGGAAGAGCATCAGGGGAAATAGCTAACGTATGTAGGTGTTAATAGCTAGGTGATGGGTTGATAGGTGCAGCAAACCACCATGATACACATTTACCTACAGAACAAACCTGCACGTCCTGCACATGCATCCTGCAACTTAAAATAAAATTTAAAAAAAAATTATTTTGAGACAGAGTCTCACTCTGTTACCCAGGCTAGAGTGCAATGGCGCCATCTCAGCTCACTGCAACCTTCACCTCCTGGGTTCAAGTGATTCTCCTGCCTCACCCTCCCTAGTAGCTAGGACTACAGGCACCCACCATCCTGGCCGGCTGATTTTTGTATTTTTAGTAGAGACAGGGTTTCACTACGTTGGTCAGGCTGGTCTCGAACTCCTGGGCTCAGGTGATCTACCCATCCCAGGCTCCCAAAGTGCTGGGTGTAAGCCTCCTTGCCTGGGCATACAATTAAATTAAAAAAAGAAAAAGAAAAAAAAAAAAAGGAAGAGCTAGGTTGACGGCTCACACCTGTAATCTTAGCAGTTTGGGAGGCCAAGGCAGGAGGATCTCTTGATCCCAGGAGGTCAAGGCTGCAGTGAGCTGAGATCACACCACTGTACTCCAGCCTGGGTAACAGAGTGAGTCCTGTCTGCCCCCTCCAAAAAAAACATGAATTTCCAGGAGTGAAGATTAATATAAATTCTCAAAGATCACATTACAGAGAATCTGCAGAACAGACTACTGAAAATGACAGGTTATTATGGGTTTGCGGGTTTGATGAGGAGTTTGATCATTGGGCATGCGGGTTTGAGATAATTTAGACATCCCGGCAGCACTGTCTGCGGGGCGGCTGGATATTGTGGTCTGAAGTTCTGAGTTCTTGGAAGTGTGGAGAGGAGTGGGTCTTCAGCAACCCAGCAAGAAGAACCTTGGACCCAGAACAGAGTTCAAATGGGATCCTATCCCTTTCCAGCTGTGAGGCCCCCATAAGCCAGGGATTCTTCTGAACCTCAGTTTCCCATCTGCAAATTAAGGTGGTAACGCTTCCTGAATTGCTGGGAAGATTAAATGCCTATAAAGTAACTGGCACTATTAACAATAAAAATCCCCTTTTCGGATCAGTTTAATAAATGAAGGTGTGGCATACACTGGGAAAGCATACAGCCATGGAGAGGAATGGGGAGACGCCACACATGGAATATGGAGGGTCTGTAAATCACACGGCTGAGTGGCAAAGCGCAGGTGTTCCTATGCAAACGTGAACTGTGAGCATTCAGGCCAGGAATCCTACAGTGGGTGCCTGGCACGGGTGGGAGGGAGGCTCACTCTTCACCGTGTGCCCCTTGGTGCCTTTGGAAATTTGTACCAAGTGCAAGAGCAGTATCACCTCCTTAAAAAAAAAAAGGTAACTCACAGCAGGCCCCTCCTCCCGCGCAAGCCTTCCCGCAAGAGGCAGGGGTGAGGGGGCTTGTCTCCAGACGCCTGCGGGGCAGAGGGGAGGAGGAAGCCAGTGCACAAATGGGTTTACAGAAATGAGTCTGGCCAGGCTCTCTCCCCGCGGAAAGGGGCGGAGGAGGTCGGGGAGGTTACCCTGAGACCCTTGGCTACACTGGGGTCAGGTCTGGGCCGCCCTTCTGATTCTGCTGTCACCTCCCTCTCACGCATTCTCTGTCTCGTCAGCTCACCTGGCGGAGCACTCGAATGGGGGGCTCCCCCTGTGGCAGCAGCGGGGACACAGGTGGGGACCTCCTGGCTGCGAGCGATCTGGACTCATTTTCTCTCTCCTTAACTCTGCCACTCCAAGTGAATTTATGTCCCAGGCTCTCTTCATAGCATGGAAACTATGGATGCTATGATGAGAGCGTAGATCAGTTTGGAAAGGTTTTTTTCATCGTTTCATCTATATCTTAAATCCTTCCTCTAGGAGTAATTTCACGTTCAGCAGTGTCTTTCCTGCTCCTTCATTTTTTGGGGGGGAAGGGCACTTGGGATGCAGGGAATTGAATTATTCACACGTCTCAGTTCAGGGGCACAGAATACTACCATCAATGTGACAAGAACCCTCTCTTATTTTTTTCCATTAATTTAAATTATTACTAATTGTACGGGCGCGGTGGCTCACACCTGTAATCCCAGCACTTTGGGAGACTGAGGCGGGTGGATCACGAGGTCAAGAGATCGAGACCATACTGGTCAACAAGGTGAAACCCCGTCTCTACTAAAAATACAAAAATTAGCTGGGCGTGGTGGCTGCCTGTAATCCCAGCTACTCGGGAGGCTGAGGCAGAAGAATTGCTTGAACCCGGGAGGCGGAGGTTGCGGTGAGCCGAGATCAGGCCATTGCACTCCAGCCTGGGTAACAAGAGCAAAACTCCATCTCAAAAAAAAAAAAAAAAAAAATACAAAAATTAGCTGGTGCATGCCTGTAGTCCCAGCTACTCAGGAGGCTGAGGCAGGAGGATCGCTTGAACCCGGAAGGCAGAGGTTGCAGTGAGCCAAGATTGTGCTATTGCACTCCAGCCTGGAGACAGACTGAGACTCCGTCTCAAAACAAAAAATTACTGTGCATTATTTTATGTATTTTCTTATAAATTATTTTATGTATTACTTTCCCCTTTATCCTGAATACCCATTCCTCTTCCCTCAGCTCAAAAAGCTGCTGTCATGTATTTAAAACATATTCTCTTTAGATGCATAAAGAGATTCATAGATTTACAAAAATTAATTTAGTGAGGGACACGGGGACTCAGTATACTAAGGGACTGATTTACTCTAGTTATATTTTTCAATTTCTGACATTACAAATTTGTGCTCTGAAGACATTGCTTGCTGTCTGTACTTTTTGCTAGCTGGAGAGGACCTCCCTACATAATAGAGAAGGGAAGGTCAGCTTTATTTTTCGGCATGTAATAGGTGAAAGAGTGAGTCATAAAGGTCCTAGGGGAAGGACATTCCAGGAATGGGGATAGCCAGCGTGAGAAACCTGGTGTCGCAACTTGCCTGCCATGTCCAGTTTGGCTACAGGGGAGTGAGCCAGGGGCCTGGGTCTGAGACACAAACAAGTGTTTGTAGCAGACCATGCAAGGAATTGTAGGCATTGCAAGGCCTTTACACTTTGCCTCGAGTCAGGAGTATGTGTCAGGACTTGACTTGTTTTTATTGCTGAATAATATTCCATTGTTTGGAGAGACCACATTTTGTTTATGCATTCGTCAGTCCATGGACATTTGGGTTGTTTCCACCTTTTGGCTATTATGACGAATGCTGTTATGAACATTTGTGTATGAGGCTTTGCACAGCCATGTTTTCATTTTTCTTGGGTATATACCCAGAGTAGGATTGCTGGCCATATGGTATCTGTGTACAGTATTTTGAGGAAGTGCCAATGTCTTATCCAGGAGTGATCCACAGAGGCAGACTGGGTCTGAACTGAGCTTGTGGTGGGCTACAAACTGCAGAAGGGCTGGCCAGCAGCTAGGGGACAGTGGGAATGGGGACAAGTTCAAGACCAGCAGAGGCTGCCCGGGTAAACCCGTGGGGGAAACAAGCCAAAACCAGTCTGTGAGCCAGGACACCAGGAAGACCTGCTCCAGAACCTTTCAGAACACTGCTGGGAAGGCTGGCTTATGATTCTCCTTCTTTTCCACCTTCAGCTCCCTGTTCCCACTAGAAACAGGCTCACTGTGGTTGTCCTGGCTGTCAGTGCATCCTCAGGGTACAGAGAAGACAGGTGGGTGTGTGGGTCCTGGGAGTGTGTTGAGAGAGCAGGGAACAGGCTGAGAACACCCTGCAGAGGCCCATCCTCCTCCCCAGGGGACTCCCGACCCAGGGGAGACTTCCCAGGGGAGCACTGAGGAGTTTCTTCCCAGAGGTGCCAGAGCACTCCTCTCCCATGCGTGTGCCTGGTGCCGCCTCCTGGCTCTCTTCTGCCTTCCTCCCCCTGTCCCAGCCCAGAGCTTACCTAGCCCAGTTCCTTTGCAGGTGGGGGCTAGTGCAGCCTGGGGCTGTCTGTCAGGCACCATCACATTCGGGTTCCACCAAAGCCTTACTTTTCTTGCAATAGTTTGAGTTGATTTTTAGGTGCAGCTGTCGGTCCTTGCGTAAGACAGTGGCCGCACGTGTGCGACACATGTGACGGCCGTGTTACACAAAATATGGGTGTGGCAGAGCATGCTTTCAGCAGGGGCTCACGTGTGTGTGAGTGGGGGGGGGGGGGGGCTTGTCTAGAAATGGGGCTAATTCTGTGAGCTATGGGGGAGGGGACTCCCTGTACCCCAACCAAGAGAGCCCGGTCCCTCCCAGGGCCAGGCTGTGGGTACTTGCAGGACCCTCCCTCCTGGCGAGTTCTGCCTGGGGGAGGCCAGCCTCAGCGCAAGTCAGCCATAGCCTCTCCTGGCGGCCAGCCAATGCAGGCTGAGGGTGGGTGTGTCTGGGAGTGGCCTCTTGGCTCCTCCTCTGAGTGCCTGACTAGACCTGTCCTCAGCAGAGAAGGCAGCCGATTCTTCCACCCACTTTAACCCCGGAACAATGCTCCCAGCACTTCACTAGTCTTCGCAGTGAAACACAAGATGAGCTGGGTTTCCAGCCAGGGAGAGCTGCTGTCTGAAACACCTACCTGCACCCATGCCCACCACGGCCTAAACTTCCACTGTTAAGAGACTTATACATGAAGCCTTGAGGGGCTTGAGGCCTTCCAGAAACTGGAGCGCGGTGGAAAGCTCTGGAACAGTGGAGTCTCAGTTGTTCCTGGATCTGCACTTCCTTGCTGTGTGGCCCTAGCCAAGTCACTTAAACTCTGTCGATCTGTGCATGAGGTGATACGAGTGACCATCTTGGATAATTTATTGTAGTGAGCATTAAATGAAGAAAGTAGGTAAAGCAGCTAGCAGGTGTCAAGCACAGGTAAGCGCTTGATGGCCGGGTATTTCCTTCTCATTGGAATGCAGAGTGCCTGGAAAAGGTGACCTCCGCCCTCTTGCTAGAAGTGAGCAGAAGATGATTTGGGCAAAGTAGAAGAGGAAGGTGTCCTGGCAGCGGCAAGATTGCAAGTCTTTCTGTCCTAATCTTGCCCAAGGAAGCCTGCTCTCTACAGGTAGATTCTGGAGGAGAAATGGAAGAAATTAAGTGGCGATCTATTTGTTTCTCTATTTGTCCACTCGTTCATTCATGCTTCCAGTGGAGTAACGTTGCTGAGTGCCTGCAAGTGTCAGACCCAGCAGGAGGCAAGGGGACCCAGAAGGTCACAGGGTCTCGGTGGGGATCAGGTTCAGTAGGGGTCCATCTGAAACACAAGCACAGCAGCAACTCAAAGCATTCACAGGCAATGTGGACTTCACTGAAGTGTTGGTGAGGAAGCAGAACAGTGGGTTATACCACAAAGAAAAAGCAAGATGTGTCCATGTCCCTGCTAATGAAGTCCAAGCTCTCTCTGGGACCTGCCCGGCTGTGGCGGCCGGCCCCAGGAAGTCAAGAATAGTTGCTATCTCTCACTTACCATCCAATCAGCACGAGGTCATCAGTGACCTCAGGTGTGCTATCTTGTAGGAGGGAAAGGAAATTGACATCCCTGCAGTCTAAATTATAGCATAGGATTGCAGAGCTGACGTACTTCTGAGGTAGGACTGTGGAGGGGTAGTGCTGGCCTTGCCAGCTGAAAGCAAATTGCTTCTGGTGTGCCTTCCGGACAGACATGGAGAAAAAGGCGTTTGTCAGATCAATACCTGCTTACTGTGTTCATTTGCTCAAGCAATGAAATCACAGCTACAACAACTGCAATTGGAGTCAACACTTGGTTAGGCTTACCATAAGCCACTGTCATTCTCTGAGATCTATCCCTCTTTAGCACAGGCCAGATAAGAGAGTTGAATGGGGATGTGGTGGGAATCACCACTCTTGCACCCTTCAAGTCCTTGATGGTGGTGATAATCTCCTAATCTCTGCAATCTCTCTAGAATGCAGCAATGCTTTAGATTTTCTTGGGTATTTTCTCAGGTTAATGTAGCTTCAGTAGGCTTTCATTTGAATTTACCTACCAGAATAGTCCCTGTTCCACAGGTCAGCAAACCAACATGGTGACCCTGCTAGCTGCTAAGTACGGCACGTACCACACAACATTTTGCTGAATGATAGACGGCATATATGTTGGTGGTCACTTATGATTATAATACCATACTTTTGCTGTATCTTTTCTTTTCTTTTCTTTTCTTGAGATGGAGTTTCACTCTTGTTGCACAGGCTGGAGTGCAATGCTGTGATCTTGGCTCACCGCAACCTCTGCCTCCCGGGTTCAAGTGATTCTCCTGCCTCAGCCTCCCAAGTAGCTGGGATTACAGGTATGTGCCGCCATGCCTGGCTAATTTTGTATTTTTAGTAGAGACGGGGTTTCTCCATGTTGGTCAGGCTGGTCTCAAACTCCCGACCTCAGGTGATCCGCCTGCCTCGGCCCCCCCAAAGTGCTGGGGTTACAGGCGTGAGCCACTGCTCTCAGCTTTTTCTTTTTTTTTTTGAGACAGAGTCTCACTCTGTCGCCCAGACTGGAGTGAAGTGGTGTGATTTCAGCTCACTGCAACCTCTGCCTCCCAGGTTCAAGTGATTCTCCTGCCTGAGTCTCCTGAGTAGCTGGGACTGCAGGTGCCCGCCACCACACTCAGTTAATTTTTGTATTTTTAGTAAAGATGGGCTTTCACCATGTTGGCCAGGCTGGTCTTGAACTCCTGACCTCAGGTGATCTGCCCGCCTCAGCCTCCCAAAGTGCTGGGATTACAGGTGTGGGCCACTGCGCCAGACCTGCTATACCTTTTCTGTGTTTAGATACACAAATACCATTGTGCTACATTTGCCTACAGTACTCAGTGCAGAAACCTGCTATACCGGTTTGTAGCCTAGGAGCAATAGGCTATAACATACAGCTTAGTGTGGAGGAGGCTATACCAACTAGATTTGTGTAAGTATGCTCTGTGATGTTTGCACAAAGACTAAATTGCCTAATGATGCACTTCTCAGACTGTATCCCCCATTGTTCAGTGACACATGACAGCATGTTCCAATTATACATTCTGGAACTTAGGAAATAACCAGAGACTGAGCCCGGGGACCCAATGGACCCACTGTGAGATGGACCTAAAACTTTCTTGACCACCTGACCTCCGTAAGCCCCTACTCTAACTGGAGGGCCACAGGGATGCTTCTGCTCTTTTGGAATGAATGTCAGTTTACAGCCAGTGTCTAGTAGTCCTTGAGGGGTCTGATTATTTTCTTTTTCCTAGTACACAATGACCCTGGTAAAAGGGCAAAGGTCCCTGTGGGGAAGGCTGGGAGAAAGATTAACAGTGGAGATTTTTGATAGTGTACAGAATCTTTTCTGGAAGGGACTGTGCTTCCCCCTGCACTTAAGGGCTCCTGGGTCTCCAAGCTGGCTCAAGTCTGGAAATTGATTGATGGAACACGATGTTCTGGTTTCGTGATTCAAATTAGACTTTTGTTAACTTGACCTGGAAGTTTTCTGCTTATACAGATTAAGAATTAATAGGTATGAAGTTGATCATAAATGTATGATTCTTATCACACCCAACTAAATCTGAATTGAGGGCTCAGGAGGGAAAAACACTCAGGATACATAACATTGCTTCAGAAATGCAATTTTCTGCAAGTCCAGCAGCCAAAACTGTATTTTGTAACCTGAGACCAGTTTTGCCTATAGTTTCTGGAATACCTTGCTGCAAATGTAGGACTAATTGTGTTCACTGCCATCACTCACCAATCAGCTTGCCAGTTCCCAAAGCTTTACTTTGAATAAACTTTCTCTCAAGACCACAAGCAACATTCCTCTGTTTTTATAAGATTCCCCAACCTGCTCTTTATTCTTTGGACATATTGCAAAACAGCTGGTCTGCGTATATGGCCCAAATTGCAATTCTTGTATCCCAAATAAAATGTTAAATTTAGAGATTTGTCTCTACCTTTTAATGTTGACTTCAATATAAGCTTCCTATCTGTTTCACTTAGAGGAACGCCATGATCAACTATCCAACATCGCATATCCACACAAGTCAGACTATTCTGATTATTACTTTGACTCTTCTGTCCATTATGGTAATCATGCCCACCTTGCCTTAGGGTTGACTTCCCCTCTTGGCTCCTCCCACCCTGAGATCCAATTGCTCTCATTGCATTTAATTTTCCAATTGAGTGACGGGGGTTCCCACTGTAAGGTCTGGCCAGAGAGAAGGGCAATGAAACAGCTCTTCAAGGATGCTGGGGCTCCCCCTCACACCCTGTTTCTTACAGTAATGGTAAAAGGTGTGTCTTCTGGACTAGTGTAGGTGAGTAGGTCTAAAATGACAAATCCACTCGAATTCCAATCTCTTCAAGCCTTTAAATCCCTTTCTCTACATGAAAACAAGGGATATCTCGCACCTCCAACTTACTCATCGTAGGCCACCTTTTGATCCATGTTTCCCCCAATCAACCAAACTATTAGCTCTTTTTTACATGCCCAGGGCTATAGCATTCCGTGCAGAATCTCTGCTTAGTGGGCCCACATCAATAGATTTGGCCTGATCCGACTTTATGTTCTTTTCACCATTATCCTGCGTGTTTAATGGATCCTTAGCATCCATTTCCACAAACTTCCTGGATTTCTGCCTGTATGAATTAGAAAACTCAAGTAGTTCTTTTGGAGTGTGGCACACCTCCTCCTGGGTCCTGCTATGTCCTCACCTTTGGGGGTCTGCTGGGACTTGAGTCTAGTTATAGGTGTAGTAAAGAAGGTGGGTCCTAAGGAAACTCAGCATTGTCTTGCATGACAGCTGCCTCAGGGGAGGTCTTTATCATTTCCTCCAGCAATGCAGGGTTCATCCCCTCAGGCCAAGGTCAATACCACCAAGGATGTGAAGGCTGCTGCCCTTGGGGACAGGGAGGCCAGTTTGGCTGGGGGATGGGAAGACACTTTCCATGAGCAAAGAGGATCCATCAGAATTTAGGAGCTCAATGTCTCCCAGTTTCATCAGGATATTCCCGTATACCCCCATCACAACTTACAGGTTCTCATCCTCTCCCAATCAATACCCTCACTTTAATAGCAGACATCCTGGAGGCTGGGAGTTCAGCTTTTGTTGTAATTAGCCAATCACATGGTGAGTACTTGCGTTTGATTTTCAGCAATTTCCACCCTGTGGCTACAGAGGGTGAGACTCTCCTTCAGGGCACATCTGGAAGCTTTCAGGTCATTCATTCATGCAGTCCTTGAACTGAGAATTTGAATCCCTGAGTACAACCTTTTCTTTCACACTTTGACCAGTCATTATATTCCTTAGTTTTTCAAAAATGTTTGAAAGCATCAGACACAGGGACATTTAATTTCCCTCTTATAAGTGTCTGATAAGGAATATCCAATGCAGACATTTTGCATATTTCTATAAACAGTTTATACTATGGACTGTCAGTACATTCTTTACTACTGGAATAGAGTTCTTAGCATCTTTAAATCTAAATAGATTAGGAGGCCAATTCGAGAAACCCCAAAACCAATTCAGAAAATTCATCCATAAAATTCTCTTCCTCTAGAATTATTCTCAGTACTAAAATCAAGTAAGAATTCTTATTAGTAAGAATTCTCCAGGGGAAACAGAAGCAATAGGAAATGACAGAGAGAGAGAGAGAAAGAGAGGTGCTGGGATTACAGGTGGGAGCTACCGCACCCAGCCTCTCCATGAGTTTTATTCCCAGGCCACCACAGCTCTGATAGTTGAGAGCTGCTTTGGGAAAAGCAGGCACAGGAGAGTACATACGGTAAAGGTCACATGTGTGCCTGGTTACCAGGTGGGAGAAACTGACAGCCAGGTCCTGCCCTCCTCCTCTCCCTGGACAATACTGGGACCCCAAGGCTTATCCGAGCCATGCTGTACAAGTGTGCTGTGCCTTGCAGTTCTCAGCTTGTGCAGACCCATGTAGATCAGCTCTGGGTGGACAGGTCTTCTGAAGACTCCTCTCTTATATAATGCACTGCCCCCGGCCCCATCCCCAAGGCCGCCCAAATCACAGGGCTTTGCGCTCTCGCATATAGAGTCCTGCCCCTCAGGACCCTGGCATGAGCTGGGCTCCTGCTGCCCCTACACATCTGCCTTGTGTGGCGGGCAGAGACAAGCCTGTCACCTCCGCACAGGCCTCACTGTGGCCAGCCGCTGCCAGCAGCTCCAGACCCAGGCCTGCTTATGCAGTAAGAACTTTCCTGTGCGATAGCAGGGAGCCCTGGCCGGACAATGACCCCTGACCCCGCGTGTTCTCTAGTCCTGCTCATCACTCTCTCCCACCTTCATACATGGGCCACCAATTATTCTTGATATTTGTTATAGTAGTAAAATATATATAACATGAAATGTACCGTTTCACCAATATTTAGGTATACAATTCAGTGGCATTAATTATTTTCACAATGCTGTGCAACCATCACCACTGCATATTTCCAAAACCTTTTCATTGCCCCAAATAGAAACTCTGTACCCACTTACACAATGACTCCCATCTCCCCTTCCCTGCAGTCCCGGGTCACCTCTACTTACCGACTGCCTCAATGATTTGCCTATTCTAGATATTTCATATAAGTAGAATCCTACAATATTTGTCCTTTTCTGTCTGGCTTCTTTCACTTAGCATAATGTTTTCCAGATTCATCCATGTTGTAGCATATGTTAGAATTTTCTTCTTTTTTTCTTTTTTGAGATGGAGTTTTGCTCCTGTTACCCTGGCGTGCAATGGCATGATCTCAGCTCACCGCAACCTCCACCTCTTGGGTTCAAGCGATTCTCCTGCTTCAGCCTCCCGAGTAGCTGGGACTACAGGCATGCACCACCATACCTGGCTAATTTTGTATTTTTAGTAGAGATGGGGTTTCTCCATGTTGATCAGGCTGATCTCAAACTCCTCAGGTGATCCGATTACCTCAGGTGATCCACCCGCCTGTGCCTGTCAAAGTGCTAGGATTACAGGCCTGAGCCACTGCCCCCAGCCAGAATTTCCTTCCTTTTTAAGACTGAATAACTTTCCATTGTATGTCTGTGTCACATTTTGCTTATTCATTCATCTGTCCATGGACACTTGAATTGCTTCCATCTTTTAGCTATTGTGAATATTGCTGCAATGAGCATTAACACACAAGGATCTGTTGGAGCCCCCTGTTTTTAATTCTCTGGGGTATTAGGAGTGGAACTACTGAGTTGTATGGTAATTCTATGTTTAACTTTTTGAGGAACTGTCAAACTTTTTTTCACAGCAGGTGCACCGTTTTCCAGTAATATACTGGAGTTCCAATTTCTCCATGCCCCTATCAACATTTATTTTCCCTTTCTAAATTATAGTCATCCTAGCAGGGATGAAATGCTACCTCATTGTGCTTTTTGGGTTTTGCTGTTGTTGTTGTTTGAAACGGAGTTTTGATCTTGTCACCCAGGCTGGAGTGCAATGGCGTGATCTCAGCTCACTGCAACCTCCACCTCCCAGGATCAAGTGATTCTCCTGCCTTAGCCTTACAAGTGGCTGGCAATACAGGCACCCGACACCACACCCAGCTAATTTTTGTATTTTTAGTAGAGACAGGGTTTCACCATGTTGGGCAGGCTGGTCTCAAAATCCTGACCTCAGGTGATCCACCCACCTTGGCCTCCCAAACTGCTTGGATTATAGGCATGAGCCATCGAATAGCGGTTTTGATTTCCATTTCCCTAATGACTAATAATGTTGAGCATGTTTTTATGTGCTTGCTACTTATTTGGACCTCTTCTTTAGAGAAATGTCTATTTAAGTTCTACATCCATTTTTCTATTTTTTTGAGATGGAGTCTTCCCCTGTCGCCCAGGCTGGAGTGCAATGGCGCGATCTCTGCTACTGCAATCTCCACCTCCTGGGTTCAAGCGATTCACCTGCCTCAGCCTCCCAAGCAGCTGGGATTACAGGCATACACCACTACATCCAGCTAATTTTTTGTATTTTTGGTAGAGACGGGGTTTCACCATGTTGGTCAGGATGGTCTCAATCTGCTGACTTCATGATCTGCCTGTCTCAGCCTCCCAAAGTGCTGGGATTGCAGGCGTGAGCCACTGTGCCCAGCCCTATGTCCATTTTTAAATTGGGTTGTCCTTTTCGTTTTTAAGTATAAGAGTTCTTTATGTATTCTGAATATTAAACTCTATCAGACTTATGATTTGTAAATATTTTTTTCCATTATGCTGACAACTTTCTCTCCCTCCTTTCCTTCCCTCCCTCCCTCCCTCTCTCCCTCCCTCCCTCCCTCCCTTCCTTCCTTCCTTCCTGTCTTTCTTTCTTTCTTTCTGTTTTTCTGCCTTTCTGTCTTCTTTCCATTCTGAGGCTGGAGTGCAATGGCACAATCATGGCTTACCGCAGCCTTAAACTCCTGGACTCAAGCAATCCTCCTGCCTCAACCTACCTAATAGCTGGGACTATAGGAGCACATCATCATGTCCAGCTAATTAAAAACTTTTTTTTTTTTTTTTTTTTGTAGAGACAGAGTCTCGATATGTTGCTCAGGCTGATCTTGACCTCTTGGGCTCAAACTATCCTCCTGCCTTGGCTTCTCAAAGTGCTGGATTACCAGGTATAGGCCACCACTCCCAGCCTGCCTTTAGGTTTCTTGATAATGTCTTTTGATGCATAGAAGTTTTTAATCTGGATGAATCCACTTTATTTTTTCTCTGTTGTTCATGCTTTTGGTGCTATATCTAAGAATCCATTACCAAATTTAAGGTCATGGAGATTTACTCCATGTTTTTCTGTAAGAGTTTTATGGTTTTAGCTTCCGTTAATCTTCTTCGAGTTAATTTTTACTTATGGTATGAAGTAAAGGGTCAATTTCATTCATTTGCATATGGGAATACAGTTGTCTCAGGACTATTTGTGGAAGAGACTATTCTCTCCTCTTTGAATGGACTTGGTCCTCTAGTTGAAAGTCAGTTGTCTGTAAATGTCTGAGTGTATTTCTGGTCTGTCTATGCCATTCCATTGTACAGTATGCCAATCTTATGCCAGTATCACACTGTTTTAATCATGCTGGCTCTGTAGTAAGTTTTGATAGTAGGATGTGTGAGTCTTCTTTGTTCTTTCTCAAGATTGTTTTGGCTATTCAGGGGTCTTTGAAATTTCACATGCATTTGAGGATGGACTTGTTCATTTCTGAAAAACAGGCTGTTGAAATTTTGATAGAGACTGGGTTGAATCTAAAGGCCACTTTGGGCAGGAGCCACGTCTTCACAATATTAAGACTCCTCATCCATGAACACGGAGGTCTTTCCACTTATTTAAGTCTTCTAAAATTCCTTTCAGCAGTGTTTTGTAGTTGTTAGCGTGTGTCTTAACCTCCTTAAAAGGGTGGAGGGCAGTGTCCTAGTGCTTTTTGTACTATCTCAGCTTTTCTGCAGATTTGAAAACTATTATAAAAGTTGGAAAGACCAAACATACAAGGAAGTGAAGTCCAGTTTAAATCAAAATTTGAATGTTTGTTCCATTATCCAATCAGAGCTCCTGGGCCTCACCTGCCCAGCCCAGGCTGGGAAAGGCATTCGAGGTGAGTGCCTTTGTGCCCCTTGAGGTTGACTCAGCCAGGCTGGTGAGGGCAATGGGAGGGGTGGGGCGTGGTGCAGGCCGGGGACCAGATGGAGTGACAGGGAAAGCCCAGGCTCTTCTGTTTAGCAGAGGCTGTGGGGCTTCTGTCTTGGCTATTCAATGTCATCCCTGTCATGGTGGCCCTGATGGCGTTGGGGGAGAGGGGCTAGGGCATCTGTGGTCTTCTTTGGGGAGGTATGGGGCTCACCCCTCTGTACTTTGCCTAAGCTGCATCCACACTTTCTGGGCAACCTCCTGTTTCTCAACTCCTGGCCCTGCTGTGTCCCCAGAAGGCTCCTCCTGGTAGGCCACCCTCTTAGGCAGGGTCCTTTTGGGATGACTCACACCTGAAATCTCGGAGACCAGCATCACTTGCAGCCTTGTCTGTCTACAAGGTGCACCTGGCCAGCCCTCTTCCCAGCTTTTCCAGCAACAGATGTCCATACGCCTGCCCTCCTGTCCAGAGGTGCTGTCCATCTCTCTCTCAGGGATGCCACGGGTCTGTTTGCTCGCAGCAGGGATGGGCCTGCGAGTGCAGGGAAGGGGGCAGGGCCTGGTAGAGTCTGGAGAAGCTTGGGCGGGGGTTGACAGCAGGGGGATGGGGCAGGGTGGTGCCTAGCAGCTGTCCTTGAAATGTGTTCACAGCCGCAGCTCTGGGGAAGGCCCATTCCCCCTTGCCACGACCTTTTGAAGATGTGGAATCAGGACTCGGAACGTCCTGTTTTAAAGTGAGAGATGGGCTGTCACTGGCAGGTGCAGAATGAGAGCTGCCACCACACCACTGCCAGGGTCCCCCATCCTGCCACCCTGTCACATGTGGAAGGCGGGTGAGAGGGTGGTGGTGCGGTTGATTTGATCTCCGTTCCAAATAAGGCCCCTGAGGAGGACGCAGGACATTTCCAGGACAAGAGTGCCGCTGGGTTCCGACAAGCCCTTTGGGGACTCGTGGAGTTGTGGGAATGCCAGCTGACTCAGCGAGGGCGGCCTTGGCCAAGCAAGGTGCCCTTCCCTACTTTCTGTCTCTCGTGGTGAGGGAATTTTTTAAACGCAGTCTGAGCAGCCCTTGCCATTGTTCCGCTGTGTACCTGGCACTTAGTGTGTCAGCTGGTCCATGTGACCGCCCAGGCTTTCCAGTGGCATCCCCACCGGTGACCCCTCCTGCCTGCACCACCGTTCCCAGCCTCAGGGCCGGAGCACAGGCGGGGAGCGGGGCTCTTGCAGTCCCTGCGCTCAGAACAGCTGCTTCCGGGCTGGGTGGCTGCTGTGGCCAGCCGCGTGGTCTCCGCAGGACAGTGGGCCGAAGAAGGCCCAGCGCGTTGGTCCGGCCCTAGGTCCGGCGTGGAGGGGAGGAGGGCCCGGCCACGGCCTCCGCCCAGCGGGGAAGGCGCGCCCTCCGTCACGGCCCTGAAGCCTGCGCCCTCGTGCGGCGCTGACGGGGACAGCAGGGCTCTGGGGCCGCCCTCTCGCGGCGCCCTCCCGGGACGCGCGGCTGACTGCGGGTCATGCCCGGGGGCGCTGCTCAAGCAGACTCGCAGCTGGTGCTCACTGCCTGCCAAAGCGAAGGCGTTCGGCCGCCTCGGCCTGAGGAATGAAGACACCTTGTGTCGCTCTAGCAGGCAGCAAGCAGTGCGCCGTGGCGCGTCCCCGGGGGACCTGCCTGCAGGGCGAGGGGTGCGAAGCCAGTCCTGCGCCTGTCACACCGGTCCCGGTCCTCCCGGCCGCTGGGAAAGCCGATCCCGCTCTCGGTGAGATGAAGCGGCCCGGAAGAGATGCCCTGTCCCTGGCAGGCGGGTGCCCGAGGCAGCGCGAGCCATTGGCGCGGTCAGCCGGGGCGCCTTCCGGATGGGAGGCCTGCGGAGCTCGTGGGAGGCGCGGGGGCCCTGTGTGGCCCACCCTGCGCCCGACTGCGGGTCCCGAGACCCAGCAGCGGGGAGTCCCCGGAGAGACGGCTCCGCGCGCCCCCTGCTGGCAGGAGAGAGCCGATCTCCGCTGGTCGGGAGAGCAGGGTCCTTCACGCGGCAGGGGGACTGCGCTAAGTCAGGTCCAGCAGTGGCTGGGAGTCAAGGCCACAGGCAGCAAGGGACCCACACCCTATCCACCCTGCCCAGCTCATGTAGCGCGAAGAGGGCTCTGAAGAAGCAGACTTTTACTGACATTCGACATACCCTCATGAAAAGACCCCAGAGAGGCCCGGGGCAGTAACTCCCGCCTGTAATCACAGGAATTTGGGAGGCCGAGGCAGGTGGATCACCTGAGGTCAGGATTTCGAGATCAGCCTGGCCAACATGGTGAAACCCCATCTCTTCTAAAAATACAAAAATTAGCTGGGTGTGATGGCAGGTATCTGTAATCCCAGCTACTCGGGAGGCTGAGACAGGAGAATTGCTTGAACCTGGGAGGCGGAGGTTGCAGTGAGCCGAGATCGAGTCACTGCACTCCAGCCTGGGCAACAAGAGCTCCACCTGAAAAATAAATAAATAAAAAGAAAGAAACAATGAATGAAAGAAAGAAAAGAAAAGCCCCCAGAGGCAGGTCTAGCCTGGGTCCCCAGTAGACAGATTAATCAATGAAAATGTGTTGCTCTCAGGGCCTCGGAGGATGGAAGGATGGTGGGTTAGGCTTTCTCTGCCAGCCACCCCTTCCCCAATCATGACTCCCCCTGTAAGAGGATACAGAGCCCTGCAGAGCTCAGGAATGCAGAGTGGGAGGAGGAGAGAGGCAAGCACACCTGCAGAGGTGACAGAGGAGAAGGCTGTGGAAGGCCCAGGGTTTTGAGTGGCCTGACAGCCACAGTCAGCAGGAAGTGGCCTGGTGCTTTGCACCCTGCAGCCTGGCTCTTCCCTGCACTCTGGGGTGGGCTGCAATGGTGTTGAGTCACTGCTCTAGGCCAGGGTTGACAAGCTTTATGTGAAGGACCAGAAAGTAAATATTTTAGCATTCGGGCTGCATACAGGCTGTCATATAGTCTTCTGGTGCTTTTATTAAGTGTGAGAACCACTGGCCTACACAATGGAGACATGGCCCTGGGCGCTGGTGGGAAGGACTTGGAAGAAAGGGTAGACTAATTCAGAGACTGAAGGAATGGGAGCCAGCAAAGTTCCCAGCAGGGCCTGCCGCAGGGATCGATGGGCCATCGCCATGGGGACCTGCTCTTCCAGCAGTCATGCTTCCTTTCATCTGGATGTGGGGCTTACACTGTTCGCACTCATGCCCGTGAGCCATCACACTTCTGGAAAGCAGGGGACAGGTAGGACCGGCTGGCGTCATAGGATAGAGCCTGGGTCGGCACAAATGGTCCCATATGTGAGGCTCTGCACGAATTTTGTAGCTGGTTCTGTGGACTTATCTTGTTCAGCGCATATTTCTTGTGGGGGCTACTGGCTTGTCCCAGTTTGCATGCGATTTCCCAGTTTGAGCACTGTAAGTCCTTCATCCTGATGAACTTCTCAGTCCTGGACAGGAGAGTCCGTGACCTAGCCCTCTGCTCGGAGAAGGAAGGAGGGCATGGTCTTGTAGACACTTGGCCCCATGGCACACTTGCTCTGTCCCTTGGCCTGTGGGTTACTCCTGGGTGCCTCTGACCACACGGTCTTTTCCGAACCTCTCCTCCTATTGGGAAACCCTGACATTTGCCTCCTGGTCACAGTTTATAGCACCCAGAGGCCCCTGGGCGGTGCTGTCCTCACACTGAATCAACGACCCAACAAGTGTAACCAGCCACAGTCAGAGAAGCCAGCAATCAGGCTGTCCCGAGATGGCCCCTGTCTGCTAAGCAGGCAAGCACAGGTAGTTGCTGGGATGAGGGTGGCCTGACCTTGGGGCTCCTAGTGCAGTGGGAGGCATAGCTGCCAGGCCACACAAGCCAGTGGTTCTTTTTCACACTGTGGGGTTTGAGCCCTCCTAAAATGAAAATGCCCTAGCAAGAAAACTTAGAATATGCATTTTTAAAATTTCACTTATAACAGCAACAAAATACATAAGGTTTCTGTGAATAAAAAGTAAAATGGATGCAGTCCTTCATAGAGAAAATGGCAAAACTGTTTGAAAAGAAAGGCATTAAAGAAAATTTATATAAATGGAGCAGTATTTGTGAAAAATGTCAATTCTCTTCAAATTCATGCACATACTACTAAAATCTGCACAGCTTTTAGGGGGAGACTTGTCAAACTGATTCTACAATTTATATGGAAGAGTGATGAGCCACGGCCATTATAAAAATAAAGAACAAGATGGGAAGCATTGCTTCACAGATGACAAGATGTCATAATTAAGGCAGAATATACTGGCACAGGGAAAAAACTGACCAAGGAACCAAATCCCAGTAGCAGCCCCTCCCACATATGCAGACTTGGTTTGTGACAGAGCGTGCAGATCCATGGGGAAAGTAAGGGCTGGTAAATCAATCTTCTGGAATAGTTGGTTATCCATATAGAAAATAGAGTAGAATTGGATCTTTGCTTTAAATCATGATCAAAAACAAATTGCATGTGGGTTAAAGACCTAAGTGTAACAAACCACATTTGAAACTCCCAGAAGAAATGGCAGGAGACTATATTTATAAACTTGCAATGAGTAAGGATTTTATAAGCAAGACACAAAAGCACAAATCACATACAAAAATACTGATGATTTTGATGATATCATTATAAACTAGAATAAAAAACAGAAAGACAAGCCATAGATAGGGATAAAATAATAAATTAGTGTCCAGAATGCATAAAGAATTTATAAAAATCAATAAGAATGTAGAAAAAATGGATAAAAGATATGAAAAGGCATTTCACAGATGAGGAAGTGTGGATGGCTCGGAAGTACCTAAAAAGATGCTTTGCCTCATTAGTCACAGAAAAATGCCAAGTGAAACCATAAGAAAATATTATTCGACACCCACTAAATGGCTCTAATGGAGAGTATCTGACAATATGCAAAGTCCTGTTCTCTGTCGATCACCTGGAAGAGGAGAGCAGCTTGGCAGGTGGAGTGAAATGCAGCGCCTGCTTCCTTACAGCCTTCGGTCCCAGTGTCTACTGCTTCTTTTCCTTAAAAATTTGCTGCCCAGCGTCAAAAAGAAGAAAATAAAGACAAATTTAATAAAAGAAGTGCAACACTTGTATATTGATAACTATAAGACATTGTTGGAAGACATTAAAGAGAAATAAATGGAAAGACATACTATGTTCATGAACTGGAACACTTAATATGTTAAGATGGAAATGCCCTCCAGACTGATCTACAGATTCTTCACAATCCCTATCAAAATCTCTGCTAGCCTTTCTGAAGAAATTGACAAGTTGAACGTGAAGTTCGTATGGAAAGTTAGGGACCCAGAATAGCCAAAACAATTTTGAAAGAGAATTCATACTGCCCTATTGCAAACCTACTACAAAGCTGCAGCAATCAAGACAATGTGTTAATGATATAGGGAGAGACACAAGATAAATGGAATCAAATGGAACCAAAGGTTCAAATGGAAACCTTTACAATTATGGTAAATTAATTTTTGACAGGTGGGCAAAGACAATTTGATGAAGGAAAGAATAATCTTTTCAACAAATGGTGCTGAGACAATGGATGTCCGTATGCAAAAGAATAATACTATATCCTACCTCAGACCATATACAAAAATTCCTTCTACATGGATCATAGACATAAACGCAAGACCTAAAACTATCAAACTCTTAGAAAATATAAGAGTAAATCTTCATAAACTTTGGTTAAGCAATGTTTTCTTATATATGACACCCAAAGCATAATCAACAACAACAAAAAAAAATAGATATGCTGAATGTCATCAAATAGAAAGTTTTTGTGCATCAAAGAACACCATCATTAAAATGAAAAGATAGCCCACAAAATGAGAAAAATATAGGAGGCTGAGGCAGGAGAATCGCTTGAACCTGGGAGGTGGAGAGTCGCAGTGAGCCGAGGTCATGCCACTGCACTCTAGCCTGGGCGATAAAGTGAGACTCCATCTCAAAAAAAAAAAAAAAAAAAAAAATGAGAGAGAGAAAAATATTTGCCAAATATGTATCTGATGAGGGTCTAGTAACCAACATATATTTAAAAACACCCTTAAAACTCAACAGTAAGAAGACAAAATTCTCAATTAAAACCGGGCAAAGGTTTGAATAAGCATTTCTTCAACTGGGTAATAAGCACAACATCCTAGTCATTAGGGAAATACAAATCAAAATCCCAATGAGATAGCATTTCACACCCACTAGCACGGCCAGCGTAAGTGTTTGAAAGGCTGTGGAGAAACTGCAACCTTCATACACTGCTGTTGGGAAAGTGCAATGGTGTGGCTGTTTTAGAAAACACTTTGGCAGTTCCAGAAAATATTAAACAGAGTTACCATTTGGCCTAGCAATTTCACTTATATGTATAAACCCAAGAGAAATTAAAGCGTATGTTCATACAAAAACTTATACATGAATATTCATAGCAGAATGATACATAATAGTCAAAAAGCAGAAACAACTCAAATATCCATCAGTTTATGAATGGATAAAGTGTGACATGTCTATAAAATAGAATATTATTCAGCCATAAAACGTAATGAATTACTGACACATGCAACATAGGTGAATCTTGAAGACATTATACTCGCTAAAAGAAGGTGGTCACAAAAAATCATCTATTGTATGATTCCATTTGTATGAAATACTCAGAATAGGCACATCTACAAAGGCAGAAAATACATTAGTGGTAGCTATAGGCTGGGGGAAGAAAGAATAGGGAGTATGTGTGTTTTGGTTTTTTTTTTTTAGAAGGGATGAAAATGTTTTAAAATTACATAAAAGAACTAACTGGGAGGGATGCTCAATTCTGTGAATAGACTAAAAGCCATTAAATTATCCACTTTAAAAGGGTGATTTTTTTTTTTGGTATTCAAGAAGATGTTAATTGTTTAAAGGGGCGAATCGTATGATATGCAAATTATATCTCAACAAAACTGTTATAAAAATATTAGCTGCCTGTGCAGCAGCCCAGGAGAGCATGGGGCAGGTGCAGGGGTTCCTGTGACCTGGCCACAGGCTGCTGACTGCTGCGTCTGGCTGAGACAGGCTCCCACACCTGACCGGTCCTCTTGAGGAAGCTAACACCCTTTCTGAGCAGCCCCCGGAGTCCGAAGGCCCTCCTGAGGCCCACGTGACAGTTGGGTGATGAGCACCTCCTCCCTGGCAGGGCTTGCTTGCTTTTACCTTACAAACTCACTTAGTAAACAGGCTGCATATGGCCAGAGGTGACTCTTAAGGAGTCCGAGTGGCAGTAAACAGGCATGCCCTGCCAATTCTGTGGCCTGGGAATTCCCCCGGGAACAACTCTTGTCTTGATTGGTGGTCAGAGCTTGTCCGGCAGAGATGTGCCCATGGCCCCATTTCCTGTGGCTTCCCCCCTCAGTGTGCTGTTTTCTGGCCATTCACCATGAGTGGACAAGTGTCACCTGCCTCCTGAGTGGCACGTGCCACCCTGGGCAGTGGTGCTGAGCATTTATGAAGCCTGACACCATTCCCCTTTGAGCCTGAGGGGAAGCTGTGAGGACTCAGCATATCAGAGAGACTGCATGTATGGGAGAATGCACGCATGGGTGCCGGAGCGACGCAGAGGAGCCGGCGTGTGGCACCAGGACAGACACGCAGCAGGCTTACCTCCTCAGTGCTCCCAGGTGTTGACCAGGGACTTGCATGAGGACTTTTTCTTCCCTGTTGCCCAAGCACAGGCAGAGTTGGACCCCAGCCTCTACCTAATTCCTGTGGTGTCAGGCCGGGGCTGAAGCATCTGCTGTGGCTGGGTGACCAGCTGGCATGTTCCTTGGCTGGAGGAAGAGTCCGATGTTGGCGTATGTCAGTGACCTATGTCCCACAACCTCTGAGCCCAAAATGGAGCTAAGCACAGCTATCTTGCAAGGCAGTTGCTAAGAGACAGCAAGCACACGCTCTGGGCCAGGATGTGGAGAGGCTCAGTACAAGAGGTAGTGGTAGTTATTCCTAGATCAGAGTTTTCATAAACACAGGTCCTTATTCTTTTCATCCTATACTTCTTACCTTCTCTGCCCTCAGACCAAGCTCAGTGTGTAAAGAAAATCAGAGAAGGCAGGCCCTGCTCCAGGCTCCAAGGGGCTACTCCGTCCAACGAACCTTGAAGTCTTTTGCGCCTGCGCTTCTGGCTGCGAAGTTCCTGGAAACCTTAGGACCTCCCTCTCCTCCCTCAGCACCAGCCCCTTTCCATATTGTTTGTTTGACACTTGATCATTCATCCCTGGATTGTAGCAGTGGATGCAGATCATTAACCTTTATTTTTTTTTTAATTTATTATATATATATTTTGAGTCGAGGTCTCACTCTGTCGCCCAGGCTAGAGTGCAGTGGCTCGATCTTGGCTCTCTGCATCCTACACCTCCCAGGTTCAAGCAATTCTCCTGCCTCAGCCTCCCGAGTAGCTGGGATTACAGGCACCTGCCACCACACCTGGCCAGTTTTTGTATTTTTAGTAGAGATGGAGTTTCACCATGTTGGCCAGGCTGATCTTGAACTCCTGACCTTATGATCCGCCTGCCTCGGCCTCCCAAAGTGCTGGTATTAAAGGCGTGAGCCACCATGCCTGGCCAATCAGCCTTTATTAATCAAGTTTATGCTGTCCTCAGAGATACCCAGGATCTGTGTGGAAGGGCAGACAGAAACTTATGAGATGATTTACTTCCTACACTCTCTTCCCTGTCACCCTGACCCTGAGTCACTGCTGTTGTTACTCAGCAGCCTGAGGATGGCAGGAACTGGGGAGCCCCAGGAGGCCAGAAAAGCCTGTTCCATCTTATTGATGAGAGAAAAAGTTGTATGAGCAAAGTGTCGGAGATTCTCCCTGAGGATTGAGCTGGGGTCCTTTAGTTGTGCTTCTGATGAACATACCCCAGGAACTCAAGTTTAACTTCTCTAATACCATCCATCCACGCACCTACTCATCCACCATTCATCTATCCATCTATCCACCCATCCAGTCATCCATCCACTCACTCATCCACCCATCCATTCATCCACCCATTCATCTATCCATCCATTCACCCACCTATCCATCCATTTATCCATCCAGCCAACCATCCATCCATCTATCCATTCATCCACCCACCCACTCATCCACCATTCATCCATCCAGCCACTCATCCAATCATCCATCCACTCACTCATCCACCCATCCATTCATCCACCCATTCATCTATCCATCCATTCACCCACCTATCCATCCATGTATCCATCCATCCATCCATCCACCCACCTACTCATCCACCATTCATCCCTCCATCCACCCATCCAGTCATCCATCCACTCACTCATCCACCCACCCATCCACCCATCCATTCTTCCCCCATCTATCCATCCATTCACCCACCTATCCATCCATTTATCCATCCATCCATCTATCCATTCATCCACCCACCCACTCATCCACCATTCATCCATCCAGCCACTCATCCAATCATCCATCCACTCACTCATCCACTCATCCATTCATCCACCCATTCATCTATCCATCTGTTCACCTACCTATCCATCCATTTATCCATACATTCATCATCCATCCTTCCATCCATCCATCCATCCACCTGTGCAGACATCCAACATCCATTTCTTGGGCAGCATCTCAGCTTGATGCAATATGCCAGGAGCTGTAGGACATTTACCTTTCTCCTAGGGAGCTCATAGGTATGTACACACAATAATACATAATAATCATGTGTCACAGAATGTGACCAGCTTGGGAGATCAAGGTGGGTGGATCGCTTGAGCCCAGGAGTTCAAGACCAGCTTGGGCAACATGACGAAACCCCAACTCTACAAAAAATACAAAAATTAGCCAGGCATGGTGGTGTGTATCTGTGGTTCCAGCTACTTGGGAGGCTGAGGTGAGAGAATCACCTGAATCCATGAAGTCGAGGCTGCAATGAGCCGTGATGGCACCACCACACTCCAGCCTGGGTGACAGGGTGAGACCTTGTCTCAAGAGAAAAACAAGCACGTGACCAGCTATGAATGGCTCTATATAAACAGCTATAAACAAAATGCTGTTGGAGCTACAGCTAGGGCAGGTTTGGGTGGGAAGAGCAAGGAAGGCTGAGTGGAGGAGGGGCTTTCCCCTGGAGTGGAAGTGGCAGGCAGGATGGGGAATGAGTAGAGTTGGGATTACCACGGTGAGTGGAGGAGCTTAAGAAAGAGCAGGCTGGGGCAGGGTCACTGCCAGGATGGGATTCCCTTGGCATTCCTGACTGGGCACTTCTGTGGCACTGAGATACTGGGAGCTTTACATGCCATCTCACTTAATCTACAGGAGCTTCATCCTCTAGTTCAGGGGCCAGCAAGCTTTTCCTGTAAAGAACCAGAGAGTACATATTTTAGGCTTTCTGGCCATGTGGTCTCTGTTGCAAATACTCCCCTCTGCTGTTGTAACACAAAGGCATTTATAGATCACACATCAACAAATGACGTGGCCATGTTCCAATAATACTTTATGAGGAAGCCTAAATTCAAGGCATTTTACATCATGAAATAATTATTTTGATTTTTTCCAGTATTAAAAAATATACAAACCATTCTTAGCTTGTAGGCCAGACAAAGAGTGGCCTAAAGAAACGGGCTTTCTTGAGGAGTTTGCTAAATCAAGAGCTCTCTGGGTCTTCCTGCCGGAGATTTTGCCCAGGAGGTAAAGGTAAGTCTGAGGCTCCATGGCTCCTAGGCAGCTCCTCAGGGACTCCAGTGCAGTTGCCCTGGCCTGAGCACTGAGACCCTGAGGCTGGTGGGAGTGTCGCTGGAAGGCTCTGCATGGGGAGTGCTGTGGCTAAAGTGTAGAGGTGACTGAAGGATGTTGAATCAGAGGCAGGAAGCCCACTAGAGGATGCAACCTCTAGTGGCCCCAGGGACAGCGCAAGAGTCTTTTTTTAAAACTTTTTCTATTTTTGAGATGGAGTCTTGCTCTGTAGCTCAGCCTGGAGTGCAGTGGCGCGATCTTGACTCACTGCAACCTCCGCCTCCTGGGTCCCAGTTCAAGCAATTCTCCTACCTCAACCTCCCAAGTTGCTGGAATTACAGGCACGAGCCACCATGCCCCGCTAATTTTTGTATTTTTTAGTAGAGACGGGGTTTCACCATGTTGGCCAGGATGGTCTCAATCTCCTGACCTAGTGATCCACCCACCTTGGCCTCCCAAAGTGCTGGGATTACAGGCATGAGCCACCGTGCCCGGCCAGCACAGAAGTCTTGAAGCTCAGCAGTGCTGGAATGACAGAGGAGCAGAGACAGAAATGTTAGAGGGAGAGTTGATGAACTGATAGAACTTGTCTAGATGTGATGGCTTGGACAGACTAGGGGAGTCTACAATGACTTGTGAAACTGGGGAGAAGGGAACAGTGGGAAGGGAAGGTTTGAAGACACTGAGCTCAGGTTGGGACCCACTGAGCACGCAGGAGCCTGTGGGCTAGTCTGTAGGCAGATGCCTTGAATGCCACAGTAAGAAGTTGGGGTTGATCCCAGAAGTCATAGGAAGTCATTTAAAGTTCTTGATCTAGGGAGGCAACATGGAGAACTTGGAATTTAAGGGAGGTCGCATTGGATGGTATATGTAGGAGGCAGATCTAACACTCAGTAGAGGATGGTGCTTGTGGGGCAGGGCTGCTGGGTGCCCAGGCTGGAGGATGGAGGTGGTGAGGTAGCTAAGAGCCATTTCTAAGGAAGACTTTAACAGAACCTGTGAGCACCTTTTGATGAGAAAATAATACTCATTGGCTCATCCAAACTACAATCTGCTCATTCTTATTTGGGGCGTCTTACAATGAGGCTGTCGTGGGCCTGGCCAAGGCACTACCCTGGCAGGGCATCTTCCACCCAGCCCTCCTGCAGACTGGCTGCGAGCCTGGGCTTGTGTTCCAGCAGATTCAGGACCTCTGTGCTTTCTGCTCAACAGCCTTGCTCTTCTTCTTCTTCTTCTTCTTCTTCTTCTTTTTTTTGAGACAGAGTTTTGCTCTTTTACCCAGGCTGGAGTGCAATGACATGATCTCAGCTCACGGCAACCTCTGCCTCCTGGGTTCAAGAGATTCTCCTGCCTCAGTCTCCCGAGTAGCTGAGATTACAGGCATGCGCCACCATGCCTGGCTAATTTTGTATTTTTAGTAGAGACAGGGTTTCTCCATGTTGATCAGGCTGGTCTTGAACTCCTGACCTCAGGTGATCTGCCTGCCTTGGCCTCCCAAAGTGCTGGGATTACAGGCATGAGCCACTGCGCCTGGCCAATAGCCCTGTTTTTAGCCTGCTTTCCCGGTGGTGCCTCCCTAGGAAGGACAGCAGCAAGAACCAGAGCCTGACCCCCACCGCGTCTGTGGCTGGTCCAGCCTGCAGAGAGTGCTAGTCCTTCATGCCGTGGGCACGTCCACTTTTCTCCCACTGCTGCCACAAAGGGGCACGAGCCAGCAGCACAGGCCTGCTCAGTGTGGGCTCCACATCACGGACCCGTTTGAGGAAACCTCTCCTGAGCCGCTTTGTGACTGAGATATTAGCATATGAAATCAATGTGGTGTAGCCTTTTGAGGGAGATTGGGTTGATTGAAATGGTGGAAATTGGAACCCAGTCTGATTTAACTGAGTCTTATTACTTAGTGATCATGCTGGGGAGAGCTGTTAAAATGCTGGAAAAATAAAACATGATGAATTCAAAATACTTTGATTCTGCTTCAGTTAAGATTATGGTTAAAGCCATAGGTCAGGGTCACAGAAGAAGTTAAAGAAAAATTAGAGAGCGTGAAAAGAAAAAAAATCTCGATTGAGTGCTTTTGGGAATGCTAGCTGTCTTGGTCTGTTGGTTTGTCACAATGAAATACTGCAGCTGTGGTAGCTAAAACAGCAGATGTTGATTCGCTCACAGTTCTGGAGGCTGGAGGCCCACGATCAAGGTGCCGGCAGGGTTGTTTTCCCTGGAGCCACTCTCCTGGGCTTGCAGCTGGCTGTCTGCCCATCTTCTCGAAGTCCTCATATGGCCTTCCCACTGGGCACGGCCAACCTGGGTGTCTCTCCCTCTTCTTACAAGGACACCAGTCTTACCAGATTAGGGCTTAACCCTTAACCCTTAACCCCCATTTAACCATTTTCTTTAATTTTATTTTTTGTTTTTAAAATTTATTTTTAAAAATTTTGTGGTCATTTAACCTTAATGACCTCCACAAAGGCCATATTTCCAAATACAGTCACATTTGGCCAGGCACAGTGGCTCACACCTGTCAATCCAGCACTCTGGGAGGCCGGGAGGGCAGATTACTTGTCAGGAGTTTGAGACCAGCCTAGCCAATACGGTGAAATCCTGTCTCTACTAAAAATACAAAAATTAGCCTGGCGTGGTAGTGGGTGCCTTGGTGACCATTATCCACTTGTAAAAAGCAAGCAAGCACTTCTTTCCTTTTACATTGTTTCTATTTCTCCTTTCTCTTGTTTTTCCCTTCCAGTTCCTTGACAATATACTTTACTCTAAAGTCATATCTTCTGATTGCTCTCCATCTCACAGACATTCTTAGGCTGGGCAGTTTTACAGTAGAGACCCATGGAGACTGAGCTCCTGGGCCTACCGCGGGGGAGATTGGACAATCCCAGCTACTTGGGAGGCTGAAGCAGGAGAATCGTTTAATCCCAGAGGCAGAGGCTGCAGTGAGTCCAGATCATGCCACTGCACTCCAGCCTGGGCAACAAGAGCGAAACTCCATCTCAAAAAAAAAAAAAAAAACCACACACACACACAAAATGTAGTCACATTGGGAGTTTGGGCTTCCACCTATGATTTTGGGGTAACACAGTTCAGCCCAAAATGCCAGCCCTTCTTCAAAGAATAAGTAGAGGGTGGGGAATATTGATTAGTTGCTATAAAGGCACAAGGATTAAACGTTTATCCTTTAAATATTTTGTTTTATAATTGTGTCTTATTTAACAAACTGTTATACAGTATTTATTGTCAGTCAGGCACTATTTTTAGAAATGTGCAAACATGAATTCATGGGGTGCAGGACCTATTTAAGGTCAATTTTAATGTTTTTCCCATCCTGCCATTGTAAAGTTGATATACTGGCCGGATGTCTCTCTGGAAGGATGGGGGAAGTCCCTGGTAATAACAATTATTATTACATGTACACTAGGTTCCATGGCCTCTAACTTGTATCCATAAAACCCTGCATGATCATTACAGGAAATTTATTTGTCAGTGTTTGCTATAGAAAATTTGTCAGTTCCCGCCAAGGCAGCAGCTATGTTTGTCTCCGGAAATTGAATTTGCTCAGTGCCTGTGTTGTAATTAACCCACTGACCGTCACCTCCCGGTTCTTGTTATCATTTCCTCCTTCTAAATTTAAATTGCTCAAATACTGTATGCTTCTTGGGAAACGTACTTTCAAGTTTTTCTCCCCAGTCTGCGACACCATCTCTTTCTTCAGTCTCCGCGAGCACAGAAACATACACGTGAACACGGCCATGGGGTGCCCCAGACAAGATGCCATTTAGAACTAGGCTTCCTTCTGTCCATTTTCTACCAGCATCCTGAGCCTGGCTCTTCCCGTCCTTACCTATGATGCTGTCTTCTCCCCCACGGCAGCAGCACCATCCCTGTGCTAGTCCTTCTCTGCCTCCTCCCCAGGTTTATTTCTGCCTGAAACTAGTGCCCCTTGTGCCTTTTCTTCTGCTTCTTTTCTTTAACCTCACCACGGGGGAGTCCCGACCAGCCTTTTCTGTCGGCGGCTTTGCAGCCACCTGCGGGACACTGACCAGTACTGACCGATGCATGCCTCCCCGTGGTGGGCGCGGGCGCTCAGCCTCCATGGGTCTCTACTCTAAACTGCCTGGCCTGAGAATGCGTGTGAGACGGAGAGCAATCAGAAGATATCACTTTATAATAAAGTATTGTCTAGGAACTGGAAGGGAAAAGAAAAAGGAGAAAAATGAGACAATGTAAAAGGAAAGAAATACTTGCTTGCTTGCTTTTTACAATTGCGCAGTGGTGACCAAAGCTATGGTGCTTACACTCTGTTGAATAAATTTAAAAGCATGATATTCACTTTTTGTTTACAAATATTGATTTTTAGGATACTTGGGGGAGTATAACCTTTACAACCATTTAGGCATCCTTGAGATAAAAGGAAGTTGGGGGTTCCTGTTTAAAAATGTTAAGGGGAGTACACAGATTTTCAAAACAAATGGGCCAGGGTTGAAGACAGAGGGGCCACTGTAGATCGGGTGCCGTCGGGGGCTGCGCACTCAGCAGCTGCTCGTCCTCAACAGAGGCCTACCTCGCCTGAGACTCCTTAGACTAGTACAAAAGGCAACCTTCGTGCATGGTTGACATGCTTTGGGTCTGTGATCTCGGCCAAAGCTCATGTCTAGTTGTAATCCCCAGTGTGGGAGGTGGGGCCTGGCAGGAGGTGATTGGATCACAGGGGTGATTTCTCATGAATGGTTTAGTACTATCCACGTTGGTGCTGTTCTCGTGATAGAGTTCTCACGAGATCTGTGGTAGTTTAAAAGTGTGCAGCACCTTCCCCCACCCTCTTGCTGCTCCGGCCATGTGCCATGCCTGCTCTCCTTTACCTTCTGCCATTATTGAAGCTCCCTGAGGCATCCGCAGAAGCTGCCATGCTTCCTGCTGTACAGATTGCACAACCCTGAGACAATTAATCTCCTTCCTTCCTTCCTCTCTCTCTCCTTCCTTGCTCTCTCTCCTTCCTTCCTTCCTTTCTGTGTCTCCTTCCTCCTCTCTTCCTTCCTCCTCTCTCCTTCCTTCCTTCTCTCTCCTCCTCTCCTTCCTTCCTTCTTTCTCTTCTTTCTTCTTTTTTTCTTTCCTTCTTTTCACGGAGTCTCACTCTGTCACTAGGCTGGACTACAGTGGCACTCAGCTCACTGCAACCTCTGCCTCCCGGATTCAAGTGATTCTCCTGCTTCAGCCTCCCAAGTTGCTGGGACTACAGGCGCCCACCACTGCGCCCTGCTAATTTTTGTATTTTTGTAGAGATGGGGTTTCACCATGTTGGCCAGGCTGGTCTCGAACTCCTGATCTCAGATAAGCCTGCCACCTTGGCCTCCCAACGTGCTGGGATTACAAACATGAGCCACTGCGCCAGGCCCTCTTCTTTACAAATTACCCAGTCTCAGGTAATTCCTTATAGAAGTGTGAGAATGGACTAATACAATAGTCTTCAGTCCTAAGAGCATTCTACGTCTGTTCAGTAACTCCTTGAGTGAGACAATATTGTTGATTATTTTAAAAGGATGGGCTCTATTTCCTTCCAAGGATCAAAGATCACCAAAGATATGAAGGTATGAGGAGTGCGCTGGCCGCCGCAGCCCAGCTGGCCCCTTGCCTGCCTGGCCAACCAAGGACGACACGTGAATGGCACCAGCCAACAAGCACAGGAGCCACACAACAACTACTCACTTGTTGTAAATGCCACCATTATGACTGGAATTGTATGTCCCCCAAATCACATGTTGAAGCCCTAACCGCAGTACCTCAGAATGGGGCTGTGTTTGGAGATAGGGCTTTTGGAGAAGTGACTCAGTTACAGTGAGGCCTTCAGGGGGAGCCCTCATTCAGTGTGACTGGAGTCCTGAAAAGAAGACAGTGTTTGGAAGAAGGTGACCATCTGCAAGCCACAGAGGGGGTCGACTCTGCTGGCACCTCCACTGTGGACCTGCAGCCTCAGAACTGTGAGAAATACGTTTCTGTGTTTAAGCCATCCAGTCTGTAGTATGTTGGTACGGCGGCTGGAGCAAACCAGCACAGCGGCTAGAGTTTGGCCAACAAGCACACTGAAGCCAGGAGAGGCGAACTATTTGTTTCAGACGAGTGTAATCAAGCAAAAAATAAATAAATAAAACAGTCTCCCTCAGCACTCAGTGTGAACGCCAACCTCGAGCTGACTGTCATTGTGGAAAACTGGGGCCTTCTTGACTGACCTAATCACGTGTTTCCCTTGTAATTAACACGACTACATTTGTCATGATTAATTCACCAGTATTGATATATCATTATTAGTAACTTAAGTCCATACTTTGTTCAGATTGCCTTAGTTTTTCCTTAATGTCCTTTCTCTGTTTCAAGATCTCATCCAAATCACCACATTCCATTTAGTGGTTACATCCCCTTATTCTCTTTTGGGCTGTGACATTTTCTCAGACTTTCCGTGTTTTGATGAGTTTGACAGTTGCACTGACCAGACATTTTATAGAATGCCCCTCGATTTGGGTTGATTGGATGTTTTTCTCGCAGTTAGACTGGACTTATGGGTTTTGGGGAGGAAGACCGTAGAGGTGAGGTACGATTCTCCCCCACATCATTTTAAGGATAGCTCAACGTGACTTATCACTGTTAATGTTGGCCCTGTTCGCCTAGCTAAGGTCATCTTTTTGAGACGGAGTCTTGCTCTGTCACCCAGGCTGTAGTGCAGTGGTGCAATCTTGGCTCACTGCAACCTCCACCTCCTGGGTTCAAGCAAGTCTCCTGCCTCAGCCTCCCTAGAAGCTGGGATTGCAGGCTGTGCTCTAGAAGAAAGCCCCAGATACAGCTCACACATCCTTTGGGCATAACTTAATATCACATTATTTGCTCTTGCTGCTCAGATCGCTCCAGCCATTCCTTCGGCCATTGGAAACTCTTTCAATTGGTGCCTGTGTCCCACTGACATACTCTCATTATTGTGTGTGTGTGTGTGTGTGTGTGTGTGTGTAAGCACTTTCTTAATTTCTGGCATTACAAGATGCTCCAGGCTTATCTTGTGTATTCTACAATCAGCTATTTCTCCAAAGACCTTGATTCCTTTTACTAGAGATCTGGAGGCTGGGTGGCTTACTGCTATGGGGTTTCACGGCTTCTAGGCTGTTTTAGCAGGCAGAGCTAGGAAATACATGTATGTACACTGACCCAAATATCCACATATATTTATTACTACTTCTGCATTTAGCCATCAGTATCATTAAGCTAAACATGAGTTCATGCTGCTGTCTCTGATTCTAATCCATGACCACATATTGCACTGTGGCCTTCCCTTCTTGTTTATCTGCGACCTCCACCTTCCCCAGTGAGAAACCTGGCTCCCGCATCAGCCATCCACCATCCCTTTGCTTGTTAATTCAAAATTCAATCCCAGTATACATGTACAATTAGTTCAGAATTGTCAGCTTGTGCCCCCATGGGAACATACTTTGCATTATTATTATTTTCAATTTTTAATGTGTATTTCATGCTCCAGGTGTGGGTCTGTTTTTGTGAATGCTCCATGTGTACTTGAGAAAAATATGTATTCTGCTATTGTTGGAGTATGTTACAAGTTTAATTAGACCGAATTGATTGATAGTCCTGTTCGGATCATCTATATCCTCACCTTTTTGCTGCCTGTCTGATCTATCAATTATCGACAAAGGACTGTTGAAGTCTTTGATTGTAATAGTGGGTTTACCTAATTCCCTTTTCATATTTATCAGTTTTTTCCTGACATATTTTGATGCTCTACTATTTTACAATTATCTAATTACAACCTTTTTATCCTTCATAATCTTCCTTGTTCTAAAGTCAGCTTTAGGCTGGGCATGTTGGCTCATCCCTGTAATCCCAGCACTTGGGAGGCTGAGGCAGGCAGATCACCTGAGGTCAGGAGTTCAAAACCAGTCTGGCCAATATGGTGAAACCCTGTCTCTACTAAAAATACAAAAATTAGCCAAGTGTAGTGGTGCATGCCTGTAATCCCAGCTTCTAGGGAGGCTGAGGCAGGAGGCTTGCTTGAACCCAGGAGGTGGAGGTTGCAGTGAGCCAAGATTGCACCACTGCACTACAGTCTGGGTGACAGAGCAAGACTCTGTCTCAAAAAAAAAAAAAAAGTCAGCTTTGTCTGAAATTTATACAGCTACTCCCACTTTCTCTTGTTTAGTGTTAGCATTGTATATCTGTCTGTGTACTTTTACTTTTCACTGGTTTGTGTCAGGATATTTCATGTGTGTTTCTTATAGACAGCATATAGATGGGTCTTTTACATTTTTAAAAAACCAAATCTGATACACTATCACTTTCTTTTATCTGGCATTTACATTTAAAGTAATTGTTGATATAGTTGGAGTAAATCTACCATTTTGTTACATATATATTCATTGTATTTGTTCTTTGTAGCCTTTCCTTCTCTTTCTGCCTTCTCTGGTTTTAAGTAGCTTATATGATTATATTTTTCCTCTATCTTAACATACCATTAACACTCCCTAAACATGTTTTTTGGTGGTTTCCCTAAGATTCACAACATACGCTTTTAAATTGTCTAAGACCACCTGAAAACCACAATATCTGTGGATTGCAGCTACCTTACAACAGGGTTTTCCAATTCTTCCCTTCTGTGCCTGATGACATTGCTGTTATTCATGTCACTTATCCCTGAATAGACATTGCAGTGAATGGAGTGGTGCAATCTCAGCTCACTGCAATGTCTGCCTCCCTGGTTCAAGCAATTCTCCTCCCTCACCCTCCTGAGTAGCTGGGATTACAGGTGCCTGCCACCACACCTGGCTAATTTTTGTATTTTTAGTAGAGACGGGGTTTCACCTGTGTTGGCCAGACTAGTCTCAAACTCCTGACCTCAGGTCATCTACCTGCCTCAGCCTTCCAAAATGCTGAGTTTACAGGCGTAAGCCACTGTGCTCAGCTTCATTTTAATATTTCTTCTGTGGTTTATGACAAGAATTTTGTTACAATTCTTACTCTTGATCTTTTGTGGTTAAGGTGTCCACCTCAATAACCTGTGGCTTTCTTTAAAATTTTCTGTCTTTGATTTCTGCAATTTGGATATAATATGTCCAGGGTGTGTGTGTCAGGGTTGGCGGGGGTGGTGTTTGGTGTTAGCTGAGCTTCTTAGGTCTGTGGTTTGTTGCCTACCATTAATTTTGGAAAGTCCTCAGCCATTATTTCTTCAAGACTCTTTATGCCCCTAATATAGTTTGGCTCTGTGACCCCACCCAAATCTCATCTCAGATTGTAATACCCACACGTCAGGGGAGGGACCTGGTGGGAGGTGATTGGATTATGGGGGAAGTTTCCCCCATGCTCTTCTTGTGATAGAGTTCTCACAATCTACTTGTTTGATAAGTGGGTGGCTCTTCCCCCTTCCCTTTCTCTCTCTCTCTCTCCTGCTGCCACGTAAGATGTGCCTGCTTTCGCTTTGCCTTCTGCCATGGCTGTAAGTTTCCCGAGGCCTCCCAGCCACGTGGAACTGTGAGTCAATTAAATCTCTTTTCTTTGTAAATTACCCAGTCTCGGGTAGTTATTTACAGCAGTGTGAGAATAGACTAATACAGTCCCACTTTCTCTTTCTGCTCCTTCTGGTAATTGTGTGTATGTTACACTTTTTGATCTGTCTCACAGTTCTTGGATATTCTATTCTTCTCTGCTTCTCCCCCCCCCACCCACCCAGTTAATTTTCTGTTTGCATTTCAATTTTGGAAGTTTCAATTATCTGTCTTCAAACTCACGGATTATTTTTTTGCTTTTTTTTTTATTGTGGTATAGTATACATAACATAAAATTTACCATTTAACCACTTATACATGTACAGTTGAGTGGCATTAGGTACACTGACAATATTGAAGCTGAATTTGCAAAGATTATGAGCGCATAAGAAGTCTAGCATGGCTGACTCCATCTTGCTTCTAACCTCACACGCTGGCTGTCCTTACTCACTTCTGTGTGTAGGCCAGGCTAACCATGGGAAGAATTTAGTTTATATTTTAACTTTGAAGCAAGGATGATAACAATCCCTCCCTAAAACTAACCTTTTCCTTGCTCAGGGATCTAAAAACCACCTTTTTATGACTATTGAAAGGCCACAAGGTTAGGATTATGAAAGGGGCCTGAATTCTGCTAAGATATAGGCATAGCTTGCCTTTCTATAATCATTTACTGTGCTGGAGGCCACAAGATTTGTAACTTTCCCAATTGCTCCTATAGGTAACATCACTATTGAAGAGCGTAAGACTGGTCTCTTGCACTGTTTTTCAGACTTCTGCATTCTGGTGACCACCTGACTCCACCTGGACTTGTGATTCATGACTCGACACGTCCTGTGGCCCCACCCAGAGGTTGACTTAGCACATGAGGACCATTTTCGACAGCCCTATAATTTCATCCCCAGTCAGCATCACCCATTCCCTAGCCCCCTGCCTGCCAACTTATCCATAAAAATTCTAGCCTCTGAGTTCTCAGGGAGGCTGATTTGAGTAATAAACTCAGTCTTCCAATTGGCTGGCCCTGTGTTAATTAAACCCTTTTTTTTTTTTTGCTGCAAAACCTTGCTGTTCTCAGTGCATTGGCTTTTCCAGGCAGCAGACAAGATGAACCTGTGGGTGACTGCAATATTGTCAAACTATCACCACTATCCAGTTGAGAACTTTTTCATCATCCCGAACGGAAAATCTATATCCGTTAAAAAGTAACTGTATTCTGCTCTCCCCCACTAGCCTCTGGCAACCGGTATTCTGCTTTCTGTCTCTATGAAGTTGCCTATTCTAGGTACCTCATGTAAATGGAATCATACATGTGTTCTTTTATGTGTAGCACAATATCTTCAAGGTTCAACCTGTTCTAGCAAATATCAGAATTTCATTCTTTTTAAAGGCTTAGTAATATTCCATTAAATGTTTATATCACATTTTATTTAGTCATTCTTGTGTTGATGACCATTTGGGTTGTTTCTACTTTTTATCTATTGTGATTCATGCTGCAATGAAGAATGGAGTACAGATATCTTTGTGAGTCCCCCACTTTCACTTCTTTTAAGAATATACTTAGGGACAGAATAGATGGGTGTTTTCTAGGTTTATGGTATAGTATGGTATATTTTCTGTGTCTGTGATTATGGAAATTTCTATGTTTCATTTTTGAGAGACTGCCAAGCTGTTTTCCACAGTGGCTGCTCCATTTTACATTCCCAACAGGAATGCACAAGGGTTCCTATCACTCCATACCCTTGCCAACAGTTGTTATTTTCCATTATGTATTCCAATAGCCATCCTACCGGGTGTGAAGTGGTACCTCATCGTGGTTTTGGTTTGGATTTCCCTGATAATAAGGGATAAGCGAATGCGCGTATTTTCATGTGCTTATTTGGCATTCGTGTGTCTCCTTTGAAGAACTGTCTATTCAAGACCTTTGTCTATTTTTAAAGTTGAATTATTTGTTTTTTTTTGTTGTTGAGTTGCAGTTCCTTATATATCCTGAATATTAATTTCTTGAGATTTGTGAAGTGCAAATATTTTTCCCCATCCTGTAGGTTGTCTTTTCACCTTCTTGATAGTTTTGATGCACAAAACTTTTTAATCTTAATGAAATCCAATATCTGCCTTGTTTTATTGTTACTTATATATTTGGTGTCATATACAAAAAATCACGGCAAAATCCAACATCAAAAAGATTTCCGTCTCTGTTGTCTCCTAAGATGTATATAGTTTTGGTTCTTGTGTTTAAGTCTTAGATCAATTTCAAGTTAATTTTTTTATATGGCATAAAGTAAGGGTCCAACTTCATACTTTTCATGTGACTATCCAATTTCCAGCATCATTTGTTGAAAAGATGGCCCTTTCCCCATTGAATAGTTTTCCAACCCTGCCAAAAATCAACCGACTATAAATTGAGAGTTTACTATGTCTGTCTTTATGCCAGTAACACACTGTTTTTTTAAAAATCATCTGTCATTTTGTTTGTAATTATCAAAGTCTTATGATCACACGTAATTTATAAATTAGTGTATATTTTCTCTACTTTAATCTTTCTAATAAATTGACAAAATCACTATTACCAATCACACGTATGCAGTAGTTCTATAGTTGTATGTGTTTGAATAACCATTTAAAGACAATCCTAAATTGTAACTTAATCTGACCTGGATAATAAAAAACTCAAAAATAAATTTTACCTTACTACTATTTCTTGTTACACTGATCTTCAGAAACGTCTGGTCTTATAGATCATCTATAAAATTTGAAAAGTGTTAAATATTCATTTGATATTATACATAAAATGTCTTTCAATTAGTAAAAGGCAGCATTTTAGATGCAGGAAATTCTAATTAGATTGGCATAGTTAAGACCAAAAATATAAGGCCGGTGTGGTGGCTCACGCTTGTAATCCCAGCACTTTAGGAGGCTGAGGTGGGTGAATCATGAGGTCAAGAGATCGAGACCATCCTGGCCAACATGGTGAAACCCCGTCACTACTAAAAATACAAAAATTAGCCGGGCGTTGGCACGCACCTGTAATCCCAGCTACTCGGGAGGCTGAGGCAGAAGAATCACTTGAACCCAGGAGGCGGAGGTTGCAGTGAGCCGAGACTGCACCACTGTGCTCCAGCCTGGTGACAGAGCAAGACTCTATCTCAAAAAAAAAAAAGACCAAAAATAAGTAGACATTGCTATCTTATCTTAGCCCTTGCCTTTAACAGGGTAATGAACACATATTAAAACATAAGTGAGTCTTACTTGGTTCTGAGATAGTATTTAAATAAATTCATACAGAGAGTTATAGAAATCTAAATATAAAACCACCCTCCAATATGTTTTGAGATGGCATTCACCATCTTTATGAAAAGTTAAACATTACTAATAAAGTCCAGTTATATCTTTTGAGGGGGAAAACAGTGATACCATTTCCTGAATTGAAATTACTATCAAAATTAAAAAAAAAAAATACAGTCATATTCATTTAACCACAAGCTAGTCTTACTTAAATCAGGACTGTCCAACAAAAATATCCTGTCCGACATTCATGATCTCAATTCTGGTGTATGAGATCAATTAAATTTTGGTGCGCATGAAGTTATGAGACCTTTGTTTTGTAATAAATAAAGGCAGTGGCCAATTATTGCTCATTAGTGACTTTTTTGAGATAAGTTATCAAGTCTGCTCTTTCTACCTTCTTCTTAATGCCATTGAACACTGTTTTTATTTCAAGGATGTAATTCTCTGGATTCTCCAAATACTCCACCAGTGTCTCCTCTCCCCAGGTTCTGTGTTCTGTTGGCATCTGTGTAAGAAGATCCAACAGGCTGACCTGGTTTCTGCCCAGAGCCCATAAATTCTGGCCCAGTCTGTGCTTGCGTCTATTTTCCACAGTGTGGCACTGGGTACCCTTCTGAACAAAGTCTTCTTGCCTTTTACTACATTACTCCTATTAAATTCTCTCTTTTGTCACTCTCACTATGAAGATTCCCACTTGGAAGCTGGTTAATGCTTCTCTTAATAGCACCCTGTTGTGATCACGTAGCTTTATAGTAAGTTTTCACGTCAGCAAGTGTGAGTCCTCCAACTTTGTCCATATTCATGGTTGTTTTGGCTATTTGGGATCCCTTGAGATTTCACATAAATTTGGGGATGAGTTTTTCTACTTCTGGATAAAAAATCCACTGGGACTTCTATGGAGATTGCATTCAATCACTTTAGGTAGCATTGCTATTTAACAATATTAGTCTTCCAGAATATGAGCATGGGATGTCTTTCCACTTATTTATGTCTTTTAAATTTCTTTTAGTAATGTTTTATAGTTGTTAGTGTACAATTATTTCACCTTTTTGGTTAAATTTAGTCGTAAGTACTTTTTAACGCTATTATAAATGGAATTTCTTTGTTAATTTCCTTTTTGGATTATTCATTGCTAGTGTATAGAAATGCAAATGATTTTTGAGTGTTGATTTTGTATCTTGCAATTCCATTGAACTGATTTATTAGCTTTAGTAGTTTTTGGAGGCATCTCTAGGATTTTTACATATAAAATCATGTCATCTAAGAACAGAAATAAGTTTACTTCTTCCTTTCTAATTTAGATGTATTTTATTCCTTTCTCTTGCCTATTTGATGTAGCTAAAACTTCCTATACTATGTCTAGTGTAAGTAGTGAAAGTGGGCATTCTTATTTTGTGCCTTATCTTAGGGAAAAGCTTTCAGTCTTTTACCATTGAAGATGATGTTAGTTGTGGATTTTTCAGAAATTCCTTTTATCATGGTAAAGAAGTTTACTTCTGTTCCTGGTGCATTGAGTATTTTTTTTTTTAAGCATGAAATGGTGTTAGACTTTGTCAAATGTTTTTCTGCTTTTGAGATAATCGTGATTTTTCTCCTTCCTCCTATTCAAGTGATGTAGTACATAGTTTGATTTTTGGATGTTGAACCATCCTTGCACTTCAAGAATAAAACTCACCTGGTCTTGGTGTGTGATCCTTTTAATATACTGCTGAGTATACTTTCCTGGTGTTTTGTTGATGGTTTTTGCATCTACATATTCTTAGGGAATTTTAGTGTGTAGTTTTCTTGAAGTGTTTTTGTCTGGCTTTAGTATCAGGGTAACTCTGGCCTCATGAAATGAATTAGGAAGTATTCCTTCCTCTTTAATTGTTTTGGGAGAGATTGAGAAGAATTGCTGCTAAATCTTTGTTTGGTGGAATTCACCAGTGAACTCATCTTGACCTGGGCTGCTTTCTTTGTTGGGAGACTGGATTACTGATCCAATCTCCTTGTTAGTTACAAGTTTATTCAGATTTTCTATTTTATCATGATCCAGGTTTTTGTTTTTGTTTTCCGAGATGGAGTCTCACTCTGTTGCCCAGGTTGGAGTGCAGTGGCAGATAGCTCACTGCAACTTCCATCTCCTGGGTTCAAGTAATTCTCCTGCCTCAGTCTCCCAAGCCAGCTAGGTGCACACCACCATGGCTGCCTAATTTTTGTGGTTTTTAGTAGAGATGGGGTTTCACCATGTTGCCCAGGCTGGTCTCAATCTCCTGGGCTCAAGTGAGCCACCTGCCTCGGTCTCCCAAAGTGCTGGGATTACAGGCGTGAGCCACTGCACCAAGCTCATGATTCAGTTTTGATAGGTGTGTGTGTGTGTGTGTGTGGGTGTGGGTGGATGGGTGTGTTTGAGATAGATTCTTGCTCTGTCACCAGGCTGGAGTGCAGTGGCACAATCTCGGCTCACTGCAACCTTGACCTCCCCCGCTTCAAGCAATTCTCCTCCCTCAGCCTCCCGAGTAGCTGGGACTACAGGCATGTGCCACCAGGCCCAGCTAATTTTTACATTTTTAGTAGAAATGGGATTTCACCATGTTGGCCAGGATGGTCTCAATCTCTTGACCTTGTGATCCACCCACCTCGGCCTCCCAAAGTGCTGGGATTACAGGTGTGCACATTGCACCCAGTCCGATAGATGTGTGTTCTAAGAAGCTGTCCATTCCATCAAGGTTATCCAATTTCTTGGCATATAAATGTTCATAACATTCTCGTATAATTCATTTTATTTTGTTACAATTGGCATTAATATCTCCACTATCACTTCTAATTTTAGTGATTTGAGTCTTCCTTTTTTATTCTCAGTCAATCTAGCTGAAGGTTTGTCAATTTACTCAGTCTTTTCAAAGTACCAACTTTTGGTTTTGTTGATATTCTCTATTGTTTTTCTATTCTCTGTCTTATTTATCTCCACTTTAATTCTTATTATTTCTTTCCTCTGCTGGCATTGGGTCAGTTTCCTCTTCTTTTTCTAGTTTCTTAGGGTGTAAATAGTTATTAATTTGAGATTTCTTCTTTTTTCATGTGTGCATTATAGCTATGCATTTCCCTCCTAGTGCTGCTTTGCCTGCATCCCAGGTTTTGGTGTGTTGTGTTTTCATTTTCATTCGTCTTAAGGCATTTTCTAATAAAGCTAACTGGTCCCTTATTCACCCATGTTGTGGGTACTGATGAGCCCATTGAAGCAATTATTCATTCCCAAGACAGTGCTTTTGATTTCTAACATTTCTTTTTTATTTTTCTTGGAATTTTGCCAGCCTATGTTATCCACCTGTTCTTGCCAGTTGTCTACTTTTTCCACTAAAGTTTGTACCATATTAATGATAGTTATTTCACATTCCATCTAATAATTCCAACATCTATGTCATATATGAATCAGCTTCTGATGATTTGTCTCTTTAGACTTTGCTTTTTCTTGCTTTTGGCAGGCTTTGTAATTTTTTGTCTAAAGCCAGACATACTGCACATATTGGGTCATAGGCACTGAGGTCAGTAGGCTTTCAATGCCAGGATTTATTAATCTGGCTAGGAGTTGGGCTGTTGTAATATTTGTCATAGCTTTAGGCACCAGCTGCTTCAAATCACTCTAGTGGGCTTAACTTTTCCTTCTTTCTTGTCTCTGTGGCTTCCTTTGATTCTGGCCCCGAGAGAGAGAGAGCTTGTCTTTTAGCTCTGTTAGCTGTCACCCACTGTTATTACTGGAGCCTTGTTAGTGTGCTGGCACCATGTGCTGGCAAGTGGGGGAGAGGGGTCTTCCCTTGTCTTCTAACCTTGTAATCAGGCCTCGGTCTTGTAGTTTCTGTACCTCGGTCTCAGAGTGGGGCTAAGCCTTCGAAGCCCTGGTCCCTTCCTCGGACAGTGTTTCCAGCTTGCTTTCTCAAAGCCCTCTCCCTTGTTGACTATCACGTAGTTTCTTTTCCCTTAGTTGAGACCTGAAGGCTAGAGAGGATCGGAGTGGGGTAGAGCCCCTTCCTTCAGCTTGAAAAGGTTTCAGAATAGCACTCAGGGAAGCCTTTGTTATGGAGAAGTTTGGAGGGCTTCAAGAGGACCCTCTTCCCCCACCTCCCCTTGCAGGGGTAGAGGTGGAAGGAAGGGTCTTTGTCTGATCCTCACTCTGAAAATGTGGAATGGTTCCTGGAGGAAAAGCGTCTGACCCTGGACACTTTTTATTGCCCAGCCCCCAGCTTCTTCAGCCTGCAACAGCTTGTCCACAGTTTAATTTTAGTGTTTCTACCAACTTTGGGTATCTAGAGACTTTACTCCCAGCCACAGGTCTTGGTTGTTGGATTTCTCTGGATGGTCTGCCTCTCCAGGTTTCTGGCAGGTTGTTTTCCCTGGGACTTCATTTCTCAGATGGGTCAAGAAAGGTCATTGGGTTTTGGTGCGTCCAGCTTTTTCTTATTGAAGGATGAGAATGGCCACTTCCAAGGTCTTTACGTGTAATAATAATAAAAAATGTCTCCCCTCTCAAAGGCAGGCTGTGTGATGTTCGTATGGGACTGGGGTCCAGGCAGCCATGCCAGGGTCCCAAGACAATGGGCAGTAGGTGGGGGTTGGAGCCAAGAGGCATTCTTCATTTTAAAAAATGCGTCTTTTCTTTGTCAAGTCAGTTTCATTTTTTGAAGAGGACTTTAGTGGTGACCACGTGAGGGAGTGAAGGAGTGAGTGCTGCAGTGTTTTAACAGCAAGTGGGAAGTAATCTGAACGTCCATCAGGGGAGTGTTTAAATTAACTGCTCCCTCCAGGAATGCAACTGTGCTGAAGGATGGGGGAGCTGCCCACTGCAGTGCCTGCTAAGCTGGGGAGGATGTCCTGGGCAGTAAAACTCGTTAAAGTTCATGTGTTGTAAACTAATAAAATCCTAAGTCCCCCACTGACTGAACGGGATCCCACTTGGCCAAGGGGGACCCCAGAAAACCCACAAAATCTAAATTACCAGCAGTGACAGGAAGGGGAGGTCAGACGCACCTCTTTATACCCCACCCTTTTGGAGTTTAGGCACAACTGACCACCATTAATGTTGAAATAGAAACCGTAAAACTGACAGAATAGACACTTTATTTTTATTTTTTTTTTTTGAGACAGGGTCTCACTCTGTCCCCCAGGCTGGAGTGCATTGACATGATCGTGGCTCATTGCAGCCTCAACCTTCTGGGCTCGAATGATCCTCCCACCTCAGCCTCCCAAGTAGCTGGGACCACAGGTGAGAGCCACCATGCCCCAACCTTTTGTATTTTTTGTAGCAACGAGGTTTCGCCATATTCTCCAGGCTGGTCTCAAACTCCTGAACTCAAGCAGTCCTCCTGCCTTGGCCTCACAAAATGCTAGAATTACAGCTGTAATTCTCCTGCACCAGCCAAGACCCTTTGGGGCAATAAGATGCCAAATTATAAGCAAGACCCAAGGCCATGCAAGGCCAGGGTTACATCAGCCTTCAGGCCAGCAATCTTGCTAGACAGATAGCATTCTTATCTGAACTGAAAACTTTCCTTTCTACCGACTCAAAGTTTTAGACAAAGCTTGACTCCTTTCACCAACTGCAAATTAAAGAATCTCTAAAGCCACCTCTAACCTGTAAGCTCTCCCTCCCACTTCAACGCATCCCACCTTTTTGGGCTGGACCAATGTATACTTCCTGGATTGATTTATATCTTTTTTTATGTTTTATTATTTTAGGTAGATTTTTCAGGCAAGTATGATTTATACTCTGCCTGTAGCAACTGTCTCCCTAAAATAGATAAAACCAAACTGTAATCCGACTGTGTCAGGGCCACTTACTCCAGGCTTCTTGAGTTTGTGTTTTTCTGGGCCTGCGATCACTCCTACTGGCTCAGAATAAGCCTCTTTAAGACATTCGACAGAGTATGGTTTCTCCGTTAACAGTATGTGTGTCACAGGAATAGTGAGTCTGATGTCTCACACCAGGGCTGGAAAACGGAAGAAGGGGGCTCTGCACTCAGGCTGTTTGGATTGGGTGTGGTCAGTGTGGTGAAGCCACAACCCCAGGTGGCCCAGGCTCTGGACTCAGCTCCTGCCCCAGGGCCCCACAGGCCAGACCAAACCCCAGTGTGGTCACTCGTGCTAAATGCCACATCACCAACTGAAACTTTAAGGAGGCAGATAGATTCCCGAACAGACTAGTTTCTCCTGGAAATGAGAGATTCCAGTCTACCCGAGTAGGGCTACTCTGAAATCTTTTCAAGGTGAAGGAAGGAGCTCTTTTACTCCTGGAAATGAGAGGTTCCAGTCTACCCGAGTCTGTGTGAGGAGCACGTCCCTCTGCTTCAGCCCTGACAGTGCAGTCACCTGAGGTGGCCTGCTGTTCACTGGTCAGCTTCTTTCCTGCTACTGTTTTTTTTTCGCTCCACCTTGTAAAACCCAGTGTTTTGCCATTGCCTGGAGCTGCTCTCATTCTGTTTTGTGGAATGGAGGCTGCCCCATCCAAGAATCACAAATAAAAGCCAATTAGATCTGCAATGAAATTTGCTGTAATTTTGTCTTTTGTCAGAGTGAATTAATTTTGTAACAACAGAGCGCTGAGGGAGGAAGGGTGGAGATTTCACTTCGCTGTTTCCCTGCTACGCCTTCTGAGTTGTGTATCCTGTGTATTTAGTCCCATTCCAGAAAATAAAATAAAATAGGAAACCAGGAAAGCATGAAGCAGGCTGATAGTCTGCAGTCTCTCCCGGCCTGCACTGGCCTCCGCCCCTTCTCCTTTCCAGCACCTCCCACCCGTCCTCCTTGTCCTCCTACCTGTCTCCCTCCTGGCCCCACCCAGTGTTCCCAGCTTCCCAACACAACAAGGAAGGTTGGAAGTCCCACTGCACCGTCCCTGGGCAAAGCCCTTTCCACAGCTTGTAGGACTCTAGGATCCTGGGCGAGCCACACAGGCTCTGTGGGACAGTTGTGAGCTCAGGACAACTGGACTGACTTCTCAGGATTTTATTTCACACAGGGAGATCTGCTGTCACCTCTACAACCGTGTGTGGGCGAGAGGGCTGGAAATGACCAGGGAGGTCTAAAGATGCCCAGCCAGCCTCTTCTGCTCCCAGCACTGGGCTAGGCACAGTGTCCCGGGAGCTGGTCTTGAAGTTCCCTTCTTTACCCATAGCGGGTCACCCTGAAACCTTCAGGGAAGGACAGGCTGAGGGTGGGGTGCAGAGAGAGAGATCACCCTGAGGGGAGCTCACACTTCCTTCTCCATCTCCAAGCGGGGGTGTATAGCAGGCCACTTCTGGGACCCCAGCCCCAGATGCTGAATTTGAATCTGGGGTGCTGGGATTGCCTATAGTGCCCCCAAGTGGAGAGCTGAGGTGAGCAGGTCCTCCCAGGAGCCAGCTCACTGTAGACCACGCATGGCCCGGGGTCTGGGCACCCTTTGGACCCCCTCCAGACCCCAGGCCCTCCTGACCACTCCCTGATCCTGGATGCCTGCCCTTCCCAGCACTGTTGGGCCTGGCTGAGGTCTCCATCATCACAACTCACTGCATGGCATCACAGCATGGCACAGGGAGTGCTCTGTCCCTGCCAGGGGGAAGGCGGCTGGCACTCAGCCCAGAGTTGCCCTTAGACCTTGACTCTGTTTCTTTTAGACACAAGGCTCATGGTCAACAAGAAATCAGAAAAGCACACACAGCCTTTTGACACTTCATTCTTTCAACAAGGATTTACAGAGTGGCTACTCCCTCAGGTGCAACACAAAGCCCCAGGTTGGAGTTGAGTCAGGGCAGCCTCCCCCAGGGCGCTCAGCCTGCCTGAGGGTGGCTGACACCCAAGGTGCTCTGATACCGGGAGCCTGAAAGCAGGAAGGGGTGAGGGCTCTGAGTGGGGCCTCACTGCAGGAGCTCAGTGAGAGGTTCTGGAGCCTGAGGAAGAGCAGGGCCTTTGGAGCTGGGAGAGGACAAAACCCAGCACCCCACACACTGTGGGCAAGTCGCACCAGCCCCCTGTGCCTCCGTGTCCAGCTCTGAAAAATGAGGCTGACAACTGCATTGAGGTTGATACAAGGATCAGGTGAGCAAATCTGGTGGAACCTGCCCCCAGCTCGTGATGCAGCCGTGGCCCTGTGTGTGGTCCTGGGAGGAGGGCCCAGGTGTGTCTCCACAGCGGCTTCGGGTCTGGACGGGCCTGGTCAGAGCCCTGCTGCGTGCTTTGGAAGCTGTGATGTGCAGGCTATGTCCTGCTCGCAGCAGGCCTCAGTGAGCCCTGGTAGAGAGAGGGCCACTGGAGATCAAGCATCAGGCAGCCCGGAGAGTCACTGACCGGTGTCCCCTCGGGGAGTGCCACCTTCAGCTGTTGCTCCTGTGCTGCCTTCTTCTCCAGCCAGGCAGCACGCCTTACGCTCCTGTCGGTGGGAGCTCTGCATGAGATGGGACTTCCCTAGCAGTTTGCCTGCGACCTGACCAACCCCTTGTCCTGCGCTGGTCTTTCCTCCAGAAACCCACTTCGCGGCTGCCTGTGCAGCCCCATCCTGGCATCTTGCTGCGGCGGGCTGCCTGAGTTAGAAGCTAATCCTGGAGAATGTGGATGGCCCGTCTGTCCCTGCACCTGCTGGCCTGACGCGGGGCCAGGACGGACACCCGGCCCACCTAACGACACCAGCCCCTTCGCCCTTCCTGGTTCTGAATGTCCGGGTGCTGCACATGTGTTGTGACATTTTGGGGAATGAGGGCCACAGCCCCATTCGAAGTTTTCCTGAAGGGAAGTGGGGGATCTGACGGCGTGGAGGGGGTGGAGTCAAAAGCCTTTGTTACTCGCAGGCAGAGCCGGGGGAGAATCCACTGGCTTCTTCCCAAAGAGCATTTGGCCGTCCATAGTTCTAGTTAGAGAGTGCAAGCAGAGGGAAATAATTGTTTGTAGGGGATGATTCGTGACAAAGAATCCACCACCGCCCATCAACAAGGGGGGAGGGTCCAGCCAGCCCTGGCAGGGCTGCATAGGGACACATGACACTGTCCAGCTCACGCCTATAATCCAGCACTTTGGGAAGCTGAGACGTGTGGATCACCTGAGCTGAGGAGTTTGAGACCAGCCTGGGCAACATGGCAAAAACCTGTCTCAACAAAAAAATAGAAAAATTAGCCGGGCATGGTGGCGCATGCCTGTAGTCCCAGCTACCTGGGAGGCTGAGATGGGAGGATTGCTTGAGCCCAGGAGGTAGAGGTTGCAGTGAGCCAAGACTGTGCCACTGCACTCCCACGCCCACCTGGGCAACTAAGTGAGACCCTGTCTCAAGAAAAAAAAAAAGAAAGAAAGAAAGAAAAAGAAAGAAGCAGATCCTGGTGCCATGCCTGTACAGCCTGCAGAATGATAAGCCAAATAAACTTCTTTTCTTTATAAATGAGTTGGTCACAGTAATCCTTTATAGCGACACAAAACAGAGTAATACAGTGTTCCTGAGGAGACGCCCTTCAAGCCCCCAGCACGTTGTAGCCACCTGTCCTGGGGCAGAGAGTAGGCCAGACTGGGGCCAGATGGAGATCGGTGGGCCCTCCTGAGCTCGCCCCCCCCACGCCTCGTCGGTCTTCCACCCCCTGAGCCTCGAGCCTCACCGTCCTCACACAAGTTTACATCTTTATTCTGAAAGACATAATCCCAAGCAGTGGTCCTCAATGTTGAAATATTGAAAGACCTAAATCCCTAAACTTTCAAATCCCTAACAGCTAAAGTCTCAAAAATCACAATCCCAGGATAGCCGCACATGTTAGGTGGAACGACCGCCTTGTTTGGGGCTTTATTTGAAGACTGAGCGAGGTTTAAGGAGACGTGGAAGGGTGCCAAGTCAACGAGGGGTGGACCTGCGGACTCCACTTCAGGTGTGAACTCGACTGGGTTAGGGGACACCTAGAGACCTGGTAGACCATTATTTGGGGCATGTCTGTGAGGTGTTTCCAGGGATTCGTGTGTGAGTCTGAGTGGCCTAGGTGGGGAGGATCCACCCTCAATGTTGGTGGGTAGCATTCAATCTGCTGGGACCCAGAGGGAACAAATGCAGAAGGCGAATTGGTCTCTGAGAGCCAGGACAGGCTTTTCTTCTGCTGCTGTGACATCAGAGCTCCAGGCTCGCTGGCCTTTGGACTTGGGAACTTACAGCCGTGGCCGTCATGGGTCCTGAGGCTTTCATTCTGAGCCACCCTGCTGGCATCCCAGGTTGACTGTGTGTGTAAGCCTTGTGTGTGTGTGCATACAAACGTCAAGACTTCCTCAATAAACGAAGAGATGTAATTTTTGTACACCTGCATTTGTGAGAGATGAAAGTTCTTGCCATCTCTGCTCTTTGGGCAAATGCACGTGTGGTGGTGACCCATCGTTGATCGACTTCGTCAAAAGACTGAGGTTGTTGGTCCTGATATGACTGCAGATATAAAGCCAGGTGCACACAGTTACCAAGCACACTGACATGCATGTATACATTCCCATTTTCACCTATTTCTTTAAGAACATAGTTTGTCTGCTAATAACTCACACCCATGTAACCATCATTAGTATACCTGAGTGTTTACGCTTGCAAAAATATGTATTATTGCCTATTTTATTGTGTAAAGTGGCTGATTATATGTTCTGTTGTGTTTTCATATGCTTCGCAAATAAATCCTTTTAAGATGTAAGTAAGTATCTTTAGATTTTTTTTTAAAAAAACATTTTCCCAGAATTATATTTCCAGGATTTAGCTGTTTTGGGATTCTGACTTTAGGACTTTAGAGTAACTTTAATCTTTTGGATTCTTAACACTTTGGACTATGGCATTTGGGATTGTGTCTTTCGGGATTCCCACACATCCTGTGTGGACTCACTGGCTCTCTGCTTCCCATTTACAATGCGCAGCTCCTTCTCCCCATCAGTTTCAAGCCCCAGCTCCTCTCTCCAGCATCTGCATCTGCGTGAGGAGCAGCCAGGTGCTTGCAGCTTCGCGCTGGCTTTGGCCGTGGGCTGCCTGAGCTGGTGGGTTCAGGCAAGGATGCCTCCTTATGAACATGCTAGCCTCTGCATGCCTGAGTCTTGCCACTCCTCCCCAGCACAGTCTTCCCATCAGGGACAAAACATAGAGATTTGAGTCCTAGGCTCTCCTGAAAGGGGTGATGAAGACACATGCAGTTCCTGGTGCGTGTGAGCCTGTCCTACAGGTGGGGGCTCGGCCATGGCTGGCTTGGAAGGCCCCACTTCTGGCTGGCCACAGAGGAGGCCCTCACGGGCCAGGAGGCTGCAGCGGCATTCTGGGGCACTTGCAGAGACCACCCCCTCCCGCTGGCTGTACAAAGCGAGGCCCAGGCTTTCTGGATGGTGGCCCCGGGGGACTCCACCGGGCAGCAGGGGCTGAGGGGGGCTCAGAGTCCAGCTGGCTGCCGTGTGCTACCTGCTGCCCAGCCCCTGTGCTGAGCTGCAGGGACTGGTCCTCCAGAGAGGCCCAGGCCTGGACACCTAGCCCGGTGGGCTCCATCTTGAGCCAGCTCAGGTCCCGGACATGATCTCGACACCTCTGGTCCTGCGTGCTGGCCGAGTAGGTCAGGCCATGGACAGTGGCCATGCTGGGGGAGTTGCTGGACTGTTTCTGCTCCCAGAATGTCAGGGCCCCTGGCCTGGTGCTGCCCGAAGAGCCCACTGCCCATGTCTGGCCTTGGAGGCCAAGCGGCCGGGGGCTGGTCGTTTGAGCTGATCTTCAGGGCTGCCACACGGGCTGCACAGCCTGCCAGCATGGGCTCTGCATCCAGAGTGCCACCCCCATGACCTGGCCTCCAGGGGCCTCGGAAACACCCCAGGACCCCAGGTGACCCAGGTTCCTTCTGGGAGCAAGGCCAGGCAGAAGGGACTGGGGCCTTCCTTTTACTGGAAGTATCTGTTGTCGAACTGGCTGCAGACTCCATAGAGGAGAACAAGTCTTCAGAGCAACCTCGTGTCCCTTCCTCTCGAGAGGCATCCCTGGACAGCGTGCTGGTCCCTTGTGTGGCCTCCCCGAGGGCCTTACTCTCTCTGGCAAGCTGGTCTGTGGTGCCCGGGTGTGCCCACAGCTCCTGCCTGCTGGGTGCTGAGCACACTGTCACCCCCCCTGTATCTGAGGCCAGGCCCTCCCTGCCCCCCGGATTTCTCTGTGGGTTCCCTGGGGGCTCCCTGGGGGACCAGGCGGAGCTGCGGGCTGCCCAGGGGTGGGTGGCGCACGTGGTGTGGGGCCTCGGCGCAGCCAGCTGACAATGCCCATGGTGATGGCAAGCTCGGTGTCACACAGCTTCAGCAGGCACTCCTTGCCCTTCCAGGAGCTCTGCAGGAAACCCTGGCTGAGCAGGTCAGGGCCTGGTGCTGGGGCCAGGTTCTCCTCGGCCCCTACTCGGAAGCTGCACATGGACAGTGGCGTCCCCCAGGGCTGGCCCCGACAGACTCTCAGACACACACAGATCATCTGGGCTGGGGTCGACAGGTCCCTCGCTGGGGTCGTGGAAGAGCTCATAGAGGGCATCCCCACTGTAGCTGTCCCGTGGGAAGGTGGCGGCAGGCGTGCCTGGGCTCTCGGCCTCCTTCTTGTCCTCCTCGAGGCCTGGAGAGAAGGAGTCATAGTAGCCCTCATCACTTGTGGACACGGATTCGGGCTGCTCACTCTTGGGGGTTCCTGTGTCGATGGAGCTGGCTTTGGAGCCGCTGCGAGGGTCCCTGCAGGGGCAGAGGGGGCAGCTCAGCGAGCCCAGCTGCGTCCAGCCGGGGCTGGTCCCTGTCTGTCCCCTGGGGGCCTGCAAGCCACGGGCCCAGCAGGGCGCGCTGCTGCTGCCGCACTGAGCGATTCACACTGTCCCAGAACCTGGTGAAGTCAGAGGCTTCATTCTGGGCGGGCGAGGCCAGCTGTTCCACACTACCCTGGAGGGGACCCCTGGGAACCTTGCTCTCCAGGCCCTGAGCAGCCTGGGTTGGGCTCTCTGGGCCCTCATTCAGCTCCAAGGATGGCACCGAGCTCTCATCTGCAAAGACCTCCCCACAACCCGTGAGCGAGTCGAAGCTCTGGAGTGAGGCCACGTCCTCGCACAGGGCCCTGCAGAGACCAAAGGATGCATCGGTCAGGAGCTCGCTGTCCGACAGGTCCTGGCACAGGCTGTCCAGACCTGGCCCCTCACCTGAGGGGGAAGAAGGCTTTGCTTCGCCGGCCCCCGGGGTCTGACGGGTCCCCTGGGGAGGACAGGCTCTTCCCCTCGGCAGCCAGCGAGGCCAAGTCCTCGGCCTTGTTTCTGCGAATGTGGAATAGGTTCCTAAAGCACTTTTTGGGCCTTTTGAGGGAAATCCTCTTCCTCGGGATGCTCTTGGCCACAGCCGGCACGAAGGGCATCTGGGGCACAAAGTGGCGGTAGTCGATCATGCGCCGGCTGCCCGGGGAGCCCGGGAAGCTTGCACTGCCCACCAGCTGCCCTGTGGCAGCCGAGGCCCTGCCTGCCCCAGACACGCTGTCGTGAGTCTTGCTCTTCGCACAGGTTTGAAGGCGGCTCCACAGAGGGCTGCGGGGTCCCCCCTTGGGGTCCAGCTGTGCCCCTTTGTTGGGGCATCTGTCATATCCTTGGGCGCTGGGGCTGGCTTGGGGGCCCTTCTCAACATGGGGCCTCGGCTGCCCTCCTGGCAGGACTGACCAGGGGCCTGCCGCCTCACTGGCTGGAGCCGTGGCTGCTGGGTCTGGGGGTTTCTCATGGGAAACCTGCAGGCTGGACTTGATGAAGGTCTTTCCTCTCTTCAGCTCCATGCTGCCAGTGCCCCGGCTGCTGCGGAGGAAAGCAGGAGGCACTCAGTATCATAGATGGGAGCGCCGGGCTCTGGAAGACCCTGACTACTGCTCTCACACAGCTTACTCTCTGCAGGGGTCTCTGTCCCAGGAGATCCTCCTTGCAGGTCAGGGAGAGACGGGAGCAGCCCCGCTATGCTCACTCACTGCTCCTGCCTTTACAGACAACGGGCTAATGGCACACAGTAGGAGCCAAAATGAGAGCTCCCCTGGGGCCTGGTGACTGCTGCACCCATGAGTGCTTGGCTCTCCCAATCCCCCTTTTAGCTCATTAGGCTTGTTCAGACTCCCACGTTCTGTGTAGAATGCTGCTCCTCAGTGTATCTGCAGCATGTCCTGAGGAGGAGGTATCATGGCCCTTCTGAGTGAATGGGCAGAGGATCCCATTAGGGCAGTTGCCTGTTTCATCAAGGCAGCTAAAGGGACACCCACGCCTGCCTACCTCCTGGGTTGAAGGCAGCTGGCCCTCAGCTGGGGCTGTGGGGGCGTGCATGCTGCAAACTCCAGAACTGTGTGCCTGTGCGGGGGAGGCAAGCCTCCAACTACAGGCAAGCCTCCACCAGGCAAGACACAGCCCAGCCCCTCACGGTGCATGCAGAGCACGGGCAGAGAGGAATTGTGGTGGGGAGATAAGCATGGGACACAGGATGGGCAGGCAGGGTTGCAAGGGCAGGCAGCTGCCACCTTTTGTGCACGCATCGTGGATGCATACTGATGCCTGTGGTGCCATCCAGAAGTTTCTGATGCCTGGTCTGATTTCAGTGGGAAAGGGTGCTGGGATCTGCCCTGGGCACGGAGGTGGGCAGCAGTACTAGCCACTTGACTGTCCTGACCCAGCTAGGGCATCCGGCCTTATCCTGAGATCAGTGGGGAGCTACAGCCATCTTCCAATGGGTGGGTGGAAGCCAGGACTTTAATGAAGTTGGTGGTCTAGGACCACGCATCTGACCTCTGAGTGGAGGGCAGAAAAAAAATGAGTCGTGAGCAGACAGGACTTGCCAGAGGTAGTCCAAATGGGGTGAGGATGGGGGAGCAAGGCAGATGGAGGTTGTAGGGGTAACACAGGGTCTTCCAAAGGGAAGAACACCAGGGTTCAGCAACAGCAGGAAGAGAAGCAGGCAGGGAGTTCTGAAGGCCAAGGCTTGGATCTACACCAACAGCGTGGGACAGTCGAGGAGGGAAATGAGGGGGAGGAGGGCGGGAGCTGAGCCAAGGTGAAAAGAGCTGGAGTCTAGTTTTAAATATGCTTCCTTGGGGTGTGTGTGGAGACCTTCAGTACTCAGGAAGAGAGGACAGACTGAGCCCCTCCTTTCTGTTCCCCTCACCGTGTCCTCATGGCCCTGGCCTCAGGCTGCTCCTTTCCTCGGAAACACCTCTGTCTGCCAGGGTCTCCACCTTTCTTACTGGTGAGTGGCCTGAGGGTCAGGCCTCTGTCAGTCTGGCCAGGGAGAGACTGTGGTTGGCTCCTTTGCCTCTCCATAAGGACTACTCAGAGGCAGCCCTGCACTCATCCCCCAGCTCCTGGCTGTGAGGAAGCCTGCAGCAGGCATGAACATGACCTGGGGCTCTGTTAGCTTATGTGCCTTTCACACCCCACCCCCAAGTAAGCCTTGCAGCTATCTACCAGAGACCGTGAAATGCTTCTTCATGAGGACCCAGGTGGGCAAGGGGCTGCCTCATAGCCCAGTGGGCATGTTGAGGCCAAGAAGATGGGAAGGGGTAGAAGAGCTGGCATTGCAGGAGCTGGCAGGGGCAAGCCGACCAGCCTCCACCAACTCTCACCCCAGGGAAGTGCTTCCTCCCCCTTGGAGCAGCGCCTCACACTTTAGGTTGGAGGACGAGAGAAGAAGCAGGCACCATGCCAGGAGAGCCACAGAACCTGGGCTGGGCTCCAACTTCAGCTCAGCTGTTGCTGGTGGCACCCTGGACAGAGAGAGAGTGCCATGAGCAGCCACACTGGCTTTTCTGCCTCTTGCCAGATGGTGCATGCCTAAGCCTTTCCCACCCTGCACCTGCAGACTCCACTCCGCACAATCCTTCGCAGTCATGATAAGGCCTCCGCAGCTCTGCTGGGCTTAGCTGCACACAGCACAGGGCTTACTCTCCAAACTGTGGTTCAGATGACCCTGGCTGGAGTCTTGGTTACACTCACCTCACTAGGCGGAGATCTTGGCCCCTAACCTTATGAGGGGCACACTTACTGTAACCCCCATTTTATAAAGGATAAATTCAGATTCAGAAAAGTCAATGAACTGACCCAAGTCACACAGGTGTTAAGTGATAGAGCTGGGATCTGAACCTAGGTCTACCTGATTTAGAACCTGACATTCTATAAATCAACAGCTCAGACTCTTTTGTGGGAAATCTAAAAGTAGAATAATCAATGTGCTTTCATGAAAAATATTGTAAAACAACGAAAGTGAAGCTTAAAAGCAAGAAGCGTAGCTCACACAAATTTAGAAAAATTAGAGTTGAAGGTAATAATAATTCTTACGGCAGGAAATTTGGGAAATATTTATTATGAGATCTCTATTTCCTTTATTCTTTTCTATGTTTTGGAAAAAATCTTTTGATTGACATACTTTTGGAAATAACTTCAGCCAGGCACAGCAAGGATTATTTCACTGTGTGCAGAATTTTGCAACAGCAAAAACAAAAATGTTTTATTTGATATAGATGTCTATAAATAAAACTACCAGCTTCTCAGTTCTCATAACAGTCAACTGATTTAAAATCATGAACATTGGAAATTTCACTCCACTCTGAACTTGAAAAATGACCCCTTAAAATAGTTGTCATTGCTACAGATGGCCGGACTCAGTGTCACTAACAATGCTAAGTCCACCTCCTGAGTTTATTCAGCACTCTGCGTAGAGACTGGACAATAATCATAGGATACAGAACAATGAACCAGAGGTTAAGCAATACTGGAGCATCCCATGAACTCTGGTCTGTGTTCAGTCCAGTCCATATCCATATTAAAATACTTTATCGGAATCTGTCTCTTTGGAAATGTGTGACCTGTGATGGGGATGGGAACTCCCTGGGTGGTTGGAGGGCCCACTGCTTGGTTGGAGGCAGGCTGAGAAGTCAACTCCTGTGACAATTCTCTGGGTCAGAGTGAGATTTATGTGGACAGCCAGATGCTGGCATCATCACTGCCTGAGGGCAGAGGCCAAATATGTCCAGTTTCTCAACTGCAAAAATGCACTGTTTTGTAACCCTGTGGTTATAGACCCTGTCAGTGGAACCCCAGCAAGAAATGTGACAGGTCCACTCCCACAAGTGCCACATTCCTCCCCCAAGGAGAGCTCAGACCTGTCCCTACCCTCCTGGTGCCCTCTTGTCTGCAGGGCTCAGCAACCACCAACTATTCATTCTGGTACTTGATCTCACTCCCCAATGAGATTGAAAATCCTTTAAGGTCCAGGATTCCAACTATAGTAGACGGTGAGCTATTACTTAATTAAATAAACTATTTTATGTTTGAGACATCTTAGCCAAATGTTTAGATCTAAGTTCCCTAAACAGGATGCAGAGTCTGAGATTTTAATTCTGTGATACAGTTTATGTTAATCATTTTCTTTTCTTTTTCTTTTCTTTTTTTTTTTTTTTTTTTTTTTTTTGAGACAGAGGCTTACTCTGTCATCCAGGCTGGAGTGCAGTGGCACAATCTCAGCTCACTACAACCTCCACCTCCCGGGTTCAAGCAATTCTCTTGCCTCAGCCTCCCAAGTAGCTGGGACTGCAGGCACACACCATCACATCCGGCTAATTTTTTATTATGTGCTTCATTTTCTAAGACAGGTTTCAGTGACACAAGGGCCCTGGGCTGAGTCTTTCATCTCTAAGATGAACTTACAAATTCCATAGGAACAGGGATCACACAACGTATTTACTTAATCAATTCTGTTACAGGGATGTGATATTTAAACCAAACCCTAAAAGACAGAAGAGGACAGCCAGGGAAAAGACATTGGACACACATTCCAGGCATAGACGACACCCTTCAGAAAGGCCCTGAGGAGCAAGAGAAGGAGAATATTTAGGGGTCTGAAAGTGAGCAGAGCAGCAGGCCAGAGGGATGAGGCGTGGAGATGGGCTGTGTACACCACACCCGGCTCGAGGTCTCAGGGAGGGCCGTGCTTTTTTCAGCGAGCCAGGGGGAGGCAGCCTCCGAGGTCATGTGACAGGGGCCTATTCTCACTTTCAAAGATGACTCCAGTTGCGGGTGAAAATGTACAGTGGAGACACGGAGATGAGTTAGGAGCTCAAGCAGGGTTTAGGAGACAGAAGGTGGAGGCAGAGACTCCTGTGTCTGTGCACCTGCCATCACAGTGCTTTACACAGCACACACAGACGTGAAGTTATTGCAAATTGGGCAAATGAACTTATTCTACTGGTTGCTTTTCTACATGACTAACTCAGGCTTAGCTGCCCAGCATTTTCTTTTCCTTTGAGAAGGTAATTCTGTGCCTTTCTTTCCTTTCTTAACATGAAAGTGTCTGGCTGTTTGATTTCATGGAGCAAAATAAAAACCCTGGAGGAATACACATGTAACAGAAACGACTTGAGACATAAAACATTTGGCTAATAGCTTCGGTATTTGCTATGCCTTTCCTGGTGTCCAGGAAAGTCACAGCAGTGAAGCAGTGAGCTACAAAGGAGTATACGGTGATTAAAAAAAAAAAAAGCGTAGGCCCAGGACCTCTGGACACTGGGCTGGGGGCAGAGCTATGGAGCAATAGCGTTCTCGGTAGTAGGCTGCCTTGTTACGGGAGGGCTGGAATGAGGGCCACTGTGGGGAAGGAAAGCGACTGTGCTCTGGGGTGGGGGTGGGAGTGGGAGTAGGGAATAAAGCAGAAATAGAATCTGCGGTGAGAGCACCACCAAGCCACCCAACCCCCACCCTGGGGAGACAAAGGGCCCTCTGGGGAAGGAAGGTCCTGGCCCACCTTCTCGGAGGGTGCCTCGGGGAGGTCCTGGCCTGCCCAGGGGCAAGGAGACCGGCCTCACAGCCTTATCGGCTCTCCTCCAGCCCCTGCATCCTCGGGCGGAGGGTTTCTTCGCTTCACTAGCCTAGACCTAAAAGGGTCACCGCCCCCAGGTCCCTGACTGCGCCTGGCACAGCTGGGTCGAGGGTGCCGACCCTGCTTCCTGCACTCAGCCCACCCATCGTGCCAGAGAACGCACCAAATTCCCCAATCCTCGCCCTCCCTCCAGGGTCCACAACAGCGGGGCAGGACCCACGCAGCCTCTCCGGGCCTTGGCGACTTACCGCTGGGGGCCGGCAGTGTAACAGGGCGCGGCCGCGACAGAGTCGGCCACCGCGTTCGAGCGCGAGCCGCGCTCAGCACCACGGTCAGCTCCCGGCGCCGCGCGCCGCGGCCCGGAGTGGGAGGCTCGGCGCCCGCACCCACCCACCGCGGCTCCAGGGGCTCCGCGGGGTCCGGCAGGCGAGGGTTAAGCCGCCGGAGGCCGGCGGGAGGGGAGGGCCTGGCAGGCGCCGGCGCTGGTGCGCAGGGGTGGCGGGGGGCGCGCCGGCCGCGGTGGGGGCTGCTCCGCCCGGCCGCCGCCTCCCTGCGCCGCGGCTCGGGCGGCGCTCCGGCCGGCTTTGTCTGTGCGTGTCGCCCCGTCTCTGTTTCTGGGTGTCTCTGCCTCCACCCGGCTGCGGCTGTGCCTCCCTCAGGCGCAGTCGTCTCCCCCTCGCCCCCGTGCGCACGACGCCCCCGCCGCAGTCCCCTCTCCCGGGAGAGCACAGGTGTGGGAGCCCCTCCCCCCTCAGCCCCCAGCGCCAGCCGCGCCGACCGCAACGCTCTCGGAAGGGCTGGGCCACCCGGAGCCTCGTCCTGAGTCCTACCCAGGATTCGGAGCGGGCCTGCGAGAAGAGGCAGGCCAGTCTGGGGCTGCAAGGCAGGGTCTTCCCTTGGAGAAGGGACCTGATTCTATTATTAATGAGAAGGAAAGAGGCAGTTGCCCTGCAGGTACTCACTGTGTGGGGTTGCTGGTGCTGTGTCCTGCCGCAGTCTTGGGGGAGGAGCAAAAATGCTGTGGGGGACCTCTCTCCGCAGAGCTGAGGAAGAGGGGTCTGCACGCGGGGTTCACTGCCTGGGGCTGGGGTGGATTAAGTAACTCCAGGAAGGCTCAGGCAGCAGTGCCAGGAGTGTGGGGCGGGTGCGTGGGGTGGGGAGGGCGGGAGCGCACAGCCAGTGCTGGGGAGGGGCTAAGGCCAACGGGAGGCTCGGACCGAGGTGTGCCCAGGCTGGACAGGACTGGAAGAGGCAGGAGTCTCGGGCCAGGCTGGAGCTGCAGCTGAAGGGAGGGCAGAGCTCAGGTGGATGAGCGAGGCCAGGCCTTTCCCCTGAGCTTGGTGGGCTCCCTCCCAGTCACCCTGTCCGAGGGCCCAGGACACAGAGTCGTCTCACCCCAGAGCCATGAGGCCACTCATCCTCCAGGCAGGACAGTCCCCACCCTTGGGTGACCCACCTTCTTGTATTTTGTAGATTTGAGCCCACTTTCTATGCAGCGACTAACTCAGCATGATCCCAGAGGCCCCCTCGCCCACGTTGTTGGTGGTCCTGACCTTTTCTGGCAGATCCTGGCTGTGGGAGTTCCCTGTTTTTTCTCTTAATTAGGAACAAGGCAGTTTCTGCCTCATTGCCACATACTCCCCAAGTCAGGGGTAGGACTCTCGCAGACCCCCACAGTCCTCCTTTTGTTAAAATTGATAAACATTAGCCTCCCTTATTATCCTCTCCCTTCTTTTGCAGTTAAGGATCTTTTTATATTTCTAATAAAATCATATAATTGTGAGGACAATTAACAGACTCAGCTTCTTCCAGTGAGTGATAATTGCTCATTTTCGGCCAGTGCAGACTGTTCTAAGCCTTCTACTTTGTCATTTCAAAGAGTTTTAAAACATCCTTAACTTTCGGGTAACATGAAAATATTTATTTAAAAATTTTTATTTCCCCAAGATGTGGGATCAGGTCTTCCCCAAGGGCCCTTGGAAAAATCTTTTACACTAGGCTACCCAGTTCAGATACCACGGAATGATTTTTCTTAAATGTTATTCTAATGTGAACGTACATTTTATTTTTACAATATACTGACTTAGATTTCTCATCTGTGTTTTCGAGCAGTGGCTGTAAACGTTTTCTTTCCTCGCAGTAGCTTCTTGGTCACTTGATTTGTTTCCAGGGTCTCAGACCTTCTGGCCACACCATCCCTTGCTTTCTTGGCAGATGAAAGAGTTAACTGTGAGCACAGACAAGCCGGCCGTCCACAGTGCCGGTCAGGTCAGCTGCATTTGTGGGGTACCATCAGACCTACTGCTCGGAGTGGTTTTTCTTTTAAAATGTTCAACGCTTTAAAACTTTTTTTTAATTTTTTTTTTTTTTTTTTTTTTTTTTTTTTATGCACAGTCTCGCTCTTTTGCCGAGGCTGGAGTGCAGTGGCACGATCTCGGCTCACTGTAACCTCTGCCTCCGGGGTTCAAGTGATTCTTCTACCTCAGCCTCCCGAGTAGCTGGGACTGCAGGCATGTGCCACCACACCAGGCTAATTTTTGAATTTTTAGGAGAGATGGTTTTTCACTATATTGGCCAGGCTGGTCTCAAACTTCTGACCTTGTGATCCACCCACCTCCGCCTCCCAAAGTGCTGGGATTACAGGCGTGAGCCACTGCACCTGACCTCTTTCATATTTTCTAAACAATGAACAGTTGATTTCTTTTTCTTTATTGTGCTAAAATATACATGATATGAAGTTTACCATTTACCCCTTTTTAAGTGTATAGTTCAGTGACAGTTACACTCACATTGTTGTGCAGCTATCATCACAGTCTATTTCCAAAACATGTTGCTGAACCCAACGGAAATTCTGTACCATTAAGCACTAAAACTCCTCCTCCTGCTCTCCCCCTAGCTGCTGGCAACCATTATTCTACTTGTTTTTCTCTGATTGTGACCACTCTAGGTGCCTCATAGAAGTGGAATCATACAGCATCTGTCTTTCTGTGGCTGGCTTGTTTCACGTAGCAAAATGGTTTCAGGGTGCATCCATGTTGCAGCGTGTGTCAGAATATCCTTCCTTTTTAAGGCTGGATATTATTCCGTTGTGTGTAGAGACCACATCTGTCAGTGGACCTTTTGGGTTGCTCCATCTTGGCTCTTGGGAATAATGCTATTATAAGCAGCAATGTACAAATATCTGTTCAGGTTCTTGCCTTTAGTTCTCTGGAATAGAAACCATGGAAGTACAGTTGCTGGGTCATATGGTTTCTGTGTTTAGTTTTGTGAGAAGTTATGATGCTGTTCTCCACTGCGGACAGTTTTACATTCCACCAGCAATGGAGAGCATTTCTTCATATCCTTGCCAACACTTGCTGTTTGCCGGGGTGTTTGTGTTTGTTGTTTGTTTATAAATAGTAGCCATCCATTAGGACGGCTGTGAAGTGGAATATCATTGTGGTTTTGATTTATATTTTCCTAATGAGTGGTGATATTCGGCATCTTTTTATGCTTATTGGCCGTTTGTACATGTTCTTTGGGGAAATGTCTATTCAAGTCCTTTCTCCATTTTTAATCAGATTGTTTGTCTTTATTGTTGAATTCTAGGAGTTGTTTATATATACTGGTTGTTAATACCCTATCCAATGTTTATTTATTTATTTGTTTGTTTGTTTGTTTTTGAGATGGCGTTTCACTCTGTCGCCCAGGCTGGAGTGCAGTGGCACGATCTTGGCTCACTGTAACCTCCGCTTCCCAGGTTCAAGTGATTCTCCTGCCTCAGCCTCCCAAGCTGTGGTTACAGGCAGGTGCCACCACACTCGGCTAATTTTTTGTATTTTTTGTAAAGACAGGGTTTCACTGTGTTAGCTAGGATGGTCATATGATTTGCAAATATTTTCTCTCATTCTGTGGATTGCCTTGTCATTCCTGATGAGTGGCTTTTATTAATGTCCATTAGGTCCAGGTTGTCTATTTTTTGGATTGTTTCTTGAACTTTTTTGGTGTCATATCAAAGAAATCATTGCAAAATCTGATGTCACAAAGATTTTCTTCTAAAAGTTTTATACTTTTAGCTCTTCGATCAATTTTTAGTTAATTTTTGTATATGATATAAGGTAAGAGTCCAATTTCATTTTGTGATGTGACTATTCAGTTTTCCCAGCATAATTTGTTGAAAAGACTGTCCTTTTTCCATTGAATGGTCTTGGCATTCTTGTTGAAAATCATTTGACCAAATACCTGAGGGTTTGTTTCTAGGCTCTCTATCCTATTTTATCAATCTGTATGTCTGTTTTTGTACCACAGCATTTTGATTACTGCAGCTTTGTCCAAGTCTACTTTTGTTAAAACAAAAAGCATTCAAACCTCTTTATTTTAAAATTTTATGTCGAGGCTCTCTGGCTTAGCTATATTTCATGTTTTTATCACTCTTATTAACAATCATGCCCTTCAACACTGGGGAAAAAAAATAATGAAATACAGTTTATTTGGCACAATCTCATTTAACCTATAAAAGGGCTTGGGGTAGCAAAATGATAGGGTCTGAAACTGATTGGACCTGGGTGTTGTCTACTCCAACAAGTGGGAGGAGTAGGGCCTGAAAGAGCCCCTGGGCAACGAGCATAGATTCTCAGCCCCACACACACTTGGCATCCACACACACAAACTTCCTCCTGTAACCAAGAGAACTCACACAAAGTCCTGCCTCTCCCTAGTCGCTCCATTAAAGTATTAGGCTCTGTTGGCCTCATTTTCCCAGGATTTTATCATTTTCTTCATACCTGTATTCCTCTCTGGTCATCGTTTCATCTTTCTATTCATCTACCCATCCACATCCAACAAGTATTTATTTGGTGACTGTGACATCCCAGGCACTGTACTTGGCATTGGGAATAAATCAGATAAAAAGCTCTGCCTTCAAGGTGCTTAGATTTTGATGAGGGACATAGGCAATAAATAAAATAAATGTAGAGTAAGTTGGTTATAAGCAAGTCGACTGGTTAGTTATGGAGAAAAATGAGGTGGGCTAAGAGGCTGGGAAATGATTAGAAATACAGAAAACCTTGAGGATGCTTATAATGGCATTGATTATAATGCAGTCTAAAAAAGAATGTACCTTTCTGGCCCCAAACTGGTAATGGTTAAATAAATTTTGGTTACATTCATATAGTGGGGAATTATGCAGCCACTGAAAATGTGTTGGGCACCATATTTTTGAACCTGGGAAATGAAATGATATTCATGAAATGTTTATAAATAAATGGCAGCATACAAAAAATACATACAATCTGATCTGAATTCTATAAAATAAATGTATTTAACAAAACGACTTGAAAATGTACTCTAAAATGTTTAAAAGATTGTATTTGGGTGGTAGAATTATGAGTGGCTTTGTGATTTTTTTCTAAGTTTTTATAAACCAACATAGCTGATATAAAAAACCTACAGACACACATGTAATACACACACACACACACACACACACACACACACACACAGACACAGAAACATGCAGTATATAATGGCATTTTGGTCAATGATGGACTGCGTATACCACAGTAGTCCCATAAGATTATAATGGAGCTGAAAAATTCCTATCTCCTAACGGCTAGCAGGTGTACTATACCCTCCCTCTTCCCAAAGCACAAGTGCCTTCACACACATTAACTTCCTTCCAGTCCTTCCCGACGTCTTCCGTGTAGTTTTTAACCTACGATTTTAGTTACAACTTGCTTTTCCCTACTCACCTAAATGCTGTAATAATTGTCACGATCACTGCCATCTGCTTCTGCTTTGGGCCAAGTGACTGCTCTTCTTTCTTCTCAACAGTGTTGTGTGCATAGCAGATGTGCAGCCAGCATTGACTCGTGCCTGAAAGAGCACGCACTCCTGCAAAATCTGCAGCGTGTCCTTGCACATCACCTCATCGGGCCCCTGCAGTCCACCGAAGGAAAGGGCAGACGCCTGCCCCAACTGCCCTGAGCCCTACTTGCTGAGCAGATCCCTAACGGTTAAGCTCTCACCCTGCATGACTCTTTTCCTCAGAAGAAGTCACTAATGGGACACCTCTTCCTAGGATCTCTGTGCAGGGAATGGGCTGGATGTGTACAGACCTAGCCACCATGCCTTTGGGGGCCAGTGTCACGGCCAGGCCATGACTCTAAAGAATGAGGTGGGCCGGGCACGGTGGCTCACTCTTGTAATCTCAGCACTTTGGGAGGCCAAGGCGAGTGGATCACTTGAGGTCAAGAGTTCGAGACCAGCCTGGCCAACATGGTGAAACCCTGTTTCCACTAAAAATACAAAACATTAGCTGGGTGTGGTGGCAAGTGCCTGTATTTCCAGCTACTCGGGAGGCTGAGGCATGGAGGTCGCAGTGAGCAGAGATTGCGCCTCTGCACTCTAGCCTGGGCAACAGGAGCAAAACTCTGTCTAAAAAAAAGAGAGAATGAGGTGGAAGAAGGGCGTCCTTAGGAAAAATGTCCTGCTGAGAGGCTGAGGGGCGCAGCACACCGCTGTGTTAGAGCCTGTCCCAGAAGTGGGTCCTGATGATGTCCTTACTGGTTTGGGACGAGATGGCAGGAAGCACTAGCAGTGAGTGGGGCTGAGGCAGCGGATGAGGCCGTTTGCTCCTGTAGGGGACTGACCCTCAGTCTCTCTGTGAGGCTCCAAGAGGCTGTCTCGAGCATTCCTGAGTTATCCACACCTGGGGAAAGGAAGCTGGGCAATATGTTTAACATTCATCACGGGCAGAGGGCTGCTTTCGGAGGCAGTAAGGGTCATGCACTCCTGACCTATTCTGGGAATGAACTGAGGATGCTGCAATGCCCAGAAAAAGGTCTTAGCAGAGACACCTAACAACGTGAAAGGTCATTGGGTGGTTTGCTCCTCTTCTGAACAATACACACAATACAAACCATACACACATACAAACAATACATCGGTTATTTGCTGATCTTTTATAAGTGGTTGATCTTTTCTTTCTGTTGCTTCCAACTTCCCTGGTAATGTGTCTACTGCAGACTTCTTTTTATTTACCTTATTTATTTATTTATTTTAGAGATGCAGTCTTGCTCTGTCGCCCAGGCTGGAGTGCAGTAGTGCAATCTCAGCTCACTGCAGCCTCCAACTCCTGGGTTCTAGCAATGCTCCTGCTCAGTCTCCTGAGTAGCTGAGATTACAGGTGCCTGCCATCATGCCTGGCTAATTTTTGTATTTTTAGTAGAGATGGGATTTTGCCATGTTGGCCAGGATGGTCTCGAACTCTTGACCTTGTGATCCGCCCACCTCAGCCTCCTAAAGTGCTGGGGTTACAGGCATGAGCCACCATGCCCGGCCCTTATTTATCCCTTTTTAGGTCCAGTTGCTTCCTGGATCTGAGGCTTGCCACCTTCAAATAATTGTAGAATAATCTCAGGCTTTATCTCTTCAAATTTTGCTTTTTCTTCATTTCCCTATTATTCCCTCTTGGAATCTAGTTATGTTAAATCTCCATCTCTCTTTTATGTCTCTCCCTCTTCAAAATATATTTTTAAATCTTTTTTGGGTTGGATTATGTATAATTTCTTTGGATATATCTTTTATTGCCTCAGCTACTTTTTGTGGCAACTTTTCTGCTGTCTATTGAGCTTTTAACTTTAATTACGATATAATTCAAATTCAGAAGTGTTGTCTATCCGTTCCCCCTTCAAGTCTGCCTTCTAATTTTTATAGTGCCTCATTAATTGTTCATATTTGTAAGTCTCTCTTTTATTTCTTTAAACCCTTTAAACTTACTTCACATTCCATGTCTGATCTGAAGTCTTTGTTTGATTCTTCTTTTTCTTGGTTCTCTGTCATATTATATTTCCTTGTGAGCTTTGAAATTTTTTTTCACAATAAGCTGACCAATTTCATTGAACTTTATCTGTGGGAATTTCTTGAAGCTTTAGCTGGGATTGACTTCCTTCATTTCCTCTAGTTTTCAAGGGGCTCTACCCATCTGACATCACGTTTTAAATTTAAAATTTATCCAATTTTATAATTGAGGGTTTTTTCTGCTTTGGGGTGCAAATCCACACAGTGACTGACTTACACTCATAAAGCCTCAGGTGAGTTTCCCCTCCAGCCACTGTTCCGCACAGTAAGCTTCCTTTGCAGACTCCTTCAACTCAGAGTCCACACTCTTAGGTTCCGCTAAGGTTTGAGTGTTTGTGTTCCCTCTTGAATTGCTCTTGAAATGTAATCTCCAACGTAATAGTATGCAGAGGTGGGGCCCTGGGGAGATGATTAGGTCTGAGGGCTCCCTCACTGTGGGTGGCAAGATGGTCTTTAAAAAGGAGGCCTCCCACAGCATGTGATCCCCTTTGTCATTCTGTCCTTTTGGCTGTGTGAGGCTACAGCATTTGTCCTCTCTGGAGGATGCGGAGAGATGGGGTCCTCACCAGAAATCACACCTGCTGTACCCTCATCTTAGACTTCCGACCCTCCAGAACTGTGAGAAATAAATTTCTATTTTATATGCCTCGCCCCTGCTGTGGTGTGTTGCTCTAGCAACAAGAATGAACTAGAGAGGCTTCCAGCTCTATGCCAATGTCCCCTCTCAGACACCTCACCCTGGGACCGTGTCCCCCTCTCCAAGCCCCTCTCAGTGGTTACACCTTGAGGTTTTGCAAGATGCCCTTAGGCCAAAACTGATAGTGACCTTCCAGGGAATCCATCTTTGTGGATAAATAAATAAACTTAATCCATTAAGACCATTTTTGGTCTTAATCAATGACTTATTCAAGGTACTTGTTCAATATTAAACCTTGCTATGTAAACTATTTTCAAAAGAAGCATGGCTTAACGTGTTCACTACCATCTCTCAGAGGTGGGGGATATGCACTCGCTTTTCCCAGAATCTCTTCCCTCACCCAGAGTCAGCTCTCAGGAGCGGCACTACGCATCCGGCTGAATAGAAGTGAGCTCCTGATATCGCATCCAGGGCTGTGTTGGGCTGTGATCACTTCCTGTTGCCAGGGTTATTTCAAAATTTTAGTTTAGACTCAGCTGAGTCTAAATCCAGGGGGATCCTTCTATGGTCCAGCAGGTCTTTAAGATTAAGGAGGGGTAGAGTCCCTTCAGTCACGCCAAAAAACAGCAACAGAAACCTCAGTCTTTTTTATACATGTGTAGAGGTATCTATATTTGATCACTAGAGAAACACAAATTAAAAACACGTGAGGGGCAGGGGCGCGGTAGCTCATATCTGTAATCCTAGCATTTTGGAGGCCAAGGCGGGTGGATCACCTGAAGTCAGGAGTTCGAGACCAGCCGGGCCAACACGGTGAAAAACTCTGTCTCTACTAAAAATACAAAAATTAGCCTGGCATGGTGGCGGGCGCCTATAATCTCAGCTACTCGGGAGGCTGAGGGAGGAGAATCACTTGAACCCGGAGGGTCAGAGGTTACAGCGAGCCAGTATCATGCCACTTTACTCCAGCCTGGGCAAAAAGCTCCTAAACTCCATCTCAAAAACAAACAGAAAACAAACAAAAAACGCGTGAGCTAGATACTGTTGCACACCTGCTAATACGTATCTCTACATACCTATGAAAAAGAGGTTTTTGTTGTCATTTTGTTTATGGCCTGGCTGCTCAAGGGATTCTTTCAAGTACAGTAACTATCCATTTAATTTCCATAATGCTCTCTTTAATTATTCTAAAACCTGCGTTTATTTTCACTTCTTCTTGCTCATTTTTCTTTCAGTGCTCTCCTCCAGTGCCCTGTGGCATCATATGGGAGCCTGAGGCAAAAGGAAAAAATTGATCCTGTCTTTATTTAAAAGTTTGACATTTTGTTCATCATGGATTTTTATTTTTGAGAATATCGCAATAAAACAGAGATGTCCAATCTTTTGGCCTCCCTGGGCCACACTGGAAGAAGGATTGTCTTGGGCCACAAGTAAAATATACTGAACATCAGTACATCATGCTGTACGGCATACTTCCTGTTCATGTAGGAACTGTGAGCCAACTAAACCTCCTTTCTTTAAAATTTACCTAGTCTCGGGTATTTCTTTATAGCAGCTTGAAAACGAACTAGTACAAGTGTAACAATAGCTTATGAGCTAAACAAAAACCCACCAAAAATCTCATAATGTTTTAAGAAAGTTTATGCATTTATATTGGGCTGCATTCAAAGCCATTCTGGGCAGCTGTTTGGACAAGCTTGCATTAAAATGTGATTTGTCTTGATGACCGGGTGCCAGTGCCCTGCGGTTTCCTCCTCAGTTGCCTCCTCTCGTCCCCTGCTGTCCTCTTCCTTCCTCACCGGGAATGGCAGAGTCCACTCTCTCTGTGCAGCTTCCTATTTAATTTTGTTTCCACAATTGTTTAATTCTTCTCCTTTCTTTAGGCACTGCTGATTCATGCTCCTTCGCCTTTTGTTATTTTGTCGTAATTTCCATGCACTCATGTTTTCCTGTTTTTGCTATTGTTTTGCAGAAATTACTGCTTCACTGAACACTTTTTAGTTCTTTCTTTCTTTCTTTCTCTCTCTCTCTCTTTCATTCCTTCTTTCTTGCTTGCTTGAAGTCAAAACCGAAATGTAAAATCTCAGTTTGCATTTGATCCAGGGCACCATTTTTCTGGCACAAGATCTCATCTGCTACCTGTCTGTTGTCCTCGTGGTCGTCATCCTCTTCTTTCTCTCTCTTCCTCTTCCTTCTCCTCCATGGACTGCACTTTGAGTAGGGAGGGCCTAGAGTATAGTTTAAGAGACAAACCAAACCCACAGGAACCCATTCCCTTCTTCCCAACTGCTGCCTTCCGAGCTTGGGCTCTCTGTGCATTCAGGGCTTGTTTCACAAACGTTTCTGCCTGTGTGATATGGTTTGGCTGTGTCCCCACCAAAATCTCTTCTCGAATTGTAATCTGCACATGTTGAGGGGGGATCTGGTAGGAGGTGATGGATCATGGGCGTGGCTTTCCCCCATGGTGTTCTCATGATAATGGGTGAGTTCTCATGAGATCTGATGGTTTTAAAAGTGTTTGGCAGCTCCCCGCTACACTCTTTCTCTCTCCTGCTGCCATGGAAGACGTGCCTTGCTTTCCCTTCACCTTCTGCCATGATTGTAAGCTTTCTGAGGCTTCCCCAACCATGTGGAACTGTGAGTCAATTAAGCATCTTTTCTCTACAAATTACCCAGTCTCGGGTATTTCCTTATAGCAGCATGAAAATGAACTAATACGCTGTGCATGGTCAAGATTCTTTTAGACTTGGAGGCCAGTGCTAATTTTCTTGGACAGTGTGGGAGGCTTATAAGAGAAATTGGTCAGAACTTCCCTCTAGGAGATGAAGAGGGGGACCAAAGGTTCACACTTTGTTGGTGGTGCTCCTGAGCCATGGAGTCCTTCAGAGAGTTAGAAGGGACAATTGTCAAGTCATCTGGTCCAGCAGCTACCCTACAAACTCACCTTTGAATTCACTCCTTTGAATCTGAAATTAAATTAAGTCAATTCTCTGTGGAATGGTATAGTTTACAGGTGAGCTACCGTACCTATTTATGTTTGGCAAAATTTTTAAAGATAACATTTTAATGAATTTACTTATCAACAAATAAAAATATCTATATTTATCTTGTATGCGTTGTTTTGAAATATATGTGTTGTCGAATGGCTAAGTCAAGCTAATTAATATGTGCATTGCTCATATCGCTTGGCTCTGCGTCCCCACCCAAATCTCATGTTGAGTTGTAATTCCCAGTGTTGGAGGTGGGGTCTGGCTGGAGGTGAGTGGGTCACGCGGGTGGATCCCATCCTCCTGGTGCTGTTCTTGTGACAGTGAGTTCTTTAGAGACCTGGTTGTTGAAAAGGGTGTGGCACCTCTCCCAGCTCTTCTCTTGCCCCTACTTCGGCAGTGTGACGTGCCTGCTCCCCCCTTCTCCTTCCATCATGAGCATAAGTTTCTTGAGGCCTCCCCTAGAAGCCGAGCAGATGCCAGCATTATGCTTCCTGTACAGCCTGCAGTACCATGAGCAAATTAAGCCTCTTTTCTTTATAAATTATCGATCTCTGGTATTTCTTTTTTTGTTGTTTTGTTTTGAGACAGAGTTTCTCTTTGTCACTCAGGCTGGAGTGCAATGGCGCAATCTTGGTTCACTGCAACCTCCGCCTCTTGAGTTCAAGCGATTCTCCTGCCTCAGCCTTCTGAGTAGCTGGAATTATAGGCATGCGCCACCATGCCCGCTAATTTTTTTTGTATTTTTAGTAGAGATGGGGTTTCACCGTGTTGGCCAGGCTGGTCTTAAACTCCTGACTGCAGGTGATCCACCTGCTTCAGCCTCCCAAGTGCGGGGATTACAGGTGTGAGCCACTGTGCCCAGCCTGGTATTTCTTTATAGAGAACGAGCTAGTAAGATTACTTCATATACTTGTCATTTTCTGTGGTCGGTCGTGTTTGTCCTCCTCTTTCCCACACCCCCTTTTTGTAGTGATGGCTTGGCATAGCAGTTTTGCTGGCTTCCTTCTGATTGAGCTCCTCTGGAAGCAGCTATTGGCAGGAGGCTCTGTGGAAAGTGGTCTGGGCTTGTCTCACATGTGGCATGAGGCCACTGTGTTTAGCTTTTTCAATCCTCAGCTTTAGATGTGCACCCAAAGGCAGCTCACACAGCTGAGTACAGGCCTCCCTCCTGCCTCGCTGCAACTCACAGGCTTTTCCTCACAAATGTGGATTTTCTGCATGACCTGGCACAGCCCATCACCTTCTCTCCCAACCACACCAGTCCTGGGAAGCCCCAGCTTGTCCTTTGCTCCCAGTTTCTGTTGGCCCCCATTGGTTTGTCATTTAAGATATACCTTCACCTTAAGAAACATGTTCTGCTGGCTGTCTTTGAGCTCCAAAGCTGGGAGGTTCCGCCAAGTCCCTGCCGTCTCTTGGTTAGCGTGCCTGCACCTGGCAGTCTTCCCTTCTATTCTGTGGCTCTGAATTTTAAACGTCTCTTCATTTTATCAAAGGTAGCATCTTTGTCTCTGTTCCTCTTCTTCCTGGTTCTTTTGGGTGGCTTTTTAGAAGAGAAATGGGAAACACTCCAACATTTTAGAAGTAGAGGCTTTACAAAGGGTTTTGCGCAGGAAATGACCTGTGCACTGTTAGGCCTTGCTGGCTGAAGTCTGAAGGAGGAACCACAGGGAGAACTGAATCCAGTTGCTTCAATTTTCTCATTTGCATGATGAGGAAACAATAGTACCTAATTGTCAGGGTCGTTGTGAGAACCAAGCAAGGTCATAGGTGCACAGGTCTGGCAGGTAGTAAGTGCTCGGGAGAGTGGATGGCCAGGACGGCCTCGTGAGGCCCACCGTCTAGCATCACCGCCTTCACTTGAGGGATGGGGAATCTGAGTCCTGGTGCTGAATGATTTGCATAAAGTGATGCAGCTTGTTCTCAGCGGAGCAGATAGAGAGCCCAACCCTTCCACCACTGCACCCCACACCACCGTGTGTCCACTGTGCAGCTGCTGGAGAATTGGGACAGCTATGTGGAAGGATGGGCAGACAACCTTGCTGGAGCCCCCAGAACTCAGATTCTGGACACTTAGGCCTGGGTCACCGGTCAGATTTGTAACCAGATTTACAGACTTTTTTTCCATAGAGCAGACTGAGCCGCCCACCCTGTGAGAGATTTACCCCCACACTGCATGAGTTCATAAGGAGGAAGAAACAGAGGGATGGACTCTGGGTAAATCCATCCGCCGCCCCAGCAGACAGCTCCACGTGTCTTTGGGTATTAGGAACGAGGGTATCTTTTACAACTTTCATTTTTCTAAATCAGGGCTGCATTTTTATTATGATAATGTCAATATCACTGATGAGCTCAGTAGTGTACCGGGGATCATGTTTCTTTCCTTGTACTTTTTATTTTTTCTGGAGTTGCTTCTTTTTGTTTGTTTAGTTTTTTATGTATCTGTGGCAGCTCAAACTCTTCAAGGACTGTGTAAATAAACTATATTTCTCACACGCTCAAATGCATTCCTCATTTATCAGCTTGGTTCACTTCTTTCTGGGTATCTCCCCCGTGGCGCTCCCTCTCCTACTCCTGTGGGACCAGCGGCACCGACCCAGTCCCAGGATTTCTCTTCACCACCACCTGGGGGAGTCTGACTCCTTTCCTGGACTGGATCCTTTTCCTACTCCTTGGCTAATTCACTGGTTTTGCTATAATCAGTATTCTAGTAGCTTCCTTAGGTAAATTTTTGGAGACTTTGTATGTCTAAGATAATTTTATTCTACTTTTACATTTGACTGAGTGCTAAATTCTAGGCTGGGAATATCTTTCCCTCAGAATGAAAAAGGAATTGATCCTCTTTCTTCCATTAAAAAAAAAAATTCCTATCAGCTATTTGCCCCGTTTCTCATTGGAAACTTTTAGGATTATTCTTGCTGTTCTGAAATGTGCTGGTAATATAACTTGGTGGGATTTTTTTTTTCATTTATTATGCTGAAAAGTCAGTGACTCTTTAAATCTGAAAACTAAACGTTGAGAAATTTTTTTGAGTATTTTTGCAATTTCCTCCTTCTGAAACTCCTAGTATGTCTATGTTGGACTTCCTTGATTGATCCTTTGATTTTATTATTGTCTCTACTTCCTGATAGATTATCTCAAATTCATGTTCCTATTCTATTTGAGCTTTTCATTTCTCATGCATAATTTTTTATTTCTAAGAGCTCCTGGCAGGTGTTAGGAGTGTTTGGAGGGCCCCAGTGGTTCCTTTTCTCAGAGCCCCTCTTCCTGGAATCCCGGATTCCCTATTTTCCATCATTTCCTTTATATAGATTCCAGTTTCTTTGTCCCTGCATTGCCTTTTTCCTCTGCGTTCCGTCCTCTCCTGTGTTTTCTTTGATCTGTGCATTTCATTTTGGAGGCTTCCACCACGGATGGCGGGTGAGGAGCCCTGTGGGGGTCTGCTGGTGGATATGCAGCCTGTTGCACACTCTTAGGAGTCTGGGCTCACTCGGCTTCTCTGGAGACAGATCCTCAGGTGCCTGCCCTTCGGGGTGAAGCCTCAGGTCCTGGCAGCCTGGAGAGAGGACTGGCCCTGGTCTCACCCCCGCCCCAGCTGAGCCTCTCTGGAAGGGCGGTGGGGCTGCTGCTCCCCCTCAGGCCGCCCCAGGCTAAGTGCTCTTCTCTCAGAAGAGCACTTAGGCCTGGGTCACTGGTCATATTTGTAACCAGATTTACAGACTTTTTTTTTCTCCTGCTGGCCTCAGGAGAAAAAACAGACCACTCAGTCAGCTGAGCGCAATAGATTCTGCAAGAGCACATCACTGTCTCATGTGTCCTTTGACTCCCCAGCCATGGCACCTCTGGGCAATCCCAGACACCGTCTTATCTCGGCCCCTGTTTGATCAACCTCACAGCCCTCTGCTGCTCCGTAGGCCTCTGGCGACAGGACAGCCCTGGGGGGTTGTCAGGGAAGCACAAGGAGCTCTCTGAGGACTTCAGTCCCTGGAGCCAGTCAAGGAAGGCACTGTTTCTCCCATCCCTGCACCTTCCAAGGAAACACTCTTTTCCCTGGAAGGGATCCTGGGCCCCTGACACTGCTGCTGATGCCGAGGCGGAGGGGAAGCCCTGTCCTGTGCTGAGGAGTCAGCGGGCGGGGGCGTGCGCAGGCAGTCCTTCCTGCAGGGTTGCTTGCCTCTTGCCTGCCGGGTCTGGGTCTGGGCTCCCGGATTTTTTCCCTGCAGGGTCCTAGCTGTGCCCTGAAGTGGGGCACATTCAGAAGCCGGGCCCCAGGATGAGGAGATGAACCAGTAAACTCTACTGAAGTTGCTAGCAGGCTAGGGGCACAGTGATCCTCCAAGGCACTCAGGCTAGTTTTGGAGACAAGCTTAACCAGCAAGAAGTAGAGTGAGAAGCTGTTTGTTGCTTGTCTTGTGGGCACTGGATGTGGAGCTGGCCGCAAGGCTCAGGGAATTTCCTGGAGGAAGCGTGGGACAATCCAGAGAGGCTGGGTTGACACTCTATACATGGCTGCATGCAAGCATTTAAAACTTTTAAGAGAATACAGTACACCAAGGAGACTATTATTATCTGTTATGTCTATCAGGAGGATAATACCAAGAGTTTGGAGTATGCTCCTTAGCCAGAGTCCCCATAAACCAAATCACCTAAATTAAATAGATCAAATAATGTGCTGGATAAAGAATTTACTCGCTTAACTAAGCAGCCTCTTCATTAATATCTGACAACTGAATCTCTATAATGCCCATGTGAGGTATTTCTCCATAGGCCACAAGTGCCAGCCACTGTACAGACCCTTCCGTTTAGCCAGTAAATAATCTAGAGCAATTCTGTTATGTGGCATAATTTTTACAAGAGAATTTAAAGTCTGTTGTGTAACCGTGGCATTTACAGTAGAATCTGCTCTAGAGCCCGTCATGAGGAATACAATGTAATCATTGCTTCTTTCACTCTAAACCATGGCAAAGAGGACCTAATGAATGATGCCTTTCTAAAAGAATGAAGGCCTCTTAGAAGTGTTCTCTTTAACTCATGATGTGTATTGATGAGTGAACCCATGTTCTGTTTCTGACTCATTGGGAGGCAACATATGTACCAGTAGAGTCTCTCAACTACATGGGACCATCATATTCCATCTATCAACGTATAAGGTTATCCACCTACGAGGCTAGCTTCAAAATCCTTCACAAATAAAAGTATAAAATCCCATGAGTGCACACAATAGACCCCCTTTTCACTTCTATTGTTCATAGAGACGTGAGCAAGGGATAAAATAGGTCAAAGAGTCTCATGATACTAGAGAAGTCTTGATGTGTGATCTTGGGAAAAAGCCGTCAACATCAAAACTACCATCTTCTTCTAGGGAGAAATTCCCTGGTTAGCTTTAAGGATTCCAATGGGTATACAGTTCCAAGACTGTGGAGGGACCCTTCTGAGTTGTGAGATTATGAACCCAAGTTTCAAGGTTCCAAAGTTTTGCTGCGGTGTGGATGAAAAAGGCAGTCTTCCTCTGATATTCTCAGAAATCCAATCTTCAGGTGCCAGACTGTAAAAGGGTTGATTGTCTTCAGTCAGTGAACCATAAAAAGCTTTCTTTACCTGGTGAAAATACACTGTGGCATAATAATCTACTGTTATAATATCAGCCCTCTTGCATGGGAAAGCTTTTATACAACCAGAACACATGCACTGAAAATGACAGTCGAATGAAATCCCTCTCTACATGTTTCGGTGGCCCATGAGGTCGTTGAATGTACCTGAAGCTTTGACTGTATTCCCAGGAATATGGGTTTGGCAAACCAAACATTGATCATAAACTATTTTAGCAATTTGTAAGCCACCACACCAATGTATGTTTAATTTGGAGCATTTTATTTTTTCTATGGTAAGTCTTGGAATGCAGAATTTTTAATAAGCAAAGTTTTAAGGACTCAGGAAGGATGAGGCAGCTGTCCTGGCTCTCTGTGAGTCCATGCTTAACATTGGACTTACGTCCTCTTGAATAGAGTTGTTTCTCCAATTTAGGTGCATAACACTGATAACTGATGGGTTACCACAGGCAATTTGACTTAGACGATGTGGTTCATTTAAAATGTATATCTCAACCATGTTAGTATTGGCTCATTTAGCGTAAAAACCTGGCAAAGTATTTTCTTGATAGTCAATTAATTTTCATTCTACTTGGGTTAACAGTTTTATAAACCAGTCAGTCTTTTCATTAAAGTTCCAGGAACTCTTACCCAGTCAAAATCACATTCTAAAGTTTTGGAAACCTGTATTCAGAAGTGCTTTTCGGGACTCTCCATCCTTTTATGGGTCTCCTAAAAGGCGCCATAGATTTAGGATTTTGTGTGTGTTGTGAAGTTTTCAGCAACCACATCAGAATTAAGCAGTTAGCTGTGGAGACGACTTTAAATAGTCATAGTTAAAGACGCAATTGACAAAGAAATTTGGTTATTTCTGTGATGTGCAATAACAGCATAATAACCATAATTATGATTGACAGCATATACTCAGGCATATCAGAAATTTTAGAAATCCCATAGAATTTCGGAACGTGTATTAACATTCACTAAAATATAAACTAAAGAAAGTTAAACGTGATTCTTTGTGTCGACTGTGTGGGGTATGGCCTGTCTCCTGAAGTGGCATCTTATACAGATGCCCCATTGGCACCAAGAGTTTTATCTGTCCATGCAACTACATTTTCAGAGATTGATTTCACTTCCTCCTCAGATGTCTTCTATTCAAGAGGTGAAACATTGGGATATGTGGACTCTCAGAACAGTGGTCTCAATTTTCCTTTTTCACCTGTGCTTACATGGGGTTTCTCAGAAAGCAGAGTCCCAGATAAAATGTGTATGCTATATGTTTTGAAGAACTCAGTTCCAGGGAAGCAGGAGAAAGGGAGAATGAGTCAGAGAAGCAAGGAAAGTCCTGGGGAACTGTGCCCGACAGAGCTGGCGGCTGGTGGTGGGACACGCATGCCATTTGCACGTTTCCATTTTCTGAAAGACCTGTGCACTGCCACATCTCACAGGAGAAGAATTGATCGGGCGAGTAAGGTCCATCCTCCCACGGAACATTAACCTCTCCATCTCACCAGGCTGCACAAGCACCAAGCCAGTGGATCCTCCTCCCCCATGTCTCTCACAAAGCAGCTGGTAGCCCAGTGGGGGACCAGCAGGCGTCCAAGGGCCCTGGGAAGCGGGGGGCAGTGGCTAGGCTGTGTCTCCTGCAGCCCTCTCTGAAACTGCCTGGCCAGGTCGTTCTGTCCAGTAATAGACGCGGCTACACTGCATTGATCTGGGAACACAAAGTCATTTCTTCCCTGAGGGCGAAGAGACAAATCCAGCAAGCCGCAGAGCCCCGGCCACTAAGTGGAAAGCCATGGTCTCTAAAGAGAATTGACAAGGGGGGAGTTTAAAAAGCAAAACCAGCCTGGGCACGGTGGCTCACACTGGCAATTCCAGCACTTTGAGAGGCTGAGGCTGGCAGATCTCCTATGCTCCAAAGTTTGGGACCAGACTGAGCAACACAGAGAGACCCCATCTCTATCTAAAATAATAAGACATTAGTAGGGCATGGTGCATGCCTGTGGTCCCAGCTACTCAGGAGGCTGAGGTGGGAGGATCACTTGAGCCCAGGAGGTCAGAAGCTGCAGTGAGCCATGATTGTGCCACTGCACTCCAGCCTGGGCCACAGAGCCAGACCCTGTTGCAAATAAATAAATAAATAGGCCCGGCACGGTGGCTCACGCCTGTAATCCCAGCACTTTGGAAGGCAGAGACGGGCAGATTACCCGAGGTCAGGAGTTCAAGACTAGCCTTGCCAATATGGTGAAACCCTGTCTCTACTATAAATACAAAAATTAGCCAGGCATGGTGGTGGATACCTGTAATCCCAGCTACTCCAGAGGCTGAGGCAGGAGAATCGCTTGAACCTGGGAGGAGGAGTTTGCAGTGAATCCAGATCACGCCACTGCACTCCAGTCTGGGCGACAGAGTGAGACTCTGCCTCAAAATAATAAATAAATAAATAAATAAATAAGTTGAAGAAAGCCGCAAAACCGAACAAGAGCTATAATCCCTAGGGTTTTAGCTGATCCCAAGATTGTAGGCAATATTAATTATCTCCCTCTACTGCCACCCATTCTAGATCCTTTCAGCCTAGCAGGTGGGGGTGGCCCAGAGCTTCACCCCTGAGGGATATGAGGCCTTAGTTTCCCCACCCAGCTTCTCAGTCTTCCTGTGTTTCTCCATTTCATGTGTGATTTGTAAACATGTAGTTTGACTTTGTATTTTTTTATCCAGTCTGAAAATATTTTTTAATTGAAGTGTTTCATTCATTCTCATTTACTGCAATGACTGTTATCTTATTCTCATGTGTATTTCAAGCCCTAAGGATACTGTAATTGCTGTGCAGACAGTCAGTGTATTTACCGCTTACTTTTCCTTTACAGTTTCCTTGTTCCTTTCTGTGCTCCATGCATCCTGAAGGGCACTTTGTTCAAGATGACATTTTTGTTCATTACTTGTTCAGGTTTGTTGAACAATGTTACTATTTTTTAAAAACAAAATCTGCTTTATTCCACTTTTATTTTTTGAGGATGTTTTCCCCCAGGTATAAGGTTCGAGGTTTGCAGTCTTTTTCTTCTTTCAGAGCTTTGAGATCATATTTCACGGTTTCCTGGATTCCATTATTTCTCAGGAGATGTCAGTCTTCTTTTTGCTCCTTTTAAGGTAATGTGTCTTTTTTCCTCTAGTTACTTTTATATTTTGTCTATCCGTTATTTTCAGGAGTTTTAGTATAATGTGTGGTTCTCCTTGTATTTATCCCCTTTGGTGTTTACAGGCTTCTTTTATCTGTGGTTTGATATCTTTCATTGATTTTGAAAATTCTTGCTTAGTGTTTCTTTAGATATGGCCTCTCTCCCAATCTCTTACTTCTGGGATTCCAGATATAGTTATATTCTGGCTTTTTTTTTTTTTTTTGCCATATCCCATATCTCTCCTGTGCCCTTTCTCCATTTGCCATCCTTCTGTCTCACTGTGCCTCAGTGTGAATGTGTTCTACTGCCCACTGGGACAGGCCACTGTCATTTACCTGACGTCTTGCATGGCCTCCCTCCTCGGACATGCCACTGAGAGCCTGGGATGTTCCCAAGTCTTCTCCCTGACGGCAGGACTTAACTTCAGCTTCTGTTTCCTCTGCACCACGTCCTCGACAGCTTCCCATCAGCTCCTTTCCTCCCAGTGATTGATTTTTTTGCTTAGTTTCTTGGAGTTCGGCCCTGCCACTGCATAACTTGAAGAAAATGCACATGCAGGCTTTGGGGTTCTCCTCTCCGTGGCTCCCCTGTCGGTGCTGCTGACCCTGCTATCCTCAGCCCAGTTCTGCTGTTCTGCTGTGCTTGGGCTCTTTCCCTGTGGGCCGTGGAATAACTTCCAGGGAAAGAGCCAAGCTAAATTTGGAACGCAACTTATGAGTTTCCTTTCATTCAAGATTTGAGCCCCTTCTCTCAGGCTGCTTTGGTGGCTCTCTGCAATGCATACAATGGTTTTACAGGATTTTCCAGCTTTTATCAATCAGATGGTGTGAGGGGGAGGCCTGGAGGGGCTGCGCCATTGCTGCCCGAATCAGAAACCCTCTGCTCCTTGTTTTTCACACTCAACAGTTTGTATTGGTGATTTTTTTGGTATAAGCTTCGGTTATTTAATGGCTGTATTATATTCCATTTTACTGATGTAGTGTTCTGACATGATTGATTGAATAATCCATCATTTCCCACTGCTATGGGGTACTGTCTGTCTAGCCATGTATCTCTTAATTCTATCAGTAGGGGCCAGCTACAGAAAAACAAAACCACACTATTGTTTTAATAGAAAGAAGTGGACATAGGGAATTGTTCGAACATGTTTAAATGGCTGGGAGGGGACCCGGAGAGAGTAACGCAACGTAATACCATAGGAAGCAGCTCTCCCCCAAGCACTGTGGGATACAACGAAGAAGCTGGAGTAACCAGAGCCAGAGAAAGGGGCACTCTCTGGTGGGTGCTGCCACAGTGGAGAGGGAACCTGGAAGGGTGGAAGCTGGAACCAGCGGTCCCTTTTGAGGGGAAGGGTTGCTGTCGGGTGATATAGACAGAAACAGGCAAAACAGGGAGGCCCAGTGTCTCCCCGCCCCTCCAACTGGTCTCTCATGACCCTTATTGGCAGAGCCTAATGGGAGGGCAGTTGGTCAAGCAGGGTGTGCGGAGCCCGGCCCCAGTGCCACAGGGAGGAGAAGAGAGGGCGGGCTTTCTGCTGAAGACCACAACCCGATGCCTGCATGCCCTATGTCTTGCAGAGATTTCTAAGCGTCCCGTTCCGTCCTGCGTAGCACCTCATGGTTGTAGCTGGCAGGCCCAGTGCCTGCTCGTTACTCTTCCAGGATATTCCTGGTTATCCTTGTTCATTCATTTTTTTTGTAAAAGCAATATTGCTTCAGGTATAAATTGGGATTCTGTTAAATTTATAAGTTGCTGGAGAGCATTGTTTATCATGTAGAACCACCAGGACAAGGCTTCCCATGAGTTTACGTCTTCTTTTCCTATTATTTAAACCTTATTATTTCAATGTGTAATGACTCTGCCTCTTTCTATATCAAATTCTCTATAAATCCAAGTTCTTAGTCACAAGCAACAATCCAACCCTGGCTGGTTTAACTGCAGAAAAGTTGCACTGGGAGATCCTGGGTAGGTCTCAGAGTCACTGCAGTGCCACCCTTGCTGCTGGCCAGCGAGGCCACAGCCTGCCTGGTTGACCACATGGGCGGGTTCAGAGGGGTTTTGCTGTCCGGGGGGGGATGGTGTTGCAGTGACCACGATGGCTGTCCTGGCTCTGGCATCACTGGCTCCTGGTTCCAGGTCTGGGGTAGGGCATCTCACTGGCCATATGTCAGGAGAGCTGGGACCTCTGCTGTCCTAGTGACCACAGATGGCAGCCACAGGCCATGGAGCCCTCAGATGGGAGAGAAGCCTTCTGTCAATGGATGACTTACAGTACATGCCACTCTGGACCAATAACGGTTGCCCGAGAAATGCTCGCTCACATTATCCCAAGCTGGCCCCTGAGCAGGACTGAAGCGGGGTGATTATGGGGATGATCACAGTGTCACCATGCCAGAGCAGCTCGAGGCTGGCTGTGAGCCGATGAGGCACATAGCCAGGAGCGGGGTAGGCTGGCCTCTTCATGAGCAGCCCGTGACCTTGGGCACGTTCTGTCCCTCCCGGGTCTGATTTTCTCCTGTGCACAGGAGAGAGGGGGAAGTGGGAGGGCTGGGGGAGGCTGTAGACTACGTGGTTTAATTATTTTTATTTGTACGTATCATACATGAAATGCTGTATAGAAACTCTTATGCAATTTTAAATATAACAAAGGGACAGATGCTGTACGCCCATCGCCCTGCTGAAGAAATACATGAACCACAGTTTAGAACTCTTCGTTGTCCTCCCACCACATATCAATAGGCATTTGACTGAATTTTGTGTTCATTATTATCTTTTTGTCTTTTTTTATACTTTCCCACTATGTTAGCCTGCTCTGGCTGCCGTAACAAAATACCACATACTGGGTGGCTTCAACAACGGAAGTGTACTTCTCCAAGTGCTGGAGACTTCAGAAGTCTGAGGTCAAGTGTAGGCAGCACTAGTTCCTGGCGAAGCCTCTCTTCCCAGCTTGCAGGTGGCTGTCTTTTCACTGTGGGAAGGGGAGATCGCTCTCTCTCTCTCTTTTTTTTTTTTTTTTTTTTTTTTTGAGACAGAGTCTCACTTTGTTGCCCAGGTTGGAGTGCAGTGGCCCAATCTAGGCTCACTGCTACTCCACCTCCCAAGTTCAAGCCATTCTCCTGCCTCAGCCTCCCAAGTAGCTGGGACTACAGGCGCATACAACCACGCCCAGCTAATTTTGTATTTTTAGTAGAGACGGGGTTTCATTATGTTGGCCAAGCTGGTCTTGAACTCCTGACCTTGTGATCCACCCACCTTGGCCTCCCAAAGTGCTGGGATTGCAGGCTTGAGCCACCATGCCTGGCCTCTCTCTTCTTCTTTTAAGGCCATGAATTCTATCAGATTAGGACCCCACTCTCATGACCTCTTTAACTTAATTAACTCCCTAAAGGCCCTGTCTCCAAATACAGTCATATTAGCATGTATTCTTCTGGGACTTGCCTTTTCCGAAAACCATATGCTTATGAGATTCATCCACAGTGATGTGTACAACTGTTTATTTTTCAATGCTGTATAGTATTCTATTGTATGACTATTCCATATGCATTGACCCATTCATTAATTGATGGTTATTTGGGTTGTTTGTCATTTTTAGCTAATAGTGGTTCTGTGAACATGGAGTAAATGAACAAGGGTTCCTCTAGGGGATATATGTGGGGAATGTAATTGCTGAAGTAAGGACATCCTCAACTTTGCTGTTTTTGTGGTTGAAGATTTTGACAATATCCCTAGTACTCCCCTTCCCTGTATCCTTGTCCCTTGCCATGTGGCCTTGGAACTCCCTTTATGGGGAGGTAAAGTCGACTGTTTCTTCCACGAGCCTAACGCTGTGCTGTGCTGTGTGATGCTTTGTCTGGAGCAGAGTGCAGCAAAGTCATGGCATGCTTTTGAGCTTCTGGCACGTATGCTCTCTTGGAAACCTGTGAATGAGCCTGGGTTAACCTGCTGGCGGTGGCAACACTGGGATGCAGAGAAGAGCATCAAGCCAACACCACTGGATGAGTTTCTTGTTGCTGCTGTAACAAAATACCAAAAATCTATGGTTTGAAACAATACAAATGCATTATCTTCTAGTTCTAAAGATCAGAAGTTAAAAATGAGTCTTACTGAGTTAAAATCAGTGCAGGCAGGACTGTGTCCTTCCAGAGGCTCAAGGAGAGATCCACCTCCTTGCCTTTTCTAGAGGCCGCTCACATTCTGGGGTGGTGGACTCTTCATCTTCAAAGTGAGCTGCACAGCGTCTTCCCAGCTCTCTTGGTCTCTGATCTGGCTGCCGTCATCATCACATCTCTCTCCCAACCCCCTGCCTCCTTCTCTCCCTTGCAAGGGCCCCTGTGCTTGTGACGTTCACCCCATAATCCAGGATAACCCTCCTTTCAGGATCCTTCACTCAGTCATGTCTGCAAAGCCCCTGTGGGGCACAGTGAGAGCTAACTAACACATATGTGCTGTTCTTTTTCCAGTTTCTTCATTTGATTCTGGCTCATTAATTTTGAGCTTTTTTCATTTTGGGTAGAACATATATGAGTGTACATTTGCCTCTAAATATTGCTGGCTGCATCTCATATATTTCGATGTGCACTATTTTTATTATCATCCAGTTCTAAACAATTTTCTGATTTCTACTTTTAATTAGTCTTTGAATTGCTTAGAAGTGTGATTTTTACACTTCCAAGCATATTTTATTCAATTACCTTTTTGTTACTTATTTCTAACTTAATTACACTGGACCCAGATGATATAGTCTAAATAGGAATCAAGTATTTTGAAATTTACTTAGATTTGCTTTATGGGGGTAGCATGTGGTCAATTTTCTTAATAATTCCAGGCATGCTTGTATGTATTATGTATTTCCAATTGTCAAGTGCCATATTTTAAATCTATTCACTAGGTCAAGCTTGTCAATTGCATTGTTCAAAATTCAATATCCTTGTTTATTTTGTCTGTTTGCTCTACCAGTTAGGGAGAGAGCACTCTTAAACTTCTCTATGAAGGTCGATTTGTTAATTTCCCCTCAAATTTTGTCAATATTTGCTTTGTAAATTTTCATTCTCTTATTATATGTGTTAATTTTAACTCCTTTGATAAATTGGAACTTATCATGTAGCCACCCTCTTTACTCCAGTAAGGCTGTTTGGCTTTAAAGTCAGCTTTGTGCCTTCTCTTGGCTTTCATTTAGTGAGTATTTTTTTCTATCTTTTATTTTGAGACAGAGTCTCTCTCTGTTGCCCAGGCTGGAGTGCAGCGGCACGATCTCAGCTCTCTGCAACCTCCACATCCCGGGTTCAAGCAATTCTCCCGCCTCAGCCTCCTGAATAGCTGAGATTACATGCACATGCCTGGATAATTTTTGTATTTTTAGTAGAGACAGGATTTCACCATGTTGGCTAGGCTGGTCTCAAACTCCCGACCTCAGGTGATCCTCCCACCTTGGCCTCCCAAAGTGTTGGGATTACAGGCATAAGCCTGCACACCCGGCCTGAATTAAGTTTTAATTGGAGGATCCAGGAAAGGCTATCTTTTTCTGTACTTTCAGCTGATTATTTTACTTCTGCCCATTCTTGTTGTTTGTTTAGCGTAATCTCTTATAAATAACATACACCAAATTTAAAAGTAAATGGACAATATTGTTTCCCACCATCAAATTTTAGTCATTTAAATGTATTGTTTTAGTACACTTAAAATAGTTGTTCAGATTCTATCATATTATTTTATGCTTTCTATTTGTCCTGACTTTTCTATTTATTTTTTCTTGCCTGATTTTGGATAAGTTACCGTTTCTCTCATTTCATGTTTCTTAGATTACTTAGAGAGTTATTCTCTTGTTGTCTAGTCTGTTACTGGTTACTTCAAACATTTTAACTTGCATACCTAACAAAGCCTTCGATTAATATTTCTACCTTCCTCCTGAAGACTGCTAGACTTTAGAATGCTTTAAGTATAACTACACCTTTCCTACACATATGCCACTGTTATATAATCCTTTTTTCCCATTTTTTCTAAACCCTCAAACTAGACATTTTTATTGCTTCTATGTAGTCAGACTAGACAATGATGATTTCTATTTATGTGCATAGTCTCCAGTCCTTTTTCTATTTCTTCATACATCTCAAATCTTCCACCTGGAATAATTTTTCTTCTGCCACAAATACATCCCTTGAAGTTTTCATAATGTGTATTGCTAGGAATACTGTCTTTAGCTTTTGTGTTCTATCAAGGTCTGGAAAGTCTTTTTTCCGTATATAAAATTCTAGGAAGACAGTTCTTTTCTCAGTACATTGACAACATTATTGCAGTTGCCCAGGCTTCCATTGGTTTTGTTTGGTTTTGAGATGGAGTCTCGCTCGGTCGCCCAAGCTGGAGTGCAGTGGTGTGATCTTGGCTCACTGCAACCTCTGCCTCCTGGGTTCAAGTGATTCTCCTGCCTCAGCCTCCTGAGTAGCTGACAGGCACCCGCCACCACTCCTGGCTAGTTTTTTCTTTTTTTTGCATTTTTAGTAGAGATGGGGTTTCACCATATTGGTCAGGCTGGTTTCTTCCATTGTTTTTGAGAAGTCAGCTGTGAGTTTAATTGCTATTCCTTTGTCTTTTATCTCTGCCTGCTTTAAATATCTCATCTTTGTATTTAGCTGTCTGCAGTTTCACATGATGTGCTTCGATGTGGGTCGCTTATCTAATTTGTAATTGGTTAGGTTTCTCGGATCTGAGATTTGATATCTTCAACAATTCTGAAAAACTATCAGCTATTATCTCTTCAAATATTCCCCCTCCTACATTGTCTGTATTATATTCCCAAATTAGATGTGTTAGTCTTTTCCATTCCAACCTCAATGTCTTTTTAATCCCTCTTTTATACGGTCGTCTCCTTGTCCCTCTGGCGGCATTTTTGGTCATTTATCTAGATCTGTCTCACAATTTGCAAAGTCTCTCTCCATTCATGTCTGACATGCTGTTCAATCCATATTAGATTCACCTCACAATTCTAATTTTTACTCCAAGAAGTTCTATTTAGATATTTTCCAAATTTTCTTGGTTGTTTAAAAAAGTATTATGCCTGCTCATATTTTCATATCATTGTCAATGTCTTAAAACACCTTGAACATTTTTATATTAACCCAGCGTTGGTAATTCAAGGAGCTGTAGCATGATGCCGCTGTCTTCTTGTTTCTTCTTGCTCTCATTCATGGTGCCTTATCTCCCTGTGCGGTTTCGTGAGATTTGACCATGTGCAACTCCATTATTTGAGGTTCTTTGACTCTGGAAATTCTCTGCAGCCTAAGTGGCAGCTCAGATCGTCCGGGAGAACCATAGCAACCACAGACTGAGGTCTTTCGACCACTAACATAATTTGAAGCCTAACTCTAAAACCGTCTGAAGAGTGGCTTCTACTTAGCAATTCTCGAGGCATTTTCTTCTTCTTCTACATGACACCGAGATCAAGGCAGGCAAATTCCCTTGCTGCTCCCTTCTGTGAGGTCAGGTTATCATTTACCTTTATTCTGAGAGTGTAACCCTTGCTCACTCCAGCGCAAGGCGGTATCTCCATGACATTCTCCACTGCTGTGGATCCTTGGCTTCCTCTCCTCCCTCCTACATCCTGAGTAGCTGTCCAAATAGAGCTCATGGTCCCAGGATTCAGCAGCTCCGCATGTTCACCTCCCTGGTTCCAGCTGTCAGCAACATTTTGGCTTCTGTGTGTTGGTCAGCAAGATGCATCCACAGTGGCCATGGAGGGGTGTGCAGCCAGCCATCGGAGGGACGTAGATCAAGGCTTCATCTAGACCAGAGCCTGCTTGATGCCTTTACTTGCTTCCATTTCCAAGTGGGATTTCAGTGTCATGATACGAGAGCTTTCTCTACTTATAAACAGTTGAAATGGGCCAGGTGCAGTGGCTCATGCCTGTAATCCCAGCACTCTGGGAGGTCGAGACGGATAGATCATGAGGTCAGGAGATCAAGACCATCCTGGCTAACATAGTGAAACCTTGTCTCTACTAAAAATACGAAAAAATTAGCCAGGTGTGGCAGCATGCACCTGTAGCCCCAGCTACTCAGGAGACTGAGGCAGGAGAATTGCTTGAACCCGGGAGGCGAAGGTTGCAGTGAGCTGAGATCGAACCACTGCACTCCAGCCTAGTGACAGAGTAAGACTCTGTCTCAAAAAAAAATAAAAACAAAAGAAACAAAAACAAAAACTGTCAGAATGGTGAAAACCATCAGTTGAGGTTCTCTGAAAAGGCCCAATTCCACAATTATATTTTGCTCTTCTAAGAAGTTAGCCATAATTGGATGCTGCTGCATTCAACATCTAATTTTTAACCTCCGCTTGCCAGACTGTGGGCTCAAGAACTCTAAGAAATGGTAAAGATGGCTTGGTGCCTCCTGGATTGAAAGTGGCCCCGGACCATGCCCAGCAGCTGCCGGTAGCGGAGCATGTACAGGTATGGGAGCATGGCACGGGGAAGCATCATGAGTACCTCACTGTTGGTTGCCAGGAGCCATGTGTGAGTCCCGGCACCAATGTGGTGGTACCTGGTCAGCACCATGTCCAGGGAGAACACCACCCCTGTGCTCACATACAATGTGATCAGCACTGAGTGGATCAGCAGGGTGCCCCTGGCCCGGGAATAGCCCTGCCCCCAGATGCCTGAAGTCTTGGCCTCTGCATAGATCCTCCAGAAGCAGTAGGCAATGAGAACCGTGCAGAGGAAGAGAACGCACAGAATGGAGGTGTAGGTAACAATGACCAGGAGGCCACATCCCTGCTGGGTGCCCATGCTTAGCGGCAGAATGCATGAGGCTCCTTGCTCCTCCGGCTGGGCATCCTGCCACTTACTGAGCCAAAGAAGGAATGAGGGGGAAGCAGCAGGACACCAGCCAGATGAGGGCCACGGACTTCCAGGCAGCCCCATGGCACATGAAGGAGAGGTAGCGCAAAGGATGAGTGACTGCTGAGTAGGTGTGCAGCACAATGGCCGTGAAGGACAGGATGGTGCTGGTGCAGGCGGCAAAGATGGCGTCAGTGAGAATGCCACAGGCCATACGGCCCAGCTCCCAGCCACCCAGGCTGCTGGAGGAGATGAGCATGTGGAGGAGAATGTAGGCCAGGTCTGAGAGCAGGATGTTGGCCAGCAGCAGGTAGTGGGGCTCCTGCCGCAGCCGTTGATTCCGCAGGATGGTCACCAGCAGCAGGGGGCTCACAGCCAGTGAGGCTGCAGCCAGCAGGCTCGAAGGGAAGGAAGAGCCAGTACAGCATGGAGCTGGGCACCCTAGGTCCCCCAGGCCCAAGGAGGTGTTGCTGGCTGCTTGGGGCATGCAGGGTGTCTTGCTGATGAGTTGGACCAGGGCTGGCCAGGCTGTAGTGCCCACAGGGCAAGGCGCCAGCTCATCCCCCATGCTTCCTGGTAGGAATGGCTGGCTTTGTCACAGGTTGTTAGTTCTGCACCTGCCCAAAGTGTTGGTCTGTCCCACAGGGGTTCTGATGGTGCCACTCCTCTGTAGAGATGCCAGGCTCTGGCAGGCCTTAGGAATGACTGCTAAATAAAGATTAAAAACTAATGTGAATTCCAACTCACACCTGGCTTCCGGCATTCACATCTCTGCAACTGTGGGGCTGCATGGCAGACATAACAGATCATTTCACTGCCACCATTTCACAGTCCGTGACCTCTCCAGAAGCATACCCCATTTCAATGGGCCTCAAACCTGTCTGCTTGGCTCACAGGGAGTGTGCAGTGGATGCTCACCACACTGGATTATATTCAGGGCGGCCCTGCCGGAAAGGAAGGAGCAGCTGTCTGGAACTAGGATCACTGGGCTGCAGATGTGGTCTGATCTCTGTCGAGCTAGAGGCTCAGCAAATTGGACCAGGATGGAGGGGCCTGGGCACACTCACATTTCCTCACAGAGCCCTGGGTGTGGCTTCCAACTGAGGGTGACCCTGTGCATGCATGTGAGTGTGTCTCCTACACCCCCTCCCACCCAGGGCTCCATGTGAGAATGTTCCGTGCCCCTAAAACCTCAGCTGACTTGTAGGGTCGCTGTGTAATGGAAACGTCCCTTCCTCTGGGGAGGAGAAGGCCTGGGAGGCAGAGACCTCATAGGAGCTAGTGGGGGAGGAGCAGAAGGCAAACTCCCCCAGGCACGGCTTGTCGGGGGTGTAGATGGTGGGCTGAGTTCAGGCAGAGCCAGTGGCCAAGGCTGCTGGTGGTGTTCGGGGATCTAGTTCAGGTGGCTCCCCCCCACTCTGGAGGTGTTGGCTTCGTGGCCTTGAAAAGCTTTGCTCCAATTTCCTTATCTGTGAAACACGAGTGCCATCCACACTGACCTCATGGAAATATTGCAGAAGCCCAGAAGTGAAGGACTCAGCACAGTGCATAGTCTGAGGTAGATGCTGAGTCAATGTTAGGTCTCCCACTTACAGCATCCTCCGAGGCTTGGTCCCCTCTGCCCACAGATCGCCTGTCATCTCTGTAGAACCGGCTGCGCTTGGCTGCTGGCAGCCTGAGAGCCCTGCTCAACACCCACCGCCGGCCTGGCCGACTGCTCCAGAAGGCAGGAGCCGCGTGGGAACAGGCAGGATATTTTTAGGGTCGAAGAAAGGCAGAAATCTCAGATGCTGGGGGTGGGACCATGTCCACTGCTGCCCGGGGACCATGCTAGTCACAGCCCGAGACCACGTCCGCAGCAGCCCAGGGCCCACGCCCAGAACAACCCCAGACCACGCCCTCAGCAGACTTGGACCAAGCCCATCTCAGCCCGGGGACCACGCTCATCACAGTTCCGGACCACGCCTTCAGCCGGCCGGGGCCACGCCCATCTCAGCCCGGGGACTACACCCCCTGCAGGCCGGGGTCACGCCCACCACAGCCCCGGACCGCGCCCGCCGCAGCCAGGGACCACGTCCAGAACAACCCCGGACCACGCCGAGAACAGCCCCAGACCACGCCCGCCGCAGCCCGGAACCGGGTTCTCCTCTGAGGGTCTGTTGCAGCAGCTGCCGGGAACAGCAGCGCCTGCGCCCGCATGGCCGATTACGGTACAGAAGCTAAGGGTGGTTCTGAGAAAGCTGATCTCCTCTTCCAGAGAAACTGCGATGCCCTAGGGCGGACTCCGCCTCCCTGCCGCAGCTGCCGTGGCCTGCACTCCCTATGGGCCCCTTGCACCTTCATCGGCCCCAGGCCGGGAGAGGGAGCGCAGCCCTTCTTCGCAGGTCGCGCCCTCTGCGCGGGCGCCCTGTGTGCTGCAGGGCTTTGGGCCAAGGCCAAGGCTCTCTCTGCTGTCCAGCCCAGCAGAACGACCCTCTCCGGCCTTTGGCGTCTTAGAATGCAGATTCTCTGGGGGAGGGAAACTCGTTAAATGACAACCCCTCAGTAAAAATGTAGCTGTGAGCTAAATCCTTCTTATGGCCGGTGGCAAGAAGCAACTTCATGGAAACAGAAAGCGCTAACTCCCATGGTGTAAGAGCCGCAAATAAATAAATAAATAATAAAAAAAAGAAAGAAAGAAAGGATACTGAACCTGCCTCCTGCTGAAAATCATCTTAGGATTTAAATAGCCCATAAAACAATCTCAGAGCACTGCGAGGATGCTGCCCCGATGGGAACATCAGTTTGGTCTCACTTGCCGAGGTCCCCTATCTACGCTGCCCTCCTGGGAAAATGCAGACTGAGGCCCTATGGAGGGCAGGCCAGGACAGGGAGGTGGGGTCCTTCTTACGGTATCTCGGTTTCTCCTGAAGGGAAGATGAGCTTTCTCAGAACCACCCTTAGTTTCTGTACTGTAATCAACCCCAGATGTGGGATCACCCAGCCCTGGTTAGGACCCCGAAGCCTTTAACTGCTCTGCCCCATTCCTGTAATCATGGGTCAGGACAAGCCTGCTGGCCGTGGGTGCAGACGCAGGGTGGGTGTGTAGCACAGGCTGGTGAATCTGAACATAACTTTGCAAGTCGAATCTCACCCATCCGTGGCCCTTCAAGAGCCTGAAGACGCTGGAGTGTCCCTGCCCTCTAGGAAGCTGGAGGTAAACTAAGGCTGTAGGCGTGACTAATGCAAACATGTTCAAGCTGCAGAATGGGCATGCTCCTGGCTCCTCCCGCTGAGGTATGGTAATAGTGACCACCCACAGCCTCATCGTGGAGCCCCTTCTGTACAGGCACTGGGCACATCTCACAGAAATGACATGCTCTCTGTGGGGGAAACTGATGCCCAGGAGAGGTTAAGTGCCTTGCCTAAGGTCACCTTTTGAGAGAGTTCAGTGTTAATAAGAAACCATCTTTCCTGAGATTTGCAGACCCTGTCGCTGTGTCCCCCAGTGATGGCAGCAGGAATTACTCACCGTGGTGCTCGGGGGGGTCAGAGTGTGGGCAGTGGGCACTGGCAGAGGTGACTGAGACTCCCAGCTGGGCCCCCCATCACACAGGAACTCCCAAAGGCAGCTGGCAGCCAGGACTGCCAGGTTGGAAAGGATGATCTAAACAGGGGCTCCTGGTCTCCTGGCAGCAATACAATGTCCCTCAGCAACTGGTCATGTCACCTGACTTAGCTGCAGGAGCAGAGAAAATCTCCACCCCTGGGCCCTCATCACTGCACCCAGGTACATGCATGTGTGGCAGAGGTAATGCACAGAGAACTGACGTGGCAAATTCTGGGTGCCATTTTATGTTTCCTTTCATCCCCCAGAACCCTGCTGAGGATCAAGAAATTGATGTGCATATGAGACCAATTAATTTTCCCTAGGCCACCTAGCAAACAAGTGGCAGAGAATAGGCATGTCTCACTCCGAATCCTGTGTTATTTCCATCCTCACTCCGTCTGTTTCCTGAATGATCTTTCTACCTCTGTCTTCCTGGCTGGCATTGGTACCGGACTCTTCGTCATCATCATAATCTCCATCAGTATCAGTCAACACATCTTCATTACCTTCACTTCTTCACCACCATCACCATCACCATCATCCTTATCTCATCATCACCATCACCAGCACCATAATCGAATTACCACCGTCACCATCACCATTGTCATGGTCTGTTTAACGCGACTGTAACAGAATACTTGAGACTGGGTAATTTATAAAAACAGAGATTTATTGCTTACGGTTCTCGAGGCTGTGAGGTTCCAGATCAAGTTGCCAGCGTCTTGTGAGGGCCTTCTTGCTTGTCATACCATGATGGAAGGTGGAAGGGCAAGACAGCACATGTGAGAAAGAGAAGGGAAGGAGGCCAAACTCATCTTTTCATCAAGAACCCCCTCCCAAGATAACTAACCGCTAACACCATTAATTCATTCATGAGGTCAGAGCCCCCATTACTTAATGGTCCTACCTTTCAACGTTGTTGCATTAGGGATGAAGTTTCCAACACATGAACTTTAAGAAACATTCAACCCATAGCAGCCATATCATCACCACCACTGTTGTTATTACCACCATCATTATCGTCCCTATCTTTCCAACACCATCCATCGCTATTATCACTATCATCAGCACCGTCATCACTGCCATCATCACCAGCATCATCCTCCCCCTTCACCATCATGATCACCACCATCATATCATCTTGTGATGGTGATTATCCCATATTAAATAAAACTCCTCACTGATTTCTCATCGCTCTTAGGATAAAATTGAAAATCTTGGTCTTAATGCGCAAACCCTATTGCAGCCCATCTGTATTAGACCGTTCTTGCATTCCCATGAAGAAATACCTGAGGCTGGGTAAGTTATAAGAAAATAGTTTCTTTTGGCTTATGGTTCTGCAGGCTGTAGAGGAAGTGTGGTGCCAGCATCTGCTTTTGGTGAGGGCCTCAGGATGCTTACAATCATGGTGGAAGGCAAAGGGGGAGAAGGTGTGTCTCATGGCAAGAGTGGAAGCAAGGTGTGCCGGGACGTCCTAGACTTTTAAACAACCAGATCTCACATGAACTAACTGAGAACTCACTTATCACCAAAAGGATGATGCCAAATCACGGGATCTGTCCCCATGATCCAATTACCTCCCACCAGGCCCGAACTTCAACATTCAGAATCACATTTCAATATGACATTTGGAGGGGCAAACATCCAAATTATACCACTATCCCTTGTCCCTTCCACATCAATCCTCTGTACTCCAGCTCTCTTGTCTCCCTTCTACTCCTTAAAGAATGCACAACCTTTGTTATCTGGGGATATTGCTACCCTTTTCAGACATTTCACTTCTGCTCAGCCAGATCCCAGTTTGAATGACTCTTCTGGAAAATGTCTTCTGGTCCTTAGAATGAACCTCAGTTCCCTGCTTTATACATGCATACCTCAGAGATAGCATAGGTTTGGTTCCATAGCAGCTCAATAAAGTGAATATCACAAGAAAGCAAGTCACACGATTTTTTTTGTTTCTCGGTGCATATAAAAATTATGTTTATACTTTAATGTAGTCTAATAAGTGTGCAATAGCACTACGTCTAAAAACCCCAATGTATATATCCTAATTTTCAAATACTTTATTGCTAAAAAATGCTATCATCTGAGGCTTCAGCAAATTATCTTTTTGCTGGTGGAGAGCCTTGCCTCGATGTTGATGACTGCTGACTGATTAGGGTGGTGATTGCTGAAGGCTGGGGTGACAGGGGCAATTTCTGAAAATAAGACAAAGAGATTTGCTGCATGATTGACTTCCTTTCATGAAAGATATTACTCCATGGCATGCAATGCTGTTGATGGCATCTTACCTATACTAAATAGAACGTCTTCCAAAACTGGAGTCAATCCTCTCAAGCTCTACTGGTGCTTTATCAATGAAATGGATGTAATGTTTCAACTATTTTCACCAGGAGTATATTCCGTCTTATTAAACCACTTTCTTTGCTCATTCATGAGAAGCAACTCCTCATCTCTTACAGTTTTATCATGAACTTGCAACAGTTCAGTCACATCTTCGGACTCCACTTCTAATGCTAGTTCTCTTGCTATTTCCACCACATCTGCAGTTACTTCCCCCACTGAAGTCTTGAACCTCTCAAAGTTATCCATGGGTGTTGAAAACAACTTATTCCAAACACCTGTTACTGTTGATATTTTGACCTTCTACCATGAATAATGAATGTTGCTATTGGCATTTAAAATAGTAAATTCTTTCCAGAAGGCTTTCAATTTACTTTGCCCAGATCCATCAGAGCAATCACTATCTATGGCAGCTATAGCCTTATGAAATGTATTTCTTAAATAATATGACAAAAGTTGAAATTAATTCTTGGTCCATGGGCTGAAAAAATGAATGTTGTGTCAGCAAGCATGAAAACCTTAGCCTCCTTATACGTCTCCACCAGAGCTCTTGTGTGCCTTGTCAATGAGCAGAAATATTTTGAAAGGATTTTTTTTTTCCTTAGCAGTAGGTCTCAATAATGGGCTTAAAATATTCAGCAAACCACTCTGTAAACAGATGTGCTGTCACGCAGGCTTTGTTGTTGCATTGATAGAGCACAGGCAGAGTAGATTTAGCATAATTCTTAAGGGCCCTCTGATTTTGAGAATGGTAAATAAGCATTGGCTTCAACTTAAAGTCACCAGTTGCATCAACTCCTAACAAGAGAGTCAGTCTGTTGTATTGAAGCTTTGAAGCCAGGCATTGACTTCTCTCTAGCTATGAAAGTCCTAGATGGTGGCATTTTTTTTTCTTTTTTTTTTTTGTTTGTTTTTGGTTGTTGTTTATTTGTTTTGATTTGTTTTATTTTTGTTTTTGTTTTTGAGACAGAGTCTCACTCTTGTCACACAGGCTGGAATGCAGTGGTGGAATCACAGCTCACTGCAGCCTTGACTTCCCAGGCTCAGGTGATTCTCCCACCTCAGCCTCCCTAGTAGCTGGCACTATAGGCATGCACCACCACGCCCAGCTGTTTTATTGTATTTTAGTGGAGAAGGTATTTCTCCATGTTGGCCAGGCTGGCAACATCTTCTTTCAATAGAGGCTGTTTCATCTTACATGGAAAATCTGTTGTTCAGTGTGGTCACCATCATCAGTTATTATGGTACATCCTTGTATGCACTAAGGTACGCCTGTACTCATATATTGCCCTTTATTTCTCTTATACCTTTTACTACAATTTTTCTTAATGTTTAATGTGTGGTTTATGCCTACCCTTGCTATCAGGATCATCTCCATGAAGGCAGGAGCTGTGTCTGTTCTGCCCTCCAGTGTACCCTAAATGCCTATTGCACAGAGAGGTAAATGCCAGACCGGATTAAAAAATAGCTTGTCTTTAAGACCAGTGGATTTAGATGGAGGGTGGTGGGAGAGATGAGGAGGAAATCTTAGGCCAAAGACTCAGTTTGGGCAGAGGCCAGGGCCATACCATGGCACTTCACATGGGCCACCTTGACTGTGACAGGAAGATGGAGACAAGCAACTTAAACTGCAGAGCAACAAGACTAAACTCAGCATCTGCAAGGATAGAGTGTACATCCAGGTAGACGATGGGCTGGAGGAGTCCTGGAAGCAGAGGGAGGTGTCCTTGTGATGGACCAGGGGTAGGGAAGAGGAGTGCTCCTCCAAAGCCAGGTTCTAGATTGATCAGGAATGTCAGAGGTATGATGCTTTTCTGGAACGCTCCTGGACAGCTGAGAGATCTTGAGCATATTGACATCTTTACAATTAGATTTCCAATCCGTATCAAAGGGTAGTGGAGTGTTGCTGCATCTCTTGGCTAAACCAGGATTTTACAAAATAATTAAGCAATATATACTGCTAAAGATGAACTAATTCTGATAGCTCCCATAGCCCCCCGCTAATCCCCCCCCTCCTCTCGTTCAGTTTCTGGCCAGACCCACTCCACCTCACTGAGCTCAGCTCCTTGCAGGGTTGGGTTTCTTTGGCTCCATGCCCCAGTTCCAGGTGGCTGCTGGCTCAGAGAGGTGCCCAGTCAATTCTGGGAAGGATAAATATAATGATTGTAGGCACCTGGGGGCACCGGCAAGGATGATAATGGCGTGTGGTCCTTCTTCCTGGTATGCACTGGCCTTCCTTCTGCTCCTCCTACATACACTAGCATCTCTATCACCCTGCTCCCCGCGGCAGAGTGACTTTCTATTTATCCACTGACGGTGATGCAATTTTGTTTTGTTTTCTTTTTGAGATGGAGTTTGCTCTTGTTGCTCAGGCTTGAGTGCAATGGCATAATCTCGGCTCACCACAACCTCCGCCTTCCAGGTTCAAGTGATTCTCTTGCCTCAGCCTCCCAAGTAGCTGGGATTACAGGCATGTGCCACCACGCCCGGCTAATTTTTTTGTATTTTTAGTAGAGACGGGGTTTCTCTGTGTTGGTCAGGCTGGTCTTGAACTCCTAACCTCAGGTGATCCGCCCATCTCAACCTCCCACAGTGCTGGGATTACAGGCGTGAACCACCAGGCTAGGCCTATTTTATTGGATTTTAGCATTCAAGTGAAGCCTTTGAAAAGCTTCTAGTCGATGACCATATTTCTCTTCTGACCACCATGTCCACCCCCTCCTGAAGCCTCCTAAAGGTCCATAAAGTCTGAATAATAATTAAAGTCATTTCAGCTGGTGTTCTGGTCTGCAAAGCCCTGTGGCTACCCTCCCTGCAGGGCAGCAGCTGCCCCACCCACTGTCCTCTGCTCAGTATATCCCACCCGTGCCCAGCCCCAGAGTCCACACTCTCGCTGCCCCTCTGCCTGGAGCACTCCTGCCATGCAGGTCCTAGCCTATTGTGTTCATTTAACTTTAGAGATTAATTTACCGCAAGTGTATTGCAAGCACTCTTTTATTAGTACTGTGAACTATTTGAAATATACTGAAAAGGCTGGGCATGGTGGCTCACGCCTGTAATCCCAGCACTTTGGAAGCTCAAGGCAGGAGGATCATTTGAGTCCAGAATTTTGAAGTCATGAGTCTGAGGACAGCCTGGGCAATAGTGAGACTCTGTCTCTCCAAAAAAATTTTTAAAATTAAAAACATAGCCATGCCTGGTGATGCATGCCTGTAGTACCAGCTACTTGGGAGGCTGAGGCGGGAGGATTGCTTGAGTCCAGGAGGTTGAGGTTAACTTCAACCTGGGTGACAGAGTGAGACTCCATCTCCAGAAAAAAAAAAAAAGCAATTATAGCAAGCACTTTGTTCTTTTACTAGCACTGTGAAGTATTTGAAATGCACTGAGAAATGCAGGCTAGGATTAGCAGACACTCATGGACCCACTATCCAGGATCAGCAAATGTTCACCTTTTTCCCTATTTGCTTGCAATTATTATTATTATTTGAGATGGAGTTTTGCTCTGTTGCTCAGGCTGGAGTGCTGTGGTGCCATCTCGGCTTACTGCAACCTCCACCTCCCAGGTTCAAGCAATTCTCCTGCCTCAGTCTCCTGAGTAGCTGGGATTATAGGTGCGTGCCACCACGCCGGGCTAATTTTTGCATTTTTAGTAGAAACAGGGTTTCACCATATTGGCCAGGCTGGTCTTGAACACTTGATCTCAAGTGATCCACCTGCCTCGGCCTCCCAAAGTGCTGGGATTACAGGTGTGAGCCACCGCTCCCGGCCTGCTTCCAATTATTTTTATATAACGTTTTATATTACATATAACTAGATACAAATATATTTACATGTAAATATATATTGCTTATCATATACATTTTTTGACATAGCAAAACCTCTCACATACAGTTACAGTCCTTTGTCATCATCCTCTGGCCTATTCTCTCCCTCCCTGCGCGGAGGCAGCGTCCACCCTGAACTTACCGTATATTCCTCCTGGCCTATTCTCTCCCTTCCTGCGCGGAGGCAGCGTCCACCCTGAACTTACCATATATTCCTCCTGGCCTATTCTCTCCCTCCCTGCGCGGAGGCAGCGTCCACCCTGAACTTACCGTATATTCCTCCTGGCCTATTCTCTCCCTCCCTGCGCGGAGGCAGCGTCCACCCTGAACTTACCGTATATTCCTCCTGGCCTATTCTCTCTCTCCTTGCGCGGAGGTAGCGTCCACCCTGAACTAACCGTATATTCCTCCTGGCCTATTCTCTCCCTCCCTGCGCGGAGGCAGCGTCCACCCTGAACTTAACGTATATTCCTCCTGGCCTATTCTCTCCCTCCCTACGCGGAGGCAGCATCCACCCTGAACTTACCGTATATTCCTCCTGGCCTATTCTCTCTCTCCTTGCGCGGAGGCAGCATCCACCCTGAACTTACCGTATATTCCTCCTGGCCTATTTCTCTCTCCTTCCGCGGAGGCAGCATCCACCCTGAACTTACCATATATTCCTCCTGCCCATGTTTTTGAACTTTTACTCAAATACATGGTCCCTGAACTACATATAGCATTGGGTCTACATTTGGTACGGTTTCTTCATTCTATTGCTGGCATTTTCTACTCAATAGCCCACCTTCCAGCCCAGCGTTCTTGCCATTCACAGACCTAGTTCATGCTATGAAAATGCTCTACAGCATTCCCTTCTCTCGCCTCCTCACCACTTATTTCCCTGCTGCTTCCTGATGGACGTCTGTGCTTTTTCCAGTCTTACAAGCAGGGCAGTGACAAGGTTGTTAGGTGGAGTCTGAATGTCCCCCTAGGATGTTTCTCTAGCAGGAGGAATCATATGGTCAGCTGTGCAAGATGTGCCGCACCGCCCCCCACAGCATCCACCCCACGCTCCCCAGCAGTGTATGAGAAGGCCCTGCTGTAGTGACCAGGGGACACTCAGAGGATCCTGGGGCCCTCCAGGGTGGGCCAGTCTCCCGTCAAGTGCTGTGAGGTTTGCTAAGTTCATTCAGGCACCACTTTGGAGATGGACCCTCTGCACTGAGGAGGAGGTGGTTTCCTGGTTGGCTCTAGATGCTTTGCGATGTAGGTAGCATAAGGAGCTGTGTTCCCCGCCTGGTCACGTGGTAGGACAGCCATCTGTCGTCACCATCCCTGCAGCACCAGCACATCGGATGCCAGCAGGAGTGGACGGCCCCACTTCTCCAGGTGTCTTCACCTGCCACTTACTGGAACCTGCTCCGTCCAGTCAGGCACTGAAGGCTTCTTCAAATATAGCTGAGACCGGGAAGGGATTCTTTGCCTCCAACATCAGTGACCAAGTCTTCTGGAACTACCTCCAAAGAGTAAGAGCACTTTCCTGTCTCAGACAACATGCAGGCAGGGTAGTGGCACCCCTCACTCTCAACATAGAATGGAACATAGCCTGCACACCTGTAGGTGATCTGAAAGCATCAGGGGACCATAGGACAGCAACCTCAGCCTCAGAGGAGAGGCTCTGCGCAGGGGTGCGCAGCGTGGGGCGGCACTCTCAGCCTGCCCCCTCAGCCTGCCCCTCCGTTCTTCCTGATCCTGCACGGCATCTCTCTGGAATGGAGGGCAGTCAGTGCTTTCCGTCAACCCCGCCACCACGGCTGGGGAGGAGAAGGCAGTCACAGAGGCCTCAGGGGGCAACATCCCCCACTACCCAGGCTGTCATCGACACTAGTGAGACATGGCCTCTGCCCCAAGGTGCCAGTAGAGAACTTGATTGGATTGAAGGATGCAAAGTATTGTTTCTGGGTGTTTCTGGGTGTTGCCAGCAGAGACTAACATGAGTCGGTGGACTGGGAAAGGAAGACCCACATGCAATGTGGGTGGGCACCATCCAATCGGCTGCCGGCGTGGCTGGAAAAAGCTCACTTGCTAAGTCTCCCGGTCTTCGTCCTTCTTCCGTGCTGAATGCTTCATGCTCTCAAACATTGGACTCCTAGTTCTTCAGCTTTTGGACTCTTGGACTTATGCCAGGGCTTCTTGCGCCTTCGGCCACAGACTTAAGGCTGCACTGTTGGTTCTCCCACTTTCCAGGTTTCTGAACTTGGACATAGCCACTACTGGCTTCCTTGCTCCTCAACTTGCAGATGCCTATTGTGGGGCTTCACCTAGTGATCGTGTGAGTCAATTTCTCCTTAATAACCACCCTTTCGTGTGTATGTATATATCATCTGTCGATCTATCTGTCTATCTATCTTTCTATCTATCTATCTATCCTATTAGTTCTGTCCCTCTGGAGAACCCTGATGAATACAGTGAGAAACGTGGCTGGCACACCAGGGACCCACAGAGGAAGAGAGGGAACTCAAAAGTCCCCGCTAAGTGCTAAAGGGAATCCTGGGAAAGAGTGAACTTTCCTTCTCAGCGAGAGGAGGAGAAACAGGACGCTCTTGCGAGTCTGGGGTGGTGTGGATGGCTTGAAGGGGCATGCAGGAGCCACAGGTACACTGAGGCTGCCAATGGAGGGAAGAGAAGGTAGCAGTCCAGGATTTGGAGCTGTGATTTTAGGTCCTGGGCCTACAAGCTGATTAGGACCCTATCAAAAACAGTGTAATGCTGCCACCTCGTGGCAAGCTCAGAGCAACTTATTCGTGGAGAAGAGGGAAACAGCAAAAGCCCATCTGGTGGTGAGAATGCAGTGAGAAGAGAAATGGGACCCTCCCATGTCCGGGACCCAGGGCAGGAGGGAGCACAGCCCCTCAGCACCTTGAGCCTGTGGAGACAGGCCGTGTGGGCAGTGGTCACCAGAGCCCTCCCACTGAGACCCAGTCCTGCTCTGACCCTGCCTGCAGGTCACTGTGCCACCGGGTGATGCTGGTTCCTCATCTCTAAGGAGGAGGAGTGTCCGGGCAGCTGTGAGGCCTCAGGGCACTTGCCCCACTGGGTGCCCACAGCCTGCCCGGCGTCCCACCTCTACTTACAGCACTACAGGCTGTCACTGGGTACTTTCTCCTCCGTAGGCACACCCAGCTAATGACTGTGGCAGCCCCGTCCCACATCTAGGCAGGGTCCGTCTTCTGTGCTCCCTTGGGAGCAGTGTGGGCCAGGCAGGTGGGGGTCGTGGTTAGGGCCAGCAGTAGGAGGCAGAGGGGCAGGCGGCCAGCAGGCCTGCCCATGCCCACACTCCCTGCACAACGTGGGTTTTCCTTGGCTTCAGGTGGCCGGCAGGCCTGCCCACGCCCACGCTCCCCGCACGACGTGGCTTTTCCTTGGCTTCAGGCTCCTCATCTACAAAATGACAATACACATTGTGAGGTGACGTGGTGTGGGAGGTGTGGTCCCTGGATGCCTGAGGAACAGCCCAGATGGTGGGCAGTGCATTCCAGCACCACAGCTCTCCAAAGCCCCTTTCTCCGCCCTGAAGACAGTGTTCCTTCAGCCCCCCCCAGGGCGAGGCCGCCTTCGTCCTCACCCACCTGCCTAGTGTGTTTGGGTCCCACCCAGTATCACCCAGCCTCTGTGACACCTCCACACCCCACACTGGGTGCCTCCTCTGCGGCCCCCTCAAGCTTTTCTGCCTTGCCCACTCCTTCCAGCTTCCCTATAAAATTCTGAGTCTCATCCTCTACACCTCTGGCTACATTGGGGGAGGGACGCATTACTTTTTTTCCAGTATTTTTTAAGTTGTGGTAAAACATACATAATAACATAAATTTGTCATTTTAACCACTTTTAAGTGTACAGTTCAGTGGCAAGATGTACATTCACATTGTTGTGCAACCATCACCACCATCTGACTCCAAGACTTTTTTATCTTTCCAAACTGACGCTCTGTACCCATTCAACACGAACTCCCCACTCCCCTCCCTGCAGTCCCCACCATTCCACTTCCTGTCTCCAGGACTCTGGGCTCTCAGGGCCTCTCGAGGCACCTCATGGGAGTGGGGCCCCACAGGTGCCTTCTTTCACTTAACATCATGTCTTTAAAGTTCATCCATGTAATGTATCAGAATTTCATTCTTTTTCAAGGGTGAATGCTATCCCACTGCATGTTTATACCACATTTTATTTATCCATTTATCTACAGATGGATGCTTGGGGTGATTCCACCTCTGGGCTTTGTGAATGATGCTTCTAGGTAGACAAACTGTCTCTTTAAGACCCTGCTTTCCATTCTTCCGGCGTATACCCGGAAGTGGAATTGCTGAACCATAGGCTAATTCTGTGTAACTTTTTGAGGAACTGTCATCACTATATGTTTAATTTTTAAATGAAGTTTAAGTTTTGTTTTTTAATTTGGTATTCAATTTTTTTGAGGAACTGGCATTCATAGCAGCTGCACCATTTTAGATTCTCAACAGCAGTGCAGAGGGTTCCGGCTTCTCCACATCCTCGACAACAGTTTTTATTTTCTGTTTTTAATGGTAGTCGTCCCAAGGGATGTCAAGTTGTATCTCATTGTTTTGATTTTGCCTTTCCCCTAATGATTACTGATGTTGAACATCTTTTCGTATGCTATTGGCTATTTGCACGTCTTCTTTAGAGAAATGTCTATTCAAGGCTGGGTGCATTGGCTCACACCAGTAATTCCAGCACTCTGGGAGGCTGAGGCAGGCAGATGACCTGACGTCAGGAGTTTGAGACCAGGCTGGCCAACATGGTGAAACCCTGTCTGTACTAAAAATAAAAAAAAATTAGCTGGGCGTGGTGGCAGGCGCCTGTCATCCCAGCTACTGGGGAGGCTGAGGCAGGAGAATCACTTGAACCCGGGAGATGGAGATTGCAGTGAAGCAAGATTTTGCCATTGCACTCCAGCCTGGGCAACGAGAGTGAAACTGTCTCAAAAAAAAAAAAAAAAAAAAAAAAATGGCTATTCAAGTCATTTGCCAGTTTTTGAATTGGGGTCTTTGATTTTTGTTGTTCAGTTGTAGAAGTTTAAAAAAACGTATTCTGGATATTAATCTCTTATCAGATGTATGATTTACAAAGAAAAAATAGTTCAGAGAGTATAAAAAGATCAAGCATTTTTTTAAAGAGTAGATAAAAGTAGATAACTTAGAAACACATCATTGCTCCATGTGTAAACTTGAGACTCTTGTGCCTATGTTGACTCTATCCTTTTCACAGTACATTGAAATTATCAATTGACCAGGTGCAGTGGCTTATGCCTGTAATCTCAACACTTTGGGAGGCTGAGGTGGGCGGATTACCTAAGGTCAGGAGTTCAAGACCAACCTGGCCAGTGTGGTGAAACCCCTGTCTCTACAAAAAATACAAAAATTAACTGGGCGTGGTGGAGGACATCTGTAATCCCAGCTACTCGAGAGGCTGAGGCAGGAGAATAGCTTGGACCCGGGAGGCAGAGGTTGCAGTGAGCCAATATGATCGCACCATTGCACTCCAACCTGGGCTACAAGAGTGAAACTCTGTCTCAAAAAAAAAAAAAAAAAAAAATGGGGAGTCAGGTTGGGCATGGTGGCTCATGCCTGTAATCCCAGCACTTTGGGAGGCCAAGGCAGGTGGATCACCTGAGGTCAGGAGTTCGACACCAGCCTGGCCAACATGGTGAAACCCCATCTCTACTAAAAATACATGCGGGCCGTGGTGTGGTGGCACATGCCTGTAATCCCAGCTACTCGGGAGGCTGAGGCAGAAGAATTGCTTGAGTCTGGGAGGCAGAGGTGCAGTGAGCAGAGATCAAGCCACTGTACCCCGGCCTGGGTGACATAGCAAGACTCCATCTCAAAAAGAAAAGAAATGATCAATTTACTTTTCTGCATATTCTGCTAGAAATTGGCGTTTTGAGTGAAACTCTTGTGTCTGCATTAGCAGAATCTGTCTCATAGGAGACTGTGGTAGGCAGAATTCTAAGATAACCCTCAACCACTCACAGCCTATATAATTCATCCCTGCAAGGGTGGGAGGGACTGTGAATTGGCTATCAGTTTCATGACTGTGTTAATTATATAGCACTTTAAGAAAGGGAGATTATTGTTTAAGGAAGGGTGATGTCCTTGAAAGGTCTTATCGAATCATGGGAGTCCTTTGTATCTGTGTCTAGAGGTCACAAACCCAGAGAAGTCAGAGATTCAAAGCCTAAGGAGGATTTGCTGCAAGAGGTCCTAAGGCCATCCCTGAAGGAGGAAGCTGGGTATTGGGAGAGGGCCTGTGGGAGTTAGCCGAGTGGCCTCTAGGGGTTGACAGTGGCTCCCAACAAGCAAAGGAGCGCCTCAGTCATTCAACTGCAAGAAACGGAATTTTGCCAACAACCTAAATGGGCTGGAAGGCAAATTCTTCTGCAGAGCCTTCAGAGAGCTTGTGGCCAGTGTGCACCTTGAGCATGAAACCTTCAGCAGAGAACCAAGTTGGGCCACACCGGGTTCCTCACCCATGGGAATGGCGTGCTCATACATCTATGTTGTTTTCAGCCACTAGGTTTGTGGTAATGTGTTGCAGTGCCACAGAACACTAATAGGAATTTTGGTTCCAGGAATGAGGTGCTGCCGTAAGAAACGTTTAAAAATATGCCAGTAGCTTTGAAACTGGGCCATGGGTGGGGCCTGGAAATATTTTGAGGAACATTATTTAAAAAACTTAAACTACCTTAGAGAAACCCTCTGTTTCCTTGGATACACCGTACATAGAAATCTAGATTTTAAAGCTTCCGTGGTTGACAGCTCAGGAGGTGGAGGGCATGCTACTGGAAACCAGGTAGGTCCTGATGGTGTCAGGAGAAACTGTGTCCATCTGCTGTGCGAGGAGCAAACTGTCAGGGGCCTGTTTGCACATACGTGTAATTGCCAGACAGGTGCTTCCTGCCTGCTGCACAGACAAAATCGATCTACTGAGACCGTGCCATTGCAGTAGGGAAAGGCTTTCTTTACCCAAGCCCAACTCACACAGGAGAACTGGAGTTCTCACTCAAATTGGTCTCCCTGAAGGCTCAGAAGCCAGGGGATTTTATGGACAACTGATGGGCAGGGGATTAGGGAGAGTGCAGCTGATTGGTGGTAGATGAAATTATAGGGGTGTGGAAAATGGTCCCGGTGCACTGAGTCCACCTCTAGGTGGCCTCTAGGCCATTTGAGTCATGAGTCACAAGTTCAGGTGGGGGTCAGTCTGAAAAAAGCTAAAAAAAAAAAAAAAAAAGCAATCTTAGGTTCAACAGCAGTAACATTATCTACAGGAGCAATTGGGAGGGTCACAAATTGTGTGTAATCACAGAGCTGTAAGGGATTATAGAAACTGTGCCGAATCTTATCAGCATTCAGTCCCCTCCCATATTCCTATTCTTATGGCCTTTCATTAGTCTTACCAAAGGTGGTTTTCAGTCCCTGAGCAAGGAAGCGGTTAGTTTTAGGGGAGGAAACATTATCATCCTTGCTTTCAAATTAAACTATAAATTCTTCTCAAAGTTAGCTTGGCTTAGCCCCAGGAGTGACCAAGGACAGCTTGGAGGTCAGAAGCAAGATGGAGTCAACTATGTCAAATTTCTCTTACAGTTATAATTTTGCAAAGGCAGTTTCACGTGGCTTAGGACATTTCTAAGCAAAGCTTTGAGGTGCTACCTGGTTTCTCCTTGCTACTTATAGAAAATGTCAGGGAAGAGAGAGAAACTGAGAGGGAGAACTTCTAAACCAAAAGGAACCAGGACTGGAGGGTTTCAAAATTCTTAGCCTCTCCAGATGTCAAAAGATGCTAAAAGTCAGAGATGGTCACTGAAACCATGGCACAGAGAAAAGGCTGAGACTATAATGTTCTGCTAAGACCCCAGAAAAACCAAGAGATCAGACTAGTCAATCAAAGGGCCCTTTCAAGACCTTGAGGTACAGTCACAACAGAGGCCCAGGTGGAGGCGGGACTATCTCTTATCTAACCAAGTGAAAGTGGTGAAGCACACTTAAAAGGACCATTAGGTTCTTGAGATGTTTATGTCAGCAGAACATTCCCAGCTCACACTGACAGGGACAGAGAAAGTACACAGTGAAAGAAGGTCCCCAAATTCCGCTTGCAGGAAGCAAGGCAGTAGAACTACTCAGATCCAAAGGTGCTGCTTGGCATAAAAAAGGAAGGATGCCCAGAGCTGGGAGCCACAGAGAATTTTTTCCCAGGCCTTGAAACCTAATGGAGTTTCTCCAGAAGGATATAAAAGCTCTTAGGGACCAGTGACTGCTTTTTACCGTCCATTCCCCCCAACCTCCTTTTGAGCACTATCCTATGCCTGACTTGCTATTGGATGTGCAGAGAGTTGGGGTAGGAAGTTTCTTTAGTTTCATAGGTCCACAGGTGAGGAAGAATTGTGCTCAAGAGGTGTATTTAGCAGATTACAGCTGGAAACCTCATCCATATTCTACTTTGAGAATTTAAAGGATGAGATTATGGACTTTGAGCTGATGAGATCATTCTATTTAGATTTAGATGATGAGACTTTGAATTTAAGTTGAGACTCTAATGAGATTGTCAGAGGCGTTCAATCCAGAGCAACTGAATCTTGAATAGGGCTGGGTAAAGTGAGGTTGAGACCTACTGGGCTGCAGTTAAGCATTCTTTTTTTTTTTTTTTTTTTTTTTTGAGGCAGAGTCTTGCTCTGTCACCCAAACTGGAGTGCAGTGGTGTGATCTCGGCTCACTGCAACCTCTGCCTCCCAGGTTCAATCTATTCTTCTGCCTTAGCTTCCTGAGTTGCTGGGACTACAGGCACCCGCCACCATGCCTTGCTAATTTTTGTATTTTTAGTAGAGATGAGGTTTCACCACGTTTGCCAGGCTGGTCTCGAACCACTGACCTCAGGTGATCCACCTGCCTCGGCCTCCCAAAGTGCTGGGATTGCAGGTGTGAGTCACTGTGCCCAACCCCCAGGAGGTTAGGTATTGTAAGTCGCAGGACGGGATAGGAGGTAGGCAAAACATGCAAGTCTTAAAGGCCTTGTTGATAAAACAGGTTGTGGTAAAGAAGCCAGCCAAAACCCACCAAAACCAAGATGGCGACGAGAGTGACCTCTGGTCTTTCTCACTGCTCATTATATGCATTAGCAGGCTGAGAGACACTCCCACCAGAGCTAGGACAGTTTACAGCAAGGTCAGGAAGTTACTCTATATGGTCTAGAAGCGGGGGGAGGACCCTCAGTTCTGGTAATTGTCCACCCCTTTCTCTGGAAACTCATGAATAATCCACCCCTTGTTGAGCATATAATCAAGAAATAACCATAAAAATAGGCAACCAGCAGCCCTCAGGACTGCTCTGCCTCTGGAGTACCCATTCTTTCATTCCTTTACTTTCTTAATAAACTTGTTTTCACTTTACGGACTCCCCGAATTCTTTCTTGTGCAAAATCCAAGAACCCTCTCTTGATGTCTGAATCAGGACCCCTTTCCAGTAACAGGGTGAGGCTCTTGGAAATTTTGAGATATGGTGAATGCATTTTGGGGTTTTGGGGAGGGACATGAGCCACTGGAGGCCGGAGATTGGGCCGTGATAGGCGGAATTCTAGGATGACTCCCTGCTACCCAGCTGTTGTCTGTGGCCCTCCTGTTGAGTGTGGAGGGACCTGTGACTGTGATGGCACAGCCCTCTCATGACGGTGGCATGCCGGAGTTTAAGAAAAGGATATTATATTGTCCCTGGTGGCCCTGACCTAATCCCATGAGCCGGCGTCCTTATGGAGGACTGGGCTGAACTCCGAAAGCAAGCTGGAAATACATGATGACATGATGTAAGCACTTGCCGTTCACCATTATCGTATATATCTGGGCTTGGACCATAGCTGCCTTCACATCTCCCCAGCACAGTAGGACTCCTGGAAGGAGGGGCCCTAGGACGCTCTGGGGGGTTCCCAGTGACCCCTGCCTCCTACAGGCCTGGGCTCCCCGAACCGGCCGCTGGCGGGGATCCGGTCCCAGGACCCCGAGGCGCATAGGCGGTTTCCTGGAGTCCCGCGGTTGGCCACGCGCCGCGCTCCCTGCCCGATCGGTGACGCCGCGGCCACCGGCTGCATGGAGATTCCAGGGCACTGCGCTTAGGCCAGGGCCGGCGGGGACACTGCGCGCTGGCCGCCGCCCTTCTCTGGTCGATACTCCTCCCGCTGCGCGTCCAGTCCGCCCCGTCCCTCTTTGCAGGTGAGCCGGGAGCAAGGTCGCCCGCCTTTGGTGGCCCTCCCGCTCCACCCGACGCTGACGCCGCCAGGAGGGCCCGGCCAGGCCAGGTCTGGCTCTCGGGCCCCGGGAGGAAGGCGCCTTTGGAAGGAGGGGAGAGGACTCCCCCGCTGGCTCTTCCCGGTTGGCTCTCAGGCCTTTGCAGTGCACAGCCCTGCGGGGCCTGGCGGGCAGCGCCCCACACACCCTCATTTCCAGGATGGGGAATGCTACTGCAGACGGGCTTGTGGGCGGAATGTCTCCCATTCGCTCCAGTCTGGGAGAACACTGGACGGTGGAGGGAGGGCACAGCGGCTTAGGGGCCGCGCGCGCCAGTGGAGCGGCGTCTGCGCCATCACACACCGCCTTGAGGCCTGGAAGGGTCATCAGGTGGGGGCTGTCACAAGTGCCACGTGGCTTCACCCTGGACCTTGGACATGTCCCTCCTGTTAAGTAAGAGGAGGGGCCTGGTGGCCGCTGGTCCCATGGATGCTGACATTTAGGGGGAACCAGGGCCTGGTGTCCTTCATGCAGGCACCTCATGGCTGGGTGTCTCCACAGTGTGTGGGAAGACCAGATTCAGCAGAAATTCCTCTGGGAGGCCCACCGGGAAGATCTTGGAGGCCAGAGAGCGGAGCCTGAGCGGTGGCCATGGCAGGCCAGTGTACTCTACTGAGGCAGGCACATCTGCCGAGCTGCCCTCATCGACAGCAACTGGGTGGCCTCTGCTGCCCACTGCTTCCAACTGTACGTCGTCCCTCCGGGGGCCCTGCTGTGGGAGGGCATGCAGGAGGGGAAGCCCAAAGTGGGGGGTGCAGCTTTTTCTTTGTAGGCTTTGTTCCGGGACAGTTTGCTGCCCCCAGGTGTTGTGCCTTTGACCCAGCAGTGCCCCGGTGCCTGGAATGCCGTCCCTGTTGGTCACTCGGCTCCAGTCTCCCCTTCCAGCTGTGTGGCATCTCCCAGGCAGAGGTTCCTACCTCATCTCTCACTCTGGGGATGGGAATGCCCACCCCTACCCCACCCCCACATTGGTCAACCTGCTAAGATGGAGTGGTTGTCTCATTATACGCACATTACTTTGAAATAGCTAAATGAAGCCGGGTGTGGTGGCTCACACCTGTAATCCTAGCCCTTTGAGAGGCTAAGATGGGAGGATTGTATTAGTCCAGGAATTCCAGACCAGTCTGGCCAACACAGTGACACCTCATCTCTACAAAAAGTACAAAAATTAGCCAGGCCTGATGGTGTGTGCCTGTAGTCCCAGCTGTGCGGCCCTCCTCCCTCCACACGCCTGCATCCACCTCCCTCAGGGCTTTTCCTGCTCCCAACCCCTGTCTGGCGCAGGATCTACCCTGGTCCTTGGCTTGTGCCTCACTTTCCTGACCAGATGAAAAGCCACCCTCCAGCCCCTGGGATTCACCCACCAGCCCCCGGAGTCCACCCACCAGCCCCAGGGGTCCACCCTCCCCCATCAGCAGGGATTCACCCCCAGGCCCCAGGGGTGCATCCAGCAGCCCAGGCCGTTCACCCTCAGGCCCTGGGGGTGCACCCACCAGCCCCAGGGATGCACCCTCAGGCCCCAGGGGTCCACCCCCAACCTCCCAGGGGTCCATCCATCAACTTCTGGGGTCCACCCTCAGCCTCCTGGAGTTCACCCCTAAAATCCTGGGGTACACCCCCCAGCTCCCATGCCCCAAATGCTGAGGCCCCCACTCCCCTCCGAAGGCCCAGGGAACATACCTCCCCCTCCCCCAACCAAGAAGCTGCTCCCTTACCAGCAAGCCCAGCCCAGGTGCTCCTGCCTTTCCCATGGACAGAAGGCTGCTCTTTATACTGTACCCACTCATTAAACAGCCTTCCCCCTCCCAAAAAAAAAAAAAAAAGCCTCAAGGCGGGGCGTGCATCTCTGTCCTACACAATGGCCTCACTTGAGGCCTGGCACCTGTGGGTGCTGAATACATGAGGTCCCATAAATGACAGGGACAAATAAATGAATAAATGAATGGGAACCTCGTTGCTCACCCCGTATATTTGTCATATATTTGTATATTTGTAGACTGAGAGGGAAGAAATGTTAGGCAAAGACTTGCAAAAGAGTGAATGCTTTTGATTTAGGAAAATATAATGATGAGTGCAAAACAGTAAAATGGCAATTTGGCATTATTTGTGGGGTCATGAGCTGGCAGATATCTCAGAGGAGGCATTCGAGACAGCACTTTCTTGCATGAGCAGGCCAGAGCTGGCCTCCCTGCCCCTGGCCACTGAATGCCAGTCACACGGCCCTAGTCATAAGAGCAGCGGGCCCTCCAAGGACAGCCTCCTGGGACTGTCATTCTCTAAGAATCAAGGCAGAGAAGATTCTCCTGGAGGAGGATCACTTGAGCCTGGGAGGTCAAAACTGTAGTGAGCTGTGATCGTACCACTGCACTCCAGCCTGGGTGACAGAGTGACCCTGTCCAAAAATAAGTAAGTAATAAATAAATAGTTAAGGCTTGTCACAGTGGCTCACACCTGTAATCCCAGCACTTTGGGAGGCCAAGGCGGGTGGATTGCTTGAGCCCAAGAGTTCAAGACCAGCCTGGGCAATATGGCAAAACCCCATCTCTACTGAAAATACAGAAGTTAGCCAGGTACGCTGGGGCCCACCTGTGGTCCCTGCTACTGAGGAGGCTGAGGCAGGAGGATCACCTGAGCCCAGGGAAGTCAAGGCTGCAGTGAGCTGTGATTGTGTCACTGCACTCCAGGCTGGGCCACAGCGCCAGACCTTGTCTCAAAAATAAAATAAAATTAAAAAGCTAAATAAAAATTAATTCACTCTAGTTAGGATTATCAATAAATAGAGAAAAACAGACTTTAGTTCTAAAGGGAACCACCTCCACCCACTCCCCCGTCTGCTGTAAACTTTAGGAATCAAAATCCAAATGTTCCACTCAGGATGAACTTAGGTTTCTGCACCTTGCCCAGCTCTAGTCCATCCACGTGATCTCAGTGGGCCTCGATTTTCTTGTGTAAATGGTAGTGGGTATGCAGTGTCCCAGGCCACACACTTGACACACGCTTCAGGTGATAAGACAGAGTGACAGTCCCAGGGCTTCCCAGGGCCAGGCACGTATGGTGGGGCGTCTGGCCCTTCCAGCCAGGGCTCATTGCAGGCTGTCCAGGGAATAGCTGCAGAGGCTCCCCTAGGTCCTGGCTACCCACATATGCTGGCACATTCTTCCCCAGAAGGGTCCTGCAACTCTGTATGTCCAGCCACCAGGGGCTTTTTGTCACTTCTGTAGAACTTTGTGCCACCGTCCCCAGAGACCAGAGTGAAGGATGAAACAGATGGCCATGAAACAGATGGCCTCTGTCCAGCAGGTGAGAGGCAGAGGGTCAGGAGACTGAGTGACTCCTCCGATGCTTCCTGGGCTCGCTGTGTGTCCAAAGGGAGTGAGGGAGGATGTGAAATTCTGAGCCAGGAAGCCAGATCTTTGGACATAGCTGGCTGTATAGCATCCTGCTCAGATCCCACTCATTTATTCAGTACCCACAGGTGCCAGGCCTCAAGTGAGGCCATTGTGCGGGACGTAGAGATGCAAGCCCCACCCTGAGGCTTCTCATCCGGTCAGGACAGTGAGCCACAAGCCAAGGACCATGATAAACCCTGCGCCAGGCAGGGGCTTGGAGCAGGAAAGGCCCTGGGGGAGGTGGATGCAGGTGTGTGGAGGGAGGAGGGCCACACAGACAGGATCAGTGCATTGGAAAGTCACTCGCTTTCTGGAAACAAGTTCAGTTCCATGAACTCCTCCCTGCGCTCCACAAATACCTGCTCAGTTCCTGTCCTTGGGAGAAAGGTGGTATGTGAGGTCTGGGGAGAAGGGGGGTGGACCATGCTGGCTAGGGAAATAGGGTCTTTGAGAGTCGCTATAGGCCATGGGGCCTCGGGAGGGTTCTGATCAGAGCTAGGAATGAGCCAAGTCGCCTCTCTTATGAAATGAAGGGGTGAAGTATAATGCACCCCCAGTGTTTTCTGCACTAACATTCTCTACTCTTTGAGTCTGGGGCATGCTGGGAAAGCCATCAGGAATCTTCCAAGGTCAAGTGTCCTGAGGCTGTAGGCCCTCAAGCTCATGTCAAGAGCAGGGCTATCTAATAGGAGGAAGGGAGGAGAGAGACCCCCAGGAATGATGGTGGAGTCTGGGTGCCTGCCAGGCGGGCAGCCGGGGTATGGGTGCCGGCCCAGCACTCAGAGCAGCCTCCCGACGGCAGGTCCAGGAACCCATCTGATTACCGGATCCTGCTTGCATACAACCAGCTAAGCCATCCTACGAAGCACAGCCAGCAGATGACAGTGAATAAGATCCCGGTGCACGCTGACTATAACAAGTTGCACCGCCATGCGGGATTCAGCTCCCCACATCCTCCCCCGCCTGCCTTCCGGGACCAACCATGGTGCTGGCCCCTTCCAGCTCCTGCTGGGTATCTGGCTGGGAGTGGTCACTGAGGATGGTGAGCAGTGCGGGGCAGGCAATGCAGGAGGAGGTGCGGGAGGCTGCTTCGGGGCTCTGCCAGTCCTCCCGCATGTCACGATTCCCCCTGACCTGGGTCAAGTGGCCTGAGCATGTCCCACTTTTAGAGGCAGGCACTTGGGCCCTTTGAGCCATTCAGTATTCCCTGGTTCTGAATGTTGCTGACTCCACCCTGACTCCAAGGGACTGCGGTGGTCTGGCCCCTTCGGGGCCTCACTAAACTCCACTGGAGCTCCCACGGCTGTGAAGGTGCTAGGCATCACTAGCAAGTAAGAGCAGCCCAGTCGTCCGGGCTTGAGAACTCTTACCTCTGTGAATGTAAACCTTGCTGCTCACCCCGTATATTTGTCATATATTTGTATATTTGTAGACTGAGAGGGAAGAAATGTTAAGCAAAGACTCTTGCAAAACAGTGAATGCTTTTGGTTTAGGAAAATATAATGATGAGTGCAAAACAGTAGAATGGCAATTTGGCGTTATTTATGGGGTCATGAGCTGGCAGATATCTCAGAGGAGGCATTCGGGACAGGACTTTCTCACATGAGCAGGCCAGAGCTGGCCTCCCTGCCCTTGGCTACTGAATGCCAGTCACATGGCCCTAGTCATGAGAGCAGCCAGCCCTCCAAGGACAGCCTCTTCGGACCGTCATTCTCTAAGAATCAAGGTAGAGAAGAGTCTGCCGGACAGGTGGGAGGGGGAGGAGGTGGGGCCTGGGGAAGTCACCGGTTGGAGGCGCTACGGAGCAGAGAGCCGCTGACCTTGATGGAAGATGTGACTTCTAGTCATCCTTCTCTCTCCACACACCAGCAGCCCCCAAGGACACATGCAGGCCACACAGCGCAGGCATTGTGCAGGGCTGGGCCCCTCTCATCAGGCTGCTCCCCACATGGGGACCCCAGGCCAGATCTGAGAGTGACATCTGGAAACAGAGCCCAAGTGTCCCCAGGCCAGTTGCTCCTCGAGACAGGGCCATGTCTGATTTGTCACACTGCTCAAGCCCGCCTCGGCACCTGCTAGTATGCCACCAGCCAGGCTGGCACTCCAGCTGCCACCCTCCCTGCCTCCAGCTGTGCCTCATAGCAGCCAGAGGGCTTGTTTTTAATGCATAAGACCCTTCTATTGTGTCCCAGTGTGCTTGGGACAACACCTCCAATACCACATCCTAGCTAAGAAGGCCTTCTGCTCTGGGCCCCGCAGTGACTGCGCCTCACCCGTCACCCCACGCCTGCTCCCTTGCAGCCACACTGGCCTCCCTCCTGGTTCCTCTTCTTCTGGGCGAGCAGACTGGGGAGGGAGGGCTTCCCTCTGGCTGCGGCTGTGGCCCACATCTGACATCTCCTCCCACAGTCTTGCTGCCTGAGCCCTTCCAGCTTCAGGAGGCAGAGGTCGGCATCATGGAAAACAGTGTCTGCCATCCTTCTTCCAGCCCCAGCACCCCGGCCAGCCAAGCGGCGGTGACTACAGCATCCACAAGGACATGCTGTGTGCTGGGGACCTCATAACAGGAAAGGCCATTTGCCAAGTGAGTGGGCTCAGTCTCTCTGCCCTGTGCTGCCCTGGGCCTCTGCCACAGGGTCTTCCCTGGGCCCTGCCCCCGCCCTGAATTCTTCCCAAGCCCAGCCAAGCCTGAGATGTCAGAGCCAGGACAGACACCCCCAAAAAACACTGGTCTATCCGTTTTCTTTGCATCTTTCAAGAAACGCTGTTGGCCAGGTGCTGTGGCTCACACCTGTAATCCCAGCACTTTGGGAGGCCGAGGCAGGTGGATCACCTGAGGTCAGGAGTTTGAGACTAGCCTAACCAACATGGTGAAACCCATCTCTACTAAAAAATACAAAAATTAGGCGGGTGTGGTGGTGTGTGCCTGTAGTCCCAGCTACTCGGGAGGCTGAGGCAGGAGAATCGCTTGAATCCGGCAGGCAGAGCTACACCGAGCCCAGATCATGCCTCTGCACTCCAGCCTGGATGACAGAGCAAGACTCTGTCTCAAAACAAAGAAACATTGCTGAATCACATCGTACACAGGAAAGGACATGAGTGCAAGTGTCCTGTGGAGGGATTTTCAGACTGACGTCTCATGAACCCGGCACCCGCGGGTTCCATCCATGCCCCATTCCTGACACTAACTCCCCCAGGATAACCCTGCCTGCTTTCTAAAGCAGATGGCTTCTTGTGGGGAGTTTTAGCTGAGTGAAAGCATATGGTACGCAAGCAAGCTTTGGCCTGGTCCCCTCAGTCTGTGTTGTGTCTGTGTGATGCGTCCATCTGGCGTGCAGTCTATATTGTTCATTCTTACTGTCGTATGCTATTCCACTGTGCGAAGACACTGCCGTTTTCTTATCCATTCTACTGTGGGTGGCATTTGGGTGGTTTCCACTTGAGGCTGTTGCAAATAGAATTGCTGTGAACCTCCCCGGTGTATGCATGCATTTTAGAGCTCATAGGTTCCCATTCTGGTTGGCGGTCACCCTGGCAGTGGAATTGCCTTCCCATCAGACATGCACGCGTTCATCTCTCATCTATCTTCTGGGAAACTCTGCAACCTGGTTGTAGCAATTTGCACTCCCGCGAGCTGGTGGGTGAAAGTTCAGGTCGCACCCTGTTGCTGCCAGTCCTTCAAATTCTCTGCCATTTTCACAGGAACCATCGTGTGCTGTTTTTAATGTGCGTTTCTCTGGTGATTAGTGAAGATAAGCCCTTTGTCATATATTTGCTGCCTATTTTGTAAAGTGTCCATGCAAGGTTTTTGCCAAGTATGGGACTGTCTGCCTTTCATTCTGAATGATAGGAGCTCTTTATTGTGGTTGTGACCCATTATTGGATATGTTCACGTGCTGTGGATGTCTTCCCCCACTGTGTGTAATCTTTCCGTTTTGTGGTGGGGAACGGAGGCCCAGAGAGGAAGTATATAGCCCATCTTGAGGGGTCACAGCCACAGTCAAGCTTGGAGAGGCCCTGCCCTCCTCGGGAGCTGTAGGCCCCAGGAGGCCCCTGCAGGATCCTCTCCCTCTTTTTTTTTTTTTTTTTTTTTGAGACAGGGTCTCACTCTGTCGCCCATGTCACCCAGGCTAGAGTGCAGTTGTGCAATCTCAGCTCACTGCAACTTCCACCTCTCAGGTTCAAGTGATTCTCCTGCCTCAGCTTCCCAAGTAACTGGGACTACCGACATGGGCCACCACACCCAGCTAATTTTTATATTTTTAGTAGAGATGGGGTTTGGCCATGTTGGCCGGGCTGGTCTCAAACTCCTGACTTCAAGTGATCCGCCCGCCTCAGCCTCCTAAAGTGCTGGGATTATAGGCGTGAGCCACTGCACCCCGGCTTCCTCTCCCTCTCTTGTGCCTCCCTCTTTTTCTCTCTCTCCTTGGTCACCCCACAGTGCAGAAACATTCTTCAATGACTCCCATCACAAAATGTCCTACAGGCACCCTCCCTGCTCCCCCACAACCTCCTCCCACCCTACCCATCCCAGCAGAGCTCACCCCAGAGTGTCTGCCAGGGCCCTCTCTTGCTTCCTGGGCTCTGTCCTCGCCACAGCCATGCGGGCACACATTAGTGCAGCATCTCCCATCAGACACTGAGGATGGCCCCTCCTGCTCTCTGCTCTCCTCCTTGGAGGGGCCTCCTCAGCCTCCTGACACCAAGAGCCCACTGTGTACCCTGGGCCTGCTTCTCTTGCCTTGCTCCATTTCCTTAGAGAGAAACGGTCAGATATGGCAAGTCCTGTCTGTTGACCATTTCCCGCCAGCCTCTGCCATCCCTTCTCCTGCAGTTGTGCCATGATGGGGCTCAGGCTGGAACCATCCTATCAGACAGAATCTGCACCGTCCCATCAGACAGAATCCCATGGGTTCCCTGCTCACCGATGAGGCTGTGGGCTGGCACAGTCAGGCCTTGCTCTTCCCTCCAGCGTTGGCTCAGAGAAACTCTCGGATTAGAGCAGCCCTTCCGGAGTTCTTCTAGGCCGGCCTGCCCCTGCCCGTCCCGGTCCACATGCCACGCCTGCAATGTCTGTTCATGTGGAATGGCCCCTGGGGCCTCCTAGTGCTGCCTGTCGGCAGAAGGAGCTCAGTCTTGTTGATTGCACAGATGACAGGAGGGTGCTTGTTTCCTTGGGATTCCTTTTCGGCCTAAGGGCTAGGGATGGTCCGCCCATGATGTCAGGGACTTCCCTGTTTGGGGGCCCTGCCACACTCACAATCCCCTGTGCTCTCCTGGGACCCCTTGGCACTCCCCCTACCCCCCAGGCTGGGCACAGGCAGCACCTCTTTTCCCCTCAGCACATCCCACAGCCTGGCATTTTCTAAAAAGCTCAACCAAGAAATGGAGGGAGCACTAGAGACCTTAGTAAGTCAAGGACATCTGGATTAGGAACTAGACTCGAATCCCAGCACCTTGGAGGCCCAGGCGGGAGGATCACTCACACCAGGAGTTCAAGATCAAGGCAACACGGCAAGACCCCGTCTCCCTTTCAATTTTTTTAAAAAGTTAAAAAAAAAAAAAAAAAAGAACAAAAATTCTGGTGGGATGCAGTGCTAGGCTGGGGATTCCGGCCAAGGCACCTGGCCTCCCTGGGGACCAGAGGCAGTGCCTTCTCCCCCACCGGGGTCAGAAGGGCGAGACCTGGAGTCCCCTGCTTGTTCTCAAGGGTCTGTGACTGCCAGACTGGAGACTCTGCCCAGGGTTTCCTTGGGAGCTCTGTGGAGTGGGACTCCAGGGTGCTGTCCTCGAGGTCACTCAGACAGTGCAGAAGCCTGCCATATACCTTGCTTCCCCACACTCCATCCTGGAGAAGCACAGGGTCCCCTCCTGTGCCCGAAAAATGCATGTCCCTCCCTGTCTCGATCTTCACCACCCGTGTCCTCTCTGTCTTCAGGGAGACTCTGGAGGTCCCCTCGTCTGCCCATTAAATGGCACCTGGTTCCTGATGGGGCTGTCCAGCTGGAGCCTGGACTGCCACTCTCCTGTCGGCCCCAGCATCTTCACCAGGCTCTCCTACGTCACCAACTGGATCAGCCAGGAGGAGAGGGAGAGCCCCCGCCCCATCCCACCTTGGCTCCTCCTCAGGAAACGCGCTCAGCCCTGGACAGCATGACCTCTCAGGCACCCGTTCACAAGCCCCGGCTCTGTGCAGCCCTGCTGGCTGCTCACACCTTCCTCCTGCTGCCGATTCTCCTGGGGAGCCTGTGAAGGGCCGGGGCCCCTGGCCTCTTGAGGCAAGTGTGCCCACCTCAGGCCGGCCTCCTTGCTGAGCTCTGCACGCTCCTGACGTGTTTCCATCTCTGGGCTCTGCTGTCCGCCCAAGGCCACCCCTGCCTCAGGCCCGACAAAATAAAAACCACCCAAGAAGCTGCTTGCTCTGGTTTCTGGCCCACCAGAGTCATCTCCCATGCTCCACTGTGCCTCCAGCTCCTCAGGGAGGGAAGGTCTCCCTCCTTCCTGGGCAGGGGCCAGGCTGACCTTTTGGGAGGCAAGTCACTCTCCTTGGGGACTTGAGTCGTGCAGACTCAGGCAAACCATTCCTGCCATCAAGGGTGTGCAGTCTTCCAGAAAAGTGGGGCCAGGGCCTCCCAGCATGGAAGAAGCCACCTGTCCCCCCTGGAACTGGGTGCTGGGCACCGCTCAGGGCTGAAGCCGCTTCTTCCAGGCATACAAGTCACAGAAGCTCTCCTCGACAGCTTGCAGGTAGACTGTGAAGGGGGCTGAGGGCTGTGTCAGCAATCCCAGAACTCTGTCCCAGGGGTCAGCTCTCAGCCGACTGCCCACTGTACCCACAGCCCTGCCTTCTCCCTGCCTCCAGAAACCCAGCCCCCCATCCCTGGGGCTTGTTCCAGCTTGTAGTGGTTGTGGCTTGGCTGACCCAGGACTTGTGGCGCCAGCACTGAGCCCACACACCAGCCTCCGAGCTGCTCCTGCACCTTCCTGAGTCAGGTTTGTATCCTAATGAGTCAGCAGGACTCTCAAAGGGTCTCACGCCACAGCTCTCCCCCCAACCCCCAACCTGAACTCACAATAATAAGAAGGCAGCCCCAGGTCACTGCAGGAGCACTGTGCTCCAAGTGCCATCCAGGTGTTTTGTGCAAATTCTTTCCAATCCTGTTGTCACCCAGATAGCCCAGGCCCTCAGCAGCAGGTGGGAACAAATGAAGCCTCATGGGCATGACTGGCGGAATCTCTGGGTCTCGAAGCCTTCTGCTGCTAATGCAGAGGTTTCCTTTCCCGCTGAGAGCCTTCCTTCCCTCCTTCCCCGTGAGCTGCCACTGAGCCAGCCACCTGTGCCCAGCATAGCGTCTGGCTTTACAAGCTCAGCAGTGTCTGCAAGTGAGAAGAGGCATTTCCTCCCCTGATGGCAAACTCAGTTACGGGGCTGCCTAGTGGGACTGCTGGGCCCCAGGTGGGAATCAGCACTTGATGGATTCAGGTTTAGAGCATTAGCCACCCCCTGTCGCCGGAACTGCCCCTTTCCTTCAGCCGGTGGTGGCCTCATGCTGGCTGGGCTGGAGCTCCCTCACGTGGTGACTCGTGCTTTGTCCAGTAGCAGGCATGTTCCCGCATGGAGCATGGAGTTATGTGATCGCCTGCCTGCCTGTCCACGAAGTTCCTCCGGCTCCCTCCGGCCTCCTCCGATTCTGTGGCTGCAAATCCACAGCGAGGAGCTCCGCAGGCCTGCTGGAGCACAGCGCCGGTCTGCTCCGGCGCCTGGAACCCACCTCCGTGCTCAGGACCGCTGGCTGCATTCAGTCTCTTTTACAGATGTGGAACCCAGCGTAGTGAGGAACGTATCTAAGGTCACGTGGTAATAAATACCGGAACAGGGATTCAAACCCACATCTCCAGAGAGAGCTCAGAAGCCTTGTGCTTCCCACCAGTGCAGCTGTTCCCAGAGCCTCCAGGCCTGTCTCACCGTCCCAGACTGCCTTGAGAGGCTCTGGCTGGCCTGTCTCTAGTGTGGCCAGATTCTCTCTGGTCAGTGGCAAGGGAGGACCCCAGGTAACAAGACTGACATCAGGGACGAGAACAGACCTGCAGGGCCGGTGATCGGGTCTCCCGAAAGTCTGGGAGCGGCCCGTGCGTGGCTTTCACCAGACCTGTCCTCAAGGGCTCCAAGCCTCCATATGTTGTGCTGCACGGGCTGCTGGCTCCAAAATCGACCCCGGGTAAGCTGTGGAGGTGAGAAGACAGTGTGGATTTCAGAAACTAACCGAAATCAGTGAGGAAATCCCGGAGAAACTGAAGTTATCCTGGGCAGCTGTAGCTGGGGATGAAGGATGGGGCAGCTAGGGGCCGGACTCAAGGCTGTTCACACTCCCCTCTTGTCGCTTGCCTCCCACACCTCGTGACAAACGCTGCCTGGTCTTGCTCAGGTGCCAGGATTGCAAGGTGGCTGTGTCAGCCAGCGTGAGGGCCCCACCAGCCACTGATGTTGCGTGCCCTCCATCCTCCTCCTGCAACCCCGCTGGGTGGGACAGTTGCATCCAAGGAAATGGGCCCCTTACACTGTGACCTCTTCCAGGGTTTTCGATGGAAGACCTGCCTTCAGGAGCGGCTTGTGGGGTTGCAGGATGCAGGAGAGACTGAGTGTGGTGCTTTGTGCCTGGGATCCTCTGCTCTGGGGTCACCCTCCTCACTGACTCATTGGGAGCCTTCCTGGTGCAGACAGGGCGACCAGGAGCTGCTAAGCCCAGGGAATGCATGCACGTGCACTGGAGCAGCTGCCCGTTCGGGGAGCCCGATCGCCACCAAAACATAGCAGGCTGCACAGCGTCCACTACCGGAAGTAGAGTTATTGGAAAAGACAGACCAAACATATTTAATAAACACAATAAATACCTTTTTACATACAGAAAAATATTATTAGCAGTAAGACCCAAGACAGAGAAACTACAGAAAAGAACCAAGTCAAAATATTACATAGAAAAAATGTAATCAGGGCAGGCACGGTGGCTTACACCTGTAACCTCAGCACTTTGGGAGGCTGAGGCAGGTGGATCACCTCAGGTTGGGAGTTCGAGACCAGCCTGACCAACAAGGTGAAACTCCATCTCTACCAAAAATATAAAAATTATCCAGGCATGGTGGCAGGTGCTTGTAGTCCCAGCTATTCGGGAGACTGAGACAGAATTGCTTGAACCGGGGAGGTGGGGGTTGCAGTGAGCTGAGATATTGCTGCTGCACTCTAACCTGGGTGATGGAGCAAGATTCCATCTCAAAAAAAAAAAAATGTAATCATTGAATTAAATACCACATTAGATTGGGTGAACAGGGTAAATGAAGATGGAGGAGGAAGCTAGTCATTACTTTAAAGATACAGATGTTGGCTGGGCGTGGTGGCTCACGCCTGTAATCCCAGCACTTTGAGAGGCCAAGGGGGGCGGATCACGAGGTCAGGAGTTCGAGACCAGAGTGGTCAACGTGGTGAAACCCCGTCTCTACTAAAAAATACAAAAACTTAGCTGGGCATGCTGGCTCATGCCTGTAATCCCAGCTGCTTGGGAGGCTGAGGTAGGAGAATTGCTTGAACTGGACCTGGGAGGCGGAGGTTGCAGTGAGCCGAGATCGCGCCACTGCCTTCCAGCCTGGGCTACAGAGTGAGACTCCATCTCAAAAAAAAAAAAAAAAGATGTAAATGTCATAGTGTGGACTTTGGAGCTGGTCCACTTTAGTTGCGATAATTTGTAGAGCATTTATTTACAAAAGTACTAATCACCCAGGTATGTTTGGGCAGAAGGGACTGGAAAAGCCAAGGGCAGGGGCCTGGCACAGGCAGCAGAAGCAGAGCTCTTGCCAGCAGAGGTCCTAGAGACCAGTGGAGTGGGAACCGTGGGGGAGAGGGTGCCCAGAAGGAGCAGGGACACTCGGCCAAGGGACGCAGTCAGCCAAGGCAGCCTCACAGAGGGTTTTCATAGAAACAAATGCACTGACCACTTCATTCCCACATCTTCGGCTGAGGCTCCCATGGCAAGTGGAGAGAGCAGCCGCACACGGCCTCAATCACTTTGGCCCACAGGGAGGCAAAGTGAGCCAGGGAAGCTCCCCTGCTCGCAAGGACAGAGTCCTGACAGGAGGGCCAGCCCTGACAATGTCTAACCACGCCCAGTGCTTGAGTGAGGTTGCTTCCTCTCGACTTTGAGGGATTGGGAGGGTGGGATGGTCCTGCAGGCGAGGGGTTTCTTCACAAAGAGCACAGTGGAGCAGCTACAGGCACCCGCAGCCCCTCTGGGTGAGGAGCCCTAGGCAGGCATGGCTGGGAAGTGGGGTGTTCGTCGGATGGGCATCCTTCTGCAGCCCCCTCCCAGCGAGGAGCCCTCGGTGGGCTTGGCATCGCTGGGATAGGCTTCACTCCCTGCAGATGTGCTCAGGGCAGGCCTCCCTGGCCTGCACCAACCTTTGCCATTCTCTCGCCTCTCCCCTCCAATGGCCACACGAGATGCCAGCCTGCCCAGCACTCTCTATAGGCTTTGTTGGTTTTCCCAAAATGCCAAAAAGAACACTGGGGGAATTGCAGGGATGAGTGGACATCTTTGCCTTCCCGTCTTCATCTTTCCTGAGCCACACCCGTGGCCCTCTTCCTCTTCCTTGCCACCCTCAGAAACATCCTTAATCCCTTCTCTTGACTTGTGACAGGAGGATTTCTGGAGCCAGACTCCTGCTGGAGCTGACCTGACAGCTGGGGGAAGAGGACACTGTGCCTGTCCACAGCCCTCCACTGCAGGGGACCCCCTGGAGGGGCACCAGGCTAGAGCTAGACTTCACTGAACAGTGGTCTCCCTCCACCCACAGGGTCCCAGATCTTTGGCCCCAGCCTGGCTTCCAGCCTGGTATACAGGGCCACTCAACACGATTCAGTGGTGCAGCCAGGAGCTCGGAAACCAGGGCGATGCTGAGGAAGTGGGTGAGGGGCAGGGAGAGAAGTCACAGACAGTGAAGACCCAGTCATGCCCACTGCCTGGGAGAGGCCAGGTCCTCAGGGGAGAATCAGAAAAGGGGGAAAAGGGGCTGGGGAAGGGCAGCAAGAGGCACTCACGAATGAGGAAGAGAGAGAGTGAAAAGGAGACAGAATAAATACATCACATGAGGTCTCTCTGCTTCTGAGCCCAAGGATGAAGTGAAGGGCAGTGCCCCGAGCAGGGACAGAGCAGCTGCTGGGAGAGGGTCCAGCCCAGCAGCCACCGGGCTCTGGCACTGTTGAGCAGGTGACGTGGAGCTGGAGTGACTGAGGGGTTGAATGTTTCATTTCATTTCGTTCACTTAAATGTAAGCAGGCTCATGTGCCTAGCAGCAACCACAGCAGGTAGTGCAGGTCCAGGGATGCAGAGCTGAGGAGGACACAGCCCTTGCTGCCCTGGTCTGCCTTGCAGGGTTGTTCACTGCCTAAGCTGATAGCCCATCCAGTAGGATTCCCTGAGCACAGGTGAACAGGTCAGGCACTGTGTGGCCCTGGGGATGCCCAGACAGTAAGGTCAACATCCAGGCCCTAGAGGGGTGCCCAGAAGGGCCCACTGACAACACGGGTGCAGAACAGGCCACATAAATGATGTGCAGGGCACAGTCAGAGCAGCTGGGGCTGAGGGGAGGAGACCCTCCCTGTCGTCAGGAACCTACCCTTGTCACCTTTGACTGCACGAGAGCTGGGCATTCCCCAGCTCAGTGTGGAGCCCACAGCCTGGACATCTGAGAAGGAGTCCTTTCCCACGTTTGAGCTGAACTCCAGTGCAGAGGCGTGTTTGGCAGCTGCATGCCAAACCGAGTACTGGATGGGGAATGATGAGGAAGATACAGTCGCCGCCCTGGGCCCTGGGCAGGATCCCTGTCCCTGCGAGTGAGAGGATGCAGGGTCTGAGCCTGTGCGTTCCAAGACCCTTTCAGAGAAACTCTCAGGTAGACATCTTCTGGGCCACAAAGGGAGCAGTGAGGCCCAGCTCCACCCAAGCTCGGCCCATATCTTGCCCCACACTGGAACCCCGTGCCCCTCATCCCTGGCACTGGAACGTGGGCTGTGGTGTCCTTGGCTGCAGATGTAAGATTCCCTACAGTGTAAAGGCATTTCTGGGCCAGACAATTTTTTTTTTCTTTGAGACAGAACCTCACTCTGTCGCCCAGACTGGAGTGCAGTGGCACGATCCTGGTTCACTGTAACCTCTGCCCGGTTCAAGTGATTCTCCCGTCTCAGCCTCCTGAGTAGCTGGGATCACAGACACCCACCACCATGCCCAGCTAATTTTTGTACTTTTAGTAGAGATGAGGTTTCACCATGTTGGCCAGGCCAGTTGACGAACTCCTAACCTCAAATGATCTGCCCTCTTAGGCCTCCCAAAGTGCTGGGATTACGGGCATGAGCCACCTCACCCAGCCTGGGCCAGACAATTCTTGACCAAAAGTGTCTAGACAAGAACTGGTTGTTAGGCAACTTGCAGAAGCAGGTAAATAGTGAAAACCGGTCCCTGTCCCAGCCTGGGGGAGAAACGGCCTCAGAACCTGTGGTCCCAGCCTGACCCTGCAGCCTGTCCCCTGCTGACCCGTCTCCTGGCCAGTTAGTGCCGGAGACGCGGAGACCTGCCTTCTCTTCGCCTTGAACCAACTTGGTGCGATTCCAGGGTCATGAGGGAGGGTGCCTGGCATAGGACACAGGTGGATGGAGAAGACGACGGGACAGGAGGGACACTTCCCTCTTCAGATGTGTAGAATGCCATCCATGCAGTGCTTACCGCCATGGGGCTGCACCTGCCACTTGCCCACTCAGAAGGAGCACAGGCATCGCTGAACAGACACGGGGACCGGGCTCAGGCGATGATGCTCTTTTGATCTTGAAACCCTGGAACCCCTGCTTGGCCCGGGTGCCCCTGAGTCTTCCTCTGTCTGTGCAAATCTTTTCTCTCTCAAGGTTCCAACCAGGGAGGGCTCTGGGTGCTGCTCTCTCCCTTGGAGCCCACTGGTGCTGCTCCCGAATCCTAGAAGCCTCCTTGCCGGGCCACTCCTTTTCACTTTGAATCACACACAGCAGGGGTCTCCTCGTGCCCATGGGGAAACAGTGGGCTATCATTTAGGACTTCTAGGACCATATGGTCATGAGAAGGGGTGTCGGGGTGAGCAAGCAACATTTGTCAATTCAGTAAGCCTTTTTGTTTTGTGGGGAAAAAATATCGATACCTATAAGGCAAACAAATTCTATTAAACACAATGTATTTCACACATATACATGAGTCAGAAGGAAACAAACCATAATGTGTCTGAGTTTTTATTTATTTACAAATAGTAACTCAGTCTCACTCTGTCACCCAGGCTGAAGTGCAGTGGTGTGATGACAGCTCCCTGCAGCCTCTACTTCCTGGGCTCAAGTGATCCTCCCTCTTCAGCCTCTCGAGTAGCTGGGACCACAGGCACACACCACCACGCCTGGCTAATTTTTAAAAACTTTTTTGTAAGGAAGGAATCTCATTATGTTGCCCGGGCTGGTCTCGAACTCCTGGGCTCAGGTGATTCTCTTGCCTGGGCCTCTCAAAGTGCTGAGATTATAGGGGGGACCCCCCTGTGCCTGGCCTCATTTTATATTTATATTCACTCAAAATGACAACCTCAACAGGTTTCCTTTCAAAGGTGTGCAGAGGACAGCCAGAACCTCAATGAGTAAATCAGGTGGACTTGGGAGGGGCTCAGCACCCTCCCTACTCCGCCACTGCGAGCGCAGGAGGAGGGCCACCTGCTATCCTGATGCTCTTCCCTGAAGAAGCCCTCATGTCGATTTTCATATTATAGTGTTTCTTGCTCACCACACAGGAATTATGGCTGGCAGGAGTGAAAGAGACAGACTTTCCACAGGGCATTTTCTATTCTTGGCAACATTGTATAAAGCAAAAATATTAGACTCCAAATGGTGAAACGTGGAGGAAGATTCCCCCAGCTCTGCCTATAGGCTCCCTTCTCCTGAGGGTTTCAGCAGCACTGGGTGGATGCGGCTACACTGGGGTCTGACTACAGAAGACAGGAGCCCTGTTCTGCATCCAAGCTATTGAAATCCTGGGGAGGGCTGACTGAGGCCGCCTGTAATACTGATGGGAATGAGGGTGGGGCCGGAGTGATGCCACAGTTGGGGAGCTTATTTCATTAAAAAAAAAATATATATATATATATATTTAATTTTAATTTAAAAATTTTTAAGACAGGGTGTTGCTCTGTCACCTAGGCTGGAGTACAGTGGTGCCATCATATTATAGATGACTGCAGCCTCTATCTCCAGGGTTCAGTGATCCTCCTGCCTCAGCCTCCCAAAGTGTGGGGATTACAGGCGTGAGCCACTGTACCTGGCTGCAAGTTTTCATCTGATGCGAAAAGTGTCTGAGGGAGCAAAGACTCTGGGATGACTGAAGTCAGGCCTGGCAAACAGCCCACACAGGGAAGCTCGGGAACAAGGACTGAAATCCTAATTGACATTGGACTCGTAGTGGAGGTTTACAGTCTCTCCTAGGCAGCGGAGAATGTGCCTGGGATTTGGAATCAAGGGGCTAAACTGCAGCCCCTGGTTTCCCATTCGCTGGCTTCAGGACCTGCTGAATTCTTCCACTTCCTCAAGCCTGGGTTTCCACGCATGTCAAACAAAGACCGTGAAGGTGCCTTTTCTTTAATCATGGTCTATCACGTGCCATCAGGGAAAAATGCAAAGGCCTGCTTGGAGGTGAGATGTATTATTAAGGGAAGTCATTGGCTCAGTGGCGGATTCTGAAGCAGGGCGCTGCCTGTTTACAACCCCGTGAGCATTTGCTGGGTGGTGATGAGACTTCCCCAGATTTACTGAGGTGTCCTTGGCAGAGAGTAAACCTCAGAGGCAGCAGCAGACTGCTGTGCACAATGCCGGGTCTGAGCAGATGCTTGTTACTCACCATCCTCTTCTCTGCTCTGGACCGCGCCCCGCCAACGAGACAGAAAGTCACCCCACCAGCATCTCGGGAGCTTTAGCAAGGACAACCCAGGAGCCTCAGCGGCTCCTTAGTACATAGTGGTTCTAATGTCGTGAACAGCTCTTGCCTTTTGTTTTATATTGTTATTTAGGTACAGCAAGAATGCAGACATGGAAATGATGAAAAGATAGTCTGTTATGTTCACAGGGCAAGAGGACAGGCCATTCCACACCACACAGGGCCACATGGAGAGACACCAGGGTCAATCAGAAAGCAGAGAGAGCGAGTTGAAAATGTACCAGGCAATTAGGGACAGCCTCGTGTCCTGGAGCCTACAGAAATGACTCACTAGCCAACCCTACACCACCTGCCCTGCCTCACCCACTCCTTCCCACACGTGCCACTGTGCAGTCTCCTGCCCACGGTGCCCGCTCCCCCTGCCTCCCGGGCCATCCTGGGGCTGCCCCATGTGGCCCTGCATGGCATACCTCCCGTTTCTAAGCGAATATACCCACTTCCTCCTCCTTGACATCATTTCCCTGTCTGCCTTCTTACCATACCTGATTAAAACGAGTCTCGTTTGAAAACACACTGATTCGGCAAAGCAATCACTCGCGTCGACAAAGTAGTAACATTCTCACATAGAGAGTGCCAAAGCTGAAATGGTTCAGGTAATTAACATACTTTGTAGAAGGATTGCAAATAGCTCCACAGTAGATCACATCTCAGATTTAATGACAATAAATTTGTTGAAGAGTCAGTGAGTTAAGATGCAACTCCATTTGCCAAATCGTGGTTGCATCACAACCTTAGATTTGAGTGCCAACAGAAGATCTGATAAAAATCAACAAAAGCACATAGGCTATAGGAAATAAAGATGGGTGTATATTTTGTTATGACTTGTAAATTTTGTGCTATAATGTACTTTGTATGAATGAAACTTGTAATAAAGTGCTATCAGCATACTTATACACCTCTTTTGCTGCTGGAGAGCCAGTTCTTAGACACTGAGCCGCACGCCCATCCCTGCAGCAGTGCTGCAGACATTTCCCAGTCCAGCACCCCAGTCACTTAGCAGCATTCAGCTCCTGGGGATCCAGCCCACTCTCTGGCCACAAGCTTCCATAATACCGTGCAGAGGTCCCAGAGGGGTCCAGATGCTGGCCAGATCAGTGTGTGCCGAGCAGCTGTGACTGTGGGAGACACAACTCCGTGTTCTCCTTTTCCCATAACACACAGTCCAAGTGAGATGAGAAATGCCTGTGCATGTAAAGCTTATCAAACCTAATTTTAAATACCCAAAACTGAATTCCACAGAAAGGTCACTCCCAGAAACTGTTGCTGGTGTGATGTATGGCTGTATGTGCCAGAGTGGCTTTGCAGACAATGGAAACTGAGACTATATCCAGAGGCTGCTTGCTCACAGCTAGAAAAGTCAGTTTGGATCTAGGCTACAGTAGGGAAACAGTGACGGGCTGAAAGAGCAAGAGCGCCCCTCAGCCTCAGGCATTTGCTAAACCCCGACAAAGGAACGGGCTGAACACAGCAGCCCTATGCTGGTACAAGTCCTTATACATCCCTGCATCTCCTTCCAGTGTCCCTGGCAAGTGGCTCCCTCAGAGAGGGCATGCAAGGACAGATTTTCCTTTTCTAGGATGTGTGGGGGGATGAGTGAGCCAGGGCTAAGCTGGCAAGGAAAGGGCAGCTTCTATAAACCCTGCAGAATGGACACAGCTGGAGACTGCTCTGGGAAGGTAGTGCCCTCCCTCTGTCCGAGTGAGCAAACCCAGGGGTGTGAACAGGCTCTTCCCAGCAAGGGGCGCTGGCAGATAGTGGCCCAGGGGATGTGTCTATCTATTCTCCTGAACTGCAGGGGACAGATAAGATCTGGGACACATTTATGTGACACTAACAGCCATGAGCCCAGCATTGCTCTTCTCTCCTGAGAAGTTTCTTGTTTTTAAATGTCTCCCTGGATGCCTGGGCTGCCAAAAGAAAATGCCTTTTATTCACAAATTCCCCTTGTCTTTTCAGAGCTAGGTAGGTAAAGGCTTCTCAATTAGGTAGCAGACAGATAAACGGTGACTTTGATTTTCTTGCTTGTAATCAAGAATCATTCTACTAGAAGGATCCATTCTAGTATTCTACTAGAGAAATCCATAGAGCCTGATTTCTGATTTTCTAATTAAAATGTGTTTATACCCTAGATATTCATACTAATATTGAAGAGTTCTCAGTTTTCCTTTTAACCACAAGGGCGACCTCTCAAGTTCCATTTCCTAAGCGCGCCTACTGAAAATAAGGCAGTGACTTTTTTGCCTGCCAATGTTGTAAAAAAATAGATATTCTGTAAACATGAATTTTAGGAGTAGCATATACATATTCATCAAGTTCTTAGGATGATTTGCAAAGTTCATCGCTCGTTTATTCCCACAATAATTAAACAGAAAAAGAAGGCACTGCTCAGAACGCACTTGAAACTACCTAAAGACTTTAGTATCAAAAAATATTAATGCCTAGCAATATTTACATCTCAAAACTTGAATAATTTTTCTCATGAGCCAATGAACTCCAAGCCAGCTCTCTAATGAAGTTCTACTTTATTTTTATTTCTCATTTGAATGTTACATTAAATTCATATTTTCAAAGCAAATAGTTGAAAAGATTGAAAATGCCAATAAACTAATTTACAATATAAAATGTAAAAGTAATTGTATCACGCAGGCTGGTGAACTACAATGGATTTTAAAAGCTGAAGAGCTCAATGCAACCTGTACCCGAGGTGTGCGCTCCTGGGGTCACATCCCGCATGGCCAAGAATGTGTGCTGTCACCAGGCCTGGCGTCTTCAGCTCGCTGCGCCCATCCCCCTAGACTGGTTGTGGACGCGATAGCCTCAGACTGGGCAGCGGCCTGAGAAAGGGCGCTCAGGAGACGGAGGAGGCTGGCCTGGGGCCGCTTTAGGCTGAACTCTGCTGCCTTACTTTCGCTTCCCACTTAACAGAGATGTGAAAGGAAGGCGCTAACGCCGGCCAAGGAGGCGGTGCCAGGCTTTCTGGCTCCAGTTTTGCTCTCCCGCTGTTGCCCCGCTGTCTCTACCTACCAGTCACAGCGGTGCGGGGGACACACGTGTTCCTCCCCCAAGGACCTGGAGCCAAAGGAGCTTTCATGAAAATGTTTATTACCAATAAAAATATTCACCCAGTGCTTCTATTTACAACATAGAAAGTGAAAGGTGATGCCCAAATCCCGGCCTTCTGCAGGGGCGCCGCTCCCGCTGGGGAGACCGAGGGGACGAGGGACGGAGGAGGGCGCGCTCGCGCATCCCGGCGAAGGAGGCGGTGCAGGAGCGCGCAGGGCAGCAGAAGCAGCAAGCTGGGCGCGCCCCCGGCGCTCGGCCCGTGAGCGCGGGAGGCCAGGAAGTCTTTCGGGTCTGGAAAAACAGACAAACCCGAGGTGTATGAAATGCAGTGCAGAGACTCGGTTTGAGGGCGTGCAATAGAAACGCCTGCTCGCTGCCTTCTACAGGCCCCTTTTCCCCGGGCCCTCACTAGGCTCCGCCTCTCCGCCGCGCTGCGGGGCGAGGGGCAGGGAAGCAGGTCTCAGCCCCCGCGTTGACATCTGCATAGAAGGAAGCCTCTAAATGTTTGTAGAACTTAGAGAGCTGAAGGAGAATTACAGTACTGTTTTAAAAGGGGAACGAAGAACAGCCCTTCCATCTTTCTCATTTGGCCCGTGACCTTTCAGGGAGTCCCGCTCCAGGTCATTGAGCGATGGGGCAAATAGGTCGGCCATAGTATATACGGGGCAAACAGACCGGCATAAAACAGTGCCATAGTATAAAACAGCTCACCGCCATCTGCTGCAAGAAAGGTTCCACTCTTCCCCAAATGAGTGCTTGAAATATTTCTTTGATAAGGGACAGTTGATGGAGCAGCAGGATGCAGTCATCCAAAGCCAGGCTGCCGTTCTGAGGAGGCCTAGGGCTGTGAGTGGCACGTCACCCCATGGCACTCACCTGCCGACCGTTCCCTAGCCCACACCGCTGCTCATAGGAGGCCACGCCTGAATGCCTAGTCCCTGTCCCCCTTCTCCACCCGTCACAGCAGGCCTCACTCATGCTGAACCCTGAGGGTCCCTGAGCCTCGGTCTCTGTATAGCTGGGACCCCAGTCCAGAACAGCGGAATGGGGATCTCTGGAGTGGTGGGGCTGGGCAGGGTCTTGGCTAATGTCCTGGGTGGTGATTGCCATGTGAAGTGGACAACCTTGCAGGCCTGGCAGCCACCACTACTAGAGCATTCTCACAAGCACATCCAGGCCTGGTTTGGAGTGGGGTCAGGCTCGTGGGAGAGCATGCCCAACTACAGGGACCCTGTCTTCAGGGTCACTCAGCAAAGGCCAGCCACCTCCTCACCCACCCACCAGGCCTGCCCTGCCCTCTACTACACCTCCAAGAGATGCCCTCTGGACTTGGGAACCTGGCATGAGCATGAAACTGGAAATTAACAAGGAACAATGCAGATGAGCCCTGGCAGCAAAAACCAGTCTCCACCTGGCCACAGGCAGGCTGTGCGGGCCTTGGCCAGGTCAGGCCCACTCCAGGCCTGGGTGCCGCCTCCCCATAGCACCCCACCTTGGGAGAGAGGGTTGTTCCAGGGTGCCAGACTACCTAAACAGGAATGCCAACATCTAGGCTCAGATGAGGCTCCAGAGAAGCTAATGCTAATACAGGCACTCACAGCATAAGAAGCTATTCAGGTGAGAAAAGGGTCAATAGTACCGGGTCTGTGCTGGCCTTCCCCTGAGGGAAGGGGACAGGAGAGCTGGACACAGGGTGCATGCTGACAGACCCAGAGCCAGCTGGTGCCAGGATCTGCAAGAGCCATTCCAACGGCATCCCAGAGGCCTGGAGACTGGGTCTGGCCCAGGACCTGCGAGGGCCATTCCGACGGCATCCCAGAGGCCTGGAGACTGGGTCTGGCCCAGGACCTGCGAGGGCCATTCCGACGGCATCCACAGAGGCCTGGAGACTGGGTCTGGCCCACCGATGTTTGTCTGCTTGCTGGTTGGTTGGTTTTTGCCAGAATTGCATTTTTAAAAATTGAGTTTGCAGCAGTGAGATGAGTGTTGACCCTGCCCTGTCTCACTTCCATGTTACCTGCCCATCTCTGAAGACACCTGAGTTGGCTGCCTCACTATGTCATTCCACAGTCTCTAAATTTTCGAGTATTAGATTGTCTCTTGATGCTGGTAAAAACCGATACTTGATGCTTTAGGGCCACAGTAGAAAGAGCCATCCCCCTCAGACTAGCAAGGAGATCCTGGCTAGCTCAGGACTGGCAAAAGTCCCTGCTAGCTTGAAGCTTTTCATTCTTCGACTCATGGAGCATCGGTCAGAGCAAGGAGGGCTCTTGGAGATCCCCAGACCGGGGGGTCCCTGCAGGAGCCAGTGGGCCATGCTTTTGTAGCAACATTTTCTCTTCCACATACTCTTCAAAACCATCATCATCTCCCAATAAAGGATTTAAAACATTTATTTACCTATTACTGTGCTGTTGGCTTTGGGACATGACCAAATTTTCTATATTCTATATAACACTTTAAAAATCTTCATTGTTTTCATATTTATTCTTTCTTTTCTTTTGAAAAGACAGGATCTTGCTCTGTCACCCAGGTTGGAATGCAGCGGTGCAATCATAGCTCACTGTAACCTCAAACTCCTACGTTCAAGTGATCCTTCTGCCTCTCAGCCTCCCAAATAGTTGGGACTACAGGTGCTCATCACCACACCTGGCTAATTTTTATAATTTTTTGTAGAGACAGGTCTTGCTATATTGCCAAGGCTGTTCTCAAACTCCTGGCCTCAAGCAATTCTCTTATCTCAGCCTCCCAGAGTGCTGGGATTATAGGTATGAGCCACTGTACCCAGTCATCTTGATAATTACTCTTACAGGAAGGGTACGAGAATGGCACAAGGTTAAGAATCAGACCCTGTTTACTATCTGCAGAAGTCAATCTCTCTGTGTCTCAGTTTCCTCAAATGTAAAAGGTACACCTACTTCATTGGCTTTTATAAGAGTTAAATGGCATAGTGGGTATATAAAGTGCCTGAAATACACTGAGAGCTCCTCTCCTGCTGTAACACCCAGAAGAGCTCGCCCTACTGCAATGGCATCTGCCACAGAGGATGTTCCATCCTCATCACTGTTGTCACCTTCAAGTCATCATAGCCACCATCAGCACAGCCATCACCATCATCACCGTAACTTGCCTTGAAGAAGGATCAATGAGTGAAAGAACACAAAGGTGTTACTGCCCTCTCTGCACCTGACAGATGACCCTGAAGGATGACGGCACTATTTTATCCAGCTTTCACGAACAGAGGCCACATTTTCAGAGCCACTGTCACTGTTCTTGGCCAATAGCAATCACAGCACTGGATGTTTCCAAGAATGTAAAATCGTGACCAGATATCCTGGAAGTCATCACAGCTAGACCCTTCCCCACATTCCCACTGGGGTGGCCTAATGGCAGGTGGGAACTGACTTCATCTGTGAGGACCACACAAGCACCCCCTGCAATTCTGATGCCTGCTTATGAAATCTGTGTCCTTCTGTCTCTGGGGCATAGAGGAGCAGCTGGTGACTTATAGGCAGAGGCCGGGCAAAAAGAGCATGCATAGAAGAGGGGGTGCTTTGGGAAAATGCAGTCTGCATGCGGGGGAGTGCTGTCCTCTGCTGGCACCATGGAGAGCTAGCTGAGGAGAAGGGTGCTGGATGGGAAGTGGGGCTGAGGGCTGTGTCTCTATTAAGAATGTCCCTTGACTGCTGGTCCTACCAGGGACAGAAGAGAGGGCAGGAAAGGAAGGCGAGCAAAGCATGCATTAAGTGTGCTCCCCCACTGTGGGCCTTCAAGAGCAAGAGGGAGGCTGGGGAAGCCAGGTTGAGGATCTTCGGCCCCCTGGTGCTGCCCTCCACGCAGCCCAACAGGACGGCCTGAGGACAACGGGTGGGGAAGTGGGGTTGCAGGGCTGTGCCCTTTGGCAGATGGAGGTGCCCAGGGCTGACTGAGGTGGAGTGAAGGGACAGGAGAGTGGCTCTGGGTCCTTGGCTTCATCAGGTGTGCCCCTGGACACTGCACCACCAGAGCACCCAGGCCTGGGAGAGGGCAGAGCCGGGGCTAGGGTGGAGAGGCTGGGCCTTCACTACTGTGCCTTCCATTGCTAGCCCCAGCCAGTGCTCCAGGAACAGGAGAGGAGAGGAGGGAAGGCACAGCTGAGCGGCAGGTGCAGGGAAACCACCTGAAATTTACACAGCTAACTTGTCTCCCAGGTTCCTCTCTGCTTACCAGCTGGTCATCTCCTGAAATTCCGCTCACTGAAACAGACACTTGAGAACACTTTGGAAATCATTTTTAAACTCAGCAATCTGGATATAAACAACTTCAAAACCAACTTTAATTCACTATATGATTTCCAATGAATACTACTTTGTTCAATGATGAATCAGTCTAGCTTGGTGACTGCTATGTGGCCTGGCACTGGAAGATGCGCTGTGGATGGGTATGGGGGGTGAGCCAATGAAGGCGCAACCGCGTGCGGGGGTGAGCTGGTGGCCAAATTGTGGGGCCTCTTACCGCAGCGGCCAGGCGTCTGGAGGGGGGAGGCAGTGCAGGGCCCCGAAGACGCACCTGCAGAGGTGGCAGCCGCGGAGGGTCCAGGCTCCGTGTCCCAGGGAGCCGCATTCACTGAGGAGACAGACCGGGACCCGAGTCAGTGCGGTGGCCCGCGCGCCCTCGCCCGGCGCCCACTCCCACGCCACCCCCGTCCACTGGCGCCCCTCCCGCGCCCCCCCAAGACCCTCACATCCCTCCCCCCAAGGCCCACTTCCCCGCCCCCCCCAAGACCCACGCGTCCCTCGCCCAGCGCCGACTCCTGTCCCCCCCCCCCCCCGCGCACCCCTGTGCCCACCTGCGCCTCTGATCGTGCTCGCAGTAGCGGCCGGTGAAGTGTGCCGGGCACACGCAGAAGCTGCCCAGCACGCAGGTGCCGCCGTTCCGGCAGCAGCGTGGCCTCCCAGGCGCACCTGCGGGATCACCCGGGCGTCAGCCCCGCGCTCCCCCACGCCCGGCGGCCCTCGGCCCTCCCGGTTCTCCCGCAGGGAAGGGGCCCGAACGTGGCCGCCCCGGGGAGGCAATAAAATCAGCTCCCCGCCAAGTGTGTTTGCTCAGGTAAACCCTGCTTGTTAGGGATGTGAAACAAACTAACGGGTGCAGCCTGCAAGCCGGGCTTGCTCTCTCCCTTCCTTTCACATGTTAACCTCAGGCTGTGGCTTCACCTGACAGTGATTAAGCACAGGCCTCCCGGGCGGGACCACCCACGGGTGTGGTGACGCCAAACCCACTGGCGAGGGGCCTCCTGGGGACGCGGGCCCAGCCGGCGTCTGCGATAAGCCAAGCTTGGGTCCGCGGTTATCTTGGCTTGGGGTATTTATTTTCCACACATTTAAATCACAGTTCTCTAGATCTGCAGCAAAATAGCCATTGAATAGCAAATACAACCTTTTACCAATGAAAGAGTAAAACTTTTAGAAGAGTTAACACCTCACTAGGCTCTGTTTCTAGCTGTATAGCTTTGTAAATGCACCGTTATTTGAAGGTAACAAAACGCTCTTCTTGGGTTTTATCCTGAATTTATCCCACGTATGGTGGGATCCTAAACTCTGAGTTCGCAGACCGAGATGACGCCCCGGATTTTGTGGGCGGCGCGGCAACTTACCCTCTCGGAAAGCTCGGGAGTAGGGGAGTCGCTCCCCCGGCCTCCAGCCCTCCTCGCTCCCAGTCACCTCCCCGACATGACCCGAGGTCCAGTTGAGCGGCGTCGGTTGCTGCTTCAGAGCCGCAACCTTGGTGACTTGCCCTCTACCGCCGTTATGTTTCTCTATTTGATAGCCTTTAAAAAATATTGAAAATGTGAGACTGATAATGGAGAACCAAATATTTTGTGCAATTAAAACCGAGACTCTGAATAAAATGTTTCTTACTGTTTCCCAAGTTGATGATCCGCGATGCCAAACTGACCATTAACAGAAGCCTAGAATATTTTTTTAAAAACCATTGAAGTTTAAAATATCTTTAAAAGTATAAGCAGAAATTCACATAGACATAAAATACAATGCAATCATTATATACAAATATTAAATTCTGTAAAATATTTATAACGAATAATGCAATCATTTTGTAATTCGTGGGTTTTTATTAATGTTGCTATGACTTAGAAAGATTGAGACAGAAAGTGTACACCTCCTCTAATGAACACTCAAGCAGGCACTACGATTTATTCTGAGGCTCTTGAGACCCCCCCTCTTGGCTCTAAGATCTCATGACCTGTGTCCTTACCTGACATGGTGCCTCCAGGTCATTTTTGGTTTGAGAGTCTCTTAGTGCATTGAAGATCAGTTTCCAGAAAAGCTGTGTCTGAAGAGCCTCTGCATGTGAAGGTGTCTTGACTCCAGGCCCCGGGAACCCAGAATGGACGAGTACAGAATATGCCCGTCCCCTTCCCTTCCTCAGCCAGGAGAAAAGGGATGGTATCTTGAGTTCTGCAGCCCCTGAGCTAGGGTCGGGCTTGTGGTGACAGGCGGGCCCCTCTGAGCCTGAAGGACGATCCCCCTCTGTGACACCTGGCTGGGGGTGGGGACTCGGGCTGACTCCCCCTCAGCAGTGTTTACAGTGCTGACAGCAGCAGGAGTGACCAATCCCTGATGTAAAACATTGGTATCCAAGGTGACGAGCCATTTTCTCACTGAGAGAGAGAAAAAAAAAATCCCCAACGTGAGAAAAACCTTTCATAGGAAGGTGGAGATTTTCTATTGCGTATGCCTTGTACTGGGAGATGGTGAGGGGCCCTGTGGGGGGAGGGAGCCGCTGTGTGGGGCGCAGCCAACAGCCTCGGGTCCCAGCTGCCCTGAGTGGGGAATGTGAGGATAAGAGAAAACATGTCACCCGTGCTTTAAGAGAGGTTCCCTCACTGCACAAATGGAGCCTCTTCTCTGTGCACACCAAGTAGGGGAAGGGCACTGCCCCATTTACTATAGGACCCTCTAGGGTGGGCACTGTTATTCCCCACCACGTGAAAAGAGAGAAAGGGAGGCTTAGAGAGTTTAAGTCCCTTGGCAGTTAGATCTCTGAAAAACATGAATGGCACAGATATGAGGAGGAGACACCCACAGTTATCCAAGGCAACTACGGGAGGCCTCTGAAGCACAGGCGAAACTGCAGCGCTCACACGTCGCCAAGGAGCCTGCTGAATCCAAACTGAACCCATGGAGGGAGTGATTTGGGGCCTCTCTAGCACCTTCTAAGTCTCAGTTCTTCTAAGTACCAAAATAGGGACCCAGGCCCTGTTATCAGCACTAAAGAAGACACCTTGCAACTCAGTGTTGCAAATTGTCTGTGATTTTAATATAAAAGCTCATTTCTAAAAATAGTATTCTTCCTCCAAGGCTGAAATAGTCTTTGATGGTGATTTAATTTCTTACACCTTTAGATGTGAGGTTTATTAAAGAGGCTCTGAAATAAAGCAATAAGAAATTGGAGGACTGGGCTGCCCTAGGGCCTCCCATCTGTGAGTCCTGTGGGATTCGCCCGCCTCGGCCTCCCAAAGTGCTGGGATTACAGGCGTGAGCCACTGGACCTGGCCAAATCATGACATTTCATATGTAGAATAAGCCTTTGAAAATCTGCAGTTTGGCCAGGCCCGGTGGCTCATGCCTATAATCCCAGCACTTTGGGAGGCTGAGGCAGGAGGATCACCTGAGGTCAGGAGTTTGAGATCAGCCTGGCCAACATAGTGAAACCCCATCTCTACTAAAAATACAAAAATTAGCCAGGCATGGTGGCGTATGCCTGTAATCCCAGTGACTCGGGAGGCTGAGGCAGGAGAATGGCTTAAACCTGGGAGGCGGAGGTTGCAGTGAGCCGAGATTGCACCACTGCACTCTAGCCCGGGTGACAGAGCAAGACCCTGTCTCAAAAAAAAAAAAAAAAGAAAATCTGTAGTTTATATGTGGAAACTAGAAAAAAAAAAAAAAAAGAAGAAAAAAAAGAAATGTCTTGCCAGCAACACAGAACTGAGAGACAAGAAATAGCGGTGCTCTGTGTCTGTACTGTTTGCTTAAGCTCTACAGTGGACCCAGAGGAGAAGGGCTGATATCCAGGGAGATAAAGCTTCTGATGATCTATTTTTGCCAGACGGTCACTTGCTCTCCACACAAAGCTTTGTGGTCCCAGGTTGCCTCCTTGACTGAAAGTTCCTATAAAAGCGTTTTGCATTTTACTGCAGAGGAGCTGCCCTGTTTGCCATCAAGAGCCCCAGCTGGAAGGGTTGCCTGGGAACACTGGGAAGGGGGAGGTGGGTCCCCTGCCAGGAAAGGGCCTCTTTCCTCCTTATCAGCTGTAAACAGATAAGGCTGGAGCCGGCCCACCCATCAAAACCCCAGTGGAATGTTCTGGCTCATAGAGTGCATGGGACTGGAACCCCACGCCAGGACTGGAGGGCCCCTCAAGGTACTCAGCACGTCCATAGTGGAGGAAAATGTTCTGCAACGAATTAGGTGTGAAGGGATTCTCTGAGGAGGACTTTGCAGCGGTGGCTGTCCAGGCGGGTTGCCCCGTGGCATCTGCGGGAGTGAGAAACTGCTTTCTCTACCCTCCTGGCTTCTTTGCAGGGCTGCTTTCTGTCTCCACACATTTTCCTCATCTAGATATTGCAAGTGAGGAGAATCATGCAGTATTGTCCTTTTGCATCCGGCCTGTGCCATGTAGCATAATGTCTTAGGTCCATCCGGGCTGCAGCGCCTATCAGAGCTTCACTCGACTTGTGACTGAGTAGTAAATATTTCACTACACCCATCCACCACGTTTCGTCTGTCATCTGTTGATGCAATTTGGTTCTCTGCCCGTTGGAAGAGCACAGTGAGAAGATGGCTATCTACATGCTGATGAGGGAGGCCTCCCGATGGTAACTCCTTGATCTCAGACTTCTAGCCTCCAGAGCCATGAGAGGATACATTTCTATGGGTGACGCCTCCCAGCCTGCAGCATTTGGTTAGGGCAGCCCGAGCTGACAGATGCCAGGTTTTTGTTTTCCCATGATTGTTACGTATTATGCAATTGTGTAATTTTTGCTGCATGTAGATGGCATTTGTATTGGAGGCTTTCTAGAAGTACACACAGCATCTTTTAGTCAGGGTCCTTACATGGACATTTTCATTCACGGGGGACCCTGCAGACAGTCCTCACTGGCTGATGTTCCTTTAAATCAAACGGTGAACCTGAACACTGCTGTATGCCCCTTCAGAAAGCCCGGAGATGCTCATCCTGGCGACCAGGCAGCGACCGTGAGGGACAGAACATCACCTCCCCAAGCAGCCGGCCTCCAGGACCAAACTTCATTCTCCAGATGATGCTATGCTCAGATCAGGACCTTTATTAATTATACCAGTTTATTATTTAGTATAATTAGCAATGCTTTTAGTCTCTAAGTCATACAAAAAACCTGCCAGAAAAGATATACTTGAACAAAATATGGTGCAGAAAGCAAAAGTTCCCTGAAGAAAAAATGGAAGCTGAAAGTAATGCACCTTAAGAGAGAGACTGGATCTTCCCTTTATTTTATTTTATTTTTTTAGATTTTTATTGCATTTTAGGTTTTGGGGTACATGTGAAGAATATGCAAGATTGTTGCATAGATACACATATGGCAGTGTGATTTGCTGCCTTCCTCCCCCACCACCTGTATCTGGCATTTCTCCCCATGCTATTTCTCCCCAACTCCCTACCCCCTACTGTCCCTCCCCTATTTCCCCCCGACAGACCCCAGTGTGTGATGCTCCCCTCCCTGTGTCCATGTGTTCTCATTGTTCAACACCCACCTATAAGTGAGAACATGTGGTGTTTGATTTTCTGTTCCTGTGTCAGTTTGCTGAGAATGATGGTTTCCAGGATCATCCATGTCCCTACAAAGGACACTAACTCATCGTTTTTTATGGCTGCATAATATTCCATGGTGTATATGTGCCACTAGACTGGATCTTTCAGGGCCAGTGAGGAGGCAGCAGTTGCATGCTAAAAGGACAGGCCTGGAGTGCAGGGGCCCTCCTGGGAGCGCGGGCTCTGGAGGAAATCAGCCAGTCCTCAGCGCCAGGCTCAGAGCAGTGCCAGTGCTGCTGCAGAGCCCTCCGGACTGGGACGAGAGAAGCACCCTCCCTCAGGAGCTTCCTTTTCAACTGGGTGGCAGCCAGGAAACAGCCAGGATCCTGCAGTGCTTGACTGCTTTGACCAGAAGCATTTGGGGTCTTACTCTGTGTGTGTGTGTGTATGTGTGTGTGTAGAGAGACACCAAGTTGAAGTGGTTGAAGTGTTAAGGAAGAGGTAGGAGGGTATTGGAGAGGTCCTTCCCGCCCCTTTTCCTTCCTCTGCTCCATCCCGAGCCCCTTCCTCCCCTCCCTCTCTCTCTCTGCCCCCTCCTCCTCCCCCTCATTACTGGAGCTCTTGGTTCACTCAGGGTTAATGTCAGATTTAGGGAACTGAGCCCATGATTGTAAGTCTCAGTTCACCTGAGGCTCCCCCCGGAGCCCTCACACCCTCCACTTCCAGCCCTGTGGCCTCTCCCCCGGCACCGACACCTATGGCCTCCCCTAGGGCAGGAGGGGGAGAGGGTGGGAGAGTGGAGTCCCCACCTTTTGTGAGCTGCTCCTGTTAGAGGTGAGTCCAGGTCCACTCTCAGGGGAGGGGTTGCACGGGAGCATGAAGACCAGGAAGCGCTCTTTGGGGCCCTGTCAGAGACTCAGCCACACCCATAGATTAAACCCATTTTGCCAGATTTGCTATTTTGTTTTTGGTGAAGAATTTTAAAGTAAATTACATATATCATGACATCTTCTTCCGCCTGAGCATTTCCATATTTAGGATGTCTGAAAGTGAGGCTGGGTTCCTGCATCACCACCAATCTGTATGAGACAGACCGGAATTAACAATGGTACTCCAGGACCCTGGGCCAGCCAGCCTAAATTCCATTTGGGGATGAGATGCCTTTCGTCTCAGAATCCCCAGCTGTAAGCACCATGAACCCCTCCATTCATATCTCAATCTTCGTTTTTATTGGATTTTGTTCTCAATTTCTAACTTCTAAACTTGTCATTAGATTATATCTAATTTAATTATATTTGTTAAAGCTGATTTATTCTAAAATTTGATGAAGCCAAAGTCTGGATTTTGGCTCAATATAATAAGAACCACTTAATTATAAACATTTCTGCAGGGTTTTGCTAACCTGTGTTTTGTTCTCAGTATATCCGCATGTCTTTTTAGGCCCCTTAAAAGGTTGTCCTCTGGCCAGGCGCGGTGGCTCACACCTGTAATGCCAGCACTTTGGGAGGCTGGGGCGGGTGAATCACGAGGTTGAGAGATCAAGCCTATCCTGGCCAACATAGTGAAACCCCTTCTGTACTAAAAAAATGTAAAAATTAGCTGGGCATGGTGGCGCACGCCTATAGTCCCAGCTACTTGGGAGGCTGAGGCAGGAAAATCGCTTGAACCAGGGAGCCGGAGGTTGCAGTGAGCCGAGATCGTGCCGAGATCCAGCCTGGCGACAAAGTGAGACTCTATCTCAAAAGAAAAAAAAAGTTGTCTTCTATATGAAGCATTTCTATACGGATCTACAACAAGAAATAACTTTAAAGTTAGTATTTTATTGGGGGATGATACCCTGCTGATTAAACTCTGTGAATCAGCCACAGTTGCTCATTGATAGCACTTGGCGGAAAAGAGCTTGCCACCAGTCCCTCCAGATTGCACACATGTTGTGGCTTTCACAGTGAAACTCAGAGGGTGTGTGGGGGTTGTCACCTGCAGCTCTGGGATCCAGCCAGTTGGGCTGAGTCTTCCTCTCTGCTTAAATCTGAAAAGGAAATCAGTTTGGGGTAAGAAGTAGATTTTGCGTTGAAACAGCCAACCGACCAGTTTTAGTGATTGCCAACTGAGTTCACATAGCGAACCGAGCCCAATTAAAGAGTTAATAAAATGAACAGCCTGTTTTGAGGGACAACTTCAAGATTTTAAGATAAAAAGTAATAATCAGGCCAGGTGCGGTGGCTCACACCTGTAATCCCAGCACTTTGGGAGCCCGAGGCAGGCGGAACACCTAAGGTCAGGAGTTCAAGACCAGCCTGGCCAACATGCTGAAACCCAATCTCGACTAAAAATACAAAAGTAGCTGGACATGGTGGTGCGTGCCTGTAATCCCAGCTACTCAGGAGGCTGAGGCAGGAGAATCACTTGAACCTGGGAGGCAGAGGTTGCAGTGAGCCGAGATCACACCATTGCACTCCAACCTGGGCAACAAGATAGAAATTACATCTCTAAATATACAAATAAAAGTAATAACCATACTTTTACATAAAATACAGAGACAGATTTTCTTTCCTTCAGGCCCAGGTCCAACAATGGACCTAGAGGGGCTGTGTGGAGCAGAGGACTGCAGAGTTCTGAATGCCCACCCTGCTGGGAACAGGGTCATGCTTGATTCAAATGACTGCAGACCCAGCAAAGGACTCAGTTCTGATAAGACCTCAGCAATTTCCTGGGTGAATTTCAAGCCACTTCATTAACAACTCAAAGCTTCACAATCACAAAAATATGGAATCAACTAAGGTGTCCATCGTTGGATAAATAGAAAATGTGACATATATTTAAACTATTCAGCCATAAAAAGAATGAAATCATATCTTTTGCCACAACGTGGATGGAGCTGGAAGCCATTATCTTAAGTGAAACAAGCCAGGCACAGAAAGACAAACATTGCATGATCTCACTCATAATTGGAAGCTAAAAAACATGTATGTTGAAAGTAGGATGAGAGACAATGGAGACAAAGGGTGAAGGGGGGCAGGAAGGAGGAGGAGGGAAAACTGGTTAATGGGTGCAATGTACATTATTCTGGTGATGGATATCCTAAAAGCCCCGCCTTGACCGCTATGCAATCTACGCATGTAACAAAATTGCACATGTGCCCCATGGATGTGTACAAAGAAAAAGAAAAAGTGAGCTTCCTATTTTCACAGATAGCAATCCCTTCATGTCACTAGTTGATTAATCATTGACTTTGTGTTTTAGCTGCAAATAATTATTGTCACACAACTGTCTATGAACAATTGCTGCCTAGGGATTTCATAAAATCTCTCCAGCAGGTGCGCCTCTGGTGGCCTCACTGCACACTCCCTCCCTCCTAATTCAGTGGCCAGCACTCCTGAGAGCCTGCTGTGGCCCTGGCTCCCTAAGGTAAGAAGGAGGCACCTGCGCCACGGGCTCAGCATTCAGGCTTCCCTCTGCCAGCTCCGGTGTGAGGTGTGAGGGGAGGTCACGTACTGGGAGGTGGAAGGAGGGGTACCTGATTTGAACAGGAAGGAGGGGTGCGTGAGTAGAGCCATTCTGGCTGGAAGAGAGGAAGGAAGAGTGGGAGCTTTTCAGGAAGACTGGGTGGGACACCTGAGGGTGGCAGGGGGTAGGAGGCCTTGGAGCTCATGCTCTGTGGCTACGTTGTTACGGTCCAGGGCAGGCTGGGGTCCCAGCCTGGGTGGCATGAGAACGGGGGTGGCTATGACGGCAGTGTTTGTCCCGTCTGAAACTCCTGCTGCAACTGAATCCCCTGTGTGGCAGTGTTGAGAAGGTGGCTCCTTTAAGTGGTGAGTGGGTCCTGAGGGCTTCAATCTCATGAAGGGACTCAGCCACTCATGGGCTAATGGATTAGTGGGTTGTGACATCAATCGGACTGGTGGCTTTAAAGGAAGAAAAGAGTAGCACGCTGTACCTCCTCGCTGTTGACTATCCTGCACTGCCTTCGGAGCTGCAGAGTCCTCACCAGCAGGAAGGTCCTCACCAGCAGGAAGGTCCTCACCAGCAGGAAGGTCCTCACCAGCAGGAAGGTCCTCACCAGATGTGCTTGCTCGACCTTGGGAGAGAAATGAAAATTCCTTTTCTTTATAAATTACTCAGTTTCAGGTTTTCTGCTATAAGCAACATATAAGAGATTAAGATGGGTGCTGCTTGGGTTTAATGCTAGACATGTAAGTCAGATAACGAAGTTAGCAAATTGCCGAAGCCGGGGGCTCAGTCCAGTGTCTCTGATGCAGATTCACTGTTCGTAGTGTTGGGCAAGGGCTCAGGGCAGCTGGGCAGCCTCGGTGGGGGATGGGGCAGTGCCGGGTCTCTTTCCAGAGGTGGCAGGTGTGGATGCACAGAGGTGGGGACCTCACTGGCTTTGGCAGACCGTTTAACCTCTCAGAGCTGGTTTCTCCAAGCACTACTTCAGCCTGTCTTAGACAAGAGGCTGTCGGGCTGAGCTTAGTGTGGAAGGGAGGGGGAGATGAACACATCAGTCATTAGTGCTCAAGAACAGATGTGGAGAACGGACTCTGGAAACAGAAAGCAGGGAGGACATTTTCTGCTGGAAGAGTCAGCGAAGCTGGGCAGAGGACACAGTGGTGGGGAGACGGGCTGAGGTCAGGAGGTGTAAGGTCAGCATGAGCAGTGTTAAAAACAAATTACTCAACGTTACAAGCACTGCAGGTGGACTTTATTCCGGACCATTGAGATAGGTATAGGCAGATGGAGATAGGTCAGGCTCAACTCCAAATACAGCATGGGCAAGGGGGAGCTGATAACCAAGGAGCAGGGTTGGGGGCAGTGGGTGGAAAATGACTAAAAGGTAATTACATCAGAGTAAAAAGGACTTTGGCTAACCCAACAGGGTTCCTGCTGAAGACAGGCCAGGGTGGTCAGACCTCACCTGGGGGGGCGGTGGAGGACAAGGAACCTGATCAGATATGGAGGGCGATGAGGTATTGAGGGTAGGGGCTTCTTGCTAACCTGACTTAGTATGGTTCTTGCTGAGACTGGATTTTTCAAGAATGCGCACAGATGGATGTAGGAAGAGGTTCAGGAGCGGGACCACCATTTGCCCAAGAAGAGAATCTTTGTCAGCAGGAAGCTGAGGGCCCGTTGCAGGGCAGCAGAGTGATAGGTAAATAGGGGGAGCATATTCCTTCATTCTCTCAACAATTAAATATTAAACGCGTCTGTGCTACCCGGGATACAAAGGTGAACAAAGCAGGAAAAACGTTCTGCCTTTATAGCCAGTACATTTGGGTAGGGGAAGAAAGAAAATGCATATTATAAGTAAATAGTATATTGGAAGAAAAATGCTACGACAGTAAGAAAATGAAGGCATAAAGGGACATTTGGAGTGAGTGACACTCTGGCAAGACCTCCTCCGCTGAGGGAGCCAGGTACCTGCGAGGATGCGCTGGGCACGCCGCAGATGCGGCAGCAGGTCTGGCAGCACTGCTCTCTGGTGCAGCCAGAGAGGCGCCATCTGACTTTTGAGCTTGTGTGGAGCATGAACCGCAGGGCGCAGGGTGGAGGTGGCTGCGGGGGACCCAGAGACTGCGTCAGGGCGGTGGGAGGCTGGAAGCCTGTAAAAGCCGCCGGGATTACTGGTGGGTTGGCTCTGGGTGTGAGAGAAAGAGCACTCGGGGAGGGCTCAGGGTTTTCTGTCCTGAGGAGCCATGAGCTGAAATGGAGACAGTTTTGGTTGGAGCTGTTTGTGAAGGAAGGACAAGAGGTGGTGTCTATGAGCATCAAGTGGAGAAATGGAGGAGATGCTCCCAGCGAGGGAGACGCCCGGGCGGGCGAGACCAACAGGCAGATGGCATTTGGAGCTGTGGGAATAAGTACAACCCCAGGGAGCAGGTGCTGTGAGAAAACGGAAGAGCGGCCTTGGGCAGCCGGGATTTCCAAAATGAGCACCCAGGGGGAACCTTGGAGTTGGAGGAGAGTGACCCAGGAAGCCACAGGGGAGCTCAGGAGCAGCAGGGAGCTAGGACCCTTGTCTTACGGGAGGCGGGGCTGGGGGCTGCACTTCTCCATCGGCCATTGCTGCTGGCAGGAGCGGGTTCAGAGCAGTGCAAAGGTGGAGAGCCGGCCTGGAGCAGCTCAGATGGCGCGAGGGAGGAGGGGTGTTGGAAGCAAGTTGAGACCAGGCTTTGGAGCCATTTTGCACTGCAAGGGAAAAGGGATGCAGCTGGAGGGCGAAGCATGAAGCGGATATTTTAAAGGTGGGGCAGGAAAAAGCATGTTTGTGCGACTGAGTAGAGAGGAAGACAGGTGATTCAGGAGTGAGGTGGAAGACAGCGGCAGAGGGAGCCTTAAGAGGTCTAGGCCACCAGGGCAGGGGTGTGGCCCATCCTTCTGCAGTAATGCAGGGGAAGACACTTTGCAGCGAGGGGACAACCTACAGATTTATTTTAATGAGAAAATCAAAGCAAAAGCAAAAGCAAAACCAGGGTCATAAGCGGAGGGTATGCATGGGACAGGAAATGTTGGAGGCTTTAGCAGAGAGAAGAGAAGACACGAAGGAGTCATTCACAGGAGGGGAGAACGCTGTCCTGTGACTGCTGGCACCACCCAGAGCTCATCCGCTGGAGAGCATGGCTCCCACACTATCAAAATGGCCAAGTCCTGGCTTCCGGGTCCTGAGAAGAGTCTGATCAGAGAAGTGACATCAGTTCAGCCTTGGCAGGGCATGGTGGCTCACGCCTGTAATCCCCAACACTTCGGGAGGCTGAGGTGAGAGGATCACTTGAACCTTGAAGTTTAAGGCTGAGGCTGCAGTGAGCCATTAGTGTAAGACCCTGTCTCAAAAACAAAAACACAAACAGGTGACAGGTGAGGGAGCCCAGGAGTCAGTTTAGATGCTGACGGGTCAGCCTTGCAAGAGGGCTGTGAGCTTTGGCCTGGGGTAGAGAGGAGAGGATGGAGAAAAAGCCTTTGCGGTTGACACCAGCATCATTAGAAAGCTCCTGCCAGGCCGAGCGTGCTCAGCCTTTTGAGACTAAATGGAGACATTCTATTTCATTCCATTCGTGTTGTTTGTCTGTCAGCTTCTCTGCGAGCCCTGGTAAACTTACACAATTCTATGTGCCCTCTGGAAAGGGGATCTGTTCTTGAGGATATGGCCATAGGTTTTTGTGTTTCTGTGTTTACTTCTTTTTCTTTTAACAACCCAAACAAGATTTAATCTACATATCGCAAAATTCACCTGTTTTCGGTGTGCAGTTCAATGAATTTTGGTGTCTTGACAAAGGACCCAGTGCCATACATCACCATGACAACATCGGCCTAGTTAAAATGTCAACATCGGCCTAGTTAAAATGTCTGTCTCGCTAAAAGAAAAAAATCTCCTGCCCTGTTAGTCACTCTCCTTCCCCACCCTCCGCCTTGAGCAACCACGAATCTACTTTCTGTCTCTCTACATTTGTCCTTTTTGAATATTTCATGTAAATAAAATCACACAATAGTTGTTCTTCTGTGCCTGACTTCTTTCACTGAGCATGATGTTTTCAGGTTCCCCTGAGTTGTAGCACAGATCTGTGAGTCCCGGCTTTGTAGTCCTCATATTTCTATGTGGACATGCCACGTTTTGTTAGTGAATACTAGCTGGACGTTTGAGTTGTTTCTACTTTTTGGCAATTGTGAGCGATGCTGACATGAACTCTCAGGTACAAGGCTTTGTGTGGATGTGTGTCTTCATTTCTCTAGGGTATATGACTAGGAGTGACGTTCTGGGTCATCTAGTAAGTCTGTGTTTAACTTTTCAAGAAACTGCCAAATCATTTTCCAAAGTGGGGAGCATCTTTTCACAATCTCGCCAGCAACATATGAACATTCTAATTCCCACAACCTTCACAACACACACAGGAGCCCCTCCCCCCGCCACATTCTTACACACACAATTGTTTTAAACATGGCCTAATAAGCACATTGTCAGTCACTTAGAGCCCGCTTGCTTTGCATGCCCTGTGAAACTGTACCCAAATCTGTTAGCCACAGATAAGACAAACCCAGGGGCCACAGAAGACCCCAAGTCACTGCTGCCTTTCAAAGTCTCTGACCCAGAGACTCCCCCACTGGCTGCTGAGCTGGCATCTCCTAGATCTGTCAGCCCCCTCAGATTCTGCCTTGACCACTTCCCCTTTCCGGGAGTGGTCCTGCGCCGTGACTTCCCCTTTCTGTGCAATTCCCGTCAAAGCACCGCCCATGTCAATTTTGTGTGCTACTGCCACCACATGGCCGTGTCTTTTTGTCTGGTCAGCCCAGAAATCCAACTCACTATACTCCGTTTGAATAGTTTTGACATCCTTGTTGAAAATCAGTTAATCATATATTCAAATATTTATTTCTGGAATCGCTACTCTATTCCATCGCCCAATATGCCTATCCTATGCCAGTACCAGACTTTTGCTTACTCCAGCTTTGTGGTGGTTTTTGTCATTGGGAAGTGTGAGTTCAGCTGGGAGCCATAAATAACACCAGCGCAGGCTGAGGAGGGCATGAGGTTTTATCCTGAATATTTAAATTCCAAACTGTTTTTATAGACTCAAAGAGCTTCTTTGAATCAATAATGTATCTGGGATACTGGGAATCTACTGGAGCTTTTTATACACCAATAGGTGGCTTTGGCACACTGTCACTTTTGCAGACTTGTGGGTGGGCTTTCAGGCAAGGGATGCAATGAGCTGCTGCAAGGCTGAGATGCCAGGGCCACAGCGGGCGCCTTCACGTGATGTCAGTGACACCACTGAAGCCACGGGAGAAATGCGGCTGTCATTCTGTGGAATTTGAGTGGATCCATGTGGGCACGTCTGTGAAACAACTCCTGACGCTTCTAGAAAGATTTGTAGAAGATCCCATGAGTGAGGATAAGCCAGAGAAACACGTGTTCACCCGGGTTAGGAGATCTCAGAGAAGATACTAGTAAAGCAGAGGCCCTCCACCTTGACTGTACATTCTGATCACGCAGCAAGCTTTGAAATGAACAACCCTGAAGTCCAGGCACGCCCAACATCAATTACATTAGAATAGGTCAGGTGTGGGACTCACACTCAGTAGTTTATGAAACTCCCTGGGTGACTCCAATGGTGCTCCAGGCTTAGAACCTCTGACCTAAAGGCTCTGCCCCAGCACTGCCTGAGGATGTGTAGGAAAGCAGATTCTCCAGCCTATCCCAGACCCACCTAATCAGAAGCTCTGGCAGGGGGCGGGCAGTGTGAGCTTTAACAGGTTTACCAGGTTATTCTAACGCACACTAAAAATCACCGGGCTGGTCTAGAAATCACCACCTACCAACAGCAAATATTTACTCATCACTAGGAATGAAATACTATGGGTTCGTCGAGTAAGACTCAGCTGTGGAAATATTCTCAAGTTACCACTCAGGCGGATTCTCTCCATGTTCCTCCATCACTACAGCCGCTCTTCTGGATTTGTAGGAGTCACTTACTTTCAACAAATAGCTAAATTTATGGGTTTTAAAATCTGTAATGAATGTGGAATGGTTAAACTTTATTGAAAACAGGAAAGACCGATCTCTGTTAACAAGTACTTTTTCAATCCAGCACCTCTCTTGGGTTAAATATTTTGCATTTAGCAATGACTTTCAATGTTCTGCAGGTGAAATAGTTGACCCTTGAACAAGGCAGGGATAAGGGTGCCAACCCCCCCCCCCATGCAGTAAAAAAAATCCGTGTATAACTTTTACCTCTCCAAAAACTTAACTACCAATAGCTTGCTGTTGACAAGAAGCCTTACCAATCTCATAGCTGATTAATACACATTTTGCATGTTCTATGTATTATTTACCAAATTCTTACAATAAAGTAAGCTAGAGAAAAGAAAATGTTATTAAGAAAATCATAAAGAAAATGTATTCCTTATTTATTAATTGGAAGTAGATCATCATAAAAGTCTTCATCCTCATCATCTTCATATTGAGCAGACTGACGAGGAGGAAGAGGAAGCATTGGTCTTGCTGTCCTGAGGGTGGTAGAGATGGAAGAAAATCTGTGTATAAGGGACCCACGCAGTTCAAACCCATGTTGTTCGAGAGTCAACTGTATTAGCTTTTTCCCTAGTTTCTTCTTCTAGGGAATGTATGATTCACTACCTGAGATCGGAAACTGCACCATATTGCCTGGTAATTCTCTCTTGTAATTGGAGCTGCTCCATTTATAATGTTCTGCCCATGAGCTCACAGACAATTGTGTATGGGAGGCTAGGCATGGTGGCTTATGCCTGTAATCCCAGCATTTTGGGAGATAGACCAGAGGATTCCTTGAACGCAGGAGTTTGAGACAGCTTGGGCAACATAACAAGACCCTGTCTGTGCCAAATTTCTTTTTAATTGGCTGGGTGTGGTGGCTCACACTTGTAATCCCAGCACTTTAGGAAGCTGAGGTGGGAGGATTGCTTGAGGCCGAGAGTTTAAGATCAACCTGGGCAACATAGTGACACCCCATCTCTACAAAAAATTAAAAAATTAGCCAGACACGATGGTGTGCACCTACCTGGGGTCCCAGCTCCTTGGGTGGCTGAGGTGGGAGGATTGCTTTGCCCAGGAGGTAGAGGTTGCAGTGGGCTGTGATTATGCCACTGCACTCCAGCCTGGGTGACAGAGTGATATGCTGCCTCAAAAAAAAAAATTATATATGGAGCAGTGCCATACCTTGAATGTGCCCCTTGAAGTTCATGTGTTGGAAACTTAATCCCCATTGAAACAGTGTTGAGGGGTGGGACATTTAAGGGGTGATTGGACCATGAGGGCTCTCCTTTGATAAATGGACAAATGCTGTTATGTTGTAGGAGTGGGTTCATTATTGTGGGAGTTTGGTCCCCTTTTATCCTCTCTCACCCTTGCTTGCCTTGAGATGCCTTCTGCCATAGGATGACCCTCACCAGATGCTGGCACCAGACTTTTGGACTTCCCAGCCCCAGAACTGTGAGCCAAGTAAACTTGTGTTTGTATGAAATCATCCAGTCTGTGGTATTCTGTTTCAGCAGCAGACGACAAACTAAGACAGGTATGGACCTTTAATTTTTTTCCTAGAGATTCAGTCCATCACCCAAACGTTCCCACTTGAAAATAAACTGCTCTGTGTGTCAGTATCTGGAGGATGTGTTCTGCATTTGTTTCATGAAAGTGGTCTGTTTTCCTTCAGGCCATGATGGTTTGTCCCAGTGGCAATTTAGGAATGTCAAATGATCTGCATTTTTCCTTTATACTTCAAATCTCTTTTAAGTCATAAATCATGTTTTTGTTTGTTTGTTTGTTTAAGACAGAGTTTCACTCTTGTCACCCAGGCTGGAGTACAATGGCATGATCTGGGCTTACTGCAACCTCCTCCTCCTGGGTTGAAGCGATTCTCCTGCCTCAGCCTCCTGAGTAGCTGGGATTACTCGTGGCTGCCACCATGCCTGGCTAATGCTTTGTATTTTTAGTAGAGATGGGGTTTCACCATGTTGGCCAGGCTGGTATTGAACTCCTGACCTCAGTGATCCACCCGCCTTGGCCTCCCAGGTGCTGGGATTACAGGTGTGAGCCACTGTGCCTGGTTGAACCATGTTCTTAATATCTTCCAAGCTCCAGCTTATTCTTTTTTTTTTTTTTTGGGATAGGGTCTCACTCGGTCACCAGGAGGGAGTACAGAGGCACAGTCTCTACTCACTGCAACCTCTGCCTCCCAGGTTCAAATGATTCTCCTGCCTCAGCCTCCCAAGTAACTGGAACTACAGGCATGTACCACCTCACCCAGCTAATTTTTGTATTTTTAGTAGAGATGGAGTTTCACTATGTTGGCCAGGCTGGTCTCAATTTCTTGATCTCGTGATCCATCCACCTCAGCCTCCCAAAGTTCTGGGATTACAGGCTTGAGCCACGGTGCCCAGCTTCTTTTTTTGGAATTTTGCTCTTGTTGCCCAGGCTGGAGTAGTGCAATGGCCCTATCTTGGCTCACTGCAACCTCTGTCTCCTGGGTTCAAGTGATTCTCCTGCCTCAGCCTCCCGAGTAGCTGGGATTACAGGCATCCACCACTATGCCCCGCTATTTTTTATATTTTTAGTAGAGGTGGGGTTTCATCAGATTGGTCAGGCTGGTCTCGAACTCCTGACCTCAGGTGATCCGCCCACCTTGGCCTCCCAAAATGCTGGGATTACAGGTGTAAGCTACCGTGCCTGGCTGCTCCAGCTTATTCTTAGATTGCTTGCATATTATGCATTCCTATTCCTTTTCCAGTTGATATTTTCTAACTTATCTCTGATGTCTATAAAACCTGAGGAGCCTGGCTTTTAACATTTTTAATATTCAGCTTTAGAAGATAAAACTGTATTGTCACAATATAAAAATCGTATTTGCCTTCTGATTCAAGCAACATAGACAGTAAAAAAGAAAACAATTAAAGGAAAAACATAAAATAAATAAAAAGTGTATTGTCTTGAAATGCTGAACTCCCAAAGTCCTTCTCCAGCACAGATCTGTACTCCATTTGTGAAAAAGCCTTGACCTGAAACTCCCAGTCTACATTGATGCACCTGCGTCTTTTGCTACTTGACGCCCTTAAGGGAGACACAAAATTAAGGGAGGAACAAGATGCTACAAAAAGAAATGGAGAGAGGGGCTCCCACTTTGTGAAACAGCTTACGGTCGACAGCACAGTGCTGTTTGGATCAGCACCCTGGAGAGCGTCCTCTCGGTGACAGGTACCAGTTGAACCTTGTTCCTGTCATCTTTCCATATGTATATAAATCTTTGTAAAGATAAGCCACCTACTAATTTTACAGCCCAAAAATGTTATGCAAGTGTCAGGGACGCATCCCTTTTTGAAGCATAGGCATCTGAGAAGGTAGCACCGCACACTCCCTATACCTGTGGGCTTTAACCTAAGAACCTGATGGTTGCAGCTGGAAACATCTGCTAGCAGGGATGGTAACTGAAGTTTTATTATTCCATGGATAAAGGCAATCGGCTAAACAGAAGGCCACGTGGATTCCCAAGTGAGTTTAGGATGAACTTTATGAAACAACATGCAGCAAAGGGCACCGTTGAGCTTCTTATGAGAAGACAAGGGGCCGTGAATCTTAACAGCTTATAAATGCCGTGGTCAAAAATAGTGGGGACTAGCAGGAAGGTGGCAGCTGGCCACATAAGTTGCTGGGATTTCTGTCTGTGTGAGCTCTCTTCAAAGGTGACCTGCAACACGCTGTAGTTAGATATGCTTAGTCATTAACAAAACTGCCTTCTTCCTTTTCTGTTTTGTGGAGAGGACTCTTCCTTGCCAGAGATTTAACTCCCCAACAGCTCTCATTAGAGTCCTGTGAAGGAACTGCTCTCACGGTCCTTGTTCACAGTTGAGGAGCCTGGGCTAGGGAGGCCCAGGTGAGCAGCCTTGAGGGTGTTAGAACACAGTTAACTCCCTGAGCCACCGTGCACCCCAGGCCTTCCAGATGCCCTTACTGGCAGCATCTGTGGTGTCCTTCAGGTTCCTGTGACTTGATGCAAAATTGTGAAGTTGGAGAAAGCCGGCAGAGGAGGTGCTTTGTAAATTGTGAAGTGCTACGGAAGATTTAAGAGAGAAGAAATGCCAGTGAAATGTGTCATCTCAGGCATTTGTTGATGGTTTGAACAGTGAAGGTGTGATAAGCCCAGGGCCACCTGGAAGCCCTCCCCTGCTGCCTGCCCATAGAGGCCAGGATACCAGGTGGGCACCCTACCTGACTGTCCTGTCAAAAGGAAGCCACATCTGACTGCTGTGGGGAAACCAATGATTGTATCATCACAATCTTAAGGAGAAGGTTCGGCCAAAACTTCAGGAGATGGATCCAAGAGGGTCCTGAATGGGAGGACCCAGGGTCAGGGCAGACCCCGTTCCTGCCATCAGTTAAAAGCGAGTTGAGATTGGAGATAACAAAGGAAACTCCAAACTCTTTAGTTTTAAAACTGATTTTCGGCCATAACCTGATTTTGAGAAGCCACAAAGCATGGCCAGGCGCAGTGGCTAATGCCTGTAATCTCAGCACTTTGGGAGGCCGAGGCCAGTGAATCACTTGAGCCCAGGAGTTCGAGACCAGCCTGGGCAACATAGTGAAACCCTGTCTCTAAAAAAAATTAAAAAATTAGCTGGGCATGGTTGTGTGTGCCTGTAGTCCCAGCTACTCTTGGAGGCTGCGGTGGGAGGATTGCTTGAGCCCAGGAGGCAGAGGTTTCAGTGAGATGGTGCCACTGCACTCCAGCCTGGGCAACAGAGTGAGACTCTGTCTCAAAAGTAAAAAAAAAGCCCACAAAATTCATCTTTTTGGAGAGATTATTTGTTTTTGGTTAACAGTGTTTCTTCCTTATCATCCAGCAATTTCTAAGTAAAAATAAACACATATACCCATGGCTTTCTGAAGATGGCTAATACCCTGCTTCTCAGCCCTGGCTCATGTTAGCATCACCCATATGGCACTGGCCCCAACTCCGGAGATTCTGATTAGTTGGTGGGCCCTGTGTTTTAAAAACCTTCTACATGATTCTTTTTTTTTTTTTTTTTTTTTTTTTTTTTTTTTGATATGAAGTCTCACTCTGTTACCCAAGCCGGAGTGCAGTGGTGTGATCTCAGCTCACTGCAATCTCCACCTCCTGGGTTCAAGTGATTCTCCTGCCTCAGCCTCCTAAGTAGCTGGGACTATAGGCACATGCCACCATGCTTGGATAATTTTTGTATTTTTAGTAGAGACGGGGTTTCATCATATAGGTCAGGTTGGTCTTGAACTCCTGGCTTCAGGTGATCCACCTGCCTCAGCCTCCCAAAGTGTTGGGATTACAGGTGTGAGCCACTGTGCCCGGCCTCACCTTCTAGATGATTCTAATCTGCAGCCAGGGCAGATACGCAGTTGCTAAGCTAAGTCTGCTGGGCCTTCCCTGCAGACAGCTTCCATCAGACGGCACTCCTCTGTGAGACAGTACAGATCAAACTCTCTTCTAATCTGAGATTTGATGATTCTGAGTCAGGGCGCTGTCTGGTGCAGACAGACCCTAATAGTCTCAGAGGGTACACTTGGGCCAGGGAGGAGGCTGGAGGGGCCAGAAGAGGGGAAGGAGACCCACTGCTCACTGCCCAGAGGCAAAAGCTGTGCAGATGGTGGGGCCAGGCTAGAGGAGGCGACCATCCTAATATTACAACCCAAAAATGTTATGCAAGTGTCAGGGATGCATCCCTTTTTGAAATACAAGCATCTGAGAAGGTAGCACCGCACACTCCCTATACCTGTGGGCTTTAACCTAAGAACCTGATGGTTGCAGCTGGAGCCATCTGCTGGCAGGGACAGTAATTGAAGTTTTATTATTCCATGGGTAAAGGCAATCGACTAAAACAAAAGGCCACCTGGATTCCCAAGTGAGTGGTGAGTGGCGGAGTAGTGCCTGAATCTCAGTCTATCCTGACTCCAAAATCTCTCAGAATCCAAAAATCAGGAAAATTGCCTTAAAGACCACAAACTTCCACAGACCATGCGTGGGTCTTACGTCCTTAGCTGAGCTCTCTCATTTGATCTTCAGTGCAGCTCTATGAAATTGGCACCTGTATTTTGATCTCCATTTTTTAGATGAGAAAAATGGAGACTGTGCCACGTTAAGTAACGTGCCCGGTAACACGTAACCAGGAGGGCGCCCAGAAAGCCTGACGCCGGAGGCGCCCCCTGCTTGAGCTGCAGCGCTGAGATGTGCTGTTAGTATAAAATTCTTACGAGATTTTGAAAACGTAGTGCTAAAAACAAGCAAAATATCTAATGAACAATTGTTCACCTTGATTCATCGGTTAAATCATAATATTTTTGAAACACTGGGTCACAAATCAATCTCATGTCTTGTTGCTTTTCAACGTGGAAACTGGAAAGTCTAAAAATGTGGGTTGTGCCCTCTTCCCAGTGGACAGCGCTGCTCGAAGCCTGCCCCTCCCCCGCGCTCGTTCCGGGGATGTTTCCGTGCGGCCGCGCCAGGAGCAGCGAGGGCGCCAGGGCTCGGGCTTTCAGTCTGAGCTTCATCTCCAAGTGCGGGCCTGATACTGAGCAGGCGCTCCAGGTGCCTGAGAGTCTGTTCCCAAATCTGAAGAACCGGCGAGGAACTCTCCGTGCAGAGAAGCGCCCAGTACAGCGCGAGGGAGGGGTGGAAGGAAGGCGCGGGCGGACGTGGCGGCGCTCGGGGAGGCTCGCCCAGGGCCGATGCGCGCTCCAGACCCGCGGCGAACGGAAACGTTAAAGCACCTGGAATTGACACGAAGTAAGCCACGTAAGGGGCTGGGAGAGGAGCCACGTGGAAACCGATGCAGTGCTGCCAGCCAGCGGGGGAGGCCGCGAGAAGGCTTCTGCGGCGCCGCACGAGGCTCCGGGGAGGCGGCCAGCGGCCCGCGGGGTTGCCAGGTGGGGTACAGGCGCGGGGCTGCCCGTCCCGCTGGCCCCATCCCGCCCCAATGCCGCCTGCTGCTGTCACCGCTGTCCTATGACACAGGACATATGTCCTATGACACAGCCGGCCATACCTATGAAAACACGGCAATGCTTAAGTATTCAGTAGATCACAGCGGCTGTTCGGGAAGAATGGGTTCCTCCACGGGTGCAGTTCCCAGAGCAGCTCTGGGGGAGCCACACTGAGTCGCCTGTCAGCAAGAGGGGGACTGGTGGGCCCGGGAAAATGGGGAAGAGGAGGAGGGCGTTAAGGGGTGTTGGCGCAGGTGACAGGCTGCAGGTCAGCGCGGGAGCTGCAACACACTCCCGCCCCAGGCCGGAGGGGCAGAGATTGCACGGGGACCCTGGGGACAGAGCGTAAGTGACCCTCTACCCCCTACCCTGGAGTGGCTTCTCACCGGCTCCCCAGCCAACCTCCTGGGTTTCAGGCAGGTGGCCAGGGTGGGTGTGGGTCTGAAGGGTGACCCTGCAGGCGCACTGGCTGCAGCCACAGGAAACCCCAGCAGGCCTGTGTATAGAGCCCCAAGCCACTCAGCCTCCCTAAACAAGGAAGCTGAAAGCAGGCATCCCCCGGGTGTGTTCAGCTCCCCAGGGCCACCAGCATCTTGCGTGTTTCCTTCTTCCTGCTTGGCAGGAAGCAGCTGGAATCCATCGTGTCCTGAGACTGGCTGTTTCATGGCCACAGATGGCTGCACCCTACCAGGAAGGAGAAGGAGCCCAGTGCCTTGCAAGACTGTCTTGTGTGGAAGACCTTCCTTGCCAGAAACCACTTCCCTGGGAGACCAGAACTAAGTCACTTAACTCCTCTCAGCTGCAAGAAGAGTGGGCAGCCCTGATGGGCACACCCTCGATTCCCGGCTGAGGCTGGCAGGGTTCCTTCTGGGTGGGTGGGAGGTATGTCAGCAAGTAGGGGTAGGTGGGAGGGAGGACACTGTGTGGGCCTGGGCCACCGGTGACCCCAGAGACTGCGACTCCAGGTAGGAAGTGTGCATTGCTCGTCACAGTCTTCCAGTGCCCTGTAGAATGCCTGGCAAAGAATCTGCTTTTAAACACAGGTTAAACAATGATGATGCTCAGTCTGTGGGAGCTTGTCATTTGGGCAGAAAGTAGGCAGTCCACTACTGGGGCTTCTGGGACTGAGAAATGGGAACACTCACATTTTGGGCTTGGAGAGAGACCCCAGTGACAACTGAAGTGATTCTAAAGCACCAGCTTAGCTCATCTTCTAGCATTTTCTCCTCCTAAGTAAAAAGCTTTAAAAGCATGAAAGATTTAGGCTCCTCAGAAGTGCTTGATCCTTCAGAGGTGGGAGCGATCCACCCAGCTAACCACCCCACACGAGCCGAGCACGTGTTAAACTCTTCCCAAAAGAGCCACTTGGCAGGACACCATCTAAGGGCAGAGGCTTTAGGGGTGGGTGAGTTAGCCTATGGTCAGTGGTGCTGTTGGCCTGCAGCTCTGCCATGGTCTTCCAAGCTTGTCAAGATCCTGGTTACCCAGAGCATTCACGGCCTACTGTTTACACTAACTGAAAATACTTGAGTGAACGAGAAAGGCCTCATTCATCCCTCAGACAAGGAGGGAGCCCCATGGTACCCCACTGTGGACCCTGCTCCCAAGTTGCCATTGTTCTCTTTATTGCCTCTTGAATAGTTGAAAGTCCACTTATAAGGTCATCCACCGCGTTTCTCCTTGTCACACACAGAGCTATCATGAGGGACCTTATGAGAGCCCTGTTGAAAACCTGGGGCACTCTGGCTTTGTCACAGTGTTTCCCAAAGTATGTTCCTCCCAATAGTTGGGCCTAGGAGCAACTCTGTGGAAGGAGGTTCTGTGGTGACATCACTTTGGAGAACTCTGAATATGAGATTCCTCTTTTGGAAAGATATAATATACCTTCATGTATCGACAGCTGCATGTCCTTTTGAAAATAAAACTCTTTAACAGAAAATTCCATTCCTTTTATTCATGTAATATCAATTAACACCTGTGGTAGGCAAAATAATGGCCCTTCAAAGATGTCCAGTGTCAGAATCGCTGGAATCTGTGACTAGAGTAGTTTATATAGCAAAGGGGAAATCAAGGTTGCAGGTAAGATTAAGACTGCCAGCCAGCTGACCCCCAGATAAGGAGGGTATCCTGGATGACTCGGGCTGGCCCCGTAGAATCACAAGGGTCTTCAAATGTGGGAGAGGGAGGAAGAAGGTCAGTCAGAGGAGAGGTGATCATGGAAGCAAGGTCAGAGAGAGATTTAAAGATGCTATGCAGCTAGCTTTGAAAATGGAGGAGGGGGCCACAGGCCAAGGACTGCTGGAGCTGCTGGAAGCTGGAAGATGCAGGATACAGATTCTCCCCCTCCGGCCGCCAGAAGGAACATAGCCCTGCTGATTCATTGAGATAGCCCAGTGAGACGCATGCGGGACTTCTGATCCCCCAGGTCAAATGTCTAGTATTGCATCCGCACATTCAGGAGTGAATTGGGGGCCTAGACAACACACCAGACATTTGACCTAGAGCTAAGATGGGAGTGAGAGCAGGCATGAAGATATGGTCTGAGACCAACAGGGAACTTAGGAACAACAGGACAGTTCTTGCCTGCCCTGAGATACTCACGTCTGTGTGCGAGGTGCCCATGGTGTGAGCACACAGTCATCCTCTGCAGTTGTCACGGAACCAACCACTGCAACTGCTGTGGGTAGAGAGTCATGAGCTTGCACTCACCATTGCTGGCATGCAAACTAGCAAACCAGGGCCCTCTTCCCCCGATCCTATTTTTAATATCTCTGCCAATAAAACACGGTGTACTAATGCAAAGAAAAGGTAAGTCAAGTCCATGGAATAACCCTGGATTCGAGCCAATCCCTTCTGAATGCCGCGTTCCTGTTTCTCATGTCCACTCACCCTCCAGAGAGCAGCCAGGCAGATAACATGGAAACATGGAAATGGAAGGTGGAGACTCGTACCCCACTTCCGGTAGTAACGATTTCTTAACGTTTTTTCCAGCTAGGAAGTAGGTTTACTCTGGATGCTGGGGAGCTGCAACCAGGCTTGGGGGCCATGGTCATTACCCAGCATCTGTGGCACTTGCTTGTAAAAGTTCTCCCAGAGCTGGTGCTTTGATCCAGGAGGTTCGTTCCTAAGAATATTTATCTTACCCACTACTTAATTTTGGGTAAGAGACACTTTCTTGTACTTTGCTAAATGATCGTCAGTAGTCAGTGGCCGCTAGCACCAGGCTCTCCGCCCAGCATCCATTGCTGGGAGCCCTGCCAAGCCGGGAGGCGCAGCACCTGCTCCAGTGTGTCTCCGGGCATTTGCAGCCTTGCTGACCTGGCAGGGGACACCGAGCTAAGCCACAAACAGGCTGTGTCCAGGAAGCTCCTCTGTTGGCTTGAGCACCATCTAAACTGAGCTCATCAACAAGACAAACGTGTCAAGCCAACATGTAGTTCCTTTAGTCTAGTGTTCCCCAGACCATGGCCTGTGTACTCCTGGGGTTGATGTAATAATTGCACAGTACTCTCATGAAAAGTTTTATTTTATTAATTGTACTGGTATTTATGATGTGAAACGTAAAAAGAAGGATCGATGTAGAGTCAATCCAAAGAAAAACGGAGAAAAATCGAGAGACAGTTATGACAAATATCACAAAATTGTGCACTGTGACTGACACTGCGGCACCCGGATGGGGTGGGCTCCTCTGCAGTACGTGGGACAACGCCCGGTGAACACCTCTCGGAGGACACGTGCACCTCTGCCTACTTGCCTCCATCCCTCTTCCCCACCTCTGGGCACTGTATCTCCTGATTAATTTAGTTTATCGGTACAAGGGTCTCCTGAAACTCCACCTGAAACATCCTTGTCTCTATTTTTCCATATTCTTTTCCAGGAAGAGGTTGTTTGCATGAGGAAATTTGCATATTTCTCTGTGGCTGTTAATCTCATGTAGCGAGTTTGCATTTGGCTTATTTCACTCAGTATTCTATCCGAAGCGTTTTCCATGGTGCATATCATCCCAAAATAATTTTCATCTGTAGAGGTCCGTTGTTTCCTGTTTTAAAAAGGTTTTAAATTTTTGGTAGAGACGAGGTCTCACTGTGCTTCCCAGCCTAGTCTCAAACTGCTGGGCTTCAGCTATCCTCCTGCCTCAGCCTGCCAAAGGTATAAGGCACCCCACCCGGCCTGTGTTCTTTTTTTTTTTAATGACTACCACTGACACACAGCTCTTGCCTTCTATTGAACTTTCAGTTATTTTTGGAGAATATATTATCGCAAGTGGGTCAAAGCACACAAATGTTCACACTTCTTAACTGCCCACCCAATTAAGCTTGAGGTCTCTTAGCTCATAGAAACAATGGTGACCCTTGTTCTCAATATGCAAAGGATCTTATTAAAGAAACTTTTCAAAGAATGAGATGAAAAAAAACATAGTGGAAAAAAATGATGAAGGATATGAATGTTATCTCAGAAAAAAAGAATACACTTGGCCACAAGCTTATGAGACATGCTCAACCTCACTGATAATTAAAAACTTGCAAATTCAAGCAAAAAAAAAAGACCTTATCAGCAAGGACTGAAAAGTTTGTTAACCCCGATGGTAAAGTCTGCGGAACAGTCACTGTCATTGTGCTCTGCAAACATGTCAATCGACAAAGACGTAGGGGAGGATAACTTGGAAAACACTGTCCTCAGTGCTGGGGACAGCAGCACTGTCCAGTAGCACTTCCTGCCACTGTGGAATGTTCTGGACCTGCATCCAGCATGGCTGCCACAAGCCACGTGTGCTTACTGGGCATTTGAAGTGTGACTAGTGCAATGGAGGGACTGGATTTTTAAAATTTTTATTTGCTTTAAAAAAAAAGAATTGAAATAGCCACACGTGGTTAGTGGCGCCTGTTTTAGATAAGTGACACCTGCAAAAGGACACTGGCTCTAGGAAGCCCAGTAGCCTGTGATGGGGCTGCTTTGAGAACCGGGCACAGCTGAGTGCCCTGTGCTGGACTATGGCTAAGCCAGCTGAGGTAAGCACATCTCCGGGAACTTCGTGTGCAAAGCAAGAAGAGGAATTGAAAGCAGAGAAATAGTGGGAAGAGGCAGAGGAGAAGCGTGAGAATTGCCTGTTGCCTGTTTTGAAGTGTGGCCTCCAAGCCTTTCAGCTGTATCTGAATGGCCATGAGCAGCACCCAGGCCCGCGTGAAGTCTGGCTGAGTGGCCACCGAGAAGGGTCTTTGCTGCCTCAGGTCCCAAGTGTGGCCATCAGTACTTGTCAGAACCAGAGCAGGGGTCTGTGCCTTACAGCTGGATCAGCTAACCCGACACTCTCTGGCTGTTCTTGGCTCCTAGATGTACAACCAAAAGTGTTATTGCATAGTTTGGTAAAAACAAATCATTACCTCCTACATGATGGCTTTATAAATCTGGCTTTATAAATCTGGATGCAATGGATTTGCATGGAATGGAGCATGGCTTAGTTTCTTCACGATCTGGTCTAGTGTAAACAGTGGGGATGACATTTGTCATGCCAATGACGGGGTGGGAGAGAGAGTGGCCACTCTGCCAGTGGGTTCCTGCACCATCTGTGATGAGCACTAGTGTTTCCCAAAGAGCACAATGAATTGAACCCTTTTCAAGGCAAATAGTCTTGACAATGCCTGATAATTCATCTTGGGACCCTAGTTAAGTGTTCTATAATTATTAAAGAGAGTTAGAATTGTAAGCCAACTTTAGTTGACACATATATGTATATATATTTTAACCTTTAAAAAATTCTTCCGTTCTTTTCATTTGTTTTGATCACATGTATTACTTCCAAATATAGTTGTAAGAGAGACAGATGCCAGATACATGGACAGGCATTTTCTACTCCAAGGGTATGTGATATCCCATAGCTTCAAATATACTTTTATAATGTTTTAAATGCTTAGCTTTTAAAAAATCCTTGTGAAATTTGGCCAGGAGCAGTGGCTCACACCTGTAATCCCAGCACTTTGGGAGGCCGAGGTGGGTGGATCACGAGGTCAAGAGACAGAGACCAGCCTGGCCAACATGGTGAAACCCCATCTCTACTAAGAATACAAAAATTAGCCGGGTATGGTGGTGCGTGCCTGTAATCTCAGCTACTCGGGAGGCTGAGGCAGGAGAATCGCTTGAACCCGGGAGGTGGAGGTTGCAGTGAGCTGAGATTGTGCCACTGCGCTCCAGCCTGGGCAACAGAGTGAGACTCCATCTCAAAAAAAAAAAAAAAGAAAACCTTGCGAAATGTATATTTCTTAGTGGTGAAAAACACAGCTGCCCAGTTATTTTTTCCGCCTTTGTAATCACTTCTCTAAAAACCAATCTATTCCCTTTTCCCACCCATTCAAAACATCCCAGAATCCCCAATATACATGGGCTTTTCTTCAGACCTAAATTTGTTGCATTACTCCATCACTGCCATTTTAATTGCTATAGTTCTTTAAAGCTGTTCCTGGACACTTTATCTCACAGATGAATATTCGAATCCATTTGTCAAATTTCATTTTAAAATTCTTTTGGTAATTTGAATAAATATGCAATATTTTCTAAGCTGACAACACTATATAGTCAGAAGGTGTAGGTGACTCAGTGGGTCTTCCCCCCCTCACCCCCCAAACAGCCCCCATTTCCACATGGCCTCCCTCTGACGTGTAGCCCTGGTCACTGGCCGAGAGCAATCCATCTACCCCTCCAAGGGGCCTTCCTCTCTCTCACTCTCTAGTTCTATTTATGGCATTTGTCAGCACTAAATTAATATGTCGACATTATTTATGTATATTTTAGACTTATCGTCCATCTCCTCTTGCTATAGATGAAAACTTAGTTAAAAAGGGCAGAGCTTTCATTGATTTATTCACTGATCTGTCCTCAAGGTACATCATAGGCACTGAATATCCGTAGAATGAATGAGTGAATTTGGAGTGATGGCATTTGAGATGTGAAATTTGCCATCTCATTGGAACACCAACCTTGGTCTTTAGAGCTAACTCCCTTCCAGGTGTAAGATCTGGGAAGGTGCTCTCTGTAAGAGAAGGAGCAGCTGCCCCCCAGAGAAAGGCCTTTGTTTGTTCAAGACTACATCATTTCATTTAATTCGATCTTCTCAACAGTTCTGAGAGGAAGACAATGCAGATTCAACTGCAGGTGGGAATGTCAATTGGTACCACCTTATGGAAAAAGAGTTTGACTTAACATGTCTTAACCATGTTCTCCTCTACCTGTCAATCAGAGACCACCAGAACACACTGCAGGTTAATAAACTGGGCTTGTGCCTCCTTGCAGCAAGGAAGAATGCATACCCTGGGGGAGCCTCGCCACTCGCTAAAGGTGTTAGAAAGAAACAATGATAGGATTAGGGTTTGGGTTGTTGGGTGACCTGCAAGGGGGTTTGAGGAAGCCAGGCTCTGCTTGGATGGATGCTGTCAGGAAGTGGGGCCAGCTCTAGGGTCAGGGGTCTTTCTTTACAAGCAGGAGAAAGGAAGCCAGGCGAGAGTTGCACAGCAAGGCAGCCATGGTGCTCAGGCAGCCAGTGCGGGGCATCAGAGCTTCTGCGGCAGGAACAGCGTGTTTGTGCTCGGATGTGAGTCTGGAGGGGCTTGTTCCTGTCTCGATCCATCATGATCAGGGTGGCCTTGCCTGACATGTTACGTTCCGTGATATAGTTTACATTCAGCAGAATATCAGGGCCCAGCTCCTGCGTGTCAGGGGCTGCTGTTCCTTCTCACTGCCTTTTAGTCCAAGGAGTCCACTTTAGGGGATCAATCATAAGCAAACAGATACACATGCAAATGAAAAATGTGCGTACATCTCACCATTATTATTAATAGAGAAAATACCCTCCAAATATAGGTGCGGTAAGGAAGTTCTGCAAAGCAAATATGTGCCACAGGCCATGCTGGGCAGGGCAGAGCTCAGGCAAGGCTGAGGATGGCATGACCACGAGCGGCCGCCATCAGCTGGTGTGTGATGCAGCCCTACAGCTCGCTGGCCCGGAGACACACAAGGACAGTGTTAAATAGAGAAGTGTGATACACAACTATAAATACAGTGTATGTACTATCAGTCATGTGAGGGAAAATCTTTATTCAGTCAACAAGTACTTCCTGAGGACTGACTCCCTAGGGGGAGAGACCCCGCTCCTTGTCTGTCTTTTCTCTGTGACTCATGGTGATGGTAAACGGAGATGACACAGAATGTCCTAGAGGGAGGCAGGATAAGCTCCTGGATCTGGCTTCATGAGGCATAACTACCAGCTGCTGAGCTCCAGAAATTGGACGTTTTCCCTATATACTCCAAATTGATGATGCTTCTGAGGACCAAACAATGATACCCAAATTCATGTTTTGGTGACTGCCAAGAGGGCGTGGGCACAGTTGTAAATCCACTCTATTGGCAGCCAGCTGGGAATGACTCCTCCAGCAACAGGACAGCTCAGTCGTGCTCAGCTTTCTGGTGACAGCAACACCTGATTCGGCCTTAGCAGGGGTCGGTCTGGCCCTAGAATTAAAGCCAAGTGAGAAGGAGCGTCTTGGAGGAGAGTCACCAGGCCCCGGAGGCTGAGAGCGCACCCTTGGCAGGCTCCTGATCTAAAGGATAGATTTTAGAAGAGTCCCCAAATAGGCCATTTCCTTTCAAGTAACATGTTTTATATTTCATATCTATTGTGTAAAACAAATTATCCCCAACTTAGAAGCTTGAACAATAATACTTCTTATCTCACCGCTTCCCTGAGTCAGGAATCTGGGTGTGGCTATTCGGGGTCCTCCGCAGTGGGGTGTCTCAGGGCGTCTCATGAACGGCACAACCCCAAGTCTGGGTCTACACATTTCCTGCAACGTATACTTTACATTCTGCTCTTTTTCCATCAAGGTCTTTCCATGTCCACATCTAAGCACAGCAAGTTTCTCTGCTCGCTTTTAAAGTCTGAGTATTCTAGGCAATCAGGTAACTCCTGGCCCTCAACTTCCTAACTCCTGACTGGGAGACCAATCTGGTCCACCTGTGCTGGACGCAGGCCGATGCCTGAGCCAAGGCCTACCCAGCAGGTCAGGTGAGTGGCTGCGTGTGCCCCCAGCACCCTGCACAGCATCCCCTCATTCCTCACCTCCCAGTTGCACCCTGCTCCCTGAGTGTGCCTCGCGCTTGGCACAGCCTTTAATACCAACAATTCCTTCCAGACCAGAGACACAGGAGGGGCTGAATGAATGCTGCCCCCTCGCAGGTCCACTGGGCCGAAAACTGGCCTTGCCTCCAGCCTGCCCTGTCCCAACACCCTGGCTCCTCCTTCCACACGTTCTGAGCATCACCCCTGTGGGTGTGAATGTGGGAATGAGACCCAGTGGGAAGAAAGCCACTGAATCAAATTCTGTCCCTTAAACCTGTGGAACCAAAGCAAGCCTTGGCAACTCTGACCCTCCGGTGCCTGCTCTGCCCACCCAGTGGCTCCAGCTCCTTGGCAGGAACCCAGATAGAGCTTCAAAGGGCATCCAGAGGCCACACAGGATGTGGACTTATCTCTTGCTCTCATGCGGAAGAACAGCTTCCCCAGTGTGAATAAGACATTTAATCAGCCAGTCTTGCTCAGAGCCCTAGCCCCACCCTGCTCTTGCTAACCTGAAGAACAGGCAGTAGGCTGGGCATGGTGGCATGTGCCTTCAGTCTTATGAACTGAGGAGGCTGAGGGCCGAGGACTGCTTGAGCCCAGCAGGCTGAGGCTGCAGTGAGCTGTGATCCAGCCACTGCACTCCAGACTGGGTGACAGAATGAGACTCTGTCTCTAAAAAAGAACAGACACTGGCAGGGCGCGGTGGCTCACACCTATAATCCCAGCACTTTGGGAGGCCAAGGTGGGTGGATCACGAGGTCAAGAGATCGAGACCATCCTGGTCAACATGGTGAAACCCCCTGTCTACTAAAAATACAAAAATTAGCTGGGCATGGTGGCGCGTGCCTGTAGTCCCAGCTACTTGGGAGGCTGAGGCAGGAGAATTGCTTGAACCCAGGAGGCGGAGGTTGCGGTGAGCCAAGATCATGCCATTGCACTCCAGCCTGGCTAACAAGAGTGAAACTCCGTCTCAAAAAAAAAAAAAAAAAAGAACAGATAATGCAACAAGTTCTCTATTTTGTTATAAATTTCACCTGCCAAGACTCCCTGCTTTGCCCCGCTTGCCTGCAGGTCACTGGCCCTGAGCAGGTGGTCAACCTACCCCTTTGTAGTTGCACCTCATTTCTGTTGTCTTTCTCCATGTTCACCTGCAGTGGTAACTGTCTCCTGATTGATTTCCTCACCACCGCGACCTGCATCCTCTCCCCTTTTCCTCATCTAGGAAACACGGTGCTTTCTAGTTCCAACATATCACGCTTTTCTGTCTCTCTCACCTACCCAAAACACCATGTCCTCAATTCCACATTAAACCTAGAACTGGCTATTCATCTTAGAACCACAGAACTCAGCTGTTTAGAAGAAAACAGTGTTGTGGTCTCTTTGTAAAACTGCGCATTATCAAGAAGCTTTAGACTTGGGGAAAAAAAAAAACATAAAAATAGCTGATGTCGGAAAGAGTAGAGGTGGGGCGCTGGGAGGAGACGGAAGGAGCCAAAACTTGGTAAGAGATGGCCATGAAGCATATTCTGCCTTCCAGCAAATGGTGAAGCCATTCTAGAAATACACTCTATTCAGTCCTGGGGAGTCTAAATTTCTTTGTAATGCATCTCCAACTATAAGACATAAAATCCCTCGACATCTAACTTGCCTTTCCAGAAAAAAAAAGACAAATGTAATTTAACAATAAACTTGTGTAGGGAGACAGACATTAATGGTGAGAGCTGTGCACATAGTTGGTGTTAATGGTAAGTTTCTTGAAGTCTGATCATTCTAGGTGTAATCAACCCCCCCCGCCACCCAATTCAAGTGCCTCTTAGGGTCTCTTGACTCATCACTAGACTGCCTGAAAAGCAGGAAAGTTCAGTCACTTAGAGAACACTTCTTAGGCACATTATTCTGTTGCTTGGCAGGAGGGGCACATGAGCTGATGAAATGAGTGTGCCTATGGGGTCAGGTTCGTCTATGCAAAAATGAACGAACAAAGGCCTCTGAACGAATCGTTGCCAGCAGCCTATGCAGTGAGTACTTCCCACTCACTCAGCACCTGGGGCCACATTTCTGTTTTGCAGGGTTGGAATGGACTTTGTTCAGCCTCAGTGAGGAGGGGACCAAACGCTTTTGTCCCAGGTTCGGGGGAGATCATGAGATTCCCCATTTTCCAAATGCCAACACTGGGGATGGTGTGTCTACACTGGGCACATTTCAGAAGCCGGCTATCTCACCAAAATATTCCAAGTAATTGTTGATATTCTGGTTGCTGACTGCTGCTTTACTTAAAAGCATCCACTGTACATATGGCAATGTGAGTTTGAAACATTGCCTGGTAGCGGCAGAGCTACTGATCCAAAGTGGTGGGGCTCGTGGACCAGTCTGAAGGTCAGGTGGAGAAAGTTCAACTTTAGAGCTATTTCTTTTCTTATTAAATTGAAAAAAATATGTATTGATCAACAACTCGATGTGAAACTTATGGGGGAACCTAAAGACTTAAAAACCTGGGGTCCTGTTCTCCAAGACAAGTTAAATGAGATAATGTAAAAATTCCCATTTGTGGTACCGGGGAAAAGGCTTAGAGCTGGAGAGGTCACATCGTTCAGCTTGCTGACCTCATCAGTCATCTGTCCCCAAACAGACCACAGGCAGACAGACCTCTTAGAGAAGTCATCCTTAAAAGGAATGCTGCAGGGCCAGAGTCTGCTTGAGAGCAATGGAATCTGATGGAAATCACTTCTCAAGTGCATTTTATGTTTGGACACTTCTCAGCTCTTAAAGCTTCTGACATTGATTAGATGCTGATACGGGCTTCACAAACACTTGTCTTTTTCTCATATTTTCTTAAGGATTCATGTCTCCTCAACTACTTCGTATATTCTAAAAGCAATATGCATAAAATAAGTAAAACAAATGCCACTTACTATTCAGATATTGACCTTATGTTTGGGTTAAACTTAGCTATTATTGAACAGCCAGCAGCTACCATTGCTTAGTGATATATTCTACGGCCTTCACTGAGGCTGCAGTTGGAATTCTGCAGGCTCTTTCCAATAAGACCGTTTCTCTGGTACAAAACTGAGCCATTACACTGACTGAGTTGAAATCCACCGGCATTTGCGGAGCACTGCTCTGTTCAGGGAATGCTCCAAACACGTAGGTGGCAAAGAGGAGCAAGACCCATCCCTGACCCACAGAACCTGCCTGTAGCCCCTGGATCCTGCAGGCCCGGGGGCAGCGGGGGGTGACGAGCTAGACACCAAGTGCTCTGGGGAGCAGAAGTTCTGGAGAGAGAAGGTCCTACATCCCCAGGGCAGGTGACATGTGAGCTGGGTCTCCTGGGATGAGGAAGACTGGGCCGAGGAAGAGGGTAGGTAGGGAGGAGCACTCCAGGAAGGCAGTGAACTTTGGTGAAGCACTGGCTGTGGGTGGGAGGCAGGAGAGGAGGCGGGGGGAGGGGGGGCCAGGAGGGTGAGGTTATCAGAGGCTGAGAAGCCACTAGACTCTCAGCAGCGGTGCTGAGCTCTTGAGCCTGTGCTTTGTTTTTTATAAAGCCCCCCAACTATGTTAATATCAGAGACACTCAAGGAATCCCTATGTTAAGTGGAAATTCCTCTCCCTTCCCTTCTGCTGCATGAGGTCAGATATTAGCTTCCCAACAGCTAGCGGCAACTTTTAGTACTGTGTTTTGTTTCTGAAGGTAACAGGGACATGTAAGCTTGGGAGTACATGAAAAGAGCACTGAATTGAGAGTCAGAAAACAGAAACGAAGTTTTCATCCATTGTGTAAAGCAGCTCTCTGCCCCTGGGATTGTAAACAAAGCTAGACACAAACAGAGCCTTGTTTTCTCTCAGGGTTTCATGGTCTAAGACAAATAAATGCCATACAAAGGAGAGAGGTCAAGGCAGGGGGTGTTGAAAGCAGAAAGAAAGGAGTAACTCCTGCAAAAAGGAGGAGTCATCAGATACGATCCTACCTGGAAACTGACAGCTGAGCCATCACTGCTCCTACTGGGTCAGGAACACAGTACCAGGAGCATGCTGCCTGCAACAGTCCCACTGACCCCACGTGAGAGCCCAGATAGATGCTGCGTACCCGGTGGGCTGCACTGCGGAAGAGGAGCCCTGAGCTCCGGGCGTGTCCAGACGGAACATCACCCGCCGCAACGGTGTCCTGTTGCAAACTCAGCTCTGGGATGCCCAGTTCAGGAGCGGCCAGGCCTTGCATTCTTGGATACCCAGTGTGTGAGTTTCCTGTGGCCACTGTAACAAGTGGCTATAAACCATGTCGTTCAAAACAGCAGACGTTTATTCTCTTACAGTTCTGAGTTCCCAAAGCCTGAAACTGAGGTGTTAGCAGGGTGGTTCCCCTCCAGTAGCTGCGAGGGAGAATCGGCCACGCCTTGCTCCTGGCCCCTGGAGGTTTGCTGGCAACCTTTGGTATTCCTTGGTTTGTAGACCCTTCACCTCCATCTCTGCCTCCATCTCCAGAGACCTTCTTCTCTCCATCTCTGCGTCTCCCTCTCCTTTCTCTTATAAAGACATCAGTCATCAGGTTTAGGGTCCATCCTAAATCCAGGGTGATCTCATCTACAGGTGTTTTTTTTTTTTTTTAGATGGAGTCTTGCTCTGTTGCCCAGGCTGGAGTGCAATGGTGCAATCTTGGCTCACTGCAACCTCCGCCTCCCAGGTTCAAGCAATTCTCCTACCTCAGCTTCCTAAGTAGCTGGGATTACAGGCCCCTGCCACCGCACCCAGCTAATTTTTGTATTTTTTAGTACAGACGGTTGGTAAAGGCTGTTGGCCAGGCTGGTCTCGAACTCCTGACCTCAGGTGATCCACCCACCTTGGCCTCCCAAAGTGCTGGGATTACAGGTGTGAGCCACCACGCCCGGCCCAGGTATTTTAATTACATTTGCAAAGACCATTTTTCCAAATAAGGTCAGCTTCACAGGTTCTAGGAGTTAGGACTTGGACCTATCTTTTTGGGGGCCACCATTCAACCCATTCCCTCCAGGAAAGACTTACAGGAGGGCAACAGACCAGTGGAGGACTGCCTGTCCCAACGCTGAGCTCTTCTTAACAAGAGAGCAGTTTTTATGTCAGCCCGAAGCAATGATTTACATGATCAAAGACATGGTCTTGACAGGGGGAAGAGAACATTTCAGACAAGTATCATATTTTACTAGAAGTGAGGAAGCCGGGGAGTAAACGCTGTGAGATGAATCAGCCTGCATACTTCCTAAGTGCCAGCCCTGTTCTAGGAGCTGGGACAGTAGCTATAAACCAAACAAAAACTCCTGCCCTCATGCAGCTTACCTTCTGGTCAGGAGAGACAGATAGGAAACAATATTAAGAGGTAAATGTTCAAATACATTACAGGCAGAATCTAGGAGAAAAGTATCCAAGGCAAAGAGAACAACCAGGGCAGATGGCTGAGTGGAAACTGTGCTTGCCATGCTAGGCCAGGAGGGAGGGTACCGGGTGTGAGGTCAAAAATCAAGAAGGCTCAGAGATTGGCCCCTCCCTGCACGCTGACAAGGGGGCCTGCATAGCTGCACGTCACATGCACGTGTATAAAACATCAGACCGAGACTGGGCGCTGTGGCTCACCCCTGTAATCCCAACACTTTGGGAGGCAGAGGCAGGTGGATCACGAGGTCAGGAGTTCGAGACCAGCCTGGCCAACATGGTAAAACACCGTCTCTACTAAAAAACACAAAAATTAGCTGGGCGTGGTGGCGTGTGCCTGTAGTCCCAGCTACTCGGGAGGTTGAGGCAACAGAATCGCTTGAACCCGGGAGGTGGAGGTTGCAGTGAGCCGAGATGGCGCCACTGCACTCCAGCCTGGGCGACAGAGCAAGACTCCGTCCTGGAGGGGGAGGGGGAAACAAACAGACCTCTGAATCGGAGAAATAGACAGTTTATTACTCACAGTAAACACAGCAGCCAGAACATAACTTTAGTCAGTTTCCCATGCCCCTATTCCCAAGAAGAGGTGATGTGGACCGTGCCACCTGGGCAGGCAGTGGGTTTGCATCCCAGCAGAGGGACCTGAAACTGGGAGACTTGGAGATTTTATCAGGGCCGTGGAGGACCTGCCTTTCTCTCCTCCAGAGCTCTCTGGGGTAAAACATCCTGGGATGAAGGTTTCTGTCCTGGTCACGCTCTGTCTTCCCTTTGCTGTTCCATTGTCCTTGCAAAGCTGGTCTGTGTCCCTTGCTGAGAAGGCCCAGTCATGCAGGAACACAAGAGGTCTAGGAAGAGTTATCTTTCAAAAGTGGGCAGTGTGACATCAGGCAGCAAGAGCATCCCAGGAGGTGAGGCTAGACAGGGGGCCACGGGGACCGCAGCAAGTCGATTCTGAGCAAAAGGGGAACCAGAGGAGGGTTCTGAGCAGAAGAGCATCAGCACCCACCTACAGTTAGAAGAGACTTCAGGGAAGCAAGGGTGGGAGCGAGGAGGCCAACTGAGAAAGGCTAATCCTGGTGGGGCATGAGAGTGGGGGGGGGTAGAGGAAGCAGAGAGAGGCAGTCAGACCCTGGGATTGTTTTGAAGGCAGAACTGATAGGATTTGCCAACAGATTACTGGAGAGGAAAAGAGTCAGAGGAGGGTGGGTGACCCCAAGCTTTCTGTTGGAGCGGCTGGGGAGGGAGCTGCCATTGCCTTCTTTCCCATCTCAGGGGAGTCAGTCTGGGAGGGAGCATCATGACTTCAGTTTTGGAAATGTTAAGTCTGAGATGTTCAAGCAAAGATGCTGAGACTTGGAGTTCGGTGGTCTATGTTTGCGGTAGAGATAAAGAATTTGGAGTTGTCAGTTTAGAAGGAATCCACAGCCTTGATTCTGGACCAGTCGCTAAAGGAGTGACGACAGAAGAGAGAGAGCTGAGGGCCAAGCACTGGGTCACAAAGTGGAAAGCAAACAGCAAGAGACAAGAAGAGTGGCTGGGAGGTGAGGAGGGAGGTGAGTACGGGGTCCAAACATCCAAAGAAACCCAGCATCCTAGAGGGAGGTCAGATGCTGCCGGATGATGGTATGAGAGGCCTGAGGTTAGCGACACAGAGGTCAGCGCCAACCTCACCAGCAGCAGGTTCACAGGAGTGGCAGGGGCACTGGGAGAGTGGGAGACAGCATAGGGTCAGCTCTTTTAAGAAAACAGAGAAATGTGGCAGCTCTAGAGTGGGAAGTAGGGACCCAGAGTGAGACCAGGAAGGAAAGGCAGCCCGTGAAGGTGTGATATCACATCAGCTTCCACTGTGGGCATCCAAACCCAAGCCTCCTGGGAAAGTCGGGGGAACTGTTAAAAATCCACACCTCCTCAGCATTACCCTGTTGAGGCGTGGGGCGGGGTATGTACGCATCCCCCATCATTCCCTGATTGAAGGCTCAGGAGAGTGGAGTTCATGCCAAGGCACTTGAGATCGAACAAGGATGCAGTCAGGTAGAGGCAGGAGAAGGCCAGTCCTCACCCAGAGAAGGGCAGGACAGGGGTGGACATGGGGGACCAGGGCACTGCAGCGGTGCAGACAGGGACCTAGGCAGGCACAAACAGTGTCAGTCAGAGGTCTAGAGACCTGAAGGTGAGGCACCAGTCCCTCCAGTTTCCAGAAAGAGCGTCTTATACTTTTTCCATTTTGCAGTGACTTGGAGATTTGTCCACACAGGTGCACAGAGATGCGTCCTCCTTCCTTCCTTTTTTTTTTTAAACAACTCCATAATGTTTCATCCTAGCAGGAACCCTACCATGGACCATTTAAAGTGTTTCGAATCTTAGGGGGCTAGGCCTGGTGGCTCATGCCTGTAATCTCAGCACTTTGGGAGGCTGAGGCAGGAGGAATGCTTGAGCTCAGGGGTTCAAGGCCCTTGTTTTACCATGTTTTTCAACATGGTAAAAACCATGTCTAAAAAAAAAATTAGATTTGTAGTTCCAGCTACTTGGGAGGCTGTGTAAACAGCAAGGGATCAGTCTGGTTGGGGGTCTTTCTGACTGGGGTCTGTCTAGATAGGGCCTGACTTGCTGGGGTTCCATCTGTCGGAATAGCTAGAGATATGTACTTATTTGGAGGACTTGTCTGTCAATCTGGAGAATCATGTCTGACCAACTGGGGTCCATCTATCAAGATGGGAGTCTTGCCAGCTGGCTGGGATGGCAGGATTCCATGTGACTGATGTCTGTCTGTCTGGCAGTCCATCTGCCTAGTCAGGAGTCTGTCTGGCCAGAAGGTCTGTCATCCAGCCAGCCCACCTGGGGGGTGGGGGTGGGGTCCGAGAAGTCTGTGTGTCTGTTCAGCTGGGGATCTGTTTATCTGTCTAGTAATCTGTCTAACTTAGGGGTCCACCTGGCTGTCCAGCTGGCAGAGATGTCTGTCTTTGGAGGCTCTGTTTGCTGGTCTCTCTGGCTGGACTGGTCTGTCAAGCTGTTGGCTGGTCTGTCTCTCTGGCTGGGGTCCCTCTGTCCACCTGTGGACTGTATCACTAAAGGTTTGGTTATTTGTCCAGGTTGGTGGTCTATCTGTCTGTCTGCCTATCTGGAGGTCTTTTATCCATCTGCCTGGGATTAGTCTGCTTGGCTGTGGTTACACCTGGCTTAGATATGCCTGGATGGCTAGGGGTCCATCCATTTCTCTGTGTGGTCACCCGAGTGTCCAAGTGAGGGAGGCTCAGGTGCTGATGATGGACTAGTGCATTATGTGGTGAGGGGAGCAGTCTCTGGAAGCCCATCTGTCCATTCTCCCCTCACAACTAAGGGGCCATGCCCCTTCCCAATGCTCTTCTTGAATCTGCTCTGTGCAGCCTCACCAGCCATTATACCCTACCTACCCCCTCCAGCCTCAAGCCTTGAATGCTACAGTCACTGGGGCAAAGCCCCCACATTTCCCACCCTGAGAAACTTTTATTTTGATCCAGGCCCACTGTTTCCATTCGGCACACGGCACTCAGCAGTCCGAGCTCATACGAGGCAACAGGCAGGAGCTGGCGCAGACTCACACCCGGGTCCACTCAGCAGGTGGGTCCCGGGGCCCCTTCGGCTTCCCAATGCGCAGGTTGAAGCCTAGGAGAGGAAGGGTGCTGTGGGTCTCATGGAGAAACTGAGGTGTGCTGAGGCAGGCAAACATGAAGAAGGCCAACCCCCCACCTCCAGGTTCTCGAGGTTCACTGCAGCCACAGCCACAGGACTGAGCTCCATGCCCCATCCGTCAGCCCCGAACTCCTGGGGTTCACTCGAAGCAGCAATGTCCCAGCAACCCAGCTCGACCTGACTTACCCAGCCCACCGGTCTGAGCTCCACCAGCCACGTCCTCGTAGGCGCCAGATCCGGCAGGGCTTTGGTCAGTAGGAACTGAGGGCAGGAGACCCCCACGGGTCAGCTCCGGAAGCCCCATGGAATCCCAAGACCCCACCCCGGGCGGGGCCGCTTTCCCCGAGGCGTGGCCTCGAGCCTTTGGGGGCGCGCCAGCTCTTTTTCGCCCGGAACCCAGCCCCGGGACACGACCGCCTTGGGGGGGTTCCGGGCGTGGCCAGCGAGCCAGGACGTCAGCATCGGGGCGTGGCCGGGCTAGCGGCGGGGGTGCCCTGCGCCGGCCAGGGCCCTGTGGATCACAGCAGGAGGGTGCCCCGAGAAGGAACAAGTGGGCGCCGGCGCCCCCCATCCCGCGCCGGCCTCGACTCACCGCTGCCAGGCAGCGTCCCGCGCGTCCTCCGCCTGCGCTGCGGACCGCTGGGAGCGTGGCGTCACCTGGCTGTAGAGCGGCGCCTCCTCCGCGTTGCGCGTCCCGTCCCCGTCCCGGCACCCGCTGGAGCCCCGCGCTTCTGCACCACCGCGTAGGTGTCAGCCATGGCGTGGCCCGGGGACCCGGGCACCGAGATGCTCCTGCAGGCAGGGAGGGCCGGGAGGAAGTGAAACTGCGGCGCTGGGCAGGGCGGGAGTGGGGAGACTGCTAGCGCGCAAACCACGGGCTTCCTTCCCGCTGAGGCGGCGCGCTAGACGGAGGGAGGGTGCCCTGGGCGGGGGCCTCGCTCCTGTGTCCCTAGCGCCCTGCAAGTTAGGCGGATGAAGGAGGAACGGGGTCAGCCTGGCAGGTAAACGGGGCAGGGTGTTGATCTGAGGGTTGGTCATTTCTGTGTCAATGTCTGTTGAATAAAGGAATGCGGAAGTGGCGCCGGAAGGGATGGCCGCAAGGACGCGGGCCTGAAGTCTCCACTGTGAAGGCTGCTCAGTCCCGTGCCCGCAGCACCCAACGTGGGGCCTGACAAGTGGGCAGCATCTAGAAATATTTGCTGAATTGTTTTTTGTTTTTTGAGACAGGGTCTCGCTCTGTCGCCCCGGCTGGAGTGCAGTGGCGCGATCTCGGCTCACTGCAACCTCCCACCTCCCGGGTTCAGGCGACTCTCCTGCCTCGGCCTCCCGAGTAGCCGGGACTACAGCCTCCCGCCGCCACGTTTGGCTAATTTTTGTATTTTTAGTAGAGATGGGGTTTCACCGTGTTAACCACGCTGGTCTCCAACTGGCCTCAAGTGATCCGCCCTCGATGGCCTCCCGAAGTGCTGGGATTACAGGCATGAGCCACCTGAATTAAGTTTTGATTGGAGGATCCAGGAAAGGCCTAACCTCAGAGGCAGAGGCAAGGGGACCACTGGGATAAATGAATCATCTTGGGGAGGGTTCCCAGAGCTGAATTCGAAGAAAGGACCGGCGAACACTTGGTGAAGTGAACAAGGAACGGACTGGTGTTCCAAGGATGAGGAAGGGGTTAGCCTGAGAAATTGGACAGGGAAGAATGCGGGGGATAGAGCGGGGTACCTGAGGACCCCTCCTGGTGGGCGGGGTATGGCGAGAAGCGCTGTGGGAGTCCGGAGGAAGAGGGCATCGTCGTACACTGGGGCACAATTCTGGGGAGAACAGGAGGGAGGCTCCTGAGGGAGGAAACTGGCCAGGCCTCTCGCAGGGCTCTGGGGGGAGAGCTAAGAGGGGACAGCCCGATAAGGGTGCCCGGAGGAGGGCACAGGTGGATGTCATAGTCAGTGACTGCTCCCAGGAGTCCTGAGTGCTGGACCCTGCTCGTGGTCCTGGTCTCTGAGGGTGCTGAGGGTGGACAGAGGAGTGGGAAAGGGGCCTCTGTACCTCTTTGAGGTTCTGGTAGAGGGGGCTGGCATTCTGGAGTGTGGAGCGGAACATCTGAGCCACCGTGTGGTACAGGAACCTGTACTGCTCCTGTTGGGATGAGAGGCCATCAGGAAGGGAAGGCAGGAGCAGAATGACAGCAGTGGGCCACTGTCCTTGAAGATTAGGAGACCCAGGGCTCACCTCTGTCTGCACGGCTGCAGGCCGCTGCCTCCGCATCTCAAGGACCACATCGAAGAGGCTGAAGTCAGGTGGGATCATCTGGGACACACACACACAAGGCACTTGAGCAGGACACGTGGTCATGGGTGGCACACTGCACACACAGGATGCCCACATCGTACCTGGGTCAAGAGCAGCTGCCTCACATAATCCACGGTGCACAGGACGCCTGTCGCCCGCAGCCCGCGCTGACAAGGGAATCAGAGCGTGCTTAGTCAGCCTGACCACATTTGGGGATGGGGTGAGGGCCCTGCTGAACCTCTTGATTCCCAGAATCTCCAGATTATATTTGAACAAGGGAAACCTTTTTAATCACTTACATTTTGTTGAGCAGCAGCTGTGTGCTTACTCCCCAGCTGAGTCTGTGCTGAACAAGTGCTCACAATGATAGTCTATGCCGGTGAGCAAGGTTTCTCAAAATAGGCACTCAGACTGCAAAGACCAGCCCCAGGCCCTGCACTCCCCCCTGCTGCCCTGTCGCCTCCCTCACCAGACCCTCATGAAGCTCATTTCCAAAACCTGCAGTGGACACAGAGGGGTTCAGAGCCAGATCCCTGGAGGCGACGGGCTTCCTCCACCATGGCGAGCATGTGGTCAGGACTGCTGGGGGACCCCGGGTCTGGCCAGGACATATACTGTAGCTGGTACACAGAACGGGACTCCTGAAACACAGAAAAAGACTAGCAAAAGACTTAGGAAAAAAATAAAACACCATTAATTGAGCACCAACTATACACTAGGCCCACTCTAGGCATCTTCCATTTATATCTACCAGATAATAACTGAGGAGGTGGGTACTAGTATGATTCCTATTTTTACAGGGGAGAAAACCTCTCCCCTTGCAGGAGCCCCTTTACCTCCTTCTCCCCCTGTCAGTACCTTCTGGAATGTGACCTTGAGGGTCCTGAGCACGATGTCCTCATTCAGCGGCTTCTCCTTAACCTAAGTAAGGGGGATGGGGGTCAAGTAAGAAAAGGGAGGAGAAAAAGATCACAGGTACCAAAAGTCATTTACAGAAAGCAAAGCATTCCTGATTAAAACATCAAATACAGAAAACATTTTAAAAAATTCATACAGCCCAAACTTTCCCCAAAGTTTTCATTAAGGAAACATTTGACACAGGAAAAAAAGAGGAACTATGATAGAACACAAGCCCTTTTGCGGTGAAAAGAGATTTCTTTTGTTCTAAAATGAAATTTTTATTGTACTAAGTACTGACTATATGTATGACTTGGGAGATTTTCCCAGGCTCTTTTGAAATGGTAAGAGAAGTATTTCAAGAAGCTAATCAGGCACATTTACATGATATAGAGAACTGATTGTAGCCAGAAGAAAAATGCAAAGGCTATGCATATATAGAACTATTCGCAGGCTAACACCAGAGAGTTTCCGACAGTGTGAATGGACTGTGGGAGAAATGATTCATCCTTTCAGGCCCAACCCAAAGGCTTTCCATCCTGGGAATCTTCCTTAAAACCTCCCACGGCTCACCAGAGTGATGCAGAAAAGCCCAGTCTTCAGTGGCTCCTGCTCTTGGGCCCAGTACCGCTCACACCTTTTCTGCAAAAGGTAAGGGAGAAAGGCAGGGAGTGACAGACGGAGTCAGCTTCAGAGCTAGCTCAATCCTGCCGCAAGACACCCCAAGTACTGCCGGCGGAAGTGCGGGCAGCTGTCCTGATGACCTATAATAGAGGCCAGCCAGCAGAGCCGGCAGATTAAACACATGCAGACTCAGTGGAGGTGCACTGCGGACCATGCAGAGGAAAGACGGTCCAGGATACCCTTGCACTGTAAGCAACTAGAAACTCGAGAAAATACGTGAGCCGCTATTTTCAGAGACTGCATGGCAGGCATTGCAGTACTGTGGTCACGGACAGACCACTCCGGCTTATTGTGTGGAAGTGTCAGCAGGGTGTAAGACATGAGTTTAATGACCCCACTGAGTTGAGCCAGAGATCACGGCTCAAGGAAGCCAAGGCAGGTAGAATTTGCAGGGCAGAGTCCTGGAAGGAACAGAGCTATGCAAATAACCAAAAACAAAACCCCCACATAGAAGTTCCCTCCTCGATGTTTTGATTGAATAGTGATCTGAATATATACAGCATGAAACCTCATGAGGCCGGGCAAGAATAACTTCCCATGAAAAAATAGTAGGGATCTGTAGGATGAACATTTCCTTGAGCTCACGATGAGAAAGAATTCACATCCCCTCTAGCTCGAGTGCAGGCATCATCAACTCTATGGGGCATTTAGTAGGGAACCTAGAATGACCACACATTAGAACCATGGCCAAATTAATTCTAGAACAAAGGCTACTTGATCAACCATTCAAAAGTTCCTGAAAAGGCAAAACTCTCTAAAGAAAACAGATTCCAACACTCACCTGTGTAAAATTCAAAATATCAAGCATCCAATAAAATTTTACTAGATATACAAAGAAGCAGGAAATTGTGACCCATAATCAGGAGAAAAAATAGTCAATAGAACAGGGCCCAGAAATAACAGAGTTCAGGAAAGAAGCAAAAGCCTTAAAGTAGCTAGTTATTATACACATACTCAAAGATGAAAAGGAAACATGAACATGATGAAGAGTGGAATGAAAGACACAAAAAGTACCTAAATAGAATGTCTAAAAAGGAAAAAAATGTGAAATGAAAAATCCACTAATAGCAGAGTAGACACTAGAAGAAAAGATCAATAAACATGAAAACATAACAACAGAAGCAATTCACAATGAAATGAAAAAAATGAAGAGAATCAGTTGTCTGTAGAAATATACCAAAAGGTCTAGTGTACGTGCACCTGGAGTCCAGAAGGAAAGGAGAAATGGGGATAACAGTGAGTATATGTGAAGAAATAATAGGTGAAAAAACTCCCAAATTTGATGTAACTAGGAACCCATAAATCCAAGAAAGTCAATGAACCATAGAGAGAACAGACCTAAAGAAAGTCACACCAAGGCAGATCATGATCAAATGACTGAAAAAGAAAAAGAAGAGAAAGAGAAAATAAAAGTTTTTTTTTTTTTGAGACAGCTTCCTGAGTAGCTGAGATTACAGACACACGCCACAATGCCTGGCTAATTTTTGTATTTTTAGTAGAGCCGGGGTTTCACCAGGTTGGCCAGGCTGCTCTCGAACTCCTGACCATAACTGGTCAGCCTTCCAAAGAGCTGGAATTACAGGCGTGAGCCACTGCGCCCGGCCTCAGAAGAGAAAATCTTAAAAGCGTCACACACAAAAAGGCACATCATACGCTGAGGAACGAAATTAAGAATTATAGCAAAATTTTGTCAGAAACTGCAAGTCAATGGTATGATATCCTAAAAATGCTGAAAACCTTTTCAGACAAATAAAAGCTGAGGGAATTCATCACAAACAAATCTGCACTATGAGAAATATTAGAGTGAGCTCTTCAGATGCTTACAGTCAGTGGCTGCTGCCTGTAATCCCAGCTATTTGAGAGGCTAAAGCAGAAGGATTGCTTAAGGCCACTTCAACACCAACTTGAGCAACACAGCCTGTATCTAAAAAAAAAAAAAAGTTTTAAAATTAGCTAGGTGTGTTGGCAACATAGGTAGCCTTATCTAAAAAATAGTTTTTTTTTAAATTAGCTGAGTGTGGAGGCACACCATACTCCCAACTATTTGGGAGGCTGAGGTAGGAGGATTGCTTAAGCCCAGGAGTTTGATGCTACAGTGAGGGGTGACCGCGCTCTGCACTCCAGCCTGTGTGACACAGTGAGACCCTATTTTTAAAATAAATAGAATAAGTAAGCTCTGCATACAGAAAGAACAGGATACAAATGGAAATACAGGTCTACACAAAATAATAGAATAAGGAGAAAAGAGGCTAAATGTAAAAGATATTTCATTTTAAATATCTTTAAAAGATAGTCTAGTGAATTTTATCAAACAAGGAGGAATTAATACCAACCCTTCACAAACTCTTACAAAACACTGAAGAGGAACCATTTCTCAACATATTGTATGAGGCAAGTATTACCCTGCCACCGAAACCGAAGACATCACAAGAAAGGAAAACTACTAGCCAATAAGCTCACAAACATAGACACAAAAATTCTGAACAAAATACTAGCAAAGTATTATACACCATGACTAAGTGGGATTAATCCCAGGAATGCAGGATCGCTTCACCATATGAAAGTCAGTGTCGTACACCATATTAGTAGAATACAAAACAAAACACATGATCATCTGAATAGATGCAAGGAACAAAATCTGACAAAATCAACAGTTCCTCACAATAAAGTTCATTAGAAACTCAGTGCCCAGGATTTTTATCGGGTACCTTCTGCACAGCATGTAGGCACACTCTGCCTAGCCTGTACCAAAATGTCAGAGTCCCAGCTGGAGAACAGGTGTTCTGCATAAACCATGTTGTTTGTATTAACAGTTAAGGCATAGTAAGCCACCCTGATCAGAAACCTAGGTTTCTAGAGTCTACCCAAGAGTCAACCTTACAGGAGGGCCTTTCTAAGCATAAACAGTTATGCTTGCTATGTTTAACTGTTTTCTGCATAGCAGGGGACCTACCCAAAATAGCCAAAACTATCTTGAAAAAAGAACAAATTTGGAAGACTTATACTTCTGATTTCAGAACTTCTACAAAGGTATAATAATCAAAACTATGTTATACGGGCACAAGGATAAACACATCAATCACCTTAATAAAACTAGGTTCAGAAATAAACTCTTATATTTATGACCAATTAATTTTCAACAAAGGGGCCAAGACCGTTCAATGGGCAAAGCATAGTCTTTTCAACAAATGGTGCTGGGAAAATTGGATAGCCACATGCAAAAGAGTGATTGTGGAACCCTATCTCATATCACACAAAATTTAGCTCAAGGTAAATCAGAGACCTAAATGTAAGCAAGAAAACTACAAAACACTTAGGAGGTAAAACAGGAGTAAGTCTTTATGACCTCTGATTAGATGACTTCTTAGATACAGCAAAAACACAGCAACACAGTAGATTGGATTAAAATTTAACAAAATGTTTGTGCTTCAAAACAACCATCAAGAAAGTAAAATGACGACCCACAGAATGGGAAAGACATTTCCATTGTAAGAGTTATTCTGTATATAAGTCCCTTATCAGTACATGATTTAGTGTAATATAATCATGTACTGATAAGGGACTTGTATCCAGAATAACTCTTATAACTCAATAATAAAAAGACAAAGAACCTCAAATAACCCAATTTTAAAATGCATAAATGACCTGAATAGACATTTGTCCAGAGAAGATATACAAATGGACAAATAAGCACCCGAAAACCAAAACCATCACGCCTGTAATACCAGCACTTTGGGAGGCTGAGGCGGGCGGATCATGAGGTCAGGAGATGGAGACCATCCTGGCCATGGTGAAACCCCATCTCTACTAAAATACAAAAAATTAGTTGGGCATGGTGGCGCATGCCTGTAGTCCCAGCTACTCGGGAGGCTGAGGCAGGGGAATCACCAGAACCTGGGAGATAGAGGTCACAGTGAGCCGAGATCATGCCACCGCACTCCAGCCTGGCAACACAGCAAGACTCCATCTCAAAAAAAAAAAAAAGAAAAGAAAAGAAAACCAAAACCACAATGACATACCACTTCCCACTCATTAGGATGGCATATATATACTTGTCATATGCTTAATCAACAACAGACCACATATACGATGGTAGTGCCATAGTTTATAATGGAGCATATGTAGAAACCTGATACATGGCACTTGATATTGACATTGCATATTAAGTCACGAAATTATTTATACTCGGTAATGGCGCTCAGACATTTAGTTTTCCATATGAGAAATATATATAAATAAAAAACGTATATACCATCTATGTTTGTTTAAGTATCCTCTACGATGTTTACACATGACAAAATAGTCTAACAAAGCAGAACATATCCCTGTCATTAAACTACACATGTCCCTCCCTCTATCTCTCTCTCTCTGCTGATGGAAATGTAAAATGGTACAGCCACTGTGGAAAACAAAATGGCAAACAGAGCTACCATATGATCCAGCAATTCCACTCGAGGGGTATACCCAAAGTACTGAAAACAGAAATTCAAACAGATATGTATATTTTACCACACCATTTATGTATGTTTATGTATATTTTACCACACCTGTAAAAAAAGACACAAGGTATACCATTTCACATCCTCAAGGATGGCTATACTACTAAAAAAAAAAAAAAGACACTAACAAGCATCAGTGGGAAGAAATGGGGACCCTCATACATTGCCGTGGAAATGTAGAAAGATGCTGCCACCGTGGAAAACAGTTTGGCAGTTCCTCAAAATGTTACAAACAGAGTTTCCATATGGCCTAGCAATTCCCGGCAATACTCAAGAGATATGAAAACATACATCTACATAGATCCTTGTATATCAATGGTGATAGCGGCATCGTTCATAATTGCCAGAAAGTAGAAAGAACTTAAATTCTCTCAACTGATGAATAAAATGTGGTGGAGCCATTCAATGGAATATGATTCAGAAAAAAAAACATGCTTAGCAAAAAAAGGCTACATATTGTATGATTCCATTTATATGAGATATCCAGAGTGAGCAAATCTATAAAGACAAAGGGTAGGTTAGGGATTGTCTCAGGCTGTAGAGGTTGGTGGGAAATGGGGGATGACTGCTAATGGATACAGTATTTCTTTATGGAATGATGAAAATGTTCAAAAACTTGTAATAGTTGCACAACTCAGGACTATATGAAAAGTGATCGAATTGTACACTTTAAATGACTAATTGTATATCAATAAAGCTGTTTAAAAAAGACATTCTAAAGCAAAAATAATAGCAGTGTATTGTGGAGTATGTTTTATATTTAAAATTAAAATATATAGTAACAATAGCACAAAGCATGGAAAGGGGAAATGGAAACATACTATGGTAAAGATCTGACATTTTACATGAAATGTGTAATATTATTTTACTATAGACTATAAGTTAAAGATATATAGTGTAAACCCTAAAGTCACCACTAAATATTTAAAATAAAGAGGTATAGCTAATAAGGGAATAATTACTATGCAATAGATTGATAAAAAATTCTCACTCTCAAAGAAGACAGAAAAAAAAAGAAAAGAACAAACGGAGAAAATAGAAAACAAACAGCAAGATGGTAGTTTTAAACCCAACATTATTGAAAATTACATTAAAGGCTAAATATTCCAATTAATGGCAGAGACTGTCAGATTAGATTTAAAAAGTAAGTCCTGGCTAGATGCAGTGGCTCATGCCTATAAACTTGGCACTTTGGGAGGCCGAGGTAGAAACATAGCTTGAGGGCCAGGAGTTCGAAACCAGCCTGGATTATACAGTGAGACCTCATCTCTATAAGAAGTAACAACAATAGGTGTGGTACATGCCTGTATTCCCAACTCCTTAGGGAGGCTGAGCTAGGACGATCACTTGAGCCCAGGAGTTTGAGGTTACAGTGAGCTATGATTCCAAAACTGCACTCCCTCGATCTTAAAAAAAAAAGTAAGTCCTTGCAATACACTACCTACAAGAAACACACTAAAAAATAAAGATGGGGCTGGGCGTGGTAGCTCACACCTGTAATCCCAGCACTTTGGGAGGCTGAGGTGGGAGGATCATGAGGTCAAGAAATCAAGACCATCCTGGACAACATGGTAAAAGCCCATCTCTATTCAAAATACAAAAATTAGCTGGCCACGGTGGCACGCGCCTGTAGTCCCAGCTACTTGGGAGGTTGAGGCAGGAGAATTGCTTGAACCTGGGAGGCAGAGGTTGCAGTGAGCCGAGATTGCACCACTGCACAATAGCCTGGTGACAGAGTGAGACTCTGTCTCAATAAATAATAAATAAGAACATAGATATAAAGTAAAAGAATGGGAAAAGTCGTATACAAACTCTAAAGAAATTTAAGGCTGGCTGTGGTGGCTCATGCCTGTAATCCCAGCACTTTGGGAGGCCGAGGCAGGCAGATCACCTGTGGTCAGGAGTTCGAGACCAGCCTAGCCAACATGATGAAACCCCTTCTCTACTAAAAATGCAAAAATTAGCTGGGTGTGGTGGCGGGCACCTGTAATCCCAGCTACTAGTGAGGCTGAGGCAGGAGAATCACTTGAACCTGGGAGGCGGAGGTTGCAGTGAGCCGAGATCGTGCCATTGTACTCCAGCCTGGGCGACAAGAGTGAAACTCCATCTCAAAAAAAAAAAAAAAAAAAGAAATTTAAATGGCTATATTAATATCGAAGTACACTTCAGAAAAAAATATTAACAGAAATAGAGTCATTACATATTAGAAAAGGGATTGAATCATTAGGAAGATACAATCCTAAATGTATATGTACTCAATTGCAAAGTTTTAAAACATGAAAAGTAAAACTGAAAGAATAGCTAAAGCTACAGTTAGAGGTGCAGATTTCAGCACTCCTCTTTCAGCAAATAATAGGGCAAGCAGACAAAAAATACTGTCAGAAATAAGACTTGAGTAGCACGGTGGACAAACTTGACCTAATTGATATTTATTGAACAGTTGGCAATTTCCAAACTCTTCTCTCAGCAATTCATACATTTAGAGAAAATAAATCAGGAAAGATATAAAATATACAGTAAAGATATAAAAGTGTCTTTTAAGAAAGACTATCAATTTGATCTAACTGGTATTTATTTATTTATTTATTTTAAAATACGGGGTTTCACCATGTCAGTCAGGCTGGTCTTGAACTCCCGACCTCAGGTGATCCGCCTTCCTTGGCCTCCAAAGTGCTTGGATTATAGGCGTGAGCCACCACGCCCGGCTCGATCTAACTGGTATTTACAGAACACTCCAGCCAACCAAAGCAGAATACACATTCTTTTCAAGCACACTTGAAATTAAAGTAGTATACTAGCTAGGCGTGGTGGCATGTGCCTGTACTCCTAGCTACTCAGGGGGCTGAGGCAGGATCATCGCTTGAACTTGGGAGGCAGAGATTGCAGTGAGCCAAGATCGCACCACTGCACTCCAGTCTGGGCAACAGAGCAAGACTCCGTCTCAAAAAAAAAAAAAAAAGTGGAAAATGAAAAAATCAATAGAGGAAATGAATACAACCCAAAGCAGGTTCTTTGAAAAAGTAATATAAGTATAAATCTCTAGTCCAAGGATTAGCTGACATTTTCTATAAAGGGTCAGATAAATATTTTAGCATTTACAGGCCACATAATTTATTCAACTTGCGACTACTCAACTCTGCCACTGTAGCATAAAAGCAGGCAAAGACAATATGTAAATAAATGAGTATGGCTGTGTTCTAATACATTGTTTATAAAAAGTAAGCAGGAGCATGGAGACGGAGACAGAGCGATAGAGAGATGAAGCAGAGACAGAAAGAGAGAGAACACAAGTTACCAAAATCAGGAAAGGACATGACTACAGATCATACATTCTCCACGATCAGCTAGTCACCCCAGGGAACCCCCACCCCATCCATGGAGCAGGCAGGAATGTAGAAACCACATGAAGGTGTGTGCCTTCAGCCTTCAATGCTGGCATGCATTTATTTATTCAGTAACTAATTTATGCGAACAGGCAAAACAGAGATCCCTGGCTTTGTGGATCTTACCTTCTGAATCAGGCAGATTAAGAATAAACAATGTACATAATACATTTGTAGATTATCCAGTGTGTTAGGAGTTCATAACAACTGTGAAGAAAAAAGGAAAGGCAGGACAAGCGAAGGAGACTGGAAGTGCTGAGAGTTTAAAATGGTTTGAAGACCCACCCAGGAAGGTGTTACTGAGGAATTAACATTTGAGCAAAGATGTGAAGGAGGTGATAGACCAAGCCACGGGAAAGGCACAGGGCCTGAGGCAGAGCCATCCCTGGAACACGTGGGGAACAGCAGAGGCCAAAGTTGTTAGGGGAGAGAAGTGGAAGGAGAGATCAGAACCTAAGGGGAAGCAGTCAGAACAGGGCCTTATGGTCTAAGGTGTGAAATGGGTGGGAAGCCCAGCAGGAGAGAGGGTGCTAACACTGGGGGTATGAATAAAAGGAAAAAGATCAACAAAAACTTAGAGGAACAATGGGGCTTCCCAAATCCCCACAGTAAAGTCACTCTAAGAGCTGGACCCTCGGGTCCTGGGGTGAAGGAGGAACTAGCAAGATCCTTCTTCCCTCCTCCTTGCACAAGGACATGCAACCCGGGGGGGCAGAGGATACCTACCCGACCGTTCTCTATCTCTCTCGACAGGCCATCAGGATGACCTAGACAAGGAGGTCAGGGAGAGGAAGGTGATTGGGTTAGGGGGCCAGGGAAACCACCGAGGGGGTACTTAGAGGTTGACCTCACCGTCCCACCCCGCCCCCAAGTGCTGACCTTGACCCCAAACTCCCAGATCAGTCGCCAGAAGTCTAGCAGGGTGTGAGGCAAGGGTCCTTGTGTGGCGATGTAGGCCCGGCTTCCATCCGCGCCCTGGTGAAGGCCGCATTCACTACTGAGATTCTGCTGCCCACCCCCGGCCACCCCCCGATCCACCTCCTCCACCTCCTTCCATGACCCCAAGCCTCACCTGGATGAAGTTGCCATTAATGTAGTCACTGTGTCCCTCTTCCTGGAGCAGGGAGAGGATCACTCGCGTCTGATCGTCTGTCAGCAGATAAGGTGAGAAACGTGGAGTTTGGGGAGGATAGGGGGGCCAAGGCTCCTACAGCCCCCTGGCCGACAGCCAGCAGGGACCACACACCTGCAGAGATCCCACCGAGGCGCCCTCGTGGGCTGCTGAGCAGTGCAGAGGGTAAGGGTTTGGGAGGGGAGCGCAGCGGGTAACTCCAGTGGACACCGACCCCTGGACTGTGGCGGGGTCTGCGCCGCTGCACCGACTCCCCGCAGAAGACCCGACTTACATGGCAGCACATCTTTGTAGCGGTTCTTCCTGACGTTCCCCGGCTGACTGCCGGCCTCGGTGGAGCACACGCCGTCAGCCTTCCAGGAGGCCGAGCGGGCCTGAATGTCCTGGTAGAGCATCATGAGTGGGCCGGGGAGGGGGAAAGACAGGAGAGGAGCCAGGTCAGAGTCCCTGGCCACCTAGGCGCGTGCAGGATACAAGGCCACTGGCCTGGGGAGGTGAGTGCAGACTCCGACGGCACCGGGCCTGCCTAATAATAATGATACAGTAATAGCGACCCAGAGCACCTTCTCTGTGCCAGTCTCTGCACTAAGGGCATGTAATCATCACAGGTTCCTACGACATGGGTACTGACGTCCCCGTTGTGCAGGCGGGAACGTTTCTGCACCACGTGGTTGAGTGACTTGTGAAAGGTCCCAACCAAGAAGTCTCATGGTGAGGGTGGAACTCAGACCTCTCGGCACCCACCCCTTGCACACTCACTCTGTGACACTGTCCTGTAAGCAATGTGATGAAATATGTATTATACAACTAAACATATAAGACAATGTACAACGCATTGGCATTATAATGGATAACATATACTATATGTACTGTGTTACAGCTTGTGTTAGTATCTTTGTATAGGTACCGTGTTACTGGGAGATTCTAATCAGTGAATAGCATATTACCATGACCGTCAGGTATTCATAATCTCAATGATAATAAGTAACACCTACTATGCCACCACTGTGTGCCAGCCACCATTCTAAGTGCTTTACTTATGTCCATTGGGTCATTTAAGCCCTCATGATGCCCTTGTGTAGTGGGTACACCTAGAAAAGCCCAGCGATTCCTGCACATGTGGGAGGCATGCTCGGATAGCAGGGGTACCCTCACCATCCAGCCTTCTGAATGTGAGGCCCTCGGTGCTGTGCACAGTTCAGAACCCAACCAGTCACATGATGTCATATATCACATGGGTATTATGTTTACGTTTGTCACATACTTTTTTTTTTTTTTTGAGACAGAGTCTCGCTCTCCTGCCCAGGCTAGAGTGCAGTGGCCTGGTCTCAGCTTACTGCAACCTCCACCTCCCAGGTTCAAGCAATTCTCCTGACTCAGCCTCCTTAATAGCTGGGATTACAGGAATGAGTCACTGTGCCCAGCTAATTTTTTTGTATTTTTAGTAGAGACAGGTTCTCATCATATTGGCCAGGTTGGTCTCAAACTCCTGGCCTTGTAATCTGCCCACCTCGGCCTCCCAAAGTGCTGGGATTACAGGCGTGAGCCACCGTGCCCAGTCTACATTTTTATATTGTATAATTATATATTTTACATTTATTATGCATTTCTTAGATATGACATTTCTACACTTGTGAAAATTACTTGTTTGTAATTACCTGTTACATATTTTATATTTACTTATGAATTTATCAAATAACTTTGGTCATTTTATAAATTATAATCTTTGTTATATTTGTTGTATTGTTTCATGCAGTTGTACAATGTTTATTGTATAAACAGTCATTTATAACATTTTTATATATTTCTAAATTTGATATGCGTCACCATATATCAGTTTACACGTTTGTATGGCATGTTTCTATGTCTGGTACATAAGCTATTACACTTCAAGCATGTCATTGACTGTAGCGTACAGTGCCTAGGACGCTGCGTGAGCCTTCCTGACGCCAGGCTTGCACTGTCCGTACAGTAACATTTAGATTTTTTGTTTGAGATGGGGTCTTGCTCTGTCACCCAGGCTGGAGTGCAATGGCCCAACTCAGCTCACTGCAACCTCCGTCTTCCTGGCTCAAGTGATTCCTCTGCCTCTGCCTCCCTAGTAGCTGGGATTACAGGCATCCGCTACCACGCCCAGCTAATTTTTCTATTTTTACTAGAGACAGGGTTTTGCTGTGTTGCCCAGGCTGGTCTCGAACTTCTGAGCTCAAGCGATTCTTCCGCCTCGGCCTCCCAAAGTGCTGGGATTACAGGAGTCAGCCACCGCTGCGGGCCCACGTTTAGAATCTTTATAGGCAGTGACAAACACCCCTATGAAGTGCGCGCACAATATGTGCTAAGCGCTTTTCACCCAGCCCATTTAATCCTTAAGCCAGTTTGGTCATTCGTGTTCCCATTTCACCAAGGGAGAAGCCGAGGTCTGAGGGGCCAGGTAAACCGCCCGGACGACAGCCGAATGGCCCCGGATGCGGATTCGGGCCCGGCGTTCACACCCTCACAGCGCCAGGGCCTCCGGGTTCCTCTTGGCCCCTTCCTCCCTGTGGTCACAGGGGACAGTTAGGTCGCCAAGAACGGCGGCGCCGGGGCCGTCCAGCGTGTCCAGAGTACCCGGGGCCTCCGGCCCTCCCCCTGTGGAGCCCGCCCCGCTTGTCCCGCCCGCAGCCAGGTTGTTCCGGGAATGCGACCAGGACACCGGGAGGGGGGTGTGCACGGTCCGTCCCGACCCGACTATGGACGTCGCGCTCCGGGGCCGGTGGGCAGAGAGTGTAGACGGAGACAGCGAGAGCGACAGAGAAATGCTGCGGGGAGAACAGGGAGAGACTCCCCCGAGGCGGGGAGACACCCGGGACACCGAGACAGAGAGGCAGAGCCCGCAGAGCGCGGAGGACAGGCGTCCGGGGGGGGCCAGGGCCGGGGTGCGCCGCTCCCGGACCCCGCGCGCCACTCACGCTGAACTCGCCGGCGAGGACCGCCGCCTCCCGGTCGCCGCGCGCTTCCAGACGCTCCAGGAAGCTCAGCGCCGCGTCCAGGCTGCGGCTCATGGCGCCGCGGGCCACCAAAGTCCAGCCCGGTCGCTGCGCTCCGAGCCCACAGCGAGTGAGGACGCCTCGGGAGGCGGAGGCCGGCGGCTGAGCCTCCGCCCTGGCCTCGGCAGCCAATGGAAGCGCGCAGCGGCGGGGAGGGCGACCCGGCCAGGGTGTTCTGAGCCCGCGCAGCCCCGCCCCGGGCGATCGGGCCGCCGTGGCGGGAGCCCTCGGTCCTCGTCGGCTGCCGGAGCAGAGGCCAGCACCGGCGCTTCCTTATTTTTTATTTTTTATTTTTTTTTTGTGGCTGCAGCGCCCACAGGTGGGGCCGCACAGTCCCAGGAACACTCCCTCCCGCTTGGGCCCGCCCCCAGTCCGGGATCGGCGCCTGGGGCCGATGTCCGGTGCCAGCTCTGGGTGGACGGCCGCCGGGTCTCGCCGGATCCTCCCGCCAGTCTCCTGGGAGCCAGGCCGCGCGGGGTCCGAGCTGGGGCCGGCGGCAACCGTGGGTGGAGATGGTCGCCGAGATCAGACTACTACTCCTGCTGGGGGACCCCGGATCGGGAGCGTCCGGCGCTGTGCGCTCCAACCCGGCCCAAGGGAGGCCGGGGCTGGGGCAGCTGGGCCGTGGGAAAGGCCAAGCGGCAGCCGGATCTTCTCTGCGTACTTTCCGAGGAATTTGTGGTTGCTTCTTTTCCCGTACGGGCTTGGCGGCGCCGGGGCACCCGGGTCAGTCCTGTGTGAGCATCTCGACCTGCATAAGCCTGCTGGGAAACAGAACTGAGGCACTGGAAGTTGGTTCTGGGGAACGAATATCTTCTGGTTTTTTTGTTTGTTTGTTTTTTGTTTTTTGTGTTTTTTTAAATATATATATTTTTTATTGCATTTTAGGTTTTGGGGGGATAGCTTCTCTTTTTTGCCTGCCCTGACACTCCCATTTGTGCAGAGGTCAGAGGAGAACTGCTGTGCCGGGGCTTCCAGGGTCACCGAGGGGTGGCTGGAGAGAATGGACCGGCACCTGGGGTCCTTCAAGGACAGGCCTGGATTAGCCCCCTTCTCACCGAGGTTGGAAGAATTAAGACGGGTGTCGCTGGAAGGGGCGTCAGTGGCCACCGGTTTGAGGTCGTTGAGGGGTGGAAAGGTTAGCACTGGGGCCTGGATGTGTGCCTGAGTCACTGAAGGGTCAACAGGGGAATAATGTCAGGTGAGAGTATTATTTAAGGGCACACTTTCTTAAAGGGCCAGGTAGGAAGCGATTTTGGCTTTATCATCTCTGCCCCAGCTGCTTAACTCGGCTGTGGCAGCATGAAAGCAGTGTGGCTGTGTCCTAATGAAACTTATTTATGTACAAAGAAGTGAGAATTTCATGTAATTTTCATGTCATGACTTATTCTAGTGTGTGTGTGTGTGTGTGTGTGTGTGTGTGTGTGTGTCCTACAGGCTGTCATTTGCTGACCTTGGCTTCAGTGATGGAGATCAAAGTTGGAGATAACAGCTAGAGCTGTTTCATTTATTGTGGGTTCAGCAGGGGTCACTGTGAAATCCATGTTCATCATTTACCAGTTTCATCTTTCAGCCTTCTAAGGGAGGTTGAGTAGTGATCGTTTAGGATGGTAGTGATAGGGAATTCATTAGAAGTCAGTCAGGGTCCTTTGGATGTTCATGGGGGGTGTCAATCATTGGGAGACCCAGTGAATACTTGGGACAAGAAGTGAAAGTAATTGGGCCATTGGGATTTGTGGTGTAATTGAAGGGTCAGAAGTGTCACGGAAGTCATGGAGAGCTCCTGCTCAGTTCACGATAGTGACTCTCAGTGTAATCACTGAGGTTTCGTGGATGGCCATGGAGATCCAGGGAGGTAGAATACCGAAGCCTCAGTGAGCTTTCAGAAAAGAAGGACACTTGCTGGGGAAGTTATGAAGACTGAGCTCCTGAGCACTCATGGTTGTTAAAGACAGTCATAATGGGCTAGTGGATACCAGAGCACTAAGGGTCGTGAAAGGTATCTCTGGGATGGTGGTGGTCATGGATGTCACTGGCCACTGAAGACTGGGTGTTACCTGGGCTTTGCCAGCAGTGAGGGGTAAATGGACCATCCATTGTTCTAAGTAGGGGACAAGGAGGCTGACCCAGTGACTAGGGTCTCTGCCTGGCTAGCCGAGGGTCTTCTGTCCAACTACGGGGCGGAAAGTCCATCCATCTGACCTGGGAGGGGGGTCTATCTGTCCAGCTAGCTTGAGGGTTTATCTATCCAGCTGGCTGGCAGAATCTCTGTCCAGCAGCAGGGATCCTGCTGAGGGCCTGTTCTCATAGGCGAGGTCTGCCTGTTCAGCTCAAGTTCTGGTTGACTGGGTTTGGTCCCGGGGGTGGGGGTGGGTGTTCTCTCCTCTGGAGTAATATCTCTCGTCCATTTGGGGGAAGGAGCCTGTCCTTGAGGGATTCTGACCTTTGTCTGGCTGAGGGGCTCAGGTGTCTCTCTGGCCACAGGTCTGTTTCACTGGGGGTCTTCCCATCTGTCAATAATCTGTGTTTGTCTGTCCAGGTGGGAGTGTTTCCCCTGGGAATCTGTCCATCTGGAATCTGTCTGGGCAGGTGTGTGTGTGTGTATTTGGTGGTTTGTCTATTACAGGATCTGAGTGACTAGCCAGATACTGCCTTGTGACCTGTGAACATTAAGTGACTGAGGCTGTGGTCTGTCATTTTTACTTCCAGCTGCCTTAAGTGTCTTTCTGCTTTCGTGTTCACCTTCACTCCAAGCACCCCCCTTGTTTTTTGTTTTCTTTTGAGACGAAGTCTTGCTCTTGTCCCCCAGGCTGCAGGGCAATGATGGTGGTCATGGATGTCACTGGAGGTCAATGGCCACTAAAGACTGGGTGGTACCTGGCCTTTGGCAGCAGTGAGGGGTAAGTGGCCATCTTGGCTCACTGCAACCTCTGCCTTCCGGGTTCAAGCCATTCTCCTGCCTCAGCCTTCCAAGTAGCTGGGATTACAGGCGCCTGCCACCATACCCAGCTAATTTTTATATTTTTAGCAGAGACAGGGTTTCACCGTGTTGGCTAAGCTGGTCTTGAACTCCTGACCTCAGGTGATTCACCAGCCTCGGCCTCCCAAACTGCTGGGATTACAGGTGTGAGCCACCATGCCCTGCGCCCCTCGTTGTTTAACCCCCCTGCCCTCCTGACATCTGACCGTTCCTCATGTCTCTCTAAACCTCCAGATTCTTAGCTTGCCCTCTGTTTAGCTCAGGCTGGGTGTGGGGGGATGGGAGGACCCCACAACCTCCAGAGGCCCTGGCCCACCCCAGCTCTCCTCTCCCGGAGGACTGCCAGCTGTGTTCTTAGCTGTGGCACTCTGTTCACCCTGCCAGCAGCAGTCTCGCACAGCGGGAGCAGCTGGTACTGCTGCAGAGACCCCAAGCATGCCAAAGCCTACGCACCACATGCCAGTCTGTCACCTGCCCACCAGTCAGTGTGGCCACACAGGCCGCTCCACAGAGCCGAGGGGACGAGGGAAGATGCACAGGGACGCACGAACAAGGCTGTGAGTTCAGCCTGTGCCGAGGCTGCACAGGGGAAAAGAAACTACAGTGGAGACATCTGGCAGACAACCCTTCCTCTGGAGGCTTCCGGGGAACTCCGGGGAGACTGCTGGCATCGCCAGGGTACGGTGCTTCTCCAGCTTCCTTTTTTGCTTAGTTAAAAAAGGGCGGAAGACTGGAACCAAAATGTTTCAGTTAGAATTCTGGCACCATTACTCAGTGTGACCTTGGGCGAGTCACTTAATTTTTCTCTGTGTCTCAATTCCCTCCTCTGTAGGATGGGGGCAATAATAGTCTCTCTTCTTGTTGCTTTATTGTGAGAATTTAAGGAAATCATTGTACATAAAGCATTTAGATAGAACAGCCCTTGACTTGCAGTAAACACTTGGTGCTATTATTACACTGCTAGTTTCCTTTTGTGAGACTGCCACGCCCACCTCCTTCCTCCCTCCTCTAAGTTAAAACAAAAGTGGGGGTGGGGGCCAGAAATTTGAAAACATTTTCCCATTGCTTCATTCTGTTAAAAACCTTCAGGCTGGGCGAGCTGTACTGTTGGCCTATCTGCAAGTCTGGCATTTAGCGAACAGGAAAAGGCACCCTATTCAGTGCAAGAGGAAGCTTGTGGCAGTGTCCCCCCTCCCGTCCCTGAGAGCTGTAAGGCCTCTGAGACACCTTTGTTCCTGTCTCATTTAACTCTGCTCAGGTGTGCCAGGTTTCAGTGTTCTGAATCAGACTCTTCCTGGTCCCTCCCTGGGAAAAGGTCAGCAGCTCAGAGCAGGGGAAACACAGACCAAGGAGAAAGCCACCCTTCCCCTTCTCAGCCCTCCCACCAAACCCCACAACCCCCAGCTCTTTGTGGAGGCTGAGTGGCTGCCCTCGGGACTGCCCTGCAATTCTGCTTCAGAAAGGGGGGAAAACCATTGGGAATAGAGGGGAAAGCCCTCTTCCCCATTATTTATTTATTTATTTTTTATAAAGATGGAGTTTCACCATGATGGCCAGGCTGGTCTTGAACTCCTGACCTCAGGTGATCCACCCACCTCGGCCTCCCAAAGTGCTAGGATTACAGGCGTGAGTCACCGCGCCTGGCCCGGTCTTCCCCATTTTTATAATGCTCATACCAACTTTTCCCCCCACCTCTCCAGGGCACAGCCTGGGTATCTGCATTGCCCAGAGCAGGCCCCTAATGTGCCCCTGGAGGAAATAAACTGAGGCAGACAAGTGCTCCAACAGCAACGCTGGCAGGGACTTCTGTGACCGACAGGCCTGGTCAGGCTGCTGCCTCCGCAGCTGGCAGTTTCTACACCTGATGCCAGCCCAGCCTCAGCACGCTTCCTCTGTATGCGGTGCTTTGTTTAGAAAAGACCAAGTGGCCATGCTATTGTCAGCAGACGCTGGCTGGGTCCTGCATGGATGAGGGTTGTCTGCGGGCCCTGATCGCACAGCCCATGTATCATGGCTGAGTGCAGTTCCCAGGACAACCAAAGGGATGCACGGATCCATCTGCATCAGCTTCTGCCCCTCAGAGAGAGGCAGAAGAGAGAAATGAGTGTGCGGAAACACCTCTGGAAGGAGTCCTATAACAAGGGGCACCCTCACTGCTGCTGCTGACCAGGGTGTTCTGAAGTCCTAGGCAATGCAAGGTGGCAAGGAGAAAGGAGGAGGGAGGAGCCTATCAGAAATGCTGATTGGCTTATGCCATAACCAGCTACAAAGTTTTAGAAACTTTTATGAAAAGCTGTAAGGAATTACAAGAAAATTTAAGGTAGCTAGTTAAAATACACTAAGTAGGCTGGGTGTGGTGGTGACTCACGCCAGTAATCCCAGCACTTTGGGAGGCTAAGGCGGGAGGATCATGAGGTCAAGAAATCAAGACCATCGTGGACAACATAATGAAACCCTGTCTCTATTAAAAATACAAAAAATAGCTGGCCATGGTGGCGCGCGCCTGTAGTCCCAGCTACTCGGGAGGCTGAGGCAGGAGAATGGCTTGAACCCGGGAGGCGGAGGTTGCAGTGAGCCAAGGTCGCGCCACTACACTCCAGCCTGGGCGACAGAGCGAGACTCCGTCTCAAAAAAAAAGAAAAAAGGATACACTAAGTATTTACACACACCATTTTAATGAATTTGAAACTATAATGCGAAAAACTTCCATATTAATTTCTTGAGAAGCAGGCACCAAGTCTGCACCCCTAATAAATGAATGGAGCTAAGCAATAATACTGCCTCCTGACATCATAAAAACAACTCCCAACAGGCACCGAGACTCCTAATGAAAGAACATAACACCGCCATCAAGTATTCCTGCTAAAGAAATTTGAATGTATATCTGATTGAGCCTTTAGATCTCAATATTAATTCAGAGGAAACACAACAGCACACAAAAACGTTAAATGACACCAGTGTTAAGATCAGCAACATCCAGACTGTGAAAGGTCTATTAAGACACACCAGTTTCCTAATTGAGTAAATTGCAAAGAAACAGACAATCTTATGAAGAGACTCAAGACTTAATACACAAATGCTCATAGCAGCATCGTTTGCAATGGCCCAAATGTGGCAAACAACCTAAATTTCATCAACGAATGGATATAATGTGGTATATAATAATATCCCATGTATAGGCACATGTATAGGGACATACATGAAATATTTGGCAATAAAAAGAAATGAAGTACTGACATAAGCTACACCATAAATAAGCTTAGAAAACATTACGCTAAGTGGAAGAAGCCAGTTAGAAAATACATATTATTCCATTTACACAAAATGTTCAGAAACAGCAAATCTATAGAAACCAAAAGTATTAATTTTTTTCTTTTTAATCCTGTTCTAATGTCTCAGTAGAAACAGACCAAAAGTAGATTAGTGGTTGCCAGGCGCTGGGGGCCTGGTAGGAGGAAGGGGACTGGAGTGTCAGCTAATGGGTATGGGTTTTCCAGCGGGGACAAAAAAAAGTTCTAAAATTAGATTGTGGTGATGGTTATACAGCACTGTGAATATGATTTTTAAAAAATCGTTGAATCTTAAAATTGCCAGGAAAGAAAAAAAATGAAAAAAAAATCATTGAATCCTATACTTTTTAAGTTGGTGAATTTTGTGATATGGGACTATCTCATAAAGCTGTTTAAAAAAGACTTAAGAGACTTGTCAATCATTTGCAGTGAATGGACCTGATGTCGATCTTAGTTGAAACAAACACACTCTAATCAAGGCAAGCTGAACATTAATTGGATATCTGATGATATAAAGGAATAATCGTTGATAATTTTAAGTGCAATGATGGTATTTCTTTGTTGAGTCCTTATCTTTTACAGATATATATGGAAATACTTGTGGATAAAATGCTGTGATATCTGAGATCTACTTCACAATAAACTGGTGGAGTGGACACAGGGAGTGGATGGGCTATGAAGACTGGCCCACATCCAAACCAGCTCGGGGACTCACTATACCATCTTCTCTGCTCTTGTATGTTTCAAATTTTCCACAACTAACAAGATTTAAAACAATCAATCTAGAGGTGAACAATTCCATCTGTAAAGAGAGTAGACTGGTCATAGAAAATACACACACGGCCAGTAAGTATTTGGAAAGAGGCACAAACTCCAGAGTAACTAAAGAAACACAAATGCAATCGGGGAAGCATTTTGCACCTAGCGTTTGGCAGAGGTTAAAACCTCTGATGATGCCCAGGGCTGACCTGGGGGGCAGGTGCTCACATCTTGTGATGGTGCCTATGGAGAGATACACCTCTACTATCATTTTCTTTTTTTCTTTTTTGAGATGGAGTCTTGCTCTATTGCCCAGGCTGGAGGGCAATGGCACGATCTCGGCTCACTGCAACCTCCACCTCCCAGGTTTCAAGCGATTCTCCTGCCTTAGCCTCCAGAGTAGCTGGGATTAAAGGCACCTACCAACATGCCCAGCCAATTTTTTTGTACTTTTAGTAGAGCCGGGGTTTTACCATGTTGGCTAGGCTGGTCTTGAACTCCTGACCTCAGGTGATCTACCTGCCTCGGCCTCCCAAAGTGCTGGGATTACAGGCATGAGCCACTGTGCCCGGCCTCTGCTATCATTTTAAAGGCAGAATGCCACTTGTAGGAATCTATCCATTGGATACACTTGCATAAATATGCACCGAAGTATGTTCAGTGATGCCCTCGAAGCAGTATTTGTGGGAGTAAAAACAGGAAGCCACCCAACAATGCAGTCACAAGGAAGGAAGTGTATCCATGTGTACTAGATAGCCTTGGTGACCTGTGGTATCCGGTTGTCATCAAAAGGTAAGATGCAGCCGGGCGCGGTGGCTCACGCCTGTAATCCCAGCACTTTGGGAGGCCAAGGTGGGCGGATCACAAGGTCAAGAGATCGAGACCATCCTGGCCAACATGGTGAAACCCCGTCTCTACTAAAAAAATACAAAAATTAGCTAGGCGTGGTGCCACGCGCCTGTAGTCCCAGCTACTTGGGAGGCTGAGGCAGGAGAATTGCTTGAACCCGGGAGGCGGAGGTTGTAGTAAGCCGAGATTGCACCACTGCACTCCAGCCTGGTGCCTGGTGACAAAACAAGACTCTTGTCTCAAAAAAAAAAAAAAAAAAAAAAAATGTAAGATGCAAGGTTCAGAGTGGTGTGCACAACATGATCCCTTTCAGGTTAAAATATAACTTAACAGTCAACAAGTTTATGGCATACCATGAATAAAAAATATCAGGCCAGCTTCTTTAAAAAGTCAATACTAATGACCTCTGGGGAGTAAGAGTAGGGATGGATTGTCTGGGGTGGAAGGAGGATGATGGTTTACTTTTCACCATGTGCACTTTGTGTGTTTTATTTTCTGCAGAGATGAGATCTCCCTATACTGCCCAGGCTTGTCTCAAATTCCTGGCCTCAAGCGATCCTCCTGCCTTGACCTCCCAAAGTGCTGGGATTACAGGTGTTAGCCACTGCACCAAGCCATCTGTATGCTTTTTTAACATGAGAATGCTTTCCAAGTGTCCACCTGCAACCCAAAGAAAAAATAACCCGAGAACTCAGAGGGCAGCCCCCCGTGGTCAAGAAGTGGATAAAATGTTCATCCGCTAACATTATGGTAAAGAACCTCCCTCCTCCCTGGGTGCCCTGTGCACCAGCAAGGCGTCCAGCCTTCCGGGGACGATGCGGCACATACACGCAAGTGGAGGGCCCTCCCTGTTTCTTCTGCACACTGACAGCGCATTACACATGGCGTTTCACACCATGCATTTTTTTTTTTTTTGAGATGGTGTCTTGCTCTGTCCCCAGGCTGGAGTGCAGTGGCGCAATCTCGGCTCACTGCAACCTCCGCCTCCCAGGTTCAAGCGATTCTTCTGCCTCAGCCTCCCGGAGTAGCTGGGACCACAGGCACGCACCACCACGCCCAGCTATTTTTTTTGTATTTTTAGTAGAGACGGGGTTTCACCACGTTGGCTAGGATGGTCTCGATCTCTTGACCTTGTGATCTGCCAGCCTCGGCCTGCTACTTTTTATTTAACGTCTGTCTTAAGGAGCTTCTCAATGGCTGCATCTACAGAATGGGAAAACCTGTTTGCAAACCATATATCTGATAAAGGGTTACTATCTGTCTCAGTTTGGGCTGCTGTAACAAAATACCACAGACTGGGTAGCTTAAACAACAGCCATTTATTTCTCACAGCTCTGGAGGCTGGGAAGACCAGGATGGCGGCCCCAGCAGATTCCGTGTCTGGTGAGGGGGGCTTCCTGGTTCACAGATGGCAGCCTCTAGCTGTGTCCTCACGTGGCAGGAGGGGCAAAAGAGCTCCCTTGGGCATCTTTTATAAGGGCACTAATTCTATGCACAAGGGCAGAGTCCTCATGACCTAATAATTTCCCTCAACTGTCGACCTTAGGAATGAGATTTCAATGTATGAATTTTCGGGGAACACAAACATTCAGGCCACAGCAGTAACCAAAATATATAAGGGACTCAAGTCAACAACAAAGAACAAATGACGCAGTGTATGCAAACATGCTCAATATCGCTGGTTAGGGAAATGCAAATGGAAATCTCAATGAGAGATCACCTCCTACCCTGGTAGGAAGGCCATTACTAAAAAACAAAAGGTAACAAATGTTGGCAAGGCTATGGAGAAAAGGGAACCCTAGTGACCTGTCGGTGGGAATGGAAATTAGTGCAGCCTTTATGGAAAACAGTATGGAGGTTCCTCAAAAAATTAACAATAGAACTACCATTTGATGCAGCAGTCCCACTCTGGTAATACATATAAAAAGGAGATGAGGCCGGGCGTGGTAGCTCAAGCCTGTAATCCCAGCACTTTGGGAGGCCGAGGCCGGCGGATTACGAGGTCAAGAGATCGAGACCATCCTGGCCAACATGGTGAAACCTCGTCTCTACTAAAAATACAAAAATTAGCTGGGTGTGGTGGCGTGTGCCTGTAGTCCCAGCTACTTGGGAGGCTGAGGCAGGAGAACTGCTTGAACCCGGGAGGCGAAGGTGGCAGTGAGCCGAGATTGTGTCACTGCACTCCAGCCTGGCGCCTGGCAACAGAGTGAGACTCTGTCTCAAAAAAAAAAAGAGATGAAATCATTATCCTGAAGAGATAGCTATACTCCCATGTTTGCCGCAGCATTTTCCACAACTGCCAAACTATGAAAACGATCTCAGTGTCTGTTGATGGATGGATGGGTAAGAAAATGTGGCATATATATTTTTCACAAAGAAAGAAATCCTGTCATTTGCAATGACACGGAGGAACCTGGAAGACATTCTGTTAGCAGAAATAAGCCAGACGCAGAAGGACAAATACCACGTGATGCCACTTACACGAGGAATCAAAAATAGTCAAACTCCTAGAAGCTGAGTAGAATGGTGGTTGCCAGAGGCTAGCGAGAGGAAATGGGAAGATACTGGTGAAAAGGTACAGTTTGTTATATGAAGTAAGTCCGTCCTGGAGACCTACTGTATGACACAGTACCTACTATAATTACTAATAGTGTTAGCTATACTTAAGCTTTGCTGAGGATAGATTGTATGTGAAGTGTTCTTATCACAAAATGACATAGAATGATCATCCTCATCATCAAAACAGGTGGGAGGAAATTGTGGAGGTGATGGATGTTTATGGCAGATTGTGGTGGTTTCAGGCGTGTATACTTATTTCCAAACTCATCAAGTGGCGTACAATATGCACAGCTTTTTCCATGTTTTAGAAAAGGCTATGTCAGCAGCTGCAGTGCCTGGTTCTATGGCGCACCCGAATTTTTGCAGCTGCAGCCCTGCTGATGGGCATCTAGGATGTTTCTCTTCTGCTGCTGCTACAAAGGTCACCCCCTGTGTCCCGGAGAGAGTGTGCCCATTGGGCATTCCTAGAAGTCTGTCTCCTGAATCAAGGACTAGTATACAGGATGACTTTTAGGGCTACTCGAAAATTCCCTCTAAAGTTCTGCGCCTATTACGCGCTCATCTCCGTACCTTTACCAACCTTATTCAGACTTTTTTATCCTTGCCAATTAGAGAGAGGTAACAACAGTCTCATGGGAAAAACTCTCTGGTAGTTCAAAAGGCTTAGATGCATGCATCTCTTTGGATCAGAAATTCCACTTCTAGGAATGTACCCTAGGAAAGAACACAGGACAGACCGCAGCCAGTATAGTGGGCCACGGATATGTCTAAAACGCACTTCGTGCTGTGCTTTAATTTTTATTTTTTTTTGGTTTAAGTCACAATATATTCTCACACCTAAAACTTTCAAATATGCAGAGGTGGAATACACTCCATCCTCCCTTGGGTCACCACTTAGTGGCTTCCAACCACCATGACGGTCGGCAGGTCTCCATTGGGAAATTCTTATTTGAGTATTTTAAATAATTTGAAACAAAAATATTAAATATCAGATTAAAAATTAAATGCTTAATTATCTCCTTTTAATTCCCTATTATGAAAACTTCCTGTATGAGTTGCCTAAGTCTGACAGTATTTTGCTTTGGCTCCTTTCCCCCCCATCTGCTGCAGCATTTTCAAGCAAGTACCAAGCCGTTATTTCACACCCAAATACTTCAGCATATGTTTCTAAAGAAGGGAGATGTTCTAAAGTAAACCACAGGAAAGCCATAATTCCAAGCAACAATATTCACAGTCCTTCCGCAAATCTTTTACAGTGTCCCCCCCTCATCCATGGGCGATAAGTTCCAAGATCCTCCGTGGATGCCTGAAACTGTGGATAGCAGCAATCCCCATATACAGTTTTTTCGTACATAAATACCTATGATAAAGTTTAATTTATAAATGAGGCACAGGAAGAGACTAACAGTAATAGAGTAGAACAATTTTAACAATACGCTGTAATAAAAGTGACATAAATAGGGTCTCTTTCTCAAATATCCTGTTGTATGGTACTCACCCTTTCTCTTTTTGTGATCTGTCGATGTGATGACTGAGTTGGTGGCTGAGTCACTAATGGGTATACAGCACATACGGCCACTGAAGGTGGTTATGCGGATAGGTGGTGAGGCAAATGGCCCCCTCAAGAGATATGTCATCCACACTAACTCTTGGAGCCTGTGAATGTGACATTTGAAAAAGGGTCTTTGCAGAGGTAATCAAATTCAGAATCTTGAAATAGAGTTCATGCTGGATTATCCCATGGCCCTACATCCAGTGAGAAGAGTTTGTTAGGAGACACACAGAGGTTATCTGGTGGATGGAAGAGGAGGCAGCACATAAAGACAAAAGTCCACGATGTGGGATCGAACACACAACTAGATCACGGACTTTGGCCTCCAGAACTGTGAGAATCGTTTTCTGCTGTTTAAGCCACACAGTCCGGGGTAACTCATTATTACAGCCACAGGAAACACACACACAGCATGATTCTACTTTTGTATGTATCTTAAAATGTTCATAATTCAGAGAAAACCTAATGGCACATTTGTTACAGGTGGAGTGAGATGGCAAGGTAGGAGGCCCTGCGGAAGGAAGTGGGTTCATGGGAGTGGGGACAGAAGTCACACAAAGGCTCTTCGAAGTCCCAATTGCAGCCCTCCTGGAACACTGTGCCCTAGAGGTTCCCTGCCCGCCTCTCGCACTGGGCCGCTCCTGTTCTGGACCTCATGAACACTGTCCACCTCAGGGCCCTCTGTGTGGGTCATGCAGGTGGCCTCTGCTGCCACACACTTCCGCTCAGCCAAGGACATGTGTGCAGAGACCACCGCCCTGTCCCTGCACCGCACCCTGCCCCACCTTTCTTCTTCGCAGGCCTCTCCCTGCTTGGTGCGGCGTTTCACTTTCTGGTCGTCATCACTGCCTCCCTGGAAACCCCAGTGCATCTGCAGGGCCTCAACACCCACTCTGTAGAAGACCAGAGCCCATGAGTACATGCAGGGAACGGGGCCCACGGAAGAGTGAGTGTGGCAAGGCTAGCGGGAGACTTGGGCTGTGCTGGCCCTCCTGTGTGACTTTGAATAACCACCCCTTGCAGGGTTGCTGGAGGTGCAGTGGGCAGTCCCTCAGCATCAGCATGTCCCCTTCAGGGGCAGGGGGAGCCATCCTGCTGAGCGCTGGGTGTGGCCTGCCCCCGCTGTGCTGGCAAACCGGTGGCTCCCACTCAGTGAGTTAACTTGGTGTGCTGCTGGCGACACGGGCTGGCCCTGCTACCTGCACCTGCCTGCTGAGGCGCTCATGTGACCCTGACTTCTAGGGGACATTAGCATCAAATCTCTGACTAGGTTAACCCCAACATCGACTCCACGCCAGAGAACGTCCCACAGCCATCAGGTCCCCACCCAGAAAGACCCCATGGGCTTTACCCTGCAGACTTGGCCCAACCACTCAGAGGGAGGCGGGGCCACATGACACAGACGGTTTATTCACACCTCTCCACCCGCCACAGTTCCACATCCCAGCTCAGTGGGCCTGTCGGTGAGCCCCTCCTGGCGATGTCTGTCTACGAGAGTCCCCATCCTGAGTTCCAAGTCCACATCCTAAGTGGTGAGTGCGCTCAGTCGGTGCTCAGAAAGACCCTCTTGCGTGCGGTATTGGTGTAAGGGTGCCAGCGCCACTCCACGTCTGCGGTGGCCTCCTGCTCCAGTGTGCCCAGGCGGATCATGTACACTGCAGGCAGGGATGGCCATCAGCCCCGGCAAAGCCAGCCTCACCTCCCCATCCCAGATGTGGGATTCAGCCTCAAACTCACATTTCAGCTCAAAGCGGGGTCCAACCTCAGTGAGCTCCACGTTGCGGTGGTCTGTCTTCTTGTACACATGGTGCCTGGGAGGGAACGGCTGTGGGTCAATGGCAAGCAGCACAGGGTACACAGGGTGGGGACACCTGGGGCATGGCCCGTGGACCCACCGGAATGATATGTAGTCGTCCTGGTTTGCGAAGGTGATGACCCGGTGGCTGTCATCTTTGGGCACAGGAAATAGGTATCGGAGGATGTCAGAGACCTGGACCACAAGGAAAGAGAGGGAAAGGGAGTGGCAAATGCCTGGCCTGGCCCGCAGCCCTGGCCCAAAGGCCCCCAGACTTACCCGCTTGCCCAGGCGGGAGGAGAAGCCGTGTGTAATGAGGTGGGGCTTGGCCTCCGACATGGTGCCCAGGTCTGGGATGTCATGCCGCATGACCACGTTGCACAGCGTGAAGTAGGCAGTAGGGCCAAAGGGCAGGTGGCTGACGATGAGCCCCACTGGCGGGGGAAAGGTGGCCGTCAGAGTCCCCCGTCTACCCTCAGACCGCTCCCTCTCCCCATCCCCACTCCCTCCCTCGGGCCTCACCAGGTGTGCCTCGATGCTCGTGGACGACCAGCAGGTCGGTCACACCGTTGGCTTTGCAGGCTCGCACCAGCGCCCCCACTTCATGCCGACCTCGGTTCATTCGCTGGGCTCCCGGGAACACCAGCTTCAGCTCCTGGACGCGGATGGCAGTGGGCACTCAGGACTGGGACTGTGTGTCCTGGGTGTCTCCCCCCTCACTCCCTGCCCAACAGTACCTTTGCAAACATCTTGAGGCGGGAGCTGGGGTCTCGGGAGGTAGTGATCATGACCTTGGGATCCTCGACTCCTGCCCATCGGTATTCATCATCCACGTGGCTGGTAACGCCTGTCAGGAGCGCGAGGGAGGGGCAGGAATATGACAGGCTTGGGAGACAAATGCTAACTTGGGGGCAGCCAAGACCGCCTGGATGGTGCTGTCTGATGAAACCTTCAACAATAGGAATGCTCCACACCCACGCTGGGCAAGAGGGCAGCCTCCAACTATTCTGGCTGCTAAGCACAAGTACGGCTGAGGAACGGAATCTTTTGTTTACATATAGTTCACTTAAGCTATGTGAGTCACATGGGGCTAGCAGCTACTGTATTAGATATCGAAGTTCACACACCAAGGCCAATGGTGAAAACTCCTTTATCTCATAACAAGTACCTATAACGTTTGGAATTCCTTTCTTGTTTCCTGAATAATGCAGTGAATTAAACGTATGGGCACCAGTGATGTGTAAGGGACACTGTCTTGCCCTGCAGACATTCCAGTGAGGGAGGTAATTAACAAACAAGGCAGGGAGTCAGTGGGGCACTCCCATGTGTGCCATGTAAGTGGGACAGGGGACACAGGGGCATGGGGGACAGTTCCAGGGGCAGTTTCCACCAGTGGGACAGGGCCCGGCATGTCTGACGAAGGACTGGAGACCAGCTTGCTCAGTGTTGGAGAGGGCTACCCTGTATAGTTACCTTCACCGCCAGCATCATCAAACTCCAGGGACCCCTGTAAGGCCAGAGCTTCCCGGCGTAACTCAGTGGGAATCAGGCGGTTTTCTGCAGGGGGAAAAGAAAGGGGCTAAGTGGGTCATAAGCATGGAGCCCTCAGCTCATGCAATACACTGCAGCTTACAAGCCTGTACACACTTCAAGCAAAAATACTTCAGTCCGTTCTCGGCTAGGATACAGCAGGGATAGAAGTGACAAAATTTTCTGTCTACTGGCCAACCGGTAAACAGTGGTTATTTGAGTCTCACGACTTGAGGACTTTCTTAACATATTGTATTGTTAACATATTGTATCGTTTTAATTATCAGACAAAAATCTAAAAATTACTTTTTCTTTTTTTTTGAGGAAGAGTCCAGCTCTGTTGCCCAGGCTGGAGTGCAGTGGCGCAATCTAAGTTCACTGCAACCTCCGCCTCCCAGGTTCAAGCGATTCTCCTGCCTCAGCCTCCCAAGTAGATGGGATTACAGGCACGTGCCACTGTACCCGGCTAATTTCTGTACTTTTGTAGAGACAGGGTTTTGTCATGTTGGCCAGGCTGGTCTCGAACTCCTGGACTCAAGTGATCCTAAGTGCTGGGATTACAGGCGTGAGCCACCGCGCCCGGCCTTAAAAATTACTTTTTAAAAGAAATATAGACTGCTCTGTATGTATGAAGGTGGCCCAGAGCCCTTTAAGCTCTCAGACAGCAAAACGGCTGGTCACGATGCCCATACTGCTTCAAGGGCACGGCTTCAGCGGGCCCCGAGCCGCAGGCTGCCCACAGTAGAGGACAGCGCTCCAGGCGTGCACTCCGGGCCAGCACTGTTCTCTACGGCGCCCGAACGAACTCCTGCAGGGAGGATGGGCAGCACAGTCTGCAGCACCAGAGCTACCCAGATAGTCTCTAGAATTTCTATAGGACAAGGTAAAGTCTTTAAAACTTGGGGAAAAAATTTGACTCACTGTACGCAGTGGGCAAGCTGCAAAACCCGGGTACTGCAGCGTCAATGACAAGTAATTAACACCATCACACGGAGGGAACACTCTCAAAACCAACAGGAGAACCCAAGGAGCAAGGAAAACGGCCGGCAAGCATTTGGAAAGACGCTCAGCTACCCGAACACAAACGCGTGCGGGCGTTTTATCGCGCAGACGCCCGCAGGGCCGGCCGACCGCCCTACCTTCCAGTGCGCGCCGCAGCCGCTCCTTCCTCTCCTGGGCCGAGCGCTGCGCCTCCTCGCGGGCCTTGCGGTACAGGTACTCGCGGCGCAGGCGGGCCTCGCGGCGCAGCTGTGAGAACAGCGGGCCAGGTCACCACTCGCTCCCGAGCCCCGCATCCCCTGGAAGCCCCGAGTCCCGCGGCCCCAGGGCCACACCCCCAGCACTTCGCTCCTTGTACCTCCGAAACAGGAGCTCAAACATCCTCTTACCATCTTGAGCGCCGCTTCCACGTGGGTCCGGAAAAATCTGTGGGCTCCGCCGGCGTGAATAGTCCTCACTTCCGCCCTCAACCAAGAAAGTCCCTTAGACGCTTCACTGGTGCCTGCAGCTGTCGCGAATGCCCTATGTTAAGATGGCGACAGCGCGGGGGTGTGTGTGTGTGTGGGGGGGGGGGGGGGGTGTCGCAAGGCAATTGGCCATTCCGGCAGCGCGTGCTCCTTGACAACCAATAGACTGGATACGGAATGTTGTCACGTGGCTTACGACTGCAGCTAATAAAGATGTCCGCGTGCAGCTTCACCACCACTCCCGTGCAGAATGCAGTTTTGAGATGCTGAACCGCTGAAACAATCATAATTGGCGGCTCAAAACAGTTCGTTAACTGTAAAAACGGCACACCAACTGATCTGGAGGTTGCTTGCCGGCTCCTTCCCAAGTTAACTTCAAAACTACTCTTCCCTTAACCAAAATGGTTGCTGTGCAGCTTCGCCTATCTTTCATCGCCACAGCAGCAGCCCGACTTCTGAGATTCCGCAGCTTCCGGAAGCGACTCAAAACCACCTGTCACCCTAGGCGACAGTCCAGCTGGCTGATCCACTTGGGGGCTAATTGGAGAAACCCGTTGATCGGTTGCTCCCGTAATGCTTCTCTAAGGGCGCTTGCCCTTAAAGGAGCAGACCGGGACGTCTCGGTGCGGCCGGCGTCGGAGTCCCCGGCTGGGAACGCCCCTTGAGAGAGGATCTCGTGTGCCAATTGGCTGTCCTGACAAACTGGGGGCGGTGATTGGGCGACTAGGAAGAAGGTGGCTCCAGACCCGAATGTGTCGCCATGGCGGCGCCTGACCTGCGAGCGGAGCTAGACTCACTGTTCCTGCAGCTGCTTGGGGACCTGGAGGAGCTGGAGGGGAAGCGAGCGGTGTTGAACGCCCGGGTGGAGGAGGTAGGAGGCTGGGGCGGGCAGGAGGGCACACGGCCGTAAACTGAGTCTCACCGCTCTCCTCTCCCTGCAGGGCTGGCTCTCGCTGGCCAAGGCTCGCTACGCGATGGGCGCCAAGTCGGTGGGGGCCCCTGCAGTATGCTTCCCACATGGAGCCCCAGGTCTGCCTCCATACCAGGTGAGGAAGTCTACACGCTGGGCTGGGTGGGTGGGCTCGCTCCAGGCTCGGGGTGCCAGAGTTCCATCTTCCCTTCTCGTCCTTCAGCGAGGCCCAGGAGGGACCCCAGAAGTTCAAGGTGGTGAGAGCTGGCGTCCACACCCCAGAGGAGGTGGGGCCTGGCGAAGCAGGTGAGCCCCAACCTCCTTCTACAGAGCCCCTTCCCAGTGTCAAAGGCAAAATACAGGTAATTGAGGTGATGATTTTAGTTAGGTTTTTGCGAAGAAGAGAGTGCCCCAGAGATGAAGAACAGAATGTTTCTGTAGGGTGGTTTTGCCTTAGACTTTTATAGGGTGGATTAGAGAGGTTGAGTTGCTTTACAGTGGGGATACTTTTACAATCACGGAAATCTCAGCTGAACAGAAAATATTCATCTATGTGCCTAGCTAGTTTCAGAGGGACAAACTTCTAATCCCAGTTAATCATTCGTGAGACAAAGAAGGGGGAGTTGGAGGGTCTGTGGCTGGCCTATCAGCATATTCAGGTACAGTGGTTAAGGTCAGTGTGTGGCCTTGTCACAGGCAAACAGGGTCATCCGTGGGTCTCATAGGAGTCACGGGAAAGAGTGGACAGTCTCATCTGAATCACAAAGGGAAGGGCGGTGCTTTGTGGTAAGCTGTTTCCTGGATTCGAACCATGAGCTCAGATCAAGCTCAGCATTGTCACCAAGATGATAAAGGCAGGGAATAAGATCGCAGCCTCCCCCAGCCTTTCTTTCCTCAGCTCTGCGCAGGCGCAAGGGCCCCCGCTAAGACCCCAGAGCCACAGTCTTCTGAGGCCCCTCAGGACCCCCTGAACTGGTTTGGAATCCTGGTTCCTCACAGTCTACGCCAGGCTCAAGCAAGTTTCCGGGATGGTGAGTGCACCCTGCCATTTGGCTGTGTGGCCCTGGGCTAAATTCAGACCCTCTATCCACAGGAAGCACTTGAGCACTGCTGCCATGCCTGGGGTTAGTCTCTGAAATGCTTTGCAGGTTTTTTTTTTTCCATTGCAAACTTCTGTTGTATACCCATTGTTTTTTTCCAAAAAGCATTTACTGGCTGTTGGCCGCATTCAGGTTCATGCTGGCTGCTGGGGGATACAGCAGGGAACAAAGAGACAAACACCTTTCATGTAATGTTTAGGAGTAGAGAAAGGCGATGTGCAAATAAGTAAGTAGGCCCTTAACATAAGTCAGGCTGTGAAAATTGTTATGAAAAACACAGAATGGAGTGGGACAGGGGAGGTCTCTCTGAGGAGGTGAAGGAAAAGCTTTGGGGGTGATTTCGGGGAACAGTGCTCTAGATGGAGGGACCAGTCAGGATGAAAGCCTTGAAGCCAGATAGATCTGGTGTGTGCCGCGACCAGTGGGCTAGAGTGGAGTCAGGTGATGTAGGCCCTGATGAAGACTTTCGGAGCCACAGGGAGGCCCTGAGCAGAGGATGGTGCAACTGGATGCACAGGGTCACAGAAATCCTTGGGTGCTGAGTGGGGACACAGAGCAGAGGGAGGAAGCAGGGGTCAGGGAGCAGCCAGTGTGAGAAGCAGGTAGAGTCACTGGAGGAGGGGTTAAGTGGTGGGAACCTGCACAGGTTTTAAGAGTAGAAGCCCCAGAATTTACTGACAGATAAGATGGAAGTAAGGGAAGGAAAGGAGAGTCCAGGAGAGCCAGCGGTCTCCACCCCAGAACCCCTGGGAGAATGAAGCGACCCTCACCTGCTGTGGGCAGCTGAAGACGTGGCGGAAGGCCAGAATCGATGTGGTCTGCGTGGTGTCCACTGACGCCCTGCTGGAGAGTCTGAGTGGGCACTTGGGCACATAAATCTGGAGTCTTGGAGAGGCCTGGGCTGGAGAAAGATTTGGGAGTCCTCTGCATAGCACTGGTGTTTAAATTTCAAAGATGTTGACACAAACACCGATTTAAAGCTGAGATAGAATGCGATCAGAAGAGGGCCTGGGGAGTGTAGATGGGAGGTGAGGGAGAGGAGGGGAGAAGCCAGTCAAGGAAACTGAGGAGCAATACCCGGGGGCACGTGTCCTGGAGGCCAAGAAGAGAAAGTGTTTCCTGGAGCAGTGGTCAGCCCTGCTGCTGAACAGGAGGCTCAAGACCTAGGGCTGCCCGGAGGCCTGGGCAGCAGCTGTTCCAGTAGAGACATCGGGCGTAAGCCACCCAGAGGTGGACCCAGAGTGTGGACCACTCTTGGGGCAAAGAAAAGAAGTGGAGGGAGAGCAGGTGAGGGCAGCAAGGGGCTGTAATAATGGAGGGAGGGAGGAAATGAGGACATGAGATGCTATTACTTTCTGAATTTTTAGTTCCTGGTGGGTGATACAATGGGTCCAGGAAGTCTGATGTGACATTTTAGTAAAGACCTGAAGGAGGTGTAAGGCTGCGTAGGTTCTGGGGCAGCCAGTGCAGGGCGAGTGTGGGGGTCAGAGAGGCCTGGAGCCTTTCTAATTTCTGGGGATGTCCAGATCCTCCTGGGTCGTGTGTTACACCACAGATACCATGGTGACCTTCTTTCCTTTCCTCCAGGCCTGCAGCTGGCTGCAGACATAGCCAGCCTCCAGAACCGCATTGACTGGGGTCGAAACCAGCTCCGAGGGCTCCAAGAGAAACTCAAGCAGCTGGAGCCTGGTGCTGCCTGACGCGCGCGCATAGAGGCAGGGCAGCGCGCACAGCTCTTCTCGGACGTGGCTGCTTGATCTCAGGCCTCCTTCCTTCACAAATAGCTCTTGCCCCTATTCCGTGCCAGCTAATGCCCCCTCCGTCCCCCGGCTTTGCATGTTTCCGTCTTCCTTAGGTGTGAAGTTTGAAGAGGCAGACTAATTTTGAAAGCCACTACTCTGAAACCATTCCGAGGCCTGGGTTCCCGTACGACACGTTCACATGGGCAGATACACGTTAGTCAACAACTGGAACTGCGTCTTGCATCACTGAGCTGTGCTTTCATGGCCGGATGATAGGATGCTGTGAGAAGAGAGGTGGGGGAGGACAGGAAGTAGCGCTTCGTGTTTACTACATCCTCCAAATTGACTTTTCTGGAGGAGAAAACCATACTCGGCGGAAAGATCAGGACAGTATGCCTTGAGTCAACAAAGACACAAACGACTGAGTAGATGCGCAGCCCTGGGCAGGGTCTAAGCCAGAAAGTGAAAATGACTTGTCGTAGATTTTCAAGGAAACTGGAGGAAGAGACCTAAGTTTTTAAAACCCTGCCTCTTTAGCCTACCATAGCCTCTCTTCATTTTTTTGAAGGGCCAGTTGTGTTTTCTATTCTGAGAACTTCATTCATTTTTCTCCTGGGTTGTTGATCTTTGCAATAATTTCTAGGAGCTGTTTATGTTTTGGGGGGTCAATTAATCCTTTGTTCATATATATGAGATGTAAATCTTTTTTTCCAGTTTATCTTTTCGCTTATAATTTTTTGACTTCGTATTGTGAAATAAAATATGTTATATCGGACTGCACAAAACAGTTGAATAGCTTAATGAATAACTACAGTAAAAGCTATGCTAACCACTACACAACTCTTGTGTTTTTTGATCAGTGTATGTATGTAGAGTTGAATGTATCCAGCTGTCACGTGATTTCTGAATTTGGGATTGTAATTGATAAGGCAATAGGGGAATTCTCCAACGTTGGAAATAGATGCTCAGTGCCGCAGAGAAAAATCAGCACTGAGACAAAGGATCTTTCAGTAACGCAATTTTTACTTCCTGGACTGCAGGAAGGGTACTCCCGGTAGACATTGTGCCACGAGAATACAAAGAACAAAGGAGAACACACATTTATTTCTTACACATTTGGGGTTGTCCTTACTGCTGTGTGTGATCTCCGTTGGCTGAAGCCAGACCTCACAATCTAAACTAAAACCCAATTAGCTAATAACATAAAACTTTTCTAAACAGGTAAAAGCAATGGGGGAGCTGGGACATGCCTGTGAGCACGTCCAGGATAGATATCTTGGTTAAAGTACAAGGACACAGAATGTACTACATGCCTGTAAGCATGGCATGTTAAACACCTACATAGGATAGGGCTTAACAGAAAGGAAATTTTTAAAAAGGAACTTTTCTACTTCCCACAATTCCCTCCTCTTTTACTTTATAATTTTCCTTTTTAAATCCCGTCCCCTTTTTTTTTTTAACATGTCTTGGCCGAGTTATTCTGCCCAAGTTTCTAAAAGAAAAAGTTTCTCTGTCTTTTCTGTTTACACTATTTCTTTAGTTTTACTTCCCGTCTCGCTCTCTTTCATACATTCTCTTACAATTTTCCGACATACCTTAACCCTTTTTTAACATCTTGCTGGCCGGAGTGGGAAAGTTATTGGCACACTTATTTTTTAACAAGAAAGGAAACTTTAAAAGGAACTTTTCTACTTCCCACATCCAGCATTTTTGAGAACCTCTGGTTTCAGTTGAAATGTTCAGTGAGTCCTGTCCAGCTTTTCCACCATCCACCCACAAGCTGTATGTCAATTAATCTTAGTTTTCTAACTCCCAGTGTAAACCCAATGTAATTTGGGGGTTTTCATTCTGTTTCGTGGACCTTAATGTCAATACACCAGTACACTGTTTCATACCATGAGCCTTTAACATAATCCCCGTAGGGCACATTTGTCGTTGGGTTGAGGGGTCGTTTATTGGCCCTGTTGACCTTGAGTTGCCAGGGAAAAGACTAATGGGAGAGCTCAAATGGAACCCCCGTGACTGCAGGAAAAACATGTCTGCCTCCAACCCTCACCAAAGGTTGCCTTTCATAAGATCCTATCCACAAGGTGCCAGTTAGTGAGATTCTGAAGCCAAAGTAAGGAAAAAATAAGTCAATTTTGCTGGGGCCACAAATTCTTCCCAGAGAAGGTGCGATCCCGTGGAGTACACCCTTTGCTGCTGGTCGCGGGTGGGCGCCAGGGTGGGCATGCACCTCCCACTACTGGCTTGGGGCTGGGCTCTCAGGTGGCTGTACTCCTGTCCGGGCGAGGCCACGGGCTCTGTAAATGGGGTTGATGAAGACAGCAAATCTTCAGCAAAGCATCCTTAACTCGCAGCCCTGACCTTCCGCCCTGACTCCAGCTCTCAGGGAGACCATCAGGAAAGTGGGTACTGCCTGCATTGGAGAAGGCGGCTTGTGCCACCAAGGCTAAGTCGGGAGGGGTCCAGGCAGCAGGTCTGGTGCAGCTGCAGTCACATGGGTTTCCACAGGGACAGCAGGAGCCCAGTGCTGCGCAGTGGTGGCGGGAAGGGGTTGGTGTGAAGCTGATGCATGCCACATATATAGTGATTGTGGCGCCACCTTTCAGCAGTTCCCATATGGTCTAGCGGTTAGGATTCCTGGTTTTCACCCAGGCGGCCCGGGTTCGACTCCCGGTATGGGAACGAAAGTGACTTTTTGCAGGTGTATACGCTTTCTTTCAACTTGAAAATATTCGCCAGAATTTTGGCTTCTCACCACTAGAACGCCCCAGGCCAGATTGGTTATTTCGTCTTCATTTGAACGTGGAGAAACAGCCCCACAGAGACCAGGATTCCAGCGTTGTGTGTTATGATGACAGTGACCATTTTCATCACGGCATCAGCTAGTTGTTTTGACCATCAACAGTTTACTGAGTATATTAGATGCCATATGCATCACAGGTGTGAATATTAGAAATAGTGAAATGCCCAGTAACTTTGAAATTATTCAAAATGTGTTGCTGTGGAACCCTGCAGACGGCAGGCCCCACTGGCCCCCGTCGCCCCAGCACACCCGCCCAGTTTGGCAGGGGCTGCCTTGAGTCCGTAAGCCACCTCTGCGAGGTGGAGATAGGAAGTCCTAGGAAGTCTACAGGGAGCAAACACTATGGAAGATTTTACCTTTCTCTCTAGCTGCTGCTTTGGTCCGGTTGCAGGGTTCCTGTTTTCTCACTGGGTAAGTGGAGGTTTTCTGCTTGCCTCCACTCCCCCAGCAGAAAACCAAACTCCAACGATGGCTCTGTGCCAGTACACACACACACACACACACACACACACACACACACACACACACACCCATGGAAAGGAGAACCCAGCTGGGCGAGGCGGTTCCCAACTGCTCGGGTCCCAACTGCTCAGGAGGCTGAGGCCAGAGGATCACCTGAGCCCGGGAGGTTGAGGCTACTAAAGTGGGAGGATCGTCTGAATCTGGGAGGTCGAGGCTGCAGTGAGCCGAGATTGCACCAGTACCCTCCAGCCTGGGCCACAGACTCAGACCCCTTATCTAAAAAAGACATTGTTTTTTGGCTTGTTTGCTTAATTAATCTAGGGAGGTTATATGCAGGGCTGAGGTCCTGTCTTCAGGAATTACTGCCACACTCATTCATTCATTCATTCATTCATATCTTTGCTGTTTTAATAAATTATTTCTATAATTATTGCTATTAAGCATACCAATGAAAATTTTTGTTCTGGCACATAAAGAGCTTCAAAATCATCACTTCCTTTCTTAAAACAAGAAAAAAGCTGAATGAACTGGAAAATCAACAACTCTTAGATACTTCAGAAAACTGAGGTCACAGGGCAAACCACTCCCCTAAAAATTAGAAGGAAAAGCAAATACAGAGTCACAGCTTACCTGGCACAGAAGCTGCTGCTGCTGCAGCCAGCAACTGGTAGGGAAACTTACAGGGTAATTGACTAACTGCTGGAGCCTGGGCATGTGAGCATAAGAGAGAAAAACTGCTGGGGACCTAGCATTAGGGGGCCCCCACACTCTGATGGGTTTTATCTCCAGGAACTCTATCAGGTTCTTGGGTGAACAGCAGAGAAAAATCTGCTGGAGCTTCTGGCAAGGGGAGGGAGAGAGTAACCACTCTGAAATGCACACAGAGTGTTCTGTTCTCCTTAACAAAGGCTTATAGTCAGAGCAACCATCAGAGCATACCCAACCCAAGGGAAGGAGAATATCCCCGTCCAGCCCACTCTAATCTTCCAATCTCACATAAAAAAAAGTTGAGCAGCACTTGTGAGGGGCACAGCCTAGGGATCACTGGTTCACGAAAAGACCGATCATGGGTTTATAGACCACTACCTGCTGTCCCCTCATCTTACTGCCACGTCACTGAGGGCTCCTATATATTAACAGGGGGATTACAGCTGAAAGAACTCCAAGGCCCAGAATTTATGTAAGAAGCAACCTCTAGGGAAACCCAAAGGCAACAGGGGATGCAAAAACAAGGACACTGGAGGAAATTTTAGCCTCTGACATTTACAGCTACAGCAAACAGGAAACACAGCCTTGCTCCTTAGAACTGAGCCTATTTACCTCAGTTCCTCTCACCTTATGCATTAAGTTTGGCTTTCAACAAAAAATTGCAAGATGAAAGATAAAATATTTCTGCAGCAGAGTGCCTCCATCAGCCAGTTTCCTGCCTGTGGAATTTTGGAAGCCCCATGGCCTTTCTTTATTCCGTTCCATCTCTGTCCCTTAGAGTCCAGGCTGCCATGTTTCTACTGCTGTAAGACTCTCAAAACCTTTGTCTCCTGCATAATTGATGAGGTTTCAGCCAACAGACGAATGGGTCCTCCACAGATCTTTCCTGGGTAACCCCATCTCTATTTCTGGTTTCTGCTGAGATGGTGGAGTGGTTCCATGAGTCACATGTCCAATCTCTTTAGCAAAATGTTATCCAGCCACACCCTCGGTCCTCTTTCCAGAGTACAATTTCTAACAGTGAGTTTCCTAATTTTTGTATCCTTTGTAATCTGGACATAGCAAGAGCCCCTAAATCATCAAGTATCATCTCCTTTCTGCTTGACTGTTCTTCACTCAATGTACCTCTTTCCTCTCCCATTTCCTATTAGCAGCAAGCAGGCTGTACCTTCAACACTTCCCTTAGAAATCTCCTCAACTAAATATCCAAGCTTTTAATATCCATGCTCATACTTATCATGTCTACTTTGCATGAGACAACAGAACACAATGTAGTCCAGTTCTCTACCACTTTATAACAAAGATCTCTTTTACTCTAATGTCAAAGAACATGTTCCTCATTTCTTTCTAAGACCTCACCAGAAGTACCTTTAACATTATGTTTCTACTTAACATTCTGTTCATGATAATATATGTATTCTCTAAGAGCAGCAGTCCCCAGCCTTTTTGGCACCAGGAGACCAGGGGGTAGGGGGATTGAAGGGATGGTGGGATGGCTTCAGGGTGAAACTGGTCCACCTTAGATCATCAGGCATTAGTTAGATTCTCATAAGGAGTGCACAGCCTAGATCCCTGGTATGAGCAGTTCACAATAGGGTTTGTGCTCCTATGAGAATATAACGCCCCTGCTGATCTGACAGGAGGCGGATCTCAGGCAGTAATGCTGGATCGCTGGCCGCTTACCTCCTGCTGTGTGGCCTGGTTCCTAACAGGCCAGGGACCTGTACCAGTCCTTGGCCTGGGGGTTGGGACCCCTGCTAAGAGGATAGAAGCCTCTGTAGCTCTTCTCACTTCCTTCTGAGCTTTCATTAGAATTACTGTCCACCTTTCCACCAACTGTTTCCTCAATGGATTCTAGGCTTTTTCTATCACATGCCCCAAGCTTGTTCCAGCCTCTCCCTGATTCTAAAGCTCCTTCCACATTTTAAGTATTTGTTACAGAAACATCCTACTTCCTGGCACCAATGACTATATTACTTTCCTAGGCTGCCACAGTAATTTAACACAAACTTAGTAATTTATCCTCTCACAGTTCTGAAAGAAGTCTGGAATCCAGATGCTGGCAGACCCGTGCTTCCTCTGAAGGCTCCAGGGACAACGCTTCTCTGTTCATCCTAGCTTCTGATGGCTCTGACAGTCCTTTACATTCCTTGAGTGGTAGGTACATCGCCCTGATCTCTGCCCCCATCCTTCCGTCCTTCACGTGGCTTTCTTCTCCATATGTATCCATGTGTCATCTCCTCCTCCTGCAAGAACAGCAGTCACTGGATACAGAACCTACTCTAATCCAGTACAAATAACCATAACTTACTTACGTCTGCAAGATTCTATTTCCAAATAAGATCACATTCTGAGGTTGTGGGTAGACATGATTTTTTTTTTTCTTTTTGATGGGGAGACACTGTTCAACCCAAGACAGAGCGCTTGGAGGGGACAAACTGCAAAGCCAGTGGATTCGTAAAACAAAGTTTCAAAAATGCTGCCTTGAACCAGTTTTGAGGCCCTGGCTAGAGGCCAGTTTCCCTTCTTGAACAGCCAATTAAGTTCATACGGCAATCACTGGGCTCTCTCTCTCTGGGCTCTACACACCTGACCTAATCAATCTCTCCCTAACCCATCACATGTGCTCTCTTGAGAACTGTGAGTAAAATGTTTCAATGTCAGTGATGTCCTGTCTTTTCAGTATCGTTCGTTTTCTAATCTTTAAATAATGTTACCTAAATAATAATAAAGCCTATTGAAGCAGTGGGCCAGCAAGCAGGGTGGTTTGGCCAGCTGCAATGACAGCCACTAGGCCGCCCTTGCTTACTGACTGGCCTCACCAGGTGACAGCACCAGCCTGGGGTGGCGGCTGCTTTTGCTGTCTACGGGGTGTCTGGTGAATCCTATCCACAAATTGTGAAACTTTGAGTCCTCCGGAGTTTCTCCTAAAGCAAGATATCAAGTGCTGCGGGGCAGCTCAGATTAATTCATTACTTCTGGTTGTCAAAAGACTCACTGAAGCGGGCAAGGGGTGAAGAGGGAGTGTGGCTCCCCTCCAGGTGCCATGGAGTCCTCTGAGTGGCCAATCAGGCAACGCGGACACGTGGCTGGCAACGCAATCACTTTCTGCGGCCCGTTCCACAGCACAGTGAGAGACTGCACTGCCAGGGCGGCCCTGGGGTTGGTCGCTCACGGGGTTGGTGCACCCGCAGCCTCTTCCGGGATCCACGGCACCCCGCGAGTCCTTGCTAGCATTTGTACACTGCTATGGTGTTGTCTGCCTTGAGGCTGTGACAGCTTGTCCCCTGGAGCCTGTGGAACACAAGGGCTCACAGCCATGGAGACCCCTGGCACAGTGATTAATCAAAAATGAAGGGAGAGGGGAACACTTTCTTCCTGCCCTGCCCGAGACCCCCAAGGAGGTCACGCAGTTGATTCAGGAATGGGAAACCCTGGACACTGGCCTCGCAGAGCAGTGATAGTTGGGTTAGGTGGGTGAAAGTAGAAATGAAGAAATGTGGGTGAGTTCAAGAGATACTCATGGAGTGGAATTAGTGTGTCTTTGCAATATTTTGGATGTGAGGAGTGAAACAGCAATTAAAGCTGTTTTCTAGATTTCTGCCTCATGCAACTGTATAGCTGTTTGTGCCTTTCACTGCATCACTGCAGAAACTGGAAACTAAACTGGGCTGGAAGTGGGTAGTTTTTTGTTTTTTGTTTTTTTTTGAGATACGGTCTTTCTTTTTATTGTACTTTAAGTTCTTGAATACATGTGCAGATCTTGCAGGATTGTTGCATAGGTACACACATGCCATGGTGGTTTGCTGCCTCCATCCCCATCACCTATGTCAGGCATTTCTTCCAATGTTATCCCTCCCCAACCTCCCCACCCCACTCTGTCCCTCCCCTAGCCCCCCACCCCCCAACAGACCCCAGTGTGTGATGTTCCCCTCCTTGTGTCCATGTGTTCTCATTGTTCGACACCCACCTATGAGTGAGAACATGTGGCATTTGGTTTTCTGTTCTTGTGTCAGTTTTTCTGAGAATGACAGTTTCCAGATTCATCCATGTCCCTACAAAGGACATGAACTCATCTTTTTTATGGCTGCATAGTATTCCATGGTATATATGTGCCACATTTTCTTTGTCCAGTCTATCATTGATGGGCATTTGGGTTCGTTCCAGGTCTTTGCTATTGTAAACAGTGCTGCAATGAACATACGTGTGCTTGTGTCTTTATAATAGAATGATTTATAATCCTTTAGGTATATACCCAGTAATGGGATTGCTGGGTCAAATGGTATTTCTATTTCTAGGTCCTTGAGGAATCACCACACTGTCTTCCACAATGGTTGAACTAATTTACACTCCCACCAACAGTGTAAAAGTGTTCCCATTTCTCCACATCGTCTCCAGCATCTGTCTCCAAATTTTTAGTGATTGTCATTCTAACTGGTATGAGATAGTATCTCAATGTGGTTTTGCTTTGCATGTCTCTAATGACCAGTGATGATAAGCATTTTTTCATATGTTTGTTGGCTTCATATGTATCTTCTTTTGAAAAGTGTCTGTTCATATCCTTCACCCACTTTTGGATGGGGTTGTTTTTTCTTGTAAATCTACATTAGTTCCTTGTAGATTCTGGATATCAGCCCTTTGTCAGATGGGTAGCTTGCAAAAATTTTCTCCCATTCTGTTGGTTGCCGATTCACTCTAATGATTGTTTCTTTTGCGGTGCAGAAGCTCTGGAGTTTAATTAGATCCCATTTGTCTATTTTGGCTTTTGTTGCCAATGCTTTTGGTGTTTTCATCATGAATTCCTTGTCCATGCCTGTGACCTGGATGGTATTGCCTAGGTTTTCTTCTAGGGTTTTTTATGGTGTTAGGTCTTATGTTTAAATCTTTAGTCCATCTGGAGTTAATTTTTGTGTAAGGTGAAAGGAAGGGGTCCAGTTTCAGCTTTCTGCACATGTCTAGCCAGTTTTCCCAACACCATTTATTAAACAGGGGAATCCTTTCCCCATTGCTTGTTTTTGTCAGGTCTGTCAAATATCAGATGAGTGTAGATCTGTGGCGTTACTTCCGAGGCCTCTGTTCTGTTCCATTGGTCTATATCTCTGTTTTGGTACCAGTACAATGCTGTTTTGATTACTGTAGCCTTGTAGTATAGTTTGAAGTCAGGTAGCATGATGCCTCCAGCTTTGTTCTTTTTGCTTAGGATTGTCTTGGCTATGGGCACTCTTTTTTGGTTCCATATGAAGTTTAAGGTGGTTTTTTCCAGTTCTGTGAAGAAGGTCAGTGGTAGCTTGATGGGGATAGCATTGAATCTATAAATTACTTTGGGCAGTATGGCCATTTTCACAATATTGATTCTTGCTAACCATGAGCACAGAATGTTTTTCCACCTGTTTGTATCCTCTCTTATTTCCTTGAGCAGTGGTTTGTAGTTCTCCTTGAAGAGGTCATTCATATCCTTTGTTAGTTGTATTCCTAGGTATTTTCAAATCTTCAGTAAAATACTGGCAAACCAAATACAACAGCACATCAAAAAGCTTATCCATCACGATCAAGTAGGCTTCATCCCAGGGATGCAAGGCTGGTTCAACATACACAAATCTATAAACGTAATCCATCACATAAACAGAACTAAAGACAAAAACCACACGATCATCTCAATAGATACAGAGAAGACCTTCGACAAAATTCAACAACCTTTATGCTAAAAACCCTCAATAAACTAGGTATCGATGGAATGTATCACAAAACAATAAAAGCTATTTATGATAAACCCACAGCCAATATCATACTGAACAGGCAAAAACTGGAAGCATTCCCTTTGAAATCTGGCACTAGACAAGGATGCCCCTCTCTCACTACTCCTATTCAATATAGTATTGGAAGTTCTAGCCAGAGCAATCAGGCAAGAAGAAGAAATAAAGTGTATTCAATTAGGAAAAGAGGAAGTCAAATTGTCTCTATTTGCAGACGACATGATTACATATTTAGAAGACCCCATCATCTCAGCCCAAAATCTCCTTTAGATAATAAGGAACTTCAGCAAAGTCTCAGGACACAAAAATCAATGTGCAAAAATCACAACCATTCCTATAACCAATAACAGACAAACAGAGCCAAATCATGAGCGAACTCCCATTCACAATTGCCACAAAGAGATAGGGTCTTGCTATGCATTCCACACTGGACTTCAATTCCTAGGCTCAAACCATCCTCCCACCTCAGTCTCCTGAGTAGCTGGGACTGCAGGTGTGTGTGACTCTGTACCCAGCTCCATGAGTTTAGTTTTATAGATGTCGTATTTGAGCCATCTTGGTTAAGGAATTCAAGGTAGAAATGGTTATGTGGGTCGGTAGCTCAGTGGAGAGGCTGGTTATGTGTTACATCTAGATGTTGAAGTTAGTGATCCTTTTTTTTTTTTTTTGAGATGGAGTCTTGCTCTCATCGTGCAGGCTGGAGTGCGGCGGCATGATCTCGACTCACTGCAACCTCCACCTCATGGGTCCAAGCGACTCTCCTTCCTCAGCCTCCCGGGTAGCTGGGATTACAGGTGTGCGCCAGCACACCCTGCTAATTTTTGTATATTCAGTAGAGATGGGGTTTCGCCATGTCGGCCAGGCTGGTCTCAAACTCCTGAGCTCAGGTGATCCACCCACCTCGGCCTCCCAAAGTGCTGGAATTACAGACGTGAGCCACCGCCCCAGCCATTACTGATTCTTTCAAGGGAGGTCTTAGAATGAAGAGGAATACTGAACTAAGTGCCAAAGTCCCTAGTGAATGAAGAATGTAATGAGGGTATGTGTTAGATGGCTCAACAAATGGTGCTAGAACTTTCGTTGACGGTTTGGTCTTCACAGGAAGACTGCTTTCTACAAGAGGATGGGTTAGTAATGGTCTGGGAGTGGTGAAGGGTACAAAGAGCTCCCGACTTCACCCTCAAGTGAAGAAATAACACTTGAGAGGACTCAGAAAAGGTAGTCTTGGCAGGGGAGAGCCAGGTTTTAATTTGAGGAGGTCCAAGGAATGCTTTAGACATGTTAAAGATATGGAAGCTTGTATAATGGAAAGGTTTAGAGACTTTCAGAAGAGGAGGTCTCTGCCTTCCCAGAATGCATAGTCCCTTTTCCTTACTATTTATGTTATGGTGCGCAAGTTATTTACACTACAGAACCAAGCTTTTATAAATTTAAATCAACAGATTTCACATCTTTAAGGACATACCAAGTTTTTATTGCTTTCCCTATTGAGTCTGGTTTCTGCTTCCCCTACATTTTACTTTTTCTTTTTCATTTTGTTTTTGTTTTGAGACAAGGTGTGGCCTCTGTCACTTGGACTGGAGTGCAGTGGCACGATCTCGGCTCACTGCAACCTCTGCCTTCCAGGCTCCAGTGATTCTCCCCAGCCTCAGCCTCCTGAGTAGCTGGGACTACAGGAGTGTACTATCAGGCCTGGCTAATTTGTTTTGGTATTTTTTTGTAGAGATGGAGTTTCGCCATGTTGCCCAGGCTGGTCTCCTACTCCTGAGCTCAAGCAATCCACCTGCCTAGGCCTCCCAAATTACTGGGATTACAGGCATGAGCCACCGTGCCCAGTCCACATTTTCTGCTTTTTATGTCTCTGCTTTTCTATTTCAGGACTCACATGAATGAGCAAAACATAACTTGAACACTCATGCAAAAGAGTGTAAGAATCTGGCAGAGGCTTTTTTGGCCTCTGAGACTTTGGATGCCAAAGAGATTCAAGTTGTTCTTGAGGGGGAAGAAACAGGTAGTGAGATGATAACTCTCTTCTTGATAGGGATGCGTTTCTGGTTTCATTGCAAGAATGCGAGCAGTACTGCAATGGTCCCCTTTGGCAATGCTTTCCCATCCATTCTTGAATTGGTATAATTCAAGGCTCTGAGATACTTTGTCATTTTTTTTGGTCAGATTCATCTAATTTTGGTTATTGTCATGATGTTGCCTGTTGCAAATTAGCAACCTTACAGCATGCATATTTCAAATTAGCAACCTTATAGCATGCATATTTCAAATTAGCAACCTTACAGCATGCATATTTCAAATTAGCAACCTTACAGCATGCATATTTCAAATTAGCAACCTTATAGCATGCATATTTCAAATTAGCAACCTTATAGCATGCATATTTCAAATTAGCAACCTTACAGCATGCATATTTCAAATTAGCAACCTTATAGCATGCATATTTCAAATTAGCAACCTTATAGCATGCATATTTCAAATTAGCAACCTTATAGCATGCATATTTCAAATTAGTAACCAAGAACAATCAGGATTTAGAACAGCTTATCTGAGAAATGTCCATCAGTCATTAAGCTGAAAGTAAGTAATGATTTTATGGTGATGCTACTAGATGTGAATAAAAATTATTCCCTTAGCTCTTGGGAAGCATTTTTAATTTGCAAGCTAAAATTGTTGAGGATTTCCATTATCTCTCTCTGTCTTTTTTTTTTTTTTGGAGATGGAGTCTCACTTTGTTGCCCAGGCTGGAGTACAGTGGTGAGATCTTGGCTCACTGCAACCTCCGCCTCCTGGGTTCAAGCGATTCTTCTGCCTCAGCCTCCCAAGTAGCTGGGTCTATAGGTGCATGCCACCACGCCTGGCTAATTTTTGTATTTTTAGTAGAGATGGGGGTTTCACCATATTGGCCAGGCTGGTCTCAAACTCCTGACTTCGTGATCCACCTGCTTCAGTATCCCAAAGTACTATTTGTCTTTTATAATAAAATGATGCTATTTGGTTGTCGGTAAATCATAATTTTATGAACATCAGTGGAAACTTAATTAAGATGCAGTAATTTTGCTTTAATCACATATAAAATGTTTAAATCTAAGACTAGAGAGTTGTAATTAAGTTACAATCAGAATTTGAACGGTTACAACATTTTAAAATAGGCAATAATAAAAAAGGCAGACTGCCAGGTGCGGTGGCTCACGCCTGTAATCTCAGCACTTTGGGAGGCCGGGGCGGGTGGATCACTAGGTGAGGAGATTGAGACCATCCTGGTCAACATGGTGAAACCCCGTCTCTACTAAAAATACAAAAATTAGCCGGGTGTGGGGGCGGGTGCCTGTAGTCCCAGCTACTCAGAAGGCTGAGACAGGAGAATTGGTTGAACCTGGGAGGCAGAGGTTGCAGTGAGTTGAGATTGCACCACTGCACTCCAGCCCGGGCAACAGAGCAAGACTCCATCTCAAAAAACAAAAAGCAAACACACAAAACAAAAAGGCAGACCATAAGAAGTATTGCAAAAGATGTGGAGAAACTATAACCCTAATACACTGCTTGTTAGAATACAAAATTATTACAGTCACTTTGAAAACCACATCCAGCTAGTTATGAGCATATTTCTTTTCTTTTTCTTTGTCTTTTTTTTTTTTTGAGATGGAGTCTCGCCGTATCACCCAGGCTGGAGTACAGTGGCATGATCTGGCTCACCGCTACCTCCGCCTCCCAGGTTCAAGCAATTCTCCTGCCTCAGCCTCCTGAGTAGCTGGGACTACAGGCGTGCGCCACCATGCTCGGCTAATTTTTTGTATTTTTAGTAGAGACAGGGTTTCACCATGCTGGCCAGGCTGGTCTCAAACTCCTGACCTTGTGATCTGCCCCCCTTGGGCTCCCAAAGTGCTGTGTAAGGTTTTTTGTTTGTTTTTTTTGTTTTTTTGTTTTTTTTTGTTTTTTTTTTTTTGAGACGGAGTGTCACTCTGTCACCCAGGCTGGAGTGCAATGGCGCGATCCCGGCTCACTGTAACCTCCGCCTCCCAGGTTCAAGCGATTCTCTTGCCTCAGCCTCCTGAGTAGCTGGGATTATAGGCGCGCACCACCACGCCCAGCTAATTTTTGTATTTTTAGTAGAGACGGGGTTTCAACATCTTGGCCAGGCTGGTCTCGATCTCCTGACCTCGTGATCCACCTGCCTCGGCCTCCCAAAGTGCTGGGATTACAGGCATGAGCCACTGCGCCCAGCCATGTGTAATGTTTTAATAAAATGCATTGGAATACAGGCTTGATCTTCAAATTGAAAAAATAATAATGAGTTGTGGACATAAAGATTTGAAAAGTTGGTACCTTTGAAACAAATATTTTATTTCTATGCAAATACCTTTCTGAACCCATTCTGTTACACGTGAATCCTTATTTTAGTCAAGAATACAATCTTTCCTCGCCTTTTACAACAGAAACTTAATGAAATTATATATAAAAATTATGTTGTTTTCTGAACTATTTCCATCTTCCATCAGCATGACATATAGTAGGTGGCTAATCTGTTATGAATGTGAGAATGCATTTCATTAAAAAATTACAAAGTTGCCAAACAGGGAGGGTGGGAGGACACATTTCTTAAACAAATTCTACTTCAGAGAGCTTGCTGTGAATGTTCTGCCTTTCTGGAAGTAGGTATTTGACTCATCCAGGGAAATCAAGCCTGAGAGAAGGTGCTGCTCTGTCTGAGAAAGGGAGAATTGTTACTGTGTTGAGACCGGTCTGCACTCTCCAAATTTGTTTTGCCAAAGAATGCTTGAGTGTTTACAGAGGATCAGATGTTGGTCAGGGGCAAGAGAGAGAGCCATTGTGGGGGAGAGGGGGACCCATTTTAGATCACACGTGAAAGGGCCTGTTAAAGGTGTGAAGAGGCCTCAGAAGAGTATAATCCAAAGTGGATCCCTGGATTCCTTAGGAGCTAAGAGAAAATGAAGGCTGGGATAGAATGTGTTCGCTCAGGTTAAAGCAATTACAGGTGAGAACAGCTGTGGGCAGAGTACTCCTGAGAGAGCTGGTTTTAAAATAAATGCCATATCCAGATTGCTGGAAATTATCTTACAACTCTATCAGTCAGATAAGAACTCAACTACCCTTTGCAAATATGACTCTTACAGGATCAGAAACCATAATTTGGCAGCTGAGGAAGGGTGGACGGAATTAGGTAGGGAAGAAGTAAAGGACTATGCCTGCCTCCTACCCTTACGGCAAGTGGCCAGCTTGCAACAGGCCCCAACTGATTAACTCTGACTTTGGGGTATTTTTATCACTACATGGGGAGGGACATTCTGTTTCAGTGCTTTGTCAGTTAAAGCAGCACTGGGCTTTTTATATTACCTGGGAATCATATTTTCAGCCTGGGCAGAAGAACATGTAAATATTTAATTGGTAAGTGATAGTGGGAGATGATGCTGTCTTCTGATTCTCCCTGTATTCTGTTGAAAGCTTTTCTATGTGATTATGTTAAAACTCAGGAATGACCTTGTGAGGTCCTTATTCTTTGCTCTTCCTCGCATGTTGGTTAACTCAGGTGACATCGTTGTTTCTGTTGAGCATCTCTCTACATTTCTCTCCTCTGTACACTGTTGCACCTTAGTGCAAGGGAAAGACTTCTAGCCCTTTTCTGTTTAGGGTGTATTTCTTGCTGCTTTCTCTGTTTCTTCATAGTGTTTGATTTGTACTTTTGTAAGAAATTGTTGGCCGGGTGTGGTGGCTCACGCCTGTAATCCCAGCACTTTGGGAGGCCAAGGCGGGTGAATCACTTGAGGTCAGGAGTTCGAAACCAGCCTGTCCAACATGGCGAAACCCCATCTCTACTAAAAATACAAAATTAGCCGGGCATGGTGGTGCATGCCTGTGATCCCAGCTACTCGGGAGGCTGAGGCAGGAGAATCGCTTGAACCTGGGAGGTGGAGGTTGTAGTGAGCCAAGATCATGCCACTGCACTCCAGCCTGGGCAACAAGAGCAAAACTCCATCTCAAAGAAAAAAAAAAAAAAAGAAAGAGAAATTGTTCTATAATTTATTGTGTCTATTTCTGCCTTCCCCACCTGCTGAGCTCTAGGAAGCTTCTTTTAAACACCTTTCATCTCTAAAGCTCTAGGAAGCTTCTTTTAAACACCTTTCATCTCTAAAGCTAAACGGAGTGCTTTATAGGTAGGTATCTAACCCATTTTAATAGGTATTCAGTAGATGAAATGTTCTCATTCCCTCAGCATCAGGTGGAGCCTTAGAACAGATGGATCAGACTCTCTGAGGGAGGGTTAAAAAATGCTATAGAGAATACCTTTTTTATCTCTGAAAACATTCTGGAGAGTATTGTAGTAAAAAGACTGGTGGGCCAGGTACGGTGGCTCACATCTGTCATCCCAGCACTTTGGGAGGCCAAGGCAGGTAGATCACTTGAGGTCAGGAGTTCAAGACCAGCCTGGCCAACATGGTGAAACCCCGTCTCCACTAAAAAAATACAACCATTAGCTGGGCATGGTGGTGTGCGCCTGTAATCCCAGCTACTCAGGAGGGTGAGGAAGGAGAATCACTTGAAACTGGGAGGCGGAGGTTGCAGTGAGCTGAGATCATGCCATTGTACTCTACATTCCAGCCTGGGGGGCAGAGTGAGACTCCATCTCAAAAAAAATGCCTTCCTGTAGGGAAAAGTTTGATTTCTTTTTAAGAAGAGAAAAAAATATAAGGCAAGTTTGTGACCCAGGATAACAGTGTCTGTCACACAGAAGGATCTGTGAAATGAGCTAAAGGTTATTTTAAGATCTCTAGCATGTGAAATTCTAAGGTATCCTGGATTGATATCATGGAAGATGCGCCTGATCCTTCTCAACCAGTTACTGTCATCCAGGTTCTAAATCATATCTATTGCATACATTTATTGTTAATGAAAATCCCTTAGAATTCAACCCTACGAACAGAGTTACCCGAGTCTTTTATATACCTATTTCTTAATGCTGGAAGGCTTCAGAATTAATTGTAAGACTAGAAGAGAATGTTGATGGACTTATGGCAAGTGAAACAGCAGCAGAAACAGCAGCGGTTAAATCAAACTCATCTTATTTAAAGACTTCTAGTTATTCATCACATGCATGTCAAATTTTTTTCACATCAAATTTGCACAGTTAAAACCCACAGGTTCCATAAATTATGTGATAGACAGCATGTAATTAAAGTAGATGACCGTGTTCTTGCTTTCCCTTAGGAAGAAAGTAGTATTTCTGGGTTTTGTTTACTGAATGCCTAAATAGAGTTAAGTTGAAGTGATATACCGTTAGCAATCAGACGCAGACCTTTTTGGAGTTAAAAATAATGAGATGGAGTATTTGATGGTATAAAGAAATGGAAAAATTAATCTTTAATATTTTCCAGATTTTATGTTCTCTCTGTATATATAATATATACATATATATATTCCAGATTTTATGTTTCCTACCTTAGATACATATTGTCCTGTGAATCTACCAAATGATCAAATCAAATGGAGATGGTTTTATGTTTGAGTAAATGGGTGTCTACTGAGTAGGGCCTATATTTAAGTAAAAATGGTTATAATGCAAAAAAGCATGGATTCTATGGACTCTGATGGGGATGGATATGTAAGTGAGAACCTCTCTGTAGTTGCCCTTTATTACTGAAGAATTTTAGATAAGTGAACAATTTTACTTAAGTGTGCGTATCTTTTATGCTCCATCTTTTCTGCTCTGCAGAAATGATTTTAGACTCTCACATTTTGCTACTGCTGCCCTGAAGGCTGTTGACAACCAGTTGCTCTGAAACCAGAGACGCGTGTTGCTTCTGTATAAGTCTCTTAGCAATCATAAACCGGTTGATGAAAGAGGCAGAACTGGGAGAAAATGGTAGAAGGAGAGACAAATTAGAGAAGAAATTTGAGAAACTAATTGTTAAAGGATTTCCAAGAAGAAATAAAAGGAATCTTTATATTATTTTGGGAAAAAAAAAAACCCACAGTTACCTAAAAAGAAACCACAATCAACCTTAGTCAATGACATGAAGTGACTGGTTTTAAGAAATTTGTGAATTAGGCAATACATTCTTTTTTTTTTTTTTTAATAACCACATCAGTAAGGTTTTTAATGAACAAAAAAGTTAAATACAAACTTTCATATGCAAAATAGATTATTGTATAACTGGCAACCTGAGAACCGAGTACTACATTTTCTTCCATAAATTTCAGTGGGGGATGGAGTGGGGCGATGTTAGTCTTATTGAGTAGAAAACTTAATTTAGGCTCAATATATAGAAAACAAAAACTCTGAGGAAAAATAGCTTTAAATTGAATAGTATCTTTTGAAATAAACATCTCAGGCCAGCCCCTAGAATTCTGAGGTTTATACTCAACCAGATCTGGGATGAAAATGAAGATTTAGGGTTTACGGTTACTTCAAATCCATGAATCCAGTTTCAAGACTAAGCAGAGTCACCTCATTTCCAGAAAGGGCGGTCTCTGTAAGATGACCACAACACTCTTCTGAAGAGGCTTGGGTAGTCAGAGTTCCCTGGGCACAGTGCCACGGTTCCATGGCACTGTGCCAACGCTGTAGTGTCAGACTTCCTCTGAAAGGCAACGGGAGCCCTGTCCCACAGCATTTTCGATTCGCCAGGCTGCAGTGCAGTGGCGCAATCTCGGCTCACCGCAACCTCCACCACCTGCGTTCAAGCGATTC